>OX453300.1:27383488-28665138 GCA_949710035.1 Crambus lathoniellus | reverse complement strand
GGTGTATGACTCATAAATTGTTAGTACTTAAACTTGTAAACTAAGTGTTAGTAAATAAAATCCCTCTAGGGCGCATGTAATCCCCAGCAGTGACTAACGTTCACATATCATTTTAAGAGTGCTATTGGCACTGCCTCGCAATCTGTGTACCAGTGAGGCCGCACACTTGCGCATTTGCGTTTGCGCTAAGAAATAAAAAAAAAATACACCAGTGTTTACTCAAATAAATCTTGATTCGCCCAAAACACACTAATGTTCTATCTCCCTTCTAAAGTGAAACTATTTTAGCTGAACAGGCTACAGCGTTCATAATGTAGACAATTTAAATATTTTATTAGCTTCCACCTACAGAATATCAAGGTTAGTGGATATTTTACTGCGCTATGCTTTTCCGGACGTGTCGTAAAGATACGAACTTTTTTCCTTTTGTAAAGGTTAGCAATGCCCTGAACTTTATATTTATACCTCCCTTTTGCGTCACTTTCAGAGGTGTTAATGTCATAGGGAAAATTTATACTCGTCTAATGAGCAGAATTACGCAAATTAGCACTTGACGCGCCTGATTTAATAATCACAGCTTCAATTATAACCATTTGGTAATTCAACGAGAACTGATGGGTTCATGCTGATGTAACAAATGTTAACTTTTAGAATCAAGTCATTTGTACCATTACATTGGATTGCAGGGCACAGATATACGGGACTAATTCTATATTAGCTGCTTGCTATTTATTGTGCCTGTTCTCCAAAAAGTATTGAATAGTGGTCTTGAATGGTGGTAGGAAAATATTGACGATTCAAAAGAGCTTATTCATTAAGTCAAGTTGAATATGAAAAGATATTTTTAATTTTTATTTATTTACTAGCAGTACCTAGTTTATAAGTACCTTTTTTACGATATTTTCCTTAAAAAGGGAAGATTTTCCTCCGTAAAGTTTTAATTGTTGGTACGGTATTACGTACCAACAATTAAAACCGTTGGTATTTGGGTAAGGAACGAATTTGTATGGCCACCTTTCTCTCAAAAACTTTTTTAAATTAATAGAGATACCAAGTTTACCAAGATACAATGTTCAATTATATTGAAAATGTAACATTAGAAAAAATCGACCCATGTCCCATCGACTTTTTGAAATATTTTATTTTCAACATACTTGCTTGTAAAATAATACGGCATTGTAAATGCAAAAAAGTAAAAATATGTAATTACCTACTACATTATCTAAGCCCATTTTAATTTCATTAAGAAACTGTATCATGGAAAACTTGATAACGGATAAATATATACTTAAATACTTTTTGTTTGTAAATACATACTTAATATACATAGTAAACACCCAGACCAAACTGAAACAAACAAACTGACCTATCCATGAAAATATTGCAAACTAGCGGCCGCCCGCGGTTTCACCCGCGTGGTTCCCGTTCCCGTGGGAATATCGGGATAAAAAGTACATATAAACCTTCCTCTTGAATCACTCTATCTATTAAAAAAAAACGCATCAAAATCCGTTGCGAAGTTTCAAAGATTTAAGCATACAAAGGGACATAGGGACAGAGAAAGCGACTTTGTTTTATACTATGTAGTGATGAAGTATTAGAAAAAATCGCCCGATCTATACCTACCTATACTCTCAATTCAATATTTATAATAATAAAAATTGCATTGTTAATGCAGAAAACTAAAAATATTTTCTATCCATACAGGCCATGTCAGTAGGATTTTACATTTTGCTGTTTTGATATATTTATCTATCTTTTACTTACCGCATAAAATACGCGTACAACTTGATTTAATCCAGTTTAGAAGTAAACTTTGATTCGAAACGGTATACCTCACTCAGCATAATTGATTCCAAAATAATACCTATTGACAATACAATACAAGGCTGTCGGAGCACAGTCTCCGCGTCGGATCAGCACCGATACATAAAAAGGTCAACAGAGCATAACTTTACTCGGTTTTTCCTATAGTATTCTAGCAGCCGCCCGCGGTTTCACACGCGTGGTTCCCGTTCCCGTGGGAATATCGGTATAAAAAGTATTCTTTGTGTTATTCCAGCCTATAATCGCTGTTGCAAATTTCATCCAGATCCGTTCAGTAGTTTTTGCGTAAAAGAGTAACAAACATACATCCATGCTCACAAACTTTCCCATTTATAATATTAGAAGGATTATTCTGTAAGTGATTTTTCAATGTTAAATGCAAAACAAAAGTATTTATATTCTAACTTCATGTCAAACCAAATCCTCTTGATGCACACAAACTGTAGCATTCATTGGAACTACATTTTTACATACATTATTTGGCTTTGCGACTACAGGCCGTGCATGATTGTGTCAAAATGCAGACATGTAGGTGAACAGACAAAGCCATGCAAAACAAACTTTTTATTTATATTTTAAGATCATGACAAACCACTTGATAAACACGAACTGCATTCATTGTAACTTTATGGAATTTACAACAATCATCTACTTACATTATTTGGCTTTGCGACAATTTAGTCAATTTCTAGACTGGTTTTATTATATTGATGTACGGATGAATAAAGTGGTCACTATAATCTGGTCGTAAGCGGAAGTTATTTTAACCGCATCAAAATTACGCGGGTAGACTTTCCATATATTTTTAGTATCTTTTTAATTAAAATAATGAGACACCGCTGGTAACACAAACAGTTGCTGACTGATTACCTCATTTGACGCATTACCGTCCCACGCTTTATTAATGGACTAGCTTTGTTCCGTGGTTTTACCGGCGTGATTATCGTTCTCGTTGAGATATCAGGATAAAGTAGCCGATGTTCTATTTGAAATAAAAATCTGTTTCTGTGCTGAAAAGCACATCCAGATCCGTGCAGCCTTTTTCTGATGTGATTGGGTAACAAATAGCCATAAATCCATAAAAAATCGCATTGAATCCCGCGTTGAAGATTCGGACGATTTGACTCCGGCAGATTTTATTTAAGGTTTTATAGGATTTCGTAGAAAGAATTCTAATTCGTTCGGCTCGTTCGGATCACTTCCGGGATGTAATATCATCATCATCTTGGCCTCCCCCAACTATCTCCACAACGATCGGTCCTGCGCTGCCCGCATCCAGCGGATATAATATAGATTAACTATATTCTTCTTCACCAAAGACTAATCTATCTCATTACTAAAGGACATTTTTCAGTTTTGTATGGAGCCTCGGCTAGGACTTTGTACACTATACTATAGGCAAGCAAAAGATAAATATAATAACTGAAAACTAATTATACCGCAATAAGCTAACGCGTTTGATGGTACAAAAGCATTGTCTTAATAATTATGCAACCCCAATTCAATATGGCGGTAAAATGTCACATTAACATTAAAAAAAAGGTTGACATTGACAGATTATCATCAGTCGTCAATGTCATCGTTTTTTCGTACAGAAACATCAAAGTTTCTAAACGTGATTTAAATATGGTTGCCAGTGTGACCATGGATGGCAAAGAATTATTATTTTAAAGTTTATTTTTGTGCCATTTATCCAGAAAGACAATGAGAATTTTAATATTTTATTTGACTTTACTATATTTTTTTACTATTAGTACGAGTAGTGTACAAAGTCCTAGCCGAAAATGAAAAATGTCCTTTCATTCAGTCAGTTAGGCAGTTTAGTCGTGAAAAGGTACAGACAGGGTTAAAATATTGCTATGGAACTAGGATATTTTTCTATTCAAGGTTGTTTCTACAATATACTTTATGGCGATTAAATTATAGGCTCGTCTAATATTGGCATAGTTTCTTTAGGTAATTGTGTACCTTCATGACTACAACATTTTCATTTGCATATCCTTTTAGTACTAACGTGACTCGTAAATCCATAAATGTGACAGTTGATAGATGACTATGATGTTAAATGTTAATGAATGTTAACGAGCTACTTTGTTTATGTTTATTGTGCGATTAATTCTTAGATGAAGACTATAAAGGATTTTATTGTTTAAAATCTTCTTTACTTACCAGTAGAAGGTTAATATATTTTATTACTGTGCTAAGGTTAGTATTTTTGTACAAGTGTTGGCCACTCCCTAAAATTTAGTATAAAAGAGCGAAAGAAAGCGATTTACAAAAAGTTCCAGTAATTATGCAGCAAAATCGCCTCTTAAATCTTATTGGGCATTTGGGCTATTCCCGCCATCCCCTAGCATTGTTTCCGACTGGTGGACATCAGGAAAAAGTTGCTATAAGTATCCATACTTTTTTTTCAGACATTGGGAATGGCCCACACATTATTGTTACATGCCCTTGTATACGAAATCTGATTTAATTTTGAAGTATCTAGTTACAATAACAAAGGTATTGTGCCTTTAAATAATAGTTTTTCATGCATCTAATGGCTTTCTGTAGTTACATACGAACCCTAAACACAGGCGGGTAGACTTTAAGGCGCCTCACCACGTCGCGTCTGTGTAGCAAGCCCTGACGCGAGGGACGTCTGTAGACCGTGCCAATTCCATTCAACAGCCCCCAACTTAAATGAAGGTAAAATTATTGTACAATCGACAACTCATCAGCCTCAACACTTACAAACGAAAAAGCTTTTATTTAGTATGCGTTAAAGTCGTTCTAGGACTTGTTTAGCTCCATGTGTTGTACCATGGTTACTTGAGCCTACTCGCCATTAGCTCAGTTTTCCTTTTAAGGTCTGCGTTATTTATTTGTCCTTTGTATTCAAAACAAACACATAACCGCTGTGTGAAGTTGTATACAGAGTAATCTATAGAAAAGTATTGAATGCTACTTTCAGTATTTTATCTTTCAGGGCGATAAATATATAAATAAAAACATAAGTAATAAAAATATTGGACTCCATTACATATACAGGTAGTAAAAAAAATCAGTACAGAGATTTTAGGGGATGATAGTGTCCATCAATACGAACAATTTTCACTATGGGGCCAACAAAGGAATCGCGAAAAAAAAATCAGCTGTTCCATACAAAAGTACAACATCGACTCGACTGAAATGTATGGAACAGCTGATTTTTTTTTCGCGATTCCGTTGTTGGCCCCATAGTGAAAATTGTTCGTATTGATGGACACTATCATCCCTTAAAATCTCTGTACTGATTTTTTAACTACCTGTATTGTTCCAATACCAAACTAAGTATAGTAGCTTGAGCACTAGTATTATGGAAATTGAAAAAAAAAACGACGGGTATTAAGTATGACCACATACACCCACACCCGAAGAATTATTAAAAAGTTCGTTTTCAATATTTACCCGAGGCGAGAATCGAACCCGGGAACTCTAGAGATAGCGGCACCTTGAAAACTGGTGCGTACTCGGCCACAGAGTTCGTCAGTCGATAAATGGGTGGAGAAATGATAAAGATATGTTTAAATTACACTTTAATGAGTTTAAACAAATAAAACTTACATTGAACATCACAATTATGCTTCGCAAAATGATGTTGATGTCAAAGAGATTCAAATATCCAACATCGGACGCCCCGCCCAATGTGTCCGTACAACAATCGTGAACACGCCCTTACATTAAGGAACAGATTAACTACCTAACGAGGGTAAGCAATAATCTAAAGTATTACACGTTGAACAAAGAGGCCTCAAATTTCAAAGAATATTAATACTAACATCAATTTACAATATCATTTTAAGTCAAAAAATATTTCCTGACTAAAGCAGTAAATGTGATAATTATAAAATACTAAACTTACTCGATAATGGTACATCTAGGTGGGACATTGACACAACAAATCAAAATTCTGAATCACCTCTTAAGGATCACCATTTTGATAGTAAAAAGTTTTCCATAAATATGTGTTGTTTGAAAGCTATATTTTTATATTTATAATTTTAATGGATCTAATGGACAATGTGAATATGGAGTATAATGAAGACATGTAGAATATGTGTTATTCTTACATTAAGGCGAACGCTTACAGTCAATATCTACCCATACAAAAATATCTTCCATTTTCTTTACACATTGACAAAACAACTAAGCATACTAATAACAGTAGTCATCGGCAATGTTTTCCTAAATACTACAGAACTAGATGCAAGATCAACACGGAGGGATGGAATTAAATTTATATTAAACTCAAACTCGGGTATTAGGTAGACCCAAACTTAAGCTACCTATAACTTTGGCAATAAAATAAATAATTTCCCAACCCATTATTGGTGTGATCGATTGCTTGAATCATAAAACTGTTAATAATAATACAAAGCTATAAAACAAAATAAATAGTAGTAAACGCTAAAAGTTATAAAATAATATCTCTTAATTCTGGGTTTTAAACTCTTGTAACTTAAAACTAAAAATAACAATTATAAAGTAATTAAAATACAAATACTACAAAATAGGAGGTACTGAAAACATAATATGCCGCTTCTTTTGAAGCATTTTTGTCATAGAGTTAAAATACTTCGTTAAAGTTAAAACCAAATTATTTATCATTCTAATCAAAATGTTGCTCATACGTAAGTAGATAAAGTTAAATTAACACGGGGTTGAATACTAGGGATAATTTTGGCATTTCGACGGCAGTTGCTAGTAAGTATTTTAACTCTTAAAAAAATATTTATACAATATCTATTCGAACTATCACATTTGGAGTTTGTTGATTTGTAGGCGGTCAACGTTTACTCGTCCTGTGATCTTTGTTGGTAACAGTTCTCTCACAATTATCTCTATCTAAGATGTCACATACCCCCTTCATACGGTCACAACGTTTCTTGTCGCTCTGCGACTCCCTCTTCCGTAACTATATACAAATCTATTTACAGTTATGTGATAAATTTTGGCTCTTCATAATACATATTGGAATGGAATCACATAACAGGAATGTTAAGAAAACAAAATAACCTATTTACAACTTGTAACCGAGTCTGATATAGCTCGGTTAACAAACAACGGCATCAAGCGTAGTTGCCAAAATATGAAGATGAAGCAACTATAGAATTCATGATAGGTATTTCAGATTTAATATTTACAAGGGGCTCTGAGTTAATTTAATTTAAAGTAAAAGCGCAAGCATCGGTATCAATACTGTGAGATAAATAACCCTTAGGCTAGCACCATTTGATGGTTTGTTTCCTATAGAACCCACTATAGCTTGTTTTATATTTTGCTCGCTGGCTGGCTGTGCCTTGTCTGCATTGCTGTCGACCAAATTGTTGCTGTCAATCTCAGATGATTGATTAGGCTTTATTATCTCAATGGGGATCTCGTTTTTAACTGCTTCTGTGGGAACTGTTGGTGCTGGGGTCGTTGTAGTTGTTGTGGTTGTGGTAGTCGTAGTCGTAGTAGTAGTGGGCACCAAACTATTGTTTCCGAGGAAATAAATTTCACCATAAATGGGCTCGACCTCCAATGTTATCTCAATCCTCTCTCCCCTCATTTGCCTACTTCTTGTTTGATTGTCAATGTAGTATGTTATAAGTTTTCCAGTATATTGCACATCTCGTTCAGTACGATTTCCTCTAAACGTGACGTTGCAAGCTGTTCCTGGTTCGAGATATATTTCCAAATTATAAAATTTGGTTCTCTTTTCTGCAAACGGGTTGCCCCATTCGATTTGGGGGAAAACAGTTCCGTCACTCATCTCTATGGTAGTGTTCAGGCCGATAGCAATTCCGTGTCCATGACCCCAAGATACACTATAGTTGAACTCATATTCTATTGCTGTACTTACTTTCGTAGCAACACTGTCATCATTTCTTAAATTGCGCTCGCCAAATATCTCAGGTTCTGACTGTCGAATATGTTCAGTCGTCAGATCTAGTTCTACATTCTCCAATCTATAGCTTATAGGTTCGACTTCAACTAAAATCTCCCCTTTAGTTTCAGTGAGTTCATTGTTCTTATCATCAAATGTCATCAATAGGCCAGTGGCACTTTCATAAGATATTCTGCCTACATAATGCGAATACCCACTTTCGGCCTTAGTTCTCCCTATGAAGACTGAATCAACTGATGAATCCACAAAAATGCCTCCAGTGGGCCTGGAATTAAATTTGAACCAAGGTTGCCACGTAATGAAAGAGGCGTTTTCAATATTTTCAAGCACTTCAAATACGTCATAGCTCTTGCTAGCAGAAACAGCGCAGGATGTATATTGAGGTCGCAATTGTCCCAGAAGCATATCTCCAAGATGACGTGCTCTGCACAAGTAAATGGGTCCTGGAAATAAAGAAATGTTTCAAGTTGTATCCCTTCAAAAATATTTTGAAAATTATATTATACTAGCTTTCAGCTCGCGGCTTAGCCCGCGTGAGCTGGATGCTTTTCCGTGGGAATGAGATATTTTCCTGGGGTAAAAAGTTGTCTTTATGCTATCCTAGACCCTGATTTATCTCTGTGCCTTTCATCCAGATCCGTACAAGGGCGTTTCGCCGTGATTGAGTAACAAACATCCAAACTTTCGCATTTATTATATTTAAGTACTAGCGGATCCTCGAGGTTTTACCCGCGTAGTACCCGTTCCCGAAAAAATATCGGGATAAAATATAGCCTATGTTAATCAGGGATAATGTAGCATTCTAAAAGTCAAATATTTTTTTAAATAAGTCCAGTAGTTTTTGAATTTATTCATTACATACATAAAAATCTTTTCTCTGTATAATATCAGTTTAGAAAAAGGTATGAGAATTAATTAAATTTAACTACCTTCGGCTGATTCAGCTCCAATGGCGTAATTGGCCGTAGCTTCTTTCTTGAAGCTGGTCCACTTCAAAGTGCTCGAGGTGGTGACTTGTTTGAGCTTCGCGTTGAAGATCCCGACGCTTGAATCTGCCAGTGCTGCCGCCGCCAGCGTGGCCGTCAACAGCACCACCCACCATCCGCTCTCACTATTTCTATTTTTCTTCATCTTGTGATCTGTAACAATCAAAGTATTAGTTTAAAAACATTGTGCATCTATAAGAACTCATATTATAAATATCTTCTTTTAATAATACAGACATCTGTTTGTTGTTCTACATTATAAGATCCACTTGACCTGACCAAATAAATATCACTACTCTTAATTCGGAACTCCGATAAATTTACACATATGAATTTTGTTTAAAGTAACTTCGCCTAAAAAAGGTTTATTTTTACCCACTACGGTGTAGCACTTAGCCTTCACCACACCTGATGTTAAGTTGTGATAAGGCTGAAGGTGAAAGCGCATTACTCCCGGAATCCTCAATCACTGAGGAACTGGCTATCTTATCTCTAACTGTCGGAACACAATAATGCTGAAAACATCATTGCTATGGCGTCAGACTTTTAGATAAGATGTAGGTAGCTAGCCAGTCGGACTAAGAACAAGTCCTACCACCAACCAAACCGAATACAGTATGTACCCCCACTGGGAATCGAACCGGGGACCTCTGGGTCAGCAATCGGTGGTGTGAACCACTAGACCACAGAGGCGGTTAAAAGCAATACAAATTACTACATTTCAAGTTAATTCGCGTTATCCTGAGTTCCTGACCCTTGGTGATATAAATTTAATGCCCCATAAACATTATCTGGATGACCATTTCACAAGATAGAAGCAGTCTTTTGTGAGTCTTTTGTTTATTCAATTTCTGGGGCAAACATATTTTACTATAGAAACGAGTACAACAGCAAAATTCCAAAACACAGTTTTGTGACTAGCATCAGTGTTAAGTTACACTGATACTCTTAGAATTTGATCGGAACTCAATTTTATTTAGAGCGGTACCGAGGCAAATTGTGTTATGGCGTTCCAGGCGAGGCGTGTCGTCTTCGTTGCGATACGGAAAATAAGTTTATTTTTATACCCTTATGTTGAATATATTTTCTGTAGGTCTCCCAATATAATAGAGCAAATATTTTCTAATCTCAACTCAAGAGAAAGAGATCTCCAGAAAAGCTACTTGAATTTGTTGTTGAGCTTATGACTTTACATCATTAGGATATCAAAGGTGAACAATAACTCATGATTAGTGCCGCAACAGTTGTCCATCCTATGCCACTAAATTGTATTTAATAAGTTCAATTGGAGATTGACACGGACCATTTGCTGTGGCTCAAATCCGGACTCCCCATTCCACTGTTATTCGATAAATACGTGATTTATTACTTTTGTACCGGGGAGAATTGCTCATAAACCATGTCCAATTCGGGTACTTCCAGTTGGTAATAAAATCCAACAAACCATATTAAATGTAATGTAATGACATAAAAATTTCAAAGTTCGAATTGGAATAATTCGGTTCAGGTGTGTTTTGAGTTCGTCCAATTACAAACAAAAATCTAATCTTCTCTAAGTATAGATTATAAATAATTATGTGACAAACTTGACAAATCTTAAAGGTAAGCGTGTCTAAAAAGCAGAGCAGAATACAACGAGCGGCAGGAGTCAAGTGGTGTAATTCAGTAATTCATTAACTATGCAGCATGATCAATAAATTATGTAAAAGTGACCTTTGACGGTTGGTATATTTGGTCATTTGTACTGAGCGAACCAAATCCTATTGTTGCAGAGCACACACCGTTTCTAACCGCAGCGTTTGTGTTTGGCAAAAGGCACGACACCTAACACAATCGATTAACTGATTTCACCGCTTTAAATCGGTAGCGTACCGTGGGAAAGGGAACACTTTATTGTATTCTGGTCCGTCTGTTAAATTAAAATTTTATTAAAACCGTAAATTTAAGGTCGCACATAGTTATTGACGACCGATTTGGCGCAGGGGTAGGCTACCCACCTTCTGCGCCAGTGGTCTCGGGTTCGATTCCCGAACAAGTCAAATATTTGTGTGCATGAACATGTCTATTTGTCTTGGTCTGGGTGTTATGTATGTATATTAAGTATGTATTAACAAAAAAAAAGTATATAAGTATATATTTATCCGTTATCAAGTTTTCCATGAAACAGTTTCTTAATGAAATTAAAATGGGCTTAGGTAATTGGTGTGAATGTAAGAAGTTATTTATTTATATTTTATTACCGTTCTGCAATCCCAAGCCTCGTGGAAAAAAGAGGAGTTTACTTTAATTAAGATATTTGACATTATTACTTCCGAGTCCCCACTAAATTTGTTCTTTGACAGTTAATTATCCCTACAATTTGTATACATGCTGGGACCCATAATAGTGATAGCTCGTGCAAACTTTCGACAAAGACTCGATTGCAGGCTTTAATGAGTCGATTTAACCACCCCATACATTTCTTGCTACACAATACCGCTCCCCACCTACTCGTTTACCACACAGTAGGAGGGGAAAGACAAATAAACTGGTCTACAATCTCCTGAATTTCGTCATATGTTTGTCCCTACCACAAATTATCTTGTGTTCCCTTATTAAATGGCTATTTGCCATAATTAAAAGTATTGTAATTGAAAGTATTGTTATGAAAACATTCATAAAAACATGAAAACAACAAAACCTTCAATATTTTTCAATTAATGAATGCCCTTGGTTATTTTGTTGTCTCTTCCTACATTAATTTGCGATCCGCCTAACATGACATCATGTCGGTCAAAGCCAAAAGTACGCGTACAACAGTGACATTATTGTCGTTGAGGTAATAAAAGTTAGCAGTCATCAACATGACGATAGCCATGTCCGAGGTCGCATTTTATAAATACATAAGTGAGTTAATTTCATAAATTGTCGGTACCTATAACCTCCCACATCTAATTAGCATTATTGGGTACATTGCTTTTAACCAGATTAAAGATAGCAAAATGGATACTTCATTCTAGTCAAAGTCAGCATTTACTTTCTGCTAATAATTTATTTTTATCCCTTTAAGTTCTCACAGATTATAATGTTGTAGATCTTCAAGCAAGGGATCATTAAAGCTCTAGGGATAACTACATTGATTTGATTAATGTACTTATACTTCTATCTCATTTCTTGACACTTGAGTTGTTGTTGTGTTCAGTTGGGACGTTTAATGTCCTCAATCTTGTGTAGCTATTTATCACTTCTGACTCATAAACAATTTAAGCTTATGAACAATTAGTTAACTATTCGAAGTTCGGTAAGAACTATTCAAATAGGTATACAGTTTTTATACGAAGTAAAATTGCGAATATACAATTATTTAAGTACTTGTATGTACTGTATTCTATTAAAAGCATATAACTTTATCCCCTAAGCAACTCGGCAATTGCTAGCACACTAATCGTATTACCTACATGATGCAATCAATACTGTCAGCCAGTAAAAGGACGACAAAAATAATTTCAACTTGAAACCTCTTAATAATATTAAAGTGTGTATCGTTTCCTAACATGTAGAAGAGAAGAGATCACTGCTAAGATTAGGTTTTGTGAATACATTTGGCTCTTTCTGGTACATTACTGTTCCGAGAAATCCTAAAGTTTCCACGGTTAGTACAGCAACAGTTACAAATACGAAGAATATAGTTCAGTAACCTTACTAATAATATTTTTTGAAGATCCTAGAGATACTCGTATGTTTAAATTGCTAACTCCGTTAAATGTAGTTTGCAAAACGTTTTACGACACATTGAAGTGTTCAAGTGACATGGTCGTTGTACTATTTTCATCACTTTTATGGTATCTTCATCTATCCTGTCGCTTTTAAGCTCTGCTTAAATAAGTCAGCTTTTATACTTATTAAAAGCTGACCTGGAAAAGGTGCTGTCGCTTGGTAGGTACATAATAGACTTCGAGAGCTAAATGACTTTTATGCTCTATCTTAACATTTGTTTTATTTATGAGTGAGGCACTTAAACAACTTTCTGGCCGACACAATCGAGCAGGGATCATGCCCCATCATCTCTTATCTGCTGCCTCAACTACGACTATATGGAACCGTTATGGCACACTTTCTTTGTTGCACATGATTCTATCTTTTGCTTTTGCTATGACAATAACAGTCTTTATGTACCTAGCTATGTTTGTACAGTTTAGCTCCAGCCGGCGATAGTCGGTCATCTTTGGGAGGTAATCATCTCGGTAATGGCTTCATTATCAGGCGTCGCTTCATCTATATAGGTAATAATATTATACTCGTAGCTAATGAAACTTATCGGCTTCCTCTACTCTTTACCCTTTTTGGTTTGTAATCTGCAAAATTGTATGAAACAGAAGCTGAATCATTTATGTAATACCTAATCGTCTTCCTATCAATTTAATTTCCTTCCCTTGATTCTTCTAAGTAATATCATAAAATGAACAACATAAATGTTATAAATTAAATGTAAAAAAACTCTTTTAATACATGTAAGTAATTTTTTTTAAAAGCACAAAAACTGAACCAAAGCTAAACGTTCATCGCTCTCGGAATTTACTAAGTTAAAAGCTATCATTCAACGCCAGTGTTTTTCCTGAATAATTGCTACAGCAAAAAAGCTAGGAGGAGCAATGTTCATTATAAAGCTATTGGTAATAAATGGTTTTCTACAGTAACCGAGAACAATTTCGTAAGAGTGTCGGACTAGAGATACCATACCGAAGTGGTTTTATTTTTTGCGACAGATAAATGACCAACACTCTTGGGCACCGCAGTCTGTGGTGCACCGCTAACTGTCAATAATTCATTTCCTCCATTATTGTTAACAGCTGTGTGTATGTGGTCGTTGGAATTTTGCAACAAAAAGCTACGGAAACGATTCTAAGAAATGTTTACTACTTGATGAATATTTGCGATAAGAAATTCTTATTTTTATTAGTGGACTTAAAGACTGTTAGATGAATAGGTGTTTTTGTGCAGTTTGGCCTTCAGCTTTGGACTACGGATCACCAGACTGATAACTTAATTCACCAGAATAACACACTGTCTATTGTTAATACTTATAGTTCATGTAGTTCTTTTTCCTATCAATGAAAAGCAAAGAATGGATGTCGTGTCTATGGCTATTTCTAGTAATTTATACTACGGAGTTGTAAATTCCTTGTATCTATCGACATCTGTTAGATTACGCTACTGTACGCATTGCAGCTGGTGGTGAATGCATCGATGCGCAAATTTCCGATGGCTTGGAAACAACCTTGTCTATAGAGTTGGAATTCTAAATTGTACCAAATGCCACCATCATAATGGCCACATTGTGACGTCACGATACTTTGTGGCGCCAGGCGCATCGGTGTTATTACCCATAAAGGACTGTCTGTTTCCTAGAAATTAAAGCACATTTACCAAGCATAACCGCAAGCTTATGAATCAGTTCTTGCAATGTTGTTTAAAACTTTTAAAGGCGTCCGGATTAGGAATGCTTTTCATATTAGTGAACAATTATTATGAGTCAGAATCAAAACTACTTCTCGCAATAAGCACAACAACGTTTTATCACTCTATTTATTCGATGTTATTCACCATGTAGGTACACATGGAAATAATATAGAGGAGTTGCACAAATTATGCCAATAACAGTTTAAGAAATCTGTGATAATCCCAAGTTTAACTACAATGTTCAGTACGTGTATTACCCCACTTGGAAACTCGTGTAAACAGCTTCAAAGTTCTTAAAACAATAGGATGCGGGCTCGAACAACAACTTGTAGACAACTCGAGCTCATAGACTCGGTTGACAATACGATTAGGGAATATTTATCCAATGAAAACCAATTCTCTGCAATTGAATACTCTTAATCATCTTCGTACTTTAAGTAGGTACTCCCTTTTTATTTAGACAGCTTACGCTCAAGCAGCTTTAATGAATTGAAAGTTTACTAAGTACTCGTTCAAATATCTGATTGTTACGTTCATTAATTTTCCTTATCTCCCGCCGCGGCACGTCGGAAACAGCGCTAGGCTCTCCATTCGTACTTTTCAATGGGTCATGTCTGCTGTATTTATTTATTTAAGTTGAATCTTTACAAAATAAGTGCATTAAGTTTATAATATTTACTTTAGCATCATAGTCGTGGTGAGAATAAGTTGATCACGTCGCTACGCAATATTTACCCATGCCCTAGATAAGTGTGGCTATTGCCTCCATCCGTTATCGTAATAGCGCTTGGATTTATTGAAGTTATAGAGCCGATATGTTGCAGTTTACTCTCGCAACACGACGGCGACGTGAACAAAATAACAGTTCAACTTCCGTACCCTTTAATTTACAAATGAATAATGGTTCCGTCTGGCGGAACTGTGTTTATCACATTCATCAAAATAGCGCCACAGTTGCCGACCGTGACGGTGTTGGGAGATGTCGCAGGATAAACGAGCCCGACCATTCGGACATGCTTTCATTTCCGTTCTTTATTAATGATGAAAATTCGCTATGTTGTCGCTATAGCGTAACTAAACGGCAAAGCCTTCCGAGAATATCCATGCCGTTAATGGCTTCGATTCGAACCACAATCAGATATGCCAATGACAATAATTACGAGTATTTATTTCTGCATTTTCCATGCTTTAATGGTTGTATAATATTGTGTCTAATAAATGGCGGAGTTTGTTCTCATACGACGATGGCTATAAATCAAGCGGTAAGGGACTAATTAACAGCGGCACGGATAGGCGGTATCATCGCACCTGGTCGGCTCGTGGCTGGAGCCGGACCTGTGTTAGAAGTAGCAATTTGCACTGAGCTTAGCTAAATGAAATGGAAGATTTATTCACCTCATTTTAAGTCGGGATATACCTATTAAACTTTGAAACAATCTGAGACGTTGCTTATTTATTTAAGTGTGTTTTAGTACACCAGATCATATAGATATAGTATATTAAACACCAGATACATCCCTCTGAGTCTATTTTTTTAATCTATGTGGTCTATAGTTTTTTCTTTATAGAGCATAGGTACCGAGAAATAATGTTTGTAAATATGAGTTTATATTGCGTGAAGTTTAAACAACGTCGTCCATCTCAGACTAAATAAACACTTCTTTGGTGACAAGCTGTTTTAACGCCTACGTTTTACGAGTTCTTTGCCCTAAGAAATTGTACGAGATTAAGATGTACCTACATAACATTAGGTAGCCAATTACGTTTTTTAGCGATGTTTTTTTGGGACCAATCACTCTTAACTTTTGAAAGTAATGACTTTTGAACATCAATCATCATTCATCATCATCAAGTCCATTGACTTCTTGAGCACCATTAGTTAGATAAGAAACAAGTGGTTCACTGGTTATAAAGAAATAGTTAGCGTCAAAGGATAACCAAAACAAAGATCAGATCAGATTCCTATTGGGATCTAAATCTGACTCACTACAAAGTATGTATTGAGAAAACTTCTATACCTACAACTGGGCTCACTAGCCTTTCGCCCGCGGCTTCGCGTGTTGACTACACGACGTTTTCCCGCGGGAATGTGATGTTTTTCCGGGATAAAAAGTAACTCTCCAGCTCCCAAACTATCCCCAAACCAATCACGTTGACCCGTTGCTCCGTTTTGACGTGAAAGACGGACAAACAAACAAACACACATTCACATTTATAATATTAGTATGGATGAACAGAGAACTAACGAAGCGCTTCAAGTCTCTTGGCGTTGACGTTGCATAGAGAATTGATTTACTGTGATTTGAAATAAATCTGCAGAACTAAATCGTATAATATTTGATGCCATGCAATAAAGCTCGTACGTAAATTAATTCTGCTTACGATTGCGACTCTGGCATTGACTTACTGGGCACCTTGGCTAAACGTATTGTCACTAGAGACATGACATCTTTTGCAAAAGCCAAGATTAAATCATTGCAAGATTTAGCTAACAACAGCAGGGAGCGCAAATTAAGTCAGAGACAAGATAACCGGCGTATTATATAATGAAGTGGCAGTGCGGATGCCAGAATGGAGGATGGCAATCAGCGCCGCCCCACGATCAGCGACAACAAGCGGCAAGGTCGCCGCCTGATTGTCGGTAATAGTGGCACTTACCGCACCGGCTTACTGCCCCACTTCAGCTGCACTTTTGCCTCCAGGATTTTTCCGACACTTTTCTAATCTGAGCTCGAAGGTCCCATCACTCTCATCTTGGGGTGATGCAATTCCTTCATAACTCCTTCCCTCACTTTTAGCTATGTTACTTGTAGGACGACTAACAACAAGTACAAGTGTGTCATAGATTTACTAATCAATCATGTTGTTTGTCAGGCTAGAAGACTACTTCTAACTACCGTATTCTTCTTATTCTTAACATTACGGGCGGTTTCCGCAACTCGACGTCTATTGCGCCTATTTTGCGTCCGGAGGGTGCGCGGCTACCGTATTTATATACTTTTAGCATACCTCTCGTTATGAACGACAAATATTCTACGAACTATTTTAGGATGGGGTTAGTTATTGTTTAGTTCATCTTGACTTCTAACAGGATGATAGTGGGCTCACTTGGACGTAGTTGTTGGTTATTACGCGTCTATTTTTAGATGGATGACGATACTACACATACATTTCTTAATGCACTAAAATATTTGGAGCTTTAATTTTATCGAGGTCGTCCAGTTCCTGCACCGCAGTATAAGGGATAGTTTCATTTGTGCATATAAATTGATAATGAAAATTACCTTTTTAACTCGAAAGGTTATGTGTTTTCCAGTTTGCTAAGATCTTCGTTGCATACGAAATGAATCTGTAACAAAACAACATTGTTTTAATAACTTCTCACTATAAAGACATTTCAACGGATAAACACATATGTTCATTTAAATTAGACCTTGGCCTTAATTTTTGTGTAATCTATATTGAGCACTGTTTCAATTACTTTTCGCCGACGTTTACATCCAATTTCGTTAAAAGACTGTAGCTATAGCTACTCGGTACGTAGTTACATGCGTGGAAAATCGGGCCGCTCTTTTTACTTAACTATATGGTTAATAAAGAAGTCTTTATTTTTACACAGAACTTAGTCATCATGTCAATTTACTTGCAGCTGTCTAATAAACTTCATAACTTCAAGACTCAAGTGACCGTAACAGATGCATTGCATTTCAGATCAAAGCAGATGTAAATATATTAAGACAAATGAGAGCTGTATCTAATAATTTTAATTCTGCAATCTTAAGTATTAAATGCATATCCGGTTGTTCAGTATGTATTAAGCATTTCCACTTTAATATTAACCCAATTAATAAACGGTAAGTATATCATTCAAACTTGCTGACATAATGTGTAATCATAAAATCTCCAAGATTCCTGATGATTTGAAAAGCGGAGCCTGATTTATATGACCCACTGTCAACCTGTAATTATTTGTCAGAGAGCGTGTTTCTGTGATTGTTGATGAAACTGCAACTATAATGCATTCGTTATGCGGCGGTGGGTCGGCCTTCGCCACGGCAACGGTCCCATTGTGCAGTGCAACAATGAATACTTTGAAACCAGATATATCAACGTCTTGTCCACATCGTCTCCAGCCTAATTATAATTGCACAGGATACTATTAATATTCAATGATTATTATCCGCGACCACCTCCGTTGGATTGATACATACACAATGCATTTACACCATGCATGTATTGAGTAGGTACGGCGATTATTTACCAACCCACCATGCACCGGCTTCTTTCATTACAGAGTTGATCAGTCCGGATCCGGATATGGCGAACATCAAACGGTTCATTACTTAATGTGTCTGTGCTGTCTTTTAGCGGATACCAAATGAAGATCAATACAATTAGTTAATAAGGTCGGAATATCCGGCGTATCCGCTTGTGGGATAATAAAATTGGGTCTTTTGTCCCTGCATTCCGATGTTTTCCACAATAGAGTCTATCTGGAGTATCTTAGCTAAATCTGGAAATCCGAGGTCAATCCTTAGTGCCACCATTTCCCGCCCAAACAATATGTCACATGCCCTTCGATATAAACTTCGCGAACATCCCTCGCACCCCGATTCCAAAATTGCCCGGCAAAATAATGTAGCCCTAGCGATATAGAGTTGTTATTTCGGGTCACTGATTTAATGAGGATCCCGGACACGTAATATGGTAAAGATATAAGTTTTATAATTCATGTTTAGTATTTTGTACTAGAATAACTTGGTAAAATCTAATATATTTTAAGCTTTAGACAAGTTTAAGTTTAATGGAAATTTGGTGGTTGGTTACATTGAGGTTAAATCACGATAATGACAATATATGAAAATGAAACAATGGGTTTACAAATAAACCAGCTGTAGATTCAGACACTCAAGTAAATTAGTGTGGGGTGGACATGAAATTCGAGACAGACAAAATATAAATAGTCGCCTCAGCCACTGGTGCCTTGCATTAGACGTCCGAAATATAACCTTGTGCCGGGAGAGGGTGCAAAACGGCGCAGTTTCCTCCGTTGCCATGGTTACGCCCCGCACGTGGCCCAATACTTCTGCTTTTACAGTCTACCTCCGAATTAGTCAACTGTGGCTGGGCATGCCCGTACAGAGAGATATTACCCATCCCTTTATAGCAGACGATTACCTGCGGATGTTTCGAGTTCACTCGTTCGTGTAATTTGACACTCAAATCCCTCTTAACTCGATCTATTAAATTATACAGATTAACAATTGAGGGTAATGTGTTAAATTTAGATTAGACCATCAATTTAATAAGTACCCGATGCATGTGCCGATTTATTCATAGCGGTCTTTATTTCAGTCCCGTATTCTATACGCAGGGGTTGAGTGTATGAAGCTGGGCCCTATTATAATTAAATTTTATTTATTCAAGACCTTCGTACCCTTTAGCAAACGAATAATCGCGTAGCTCGTTAAGGTCTTTAGTCTCGAGTAATTTAATAAAAAAACTGCTCCTTTTCTGGGATAATGATTTGTCTGATGGTCGATCTGACGTATTTAGGTTATAATTTTACAATCTAATCTGTTGGCTTCAAATTAGCAAAATTTTATTTAACAGTGATCCTAAATATGCCCAACTTTTAAACAACAAGCTAAACCATTTTGTTAATAGAAGAAGTCGAAACGCTGATGTCATACCTGTTCCCTAGTAAAACACCCCTCTTGCGTAATGAAATCGATTCCAGCAGGTCCTCCATTACATATTTATTGCTGACAGGGTCTCGAGAACCCCGAACAAAAATGGAAATGCGCCTCTTTTCGTTTCCGTTCGGTGGCGGCGAGTTCCACTTGGATTTTTATCGTAATTGCTAGATGTAACGTCACCGCTACATTGCATTGACATTTTCTTCTTCTTTCAAGGCGGGTTTAATTCTGACAAGTTTAAGGTTTCGGATTTAAATTATTTTAATACGAATAAATTACATGAAGGTCAGTTTTGAGCCGATTAGTTCTGGTTATGTAAATTTTTAAGATCTTGACCTTTCCGAGGATTATGATGCCTCCTTTCGCTCTCGTTCGTATTTTAATCAAGTTGTTTCAAAATTAATTTCTCACATTTTAATATCGAATCGAACCAAAGCTTCTTAAGCGAATATTCAACACCATCTGGGCCTAAAGTTTACTTACGTTTATTACGGAATGGTTGATAACTTTGCCTTATTGGTCGGGCGGGAGCTACCGAACTCCACATTAATTACTGCCACCGTCGAACTTCTCGGCTTTACAAACTATGAGACAATAAACATTTCGCAATATCTTACTAATTAAGCTGCCCTGAGTTACTTACGAAGTGGAATAGCAAACATAATACTCTATTTGCTGTCCCTTATTAATGCTTATGATAGAAAGTTTTGTTGATTTAATACCTACTGTATCAAAAAACACTAAAAAGCATTCATTCATACATGCAACTAAATACCCTGAAAACGTTAACGTTAACGTTTAAACGTTATATCCGTATTAGCTAATGTATTGTGTACTATTATTAATTATTTTTCAAAATGTATTCTTTAAAAGTATATTATCAGAACGTTCAAGGTCTTCGTACAAAGACATCCGATTTTTATAGGAACGTACTGTGCTGTGACTATGACATTATTGTACTTACCGAAACTTGGTTGATCGATACTATTTACGATTGTGAACTTTTTGATGACAATTATAATGTGTACAGACGCGACCGTGAGACAAGCGGTTTTGCTAGAACTAAATTGGGTGGCGGTGTGCTCATCGCCGTGAACAAACGCTTAAATTCTCGCAGGATGCCTGATCATGAAAGTGAGTGTGAGGATGTCTGGGTTGAATTGGATTTTAACGGGAAGGATACTGAGAAATTATTAATATGTGGTGTTTATCTCCCATCCCCCATCAAAAAGCATATTTTAGATCATTTCCTTGATAACAGCAATCGAGTTTTGGAATCTCAATCTCACAAGAGAACTTTAATTCTGGGTGATTTTAATTTAAGTGGCATTGCTTGGAACGTTAACATGAATATGGCATCTGATGGAATTGCTTCTAAGAGTTTATTTGAACGAAGTGTATTGGATTTTCTGGCCTTAAATAACCTCACTCAGTGTAATTACATACTTAATGACAAGGGCACTATTTTGGATCTCATTATTTCTAGTGCTGAATTATCTGAAGTATCGCGCAGTTTTTCACCTTTGAGTAATGTCGTCTCTTACCATCCACCCTTGGAATTTGTGATAAATAATGGCAAGCCTTCTTACTCGCGAAAACCAGTTGTAGCCGAAAGATTTAACTTCTTCAAAGCAGACTACGAAAAGATTATATCTGATTTAGACTCTGTATCATGGGAGAACTGTTTAACATCTTGTACTTCGACCGATGCTATGGTTGATAGATTCTATGAAATTCTTAGGAGCACTATAGAAAAACACGTACCAAAATGCAAACCGACATTGAATAAGTATCCAGTCTGGTACACTAAAGAGTTAATTCATCTCCTAAATGAAAGGAATAAACTCAGGAAAGGGTATGCCAAATACTCAAACCCACTTGACGAAATTGCTCTAAAAACAATTAAAAAGAGATGTTCCGAATTGACCTCTGCCTGTTATATCAACTATCTCGATAACATCGAAAGATCACTGTCTAAAAATCCCAAATTATTTTGGTCGTATGTCAAAAAGAAAAAACGGAATGCAAGCACTTACCCCTCGACAATGTCTTCTGATAATGGTGAGGCCACGGGTGATGACAAAATATGTAATCTCTTTGCTTCCTCTTTTGCCTCTGTTTATAAAAGTCCTTCTGATCCAACCAATTTACAAGAATCCGCAAATGAATGCTGTCTCACCTCCCACTCTATCGGTGAGGTCCAGTTCACGTCGGATGAGGTGCTACAGGCTTTAAAACGTTTGGATAGGTCTAAAGGTGCTGGGCCAGATGGCATTACCTCTTTATTTGTTGTTCAATGCAGCAAAGCTCTCTCTTTACCTCTTTCTGTTATCTTCAACCATTCCATTAAGTCTGGCATATTTCCGAAAGTTTGGAAGGAGGCCAGAATAGTCCCAATATTTAAATCTGGTAGTTGCTCGTCAGTAAAAAACTATAGACCGATTTCAATATTATCTGTATTTTCTAAGGTTTTTGAATCCCTTTTATGCCCTGTTCTATGCTGGCAAGTAAATCGGGTTATGTCGTCACAGCAAGCTGGATTTTTTTCGGCCCGTTCTTCAACATCAAACCTGGTCTCTTTTCTCACCCACGTGACAGATGCACTTGACTCCCGTGGAACTGTAGATGCCATTTATACTGATATTAGTAAAGCCTTCGACACAGTTGACCATCACATTCTGCTGAGGAAGATGTCCCGATTCGGTATTACTGGCAAACTTTTCGACTGGTTCACCTCATATTTGAGTCAGCGCTTTTCAAAAGTGGTGGTGAATGGTTGTTCCTCTGAGGCATACCAGGCTACATCTGGAGTTCCACAAGGTTCTCATCTCGGCCCCATTCTCTTCAATATCTTCATCGATGATGTTGTCTCTGTCTTTGAACATGCTACTTGTTTTCTATATGCTGATGATATGAAGCTTAGTTTGCCAATTACTTCAATACATGACTGCGATTTGTTGCAGAAGGATTTGGACCGACTTGCTCAGTGGTGTACTGATAACAAATTGTCTTTAAACATTAACAAATGCAAGCACATTCGGTTTACAAGATGCAAGGGTACCGTGGCTCCGAATTACACAATTAATGGTCGAGTTTTGGAGGAGGTTAACACCATCCGTGATCTGGGGGTAACTCTTGACAAGAAACTACTATTCCATCGTCACATTGACGACATTGTCACAAAGGCTTTTCAAATGCTCGGATTTGTAATCCGTAACACTAAAGATTTTAAGAGGCCTTCGACGAAACTTTTACTCTATTCGTCACTAGTGCGTTCACGCTTGGAATACTGTAGTCAAGTTTGGACCCCCCAATATGATGTACATGTCAAACGAATTGAGCGCGTTCAGAAGCGATTTATGTGGCATCTCACCTATCAGACCCATAAAGCCAAAGAACTATCCACGTACG
Source organism: Crambus lathoniellus (assembly GCA_949710035.1). Classification (NCBI taxonomy): domain Eukaryota; kingdom Metazoa; phylum Arthropoda; class Insecta; order Lepidoptera; family Crambidae; genus Crambus; species Crambus lathoniellus. The sequence goes on along the minus strand of OX453300.1, from coordinate 28,641,862 downwards.
AGAAACGTCTTTCTTTCTTTCAGTTACTAAGTTTGGAGGATAGGAGATTGCTACTGGACCACATGTTGTTATATAAAATAGTCAACGGAGTTGTGGATTGTCCTTTCTTGCTCAGCAAGATTAACTTGAAGGTGCCCATAAAACTTCCTCGCTCGATAAGCCACGTTCCATTCTCGGTAAGAGGTAGCAAGACCAACCTTGGTCATCATGCTACGATGAATAGACTGCAGAGGCAGTATAATCTTTTGAGCAAGCGTCATAATGAATGTAGTGCTGATATTTTCTCTAACAAGCTGGGACGTTTTAAAAACGAGATAAAGTCCTTTTTCATAGCCGCGTCTGTACCATAATAATTTCAATAATTTCATTTATAATTTTGATTTTTATTTGTATCTTTTTTATTTATTTTCATTTTAATTAATTCAATTGTTATGAACTACATTATTTTTAATTTAATGAACTCTAGTCTTATTTGACATTTTTTTTTAAACAAAATCATATTTTTTATACTTAATTTTTTATTTATTTTTTGACTTTTTGTAAAATTATTAATTCATTCATTTTATGTTGTATTTTTTTAGTTCTTAAGATGTGCACTTGTATAAAATATTTTTTCCAGGTATTGTAATGTATTCTTAATTGCTTTATTTTTATTCCACAATTTGCATGCCGTGGCAACTTTTAAGTAAGACAAAATTTAGATTTATTTACTTTTTTATGTTATTTCAATGTTTAATCCGATTTATGTCTTGTTAGTTGTCCATAAACAAATAAATAAACAAACGGTCAAATGAAGAATTTTATTAAACCTCAAATTACAGGCAAATGGAGCAAGTTGTTCGCTCCCTTGGTGAAAAAAGTTCACGCTTTGCAAACAAACTGCGGGCAGGGCTGCCAGAGCTCCCCGTTTGCATATGAAATGCTGTTAGTCGTCCGTTCGAGGGATTAAGTTAAGTCACATATACGTTACCGCTTTATACTTAAGCACATTTTGAGTGAACAATGAGTCATCTCTCTGCGCAGAATATGATACAGTTCCTGCAGACCGTACCTTTGCTACTACTGATGACGTCATCATACAATCGCGTAGTGACTCAGTTAAAGATTGCTCGTTTAAACGAATGAATAAATGAAACCGAGTCATTTCATATATTTATCTCGCGTTTATTTCGCAACGAATGTAGAACACCGTGTCGCCACTCATTTGGGTAAAATCGCATTGCATATTACCTGTTTCACGAAGTTGTAAATACTATGCAAAAAAATAATACGTTCGCGTAGGTGCAATATCTGAGATAACGGTGTGCCTCGTGGTGCAGGTCGACGAACGCAAGCGCATCGTGAGTCATCATTTCAGACAGCCAGCAACTTTTACTTTACAGTTTTCACATTTTTCCCTTAACTGTACAAGTTAAACGTTTAGGATCAAACTAAAGGTTCATAGTCACGCATTTGAGATAAAACTTGTGATGAAGTGTACCACTCACACGCTAACTATTGTCCACGCACTTAACACGCTAGAATGGCATTTATAAATAAAACTAAAGATTGATTGGGTCTTAATTGAAGTAGACGAGGTGTACCCCGTTGCTTCGAAGGACAAGGTATGTTATTGTATGCTCATTAATGAATGCTATAATAACTGAAAGCTTGGAGATGTCTGCATACCGTGCCGTGAGACCCATTAACTCCGTTTTGAGCCGCGCGCGGACAGAATGGACCGAGGCGAGGCCGAGGGTGCCATAATTTACTGGAATGTTATACCCTCAAAATGAATGCGGCAGTAAAAGTTATATGGGGAAAGTGATATAGCTGCTCGCGTAATATGAATTTAATGAGCAAGTAACACTGTACTTCTCACTTGAGACTTAGATTTTTGTTTTTGTATTTTATCCGATTAGCTAAGTAATTGAAAATACTACTATAATACCAAGAATATGACCACTAATTCACTTTCTAACCATGATAATGTCGAACCTCAACTAATGCTCTCAAGAAATAAAGTTAATTCGCGTCTGTACGATCTAGAAACTACTTAATTAGTTAAATCGCATTTTTCCATTCAAGTGCTAAATGAAACAGAAAAAATGCGGTAACCAGACAATTTACACGCTCGTTTGGCAGCTAATGCAACAATTGTTTCACGTTTGTAATTACAATTATGATTGTATTTGTATGATTGCGCAACTTCATGTTTGTGTTCGATGGACCTCACACTGTTATCCCACAAATGATTTGGTTTACATCGACGATCCAGTTCAAAGATAGTCACGTAATATTCATGAACGTGTTTGGAATCACTGTTGCGTTTAGGTTCGTCACGAAATTATTTTAACTTATGAATAATATAATAACACAATTATTATTCTCTTTTCTACAAAATATATTTTATTATATTTCTCATTATAATGAAATAAACCACGTTTACGGATAATAAAATCAGGTCAGACAAAATTCAAACAACACAAAACTTTTAGCTTTGTTTTCTTTTTAGATGTTTTGGCTCGTTCTTCATTGAAATGATTATGTTAAAGAATATTACCTATGACACACTGTTCTACGTTAAACCAAGTCACAGTTCAGAGGACGTCTCGGCTGGTAATAAGAGATTGCAGCTGGTGGACCATGCACTAACGGGAGTCGCACAAGTGCACTCGTAACGTTACACGATATTAGTAACAAAATACCTGTAACTTGATTGCACTCAGAATCGAAGTGATATCGGAAATCTTTCACTTCTAAGACAGTGCACTCTGGTCTCAGATGATGTGCTACAAAACTAAAGCAACTTTATCTTTTCCCACATTTCTTTTCTGAGTATTTTCGTTTAATATTTTAAAGTGAAAACCAATACGTTACGTACGAAATAACCAATAACGAATTCAACGACGACGACGTACTTATTGAAAAAAAAAAACAACGCCTCGGGTGCAAAGTGCCGCCCGAAATGGACTTGTAAGATTATCGTTGTTTTTCCCTTCTATTATTATTATTATAATTAGTTACGAGGGCAGATGCAATACTAGGGCCTTTATGATTTAAAGTATTGTAAAACAAATTCAAAATCATAAACATAAAAATAATTTTGTTCAATTTGTAAACCAGGTAGGTAGTCATATGAACATTAGAGAAATAATGGTGAACTTTATGAATTATGATTGCCAGCCCAGCAATAAAACTGTAAAGTTTACTGCGGTGAAAGAAGGTGGTCTGCCCTGCAACCTCAAGTGGAATCTTTTACCATTACATCATGTATCTACGAATAAATCGCTTTTACTAACCACTTCAAAAATATTTGTAAGTTTTATATCTTACAATAGTATCTAATAGTATATTTTTACCATTTGTAAGCGTTTTAAAAGTAAATGTTGTGAATAGAGCTATCTAACGTGTCTAAAATGTGTGCAAATCGACTCATTACCATAATAATAATGGTGTTTAAGTTTTTAGAAATGATGGTGTTTCTAACGATGCCTTTTGTCTGAAGCCGAATGTTTGTGGTGTGCTGTTTGGAGTGCCCTCTCCCTAAGTTGACGTACGTGCGGTAGTCCTGAGAACATGTTGAGTGCTCGTTCAACCTGTCTCTTTTGAACAAGTCGCTAGTCGCGACATTTGCATTGCCCTCTGCTTCGTCCTGCCACTTAGACAGTGCCTTTCGTTCGTTGTAAGTGTCTAGTTTATAGGAGGCAATGTCTTGCCTTCTTTCAATGTCTTTATTATTTTAAACCTAAGAAAACTGCATAACGACATTTTGTGCTAATAATCCAGAAGTCTTTTTAGTCCAAAATGTCGTGTCGCGTTGCGGCGCCTATCAAAACGATTTAGAAGTCACCTTTATTCATCATAAAATATGCGTGTTTGGAGCGATCGAAAAATGAAAAGCAATGTTGTCGCATGCGATCAAACATGCTTACTTAAGTTTCTTAAACCAATAACAAAGATGTTTACATTTCGATCGAGGTTTGGTTCACTGAGACCTCTTTCTGAGTGTTTGAAAAGCCTCTCTCGAATTACGTTCGTGCTTGCTCGCCGGCTACTGATCGATACGTGTTGTTTGTTTATACTGCAACACGAACTCAGATAAAATATCGAAGCTGGTTTAAATATAAATTTATTGTTTCACTTTATCGCCATTGTGCGAATACGGTATACTCCTTATAGTACATTTCAAATTGATAGCTCTAATTTATGGTAAAGTACATTTCACTGGAATAACTACAACGTTGCATTGAATATCCGATTTAACGAGTAACCACAGAGGGTTATCTGGACCTATTTTCTTATTCAGGAGGCGTCGCTTTATTACTTGCGTAACTTGTTTGCGTCATTTGACGAGAATCATAAAACACATCGTCTCCGACACTCTGCTTTCTTTGCATATTAGAGTAATTTGAGATACCTATCCTCAAACAGAGTCAATAGATTTTCTTCTGGTTCATTAAAATGATCATATTCGTAGGTTAGCTACCTACCTATTTTGTTTTTATCTGAAAATTTTGTAATATCATTTCATACTATCTTCTTTCTCACTAACTGTCTCCGTTGATAGAGCTAACTAATAACAGTCGTGTGATTCAGTTAATTCGTGACCAGAAATCGAATTCGATAAAGCTCTTTTAAAATTTGTAACACGTATTACAATTTACGATAGCAATTTGCTAGGCTGATAACATACATATTAATAACTAGCCTTCCGCCCGCGGCTTCGCCCGCGTGTACTACACGACGTTATCCCGCGGGAAGGTCATATTTTTCAGTAATAAAAAGTAGCCTATGTCCTTTCTCAGGCTCTAGACTATCTCTGTACCAAAATTCATTCAAATCGGTTCAGTAGTTTAGGCGTGATTGTGTAACACACAGACAGACAGAGACGCATTTATAATATAAGTAAGGATTTCATTGAAGTGATATAATATATACTTATTTTGGAACTTGATAGTAAATAGAAGAATTCTGAGTATTACGGCCCAATAACTATGGAACATTCCGTCCGATCTATCTCCGAATAGAATTGATTCGCTACGTGACGGTGCAGATTCTGAAACACGAGCCGTTATAGGTAGGTACCTATTTTTGAACAAACTATCACGAATTTGATGGTTAATGTATTACGAGAAATAAAAACGATTTCATTTGGAATCAATATTGAACAGCGTCTTGGACATATTTTTAGATAAATACTTAGATTTCAGAACTTTTCCAGTTTTTGGTTGTGGTTTTGCTTCTCATTTTACTTTGTGCGCTTATTTCTGGCCGTCGGTATTAATTCAGTTCCCGGGAGTGTTGAGTGCTAGCGTCGCCGGGTAACGGAAGAGCTCGGCTCACTGTTCACAATTAGTGCCTGGTCCCGTTACCGGCGCATTGTGCGATTCAATACTACACCGGTTATACTCCTTTGTGCACTCTTAATGAAAGCTTCTCAAGTTATTTGTTTTCTGTTTAGTGTTGCACCACTGAATTGCCTATTGTTCACTTATTTAAAGCTTCCAATAACACCAATATTTTTGCGCGAACGAGTTATTGGAATTGTAACTCATTTTCAAACTGGTCCGGGTAGGTAGTATAGTATGTAAAGTTGTTCAACGTGTATATCAACAATAAGCTACACGAACACGATCGCGTCATGCGATGTCATTAGTACAATGCTATTCTTATCAAGTTTTGACTTTTTGGTTAGGCTCTATAACAACTTGTTACATATATTGGGTTAACTTTTATGTTCTTTCGGTTAAAATAACATACTACTTATGTACTTGAAATTTTGATTTAATGTCTAAAACTCAATTAGTTTCTACCGTTAGAGAACGGTATGCCCTCAAAAAGGGACACGCCGACCGGAAGCACAGTAAGATGTAGTGCAAGACTTCCTGAAATGATCGATCGGATCATGATTCAAATTCAAATAACAGCGGCACACCTGTGCTGCAACTCTTTTATGGTAGCCCTGAATTTGGACCGGAGGAAAAACGGAAAACCTGGCATGCAATCCGATCATGCGACACGAATAGAAAGTGTAACTTTCTACTTCTAAATATAGAGCGAAGTGGAGCGAAGTAAGGAGAGGTTAGGAAAAGCCAAGGACGGCCGGGCCGGCCGGGCGGGACCTTCGCTGCGCCTGTCCAGAGCAGACTCGAGAAATGGCGCCGGTGTCCTTGAAACAAACGTCGCGCGCTGCTCTATCAACTACGACGTGCATTATGTAACTGACAAAGTGAATACGTTATCATGAAATGAATGAAGTATCTATAATGTTGACTCCACCAAGTTAGATATCTTGGAAGGTATTTGCTATCCAGAAATCTAAACGCAAACTAAACTATAAACAAAGCGTTGGTTTATGCATTGCTATAGATCGTAAATAATGTAATACGTGCCCTGTTTGTGCCATTTCCACTCCATATCATCGTTAGATGAAACAGTTGAATCAAAAGATATTTAGGACAGTTTAAAACCGAATGATAATCTTTTCTCTCAACTAAACCTTATGTCCGTAACAGAAGTTGGATTAAATTCCCCATAAATAATGGTCGTAAATCTCATCGCACTTGGGCTATAGCTATTTTCTAGGTATATAAGGTGTCAAAGCGATCCATCAGTCTCGTCGCGTTATCGATCATACTCCGCCGGGAACTGTCCGAGCACTCATCGATACACGTCCGCAAGTAACGGGGCACTTTGGAACTTTATAAAAGCTGTTAGCTTATTGTAAGAAGTCGAACGAAACTCGACATGAAACAGATTCATGGACATTCCAATATTTTGTATAGAATGGTACAGAGGTGGAACTGTAAAAAAAAAAAGGTTAGAAGCAAAACTTTCCCTATAATCTTTAAATAACTAGGTACTTCTCGTTGCGTCGCCACCAAACATGGCTGGTATTACGTAACCAAAACTGAAGCGTTATGAGTGCGTATCGTCAGTGCCAAGGGCATTGCCGGAATTACCGCGGAAATGGGATTATTTTTGGGCGGATATTAAATTATAGCCGGTGCGATGTGACCGAGGCGCTCGCTGCGGGCTCCTTTGTCGTTTTATTGTCAATCACGTTTATTGACCGCCTAATCAAACGTCTATAACGTCTGATAGACGGTATGCACCCGGCGTCCTCTTTGGAGACAGACACCCTATTAGTGTCTAAATATCCAATAATGCGACCGTTAAAGGGTAATCAAATTAGTATAATGACGAAGCGTGCGCGGGCGCAAGCACGTGGTGGGCACACGCCGGATGCCGCGTGGTCGATACTAGTGCGACATTGTCTCCGGGCTGTTCCGAACACCTGCCTCGTTCACTCATGTGGAGAATTACAAATTGGCCACTTCCTAGGTTCGAATTCGATTTGAATTTGTCCTCACGTACGAATTAGCAATTAACGGATTAATAGTGGGAGTTAAACCTCAAGCATTTTATAAGGTATCGATTAAGTAGTTCAGCCGATACTTTTTAAGAGAAGTACATTAAGAAACGTAAGCACGTGCCATTAGGTACGTTTCCTTATACGCTGACCGCGATAACAGCTTGTTGGTCCAATGTAATTAATTTTACCGAGCTTCGTTAATGCAACCGAGACAACTTAATAACACCTCTCCTCGCCTTATTATAGTAACGAGAATATTCCCGGTGGAATAAAACTGCATATCCTGGAATGAAAGTGGGCTGTTTGGAATATGCGCCGCATTGCAGCGCCATATGAAGACAAACACTTTAATTAAATTCGCAGAAACGTTAGTTTATAGGCACTACTGTCATATTATAGCAACTACTTTCCAGTAAATCTTTATTTCAGTGCATATAACATATAAAACTGGTATTTTTTTAATAGTCTAAGATACGAGAAGTATTTCTATTCTCATCTGTTATTAAATTCTAATGAAGTATATATGCTAGATAATGTCTCTAGCTTGATAATTCGCACATGGTTTTCTTGGCTTAAGATTATAGATTTATTTTTCAATAAATCTAAGTTTGTTAGATAGAATACTATATACAATGTTGGACCATGACACTAAAGCTTATTGAGCCGTATTGACAGCGCGGCGGGCGCGGCGGAGGCTGCTTGCTCGTGCTCGTGCCACACTCTCGGCGCTTGCGATCGATTGTTGTTTCGGCCATGAACTCAAACTTGAACCGCCTCTCACGCACCACGCCGAGCTTCAAGGAAATCGCGATATACTCCACTGGCATCAAATAGCACGACTCAGCACTTTTACAACGCAGAGAGATTACAGATATCTACTTGCTTAGATTTCTGCGAAAATATCTCTTTCTTTGGTACCTCAGTATGTCGTTCATCTGGTTCAACTAATGTAGTCTCAGTGCAGTATTCATTAGATAGAAACTTACTATCCGAGAAACAACAGACGTAAGCCATCGTCGTCCGTCTGTGTGGCGCCTGGGAAAAGTAGTACCCACCTAGACTGGCAATGGCTTGTCTAGATTGCGTTTCACGTTGCATCATAAACGCCGGTCGTAGATGTGAGATGCTTCTCAACAAGTTTTTGTATGGATGAGAAATGCTCTACTTTCGAATGATTCAGATTGAAGCTTCTACAATCATTTATGTATATTAATGAGGTTTTTTTGCCAAACGTTTAATCATCTTTTCCTAGTCACTGACAGCAAGTTAGTATGAAATTGCAAATCACGGTCGGATACAAAAAACAAAATCACAAGGAAGTCGAACTGGAAGTGTTTAGCTAGGATACTCAAAAACTTCCTCAAGTATAATAATATAACAAGAATTTAGCCCAAAAAGAAAAAGAGCAGCTGCATCTTGTTCCCCCCGGTCTAATCATTGTTGTTCGCCTAGAGGGTCGTCCGAGACGGGGAGCAATGGCCGGGATACAAAAAAATATAATAAGAGAATGCATCTCAGGTACCCACGCACGGCATTGAGAACATAATCAATTGATCGTTTAGACCAAAATGGTTATACTCGTAAAACCACGGAACGCATTGGAACAAGCAGTAGGTACGCTGAAAGTGATATACCTACATACCTATTTCTCCAAATATTTTTCAATGTGCTGTGATAAACCAATTTTTATGTAGATAATCAAATATTTAACGCTAGGAGCACCGAGTGATTTTACCCGCGTAGTACCCGTCCTGTGGGAATATGTAAATAACACTATTAACAAATACAGGATAATTTTTTTATCAGTGCACAAATTTTTAAGATCGACTCAGAATCGGTAAGTGAACAACTTTCTCCTAGAAACATGGGTCGAAATACGACAAAAATTTTTGGACTTCCCATACTAAATAATCGATCAGTCCAATTTGTAAATTTTTTTTGGCATACATCGACCTATGTTTCTTGGAGAAAGTTGTTCACTTACCGATTCTGATACGATCTTAAAAAATTGTGCACTGATAAAAAAATTATCCTGTAGATGATTGTCTAAAGTCTAAAGGGACAAGAGGGATAGACATCCCTCAGCAAACGCGTCCACATATTGCCGTGTTGGCAAATTGCTGCTATAAATAATTTTCTCCTACGTGAATACACTATGGGGTCCATGCGGGCAGACAATGATCATTTAACGACCGGGCAATGCGGACAATGTTTGTCTGCCTGCTCCGAGTGCCCAGTTGACTATGAACTCCGCGGTGTCCTGCTCATCTCTTAATTGGAATTCATTGATTCATGAACTACAGTCGTCTGTATGCGCTGTAGAGGAATTCGACGGATACCTACGAGAACGCGTAAACTCGAATTCACAAGCAACCCTTATTTTATTATAGGTAGTGATTTGTAACTAAGTACATGTTTTTGTGTCAAAACACTTAACTACGAATGGTTATTATACTCAAGTTTTTATGACCCTTACCGCTACAAGTAAGCTAACTTTATTGAGCACTTTTCAGCTCTGGTAGTAGTTTTTTTACCCTTTGGCTCTGGCACATATATTTAGTTTCCATCAAAAACAAAATCGAATCACTTAACATCAACTGTATTCCAGATTCAAAATCTGTTTCAAAACATCCTTTGTTCCCGTAAAGTCGTTAACGTTAAACAGGAAAGAGAAGTGTTCAAACATGCTAGGGCTATGTTTATCTCAGCCTACATCTAGAAATGCGTTCGTAACCTGCACAATACATCATAAATAGAGCACAATAGAACTCATTCCGAATACATAAGTAAGTCGTCTGTCATATTGTGTTTGGGCTTAGCGTCTAAAATTAATATGACTCTGCGTGAGGCACGTATTTACATATTGAAATTACCTACTACAGTTTGTTTTTGTTTTTATCTATTCAGTATTGAGTTTGAGCGCAATAAATGAGCTAACGTCGGAATTCCGATACATGCATTTCATTCCATGATTGTGTCATTTGAATTTTCTCTAGTCTCTACTTCTGTTATTGTACTCCGATTTAATACAGTTGCTCAAAAAGTGGCGTATTGCAGGGACGTATAGCGTTCGGGATGTGGGCTATTACACACTCGAACTTTTTCTTTACCTTTCCCGAACTCGTGCGTTTTCTTTCCCAACTGTCAAAATATTGTCTATTAAAAAGAAAAAACCAACCACGAAGTTTTTACAAAAAAAATCATAGAAGTTTTTATGATTCATGCAAATATTTCTAAAAAGAAGCTACTAATTTGTTTCAATATCAGATTTAAAAGTAATTTTAATTATACATTAAATTAATATTAGTATCGGCCAAATTAAATTTATGAATATAAAAAATACATCAAATTGGCTGTATGACAGATTACTAAATATGGTATGACGTGCACTATTTACCATAGTATCTGCTTATAGGAGTTTGCGCAAGTAAGTGAAAGGAAAATGAGGGACCTTATTTCTTAATTTTCTAAATTCTTTTTTTCTGGTTTTTATCGTGGTAGGTACTTAGTATGGTGGAATTAGTGCAATAATGTGGCTTTAATGGAAAACGATGTGGTAAAAGAGAGAAATAAGGAAAGGCGCTCCTGTAGGATTCGGATTGCTTTTGTTAGGTTTCATTTCATTTCATCTCATTTAATTTAATTTTCATTTCATATCAATAAAAAAAAACTACTGAAGCCTTGGCTGTATGATCATAGTTTCCTTTGCCAACCCAGAATGGGTGAAGAAAACAAAAAAAAAGTCTGCTTATATTCTTTTACGATTAGTTAATTGAGTTTATTGTGTTTTATTATTTTATTAAATTGCTTAATTTTTTCGCAACTGTATTAAAAATAGTTGTTCAGTACACGTGCGGAACCGTCATTGCAACATGTTCCGACTGTCAACCGTCACCTTCGGCTGCGCCTCGGCTCGGGTAGACATTTGTCGGAACTCTTTGCAATGACAGGCTTTCCGCACTTGTAATGAAATCTACTATTTTAATACAGTTGCTCAAAAAGTGGCGTATTGCAGGGACGTATAGCGTTCGGGATGTGGGCTATTACACACTCGAACTTTTTCTTTACCTTTCCCGAACTCGTGCGTTTTCTTTCCCAACTGTCAAAATATTGTCTATTAAAAAGAAAAAACCAACCACGAAGTTTTTACAATAAAAAATATCATAGAAGTTTTTATGATTCATGCAAATATTTCTAAAAAGAAGCTACTAATTTGTTTCAATATCAGATTTAAAAGTAATTTTAATTATAGTTACATTAAATTAATATTAGTATCGGCCAAATTAAATTTATGAATATAAAAATACATAAAATTGGCTGTATGACCACAGATTACTAAATATGGTATGACGTGCACTATTTACCATAGTATCTGCTTATAGGAGTTTGCGCAAGTAAGTGAAAAGAAAATGAGGGACCTTATTTCTTAATTTTCTAAATTAGTTTTTTCTGGTTTTTATTGTGGTAGGTACTTAGTATGATGGAATTAGTGCAATAATGTGGCTAAGGAAAGGCGCTCCTGTAGGATTCGGATTGCTTTTGTTAGGTTTCATTTCATTTCATCTCATTTAATTTAATTTTCATTTCATATCAATAAAAAAATTCTACTGAAGCCTTGGCTGTATGATCATAGTTTCCTTTGCCAACCCAGAATGGGTGAAGAAAACATAAAAAAAATCTCTGCTTATATTAGTTAGTTGAGTTTATTGTGTTTTATTATTTTATTAAATTGCTTAATTTTTTCGCAACTGTATTAAAAATAGTTGTTCAGTACACGTGCGGAACCATCATTGCAACTTGTTCCGACTGTCAACCCTCACCTTCGGCTGCGCCTCGGCTCGGGTAGACATTTGTCGGAACTCTTTGCAATGACAGGCTTTCCGCACTTGTAATGAAATCTACTATATTCTTGTTGTGAGTTGAACTCGATCTGGCATGTTTTCACGGCCGGCGCCCCAGCGCTCCCCCTGATGTCCGTCAGCTCGTTGGAAGTGCATTAAGCTATTAGTAAACAGTTACAGTCACCTCCTTATGAGGGAACTGGACACCTAAGTATAGGACTTTATTAGTACGAGTAGCAAATCTATACCTACTTCATTAGGTTTGTGCTGCAGAATTTTATCTTCTTCCAGGGAAATACTCTTAAATCAATATACTCATTCGTTACACTATCAATATTCGTATATATGAACACCAACTGCAAAAAGTAATGACGGTCGATTGAGTTTTTGTCGTATAAGTTCTTAATTAACTACGCGAAACCACGTGCTCTTTTTCATCTGCTATAGGTAGTACCTACCTAACTTTGAACATTGAAAAGGAAAATTTATCAAGGACTATTATTATTGTATACTTTATCTTATTCAACTACATGTGTAGAGGTTACAAGAGGTCATCGTTAAAGTTGATTTCGTCAAGATCAGGGCCATACGGTCACCAGCCAAGCGTTAACGTGTCGCTTCGGTTACTCTTGTCGCAGTTTTTTTTGCTTTCTGTTGGCCGTCGTCAACGGTGATGTCATCCTCCCGAAATGTACTCACAATCGTTCGATTCGTAATAACACGCTACGTTAGTCAATTAATCTTTCTGCTATTTACGAACAACACTTATTAGGAGCTTCCGTTTCAATTCAGTGTTCTTCTATTTATCGCAATAACTAGGCAATAACTAATGATTAGATACTTATAACATTTAGAACAGGATTATTTACTTCTTATTTCGCAAAACCTAGATGTAACTTCCTGCTCCAAATAATTACAGGTCTGTGTAGTTGCCAGGCCAGGGCTTTAATTCTAAACATATCAACTAGATAACTTAATGATCGGAAAATAACACCCTTTCTCAACTCTCTCGTGCTTACCTACCCATACACCTTACACTGTATTAATTCATGAACTTTGCGAAAATTCACAGGTGTAAGATGAAGCGTTCCATCGTATGTAAAATTGTTGAAAAGTTTAGTCGCGGTGAAGAATTCAATAAAGTTCAGTGTGTTTGTTAAAGCAGACTTGAGCCCGCGAGGGTGGCGTCGTAGTCGCGCGGGCGCGTATCGATCGCTCCGACAGTGCGGCCTGCATACGAATACGAGAATCGCCCTCCGTAGTCCGTACATCCCCTTATCAACTACTTCCACCAGACTAGACCCTAAGCCCTTCGTTAGTGTCGTGACCTCGCCGATTGCCGCTCAACTCGACACCACACAACGATTCAATCCATTTATCATGCTATTCGTCTCATTGATTACACGGGTGACGAATTTATTAATTTTAGCACAGGCAGGTTTTAAAACAAACAAAGTCTGATGACATGATCCTGTCAAAAATGCCACAATGTTGTGATACAAGGATTTTCCGAGCAAGGCTAAATTACAAAAAGCTTTTCCCGTTTTCCTCGAGCCGACGGACGCGACCCCATTTCCGAGGAGATTGGGTGTACAATATTTGCTTAGACCTAACGATGAGGTCACGGCTACGGCATGACATAACTCATGAAATTGCGTTGCAGTAGAATGTTAGCTACAAAAACATAAAACAACAACATAAACATAGGCAGTACCTATGCCATGTCATGGCCAACAATAACCGAGAACATTGTAGATTGTAATATTAATATTATTTGAAGAAACAAATTCCACAAAAGCCTAATAGTAGCATTATCATAAAATATTGTTTTTACCTTTCACTACATAGCCTTTGAATATTAAATGCTATTTCGCCAGTCGTTTATGATTTATGTTATATGATATGAGTCTAAGAAGTTCAGATAAAGCAAAAACGAACAACGTAGATATATCGTCGATCGTCGCCCCTTATCGGAGAGATGCAATATTGTGTACTTATACAAAAAATGTGAAACAAAGTTCCAACTAGAAGCCTAATTTCCTTGGTAAGTCGTATTTTTCCTCGTTACAGCAATTTGACTGTTAATGTCTGGGGGTTGGCCCCCGCTCCCAGAATAGGCGCAATTTTCCAGCCGACATCGCGCCTACTTAATTTTTCGCGAAATGTCTCCGCGTCTAAGTAGGCCAGCCAAACTTGGGGTGTACTTGGATTTATACGCGTGTAAATTTCATAACAGAGGGCGGGAATGGCGTAACGTGGTACGATAGCAGAGAAATTAAATTAATATTTTCTGTCTAATAAATTTTAAACACGGCAAAGTCGATTTTTTGATGGTGATTTGGTAGCTAGGCAGCTAAGTACTTGGTTATAAATCCCCGTGTAATGAAGGATTAAAATTTTGAAGTATTTCCAATCAATTAAAAGGTTACTCCTTCGTAGTATCTAAGCGTTTCGGTGATGAATGAGAAGAGGAACAAAACAAAGTAATCGCTTGTTGCTATCAATTATTTCTTACACAAGAGTTCAGTGTACTCTTAGACAAAGTATTGTGTAAATGACTGGTTGGTGCAGCAGGCGTGTAACAAGCTGTAGCTGATCGCCGAACGGAAATGACCAACTAACTGTCAGCCGGGCAATTTAGCCGCTGCCTCCTCTCCGGTGTACGGTAGTGCTAGTGCCATCTGATTAGCCCACTACAAGATAATTATCTCCCACCATGAATTACCGCCGTAATTATTTGTATTCAGCTTCCCACCGATTAAATTTAAAAGTTAATTTAACTCGGGGTAGTTAATTTAACGATATTACAAATAAGGTATTTAACAATTAATTGATTAAGGTATTTAACAACATGAGATTGCCAATTCAGTAAACATAATATACTTTCACAAAACAAATTATTTTGGCGTTTTAATAATGATTACAAATTTCAGTAATATACCTAGTTATTACAGTTTCATACTAGCAAACAAAGGTTGTGTTTATTGGTGAAGACCTGTAATTGGCTTTCTGTTGTTATGTGTCTAACCTACTCTTGTAATATTTCTGTTGGTCTTCCAAAAATTAAAAATAAAAATAAAATAAATGTTAAATCTATTCTGAAATATTATTTAAGTAGGTACTTATTCAAAAAAGTCAAGGTTGGTATATATAACTTATTTGTAAAAAGTTATTTATAAAGTTATTTATATGTATATTCTTGACTCCTTATCATCGTTCGTATCTAAATTTAGATACTGGTTTGAATCAACTGAAGTAGAACTGTCGCAAGTGAATCGGTATCTCACTCATTTTACTGAACAATCAGTGTGATGTGATGACGTCGATCGGTTGGTGGACTGCGGTTCAAATCGATAGGTCGACGCCAAACAGTCGGTGTGTGGTGTGTGTCGTGTTCGTGTTGCCTCAGTCAGGGCGCACTCGGTTTGGCTGGTCGATTGCCCACCACCGAGTTCAATCGACGAGCAACAGTTCGTCGAATAGCCTTCAACCGCTACTTTACTTACTATAGTGTAAACAAAACAAAAGATTCCCAAGATTCATAGTGAAAAAAATATTTTATTTATCTTTCAAAGCAAAAGCTTTTTATAACGGATCTAAAGGCGACGAATCTCGTTTTCTATGCTACAGTAGTTTATGTCCTTTAAACACAATTCTCGGAAAGAAGCTTTGTGTTCCCATTTTTTGCGAACCAAATTCCACGCTATCTTTAGATATGTCAACACAATGTATTTTGGCGGGTATCGATACAATGTGATAGGACACGTGGAGGTGCAGCTGCCTTGCCTGCAGCACCCACCGACAACAAAAACGCCACTTAACGCGACTCAGGCAGCTGTTTTCACGGATCTTGCACTCTGAATATTCATGAAAACTATAATGTTGCTATGTCTGCTTCGCTAATGTTGGAAATCACATGCTTGCGTTAATAACTAGACTCGTATCTTCTATTAATTTATTATTCAGATTACAGTATTTTGCTATTTTCATCAATAACAAGAGTCCTAGCGGAGTTTGACAAGCCAAGAGTTTACATTTTAAGATTAAGAATAATTACCATATAAATTACTAAGTAGCATCTTTCTGCACAGTATACCGTTTATATCATTATCTAATCCGTACACGATTGCATAAAGCGTTTTATTTATTGGAATTTGCATGACTTCATCGTTAAACGCTGTATTTATTAATATTCTATTCAGTCTCAGCTCAGGGTAAGAACAAGGTGCGGCAGTTTTTTTAAGATCAGTCTAGGTATTTATTAAGTTGCATAACACTCCTCGTCGAACATCGGGCATCAGGTGAACCGGTTTATAAGAAACGTGTTAGGAGGTCCCTTGGTCTAACAAGCAAGCATACAGTTCCTGTAACATGTATCTCATCTTTTGCTTTACTTACATATTGTATTTTTATCTTGACTTTGATTAAGGATATTTTGTTGAACACGCACTCGACTCAATTGGTGCTATTTGCGGGTGTGACTTTTTCATCATGCCTCATGCGAAATTGATTTTATTGAATTGATTTATGTTTCGACAGGAGTACCGTTGAATTTAACTTTTTTTTATTATCTTCATTTTTTTATTAACAAAGTTACAGGCAGACATACTAGAGTAAAGAACAATACCATCAGAATTAGTTTAAGCATAATCGCTGACGCCGATTCCAAAATTTCGTACATTTGCATGATTTTGATTGCTTGATACATTTTATTACTTACTACATTCAATAATTTGTTATTCTGCTTAAGTCAAATCAATTACCTACCGCAGCTTCCAAACTAAGTTATTGACTCAAGGCACAAACGGCACAATTTCATTATCTGAGTAGGTACTAAATAATTAAGAAATTTCCATGATAAAATTTAAAATATACCTACTTAGTTCGTACCCACCAAAATTAGCACTGTTGGATTGCTATTTTATCATTATCACTCTCTTTATAAATAATTACGCTAGCTGAACGTTTAATTTACAAGAATCGAACAATAAAATATTTAGAACACTTTAAAATCGTAAACATCTCAGGTGTTGTTTCTTACCTGCTCAAAAGGATTCGAAAATCGGCGTCAATAATAACGATCAGAATGTTGTCTACGAGAGCACAAAATTCGCGGGTTTTCCAACATGCACATACACTATAACAGGTTCCGACGGGGCACTTATTGTCAGCATCCAGATCAAATTCACGATTATTTACGACGGTGGTGATTACCGATGTGGAAGGTAGGGGAGCAATGAGAGTACCGCCGCAGTGCGGAGTCTACGGAGAACTGGCGGGACGGGAGCGAGCGTGGCGCGCGGCGCCAAGTGACGATTGCCGTAGCCAGTGGAGTCGGACGCTTCCCTCCACAGAATTGCCCAAGGGAGCTGCCGTTAATTTCAACTGTTCCATTCCATGTCGTACAACCTTGCGACCGTCGCGGTCTCGCGGAACACTGTCTTTGCGATTGGATATTTTTGATAACGCCATCCATAATAATTAAAAGATACCTAAAAGCATTTTGGAGCAGAGCGCAGAGTAGACAGACGTGGGTGTTTGACGCCTATGTAATTAAAAGTCATTATGTTCGACATCTATGATTTACTTTGTTAGACGAGTTAGCTCCGCCTTGAGATATTTTTTCTCAGTCAAAGAAGATAAAAATATTTTGTTTCTACCTGACTACGGCAAAGCAAAAAGGAGGGTTATGATTTGACCGGTATGTATATGGGTGGGTATGTATGTTCATCTGTTCCGGCATAACTTCTAAACTGCTGATCATATATTCACAATTGAGGTAGGAAGCGTCTCGATAGTCTGCTGGTTTATAGGTTATTTCACGTCACATAAAATTGAATATGGCGCCCTCTAACTAGAGGACATAAAGCTGTAAACAAAAAACTTTTTTTTTAAAGAATATCGTGTTTGGTATTAAATGAAAGCTCTTGGTGAGCACGTTTTAAGCATATATATTTTAGTAGTTGTTGCTCGCGGCTTTGCTTGCATAAATCAAATTTTAAAAATAATTTCCATAAATAATGTGCCACGATTACGCTCGAAATAGGTACTTAATGTATTTGTAAAAAAAAAATTAAATAGCTTTATCACTACACTGGATTGTTTCCTATTGAAAATTACTATCTAATTCAGTGTCGTTTAATTTTAATTAATAAAATACTCAAAATTTTTGAATGAGCGTTATGGGGCGTGCACTTTTGGATTTTCCAAATATTTCAAATTAATCGCAGAAGTATTTCCGAAGACTTTGATGAGAATTCGGAGGACTCAAACTCCCCGTCCGGTCTCTTCGAGTATCAAACTTTTTTAACCGACGACATTCCTGCGGTTACTCAATGTCATCAAGGATCAGTTAAACTATATTTCTTTCTTTCTTTCAGTTGAGCTATAGCTATCGTTCTGCATCAGATGCTATCAGTGATAGCTTGGTTATAAATTATTGGTGTTAGCTTATATGACTACTTACCTGAAACCTTTTACAAATATCAATTCTTTGAAAATTTTAAAATCATATCCTTACATTTTTATATCGTCCTTAACAACAACGGCACTGATTTTCTGAAATGGTACAGTGAAGAATTCAGACTCTCATAATGGTTAAAATTTTGAACACGAGTGTCGTTGGACCGGTTTGAATTTGCAAGCATTCGTGACCGCGGAAAATCCGAACGTAACAAAAACGTTTCGGTTTTAAGTAATTACGATTTTCGACTTTAAACTGTGTCAACACAGACGAATGTCCTTAAACTGTCGCGTAATTGAAATGCGGAGTCCAACGTTGATACAAAAAAGTTATTTAGATAAGTAATAAATTATGTGACAAAAACCTTTTCACTGTAAGTAGTACTTAGGTACTTACCTATAATAGTTGCAAGGGAGCGGCCACAGAACGTAATCATAATAATCATCAGCCATTTAATGTGCCCACTGCTGGGGCACTGGCTTTCCTTATGGATGGATAAGTATATACACAGAACATGGAAGAGAAAAATCTTTCTGTGTTCTGTGGGAGTGGCACTCCACAGATTTGTAATTAAAATAAGTAGTAGTTTTTATTTCTAAGTTTAGAATTATAAAGTCTTGGCGATCCTCTTTAGTAATCAGCACCGTTTTTGTGATTAATGTGCCGGACCGCACCACCAACGGGTTCGAAGTCTGCTCGAGGCAAAATGTCTGGCTGTCTGAATGTATCGAATCGTTTCTGTTATTAATGGAATTAAAAAAAAACTATTATTAAGTAATTTTCCAAAATTTAAGTAAAACACTTGTTTGAAAAATTACGCTAGACATGCAAGTTTTGTACCTTCTTGATTATGTGCATCCATTACGTTTGCCCATATTAAAACTTATTTTTGCTATAGATTGTAGACCGAATTTTTCAATTGGATTTAGACAAAATAAATCTTATTTAAGATTATTGTTGGAGTCATGCTGTAGTATAAAATATAATATACTAGCTGACCCAGCGCGACTTCGTTCCCGTGGCCCTACCCCCTACTCCACCCTACCCTACCCGTACTCTACCCCTACCCTACCCCTACGCTACCCCTACCCTACCCTACCCCTACCCTACCCCTACTCTACCCCTACCCAACCCTACCCAACCCTACCCTACCCCTACCCTACCCTAGCCCTACCCTACCCCTACCCTACACCTACCCTACACCTACCCTACCCTACCCTACCCCTACCCCTACCCCTACCCCTACCCTACCCTACCCCTACCCCTACCCCTACCCCTACCCTACCCCTACCCTACCCTACCCCTACCCTACCCCTACCCTACCCCTACCCTACCCCTACCCTACCCTACCCCTACCCTACCCTACCCCTACCCTACCTTACCCCTACCGTACCCCTATATCCTTCCTTGGACTTCCACGAACATTTCAAGACCAAAATTAGCCAAATCGGTCCAGCCGTTCACGCGTGATGTCGTGACCAAGGGAAATAGGGATTCATTTTTATATATATAGATTATTATTAAAAAGTGGGCTACTTATATTATAGGTTATCATAAATCAGACTAAGTTTCAATTACACCGGTTCTTAATCGTCGACGCTCACGAAAGTGTTCCCCCTGATTAGGGTAACGCAGGAATTATGGTTAACTTGAATTCCTGGTAAATTAATTGCAGTAAAAGCCGTAATACGGTCACCAAGCGCGGTCAACGAGCGATTTGCATATGAAACTCGTCATTATTGCCGCCAGTAAAAGAATTATTCTAATTAACACTTAACCTAAAAGAAGGCTTTATAAACTAATTTATTACACTTAGATAGAGCTGTTCATTAAGGCGATACTCGGGAAAATTATGTTGAAGCGAGATAGCAATGAGAAAACGACGCGCGCGGGAGTGAGACCGACTTTGCAGATTAGGCAAAAAAAACATAAAATATTCGATCTACACGATCCTAAATACTGTTGGTATCAACTAATTAAACCAATTTCCAATAGTATTGTTACCCCATTTAAGAATAATCTTGACTTTTCGTATTTTTAGAGGTCTTTTCGAAAAGAAAAAGTGTCGAGGCAAAATCATAAAATCGTGTTTTTTAATCTATACGAATCTAGATAATAGACCGTGAGCCAGCAACAGATTTTACTGACCAATTTCCTCTCAAGCGAAAACTCGTGAAATGCTTGAGAGAGTTGTATCATGAAGTATGGTGAACGTCAGCTGCCGCTCCGTGGGTGGGTGGTGCAGCGGCAGCCCCTCAAACACGTAGTTTTTTTTTTATTTTCAGTCATTTCCTCTCGACTGAAAATTTGTTAAATGATAGTTAACGCAATTATTAGAAGATAAAAAAAAGTCAGCTGGTCGTACCGTGGTGGATTATACGTCTGCTGGCCATAGGAACATGCAAAAAAAAATTTTTCGTTCAGTGATTTCCTCTCACTTGAAAATGTGTCAGATGATAGTTTACATGCTATTTTGAAGAAATAAGTATTTAAATAAGCGATCGGCGCTCACGCCTGACTCATGCTCCCTATTTCACTGCATCAGCTGACGACCTTTCCACCAACATAGAGCCAGCTGACGCTTTTATTTATTCAAAATAGCATGTAAACCATCATCTGACACATTTTCAAGTGAGAGGAAATCACTGAACGAAAAATTTTTTTTTGCATGTTCCTATGGCCAGCAGACGTATAATCCACCACGGTACGGCCAGCTGACTTTTTTTTATCTTCTAATAATTGCGTTAACTATCATTTAACAAATTTTCAGTCGGGAGGAAATGACTGAAAATAAAAAAAATTTTTACGTGTTTGAGGGGCTGCCGCTGCACCATACCCACGGAGCGGCAGCTGACGTTCACCATACTTCATAATACAACTCTCTCAAGCAATGCACGAGTTTTCGTTCGAGAGGAAATGACTGACAAAATATACTATCTGGCTCACGGTCTATAAAGGTATGAAGAAATATATTACCAGATTTGTAACAACTCTAAACGTCCTATAGTTTTATATCAAAAAGTCCATACTTTTTCCGAGTAGCGCCTTAAAAAGAAATACTATAGATATGTATATTGATTTTTAGGTATAATATCCCATACTTCTGAATGAAACCAGTATGATTATTGAATAAAAAATAACAGGCAAAATTAAACTTAGATCTTATTTGAAGTTGGAATGAAAAGGTATTATGCAAAAATTATATCATTGCAGTGCAGCAGCAGCGGTAGGATTTCAAATTATTTATAAATATTCAAATCTAAAATGATAATTACTTAATTATTTTTTACATTTTACCAATGCCACAGAATAAGAACTACCTAGTACAAGTTCAATGCAAAATGCAATATAGAAGGAGTAAGTGCCATCTTGTGGTGATTGTACCAATTTAAAACAGGCAAGTGTGCTCCATCTAGTGTGCAGTAGCGATACTTTAACATCAGTTCTAGCGACATCTACAATTTTCCTACAATCTACAATTTTCGGAATTTTCCTGTAGCTGTATATATTTTTTTCGTGGCAATATATTGTCCGAGAAAAGCACAATTTTATTATTGAAAAATAAAGTGTTTTATGTAGTTTGCAGCCAAAATACAACCAATGCCGATCAATTAATTATAGGTATGTGTAATTTCAAACAGTCGTAGAAAGGAACGCATCATAAAAAATTTTTTCGTGTTCTGTGCTCAAAGTCGCCATTTTGGTCGCCATTACATATCGTAAAGGGTGATAGAATCATTTGCCATTACGACGATTGCTTTTTCAAAAGTAAATGATAGAGATTCTTTGTGTCAAAATTAAGAAGCGCGGGATTAAAATTATTGTGGAAAATAAAGTTTTATAAGCTTTTGTAAAGTGCAGAAGAGTTAGTTTATACAAGGTAAGCAGTATTAATGTGATTTTTTAATGTTTTAAGCGTGTAATTAATGAATAAAATGTAATAAAAACCGGTGTACATATTGAATGTATTATTTTACTTAATTCCTAATTAGGTACCGATTTTAATTTACAATTTTAGTGCATTTATTACAGATGGCTCCTCCTCGGCGGATATCAAGACAACAGTTAGAGATTCTCATTGACTTTTTGGAAGAAAATAAGGATATTTCAAAGGGGCCACCACCAGGCACTCTTACACATCTGGCTACCAGACAGAAATGGGCAAGTTTGGCCAAACAACTGAATGCTGTGGAATCTGGAGCTTTAAAAACACCAGAGGGTTGGAAAAAGGTTGCATAAACAATATCCAGTGGCGGATTTAAACATTTTCCGCCTGCATGCTATTGTATAAATTTTGTAGACGGGGGGGGGTCCGGGTGTCGCAAAGGGTGTGCATAAAAATAACACTAACTTTTTTTCAAAAAGTGTAAAAAATAAAATCAAAAAAGATGGACGAATAAACAAATAAAATGAATATAAAAAAAGTTTTTTCTGTCGCTTCGCGGCCGGCACGCTCGCTTCTCTCGCTCGGCTCGCGCATATTATTCTGTGTTCGCGCGGCATTTTAAGGTTTTGGTCACAGTTCTTTCTAACTGAAACGTGTCTGTTACATTTTGTTGGGTGGCGGAGGGCGAAGCCAACCCGTTAAAACAGAGAAGGGGTTCTCTGTTTTAACAAAATATATAAAAAATCATTCGATCAACAATATTTAACACCTAGTCCCCGCTCCATACTAAATCAGTAAAAAAAATTATAAGTCCTCCGCGCCCCTTTTGCGAAACAAGGTAAGAAACGAAAAATTAAGTCCCAAATCCATACAAAAATGTCTCGATTTTTTTTTATGTCCTGCCTGGCTCCATGCTAAAACAGTCAATAAGTCCTATCTCCATACAAAATATTTTTTTCTAAGTCCTGCACCCCCTTCGCGACACCCTAACCGCCAGGGTCAAGAGGGGGTGCTATATGAATTGATCGCTCATCATAAACGAGGTACTTATTGACTTAACCAACAAAATACCGCCACGCAAAATTTGCCGACCGAAAGCCTGAAAATCAGAGCGATTAATCTTTAGGCCATAAGAATCAATTTGACCCGTAGCACGAAAAAAAAACAATAAAGGAGAGGAGTTATGACGTCATCTTTTTTGTATGAGAACTTTTTTTTATTCTGAAACCTATCGTGTGTGGTAGGTATCTAATGAAAGGAACTGAGCCGATTCTAAAATATATCACATCATATTTCAGTCACTTGTTACAAATTACAATAAAAATCATTTTCAAAACAAACCAAGTTTGGGCTCCTTCAGATATGATACGGTTGAATCATTTTTTGTAAAATATCCCTAAAATGAATTGTAATAGCCTCATATCCAAATTCTAGAAAGCAGTTTTGAAAATATTTACATGTAGTATTTTTTTGTTTTTTAATATTACAAAATGTGATAGAATCACAATTAGTTGAAACATGTATAAAAAGTTCAATTAAAATCCAACTTGGCTATCCAACTTGGATTTGAGGCTATTACATATTATTTTAGCTACCTATATTTTACAAATAATGATTCAACCGTATCATATCTGGACGAAGGAGCCCAAACTTGGTATGTTTTGAAAATGATTTTAATTTCAAACAAGTGACTGAAATATAATAATGTGATATATTTTTAGAATCGGCTTAGTAAGCCCTTTCATTAGATACCATACACGATAGATTTCAGAACATTTTTTTTCCCATTAGTTAAAAAGAAGATGACGTCATAACTCCCCTCCTTTTTTGTTTGTTTTTCGTGTTACGGGTCAAATTGATTTGCATGGCCGAAAGATAAATCGTTCCGATTTTCATGCTTTTCACACCATTTGCAGCTTCTTTTGGCGTAGGTAACGCTAGCACTAGTACTGGTAAATCCGCCACTGGCACTGGCAATATAGTATCACTTTTTTTTTGTAACTGGTCTCTTAGCTAGTTTTCATTTATCTATAAAATTTTTTTAATGAAAATTTGCAATGAGTTATACTTACATTGAAAGTATGAGATAAGTACCTACCTATCTATTATTAAATAATTATTTTTTATTTTCAGTACTGGTATGAATGGAGACATAAATGTAGAAGGAAAGCAGCGGACACTAGAAGATTTGACTATGACACAGAGACCAACAGATTTGTACCACTTAACGATCTAGAAGTCAGAGTACTGCAACTGAGCGGGAAGGGCTCTGTCAAACCTTATACGTCTACTTCTAAACAACTGAAAAATATTTCAGCTGATGACTCTGACTGTGAGCCACTGGAAAATGTTAAAATGAGATCGAACGCCACAAATTCTAAACTTTCTGGCGTTTCAACAGGTATACCTATTAATATTCTTTTTTATTTAAATTTAATATTTTTTTTTATCTAACCGCCTCTGTGGTCTAGTGGTTCATACCACCGATTTTAGACCCAGAGGTCCCGGGTTCGATTCCCAGTGGGGGTACATATTGTTTTCGGTTTGGTTGGTGGTAGGACTTGTTCTTAGTCCGCCTGGCTAGCTACCACCATCTTATCTAAGTCTGACGCCATAACAATGATGTTTTCAGCATTATTGTGTTCCGGCAGTTAGAGATAAGATAGCCAGTTCCTCGGTTATTGAGGATTCCGGGAGTAGTGAGCGTCCACCTGCAGCCTTATCACCACTTATCATCAGGTGTGATGAAGGCTAAGTGCTACCCCGTTGTGAATAAATAAATAAAAAAAAAATCATTTCTTAAATTGTATTTATACAATCCACTCACACAACAAAATTAGTACAACACAAAACTAATTTTACCCACAGATGGAGACACTCGTGCTGACACTCCACCACCCAAATGGGCGTTGGAACTAGAGGAGAGGAGAATAGAAGCACAAGAGCGTATCGCTTCAGCACTTGTATCAATAGCTTCTATGATGCAAACGCAAGAGGAGCGCCGAGAGATACTCGAGGAGAGAGTAACGGATGCCATCACCACCATGGCCGGAACAATCCAGGATCTGAATAGTGGAATGCATGAAGCTGTACAGCACTTGCAGCGGCTACATCCATTGCCAGCTAATGAACCAGAATTGAAAGACGTTTTCCTCTGATTGTAAATGAGCAAGCGATGGATTTGTTCAAAGTCGCATGAGGTGTTGTCTGGCAGGTTATAGAAACATTAGAAAAAATATAACTACCTATTGAATGGATGATCTGGTCATTACAGTGTAAAAGTAATACAATTTAGCTATGCTGTTTAATATACTTTGTATGAACATATTAAATTAGATATATTTGCGAAATTATTGTTTTATTGAGCTGCGCTTTCACGGGCAACTAAAATAACGCAACTCCTGTCAATCCCCGCCAAATATGTCGTCACGACCACATGCAGCAATACATACATGACATGACATTACAGTTGCCAGGCAATTATTGCCAAAAAAAATGCCCGTGTAAGCGCGCCATTAGTGAGATAAAACTAAATTGAAAATAGAGTAGGTACCTACCTACATAAGATACTACATCTAATAGCATCTTATATGCATTGTTAACAACATGAACTGCGTGCGACAACTTGTTAATCAATTTAAACTTTCGGATTTGAATTTGGTAATCATCCATCTTGCATTGACCATACGCAAATTCCGAAACTTTTTTAGCCCCGCCCCTTTCACTCGACTCTGTATGAGCGTAAAGTAAAGTTAGCAGCCTCACCAAGATATCACTATTTATAATAATAATAATAATAATAATAATAAACACTTTATTGCACACAAACAAATGAATACAGAAAGAAAACAATCACAAAAAGAGAAGTATACAAAAGGCGGCCTTATTGCTAAGCAGCAATCTCTTCCAGGCAACCTTGAGTGAAAGAATAAATTAAGATCTAAGGACAAAAGGGGAGTCGGTGCGTTTTTAAAAGACAAGTGTAATACTATAAATACTTAAAAAATAAAATAAATATATGTATACAAAGTATATGAAAGATAAGGTAAGATAGAAGATAGAGGATATTTATATGTTATACGTCACTATATATACACATTTTTTTACGTATTTAAAACCATCTAATTCCGTCGTGAGGCTGCTAACTTTACGCTCATGATTCTGTCATGACTAGAGAGTATGAGGGACGGGCATAAGGAATTTTCGGAGTAGACCCACTAGTTCGAGTCCCAGATAATCGTCTTTATTTAAATTATGTACTTATTTCATCAAATATGAACTAGAAACTACTTTTTTATCTACTTATACTAATAATATTAAGAGGAAAGATTTGGTTATTGATCGTTGGTAATGGATATAACAAAAACTATACCTATTGGACCGATTTTAAAAATACTTTCACCATTAGGTATATTTAGGCTATATTTTAACCCGATATTCCCACTGGAACGGAGACCACGCGGGTAAAACCGCGCACGTCGCAGCTAGTATGTAATAAAAAAGTAATAGGTACCACAGTCTTACTAGGTAAAACACACTGTTTTTATCAAATCAGTAGGTAACTTTGGTAGATATCACAATCTAATAGTTGTTTCTCTTATCACTCCCAGGTATGGAGGCGCTAGAGACGAGCATAAACTACTGGGAGGACGCGCTGGCGGCGTTCTCGCTGGGCGCGCGCGGCGGTGTGTCGGGCGCGCTGGCGCTCACCTCGCCCGAGGAGGCAGAGTTCTGCCGGGAGATACAAGAGCTGCTGCAGAATGCGTACCTCTTGCAGGTATAATACTTGCTAGTTATTGTTGGTGTCTTTTTATTCTACCTCGGAGCAGGGGAGATGCTGTCTATCTTGAAATAAACATTGTGTTTAATGAATGAAATGAAATAGTTTTTATTTACAAAATAGAGAAATATAAGATGTTAAGTTTTATAATGTGCGTCTATTTTGCCAACTAATGGCGTGTGACATATTTTAATGAATATAAATCAATGAATTTAAACTTTATAAATTATCAAAATACAAATCAATTTCACATAATTATTAAAGAAGTCGCCTATGAATAATTTGTCATTAGAAAATGGTCATTATTAGGTATGTAATATTTGAATGTCAATTTTGCAACTAAAAAGATATGCCTTGATTCAATAGAAACGATTCACTTTAAGACAGTCAAAAAAATTTTCTTCGAAATTTATCTAATTAACTTCAGTCAAGGAATGTGGCAACTTATAACTAAGTATGCAGCTTGGGTAACAGTTATTCTTATACAAATTAGTCTGCATTATGAGTAGCAATAACATTCCACGATACTTAATACCTCTAGTGGTTTGTACGTCTTTTTGTAAAAAATAGATGATGGGTTTTTACGAAAATGCAACATTCAAAAATATATAAGGAAGGAGGGTTAAAAGATTTAATTTTAAATAGGAACGCTGCGAGCTGCTGTTCTTAGACCAGCGATCAGTGCTATTCCGTTCCGAGAGCGGCGGCGGCGGCGCTGGTATTGCCGAAGGCGGGCGCTCCCGACTGCTGTCTACGCACACTACCTCCTCGCACACGCGCCGCGACCACCACTCCAGCGCCGAGTCGTTCGCCTCCGCAGAGGACCAGGTGGGTAGGTACTGTGCGCCAGCCACGAGTACAGGACTCCACTGACATCATCATCACACCAACACACACTCACAACACTTGGACACACTCCAGCCCTTGGACATTGACAGAACATGAGAAGATATTCAAATAACTTGATCAGGGAATTCTTCTTTGTGATCGACTCGTTTATTTGATATTATACTTATTTACAGGTAGCGGACCTCCGTGAGTTCGATGATCTTGCAGATGTATTACCAGAATTAGACAGTTACGAGCTGTATCAAAATGCTTTAAAACAGTTAGAATCCGGTATACCTTATAGGTAAGTTTTATCTTTATCGCATACTTTTCAGTACCTATTGTTTTTCTATGTGTTGGAATACTAGAGATGAGCATGAATACCTAGCCTAATCTAGGGGTAGTCAGTATACAGGGCGTCCCACGATTATGCCACATGAAGGGAAAATACCTACCTAGATATATTTTTTTACTGAAAGGAGCCATCCCATTATCCCAAGATACAAGACTGTATCCAAAGATTTTTCAATTTAATCTCTCTAAGAAACATGATAAATTAAAAAAAAGGAAAACAATGAAATACTAACATCATGGATTCGATGTCGTGTCAAGTCGATGGGTACTTTCTTAAGAAAAAGTGGATTTTACAAAAAAAAAACTTTGAATGTAGTATTGTTTCTTTCCAAAAATAAAGGGATGGTTAACTCTATTCTATACTGAATCCGAGAACGATCAAACTATCGCCCGATTAAAAATAACAGTGCGCGCTGGCTCTAACTGCACAATTACCATTAAGATTGTATCTGTATCTTATCGAAATTATAATTTTATGGGTGTTTTTAGAACGCTCCGCACGGACGTGCTCCAATGCAGCTCCGACTCTGAGTTCCTGTGCAAGTTGCACTGCCTGCGCGCGGCGTTCCACGAGGTGTTCCGCGACGCGGCGCAATGGGCGTGGTTCGTGGACGCCGGCCGGCAGGTGCTCACCGACCTGCTGCTCTACGCCGACAAGGTCAGATCATCATCATTGGGCATAGGTACAATGCAGCTCTGACCCACGAATTCCTGAGCAAGTTGCACTGCCTGCGCGCGGCGTTCCATGAGGTGTTCCCTGTTCGTGGACGCCGGCCGGCAGGTGCTCACCGACCTGTTGCTCTACGCCAACAAGGTTAGATCATCATCATTGGGCATATAACGCAGCTCTGACTCGGGGAGTTGCTGAGCAAGTTGCACTGTCTGTGCGCGGTATTCCCTGACGCAGCGCAGTGGGCTTGGTTCGTGTATGCCGGCCGGCAGGTGCTCACCGATCTGCTGCTCTACGCCGACAAGGTCAGATCATCATCATTCATCATCATCATTGGGCATACAACGCAGCTCTGACTCGCGAGTTCCTGATCAAGTTGCATTGCCTGCGCGCGGTGTTCCACGAGATGTTCCGTGACGCAGCGCAGTGGGCTTGGTTCGTGTACGCCGGCCGGCAGGTGCTCATCGATCTGCTGCTCTACGCCGACAAGGTTAGATCACTATCATAGGGCATACAACACAGCTCTGATTCGGGAGTTCCTGAGCAAGTTGCACTGTCTGCGCGCGGCGTTCCACGAGATGTTCCGCAACGCGGCGCAGTGGGTGTGGAAGCCGGCCGGCAGTTGCTCACCGATCATTTCATCATCATTTTTAACTAGAAATATACAATCTACAAAGTGGTACGTTAGTGTTACCCGTCGCCTATGTTGATTATTTTATTATTATTATTCCAGGAACCAAAGGAATTTCTAGTCGCCTATGAAGAAATGGTATCGTGGGCGTCAGATGGCGCAAATTGGCCTACAATACAAAGTGAACTGTTCAGTAAAGGAGTCAAGGTATTTAGAACTATTTTTTTTTCAAGTTCTGTAGGTATAGTTATTACAAACCGATTGTTTTTGAAGTTTTGTTTATATAGGATGTAAATACATAAGTACGTATTACAAGAGTTCAGATTAAATTCCTCTATCGAAGTTTTACGTATGGAGTGCGTAGAAGGGAAGGAGGACTATCGCATATGGAAGGAAAGTCGAAAAAGTGTCCAGCTATGACAGCTAAATTACAGTTCCTAAATCCTCTGCAACGGGCGTTGGTATAGATATACTTGATTGGTGTGAATGTAGTTGTTGATAGACTGAAGTATGCCGCATCTGCCCGCGTTAGAAAATTTAATATTTTTAGTGACTAGAGTGACATGAAAATCCCCTCATTTTATTTATGTACCATGGGCAACAGCGTCGTTTTACCACTTCTAAGGTTAAAATGGCTTGGCCGCGCCACCGTCACCACATACGTTTAGTTCGTGTAGGGGCGATACGCGCGCACACGATTTTGTTGCTAAGTGGTTAAGGTTGGTTCGATGCGCTCAGTAGCGCCACCAATGGAAATAAATCAATTACATTTTATTAAAGGCTTAGATTAAAAGTGTCGGTTATTTTGCGCAAATAAAAGTAAACGACGCAGTTGCCCATAGTACAGTGCCACAACCTTTTCTGTGCCGGTGACAGCGGCGCTACGTACGTTTTTCTTTTTTTTTGTAGTAATTTAACCGGCACTGACTTCTAAAAACTTCAGCCGCCAGCAGCGCTATGGTTGGTCATCAACTTGACAGCAAAATGACATTAAAAAAAATCACGTTAGTTTCACATTTTGGCCACCGGCACAGCAAAGTTTGTGGCACTGTACCTGTCTATTTTAATTATTGTCAATTAAGTTGTATTCCGCAAGTATCTTTGTTTCTATTTTTGAAAAGTGCGCCATAACGGAGCGGAATAAGGTTGCTACTGCAGCGCCACCTTAATTTAACGCAGTTTGACGCACATTTTTTCACAACGGAGATAGTTCTCCTTCCCTACTACACTCCATAGTTTTACGTCACTAATCAGTTTTTAGTACTTATTTGGTAAGCTGACAAACTTCATGTTTGTTTACATCAATGTCCTCCGCTTCCTTTTCATAATTTAACGATATCTTCTGCACGTGTCAAGTACTTTCACACATATAAATTATATGTTATTAGGCGCTATCGTTCTACGACGTGGTGTTGGACTACATCCTACTGGACGCGTTCGAGGATTTGGCGGCGCCACCGTCGTCCGTGCTCGCCGTCGTCCGCAACCGGTGGCTGTCCGACGGGTTCAAGGAGAGCGTGAGTATACCATACAGCACACCTACGTCCGTGCTTGCCGTCTTCCAACCGGTGGCTGTCCGACGGGTTCAAGGAGAGCGTGAGTATACCATACAGCACACATACGTCCGTGCTCGCCGTCGGCCGCAACCGGTGGCTGTCCGACGGGTTCAAGGAGAGCGTGAGTATACCATACAGCACACATACGTCCGTGCTCGCCGTCGGCCGCAACCGGTGGCTGTCCGACGGGTTCAAGGAGAGCGTGAGTATACCATACAGCACACCTACGTCCGTGCTTGCCGTCTTCCAACCGGTGGCTGTCCGACGGGTTCAAGGAGAGCGTGAGTATACCATACAGCACACCTACGTCCGTGCTCGCCGTCGGCCGCAACCGGTGGCTGTCCGACGGGTTCAAGGAGAGCGTGAGTATACCATACAGCACACCTACGTCCGTGCTTGCCGTCTTCCAACCGGTGGCTGTCCGACGGGTTCAAGGAGAGCGTGAGTATACCATACAGCACACATACGTCCGTGCTCGCCGTCGTCCGCAACCGGTGGCTGTCCGACGGGTTCAAGGAGAGCGTGAGTATACCATACAGCACACCTACGTCCGTGCTTGCCGTCTTCCAACCGGTGGCTGTCCGACGGGTTCAAGGAGAGCGTGAGTATACCATACAGCACACCTACGTCCGTGCTCGCCGTCTTCCAACCGGTGGCTGTCCGACGGGTTCAAGGAGAGCGTGAGTATACCATACAGCACACCTACGTCCGTGCTTGCCGTCTTCCAACCGGTGGCTGTCCGACGGGTTCAAGGAGAGCGTGAGTATACCATACAGCACACCTACGTCCGTGCTCGCCGTCTTCCAACCGGTGGCTGTCCGACGGGTTCAAGGAGAGCGTGAGTATACCATACAGCACACCTACGTCCGTGCTTGCCGTCTTCCAACCGGTGGCTGTCCGACGGGTTCAAGGAGAGCGTGAGTATACCATACAGCACACCTACGTCCGTGCTTGCCGTCTTCCAACCGGTGGCTGTCCGACGGGTTCAAGGAGAGCGTGAGTATACCATACAGCACACCTACGTCCGTGCTTGCCGTCTTCCAACCGGTGGCTGTCCGACGGGTTCAAGGAGAGCGTGAGTATACCATACAGCACACCTACGTCCGTGCTTGCCGTCTTCCAACCGGTGGCTGTCCGACGGGTTCAAGGAGAGCGTGAGTATACCATACAGCACACCTACGTCCGTGCTTGCCGTCTTCCAACCGGTGGCTGTCCGACGGGTTCAAGGAGAGCGTGAGTATACCATACAGCACACCTACGTCCGTGCTTGCCGTCTTCCAACCGGTGGCTGTCCGACGGGTTCAAGGAGAGCGTGAGTATACCATACAGCACACCTACGTCCGTGCTTGCCGTCTTCCAACCGGTGGCTGTCCGACGGGTTCAAGGAGAGCGTGAGTATACCATACAGCACACATACGTCCGTGCTCGCCGTCCGCAACCGGTGGCTGTCCGACGGGTTCAAGGAGAGCGTGAGTATACCATACAGCACACATACGACGTGTCACGTGGTGCTGGGCTACATCCTGCTGAACGCGTTCGAAGACCTGGCGGCGCCGCCGTCGTCCATATAACTTCAAGAAAATAGATCCGCTGTACTTCCGACTAGTAGTTACCTATTCTCGAAACTAATGCTAGAAACACATACTATGCGATTATTATAAGAATAGCACTGTCAAAACGGCCATATTTGTTTGCGTTTCGCTTCCACTTCAGGGTGTAGGATGTGCAAGAAAAGGAACAAAGATCAAAAATGCCGTTTGACAGTCCTATTCTTATAATAATCGCATAGTATATGCAGTGTGTTGACGCGCGTCAGAGCGGTGGTGGGGGGTCTAGCGCAATCAGAGCCGAGCGATCGGCGTCGCGCCAGATCGCTCTGCATCACACCACACTGCATAAATGTGTTTCTAACCATACTAAATGTATGAAACCAATACGCGTCGTATGGCGCGTCAACACATTGCGCTAGAGAAATGTGTTTCTAGCTTTAGTTGCACACTAGCACCAGGGATCTACATGGTGTGGATTTTGAGTGAAGACTACTTAGAGCAAAATTATTTAGGTCACTTCACTCACTAATTAACGATTGATCGCGGGACTGGTTTCGAGATTTATCCGTACCCGCCTGCTGTCTTTTTTTATACTTATCGCCGCTACTATCTATTATTAATTACCTACTAGGTATAGTTTGTGAGGTGAAGCATGGGTCCTATGATCCTATCCCTATGACAGATCATTCGTGCAAAGCAAAATGTTGCTTCTGCTCATGGACTAGTGTCTAATTTTCTTGCATAAGCTGCATTAAAAAAATTCTAAAATTGCTTTATTTGAGTTTTATTCCAATAGCATAAGGAACTTTTGCTTTGCACTAATGAGCTGTCATAGGACCAATTTTCTTGCATAAGCTGCATTAAAAAATTTCTAAAATTGCTTTATTTGAGTTTTATTCCAATAGCATAAGGAACTTTTGCTTTGCACTAATGAGCTGTCATAGGACCAATGCTACACCGCACAAACTATAGTTGTCTTATTCATTAAAATTTGTCTGCAGGCTTTAACAACCGCAGTGTGGTCTGTGATAAAGGCGAAACGCCGTTACCTAAAATACCCGGACGGATTCATGGCGCATTTCTACTCCATCTCCGAGCACCTCCTGCCCGTCCTCGTGTGGGGCTTCCTGGGACCCCGCGAGAGACTACGAGACGTCTGCGAAGCGTTCCAAACAGAAATAGTAGGCTTCATCGCAGACATTTTCAGCTTCCAAAAATGCCGATACACGAACGCCGAAGACCTCTCAGCAGACATCATGCAACACGCGCGCCTCCGCGCCGCAAGCATCACGGAAAAACTCGCGGACAGAACATGAACTAGCTATTTAGAGTAAGCGTAAATACCATTTTGATATTCGGAGTGGGCCGGTACATTCCTAATATTTTACGTATTAGGCTTATTATACGTAACCTCCCCGCTATTTTTTGCCTTATCGTTGGTATATAGTGTTGTACGTTATTATATAGGTACTAAGTAAAACTTATTCCGAATCGAAACAGTGTGGATTTCGGAACGCCTTTGTCGACAATATGATAAATAGTTTGAAATTCCTTTTCATAACAATTTGCTGACGCGTCTAAAGTTGATGCTTCCTTGATATAATCTGTAGGTACAATTTCGCATTGCTGGTTCCGATAGTGATCTATATATAGGTAGGTAGGTGCGTATCATTTGCACGAACAAATTTAAGATTATTTAAGTAAATTGTGCCAACTACATTCATGTACGGGAAGTGTCGAAAAATTTACTTAAGAGTAGTCGGACATTAGCTATAGATGACTTACTGCCGCACTTAAAGATGCCAGTTAAATTTTAATTACTTTATTCAACAGAGACGAGAGATATAATTTTCAATTAAAGTTAACTGGCGTCTCAGAGTGCGGCAGTAAATGAAATGTAAAGATATGAATGTCCTTCCTCTTGATTGTTTAACTCCAATATCTATCATATCGCGTTCAGTTTGAAAGATAATTTACTACCGATCGCTGCACTAATACAACTATTTGTTTCAACTGTCTTCAACAACAAAAATAATGGATGTCACACATTTTGTCGAATTGAAAGCAATCGCGATAGATATCGAGTTGCACAATTAGCCCCCTGTTGATATGCCTTCATAGTGTAATTTAATTGCAAGCATTTACGTAAACGCATTTTACTTGCGAATTACCGTCGATGATAGGTACTATTTTTGTGAATATGTATATGTATTACTATTAATAATTTATGCAAGTGCATTCCATTTTCAGTAAAGAAATAGATAATGCCTTAAATCAATACTTTGTAAATCAATTCGTATCTAGCCAAGTACACAAATTATGTACTGTCACAACGTCAAGTTAATGTGTAAATATAAATTAATTTTAATTTGATATTTGTAATCTGTTTTTATTTCGAAACTAGCTGCTAAGTGCGGTTTATCCCTTTTTCCTTGCGCGCTAGTCGACACTTTCTTTACCGCTGACTGCAAAGTATTAAGTACTTTGCAGTCAGCGGTAAAGAAAGTAAAAAAGCGACTGGTCTATATTCTTGCTTATAAATAAAGGCTTGTAACAAAATTGGGAAAATTCTGAAAGTAAAATAAAACACAAATATTAGAAAATTTAGTAAGTATATAAACTTTCACAATAGCCTTGTCTTTCGACATGTAAAACAAATTGTAAACATAAATCTTTGACATATTCAACGATAGTACTTTTCCAAAATAATAAGCACCCATAGCTATATATTACGGTTATTTAACTGGATCGGACATATTTTTTATGATATGAGATATGAGTAACTGGATATCCCAACGCAACAAAGTGTACCACGTTCCTAACATGCTTCCCATATAGGATTTAGTTATTTCAGAACTCTTCGAATGCGCCAGTATATCAAAGTATTAATATTATAATTTATTCATTAGCGTTATGTGCGTTGCGTGGGATAACCAGTTTGGGTCATTACATTTTGCCTCAAAAAATATCCCGTACATACAAAGGGAAAAATAATATTTTTGAAAATCTATTTACATAACTTTTAGAGAAAATACAATTCGAAGTTTTGAGTTTATCGGTTGTAGTATTTTAACGATATAAGTATTCGATAAAAATGACTTTAGTTTATCTAACAGTTCTATAATGTTTATAAAAGAAAACCTGCCAATCGAGTCTTTACATTACTCCTTAAATGTTAGCATTAAAATATAAAATTCATAACAATTACTAGATATTTGGTTTAGTGCACAGCAAATTAGTTATCATAAAAAAAGCTTTAATGATTTAACAAAAAAGTGTAGGTATAAAAATAAATTTAAATCATTTACTTATGTAGATTTAAATAAGTTATCTATATAAAAGTGATTGACAGGTTTTCTTGGAAGTAAAAAACGCTTAAGATATAGTGAGAATCGACAAATCTACTCGTCAGGACTAGACACTAGATACAAAGTCTGAAAATGAGTATACAAACACACAAAAGAAATGCATGCATTCATCTTAAAATAAATGGAATCACTCTATGACATCCGAAGCTAACAGAGTCAAAAATATATACATCGGTTGATACTGGGTTTACGAGGACCAAATAAATTTAGTTAGGTCATTTTCAGTTTAATGCATCAAAAAAAGAAAGTAGCTGCACCTTCTCGGCGAGCTACCTACTCAAAGTTATAGCCGCGAGGGCTTCAGTAAGTGTATTAGAGATCAACCTACTTTCGGGAGTCCTCAGTATAGTTCAGCTACTAATACCTTTATTACGAGCTGCTACAAGGTAAAGACCCCGTATCACATTACCTATTATTAGATTATAAAACAAGAAATATAAGAAAAAAAAATGAGTTACGCTACCACCACTACGAAAATAGATATTTGGTGTGCTAATACTTTTTAATAAAATAATCAACTATAAATTAGTACGTGTAAAGAATACGTGCACGGTGCACTTGGCGGACGGCTAAGATGAGACGCGTTCGATTCGTTGGCGTCCCAAATCGGGTTTACCTTTATGGAAAGCGTATAAAGGTAATCGAAGGCATCCGCAATGTCTCAGTGAAACTGCATTGCTTAAATGAAGAAAGCTTGCTCGAGGGGGTTACTAAACGAAAAGACAAATCAGTGAAAATCATACGTCTTGGAAATTTTAGGATTGATGTCAGAAATAAGAACTTTTTTGGTCGTAGTTGCACGATTTTTGTTTCTTGGTAAATAAGTTGTAGCTTCTGTGGAAGTTTAATTTAGGTAGGTACAGTCAGCGTCTGCTTACAACAATATGATTCGAACTGCGTATATCAAATTGCTTATGTTTTTCAGATCATTTTGACTACTATAGACGCTCATATCAATTTGACGCTGACTGTACCTACTTTATTTTTTAATTCCATTAATTTATTGTTTGTCACAAAACATCTAAAAATAATCCCCTCTTGTAACAGTGAGTGCTTACTAAGTGCGCGTGCGTAGTTTCTAAATCTTGGATAAAGGAATTCTAAAATAAATATGTTTTACCTGACCAATAACACAAAACCAAAAGATTTTAAAACGGCTCTTATATTTTGTAATGGCTAATACTTTTGTCATCATTAAATCAAAAATATTATTAGGCCAACAAAAAACTTGATTAGGTTGTGACTTCACTATAAAGTTTTCCATTCACAACACTTGAGAAGTTTGTGGTTTAGTTCCCCTATGCCCTAGTGTAAACTGAGAAAGGGAGTTTGTCCATGTGCAAACGTTACTATCGTGTTCGCGATAAGAAAGCCATACTATACTAGCCCTTATTTGTTTGACAATACGATCTTTCTGTCAAAACATAACTCAAACTTCACTTCAGTTCCATGTGGGCGAAAAAAATCCCACTAGTTCCATAATGGAACTACTGGGATCAGAGGGTTGGCTCGTTGACAACTTACACTACGGGTATATTGCTATCAAAGCGAACTGCGTTCTACCCCTATCTATACAGTTTCCTGGTAATATGACAAGTCGCTTTAATATTGTTATTTTTCTATCATGACATCACAACTTTATTCACCGGTATTTCGCTCGCACCTAATTAACATAATTGTGTTTTGATGATGACCTAATCAAATTCTATGTTAGATGTTGATTTCGTCAATTATTAAATTAAATAAATTTTGGTCCGAAGTAGACGAGTATTTGACATTATACAGTGACTACTGATTCAAAAACAAGAAAGTAAAAGTTCAATAATCGTTCTTTTAAACCCGTCTCAGAGGGCCTACTCCGAAACACAAAATCCTAAATTTCGTTATACCTGTCCCTCTCTACAACAGAATCGAGTGAAAGGGGCGGGGCTAGCGAAGTTTCGGATTGTGCGGTCCGGAATACGGCTCCTGAAGACCCTATTATGCCCATATATGGACGACATTTGAATCCCATGCTCATATTAGCAGCCCCTATCAGAATACAAAAAGACGTTAGAAGTAGCAAGTGAGCGGGACGCACGTGGAAAACCTTTTGCTCAAAACCGCAAACCCTCCATTATACGATTTAGATTTTCAGTTGATGACAACTTCAAGAAATTTAAAGAGAATTGAAGCGTGAATCGATAAATAAAATAGTTGCATCATGCGGTAGTTCCCATTTTGTTCTATGGCACATGACGTTATTTTGTCCAATGGCGTTATGTTCATGTTCCATGGAACAAATGGGAAATACCGACCTCATGGCATAAACTACCTTGTCCAGTACAAAATGCGTGACATGCACTTTCTAACCCCATAAATACAAAAATCCTAGTAGTAGGTAGTACAATTCAATCTTATTTTATTTACTCGACTGAGCACTTATGAAGCACTGTGTTACTTACTTATGAAGTCAAGTGTCTGGCAAAGTAACTCATCAAGCGTTGACATACAGATAAATTAGTTACGTTTCAAAAGGACGATTACTCAACTCAACTCCTGTTCACAAGAATTTAAGGCACTGAGGTTTTGATACTGCTATTTTAAAATTACATATAAGTGCCCTTTTACATAGCGACTTTTAGCATCGAATACAAACGCGCGTTTGACGTGTATCGATGCCGCATCGCGTTTGCATTGATGCTGTAACGGTCCAAGTCGCAATGTGAAAGGGCACTTAGGCCCGTATTATAGAACGACACTCAAGTGGAGATCTCTTCTCAAGTATAGTTATCAAGGGATGAATGTAATCGTTGCATGTATTTGCATCCCTTTCCAACTATACTTAAGAAGAGATCTCCACTTGAGTGCCGTTCTACAATACGGGCCTTAAGAGC
Source organism: Crambus lathoniellus (assembly GCA_949710035.1). NCBI lineage: Eukaryota > Metazoa > Arthropoda > Insecta > Lepidoptera > Crambidae > Crambus > Crambus lathoniellus. Next base: position 28,602,702 of record OX453300.1, on the reverse strand, counting down.
CTTTGGTCAGTATTAAGGCGGAACCACATTTTTGTGGTGTGTTGTGTTGTGACGCGATCGGTTTTAGAAACACACTTATGTAGTGTGGCGCGACTCTGTCTCTGTCGTGTCCATACTAAATGTATGAAACCGATCGCGTCACAACACACCACACCACAAAAATGTGGTTCCGCCTTTAGGGTCGGCGTAGACAGAACGGAAAAATCCTCGCGGAAATTTTTGAGGTCATTGAAAAATGAATCATGTCACCTATAATACAAAATTGTATGAATAATATGCGCGCGAGGCGACGCTGACTTCTCTGTTGATATTCATACAACTTTGTATTTAAGGCTATGGTGACATGGTTCATTTTCCAATGACCTCAAAAACTTCCGCGAGGATTTCTCCGTTCTGTCTACGCTGACCCTTAGTATTAGTGGTCGGGCGGCAGTGGGACGCGGCGTCAGGTTACTCGGGCTCGGGCGAGTCGGGCGCGTCCGCGGCCAGCGTGGTGCCGGCGGCGGCCCGCACCTTCTTCAGGTAGCTCGCACTGTCGAACTCCAGGCAGCTCTGTCCAAACGTAACTCAGATATACTACCTCTTCCCATATCCCAATTTGAACCTTAAGGTATAGCCCACTTATACCGCACCGCTCCGACTCAACCAAATGAGCAGCCAAATATGGACTGAATATTGTTCACCATAGATGCACTTTACAGTAACAATATACAATAGCCGACAGCGCACGGTAAGCGAGCCTGCCGCAAGCTAAAGTGCATCTACAGAGCACGACATTAAGTCCATATTTGACTGCTCATACTTTGGTTGGGTGGGAGCGGTGCGGTGCGGTATAAGTGGGCTATGACCTTTATACGTACGACATACAACGTTAATTTCTATAATCGGTTTTAAGATAGATACCTACAGGTTTTTAATCGGGGCCTTTAAAAGTTACGAAAAAACTTCTGAAAATCAATGCAACATTTTCCATTTGTTATTTAAATAAAACTTAAACACTCCACTAAAACTGCACAAAACAGGCTACCACTGCACTGGAATTGCGTCTAGTCTCTACTGTGAAGGCACCCAAGATTGTAAACGTTGGATGTCGTATTTTCACCAATATCTCACTAAATTTAAAATATATATTTACCCACATGAAGATTGTTAGTTTCGTTAAATAGCACTTCTGCCGGTTAGCGGACGCTTGTGATCAATGTGATGATTCAGGAAAACGTGAGTTAGTAGAAAGCGGAAGAACAAGCAAAGACAGTATTAATTTTCAATAATTATATTTCGAACGAATTCACAATAATATCACTGGTAATTTACTCATACCTACTCAAAAAAAAATATCAACATAACTTGATATGAGTCAACATTGTCAATTTAGAATCTAGTAAAAAATAAACTAATATTTTCTACCTGTAACGGACCTCTCTCGAATACCCATTCTATTCAAGCGGCATGAAAGAAACAACACAAATTTAAATTATTATAACAAACATTTCATAAACATTCACTCAAAATTATTGTGTAAACAATGTCACATAAAAGATTCATCAATATTCAACAGTCAATACAACATCATATACTATTCGTATAAAACTATTCACGAATTCAACAAAAAATATTTTTTCAAAAATATTTATTGTGAATTTAATCAGTCTTGTCATAATTCAGGTAACAAAGAGATCAACGGTTTGAAAGAATCAAAACCACTTTCAAAGTAGTCTTCAGCCTATTTTAGACGGTGCTACACTTTAAATTAACACTTAATTTAAATCTAGTCATTAGAGATTCTTAAAAGTAAGGTATTCCTACAGTAATTTGGTTTATGCTTATGTAGCTACCGTAATCATCTAAAAAAATCAGTCAAGAGAATTATCATTTTTAAACCTACGAGAAAACAATTAAAGCACACTGAGATTTAGGTTAGTGACAATGAGGTGCGTGTAAGCGTTCAAGCGTGCGCGTCGACGTCGAACCGTCCCCGTGCAAGCATCCGCCGCACGCGAAAGAAAGCCGGCCGAGTTGCCTAGCAAGGAACCGGAAGACTTGTCACGGCGCGGGGACCGCGGGGGAAGGTTCGACGTCGGCACCTAACGACAGAGCACAGTATAGCTCGGCGGCGGCTCTCTCGGGCGGCGGGGTCCGGGGAGCGGGGAGCGGGGAGAGAGGATCCTTCGGGCGGGAGTCAGGCGCGGGCGGGGGCGGGGTGCTGCGGCGCGGCGGGGGGCTGCAAGGAAAGGTTCGGCACAGTGCAGGCGCGCCGGGAGCGACCCGCGCGCTCGCTCGCCGCGACGGTCGAGCGAGCGACGACCACTAGAACCGGCCGGCGCTCGGGCGGCCCCCGGGCGGCTCAGTAGAAGTTGCGGCAGAGCAGCGCCGCGAGGTAGTTGGGGTGGTGGAGGGGGGGCCAGACGCGGAACAGGCGCGGCGCGGGCGCGTGCTGGGGGGCGGGGTGGGGCGCGGGCGGGCGACGCGGCGCGGCGGGGGTTACCTTGCGCGCCAGCTCCGGCGGGAAGGCGGCGAGCCCGGCCGGCGGCAGCTTGCTCAGCGGCGAGTCCGCGTACTGCACCAGCGTCTCGTACGTGTACGTCTGCCGCGACCCGGCGCCACCTGCACACATCCGTCCGTTACTGCGCCGCACGACATTTCGGGCGTTCGAAAGTATGAAGACTTTCGGGGGGGGACGGTTGTCCGTTCTACTCGCGACGACGGTCCCGAGTCGATGTTACGATTGAGTAAAATTGGAAAGCGTTAATAGGTTTGGAAAAGCGTCAACAAGCGTAGCCGGAACCGACTTGGGTCACGTTATGTTAGCGAACGCCCTGGCCTTGCCCTATTATGGGTATAATGACTATAATGTCGACTAGAGACAGTCTCGAGACTAAATCACTTAGAAGAGTAGGCATGCGCACCACGAAAAAAATTGTAGACTTCTCTGGCTGTCAACGTTATTTTGCGCATTTCAATGTTGCTTATATAAGTGATAAGCGAGACAGCAACACGCGCTGATGAGGGACGACAAAATATCTCGTGGTGCGCATGCTTATCCTATTGGAATGAAGAGGGAGCCCAACTCCAGTGAACCCTGAGAAGTGAGCGAGTGTGAAAACATTTGAGACGGCACTGCAAAATACACACCGCGACCACAAAATAAACAGGTACAGAAGACATCCTACATATAAAGTGCGCTCGAGCAACGCACACATAGACACCGCTCACGGACACGATATCTCGGTCTGTCTCAGTCGAATCTTGTACGAGCGCGAGTTTTTATAGCGATATACACGCGTTTTTATGAAAAGTGAAGTACATACATGAGATTGACTTCTGTACCTGTTTATTTTGTGCCGCGACAGAGGTAGTGAAAGGGTTCTGACTCTGCAGCTTGGGTCACTCTTCATAATCAAAATAGGATCGATATCGTGCACGTGCATTTTATACTTTCACGCGTCTGAGAATTCACTCACACTCCAACAGCTTTTTTAACAGTTTATAGTCAATAAAAAAAGCGAGTGAAATTAACATTCAGCCGCAAGCAAATAAATACTTTTATATACTGACTGACTTCTGCATTTTTTATTGGGATGTTATTGTTAAATGAACAAATGCAAAGATATAGAAGATGATATTTCATCACACCGAAACTTAAAATATGATGTTGGGACGAAAACTAATTAACAATGATCGATTTCAGTACTTATCTATGATATATTTTAGGTGGATCAAATATAAATTATTTACAGGATAGGTGCGATATATAGTGCAAATATTATTAATAAAACATGTTATTTAATAAAAAATTAGAAGATAATGCCTCCCATACCATAATATTTAAAGAAGGAAAATTTAAACTATGGTTAAATTTTCCTTCTTAGTTTGAATAAACCATGAATGAATCTATAATGGGACTTGTTGAATGACAGGATCTGCGTAACATACATGAACTAATGAAAAACTTACGAAGGGCAGCTAACGCCCCGATGCAGTCATGGTAAATAGTATGTCTGAGTCCGTATAGAAAGTTTATCAAAATGAAAAGTATGAAATCAAAAACTGGAAACAAGTTAGGGGAAAAGAAAATCGATAAAAAAAACAAATTTCTAGTTGTTGGTCGCTTTTCTTCGTTTTATACTTGGTTGTGTGAAGAGTTTAAAGGTTCCTTCATACGAAAGCCACCGGCGGCGGGCTTGTTTTTCATACAATCATTATAAAATATCAGTAATAAGCCCGCCGGCAGCCACACAGTGGATCGGCGTCATACAATAGTGTGTCTTTAAGGGATTAAGAAATACAAATTCCATTTAATTAATATGTTAAGCTCGCACGTCTCTTTAATTTAGGTATGGACTGCGAGAATGTTTCTATAAAATAACATGGTATGGCGATTTAGTATAGAAAGAGGAAAACATTCTATTCGGAATTCATTATGGGTATGGTATTCGGTATGGGTAGGGTGATGGCGTTACCTTGCGTCTTGTCGGTGCTGGCGGCGCGCGAGAACCTTGGCCGGCGCCGCGCCGCCTCGCCCTCGCCTGCACACAACCACAGATGCCACCACGCGACGAATATCGCTCATTCGCTCACACTAGCCCTTGCAGCCGAGTGTTTGGCTAACAACCTATACACTGTGTTGGCTTTATTTTATATTTAACTCGGTGTTACTTGTAATGCATGGTTCTTTGTACTTAGGGCGCGTGTAACCCAGATAGTACTTAAACTCTTTGACCTCTGCTTGTTATCTAAACATTAGTCGTACTTGTAATAAGGTTCACTTTCGACTGTCATTGGTGGGTCGTTGAAGACCCAGTAGGAACAAGTGGGATAATGATCTCAATCAGGTAGATATATTTTTAAAAACGTCAATCTGTTGGCTATGCAGCTTTTTCAATATTTTTTTGATATATTCACATTTTTATACAAAAACCACGACAGTTCTAGATTAAATCATTAAATTTTTCTTTTATTATACTGAATTTTAATAATTGCGTACAAGTTGTTAGCCAGAGCCATACACATCATTTGTACGTAACAGTTACCTCGAAGACAACAGTGACGAGGTCCTAGCATTTCTGAGTCCAGCCGGAACCCTATTTTATTTATAGCTATTTTACTTATCTATTTATCTGTATTGTGTGTATACTAGATTCACCTTTTAAATGGCCTACCTTTTAATGAGTTATAAAAAAATAGCAATACATTTACTTATTATGTGAACGTTGGTATGTCATGAAAGAACAGACCCCGTGACCATTGTCTATCAGATTATGTAGGATACATCATCTAAAACCCAACTTAAATTTTAAGGTTTGATTTTCTAACGATTCTATAAGGCTTAACTCACACATTCACACGCGCAGAGTCGAAGCGTCAATATGAAATTTCACATAGCAAATTAACCCTTATCTCCACAATGTAATGCTCATATTTCTTGACGACAAAAAAGACGCGCGAAGACGTATTTATTTTATCTCTCTAATATCTCCGTGCAGGGCCGACCAATAGATTTGCAACATGTAGAGGATAATAGTAAAATGTTAGACGTGTATCCCACATAATTTACGTTGATGTTTCTGTCGCTATCACCGTGACTCTTGCAGCAGATAATAATGGTAGGATTAATAATGGGCAGAATTATGAAATGCATCATGTTAACAAAATTTTGAAAAATGTCTGCTCTGAAGTCACGTTGGTTAAGACTGTAACACACCGAATATGTATCTGTATACGTGCACGTGCACGTAACATTACACACGTGTACTACATATACACCATTCAGCGATGCAATATATTTTTAGTAAACAATCTTGATATGCCTATTTATCTAAGAAATGCATTTTAAAATAACAACGATGTATTTTTACGTAGGTACATTATCAATATTTTAATACGAAAACATGGAGTTACTTTGAATAAATAAGTGTTTCATACTTTTATTATTGCATTTTGTATTAAAAGGCACGTCAAGATTGTTTAGGTAAAATCTTTTGCTCCACTGAATAGACTGTAGACGACTGTAACATGGCGCAGTGTGTTTCAGCCTTCAAGAAAATATGACTGTATTAAAATGTCTCTATAAATGGAACAAGATAAGTATACACTAAAATGTTTCACTTTACTAATGACTCCTAACACCACGATAATAATGATAAAACAATTGAAACAACCTTATGAACCAAATAATGGAATATACAAGACGGTTTTGTTTATGCTTCAGTCAGCCGCTATACTTAAATAATGCAAGTATAAAATATTTGCAAATCATTTAAATCAAAATAAGATAAAGAAAATAAATGCAAACCTCTTCATGCTTCATCTTGTTTCATGCTATTAGAAGCATTAAAATAATTCAAAGTATTGCAACTACTTCTCTAGTTAAAAAAAAATCTAGTTATTATTATGTCTAAGCTAAGACTTTACTCAATGTTTGTCAAATTTAACCTCATGCATCGCAACCGCGTACCTGCAAGAACTTACTTGCTAAAAATGATCGTTATTAGAATCTATAACTATGTTTACCCATCATAATCATAACCCAATACCGATATTAGAGCAAAAATCATAAAGAGAAAAGTGGTCTAAAAACATAATTTAGATTTATAATGTCACTTTGTTTTCGATCATATGAACTGACTGACGATATTATTATGTAATCAAATAACAATAAAAGTATGTGTGCGTGCGTGTTTTTATGTGTGTGTGTGTATACGTGCGAGTGTTTGAGTGCGTGTGTGTGTGTGTGTGCTTTTAGATATTTCTGCTAAGTTCTTGGTGTATTACGTGTGTGCGTTTGAGTATCTATGCGAGTGTCTCAGTAGAGCGGATGATTATACGACATTGGCGTGCACGTAGAAGACTTCGTGCGACAGCTTGAAAACTGTTTGCATGTAGGTAGGTATGTGTTATCGCCTTCGTGCAGAGGCGCGACGCCCCGTGCCGGGCTGCTGCGTCCCTACCCCGTAGACCCATGGCCGTTTTAACCAAAACTTATGAATCGCCGAAGTCTTTGCTTATTACTACTTGGCACCTGCCTCGAAAATGGTGCCGAATTAATTTGTTAAGCAAAGAATTAGGCGATTCATAAGTTTTGGTGAAAAGGCCACCAGTGTTTGAGCGTACTACGCGTTCACTTCATCATTGCCGCCACCTCGCGGCCCGCTTCGGCATACCGCACCCCCTGCGGCAATGATGAAGTGAACGCGTAGTATGTATGGTGGGTGGGTGGTTGTGTGTGTGTGTGTGTGTGTGTGTGGTGGGTGGTGGTGTGTGTGTGGTGGGTGGTGGTGTGTGTGTGGTAGGTGGTTGTGTGTGTGTGTGTGTGGTGTGTGGTGGTGTGTGTGTGGTAGGTGGTTGTGTGTGTGTGTGTGTGTGGTGGGTGGTTGTGTGTGTGTGTGTGTGGTGGGTGGTGGTGTGTGTGTGGTAGGTGGTTGTGTGTGTGTGTGTGTGTGTGTGGTGTGTGGTGGTGTGTGTGTGGTAGGTGGTTGTATGTGTGTGTGTGTGTGTGGTGGGTGGTGGTGTGTGTGTGGTAGGTGGTTGTGTGTGTGTGTGTGTGTGGTGGGTGGTGGTGTGTGTGTGTGTGTGTGGTGGGTGGTGGTGTGTGTGTGTGTGGTAGGTGGTTGTGTGTGTGTGTGTGTGTGTGTGTGGTGGGTGGTTGTGTGTGTGGTGGGTGGTTGTGTGTGTGTGGTGGGTGGTGGTGTGTGTGTGGTAGGTGGTTGTGTGTGTGTGTGTGTGTGTGTGTGGTGGGTGGTGGTGTGTGTGTGGTAGGTGGTTGTGTGTGTGTGTGTGTGTGGTGGGTGGTGGTGTGTGTGTGTGTGTGGTGGGTGGTGGTGTGTGTGTGGTAGGTGGTTGTGTGTGTGTGTGTGTGTGTGGTGGGTGGTTGTGTGTGTGGTGGGTGGTTGTGTGTGTGGTGGTGTGTGTGTGGTGGGTGGTGGTGTGTGTGTGTGTTTGTTGGGTGGTTTTGTGTGTCTGTGTGTGTGTGGGTGCTTCTACGTATTTTTGTGTGTGTAGCTATGTGTAGTATGGCGCGTTTGTGTGTAGTGTGGTGTTTGTCTGCAGTAAGGTGGGTGGGTGTTTGTGTATAGTGTGTGTGCACAGAGCGTACGACATACCCGCGTTGTCGGCGTTGGCGTCGAACACGTCGTCGTCGCCGTTGAGCGCGTCGTCGTCGCGCAGCAGCAGCGCGGCGCCGGGCCGCTGCGACAGCGTGAAGAAATCGCCCGACCCTGCGCCCATCGCTTCCAAAGCGCCTGCGCTCTCGAAGTACTCGTCTAACACTAACTTTGCAGTCTGAAATGGTCAATATTACACGGTTCAACCAAATTGATTCACTTTGGTTGAGGCGCAGAAATATAGGCTCACATTGACATTTAATTATTCACTTTTACGTTTACATTGTTTAATTTGGTTGCTTTATCCAAATTGAAAGGCAAAAGTGAACTGTGTATTTCCGCCATTAGACTAAATACTGAGGTAACTGCAGGGATTAGTACTAACACTTTTTTGCCTGTGGCTGTCTTCCGTGTCACCTACTCTTTGAAACAAAACGTATGGTCATATGAGACAACAGACAGCCCCTACAGTCAGTTAAAAAAGTCTTGAATGGGTGGTAGGAAAATATTGACGATTCATAAGTACATGCTTATTATGTCTATGTGAATAAATAAATATTTTGATTTGATTTGATTTGATTTGACATAGTTAAATGACAAATTTTCTGGGTACACTTTTTTATTCAGGCTGAAAACTCCAGTTTCCTTGTAGAATCTCTTTGGAAATGGTTGACATTGATCAGCTCACAACTCATTAAGAGCCGCACATTGAGCCACTAGTCGCGCCCACTAAACGCGACCACTAGCACAGAATAAATAATAGTGCTAAGGCACAGAAGACTCACTCTGCAAGCTCATTCAAATAAAAATAAATCTTTCTGCGTGGAAATAAAGTCCAATTCCGGTTGCTTTGTCATCGCTTGCCTACTGTTATAATAACCTAGAGTTCGCCCATGCAAGCAAAACTGTACCCAATATCTACGCGCGAGCGTTTCTTTTTCTATGAATGTCTCAAACAGCTCGCTCGCTGGTTAGGGTTGCGAGTAGTGATGTGCCGCTGGGAATATTCCCATTTCCAAGTAATTTACTCTTTGTAAATTTACGGGAATATTCCCAAAGTTCCCAGACTAATTTAATTTCAAGAATGGCAAAATTTTCTGTCATATTTATATTTCCTTTTACTCCCATGGTTGCGCAACTAAGTACTAGTTTTTGCCTGCGATTATACTTCTCTTAATCTCTATTAAAACACAGAACAAGACTACTGAATGTTAAACTACATAGTTTAATTTGTTAACTGAGCAAAGTAACGGTCTTAAGCCAACATACTTTGCAGCATTGATTATTATAGATCCCCATAGCCAAGGAAATCAAGGAATAGATATCACATCGAAGAAAATATTAACAGATGCCAAGTGACTTAAAATGTGAATCAAGACCTTTTATATCTTCTTAAAGGTTTATCAAACTACAAGTGCAGACGTGGAATTTGGAGTCGTCCCGTCTTACAACTAGCTCCGATGGGACTGGAACCCATGACCTTTGTACGGGCGAATCGAATTTATTTAATACTTCTTATAAGCTGTTGGCCAGCGTTTATTTCATCAATGTGAAGATATTACTACCCTCGATTTTTAATAATAGAATATTTGATAAGATCTTTTTTTATATGGAACTGGGCAGGCATTTGACCACCATCTTGTTTAATCATAGTATGTGGTTTAAGATGCTGGATGTTTGCCTAGGATGCCTGTTCACTCTGGCCTTGAAGTGTTCAAGCTTGTAGTTATCGGGGATCACATAAGCAGGCAGCGCATTCCATTCTTTAGCGGTTTGCATAAGAAACGAAACTGCGAAGCGCTTGGTGCGGACAAGTAGAGTGTCAACAATATAATAATGATAAGATAGCCAGCGTCAGGTTCCCCGATGGTAGAAATGGGCTGAAAAAAAAAGGTCGGGCAGTTCTCTCGCACACTCCCAAAAGCGTATTCTATAAAATACCGATAGACACGCAAATTTGGGTTGGTGACTGGCATTCTGGAGTTCCGCCGGCGCCGTAGCCAACGCTGAGTTTCCAATGAACCTCCTGACACGGTTTTCAATCGATTCCAGAAGTTCTAGCTGATACTTAGCAGAACCATTCCATAAGTGACAACAGTACTCCATGCACGGACGAATCTGCGATTTGTATATCAAAAGCAGTTGGTCCGCCCGGCGTGAAGTACCGTTTAGAGCCCTAGAGAAGACGCCCAGTTTCTTAGCAGCACACTCGCCCAGTTTCTTAGCAGCACACTTTGCAATGGAATCGATGTACTCGCCAAAATTCAGGTTGGATGGTGAGTTCAGACCAAGAAGTTGCAGATGTTCAGTTATCGGCAAGAATACACCCTGGAAAGTTAGAGTCAGTTGGAAAGGACTCCGTTTTGCAGCGAATAAAAAAACCAGTGTTTGAGTAGCATTGAAAGTAGCAGATTAATTTGCTCAACAAGGGACTCTCGACAATAGCAATAAATTATTTATGATTTATGACAAGACTGGATTTCATCATTCGTAGCCTTTACAGTTGAGTGAGATATATCTGATGGTAGTTTCATCTATATACCCGATAGTATTCCTCAATGTCTCAAGACTAAGGGTCTTTGACCAGTGTGTGTTGCCAGTTATGACTTATGGAAGCGAGACGGTGTCTTTTACTATGGGTCTCATAAGAAGGCTCAAGGTCACCAAGCGAGCAATGGAGAGAGCGATGCTTGGTATTTCCCTGCTCGATCGAATCAGAAATGATGAGATCCGCAGGAGAACTAAAATGACCGACATCGCTCGAAGGATTGCTCAGTTGAAGTGGCAACATAGCGCGGAGAACCGATGGCCGTTGGGGCGGAAGGGTTCTCGAATGGTGACCGCGAACCGGACGACGTTCCGTGGGCAGCCCCCCTACAAGATGGACCGACGACGATCTGGTCAAGGTCGCGGGAAGCCGCTGGATGCGGGCAACGCAGGACCGATAAAAGATAAAGGTCTTGAGACTTTTTGCCGTGTGAATATGCCATAATAATAAGTCTGCGGTTGTTGCTGACTATTATCTTGTTCTTTTTTAAACAAATAATAAAATGTGGTAAATAAAGAGAAAATAAAATAAATAAATACACATGTGGGGAATATACGTTAATCAAGCTGTAATTTTTTTTAATATTATATTACGACATCATGATACGACACTATTGTGATTCAAGTTATTTTAATAAATGACTAGCGGATCCTCGCGGTTTTACCCGCGTAGTACCCGTTTCCGTGGGAATATCGCGATAAAATATAGCCTATGTCAGTCGGGAACAATGTAGCTTTCTAATGGTGAAAGAATTTTTAAAATTGGTCCAGTAGTTTCGGAGCCTATTCGATGCAAACAAACAAACAAACAATCAAATCTTTCCTCTTTATAATATTAGTATAGATTATTATTAAAAATATTCCAAAAAAATCTGTTTTACTAAGTAGGTATTGGGAATATTCCCGGAAACATTGGAAATTTACTGGGAATATTCCCGGGAAAATTGGAAATTTTCGCCATAGAAGTGATTTTAAGTTTGGCATATTCATTTTGCTTTGTAATTTTGGCCAATGGAACGGTTAGCACAAAACAAAACAAAATTGAAATACATCATAAGCAATTTTCCCCAATATTTCCACTTTTGGGAATATTGCCGGGAACGCTTCTGGGAATATTCCCAATGTTTCCAATATTTCCGGGAACGGCACATCACTACTTGCGAGCGACTTGCGAGTTCGGTTTTGTTGTTTCTTTTGTTCTTTCTTTTATTTAGACACCCGTAAACACAACAGTATCTTATATACGGATTATAAGAACGTTTAATAGTCATTGTTCGGTGCACAAAAATCACAGAAATGATCGATCGTTTTATAGCCCGAGAGCTAAACTAATTCGCTCTATGGAGACTCAACAATAATTCTATTTCAGTAATTTCTTAACATAGAAAATTAGATTATCTAATTTAATAAATAATTCATTAGTAGTCCACCACTATTTATGACAGCGTCATTAGGGAAGGCAAAATAACTACGACAACTATCGCCCAATTACTATACTCTCTGTTATTGATAAAATAGTGGAAAAAGTTATATCCAAACAAATACAAGCATTTTATAGAGATAATGAAATAATTACCAATAAACAGTTTGGATTTCAGTCTGGCAAGAGTACAACGCAGTTACTTTCCAGATTTACTGATACCATCTATAAACATCTCAATAATAAAGAACATGTTCTAGTGGTATTCGTTGACTACAGCAAAGCCTTCGACACATTAAGACATGGTACCCTAATTGAGAGGCTTGATGATTGTGGGATTCGAGGACCACTAAAAAGATGGTGCGAGGATTATCTGAATAATAGGTCATACGTTGTAAAAATTGACGAAACTTTTAGTGAGAAGGTAATAGTGACAGACGGCACAGCGCAAGGTTCAGTATTGGGACCGCTACATTACATAACTTACGTGAACGATGCAGTGAATCTGGTTTCTAACTGTGAAATCTATCAGTTCGCTGACGATACTTGCTTAATAGCAGCAAACAAAGACCTAGATGAAGCGCTTAAAGAACTACAAACCGACTTCACACAACTGTTAAAATGGTCTCATGATGCAGGTCTTGTTATTAATGCAGAAAAAACAAAGCTTCTGTACATCAGTTCCAGTAATAATAGAAAACAATCTCCAAACCTGAATTTAATTGCCCACGATCACACCTGCCTGCATGCGAATCTGCGTAATTGCACATGTCAGCTAGTCGAGGTCGTGAATAAGCATATTTAGGTATGATTATCGACGACCGGTTTAAGTGGACCGAACATATTAATTATGTCTGTGATAAACTCCGTGCTATATTGGCCAAATTAACAATTGTGAAAAGAAAAATCCCGTATGATATACTATTGAGCCTATATAAAGCATTAGGAGAAACTACAATTTTTTATGGCCTTAGCAGTTACGGTAGAACATCTGAATCTCACCTAGATCCAATATATAGACTACAGACCAGGATAATTAAAGCTATAGTACCTGCAAAAATTAAAAGTGATCACCAAAATAATTATCACGAACTTTTCTACTATTGTAAAATTTTACCTGTTTATGACCAGGTTAAGTACATACTTCTTATTGAACAGTTCTTTAACGCAGAATTTCAAAATATCCGTACGTATACCTATCCAACTCGTAATTCGTCTCAAAATAAACTAAAATTACCTTGTTATAATAACCTTTACGGAAAACAACTATTACAATATCAAGTGCCAACATTAATTAACAACCTACCATCGATTGTAAAGAAACAAATCACAACATTAAATATTAAGAATAAATTAAAGGATCATTTTTTATCATTAATAGTAGACAACCCTAACGTATAAATACATAGTAAGAAATAAGTAATAAAAATGTATAACGTCATATATTATATTAAAAAATAACAGTACCACAAATCACCTTGTGTGTTCTTACAAAAAGGAATCCGTGTGTGGTTTGCCAGCGCTGTGAAGTACGAACGATTGTCACATCACAAATACAGTTGTGGGTAAATTAGAAAAAAAAAAACGCAACTGTATACTATATATTGTGTTTATAATTATTATTTTTTTTAATGTATTTTTTTCCTTAAATTAATGTTAGCGTAAGACGGTGAATGCCAGTGTGCGGACAAACTAATTCTGGTTTTTGTCACACTGCTTCAAGATAATTTATATTTTTAAGTACACCTTGTAAATTTTTAATAAAATAAAATAAAATAAAATAAATTAAAAAAAACCAAATACAAAGCTATAAAAAATCTATAAAAAATGGGCGAAAATGGTATAAGTATTATTCACTTTACATTTGAATACATTTATTAATTATCTTACGTAAAAGTATATAATCCTCCTATATATGTAAATGAAAAACAAATAAACTTGAAAAAAACTCTCTACGTAAACTTAAATTGGCATTACACCTATGTTAAAAATGCTATCAGATCAGTTTTTAATTACTTTTCTTTTATTTGCTTCCATTAACACGTATTGTACTAAATCCACTTTAAATATATAATGATAATGGAAAATGACTTTAGTGATGAAAAAATACTAGTGAAAAAAATATAGCAGAAGAAAAACTAAGTAGACTTTTCTTATAGGTCATATTAAAGCATTCAAAATTAAAATCCACCGAAAAACATTAGGAAACAATGTACAAATCGAATTGTCAAAACAAAGGGTTGCGCGGGGTAGAGAGCGCGTTCGCGGGGAAGGCAAAACGGACGGGGCGCGGGGCGTGTGTTCATACTTGTTTTGTTTGATTACGGAGTCGCGAGCGCACTGTTTACTTTAATTTACGTAATTCGACATTAGTGCAAATAGGTAATAAACTCGAGAAAAAATCATTTGAAACTTAGGGCGACTTTTACCAAATCTTATTTAAATATCTCGTAAACACGTTTTACTAATTTTATTTAAATCGTTAAACAAAATTAAATTAATAATATTTAACTATGTCTTTCACCACATCTGAAATACCATTGTTTAACTAAACACGTTTAGCGATGCGACAAAATACGGTATTTTACTGTTTTTTTTTTATTTCTTTAAAATGTTTTTCGAAATATTAGCTACACAAAACAAGTTTTCATTTTGAATTATCTTGAATATTTTTAAAGATATAGGACTTCAAACTTTATAATTAGACAAGGACAGGACGCTATCTTAGTGACGTCAGTGGGTTAGTAGCGTCATAGTCACGCCATAGAAGATTTCGTTTTAGAAAGAGACAGCTATAGTCAAAATCAAACAGACTATAATTCTTTTATTATAAAACAGATTCAAATTATTTTTTCACATTTGGTATTCTTAATTGCAATATTTTTTAACGTCAGCATTAAATATCTACATTTCAACAACAGTAAAATACCCTATTGTCGCATCCGTTCCGTTCTACGTTCCGAGGAAGCTTTAGTTAAAATACTTAATATTTTTGACAGATTCATAGAAACACAGAAATAGAATCTGCGTACATTGAATTTTGTCAATTTGGTTTGAGTGAAGTTTGAAAAATCGTTTGTGTCTATTCTTATTATTATTCAGTAGCATAATATATCTCAATGTGCACAGAAGTTGGTTCATTGGACTAACAGCTTTATTCCTAAAACAAATATTTTGGTTTGAGCATTGAGTTATGTATAATGTACTATGGGTTTGAAAAAGATTCAAAGGTATTAGAATTAAAAACAGTCGGGACTGCGTGATATCGAAAAATTTCAATAAGTACCTACATAATAGTTTTACATTATGAAAGGTACTTACTTGTTGGTTCTGTATAAAAGATAATGTTCAATCTCTTGTAATAAAAGAACGGCAGTATTTTTTTGTTAGGCGAAATCTTCGTACAAATTTTTTGTCTGATAAAGTTTCAATCTTTGTTCTGTCTGCAAAATATCGCAATGCTCTCGGCCTATTTACATAGTATATTATCTCTTCATCATCATCATCTGACAAAAAGTCCCATAAATCCATTTTAAAGTTAAAATACCTATACAAATTCACATAACCTCTTTCTTATGACAAGCTGTTCTTAAATGTATTTAGCGGATTTAAACAGCCAAGATTGGGCATTTAACTTTGACAGTTCGGTAAACACGTTTAGTGAGTGGTGAAAGACTCGGATTTCTTAAATGTATTTAACATCGCCTAAATAGATTTCCTAAACATGTTTAGTGTTTCGTAAAAGTGGCCCTTATACTTTAACCCAGTTGTTACTAGCGTCGTTTTAAAACAACATGTCAAATAAAAAAATATTGTGGAAATTGGGAGTACTTTTTAAATAAGCAACTTATGTCTTCGGTAAGTTAACGTAATTCGGACTTTAGATAAAGTTCTTTTTGAGTGGTGTTTCGCGTAATTAATTGTGTAAAAATAAAAAACAAAAAATATATACTCATATAGTTAAAATGTGAATGTTCAAAGGTGAGTAGCTATGTATTTCGATATGTTATTACGGTTATTTGACTAAAAATCAGTTTTTAGTTCTATATTTATTCATTTTATAATAAAATATTAACATTATATTACAATTCAGTGACCATTACTTGTAAATTATGTAGGTGTTGTTTATAAACGCCAGTAGTAAAATATACTACTACCACGAACTGACTATAGGTTATGTATCGTATAATTTTTGGGTCAAAGTTTAGCAAGTTGCAGGCGTAAAAATTCTGCAACAGCTGAAAGGGACGAAGGGGAACTGGTACTAAGCATTATCAAGATATTTCCGCCTAATAATTTCATCGATATTGTGACAGGTGAACATTTCTGGCGTCGAAAATGAAGTTTTACTTCAGAATTTACCTGGTTCACAACTTTGAACCCCAACTGAGGTCACGAATGATATTTCGGATCAAGGGTATCGCCAGCCAATGACCCAGGAGAGGGGGGGCAAGTTATCAACCCATGGCCTTAGGGGCAAACTGATACTATGGAAAACGAAAACTATGAAAAAAATGAATTTTAGACATAAGGTATATTTGTGAGTCTCGTAGGGCAGCTGTCCCTTCCTGCTACCCCTGGCGATGCTCCTGCTTCAGATGACAGTGAAGATGACGTACCGTTAGCTCATTTATTCGTTATTGGCTCGTTATTGGCCAATCATTCTCGAATCGATGACTTTACAGAGCTTTCAACTTCATCGGCAGTTAGTGATGTGACTAGTGAAGTCAGAAAGCAGTGGTATCTAAACTCAGACCTGTGCTCAATTTTCTGAATAACGTTTCTCAAAGACATGCTCCCTTTGAGGATTTTCACAGCATACACAAAGCGATTGTGCCTTACTACGGGGAACATTCCTGCTGACAGTTTCTTGAGAGGAAAACCATGGGCAGATTCCACTCGCCTTGGCTGGTTCAGCTTATACCATAGACAAGGTACAGGAAAAGTCGAGCCCTATCGTAAGCTGGGACTGGATGCTAATGAAATTTTTCAGTACTCAGATGTCTTGCAAAATATGATATATAAGCTTTCTCGTCATTTGAAGTTGGACGTTGTCACTAGAATACATTTTTTTGTAAGAAATGTAACTTTGTATCCAAAAGAATATTTTTATTAATATTGCACAAAATAATATTGTTTTTATTATAGCAAATAAATTTTAGAAAGGTTAAAAATCGAACACCGAGTTTCTTCTTTTGTTGTGTTGATAAAGTAGTGCATATTACTATCGTTGTTTTAAAACAACACCAATTTCCGGATTTTCCAGATATAAAAGATTTTTTTTACTATTTTTTCTGCATTTCTTGGGGCATAAATAGGCTGTATGTAAAAATTTATTCAAGTCGGGCGTAATTTTTTTTCTCGTAACAAGTGGGTTAATATTAGTTAACCAATAATGAAGATATTTGTATTTTGTAGTTTTATTAACATTGTCACTATTTTGTTTGGTTTTTAGGAAGAACTGATTTAGTGCTTGGTTTTATGCTAAATCGACTAGGTACTTTTCGAAACTTCTACTGTAAAAATGTTGTACCTACTACCTACCTACCTACTCAACTACCAGGGGTGGACTTCAAAATGGTTTAAAATATAAATCATTTTGAAGTCGGTTTTTATTTTCGTTTGTTGCCCTTGTTACTGCCAATCTTTCATTTAAGGGTAAGAATAGGACCATTCAAAGAAAACATTAAATTTTTTCATTTTGAGTTTTGGTTTTGGAATTCGGTTTTTATTTGTTTGTAAAAAAGGTTTTTATTTATTGCTTTAATTAGTGTCTTTAGATAAAAAAATATCATTTAAAATTTGCACTGACCGTTCAGTGACCTTGGGACTTTTTTTTTAATTTCGCCACTCGCATCGAGCGCTCGATTTCTCATACTCTTTTTCATGTCAAATATGAGTAAAATGTGGTAAAATATGACAAAGAGTAAGCGAGCGCTCGACACGAGTAGTGGCAAAATTAAAAAATAGACCCCACAAAGTACCTTCCCCTTGTTTATTTTAAAAGTAATTTATAAATGCCTTCTTCGTGGAAAGCCGACAACAGTCACGGATGATGTGATTGCAAATACCTATAATGTTATTCTAGTATCTACAAGAAATGATTTTCTTTGAAAAAGAAAGAAATCATTGATGCATGTAAGAAATATTTGCTTATATTGATGTTTCTTTCTCATTTATTGATTTTACAATCAAAGTACTAAGCCCATTATAAAGAATGAGGACCAAACTGAAACCATTTTCTTTCCACTACAAAAAAACTCCTCCTTTCTTGGAAGTCGGTTAAAAAACATTCAGTCTACAAGGTATACCTCGTTTCAAGAATACCGTATCAAATTGTATAAAGGGCAGGATCTTTTAAAAACTCTGTCTTTGTCTTATTCTTTACGTGTGAAGAGTAATGAAAATAACCTCACTTTATAATTTTTTCAATGTTTTTGTTGTTATTTTAAGCATCAATTATTTTTTTTGAAAAGTAGCCTGAGAATAATACACTATAAGTCATTACCTATTTTCTATATATTATTCGTAAATAAGTAATAATAATCTAGGAAAAAAAATATAAAAGTAAAATGGAAAATGAAGTACGGGTCGACTTTTTCTAAATACTTCATTTTTACTTTTTTCAACCATAAAAATTGCATTGTGAATGCAATTGCAAAAAGTAATAAAAAATTTCTTTTTTTTTGAAAATTTTTATAGTCGAGTGAAGATACGAGTATCGTGTTTCTAGCCACAAAATAATCAAGATCGTTAATGAAACTTCAACATATATTTTTATCTGCTCAAAATAAAGAATATTGAGTCAATTTCAACAACTGATTTTTTTCTCTAATTTCTATGGAAATTTTCATTTTCAGGTTTTTACACAAACTTTGATATTGTAGTGCCATACATATCATAATCTATACCCATATTACATAATTATACATTTTCAAAAGGGGTAATACATAATTTATATTACTAAAAGTTAACATGCCACAGAAATTGTGCTATGTCCACTGAAATTGTCATGTTATTAAAAATAATGTTTTTATACAATTATATCTAACGTTTTTAATCATCATCATCATCAGCCACACGACGCCCACTGCTGGGCATAGGCCTCCCCCAAGGATCTCCACAACGACCGGTCCTGCTGGTCCAGCGGCTTGGCCCACGGTGGAATGTCGTCTGGTACGCGGTCGCCATTAGAGAACCTTTCCTCCCCAACGGCCATCGGTTCTTCGCGCTATCTGTCTCACCCACTGGCACTTCAGCTGAGCAATCTTTCATTTATTTTTTTTATTTTATTTTAAAAACTAACAGCGTTTAAGTTTATACTTAAATTCTAACAAATAGGCCCTTTCGAGCGATGTCGGTTGTTTTAGTCCTCCTGCGGATCACTTCATTTCTGATTCGATCGAGCAGGGAAATGCCTAGCATTGTTCTTTCCTTTGCTTGCTGAGTCACCTTGAGTCTTCTTATGAGACCCATAGTAAAAGACCACGTCTCACTCCCATAGGTCATTACTGGCAACACATACTGGTCAAAGACTTTCGTCTTGAGACATTGAGGTATTTCGGATATATGCTGGAGCTTCCCGAACGCTGCCTATTCGAGCTGGATTCGACGAGAGCTCACTCTCTCAAATTGGATTTACCTAATTGGACTATATATCCCAGGTAAACATAATGGTCAACAACTTTGATTGTCATGTTCCCAACATTAACTGGAGTGAATGCAACATGGGGCGGCATTGGACAGGACATGACTTTTGTCTTATCCATGTTAATCTTAAGACCCACTCTTTGGCAAGCACTGGTGAGATTTTCGAGCATTATTTTCAGGTCCTCCAAGGTTTCAGCCATAAGAACTAAATCATCGGCAAATCGCAGGTGTGTTAGGTACTCGCTATTGATGTTGATACCGTATCCTTTCGAGCCCAGAAACTTAAAAATATCCTCCAACGCAGCTGTGAACAGTTTCGGAGAGACGACGTCTCCCTGTCTCACACCTCGCTGTAGTTGGATCGGGTTAGAGCTCTGGTTCTGTAACCGGACTGATATGGTGAAATTTTTGTAAAAGTATCTTAGCATCTCGATGTACCTGTAGTCTATTTGGCACCTCTGGAGAGACTGCAGCAGTGCCGAGGTCTCAATCGAATCAAAGTGGCTAGTTGTACTCTTCGGTCTTCTGTATAACTTGCTGCAGCGTATGATTGTGGTCTATGGTACTATAGCCTCACCGGAATCCAGATTGTTCTGGAGGTTGAAAGTCATCGAAACTACGAGTGAGAAGATTCGTAATGACCCTTGAAAACAACTTACAGGAGCGAGATGGGTCTCATCACCCTTCTTGAGTCTTATCACCCTTCTTGAAAAACAGCATCACATCGCTTCTGCCTCATCCCTTGGGGGGTTTGCCCTCAAGGATGACAGAGTTGGAAAGTTTCTGATGGACTTGAGTTATCGGCTTTCCACCCGCTCTCAGAAGCTCTGTTTTTAATCTGTCATCACCCGCCGCCTTGATGTATTCAAGCTTCTTGAGAGCCATTCTAATCTCGTATAGGCTGACGTCCGGGATATCTTCAATATCACTACATAGTATAAAACAAAGTCGCTTTCTCTGTCCCTATGTCCCTTTGTATGCTTAAATCTTTGAAACTACGCAACGGATTTTGATGCGTTTTTTTTAATAGATAGAGTGATTCAAGAGGAAGGTTTATATGTACTTTTTATCCCGATATTCCCACGGGAACGGGAACCACGCGGGTGCAACCGCGGGCGGCCGCTAGTATTCATATATATATGGGCGGATAAGCTTGGCTCCAGGGTCTTTAGCCTTGCTTTCAACAGGTGTTTGCGTGGAATATAACTGTCCATAGAAACTCCCAATCTCCCTCAGGATTTCAGGTGAAATGATGCTACTTTCCTCAGTTTTCACCACGTTAATTGACTTTCTCCGATAGACAAATCTCTCGCGATCACTTAAGAGCCTTTGTTTCGCTCAATGGCCTGTTTAATATGCTTTGGTATCAAATTGGCGAAGGTCCCTCCCCTCGTCAAGGACTTTGATATCTGTCTACTGAACTGCCAATAACGATGGGCATGCGCTGAGCTCTGTAGCTTCATTTCGTGTTTCTGATCTATGAGTGGGAGAGCCTGGCTGGAGAGTTTATTTAATTTTAGACGGCGGGTTTTAAAGTACTTGGACCCTACCGTGCTGACAGTATCCACCACTGTGTGTTGAGTAGATTCTCCACATGGTATTCTCAAGGGCTTTGAAGCGGTTTTGGAACTCAAGCTGAAAGCACTTGGGGTTTTGAATTTGGGCTGGTATTGGTAGGAGCGTGGGTTTTATCAGTCGCGAACTTTCAAGCTTGTCGTCGATATTCAATGTGCTTCTGACCATGCGGTGATCACTTTGAATATGTAGTTCTTCGTCGACATGATAAAATCGATCTCGTTTTTTACTTTACCTGACGGACTGATCCAGGTCTATTTGAAGGAGTTCATCATATAGATGTTCTCCCTCTCCAGGAAGTCTGCCAGCATCGGGCCTTTTTCGTTCCGTCTTCGTAATGTTCTTTTTATATTTTAGACCTATATCCATACTACCAGCAATAAGTAAAATATTTGAGAAATTAATTTATGCTCAACTTTTAGAATATTTTAAATTAAATAGTATACTGCATGAGAAACAGTTTGGTTTTTCAAAAGGTAAAAGTTCCACTGATGCTGGGGTTGCATTTCTAAAACATGTACTTGATGCCTGGGAGGACAAGCAGGATGTAATCGCTATTTTTTGTGACCTTTCCAAGGCATTCGATTGTGTTGATCACCAAACACTATTAAGGAAGTTAAAACATTATGGTGTTTCTGAAATGTCAGTAAGCCTTATGCATTCATATCTGTATGAAAGAACTCAGAAGGTAGTTATTAATAAAACTGAGTCTACCGGAGCTCCCATTACTATGGGCGTACCCCAAGGATCAATATTGGGCCCGCTGTTGTTTTTAATATACATAAATGACCTTCCTTACTACGCGAAGAATTTATGTGAGACGGTGCTATTTGCCGATGATACATCTCTAGTCTTTAAAGAAGATAGAGGTGATGACTGTTCTGACGAAGTAAATAGTGCTCTTTCAAAAGTGTCACATTGGTTTAATAGTAATAATTTATCATTAAACTCAAAGAAAACTAAGTGTTTAAAATTTTAGTTACCTAATGTAAGACAAGTTGATTTTCATATTAGACTAGACGGCGATACGGTCGAATTCATTAACAATACAAAATTTCTAGGTATTATATTAGACTCGCGACTACAATGGGATCCTCATATCGAAGCCTTGGCGAGTAGACTCAGTTCGGCTGCATTCGCAGTTAAGAAAATAAGGCTCTTAACCGATATTGAAACGGCTAGAATAGTCTATTTTAGTTATTTTCATAGTGTTATGTCCTACGGCCTTTTGTTGTGGGGCTCAGCCGCTAACATCCAAAGTATATTCGTGCTCCAAAAAAGGGCTATTCGCGCCATTTACAACCTCCGATCGAGAGATTCTTTAAGAGATCTATTTAAAGAAATAAACATTTTAACTGTTGCAGGACATTACATCTATGAAAATATAATTTATGTGAAAAAGTATTATAATACATTTGTAAAGCAGAGCGATATTCATCGCTTTAACACAAGAAATAAAGATAAACTTGTCGTTCCCAAGTTTAGGCTAGAAAAATCCAGAGCCTCATTTCTGGGGAAAAGCATAGCCTTTTTTAATAAAGTTCCACAGCATATAATTGAACTACCATTGCATAAATTTAAATGTTACATTAAAGAGTCGCTGATGAGCAAAGGATACTATAAAGTAGACGATTATTTGAATGACCGCAATGCATGGTCATGATGTAACACATAACATAATCACTGTTTAATATGATGTATTTTTATACTAAGCAATTGTTGTATTAGTAACGATATGTTTTTTTTTTTTTTGTAAATGTCGTTACCTAACTAAGAAACGCTGGCAAGTTTCTTGCGCCCATTCTTCTTGTCAGTTAAAAAAGTCTTGAATGGGTGGTAGGAAAATATTGACGATTCATAAGTACATATTTATTATGTCTAAGTGAATAAAGAATATTTTTATCTTATCTTATCTTATCTATATAACTAATTAATCGGTACAATTTCTGTGGAACCGTGCAATTTCCGTGGACACCTAGAAGCCACGGAAATCACAGAAATTTGTACACGGAAATTAGAAACGAGGTGTATTATTTTTTTAACTAGCGGATCCTTGCGGTTTCACCCGCGTGGTACCCGTTCCCGTGGGAATATTGGGATAAAATATAGCCTCTGTCACTCGGGAAAAATGTAGCTTTCTAATGGTGAAAGAATTTTCTAAATCGGTCCAGTAGTTTCGGAGCCTATTCGATGCAAACAAACAAACAAACAATCAAATCTTTCCTCTTTATAATATTAGTACCTATAGATATTAGTATAGCTAATATTAGTATAGATAGTATAGATATGAAGTTCGTGACTTTTTTTCTGTTATCTTAAACATGTGACAAAGGCTTATTATCATAAATAAAAACTATATTTTTATTTAAAAAAGAACCGTCTAAATCTAATCACACAGAAATTGCAATTTTTTATTCCGAGTAAACTAAAATCATGTACTTATTCAAATTCAAACCGCGCAAGGACTTATTGTAGGTATATACATATACCTACCTATAAATGGAACGTAAGAACGACGAAACAAAATGAGCATAGAAATTGCTACTTTCGATCGGACAAAGCTTGCTTGACATGTCTTAATAAAAATATGGGTTAAAAAGTAAAATTTTCTTATTTTCTTGTATGTTACCTAATACTGAACATAAATAAAAATCTTTTTTATGTATTTGTTGAGGATTTTTTTTCTGTGAGGTGAATAATTATTATAGTGTGTCAAAGTGATTGTGGACAAGCCACAGAACTAAAAATTCGCCACTTATTGATTTTTCCCATAAAAATTAATTGCTTTATAAATTTAATTCAAGAGTCCTCATTGAGATACGTGAACTTACCTATCTTTAATGTCTAGAAAAATCATGGTATTACATCTGTAAAGCAGTAATGCGTTTTCAGCCTAGGCGCGTAAAATGTTCGCCTGAGAAATTCACTCATTTGATTGTTTACTTTTGAATAAAAAATAGGTTGATTTCGATCATTTCGAAGATCGTGCCCTTAAATACAGAATCCGGCCCTGTATGTTTACTCCTCGTACGTAGGTGCCAATGCGCCCGCGGCAGGCGCGCGACGCGGTGGCGGGGCGCGGTGTGGCGAGCGTTCTAAAATGATACTTACTGTAAAACGCTAAAGTCCAAATCAGTTTATGTACTTTTAGAAATTTACAAATATCATTAATTTTCGGTGGATTTTAATTATCATGGTATTATCTAAGCTCAATATTTAAAGTCTACCTAAATTCATAACTGTTCGTTTTTTGCTGCCTGTGTAAAAAGATAAATAAAAATTATCTACTACCCAAATAAAAATAATGTTGGATTTTGAAAAAAAGTTGATTGGAACATTATTTGATGTAGAATATAACCTTAAAAAAATCTGCTATTATTATTTTCTTAGAGTACATTGTGCAGTTAGTGAAACAACCGACTTCTTCCTAAAGTATTAGTTTCCCGTTTTATATCTTTATGGATTTCGACTTTGGTGCTTAGATATGGTGAACATAAACACATGTAAACGATAAAATTGGTGATAGCATATTTGCTGTAAAATTGCACCGTTTTCGGGGTATAACTTTTTTTTGATACCTTCCAATGCGAGATTTTGTTGGATTCCAAAATATAGTCTCTTAAAATTATATTTAATGCCCGTTTACAAAAATTTGGCCTGTTATTGAATTTTTTACAAAAATATCGGATAGTTCTTGGGGTATTACGCGCGAACGTGGAGCATACGAGCCGAGCGGCATCCTTCTGCCATACGCCTGCCCGGCAGGCGCGCCGGCCGAACGTACCTACACTGCGGAGTGACACCCCCCTGCCACTAGTGGCTCAGTCAAGCCACTAGACGCAGCCACCAATCGCAACCGCTAGTGGTTTAGTAACGGCCACCGGTCACTTAGCCACAGATTACTAAATAGTTACTACGTAACAGATACTGCACTATGCTAAGCCATTTGAATAAATAGCAATTCTAACTATAACGCAATAAAATAAAATTCAGCTTGTACGGCGCAAATTACGAACGGCCACTCGTTGCATCTCTTTCAATCGCATATATTCTAACTCTTTTGCGGACCTAATTTCTATGGATCGCGTCAGCAACCTATATAGCAGGTGTATGTATGACTTCGATCAGTCGTCATATTAACTTCACGCGGTCGGCTGCAGTCGTGTGGAACCAAAAATCAGAAACGTAAAACTGCATGCAGTTGATTATATCGCTTAAGAGCGGTTGCAGTGGTGCGGTCCGTCTGATGTCAACCTAATAGAAAAGTAGGTGGAAGAATAATCTATGAAACAAACCTTAGGATTATGTATGAATTACTTATTAAAAAAAAATAGTAAAACAGGCCTAAAATAATCTAAATGATTATATAAATTGCAAACTTTAATGCAATTAGATACTATATCAAAGCAAGACACACCTTATGGTATGATTTACTTCTAACAGTAACACAATTTGATATTATTTTTTTCAGAAATATTAATTCAATAAATACCTTCACAAGATCCAAGTTATTGCCCGTGATCTTAATGGAATGTTGTCCAAAAGTCACAGTGTACTTATATTCTCCTAGTGCGGCATCGTTCGTAGAAAAGCTATGAAGCAGAGCCCGGGAATTGTGAGGTGACTTCTGAAAATGCAACAATACAACTAATCAATATTTGATTTTACAAAAGCCTTTGTAAATATGGCGATACAGTTATCAACTGAGGGATTTTCACCGTATTAACACGAGCTGTGCAATATTCTTTGCATAAATTCCCCATTGCAATGCATGCATGCACACTAATCGGAATCGTAACGTAATCAGCGACCGTACTCTGAAACGCAAATCCGAAACTTCGGTTAGCCCCGCCCCTATCACTCGATGCCGTCATGACTCGAGAGTGAGAGGGACGGGGCTAACCGAAGTTTCGGGTTTTGCGTTTCAGAGTAGGCCCTCAGCTCAGTCTGCCTGTCGGCGAAACAGAAGCTCTTGTTATGTATGCTAACGTTAGGTTGACGCCTGGTTGACGGCGCGAGGCGAAAGTCGATCACTTTCCGAGTTGATATTCTTTGCTCTAATGAAAAGTTTCAGTTGAAAATACAAATGATTTAGAACTGACATTTTCTTTCCGGTGAAAAAACCAACGTCGTACGCGGTGTGCCGTCGCTCAGGACGCACACTTTGGGCCCCACAGGCTATCAGTCCGGCTGTTCTGTTGCCAAGGGCCTGTCAATTAGCCGCAACAGGCCACACACTCACAGTTCCCTTTAAGGTTTAGGACTGATGGCTAATGCGCAGGCACAGTGTGTGGCCGCTGGGTGACGCGGACCAATATCGACAGTTATCTGCCAGACAGAAACTACTAAAACTAAAACTGACGTCTATCAACTGCTAGTGTGTGGCCTCAAAGCCGGTTTTCGACTATTGCCGACAGGCAATGATCGGTCTTGTCACAAGACCGATCATTGCCTGTCAAGACTCTTGTGTGTGACAGATGGAGGTCTCGAACGGCAGACGGCCTATCCGATCTAGGACCGCAAGCCGCACCGGCGGCGACGCGTTGCGGCGGATCGTGTCGCCGATCAGGTGTTTAGCGTGGCTGTGTAACAATAACACCGACCTCAGTGGGGCGCGGCGCGTCGTCGGAGCCGTTGGAGTCGAGGGAGGCGCGCGAGGCCCCCAGGGCCGCCTCGCCCGCGCCGCCCTCCAGCCGCACCGGCGACGCGTTGCGGCGGATCGTGTCGCCGATCAGGTGTTTAGCGTGGCTGTGTAACAATAACACCGACCTCTGTGGGGCGCGGCGCGTCGTCGGAGCCGTTGGAGTCGAGGGAGGCGCGCGAGGCCCCCAGGGCCGCCTCGCCCGCGCCGCCCTCCAGCCGCACCGGCGACGCGTTGCGGCGGATCGTGTCGCCGATCAGGTGTTTAGCGTGGCTGTGGAACACGTGGATCAATTACTATAAAATTAGGGGAAGGCAGTATTTAGACCGGGATGGCTCCGCCTGAACCCACGCGCCAAGTCTCTTTTTGGCCAGTTTAATTTTTACATTCGGCGTGCGGTGCCGCGAACATTTTCAGTTCGCATTTACATACTGAAAGTGCTCGCCGCGCCGCTTCCATTTGGGTTTGGATTAGCCCTTGACAACATCTGGCAGAACGAAACCGCACTTCCGTCGCACGTTCGTTCGCCGTTCCTGTTTCGTGCTGCCAGATGTGGCTCAATCCTAAATGATCTTTATTCCAAACGTATAGTCGGTCGCTGACTGTGAGCTGTTTGGATTGAACAATAATCGACCAGGAAAGTCAGAGATTGCGAAATAGCGTGTTATCGGTTATGTGTAGGAAAAGAGGAACTTCCACTCACATTCAGCTGCTGACAAAGTGCTATATTATTGTACTCACTTCACATTCTCTTCATTAGGTCCAGTTATTTGAACCAGTCGCTCTTTGGCACCAGGGCTCACTGTAAATATCAAAACAAATGAACGGCATTGTCAATTTGTATGAACGAATTAATTAGTTATTGTTAGTAAAGATGTTATGGTTTGAGTGAAGCTTAAGCCAAATGCGTTTAATTAAGTGGGTTAATTGTATTACTTTTATGGCCATGACTATACGTTCACATCCAAAATGGTTAAAGTTATGTTTTGATGTTTATTGAAGTTTGATTTGCTATCATGTAATTTTGAATTATTTTTATGAGATACGTTATAATTAATATTGGAAATGAACTAGAAGTCGCTATAGTATAGAAGAACAGTTGAGTATGATAGGATAGTACAGCCCGCACACCATGCGCAAGCGCCATTCACCCACTCCGTGCGGTCGTACCTCGCTGAAACGATATAATCGTGTCACTTAGCTCCTCGATCATGTGCACCCGTCTGCCCTTGATACCCATCACTGTAACACCACAACATAACTTCAGACTCCGCCGCGGGCCTCAAGCAGCCATCTCGATCAACATTCCATTACACATAATGTTGAAGCTCAGATAACGGCGCCCTGAGGCATTACAATATTATTTGCTATGACAGAACTAAACCATTTTAATTTCATGTAAAGACGATTCAGAGTCATATTGATGCATTCACATAATGTTATTCCTTGATATCAGTCAAGGATAAATAACAAAGCAGTTGTAGTTAAATACAACAAGATATCACGCATCATAAATATTGTAGAGATTGCACGCGACGCACGCAACTCGCTCACGAGTCGAATATACGCGTTCTTTACATTCGTGAATGTACCAAATAGACTCCAAAAACATATAAGTAATACGATTCACAACTTAGTTGTCGGCGGCATAACTGTAACATGCAAACAAAAGAATCTACTCGGACGAAAGTCAACAGATAAGCATAAAATTTGCTTGTACATGCAGATTCCCCATTTCGTTATCATCACTTAACGAAACATGCAATGTACCCAATCTGAAAATCCTACAACAAATACACAAGACAATATAGAATAGTCACAGACCTTTTCCAGAATCAGCATTCCTGATGACAACCTCGTCCTTAGAGTAATTTTTGCCGGGGATCTTGGTGGGTTTGGGGAACTTGCCCGAGGGTTTGATCACCTCACCGGGCCCGAGTAGGGCGGGCGGCTCGGCCGGCGCAGCCAGCGTGGGGGAAACCGAGCCACCCGTGCCCGACCCTTCCATCGTCGGCACCAGCAGTGGCTGTAGGACGAACACTCATTTAAATATTACTTAAGTGAATCATATTAATAATTCTCTATAAGGGCTTTATTATATGACAAAAGAAGGAGAGGTAGACAAATAAAAAGATGGGCGGATAATATAAAGAGGATAGGAAAAGCAGCTTGGACTATGATAGCAAATAATAGAGAGGAATGGAAAAGGCTTACGTGTCACAGAACATATTGAGCACTAAGCCGAAACACAAGTTGTGATTGTGATTTAATAAATTCTAAGAATTTATAATGTATTTACGTTGAAGGTACATTATTATATATTATTATTATATTTGACGACCGATTTGGCGCAGGGGTAGGCTACCCACCTTCTGCGCCAGTGGTCTCGGGTTCGATTCCCGAACAAGACAAATATTTGTGTGCATGAACATGTCTATTTGTCTTGGTCTGAGTGTTAACTATGTATATTAAGTATGTATTTACAAACAAAAAGTATTTAAGTATATATTTATCCGTTATCAAGTTTTCCATGATACAGTTTCTTAATGAAGTTAACATGGGCTTAGATAATTGGTGTGAATGTAAGAAGTTATTTATTTATTATTTATTTATTTATTATTATGGAATGAAAGTGGTTTATAAGTTACCTCAGCATGAGTGCCACGGTGCCTGTAATATTGACTCATATAGTCGGAGCCCTGCCAGAGTTTGGCGCGCAACTCTATAAGCTCAAGAAGGTGAAGTCGCGTTTTTTTATCCAATCGCTCATCCTGGGATCCATTACGAAACACGACGAAGTACCTGAATATAATACATTTAGTTATTAGTTTTGCACTATGTACTTGCACATAACCCAATAAATTATAAAAAATTACAGACCTATCAAGAAAGTCTTTATAGAGTGCCTCAAGTTGAGCGCCGTAAAGCTTCAAGTTAGAGTACATAGTGGCCACATTGCTCTGAAGTGCACGGTCATAGTTCCCCTGCATCATTTGGTAAGCAACTGCTTCCGTCAACACAATCAGGTCATCAACTGTAATAAAAATTACATGTCATACATAACTAGTCCATACAATTAATTATTTTATTTATTTGGGAAACAAACAATATCATTGCACAACTAAACAAATTAACTTAAATCAGCTAAGTTTCCACTACATATTACAAATTCATACAATTAAATGGACACAAAGCGAGAAAAATAAAAATGAAAGTTACAAACAATTTAAACATAAATGCTGAAATGTTATGAAGACATTCTTTAATCTAATTATGTAAAGAAGAGGACAAAATACAGTTCTTATATGCAATTTACACTGTGTTAATTTGTTATTTTAAAAGACAATTTATTGCCATTTATATAAAACCCAGCTTGACTCATAATCAAAAGTGATTAAATTACTATAATTATGTACTAACTATTTAATTACTTACTAATTAATAAAAAATACTTTTACTATCAATAATATGACAAATTAAAATCCCATTTTTTTTTACAAAAAAAAAACAAAAGTAATTGTTGATACAAAATTTTATTAATAGATTTTTTAAATTGTGCTGCATATCTATTACAATGAAATTCTTGGTATACTCATCACACATGTAATGAACATAAATGTATCCAGCGTATTTAGTGCTGGTGTTGGACAAGCAAAACAAATTTTTAACTCGTGAACTTGACCGGTGGCATCTAAATCGTATTGATTTGAGGAGGAAAAGTGAATCAACAAGTAAAAAAGTAAAAGTAAAGTATCTTCC
The DNA here is from genome assembly GCA_949710035.1 of Crambus lathoniellus. Lineage (NCBI taxonomy): Eukaryota > Metazoa > Arthropoda > Insecta > Lepidoptera > Crambidae > Crambus > Crambus lathoniellus. The sequence continues at coordinate 28,572,011 of OX453300.1, read as the reverse complement.
TATCACTCAATTAAGGTTTATAAAGGAGGACCTCCTAGTTCTATATCGAAGCAGCCTAGCAACTAACTATATACCTAGTTGCTGGAGTAAAGTAAGGCCCTCTTCATACCGAAACCAGGGAAGGCCACGTATCAAGAGGCGAAGTCCTTCAGATGCATCAGCCTTTCCTCGTTCCTACTGAAGACACTGGAAAAGATACTAGATAGACACATAAGAGAAACCATAGGCAAAAGTAAAAGACCACTACATGACAATCAACATGCCTATATGGAAGGCAAATCCATTGAGACAGCCCTCCACAACATGGCAGTCAGAGTGGAAAGATCAATCACAAACAAGGAATACGCCCTAGCGTGCTTCTTTGATGTCGAAGGCGCCTTTGATAAAGCGTCTGCGCAATCCATCGTGGAGGCACTAAACAGAGATGGCGTAACAAAGCAAATATCAGGTTGGATCACCAACATGCTACAACACAGATCCATACAAGCAGAACTAGCAGATATCAAATACACCATCAAAGCCAGGAGAGGCTTTCCCCAGGGAGGTTGTCTGTCTCCACTGCTTTGGTGTATCTTAATAGATGAACTAGTAACTAGAATCACTGCTATGAATATATACATCCAAGCATACTCGGATGATGGCCTGTTACTTGTAAGAGGCAAAGTTCTAAGCGTGGTCAGAGATATAATGAGAAGTGGAATTATGACAACATTGAGATGGTGCAGGGAAAAGGGATTGAACCTCAACCCTAGCAAAACCAAACTGATTTTGTTCACTAATAAAAGAAAGATTGATAGCATGATCCCAATTAACATTGAGAATGTAGAACTCGAGACAGTAAAGGAGTTTAAATACCTAGGGATAGTCTTAGACAGTACCCTAAGTTATAGGACACACATAAAAGAAGCCAGTAAAAAGGCAATGACAGCTCTCATGCAGTGCAGAAGAGCCGTTGGCAGGAACTGGGGCATGAAACCCGAAGTGGTCCAATGGATCTATAGGGCAATCATCCTACCGAGAATCCTCCACGGAGCACTAGCATGGTGGCATAAGGCAAAACTAGAATACAATAAAAAAGAACTCACTAAGGTACAAAGACTAGCTAGCATCATGGTATCGGGAGCCATGAGAACAACTCCCACGGCCGCCTTAGAAATGATACTAGGCCTTAGTCCAATAGATCTTGAAATCGAAAAGAAAGCTACAGAACAATGGTTTAAGCTGAAAAGCACTAACCTATGGATAGGAAGGCACAATGATCAAGGTCACGCTGAAATAGGGAAAAAGTACGAAGAAAACCTTTCCATGATACTGGTCAACAATGACCTAATAAAAAAGGAAAGGATGTTTGACAAAAAGTACAGAATAAGCATCAGACCCAGAGAAGACTGGAAACTAGAACATGACAATCTGGATAGCACTGTAGTATGCTACACAGATGGGTCAAGAAAGGAGTCAACTGGACTATCGGGAGCTGGGGTATATATAGCTAAACCCAACACTATAAGAACTACTTTTAATCTGGGCAAGTACGCCAGCGTGTTCCAGGCGGAAATATTCGCGATACTGGAGTGTGCGAACACGATTAAAAGTGAGATAGGCAATTATGACGTAGGAAAAATAATAATATATAGCGATAGTCAAGCTGCCATCAAAGCCCTTGACAAAACGGAGACTACCTCAGCCTTGGTAAAAGAATGCAAACAAAGCATTCAGGAGCTTGCTAACTTGGTTGAGGTAGAAGTTGCCTGGGTGCCCGGACATGAGGGTAACGAAGGTAATGAGGAAGCTGACGAATTAGCCAGGGGAGGAGCTGATGCACCCTTCATTGGCCCTGAACCGAGACTACCAATCGCATATAGAATTACTAAGAACATTATCGAGATTAGAACAGTCAAGGAAGCCAACCAAAGATGGATGAGAAGAAAGGACTGCAGACAGTCTAAGATCTTCATCAAATCGGTTGACAAAAAGAAAACTAGAGAACTTCTGAAACAGAGTAGGAGAAATATAAGAACGATTGTAGGTGTACTCACTGGGCACTGCCCACTAAACAGACACCTATCAGTGATTAAACGGACAGAAGACTCTATCTGTCCGCAATGCAAAGAAAGAGAAGAAACAAGCTACCACTTCATGGCAGAGTGCCCGATGTACGCATCACTGCGCTGGGAGCTCTTTGGAACGGACAAGCTTAAGGAAGAGGATCTAAAGAAGTTAACGATAAGTCAACTCAACAGGTACTGTAAGCGCACAGGTAGGTTCGAGGGTCCGACGCCGGTGGGGTAAATGGTAACCCGCCTCCCCCCCTGATTTTTCAGCTTTTAGGGGACTTGGGGAACTGGGTGAAATGGTCCTGACCTAGGTGACTGATCACCCGTCCGGCTTCGCTGGCGTCCCCCCTATAAATAATAATAATAATAATAATAATCACTCAATAAAAAGCTCCTCCTCCACCACAAATTATCCTCCTCCACAAGAAAGGGGATAAGGATAACATCAGTAACTACAGACCAATAAGCCTCATATCAAATGTGTATAAAGTCTTTGCTAAAATAATTTTGGAAAGAATAACAAGAGTCCTTGACGAAAACCAACCGATAGAGCAAGCTGGATTCAGAAAAAATTACAGTACAATAGACCACATCCACACAATCAAACAAGTCCTGGAAAAATATAACGAATACCAGAAGCCCTTGTATAGCTGCTTTATAGACTACTCCAAAGCGTTTGACAGCCTAAATCATAAATTCATCTGGCAGAGCCTAAAAGAACAAGGAGTGGACGATGAATACATACAAATAATTAAATCCATATATAAACAAAGTAAAAGCTGCATTAAATTGGAATCAAAAGGAGAATCATTTCCTATAAACAGAGGAGTGAGACAAGGAGACCCGCTTTCTCCCAAGCTGTTTAATACTGTGCTGGAACATATATTTAGAGGGTTAGATTGGGAAAATTACGGTATTAACATCAACGGCAGCTACCTTAACCATTTGAGATTCGCAGATGATATTGTCCTGCTAGAAGAAGATCCTAAGAAGTTAGAGCAAATGATAAAAGAGTTAGCAGAAAAAAGCAGAGAAATAGGACTGGAAATGAATGCAAGTAAAACAAAAGTCATGACCAACTCCACGGAACACAACATAGAGGTCTATGGGAACAGGCTTGAATATGTGAAAGAATATGTGTACTTAGGACAGATTATATCTCACGAGGACTCTATGACCAAGGAAATAAATAAAAGAATAGCCTGCGGATGGAAAAAATACTGGTCCCTTAAAGAAATAATGAAGAACAAAGATCTAAGCATGCATATCAAGGGAAAGACTTTCAACACTTGCATTCTCCCATGCATAACGTACGGCTGCGAGACATGGTCATTAACGGACAAACATAGAGAAAGACTAGCTAAAACACAAAGAGCAATGGAAAGAAGTATGCTGGGAGTCAGACTCAGCGATAAAACTAGGAACTCGGAAATAAGAAGGAAAACTAAAGTAGCGGACATAATAACTCGTATAGAGCATTTAAAATGGGGTTGGGCAGGACATATGATACGTTGCAAAATAAATAAATGGAGCAAACAAGTAACCTTATGGTACCCAAGAGAGTCCACTAGAAGACAGGGGCGTCCAAAAACCAGATGGAATGACGATATCCGCCTAACCTTGGGGCCATACTGGACCAGAGTTGCAGAGGATAGAGCTCAGTGGAGAGAGCTGGAGGAGGCCTATGCCAAGAGGCACGCCGAATTGCGAGATATATTATAATAAAAATCTGTAGAAAAATTGTACCGACAGATTAAGCATTTTCGGAAAAAGAGGCTTATTATTATTATTTATTATAATAAAAAGCTGAAAAATTGTTGTTGGAAAAATATTTTTATGTTTCCATATAACAATTTACTTTTATATTCAAAATCTGGCAAGGGTATCAGGTAAGAAGATGTAACAAAGTTGCAAATTGTAGACCTTGAACTACCTACTACTAACTACTACCTTTTTATGTGGGAAGTTAATAAGTATTAATTCTATTTAAAGTTTTATAAGAAGGAGTCTAATAAGAGTCCTATTAGAATTAAATTTACATTCTTGGGATAAGTTTTGATACAAAGATATTAGAAATAGGCATTTTCGTTTTTTTACAAAAACTGATAGGTATGTAGCCGTAATTTAGTTTTCATAATGGTTTAGAAAACCTTTTTCAGATATTGATATCCTCGTAGTTTCCTAACGTTTGCATTTGTGGTTGTTTTTGTTGTGAGTGAGTAACTCTTGTTGTTACAAATTACAAAGGCACAAACAATTACAATTTATGGAGTGGTTTATCAGGGTCTAGTTATTATTATAAGGTATTTTATGTATAAATACATCATCATCATGTCAGCCTAATGACGCCCACTGCTGGGCATATACATATACATATTAACTTAAAAATATTTCAGTTAAAAAAATAACACTATTACTTATACATTTATTCAATTGATGCCTGCCCGGCCGATTAGGGCCAGAGAACAATGGAAATTCTATTGTGTCTCATTTCTGGGGCGTTGAAGGATTCAATGTTTCAATTTATTATATATTTTAAATTTTCTATTTATTCACGCCTGGAAGATATTTAATTTCACCAAATTGGGGTAGTTAGGTACTAAACACAGGTAGGTATTGAAAGTGAGTACTTGGACAGGAACATTATTTACTTACTTACAAAAAAATCATTTAGATGTGAATGTGATGTTAAACAAATTGTATGATTTAGTTTTTATTGCATTCGCTTTTTACCTGAATTAATTTTGACATCCAACACCGAATTGCGGTTGTGTGCGGAACTCGTCGTCGATTTGAGGGGTCTGGGAACCTCCAGCTTTTTCACCGTGCGGGTCATTTTCGTTAGGGTCGACATGGTGCTGCGCAAACAAACATTATTACTACTTCCACAATGGAATGCTCGACTTTACACAAAGAGTGAAGTTTCGCAGCGAACAATCATAGCCACATTTTTTAGAGGGTATGAGTAACCTTGTCATTTATTCACGATGAAACTGTAAAACACAAGAGAAATAACGCGAAACTCACTCATCCATGGCAATTGCGCCCCACAAAGTGGCCTATGTACGCTAAAAACACTATTATAGCAAATCGTGTAAAAGTGAAAGTGATGACAATGATCCTAGCGAATAAATTCGGAACAAATCCAATACGTGTTCATTACTCGTAATATTGGTTTTTCGTGTAATAAAAATGGTTTATCTGAATAAATTTTGACGTTTAGAATAATATATGTCTTGCTCGACGGAAAACATTTAGACAAAACAATTGAAAACGTTGGAACGAAATGAAATAAGAAATAAACAAGAAAACTCACCTGGCTACGCCATTAATTCGCAATAAAAATAAAATCAGAATAGTGAAGTGATGTTACAAAATCGACAAAAGGAAAATGACAGTAATTTATTATACCATGAGGAATATTATGATATTTGTTGCGACGAAAAGTTTTAAAAAGAACAATGCAAATACAATGAACCTAACTATGCACTTACCTATTAGGTTTGCTATTATTATTTTACCTAATTTGAGTAAAATGCTCAGTTTTCTATATGATCGGTTTTAATAAATTAAGCCAAGAACATCACTATGGAGAGATTTTTGAGCATGAAGTTTGACTTAATACTCTGCCTCAGCCTCAGTATTAAGTCGAGCTTCGTGTTTTTGAGGGACAGAAGAAAAAGAAAAAAAAAAATAGTTTTAATACTGAAACGAGATGGCGCTGACAAATAGCGAAGTCGGTGTGACCAGAAATAAACTAAAATTACGAGTTGATAACATTTTGATTGGTTTTCAAATTCGTAGGTAGCAATAGCAAGTAGGTAGCACTGTCTAATATTAAAACAGTAAAATAACAACGAAGTAACAAAAATATCAGTGAGAACGCAACGTAAATCTACTAGTTGAAGCATAAGCATTCAAAAGTGTGTAAAATCCCCGCTCTTGACTGACATGACATGACAAGCATATGATAGCCTGGCAACGTCGTGCGTACGTGTTATTTAAAAAAGAAAAGAAATGTTTCGCTAGCGCCATCCTTCGAGCACGGGCGTTTCACCACGGTGGATTTTTGTGACAGCTATAAAGAAAAAAAAGTTGACTTAAAGTGGCGACAGATGGCGCTCGCAAATAACGAAATGATCAAAACTAATCTAAAAGACTAGAAGTTAGGTCAAAAAATCTTGACCTAACTTCTAGTCTTTTAGATTAGTTTTGATTTTTTAAATAACATTTCTTTTCTTTTTTAAATAACAATAAGACTTTATTAAACCTACACAAATTAAAATAAAAGTTCAGCTAAATATGTAAATAATCTTGTTATTTATGGTTTTATTTATATATTATATTTATTAAATTAAGACTGTTACGATGTTAACTATACGTTATCCAAACTTCGTTATTTTTGTCTAATAAAAAAAACCTATAACTTTGTAACTGAGTTAAAAAGTTTTCAAGTTTGTTTTTGCGTCAAATTGAGTCTCGTTTTAGCGGGTACACAGTAGATATATATTCTACTAGCTATCCGCCCGCGGCTTCGCCCGCATGGACTACACGACGTTATCCCGCGGGAGTGTGATATTTTTCCGGGATAAAAAGTAGCCTATGTTCCTCTCCAGGGGGGCTACCGCGTAACTTTATGGGTATGAACTTCATACGTTTTTGGGAACTTCAAGTCAATTTTATAAAGACAATAGCCGCTATCAGGTGGCCACCGTATAGCGGCGTCTCACTCTCTCAACTTAAAAATAACTGCTATAAGAGCTTGTGGTAGGCCACCAGTTCCTTGTTTTGTGACGTCGGGTATAACGATAACTAGCTAGCAACGTTCAACAGAACAAAGCAGCAAAAATCTATCAAGATAAGGAATTCAAATGACAGTTGAAGCCCATACCCATATCCATATTTCTTAGCCGGTAGCCCCCCAGGCTTCAAAGTATCTGTGTCCCAAAATTCAACTAAATCCGTTTAGCCGTTTTAGCGTGATTGAGTAACAAACATACAAACATCCAAACATCTAAACTTTCACATTTATAATATTATAAGTAGGATGCGGGTAGCTCCATTGATAAACAACTAATGTGAAGTAGTTTTTGTCTTATTATTATTAGTACATAACCATTATTTAAAATATGTATAATCGAGATGGTAAAAATAAGAAAAAACGATAACTCTTAATATTACGCAACGAAATTCGTAAAAAAATACGTTTAACTTTCCCGTAAACAAGGGAACGCAAAATCTCATATTTTATACATGAAAATAAAAAAAAGACAAGTGGTCTCTGATAATAATGTTGTAATTTTGCCGAGCTAAATAGTGATATAAAAGCAATTAATTGGCATCAGGTATTGTCCTCTGAAGATGTAAATCATGATGTAAACATGTTTTACAATAAACTAAACGAACTCATAAGTAAACATACTCCATTAACTAAAGAAGACTGCTGTGTTTTTCCGACCTGGTTTAGCTTTGGCCTAAAACAATGCCTCAAAGAGAAACGTAAATACCATAAGTTGTTTAAAAAATACGCCAATCCACGCGATTACGATACCTTTTCCATGTTAAGATCACGGTGTAAGAAACTCATGGATGCTTGCTACAGTAAGTATAAAAATTCTGTGGAAAATTCTATTGGTGATAATAACATTAAATCGTTCTGGAGTTACGTGCAAAACAGGAAATCATCTTCTAATAGTATACCTAACACTGGGAAGTTCGGAGATCAGGAAAAATCTGGGCGAAGAGAAGTATGCGAGCTCTTTGCTAAATATTTCAATTCCGTGTATGATTGCTCTGCGCGTGACGCTGGGAATAGTATACAATTCGTCCCAGAAGCTAACAGCAATTGTACAATTTATTCTTTCAACGTATCTGAAGATGAAATTATGGATAAATTGAAACACCTCGATGAATGTAAGGGTGCAGGTGCTGATGGTGTTCCCCCGTTAATACTAAAGAGATGCTACGAAACTATATGTGTTCCACTTTGTATTTTGTTCAATAAATCATTAACCTCAGGTGTATTCCCAACGCAGTGGAAAACTGCTCACATTATCCCCGTGTTTAAGTCTGGAGATCGATCGCTCTGTGAAAACTATCGACCGATCAGTATCTTATCTTGCTGCGCTAAATTATTCGAATCGCTAGTATACGATTTTCTTTATCAGCAAGTTAGGCCTTACATATCTCCGAATCAACATGGATTTATTAGAAATAAATCGACCTCTAGTAATATATTGGAATATAAGAGTTACTTATGTGCAGTATTTGCTAAAAGAGGACAGGTAGACTCTATATACACCGACTTCTCTAAAGCGTTTGACAGGGTGAACCACAGATTACTTTGTCGGAAGTTGGAGAGGTTCGGTGTATGTGGAAACTTATTACGGTGGGTGGAATCTTACTTGTTTAGAAGGAGTCAACTAGTTGCTTTGAAAGGTGAGTTTTCAACAGCCTTTATGGTGCCCTCAGGCGTCCCGCAGGGTTCTCATTTAGGGCCTTTGTTCTTTATATTATTTATAAATGATCTAGTAGAGCGTTTATCTTGCCCAAGTCTTATGTATGCTGATGATCTAAAAATTTACAATTCTGTTTCTTGTATCAACGATGCGATAGAACTTCAAAAAGATCTGGATTCGGTTGTGGACTGGTGCAGGGCCAACCAGATGACACTTAATATTGGTAAATGTTATGTGGTGACTTTTACGAAAAAACTCAATGCTCTTCATTTCTATTACTCCTTAGACAACCATAGTTTACTACGCAAGTCTGAAATTAGAGATCTTGGAGTCATTTTCGATAGTGAATTGTCGTTTCGTTCTCATTACAATCACGTAGTTGATAAGTCGTCACGAATGTTGGGTTTTATTTGTAGAGTAACTAAGGGCTTTACAAAAATTTCATCATATATGATCCTCTACTTTGCTTTAGTTCGTAGCATATTAGAGTATAACACTCCTATTTGGTCGCCATTCATTCTATAAAATACATATTGATAGGATAGAACAAATACAAAAGAGATTCCTTCGGTTGCTATGCTTCAGATTCAACCTTAATCGTACTTTATGTTCCTATGTAGATAAGCTCGAACATTTCAAAATGGTATCGTTGACTACTCGCAGAGAACATCTGGAACTATTCCTACTCTATAAGATCATTAACAATTGTGTAGACTCCCCATGTTTGCTCTCTCAAATTAATTTTAACACTTATCATCGTTCTCGTAAGCCAAAATTATTTTCCCTTAATGTTTATCTGAATAATACATCTTACTTTAATCCCCTAACCCGAATGTGTCGCCTTTATAATGAACTCGTCAGTTGCTGCCCGGATGTGGATGTATTTGAATGTAGTTTACGGAGATTCAAAAATAAAATAAAAAATTGTATTAAATAAAAATTATACTTTTGCTCTGTAAAAATTTGTATAAGTTTATTGTTTTTCTAATTTTAATTAGTATTAGTTTAGTATTTATTTGCATGTTTATTCTCCTGATTTGAATTAATTTTATGTGGTAAAATTTTTCTAATCTTATTATAATATTAAATACTTACTTACTTACCTATTAGTTAAATTATCCAATATTTTTTTCTAATTCCTGATTATTAAAATTGTGTTTGTATGTTGACATGTTTGTAATGTATAATTTATGTTTTCAATAACTTATAATAATAATGATAATTTAAATGATTGTACAATTACACGGTCGCTGCTCAGTATTTTCTATTAGTATGTACATAATTTAGGGTTTCAACCTAGTCCGTAAGTTATTTAGTATTTTAATTTTCAAAATTTGGTTTGTAACCTGTTTTGTACGTCTTTGCAAATAAAAATAAAATAATAAATAAAATAATGTACGGTCGCCAGCACGTCGGGTTACTACAAAATGTCAAAATTTATTAATTGAAACTGAGCTCTATTCGTTGGACATAAGGTTGAATTATATGTTGAACTGTGAGTGTGTGGCCGATTGCGGCCAACTGACAGGCCGTTGCCGACAAGCGAACTGACCATCTGAGGGGCGCTTTATACGGAAGCTGAAGACACGCACAGCACATCCTAAAAAATTTTGATTGTTTTTAAGCCGGGCGCTACGTCCGCAACGAGGTCATTGCGCGGGACCTCAACATCGAGTCGCTACAGGACTTCGTGGGCCGACTGGCGCGTCGAATGTTCGACTGCGTACCACGGCCTCCATCAGCACCTGCAGGGCATCGCGCCCGCAAGACCATTGCCGCCGATCCCAGAAGATCCAGCTCCTCCCGCAAACACCAACATCATTACCAGAGCCAAGAAGAAGAGGGCGTTTCCCCGTGATAGTGTGCCCCCGCCATCTCCCTAGCCCTTTCTCTCCACTCCTACTTCCTACGAAATACCCCCACCTAAATTATAGCCCTTACCCCGTTTGCGCGCCCGCTCGCAGGCGCTAGCTAGCGCTAGCTTAATTTTACTACTAATTTTAGAATCAGCAGTTGCAGTAATTCAATCTTATGTAATTGCTATTCTTAGAACACTTTATTCTAGAGAAGTTAATTAATGAAAAATAAATTTAATCATTAGCTGGGCCTCCCCCAATGGGGTCTCACCCGGCTGGCTGACCGCGCCGACGCACAGTGTTGCCACCGGCGGACAAAAACCAATTTTCTCAACTTGAGGGTACATGAAAAATTATCATCAAACGTTCAAATAGAATATGTCTGTCATCAAAATATAAAATATGGACGGTAGGTCTCTAATATATACTGAGATATCACCTATCAAAGTACGTTATAGTAAACAAGGAGTTTTTGTAAGCAAATTTAAAGGAATTTGAATTGTGTGCTATTTTGTCATTTCTTGTTATTTTCAAGATTAGGGACATGGATTCTAAAGTTCAAGGTACTACCTTTTAGATATGATATTAATATTTTTAGAATTTTTATTATATTTACTTTGAATAAATCATTCAAATCAATAAGTAAAAATTCATAAAAAAAATATTCAAAATGCTAAAAGTATATACTTTCTGCTACTTTCTGCAACGAAATCTTGATCTAAATTATGATGAGGTACTAAATTATCAAATTATAAGAACAAAGTTTGCTACTACGTACAACTGGCACTGCTACATTTTTTTTCTTGCTGTAGGTCCTGTAGGTGGAGTGGTTGAGTTTACTCGTCGCGAGTTAGTGGACCTAATATTTCAAGATCCTGCAAAAAACTTCGATCAGAAGGGCTGCAATTTACAAAAAATTATAATTGCTAAGACTAATTACTGCCCTGAGCATAAAAAAAGCGCCACTCGAATGAAGGTATCAGGCGTTTTCAACAAAATAAAATCAAAATATTTAGGTGCTAGTAGAAGAAAAGATTTATTTTATACGAGGCACTCAGCTTGGCTAAACGAAAAAGAAACTTTTCCGTCTTACGGTGTTTGTTCATTATGGGCCAGGTCGTCCATCTTCTTCTTTTGATGTGGTGACTGAGAGGACTAAGCGTAGGAAAGTCGCTCAGTTGGGAGAAAGTGCAAGTGGCAGTGAACTTTCATATTTTGCAGTCATGACTTATCGCAAAGAGGGGCAAAGCGATAAGGCAAATATTATCAGAAAAATTGATTCCGTTTCACCTGTCAAGCTCAAGTCATGCATGTCTTCCCTTGCTAGTGATGACAACAACTGTTTAACACCGGTAAAAGCACTTTGTGTGTTGTTAGATGCACAGCACTGTAGCCTATATCAAAATTAGAACACTAAGACGAGCACCAACCTCCAACTTTTAACTGTTATGCAGTTTTTTAACCTTCCATCATCAGCTAACCTAAATAACTTAAAAGAATACAACTAAAGGTCCATTTGTGCATATGGTACTTAAAGACATGCTTTAACTCCTAAGCGTTTAGGAGTTTTACCTTCCATCATCAGCTCACCTAAATAACCTGAAATAATACAACTAAAAATCTTTACGTATCAACGTTATTTAAAGAATGGGCGATTTTCTGAAAGCTCAGTCACTAGATGGCGCTGTCCCACCTATGCAGTTAGAAGGAACGGAACGTTATAAATTTTACCTTGACGCGACTTTTTTACGTAAAACGGAACGTCAGACAGATGTTATTTATTTACCTAAATCTTTAAATTTACCTATTTCGTTTCTGTTCCTCACAGTAGTACTTATTTATTATATTATTAGTTTCCTTTGGGTTTTTAAAAAGTAATTAATTTAAATTTGTTTCATACCAAAATATACCATAGACATGTACATACTTATTCAACGCCATCTAGTGAAGCAATTGGAAGCTTTTTTTTTTAAATGGCCTCGCAGAAAATCGCTCATTATCCTCTAACTTCTAACCATTGAGGAGTTGTACCTATAAATCACCACCACCATCACCAGCTCATCAGCATGAGATGATGACTACCAGATGCAAATACTTAAAAAGACTTTTGAAAATGTATAAAACACGTAAACTAGGTACCCTTAAAATTTGCGGGTTTTCCTCGATTTTCCCTGGATTCCACTATCAGATCCTAACTTGGTAACAATGTGACCACCTCAGGAGTTTACTCTTTTGAATAAAAAAAGAATAATTGAAATTGGTCAATAGTTCGCGAAGATATTGACGTGTAAAGCAGGAACTGTGAGTCGAAAACTATGTGTTTTTTCAGGACTGTGAAAAAACTACTGAACTGACTACTTTAAATTTAAACTATTTTCATAAACTATTTTCTTTCAGATAAAAAAAGAATTAATAAAATCGGTTAATAACTGGCGAAGTTATGGTAAAACATACATTTAAAAAAATACAGTCGACTTGAGAACCTCCTCTTTTTTTGAAGTCGGTTAAAAAACGTCTTTAATTCTATTTTATATCATTCTATCTTACATATTATAGTCATAGGTAGGTAGTTCTTATCTTAAATAATATTGTCCGTCACTCAGTATGGGGAGGAAACACTGTGCGACGGCCGCAAACATCCAGTGGGGCACACCTCTCGTCAGAAGACGGCCGCGTAAGTGGCACCATGGGGCAGCAGCCCCACGAGATGAAGCCCGGGGAAGGAGCAGAAGCTCGAACCCGCACCTGCCATCGGCGGAAGAAATCCAGAGAGGATTGTTTTTTATCTCAATGGAAGTTTACAATGATAAAGTTAATGGCAACACCATCGGCCACCGCCTTGCTGTCATTGTCAAATGGCATGTCATGTCATTCATTGTCATTCATGTCATTTTGGGTGTGAGTTGTGGTGGACGTGTTGTGTTTTTGTTTTATAAAAAACTACAATGTCGTAAAATGTTAGAAGATAATGTGTATTTACTTTCGCGAAATCGAACGAATTATGAAATTTATGAATATAATTTTAAAGTGGCCGTGTACAAATGAAGTGACGTGATTATTGTCCTACAGAAAAAGGTATATATTACTTACCTACATTACAAATTCCGATTCTAGGAAAAATATTTTCGAAAATCCGGATAATATTGAAACATTCAAAATTATTATTTTCTGTTAGTTTACCTAGATTACGAAGGTTTACTAAACCCGGTTATCAATAACTACGTAAAGCTTGCTGTTCAAAATAATAGTTTAAGTACCTATGTTATATTTCTGAGGCTGATGAATCTAGTGATATAATTTTGTAGGTGGCCAAAGGCAAGAATGGTCCTTATTATCCAGGCTTATTATAAATTAAATAGTCTTGGACCAATATTTTCTCTTCTTCTACCTATATCTCCCTAAATAAAGAGGTCCCTATAAAACAAACAGTGAAATAAATAACAGAAGCTGAATAATTGGAAAATTTTAAAATAAATATTACTAGGATAAGTTTTGTGTGTAACAGTTATTTATTATGTACTAGCCTTCCGCCCGCGGCTGCGCCCGCATGTACTACACGACGTTATCCCGCGGGAAGGTGATATTTTTCAGGAATAAAAAGTAGCCTATGTCCTTTCTCAAGCTCTAGACTATCTCTGTACCAAAATTCATTCAAATCGGTTCAGTAGTTTAGGTGTGATTGTGTAACACACAGAGAGACAGAGACGCATTTATGATATAAGTAAGGAAGTAAGGATTTAATTTATCTTTTTTTTTAGATAAAAAATGGCGAAATACTACATAGCTGTACTATTGTTTCGTGTGGTGATACCATCTGGTCTACTTTTGAGTAAGTATTTATTAGACACTTTTAATATGTTTTCAATTATTGTAGTTGTTAGTTCCTTAAAATATCTCAACATATTCTGTATTAAGTACTTACTTACACTCTTAATTAAGTTTTTGAATATTCTAAAACTTTTATTTATTTAATAGCAGATCTAAAGCTAGAACTTAGGAAAGTAAACAATGCATTTATTGTTTGTAAAGTTATGTGTCTAAATAAGTTAAGTTCTTTATTGGCCACATAACACAACAAACAAATATTTGAAAAATAAAATTATACTTACTTACACAAAACAAAGATATAAAAATACAAAACACAAACTTATTGAGATATTTACATAAAGGGCCATTCAGGACCCTCCTCGGCTAATGCTATTATACACTGTAATTTATCATCCTGGATAAGTTCAGGGATAATTTTTACTCATGAAAACAAACACTTTTATTGAGGGACCAAAACTGAAATCGCGAAATATATATCAGCTGTTCCATACATTTTGAAAAAATATTTTTGCACTTTTGTAGGAACAGCTGTTTCTTTTTCGCGATTTCAGTTTTGGTCCCACAATAAAAGTTTGTTTTAATGAGTAGAATAATCCCTGAAGTTATTCGGTATGATAAAAAAATACCGTGTATTTGTTATATTAGTGTCATGTATGTGTGAATAAATGAATATGAATACTTTTGACAGTTCCTGAAACATAATAAATGAAAAGGATGTGCTAAGCATTAACTAAATTGTATCCTACTAGTTACATCTAGAAGATTTATAGACCTTTGATTAACAATACCACTAGATAGATAACGGGTTGGAGTGTCAAACAGATGAAGAAATAAGTTATTTCTTATCACTTCCTGTCATTTATCGTAAGATCATAGGTACCATTCGTAACCATTTCCTCCATTATAAAAAATTCTGTTGGTGCCATATACGATCTAGTGGCCAAATACTAGAATTTCATTCCCCAACTCCTAATCTAGGACATACCCTGTATCCTAAGAGATGGTAATACCTCCAATCCTCCCAAGAAAAAGATTGCCCTTGACGAGTTTCTTGCCGGTTCTTTTCGCAAGAGCTCCCGCCGTAGGATTTGCGAACCGATGGCGTAGCTTCTTTAACATTCATAAGTGTTGTTACCTCAACCTAAATTGAATAAAAAAGATTGATTTTTTTTTAATTGTAAGTATCAGATATTTTTAATAAAATTTTCTTAATTTTCACTTGAAACTATAAATCAACCTGTGATGATTTATCACTGATTAATTAGCATTTTGAGGTTTTAATTGGAAAAGAAATCATGTATGTATCAGATTATCCCAGATTATTGAATCGTAGATTTGCATGGCATTGGAATGCATGGATAAAACGCATTCTAACGCCATAATAATCAAAGATTCAATAAGATTCAATAACTTTCCTGGTCATTATCACTATATCATTATCATCAGCCATACTGCTAGGGCACAGGCCTTCCTTATGGATGGATAAGGAAATATTATAGTAACTATTATAAAAATCGCCGAAATATCGGAGACTCTCTAACAATTTAAAACATGGTAAAAAATTTCCGTAACGTTTTTCGTAATCTATACTATCTATGTATGTATACTACCTAATGTTATAAAGAGGAAAGATTTGATTGTTTGTTTGTTTGTTTGCATCGAATAGGCTCTGAAACTACTGGACTGATTTAGAAAATTCTTTCACCATTGAAAGCTACATTCTTCCCGAGTGACATAGGCTATATTTTATCCCGATATTCTCATGGGAACGGGTAACACGCGGGTAAAACCGCGAGAACCCGCTAGTATTTAAAAATTTGGATATTTTTGTCATAAATTTATTTTGTCAATTAAGTATCCATTCAAACCTTTTTTTTTTTTTTTTTTTTAATAACAACGGGGTAGCACTTAGCCTTCATCACACCTGATTTTAAGTTGTGATAAGGCTGAAGGTGAAACCTTTCGGGCCCATAGCACCACCGGCTTGCAAAGAACTTAAACATCGAAAGCTACACGCATGAGTCGACGAGCGTGTAAGGTCTAGCCACCTATAACATTACGCAGTCAGGTCGTGTTGTTATCGCCGAAATAAGTCTGACGTCATTCTTTCATTCCATATTTTCGGCGGTATATCACATTCACAGTGTTACAGCTACGAGGAGCTAGTGCTCATAATCAGCGTGTTATGTTAGCAGTAGGTAGCGACCTGCCCCTGATTCGCACAATAAATCATTGATAAGTATTTTTATTTTAGTTGGTTGGGATAATAAATATCATAAAGTCTACTTTACTTGTCGTACGTTAGTTACGAAATCGGAAAACCTTCAAGAGTTTTTTTTTATCCACAACGGGTTAGCACTTAGCCTTCATTTCACCTGATGTTAAGTGGTTACAAGGCTGAAGGTGGAAGCGCACTCCTCACGGAATCCTCAATCACTGAGGAACTGGCTATTTTATCTCTAACTGCCAGAACACGACAATGCTGAAACATCGTTGTTATGGCGTCAGACGTAGATAAGATGGTGGTAGCTAGCCAGGCGGACTAAGAACAAGTCCTAACGCCAACCAAACCGAATACAATAACTATGTACCGCCACTGGGAGTCGAACCCAGGAACTGTTGGTGGTGTGAGTGAACCACTACACCACAGAGGCGGTTAAAAGATGAGTAATTTTGAAGTAAAAACTTCGATTCGTTTAAAAACATTTTTAACGTTCGAACGCGTGATTCAGAAGTTAGAAAACCGCTTCATCATTTTAATGAAAAAGTCTTTACTTTTGAATAGCTTTAATTTCGCGTTCCGTCACTTTGAGCGCAATTATAAGCATATTAGCTGTTGCCCGTGACTTCGACTGCGTTAGATCAATCGAATGTCTGTATTTTTCCAGAGTAGGTATCAGTCTACTCAACCATATATTTTATTTTAGGCTTAAGCTACTATTATAATATAATTATTCTGTGCTTAAGCATCGCTCAGGCTGGTAGAACACGATCGCTCTTAAGTTACACAAATAATAAACCAGGATTTATATAACAAAATGTGATAGAAAAAAGCCCTGCAAGTACCTACTCGTAGATTTCCGGACGGCCGGCATCGGCATTTATCACAATTTTTCCTATAAGTCCTTTATAAGTCTTACAGAATTGCATTGTGAATAAAATAATTAAAATCATAAAATAGGTTTTATAAATACTTATTATTTTAAAATCGTACTGTAGAGTCCTGTAGACATGGTCCATGCCGGCCATGGTGGGGCTAAGTGAGCCTAAGTGGCATATTTTACGTCGCATTACGGGAAGGAGCGTAAATGTATCCTCCTGCTGGGCGCGCCGCCTGATTCTGGGCGCGTCCGTGATTCGTGTACTATAAACCCGTTGACCGACTTACCATGGCCTTAGTTCCACCGAATTTGCATGGATTTTAACACGCGAGCTTTGATTTGGATTAATTTTTAGTATGGGAAACGTGGTTTCCTTTTTTTGCTTCCGGATTCCCTATGCATGTTGTTGTAAACGATTTTTACATTAGGGTGTATATCCGGTATTAGGGTAAACCCGTTTTGCTTTGAGAAATCTACTGACTGATAAACAAGACATCTCATGTGTGGCCAGAGCGGAGAAATGGGACCCTTTATTAAGTAGATTTACTTCATTAACGGAAACACCCCACCCAAAGCACTAGAAACTGAAAATTAGTGATGTTTTATTCCAACAACCTACTCCACTATGGTCTTCCTCAAAAATATGAATGCAAAATTCACGGAGAGTCGTTTTTTCTTGTCGTTCACATTATTTTTGTAAACTCACTTATCTAGTTTGTGAGAAATCTCTATAGGTACCTAACTTTTTTAACGACCGATTTAAAAATAATTTTTAATGTTCATTCTGAATTATTTAAGAACCAGTTTAACGTATCAATGCTTAAAAGAAATAAATGAAAATATCCATTTAAACCACTTGACAAAGCTATTTAAAGAATGGGTAAATCAGTCAGCTTCCTCTTCAAATTAATATTGATATAAATTATCAATATTGAACAATATTTTATCTATAGATCGATCCATATGTTTATGGTACTTAAAGACTGATATTATGCAGCTAGCAGATTAATGATAACAATAAATAAAACATAAGGCGGTCCCTCATCAGCGCATCCTGGTGTTTCTCGATATTTTCATAAATTCTTCTATAAATTTCAATTATCCTTTTATAATCAGTATTATTTCAATCAACTTTCCAAATAACTAACGGACGAAAATGATTGTTTCTCGGTCATTTTAATGTGAATAAAGCAAACTATAATTAGAACACGGGCGTTGACTCACTGACGCGGGCTAGTTTATAAAACTTCATACAAATTTGCACATGTTTTGCCAAATGGCTTGGTTATGTTTGCTTTAGGTATGCGACTAATTAGCTAAATTACTAAGTGCAAAGGCGTGCTGAGACTGCTGAGCCCAGGGGTAGCTGCCACTATACTATCACCTGTTATCGCAATATTGAAGTAATGTTGACTAGAAGACGGAGCTATACCTATTGGCTATTACACTACACTGTGTATAGTGCCATCTCTTTCACAATCTTACTTTAATATCGCGTCAACAGCTCGTAGTATAGACGGCTGGTTGACCCCTTTTCGCCGTATGGACCATAAATCGGGACGATTTAGAACGTTACCTGCTCACCCCCTATTTGCTGCTCTAATGGCAAAACACGAATCATATAATGACCTGTCTTCGCAGAATTCCTTGTAAATGTCAGTTAACAACCGGTTGAGAGTCAAAGTAAAGTAACTTTCTTTTATATCTGGCACTAAAGTTTTGTTGGACAACGAAACGAAGACTTTTTAAAACTTCTTCTTTCCGCCTGAGTCAAATTTTTTTTTTAATATTCATTTACCTAGATCTATTAACTTAGATCGATGATATTTCAGAAATAATCAGTAAATATAACATCTACAAAGTTATAGTCAAACGATTACGTCAACGTTATAAAATCATAATAACTTACCGCAGTGTTATGCACCACTTCTCTCGAACGGTGAAAGAATAATTAGGTATGTCAAACACAGATTTTACACTTATTTTCTAATATGTATTCCTATCACCGCAATCTTCAGATTTGGAGTCCATCGGTAAACTGACGGAGACTGTTGTTACCCCACTGCTTTCCCAGTTTTTTTTTATTTTTCAAAGCCACTTGACAGCAGGCTGAGAGAAATATTTCGAACAGTTTGGGTTCTAATTTGTTACACGTGTTAAGTTTTGTTACACATAAAGATATTGTAAGTGGCCATGCCATCAAATAACACAAGTTCTATTTTTTAGGGTGCCGTACCCAAAGGGTAAAAACGGGACTCTATTACTTATGATTCCGCTCTGTCCGTCTGCCTGTCACGAGGCTGTATCTAATGAACCGTGATAAGTAGGCAGTTGAATTTTTCACAGATGATGTATTTCTGTTGCCGCTAAAACAACAATTAAAATATAGGAATATTCCTATACCTACTTACAAAATTGCATTGTGAATGCATAACAAAAATTTAAAATCTCAAACAATAAAAATATTAAAGGGGGGCTCCAACACAACAAACGTTTTTTTTGCCATTTCTTGCTCGATATTAATAACGGCAACCAGCACGCGTAGCATGACAAACCCGAGAAGAGTTTTGTCTACCTCGGAAGTCTATAATTGACAGCAGAACAATAGGTTTGTCTACGATGAAATGTCATTTTTGACGTTTCGATATAGACAAAACCTTTCTCGAGTTCGTCATGCTACCTGTGCTGTAGACGCTTTAAATAAATAAACAATAAATATTTTTTACTATCACACCAATTGTCTAAGCCCATGTAAGTTTCATTAAGAAACTGTGTCATGGAAAACTTGATAACGGATAAATATATACTTAAATTTTTGTTTGTAAATACATACGTCATAAAAAACACCCAGAACAAGACAATTAGACATGTTCATGCACACAAATATTTGTCTTGTTCGGGGATCGAACCCGAGACCTCCGGCGCAGAAGGCAGGTATCCTACCCCTGCGCCAAATCGGTCGTCAAAATAATAAAATAATATTCACATATATGTATTTACTTAAATGTATGACGACCTCCGTGGCCGAGTGGTGTACGCGCCGGTTTTCAAAGTGCCGCTATCTCTAAAGGTTCCGGGTTCGATCCCCGGTCGGGTAAATATTGAAAACGAACTTTGCCGTTTTTTGCTCGATATTAATAACGGCAACAGTTAGACGCTTGAAATATTCACAGAATATTTAGTTGCATATTCACTTCAAAAATAAATAATTAAATTAAAATAAAATAAATTAAGGGGGGTCCCATACAATACAACAGATGTGATTTTTTGATGGTACGGAACCCTTCGTGCGCGAGTCTTTCTCGCACATGGCCGGTTTTTTATTCAGTTGCTTTGTTTTCAAATGCTCCATGTTGCGTTTAGTTTCGTCCATGTGCACAAGCTGTGAATAAAATAATATGCATTGGTCTTGCAACTTTTAAAAGTTCCCCAAGTTATAAAAAAGAAAAAAAATAGATATTTAAATGTACTTAAATGATTTAGAAATTCCGCCCGAAGTTTTCCTAAAAATAAGTCACGTACAAATTACTAAAAGGTTTTAAATAACCGTTTTACAAAATTAGTAAACAGTAACTAGACTTTAACCACGTCTACGTATTGCTATTTTAATAACAGAAACAACTAACGTTCGAAATTATTATTGTGTTGGTAACACAAAATGCAATATTTGTTCTAACAATTTCAATTGAATTCCTGACTATTTTGAAGTATTTTGCACGTACAAGCTTTGAGAAGCAGGACTTTTTATATTTTTGTGTATTCACAGACTGGCATTCCAATTAGTAAAAAGAAATTGGAAATTAACACATTTTCTTTTGAACTGGCAGCAGAGTTCCCATGTGGTACACATGAATACAAACAAATACAGATTCCGATAAATATTCGGGTTAAATGAAAAAAAAATATACTATATAACCTGCCCACTCAGCAATAATGCAGCTTTCAGGTGAAAGAATTTTAAAAATCGTTTAGCAGTTTCAAAGATTACCTCGAAACGTCAAACCATACTTTACCTACTCTTACTTCTTTATAATATTAGTGTTGATTTTGATTACATACGTAACTTATTTCATACAGTGCCATTAATATTAATAAAAATAGTACTTACTTATTAATATACTTCATCTCATTAACAAAGTTTAGCAAAACAACTGGCACTGGCAATGTCTGTGTTGCCTAAAAGTAACTGCGATTTTATCAATTTAATATTTAAATAATTCTATTTAAGAAAAAAAAAACCAATGATATGCAATATGGTTATTGCATTATATAATAGTGTTAAAAATGATATCATAACGGTATAGAAAAATATATGGGCCCTTTTTTTGTCAGTCAGGCCCACAGAACACAGGGCCTATTCTACAAAATCAAAATGGTTAAAACCTTTAAATTTTCGAGTAATAAGTCAAGACGTAGAATCTCAATTTCGTATGACGGTATGAGTAGCAGGTTTCGACAGACGTACAATACAACATAGGTGAACGGGGGATCGGGGAGCAAGTAAATTGCAAACTGGCGTGAGGCCACGGTGTTTGCCCAGCTAATGGGCCCCGCCTTCACAACCATGACCACCATTAATTAAGCCGCGTCTCCACTGAGACGCTGTCACTGGCAAGCCCGTGGAAAACCATATCGCGTTTATCATCGCAATCTCTCATATCTATGAGAGAGTATGTACCGGTTTCGCAACACTAAACATTCCATTACCAAAATTATGCTTCGCCCTTAACAAGCTGTGCAAACAGCGTGATATTTACGTCGACGGATAATCGATGGGACATAGTACACCACGGAATAAATGGGCAGTTCCACCAGCTCTCCTTTTTAATTTCAAGAGTATAGTCTATCTAGATATCTTCTAGATAGACGGTTAAAATGATATTGTATTCAAATAGATCCATATTTACGACGTGAATCAGCCTAGGTATTGTCAATGGACCAATTTTCCTAATGCCCCGTTCTATAGACTGATTTTTTACACGTAATAGGTTGGGGAAAAGCTTATTTACTTACATTTAATTACAGTAGTATATAAGTGCCATTTTTAACCGACTTCTAAATCAAAAAGGAGGAGGTTCTCTATTTGTCTGTATGTATGTTTTTTTTTGTGTATGTCCACCGATTACTCGAAGACGGATGGACCGATTGAAATGATTGAAACGTTATTACATCAGGTTGGTTTCCAAGTTGGTCCCATTTTTTTAAATTTTGAAATCGGTTCAGTAGTTTTCAGGAAATCTTGAAAATACTGTCGTTTTCGTTACCACTTTATGTGAATTTAATACGTATCTTTAGGCATAACTCTTTTGTTTATAAACCGATTTAGATGATTCTTGTTTTGTTAAAAAGGGGATACCTCAAGGTATTTTAACCGACTTCAAAAAAGGAGGTTTTCAGTTTGATCACATACCTATTTACCAGAATACAAGTAAATTGCCTGCACGATGCACTAAAATGACTGAAATAAAAATTATTTTTATAAAAAAATAAAACCACCTTCAAAAGAATCACATCAAAAAAGTAAGAAATAATTCCTCACCAAATAAATATCGTAAGTACTTTGAAATCGGGCGGGTTTTAACAAAAATAACAAAAAGTCGTACATATGTTTCACGCCCGACTTCAAAGAACTCAAAACTTTTTTGATGTGATTTTTTTGAAGGCGGTTTTATGTTCGATGACTTTCTATCTTGTAGGAGTGACATGATCTCGTTGCTGTAGCAAATTTGGGAGTTCTGATAAAAAAAACGCAACAAGTAGTTTTGGCACCTTATTGCGAGTCAACCCGGGTTTTGCCACAGTTTGTGAAGCCTGGACCGACCTTTGACCACATTTTTCGCGTGACACTTGACATTTTTAGCACCTTCTGGTCGTACGTGATCCACTTTTCATCACCAGTTATCAATCTCTTCAAAAACGGTTCGGTTTCATAAAATCTCAATAAAAAATTGCAAATGAGTACCTACTCGGTTCAATAGGTTTCTTTCAGTGAGCTCGTGTGGCACCCAAATATCGAGCTTTTTGTGTACCCAGCTTTTTTCGAATGCGTCAAAACGGTTTTATGGTTAATGCCTAGTCCTTCAGATATGTCGTAACCACTGTTATGCCGATCTTGCTCCTCTTTTTCAAAAATGGCGTCCATTTCATCCGTAACAGGCATGAAGCTCGACAGAGTATTAAGTCAAACTTCATGGTAACAGGGCGACCAGAGCGAGGGGCCATCTTTGACATCAAAATTCCCGGATCTACTCTGGCCACTGCACTAGGTCCATAAACGTCATAATTTTTTTTCGCGGCTTGCGTTGACTTTTTTCCTTTTTTGTAAAATGTATCGAATTTCTTCATTAGATTCCTTTGAGTACTCAAAGTTAGATTCACTCATTTTGACAGAAAGATAAACAAATTAAAAAATAGCTGGACAGAACATTTTACTAATTTTTTCTTTTTTGAAATGTTACATTTTTAATGTCTTCAAAACCAGCCAGATACAAAAAGTGCAGCCAAAGAGTTTTTATTACAAGTTTATACATATACGCGAAAAGACTTTTTCCCCGACCTAATAATATCTACTAAAAAAATAGGGGCCACTGGGCTTTTTTCATACAAACAAAGAGCATGTAATCACTTCGTTTAAGAGACGGGTCTCTCATAGAAAAAAAGTAAATTATCGTTTTGTATGGAAGTTATACTAAAACGGAATACCAACCACATAGCTGAAATTATGACGTACATGACGTACAGGGTTCCCAACATAATAACCGAAATAGTGATGTACCAGTCGTGGGATTTTTTATCGATGGCGATATTAAAAAATATCAGGATTCCATTTCTATCATTTTGCAAACTTTAGGGTCTAATTGATGCCTTACTTACGCTAACGTTAATTCTCGGTTTTAATTAAACAAGAGGTATGTGACAATAAAATTTTCATTCAAAAAGTTAAACCAAGTTTAACAAGAATTTCACGTTGGCGCAAATGGGGCTAAAAGTAAACTCCATTATTAAAGTCAAAGTCTAATTTAATCGAACATAAAATATATATACATGCATTTGGCAATAAAGATACTATAAAAAAACCTGTTTTCTTTCCCGAGGGGCTGCAGGTGCTATTTTTGCAGTTGTAGTTGAAGGTTCTGAAATATTCACAAGAAACATGTTAATATAGCATAGCAAGTAAATAAATAAATAATGTAAATCATACAAACCGCCTTAAAAAATTCACGTAGGTACGTAATTAATACGTATTTAAGTATACGTACTTAAGTAAGTACTTTGAAGTCAGGCGTGAAACATGTATTTACAATTTTTTGTGTTTTTGTTTAGACTCGCCCGACTGCATGCACGAATGCACTAAAAAAGAGCCACAACGCCGTGCGGGTGTACCGACACTATCTAACCGAACGGATTTTACTTCATTATGCAATAGGCATTTCAAAATTGGACCAACTTGGGAAAAAACCTGATGTTATAACGTTTGAATCATTTAAATCGGTTCAGCCGACTTCGAGTAATTAGTGTAATTACTTTAAAAAAAACGCGACGAATAGATAACCTCCTACTTTTCAATTCTTGAAGTCGGTTAAAAAATTATCGATTGTCGATAAAAAAATGTCAAGCACTATTTATCAGGTTATCTTCTCAATTTTTTTAATTTTAAAGAAAACTTTTAAATCACTTAATCCTTAATGTAATGGCTATAACAAAAGTGAATGTATGCTTACCTTTCTTCATTAAATGGAAATTTGGCCATGAATATTCGCTTTTGGACTTCTGACCGGCCGGCTCGTAAACCACATAATATATTTCACAAGTTTTGTAATATCTCTCAACAGATCACACGGGACCACGAAAACGTACAAATAAGGCGAAATTTTGCGAGTAATTCACAAAATGCACAAATTCAAAGCTTCGTTTACAAACAGTCAACAAGACAAGAATGTCAAATTTGGCGGCTGGCGGCTGACTGTCAGTCAGAGTGAGTGAGAGTCAAATAGGTGAAAGCAAGACAGCGATATTTCTGGTACAAACTTCATACAACACTTTTTTGTATGGAAGTTGCGCCAGACTGCATACAAACGTTATCACTTTAGCATCTCATAGACAGATTCACTCTGTCATAGATAAGTAACTATTTGCATCTCTGCAATGATTTTTACGTCAATAGAGAGACCAAACACCCAAATTGTCAAATCTCGTTTTCAAAAATTGCTAAAAACCGCTCAATATTCTCAAAAAGGAAAAACAATTAACCGAACTCTACGCATCATACATCGTTATGGCACATGCAGTTTGACAATATCATTAATATAAATATTATAAATCAATCACTCAGATTTTAACCCCAAAGAGTAATTCGAATAACTTTACCTTTGGTACCTAATATAATTTTAAGAACTCGATACGGTTCGTATTTTAGATTAATAACAAAAAAATATTGTTAGCAACCTGTTATGTATGACATAAAAAATGTATTTTCCATACAACATTTGACCTTTCCGAGCATAGTTTACGTTGTAATAATTAGCATGTGGAGATAAGAATAATGCTGAATATAACTTTTATTTTTATTGGAGGAAAAATTTTACGTGTTTTGGTTATTTAAATCAGGTATTGCACCCGAAAATAGAGTAAAGGTAGGTAGGTACGTATGCACCGTACAAAAGGCCAAGTTATAAGGCAGGGTTTTTCTGAAGATAGAAAGCCATAAAAAGGGATGTTTATGGATCATCGTAATATGAGACCACCCAGCTGTAATACCCTAACAAGTATATTCGAGAACACTCCCTGGAGTTGTAATAGGTCTCACTGCACGCAAGCCTGGCTATCGCACGTTCCGCCACATCAAACCTTCACAAGCTTAATTACATATATGCCACTTACAGTATTAAAGCTAAATCTATTCCGCGAAAACAAACCACCTCCATACGGGTAGGTACATCATGGATTCACGAGCAGCCTTTTAATTAAATTGAAAGCTAGATAACAGTTAGATTAGAATGTAAATCTGACACAATCTGTGAAATTAATTAGGCTAAATGGGGACTACAAAGTTACGTGTTGAGTGTTACTAACAATGTCAGAGAGAATACATAAGTTTAAATTTTAAATCTGCCAATACATCGTACACTGACACTTTTGAAAGAACAAGTCTAAAATAATTATATTCTATTCTATTACTTATATTCTATTCTACAATGACTCTTTCAAAAGTGTTAATGTACGATGTATGTGCCAATGTTTGGGCCACGTGTATGTGGAGCCGGCAACTTGAACGATAGGTAATGTTAAAAAAGGAAGTTTGTAACTTGTAATGCGATGATGTCATTCTATCAGGTTATTGTTCCCCCAATATTAACCTTGCAGTTCTCTTAGGAAAAAATAACGGATATTCTTAGTTTATGGCTACTATGACCACTATGACGACGGTTGTAAGTGCAGGTTTAATCTCACAATCTTTTCATTTGACACCACCTACATAGTCAATTTATTATTAAGGAGAGGTGTTTACAGATAGGAACTTATTCAGTGTTGTGTTCATGTCATCGTTTTAAATAAAAGCACCAAAACTATTAGCCAACGTCTAAAAAGCCTGAATATGAAATCAATAGAACTTGTGTGTGCGTGTGTGGGTAATTAATTAATTAGCTTATCTACTTGCTGTTACATATTGATTTAAATAACTAAAGATCCTGCTATATTTTCACTTGGATTTGGATTGGCTCCTCCCCCCGGTTTTACCCGCTTGGATTCGTTCCCGTGGGAATATCGGGATAAAATATAGCTCGTGTCACTCTGGAATAACGTAGCTTCCTACTAGCTAAAGAATTTTCGAAATCGGTTCAGTAATTCCAGAGATTACCCCCACACATCCAAACTAACTTTACCTCTTTCGAATATGCGCATAGATTAGTTAACCATGAGAATGCATTAAATGCATAATTATTGGCTTAAGAATAATTTTATTCTTAAGCCAATTCTCTAGTAACCTTGTTCAGCTATGTTTTTTGATTTGTACTACATATTGGCATGCAGCATGCTCCAATATTAGGCACAGGCCGCAGAGACGTGTCGGCCTACCTTATCAGGCGTCTGATTCACAAGGTCACAACACAGTTCAACTGGTTAACTAACTGGCAACACATTAGCAGTGATCTCATCTACCTACTTTTAGGTGTTCGATTGCTTTTTTTATTTAATAGGAATAAGTTCGGCTCAAGTAGCAGAATTTGCCTGGTATTTGCACGACCACCGTGGCCGATTTATTCTTAATGGTTTTAAACATTATATTACATGATGGTTTTATCTTAAGTGCTAATTTATTTTATGCGTTATTGTTTTCCAATGACTCCAAAGACTTTTAGACCTAAAAGCGAATAATATCTTTGTGCTTTACATAGTTAATAACTAAAATAATAGGTTCGTTCCAAATTAACATGAAAAATTGTCAGTTACCTAGTGGAATTCGGACGAAAATTGTTTAGAAATGCATATGGGCGCATTAATTTCATATTTTTAACCCAGCTCGAAATCGGTGTCAGTTTAAATCGGGATCCTATGACTTAAAATATCCACGCCGCAGACGAGATTCAAAGAAGGTAGGTATTATAAATTTCACGTTTGTTAGATTAGATACGATGCATTGATTATACTTGCATTGAGATACGATGCATTATGATGACTTTAACTGTGACGACACCACTGACTGACCATTAAGCTCTGGGGGCGACACGATGCTTTACTTTTACAATCATCTTTCTTATTAATATGTCGCTTTAATTTTTGGTCTCATCATTCGACGAAGCAGTTACATTACACGAGTGTTTTTCAGCGAAAAGGAAAGAACGCTGTTTAATATCAAAATGTTTGTTTAATGAGTAATAAAGTTAAGTACATAATTATTACTCATTTTATTTACCGTATGTTTCTACAAATACCTGGCTACACTCCTTTGATCTTTGTTTCATAACGACGCACTATCAATTTTTTATTGTTTTTATGAGAATCTTTTTAAAGTATCAGTGTTTTATATACACTAACGAGAAGATATAGGTAAGAAGATTTTATCTTTTAATGCGACGAGCGAGGTCATTCGATTCTACAACGTATTTATTTAAACAATGCTCTTCTGTAAGAGCTAACTAAGAAGGCAAGAAGGCGATCAAAAATAGAACTATCTTGTATTCCATTTTTCAACTAAGAGAGTTGTGCAAGTGCTGCGCTTCAAGAATTAAATAAAATGCACTATTTTGTATGAAGCTTCAAGTTCTTGTTATGATGCATATGAACAATATTCAATTAACATTGATTTGAACTCTTATAAAGTAGATGCACTGAGTTACACTAAAGTACAGAACAAACAGCAAATACTGCTAATTGTATAGGTACTTTGCTCATTTGCTGAACGTGGCGAAGACGATTTAAATGTGGTAGATAACAAATTATTGCGAGTACAATAGCTTGATTAGCCAAGAGTTTCTTTATTTCAATTACTCTGATAAAATATACTTAAGTACTTGGTACTTAAGTGTTTTTTTTTTGCAAAAATGTGATGCTTTGTGTCAGTGTTTAGCTGATCTTATGGCTCTATTTTATTCATTCATGTCAATTAGAGATTAAACAACTAAATCTACCTACTAGACAGTGTTGAGAGACAGCCCATCTTTCACTCGGCAAAGTATTTGCATACTCTAAACACCACCCACTGAGTCATTTATCTAATTAGCTTCTCGGTGTGTTGGAAAGATACTATCGGAAAGTACTCAAGGTGAAAATATTCTTCTTACTGGGAAATAAAAGATGGTTAAAACCATACAAAACATTTTGATAGCGAACTATGTACCTAAATAAGTATAGGCTTCCAATTGTGACGATAACCTTAACCTATCCAATGTTATAGTAAAACGTTGCAGTTGTTGTACAAGCGCTAATCATTTAGACAAATATTAAAATTCCACACTTACGTATTCACGTATTTATGAATGAAATCTGTGTAAACGATGCTCTTCCAAAATTTATTAACAGCTATATGTCGTTGTCCTTAAATGGATTCGCGTTGGTCGCGTCAAATGCTAGAAAAACTATAAAAGAAGTCTTTATGGTACGACACGAGGAGAAATGGGGCGATGTATATAAAACGAAGTGGAACAGAGTCTAAATGTTAGTGTGGCATTTGGGTTGCTTGTAGCCGACAACCATTGTTCGTCTGTTTAGAAATGAAAATTAGGAAAACAATTTTATAAATTTACTATAAAATAACGAAGAATACTTATATTCTAAAGCAAATTAAAAGTACCAGTCAATTATCTATATTCTTCTACTATGAGTCACTTTCGTTCTGTCAGCTTTAGCTCATTACTTTCATTAAAAAGCACATGCGTACCTACTTACACGAAGTTGATATAAATACTATAATTTTGCTTTGGCAACCTGTTAAATCAACTGTTATAAAGTTCGTGCCTTATGACTTGTATATTATAAGATATCCAGTTTTCAACTTGCGTGTTAGTAACTAAGATTATTTTTTAACTGTTTTCTTGGACTGGTTTAATAAAGGGATCTGACTGATGCCATGTCTAGGTTAAAAAAAACTTAGTTTAGTCAAGTAAGAAGACAGGAAATGGTTGTAGTATAGTCAGATACGATACGATGCCGACGACGACGTTCGCATCGTCTCGACCCGCCTAGTGATTTATAGTGTCTGCGACTTTTCTTTTATTCCCGTTCATTTGCTATTGTTTATTTTCTTTCCCCTGAAAAGGCTTCCTGAGTCCACTATCCAATTAAATTCCTGAACTATCCAATTAAATTGTATTGTGGTTCGATTAAAAGTTTTGAATTTGGTTGAGTCTTAACGGTCGGAACTAAGTAACTATTATGAACCAGGAACAATAAGTTCCGCCGGAACTTATTGTTCCTGGTTCATAATAGTTACTTAGTTCCTCTTAAATAAAACATATAAGAACGTTGGTATAATTTAAGTAGGTCCCTACTAATGATGTACTTATTCTTTTATTTGCAGGTATAGCACTACGACCTTTCGGGCTCTCCTTGATATACCTGCTCCTGTTCTTATTAGCACCATTATTCACAGTACCATCGACACAGACATTTACAGGTAAGACAATGTTCTACTTCGAACGTTTAAAAAGTATCAAAGGTTTTTGTAATCAAATTTTCAATAATTATATTTTGTGTTCTTTAAGCCAGTAATGTCTGTTAAGGGCTCGTAGAATTTGTATCTGTTTCTTATCGAACTGCTTGGTTGAACAGTATTAGAAGTTATTACGACGACCCAGTAAATTCTTATCGAATGTTGTTCTATATAACCTTTAGCAGGTATATTATTACTATTATTTATGTACTTACCTTGCCTACATGTACAAATATGATCGATTCGAGTCAAACAAATTTACTTGCAAAATCTTGGTAAAATCTTTTTACCGAGAGTGGTGAGCCAACACATTTTGTCATTGTCACTTAATTGCGATCCTTTGTTTTTGTATGTACAATTTTACTGTAAGTACTACATCTTTCAACGTTAAAAATATTGTCGATCTTACATCGCATATAGTTGATTTACTACCGGATAGAGGTTCTTACCAGACTGTCTGTATGCGTAATTAAGCAAGTATTATGTAAGAAGTTGTAAATTCACACAATAAAATTGTGTGTATGTGTAATTAAGCAAGTATTATGTAAGAAGTTGTAAATTCACACAATAAAATTGTGTGTGAATGGTTATTTTATTTAAATCAATTGTGTTACAGGTCGCTATTTTTGTTAAGGTCACTGTGGTGTTTATGATTGATTAAAAGAAATCATAAGGGTTTTTGATAATAAGTTTTCAGAAACGGAGTTTTTGGGATTCCATGGCATATAAAATTATTGTGATATTTTTTCACACATTACATACTTAATTACATTTTTACAATTATATAAGTTGGGCTTACCCTGTACCGATATAAATTTATCCCTATTACGAAGCGAACCAATTCCCAAAGTAGGTAAATTAAAAACTTAATTGTACTTCGTGACTTCAGTATATTGATACAAACATATCGAATGTTTAAGTTTTAAACACAAGTTTTGGACGATGTCCAAACGCCTTTGCAGGTTCTTATTATAAGTACTACCTTTCAGTCAGTCGTTACATAGTATAGTTTATATGCCCACAGTTATTTACAATCCTATAAAATAAATAATTTTTTTACATAATAGTAACATACTAGTAAGTACCTATAAACTACATTATATAGACTTTATCCACCTTATTACAAAACGTGGACTAAAATTGTCCTGGTTTAAAACTGGTACTAAACTGGTGCTGTCACTTTCATTTTCCAAATGAAAGACAGACTTAGCATCAATTTTAAACCAGGTCTAACTTTAGTCCACGTTTTGTATTAATACCCCAAGAGCTATCTGATATTTTTGTAAAAAATTCAATAACAGGCCAAATTTTTGTAAACGGCCCTTAAATATAATTTTAAGAGACTATATTTTGGAATCCAACATAATATCGCATTGGAAGGTATAAAAAAAAAGTTATACCCCGAAAATGGTGCAATTCTTTCAGCAAATATGCTATCACCAATTTTATCGTTAACATGTGTTTATGTTAACCATATCTAAGCACCAAAGTCGAAATCCATAAAGATATAAAACGGGAAACTAATACTTTAGGAAGAAGTCGGTTGTTTCTGATAGCATTTTTAACATAGGTGTAATGCCAATTTGAGTTTACGTAGAGAGTTTTTTTTTAAGTTTATTTGTTTTTCATTTCCAAATATAGGGGGATTATATACTTCTACGAAAGATAAAAATAAATGTATTCAAATGTAAAGTGAATAACACTTATACCATTTTTGCCTATTTTTTATAGATTTTTTAAAGCTTTGTATTTGTTTTTTTTTAATGTCGCTGTCATAAATATTGGTGGATTACTAATGAATTATTTATTAAACTAGATAATCTAATTTTCAATGTTAAGAAATTACTGATATAGAATTATTGTTGAGTCGCCATAGAGCGAATTAGTTTGGCTCTCGGGCTATAAGGGGGTATGGGTTTTACACAAAAAGAAACGGTTTAAATTCAGTTTAATTATAGAGTGTGCAGACAACTTCTTACAAATTTAGATTGAAGCAGAAAACAACATTAAGGTGGTTCGATGAGCTCAGTAGCGCCACCAATGGAAATTAATTAATTACGTTTTATTAAAGGCTTAGATTAAAAGTTTCGGTTATTTTGCGCAAATAAAAGAGTAAAATTCATTTTATAAATATACTTTTAAGAACTCAAACTGAAGCAATAAGTCGTGAATATCAATAGTGCCAATGGTGGCCACATTTAGCAATATCGAGATCCACAAATTAATGCTCATATTTGAGGCCATGAAAAAATACTTAAAATTGCACTTTACTCTTCTATTTGCGCAAAATAACCGAAACTTTTATTCTAAACCCTTGATAAATCGTAAATGATTTATTTCTATTGGTGGCGCTACTGAGCTGATCGAACCACCTTAAGGGTTTTTAGAGTTTTATGAATCATATCTACACAGAAACTCGCTGTAATATTAATTTTCCTTTAAGGGGGATGTCGAAGTTACCTGCTTCTGACTTTGATATCATCAATATTCCTGCTGGTGGTCCACGCAGTGTGGCACAGCGTACTCGCGGCGTACGTGCCCTACGGGAGCCTGCTCACAGACTATCCCATCATCCAAAAGATCGGCCAGAACTTGGGTCTGGTGTCGTACTCAGGGATAGACCCTTCTATGGCTGTGCATTACTTGGCCCCCGAGGTAACGTATGTTTACATTTCTTGTAATTGCCATATACATGTATTCTTTAAAATTTAATAGGCTGCTGTAAAAAGCTACTAGTTACAAACAATAAGTGTCGACTCACACGAAACAAACCACACCTCATCGCAGCGACAAAATGTGGTTACGTGTGAATAGTGTCGATGCAGCTTTTTGCAGTTGCGTTGTGGTTGTGCGACAACATGTCGTTGTCGCTATCGCTAGTAGTTGTGATGTGGTTACGTCGTATGCGATGTGGCCGGCCGCTAGTTCGCAGCGTCGTCGCTGGTGGTTGCGTTGTGGCCGGTATCACCCACGCGGTCGATATGACTGCAAAATGTGGTAGTGTGAATTGTACTATTCATTTCCCCGCTGGTGGTTGCGTTGTGGCCGATATCAAAGAAAAAGTCTTCTTCTTACGAAACTAGTATCGTAGTAAGAAGAATTATTCTTCGTACGATACTAGTTACGTAGCACCGGTTTTTTAGGCGGCCGAAGGGTCACCCACGCTGTCGATAATGACTGCAAAATGTGGTAGTGTGAATTGTACTATTCATTTCCCATACAAAATGCGCCCTGCCCACGTATTGTGGTTGTGGTGTGGTTGTAATTTTTCTGACTTAAAAAGTCGATTAAATTTTCTTGTAGTTCTTTATGTAGCGATCGTTACTTAATCAATGTGTAGTAACAACATTAAAAAGGTATTGAAATATAAAAAACTTATTTCTTATATTGCAGCTCGTCATGAGTGGGATGTCTCTCATGATGTACGTGTTAGTGAAGAAGCTGTTAACAGTTCCGGAACCAGGCCCCCTTAAAAAAGATTCTAAACACCAACAATTTCCATTGCTCACTAGTGCTGGTATGTAATTATTTATTATTTATGATTTATGATATTGTCTAAAATAAAGTTATGAATGCTAAGAGATTTTTGTGCCGAAAACTTTCTAAAGTATCTCTTTAGTATCTCTTTAGAGATAAGTCCACCTTTGCTCACATGTTACAATTATATTTGTGTTCAATGTATTTTTAATGTGCAATAAAGAGTATAATAAGTATTGTTCAGTACACCCCTGCTAAATCCGCGGAATCGGCTTAGCGCAGTGGAAGCTGGTATTACTAATATAGACTCCGGACAAAAAACTAGGTTTCAGCCGGGATGTAACTGAACAATTGAACTGCGATACACAGCGGAGAGAATGTTAAGTAAGGTGAGGTTACATACGGGTCTGTGTGTCGAACGTCTCCAAGGCAGAAGTGGTGTAAGGGAGCGCGCGCGCCCCTGATGTCCTTTCTTCGTCTGCCAACCTTACCAATTCGTCACCTCACTCACAACACAAATAACAGCGTTCCCAAGACACTGGGCGTTTCAACAATAGATACACAATAACACACGGAGGAGCTTTTTGTCAAGATATATATTGCCCCTGCAACAACGCGTGGTAGACAATTATCTTTCTTTCAAAACTCCGCGACCAGCCCGATGGATGGCGTCAAAACCTTGGTCGTACAAAACGGGATCACAAAGATAATTTAAGATTTTATTCAAACTCGATATGCCAGGCACATTCAACGCGAGCGATTTTTAACAAATTCAGCAAAAATTAATCCGACATCTTGTACAAGAATTTCAATCAAGTGTCACTGTCAACTTCAAGTGACAGCCAAATGTCAATTTGACGTGACATTATAGATGCGTTCAGAAACGTCGATCTTTTCCGAACATCCCCCCGCCCCGGACCGTTAAGAACGGTACGTCAATCTACGGGTAATCGGGAGAGCCCACTAACGGCTCTCTTCAAAACCGAATCTCGAACCAAAACCTCAGCAAAACGAGGAACTCCGTCAGTTCCGGGGTAGAGTTTAACAATGCGCCCCCTTCGCCAACATAGGGGCGGCAGGTTAGCATCCTTAATCAACACGAGGTCGCCAGTCTGGGGTGGGGTGGTTTTATCTGTCCACTTCACGCGCTGTTGTAGGATATGCAAATACTCCATCGACCAACGTGCCCAGAAGTTTTGGGACATCTGTTTCAAAAGTTGGTATCGCGACAAACGATGGGATCCTACATCCTGAATCGGATATTCAGGCAACGCCAAAAGGGGCTGTCCGATCAAGAAATGACCTGGGGTCAACGCTTCCAGGTCATTCGGGTCCGAAGACAACGGGCACAAGGGTCGCGAGTTGAGGACGGCCTCAATTTTACAAAATACCGTATCAAGTTCCTCAAACGTGAGAATAGTTTCTCCAATCACGCGACGCAAGTGTGTCTTGGCAGCCTTTACACAAGCTTCAAAAATTCCTCCCCAGGTCGGACAAGCTGGAGGGCTAAACTTCCAGATTATCCCACGCCGGGAGAGGGTGGTTCCAATGTCTATTTTATTATCAACAAAAAACTTAACTACTTCCTTAAGATAATTACACGTTCCCTTATAATTAGTACCACAATCGGAACGTATCAATGTCGGCAGTCCTCTACGGGAAACAAATCTGCTCAAGGCGGCGACAAAGGCTTCGGTAGACAATTCCGAGACAATTTCCAAATGGACAGCCTTGGTGGACAAACACACAAACACGCACAAGTACGCCTTATAGGTTTTAGCATTACGCAGTCTCGAAGCCTTTACAGTAAAGGGACCGGCGAAGTCGGTGGCGACTCCGGCAAAAGCTCTACATTCCGTGACGCGATCAGCAGGCAAATCACCCATCTGGGGCTGCATGGTCGCGGCCTTCAATCGATAACAAGGCAGGCAACGGAAAACCACAGTGCGAATGGCTCGACGAGCAGACAAAATCCAAAATTCACGCTGCAAAATGGCCAACAAAGCATTACAGCCAGCATGTTGTGCATTCACATGGCGATCTGTTATTATCAGTTGAGTCAAATGTCCGGCTTTAGGTAACAAAAGGGGGTGACGAGCTCCATACGGCAGGTTCGCATTTCGAAGTCTTCCGCCGACTCGCAAAAGCCCACTCTCGTCCAGGAAGGGATTTAATTGCGATACCGCGCCCTTCAACTTGCGACGGCCTAAACGCAAAATTTCAATCTCGGACTCAAAACTATCAGCTTGTACTCTCCGGACCCAAAACAAGAGCGCGTCCCTACGCTCGTCCGGAGTGAGAACCGACGAATCACGCCTCGCGCGTGGGTTTCTGCAATTGTACGCAAAACGTCTGATCCAAGCGGTAACACCAAGCAGCTTCTGTAAGGAGCTGTACCGATCCAACAACAAATCCTTTTCCCCGGCGGGGTTAGTCTCCAGGACGCATGCCCGCATATCAGGAACGGCTACGTTCGACAACGCTGGAGAGGGCGGCCACTCCGACTCAGGCCGCATCAACCACTGTGGGCCCCACCAGAGGGGGTGGTTAATTAGGGTTGGGGCTACACAACCCCGAGACGCACAATCCGCGGGATTCATGGTTCCCGGCACGTGTCTCCAAATCAACTCGATGTCGGAATTACAAATCTGCGACACTCGATTGGCCACAAACACGTCCAAGGTGTGCGCCGGAGCCTTCAACCAACAAAGGACGACCTGACTGTCCGTCCAAGCATAAACCTCTTGTATCTTAATAGATCGACCTAATGTGAGCCATACGTGGTTCAACAAACGCATTAGGAGGGCAGCTCCACACAATTCCAACCTCGGGATCGTATGGCGAGTCCGAAGGGGAGCGACTTTGCTTTTCGCTATCACCAGATGCACAGCAACAACTCCGTCAACAGTAACGGTGCGGAGGTACACGGCCGCAGCAAATC
Source organism: Crambus lathoniellus (assembly GCA_949710035.1). Lineage (NCBI taxonomy): Eukaryota > Metazoa > Arthropoda > Insecta > Lepidoptera > Crambidae > Crambus > Crambus lathoniellus. The sequence continues at coordinate 28,535,146 of OX453300.1, read as the reverse complement.
CACGTTCGGAGGCATCGGAAAAGCCGTGAAGAGTAACTTTACAATTTTCAGAAGGGAGGAATAGCCTCGGCAAATGCACTTCATTAATCTCGGGAAGGGATGAAACGAAGCTCGACCAATCTCGGAGTAACTCGTCCGAGAGGGGTTCATCCCACGACACACCCGAAGCCCATAACCGTTGCAAGAAACACTTGGCCATAAACAGCACGGGGCAAATCCACCCATTGGGGTCAAAGGTACGTGCGACAGTAGACAATACTAAACGCTTGGTCCAGACTTTCGGTGGTCGTAAATCCACACAATAAGTGAACGTGTCAGAGACCGGTTTGTACTGTACGCCAAGGACGGTCACCACATGGGGATTATCAACATTTTCGAATAGGTGGGGGTCCTGCTGGTGCTCTTCGGGCAAACCTACCAGTACATCAGGCGAGTTGGATATCCATTTCCTCAACTCGTAACCTCCCGACTTCAAAAGGGCGGTGAGTTCGTCTCTCAGGACAATCGCCTCTGAGACAGATGAGGCGCCCGTGCAAATGTCATCCACATAGACGTCACTGGCCAAAATGGCGGAGGCGCGAGGGTATCTCAAGCGCTCCTTCTCGGCCAACTCCAACAAAGAACGAATCGCAACAAACGGGCTCGAAGCCAAACCGTACGTATTCGTATTCAATTCATAAATCAACAAGGGGTCCCTAGGACTCTCTCTCCACAAAATCAATTGGTACCTCCTATCCTCTGGATGGATGACCGTTTGTCTGAACATCATCCGGATGTCAGTCATAAATACAATTTGGTGCCGCCGGAAGTTGGTCAAAATGTCTGAGATCTCCGTGTGCAGCTTGGGACCTACATGCAGACACTGGTTCAAGGACGCTCCAGTAGAGGTGGGAGCCGAACCGTCAAAGACCACCCGAATCTTTCCGGATTTCAAAACGGCGTGGTGCGGCAAAAAGAAGTGCTCAACGGAGCGCCAATCCAAATCGCTCACGGACATGTGCCCTAACTCCTCATACTCCCGCATGAATTCAACATACTTCTGGCGGAAGACCGGATCCTTGCTCATGCGACGCTCCATCGCCACTAGCCTACGTTCCGCTAGCGGTCGGGATTCGCCCAGAGGAGGTCGGCCGGCACGAAAGGGGAGACGGGTGATCAAACGACCAGAGCGGAGGCGACCAGTGTTATTCTGGTAATACAACTCGCATTCATCCGCTACTGGGTCTACCCGCGGGGCTGGTGGAGGTTCCTCAACCTCCCAAAACTTCTGCACCACTTCGGAGAGAGACACATTAAAAACAAGACCGCGATCCTCATCAAGGGAATCCAAAACGCGGCGAGCAGGGCCCATCACAACTGTACCGAGTGTCGTCTGCAGAGCTACCAAGCCATCTGGCTGCAAAACTCGCTTCCCCGTCAACAAGACTCGCCCCAGGACATCGGCTCCAAGGAGAGCATCAATCGGGCCTGGGCGGAAGAAATTTGGATCGGCGAGTGGGGAATCAGACACCAAAGACAACATACTCGGTCCCAAGTCAACTGAAGGTTGACGGCCAACAACTGTGTCCAACACAATCGCCGAGGTCTTAATGCCTGGCGTGGACTTATTACGTGATGTAAATGTGAAGTCAACATGCCCTAACAACCCGGGGACTTTCACATCGCCAACACCTCTCACGCCTTCCGTGTGGGGGTGCACCTTGAGGCCCAACCGCCTAACTAACCAAGATGACACAACACACCCCTGAGCACCGGAATCCAACAAGGCGCGAACTTCCACAAGGTCGCCATTCAATCCCCTGACAAGCACAGAGGCCGTGGGCAACAAAACGGTCTCTGGAGGGGTGGCTACAATCGACCGTAAACACGTTGATTGCTAGTATGTGGGGTCCCCAGACGTCCCCCCATGGTAAGGGGGTCGCTCATAGCGATCCAGTGGGTCCCAATCTCCCACATACTGCCTACGTCCAATTCGCCCGGCATCAGGCGGGTTATATCTCCCGGCCCCTTGAAGACGGGGCGGGCGCCGCTCTAAACGCGGGTATTCGGCGAGCGGCGGCGAGAATCGGTGCCTATCATCCACCGTGTACGTCGCCCCATAGTCGCGGGGGCACGGTGACCGATTTTCAGAGGGGGGGTCCCGGGGACCCCCGGCTGTGCGAGGCTCAACACGTTGCGGGGGGCTTCTACGACCTCCCGCAACGCTCGCAAAATCGAACCCCCTAGTTGGGGACCGATTTCCCATGGGGGGATCCGTGGGACCCCCGCCCGTGCGAGGCTCAAAACGTCGCGGGGGGCCTCTACGACCTCCGGCAACGCCCGCATAACTCATCCCCATCCTTGGGGATCGGTTTCCCATGGGGGGTTCCCTGGGACCCCCGCCCGTTTGAGGGTCCAAACGTGGCGGAGAGCGTCTGGGGCCACTCTGGTGGCCACTAGAACTGCTGCGGGATGCAAACACCGCGGGGGGTCCGAGACCCCCACCCATACGCGGTGATCCTGCAGCGACGCGCTGCGGCGCTCCGCCGCCCTCTGGGCTGTTCATGCAGAGGAGGGGATGGTGGTTGCCCTTACAAAAGCGGCATGGGTGCGCTTGGGTACATTCGCGCTGCATGTGCAGGCCCAAGCACGAGTAGCACCATGTCCGTTGTCGCGCGATCGCTCGACGGCCTTGGACGCGCTGGTCGAGGAACTTATCACAACGGGTCGTGCTGTGACCCGGTTCCCGACAATACAAGCAGCGGGCGGTCTCCTGGACGGCGGCATAGCGGCCGGGCGCGCGAGGGGCCATACGCCCCCTACGGGGGGGTCCGGTGGGGGATCTACTCTGTGGCACAGGTCGTTCGGGTCCCATAGGACCGGCCAGAGAGGAATTATCTGCCAGTCTACTTTCTCCTTCCAGGAACGTCAAGAGGTCCGAGAAGGGTGGCAGATAAGTCGCACTATTCCCACCATACTGCTGCTCAAAACGGACCTTAACAGAGTCCGGCAACTTTCCCAGGACAATGTGCAGTAACAAAAACGACCACTGCTCCACTGGGAGTTTTAAGTTTTTTAATGCGTTGTATGCCACCAACAGCGGATTCAACAAAGCCACTCTCAAGTGCATCACGCTGGCAACGCGGGGTAAATTCAAAATGGCGGCAACATGGTTGTCCGCCAGACGTCGTACGTTCTGGTACCGACGGGCAATCAAATCCCTAGCAATAGGGTAGTTTTCATCCGAGGGGGCCAAATGTTGAACCGATTCAAGGGCCTCCCCTTCCAACACGGATAACAAATAAGCTAACTTCTGGCCCTGGGTCAAATCATCCCGGGCATGTAGAACTATGTATGTAGACTATCAAAAATATTAATAAAGCCCTCCCAGTCCTCTAGACGACCAGCAAAACGCCTTAAGTCTAAGGGGGCCAATCTAGCAAAGAGAGGGGGCATACTCTTCGATGTGACCGGGGACGGGCTCGGTTCATTCTCTCTTGCCACTTGCAAAGGTCGAGCCACCTGGGTAATTCTGTCCGCAAAATCATAACACTGGTCCACATCCAAACCGACTTCTTGTCGCATTTCCACCTCGGCCTCAACAGTCCTTTCCAAAAATAAGGCATACTGCTCATCAACAACAGCCAAACGTATGGGCAGATCTACGTTTCTGTTCAACAAGGCCTCCGTTCTATCCGGTCGATCCAACAACGCAACCGCAGAAGCTAACCACCGTAACTCAGAACGTATTTTGGCTTTAGCAGAGGAGGCCGTCATTGTAACGTCACAAATTTATCAACAAAAACAACAAATTCAAAATATTCACTATAACACAAAATCTCCAATATTTGGAGGTTATTACTAACCACAAAATTCCAATATTACAACAACAAAGTATTTATAATGACACAAACTCTTAAATATCTGGAGGTTATCAGAAAACAAAATCACTGACTATTGAAATTCACTTGGATATCAACACAACATACTGTTACACAACAACAAGTTAATTTTAATTATTTCAAAGCACAAGTTTCAATGAGTTTCAATGTGTAAACAATGTCCCAAATCATTTAAGTTTCACTAAGTATTGAGTGCAAACTTATTAGCTAACCTTTTATTAGCTATTATTTTAGCAACAAACTTGTCAATATTCACAACTCAAATTTGCTAACAAACTAAATAATAATTATTATGAGCAAAGAAAGGCATCTGTTTACACTTTGGAACTTCAATACATGACAATTAATTACAAGACATGGAACCAATAACAAAGGAATGCCCTTTACTTTTCAAATGTAAGTTAATTACCATTTACAAGTACAAATTAATCTAGTCCGGACCAGACTGGGTCATCAAAACGGCACTGATTAATACAAAGTTTTGGCGTGGGCCTCTCAGGCCTTCAAACTACGCTCTGCTACCAAGAAATGTTCAGTACACCCCTGCTAAATCCGCGGAATCGGCTTAGCGCAGTGGAAGCTGGTATTACTAATATAGACTCCGGACAAAAAACTAGGTTTCAGCCGGGATGTAACTGAACAATTGAACTGCGATACACAGCGGAGAGAATGTTAAGTAAGGTGAGGTTACATACGGGTCTGTGTGTCGAACGTCTCCAAGGCAGAAGTGGTGTAAGGGAGCGCGCGCGCCCCTGATGTCCTTTCTTCGTCTGCCAACCTTACCAATTCGTCACCTCACTCACAACACAAATAACAGCGTTCCCAAGACACTGGGCGTTTCAACAATAGATACACAATAACACACGGAGGAGCTTTTTGTCAAGATATATATTGCCCCTGCAACAACGCGTGGTAGACAATTATCTTTCTTTCAAAACTCCGCGACCAGCCCGATGGATGGCGTCAAAACCTTGGTCGTACAAAACGGGATCACATAGATAATTTAAGATTTTATTCAAACTCGATATGCCAGGCACATTCAACGCGAGCGATTTTTAACAAATTCAGCAAAAATTAATCCGACATCTTGTACAAGAATTTCAATCAAGTGTCACTGTCAACTTCAAGTGACAGCCAAATGTCAATTTGACGTGACATTATAGATGCGTTCAGAAACGTCGATCTTTTCCGAACAAGTATACAATCGGCGGCGTGCTTGTAGGTATGAGGAATATGAGTACAGGAAGCAAGCAATAGAGATATTTTCTGTCTATATAGTGCCACAGAATAACTTAACCTTCCATCTTCATATAAAAGGTCGGAACGCGAGTTATGACTCATCGCCTCGCTCGGTGTGATCTGGAAGAATCTCGGTATGTGCACTTCATACTGAGATCCTTCCTGATTCTGTGACAGTGCGGTTCAATCTCATTGGCGGTCGTGAAATTAGCCACTATGCGCAGTAGCGACAGTAGCAGTACAGCAGTAGCCCGCAACCTCACCTCTTCTCCCACCCGCATGCGTCTAAATTGCATATTGCGCATATTCTCGTCCGACGTTTCGAGACACCAATAAGTTTGTATCGGGCTATTCCTGCAGAAAAAATGCTTTATTATGAGTGATGTATGTATTGATCTAATTATTAATTATCCGATAGTTAATAAACAGTATTGTTTTGTTTCAGGAAAGTACATCTGTCTGTTCCTAATAATGTTCTCGGGCATAATGCGGCCGAGCATCACCTCGGGCATTTACTTCTTGGTGTTCATGGGGGCCGCGACGGCGTGGGCGGTGGGTCGGCCGCTGGAGCGGGGCTTCGCCGTCATCAGCCGCTGCCTAATGGCTGTCATGGCGGTGCATATAGTGGTGCTCTTGGGATACCAGTGCTCCTGGCTCATTGAACTGTATCCTCCTGAATGGGAGTTTGCTAGGTATCTAAGCATTAACTGCGTTCACTGATATAACGCTGGTTTCACAGTTGTCCGGGAGACCCGTAACGGGCCGCCTGCACACAGATGATATCGGTAGTTGGGCCGTTTGGACCAATCCGCGTCTTTGTTCGATACTATGTTCTGCCGGAGAGCTTTGAAGCCAGCCTAAGATCATGAGACTTTTGTGAAACAAAAATTTAAGGAACCTTTGATTTGCAGGTACTTCGGCCTTACTAAACTAGTGTCAATGAACGAAACAACCCCGTCATCCTTTTCCTACGAGGTGAATAACGACCAGTGGGCCACTATAGCAAGCCCCTTAGTAATCCTCTTCACATATTTCATTCTGGCCATAGAATCACGAGAGTTGTTCAAACCAAAGGTATGTTAACTATGCAATTTAAGTCTTTTCTAAATCTTATATCTACTGCATTTTGATGCTGTTGACTAAACTATACTTTACTAAACTAACAGAGTGATTTGCAAGTATGCTTTTTTTCAATAATTTCTGATTGGGAATCTGCTATTTTCTGCATTAATGCTGAAGACGCCTTTATATTTTCAGTACAGGTTTCGCCAAAACATGCTTTATTTTTACAAGTAATTACGTAGATTTATTTATTTGTCTTCTTTTCAAGCCATGACTCATTTGAATCAGAAATCGTCAATACTGGCTTTAGGGCAAGGGCATGGATTATCTTATATTCTTTTGGGGTCCAAATTAGAAGTTAGTGCTGAATCAAAAGCAGCAGCACATTCAAGCAATTATCACTGCTACGCCCTTGCTGTAGAGTCTATAACCATTTCCTATCTGTATTGCTATCGGGGATCGTAGGCGAAGGCAAAGAGTGCGTTAACGGGCCTAGAGGCCGGCAAGCTGAACGGCTCGCTGATCCGCGGCGTGTCCTTCCACCGCAGCCGCCGCGGCAACCGCGACCGATGGATCGGCGCCACTAAGAAAGTCCGAGTAAGGCTGGCGCGACTCAGCAGTTCCATAGTTTACACACTGTTGTATTAATAGTCGCACTAGTTTAGAGTTCTTTACCAAGTTTGTATATAGTTTTGATCAGGTTTGTGCTTCGTAATTTTACAGATCTTGGAAATGTATAGATGTAGTTTCTCGTATTTTGTATATACACAATTTTATGTATTATTATGTACGTATGTTATTTAATAAGTACTTAAGTATGACTCATTTGTAGAGTTGAGTTTTTGATGCATGGTTTTCTACTGATTATTACAGCACAGACGAGAAAGCATGACACGCAGTAGCTAATGACTGATTCGTGCACTCTTTCATTCTGTTATGGCAAATTGTTTCGATGATAAATTTCAAAATTGTTTAATTTTTTATGTTTGCAACCTGCTTTCATTCTTTTATAGGTTGCATATTCATACATAAATTCCAAAGCTCTCCGAGGGAACGCCAGTGAGACCACCCCTGTAGGTATTTCATTTTATTTTCTCTTTTTGCTGGGAATGTCTCGTCGTGTCGTTGTTGCAAGTGGTCTTATTATTATCAATATTTCACTAAGTACCTCTTAAAGAAGAAAAAAGTGTTTTATTGCTTTTAATATCCATTATAGTGATTAGGTAATGTAAAAAAGTCAATGGTTCGTAGATACTTTGTGAAATATTGATATGATCATTAAACATAATGCTTGGTATGCTTTTACTGTTCACCTTTTACATGTACCGTCCACATAATATACCTTTGCGTTTTCATGTTGTTTGTTGCATTGTGTCGTTGGTGTCATGTTGTCCATTACGATGTTTATTATGTTTTAACATAACACTTGTTGTATAAACTTCTTAAGAATGCATTAACGGATGAGTGGTCGGGATGCAAATAGTAAGTATAATGAGCTGAGATGAGTATCAAAGCCATTGACTACAAGTTTATGGATAAAATATTCAAATAAATATTTTTTAACATATGTTATACAGGTTGTTTTTCTATAAGCGCGCAACCTCTTAGGTGGTGATTGTGCTCATGAATATCAACAACTTTTACTATGGGGCCAACTCTGCAACTCAACAAAAAAAATCAGACCTACTCGACCAGAATGTATGGAACAGCCGTTTCTTTTGTTGAGTTGCAGAGTTTGCCCCATAGTAGAAGTCGTTCATATTCATGAACACAATCACCACTTAAGAGGTTGTGCGCTTATAGAAAAACAACCTGTATAATATAAGTAATACTAGCTTTCTGCCCGCGGCTTCGCCCGCGTGTTCTACACGACATTATCCTGATGGAATGTAATATTTTCCGAGATAAACTATGTCATTCTCTTCCAATCTAACCCCGTACCAAAAATCACATTGATCCGTTACTCTCCCTATCTCCGTGGGAATATGATACTATCCTGTGCTAAAAAGTAAAAGTAGCCTATTATAATCCATGCCAGGGTCTCAAATTATTGACTAAAATACCAATTTCTGCCCCCAAATTAGCCTGCGCTTAAAGTGATTTTTCCATACAATGAGATTTCCCGCGGTAAAAAGTAAAATATATCCTTTCCAGGGCCTTAAACTGTCTCTATTCTAAATATCATCCTTCTATCTATCTTCTATCATCGCCTTAAATACCAATTCCATTCTACAGCTTTGCCCGAGCTAAAACTTATTTTACCATGGGAATGAGCCTTATTCCCGCGGTTACAATTTGCCTTTGTCCTTCCTAGCATCAGGACATGGGTGCTCCTATCAGTAGGAGCACCCGGAAGCACTGTCTCAAACTATCTCCATTACAAATTTCATCAAAATTGGTTCAGCCGGTTTGACGTGAGCATATACAATTTCGCACTTATAATAATAGTGGGGATAGTAGAAATAGGAATATGAATGGCCGGCCGCGATTACGTCCGCGAGTACTACATCGCAAAATTTTGTGTCAAAAAGTAGGTAGATAGGCTTCTCTACGGTCTCATCAGTACCACCATCAATCTATTTTAATGTCCCCGCTGCTGGGGCACATGCCTTCATATTAAGGAGAATGACCTTTCGCACGGGTCCATTGAAGTTATGGTGTACTAACCCATACAAATGCAGCCAGAAACCCTAGCTTATCGTGTCTTCCGAAGCACGATATATATTTTTTCCAGCAGTCCCATGATAGACCATTGCAAAAGTCACATAACCTCATCGATCGTAGACCGAGCACGGTACCCGTGGTTTAGGCATAAGAAGGTACGATACCTAGACAAACAGGAGCTACTATACTATCGTATGAATAATATTCGGACATTCTCTTCAACTACCAAAATGCAAAAAATCAAGTCAATATTTTGCTAAAAAATATGTAATACTGATTTTCTTGAGTTTATTCCAATGCATAAAGAATTTTTTGCTTTGCACGAAAATGAGCTGTCATGGGACCCATGCTTCACTATAAAAAAGTAAACAAAAAAAAACTGTATCCCACGGGAACTGTACTTTTCCCGAGTTAAAAAAACCGTATGAAATATTCCCGGCCAGAGTTCAATTATCCCGATCGATTTAGCCGTTTAGTTGTGATTGAGCAATAAACATCCAAACTCCGTATCTTTAATACCCCCACCCACCCTATATAAACATTAGCCCCCCCTTTCTACCCTATTAGGTTTTTTTATATTGCCTACGCAGATCATTTTTAATCATGACCTAGTATCCTTCACACCAATTTCCATACTCCCATGTCCAGAAATGAGGAAGTTTTCATATAAGCCTTAATCCCCCCTTTCTACCCTATTAAGGGTTTTTTTATAACTTCGCATACGCAGATCATTTTCAATCGTGACCAGTATCCAACATACCAATTTTCATACTTCTAAGTTTAGAAGTGAGGAAGTTCCATATAAGCTTAATCCGCCCGTTTTACCCCATTATCGGGGAGTTTTTTTTACTTTGCTTACTCAGATCATTTTCGGTCGTAACCAATATCCAACGTACCAATTTTCATGCTTCTAAATCCATAAATGAGGAAGTTCCATATAACCTTAACCCACCCATTTTACCCCTTTAGGGGGGGAGTTTCCTAAAATCCGTTCTTAGCGGATGTCTCCTAGGCATAATCTACCTTCCTGCCAAATTACATCTTCGTTGGTCCAGTAGTTTTCGAGATTTCGTGATGAGTGAGTTATGTCCCCTCGATTTTATATAATAGGTCTTTACATATGAAATTGCCGTTTTTTTCTTTTGTACATATAACTTAACAACTTTTATAATATTCATCATATCAGCCGAACGACGCCCACTGCTGGGCATAGGCCTTATAATATTAGAAATATATAATTTCTTTAATATTGCGTTACATTAAGACCGTATCGAGCAACTTTTGATAATTTAATAACCACGATATTTGATTATTTACATAGAAAAAGCTTATTCCGAAAGTTACGACTATTTTTGTTTCCAGAATTTCGTACTTTATTAGTTGTAACTTAGTGAAAAAAATTTTTTTTTCTCTTAACGAATGTGTCATTTAGTAGTTAAAATGTCCATAAATACGTGTGTAAAATTTTGTAAATTTACATAATATTAGTCGTTAAATAATAACAAAAACGTTAGTATGGAAAAAAAATAATTACAGAAATCTCCATACAAAACGGCAATTTCATAGGTAAAGACCTATTATATAGATAACCGGTGGTAGAGTAAAAATAATAGTAATGCGGGAACGAAAGTGACAACTGCTAACACGACTATGTATAGATATTGATTAAACTTTTTAGCAACTTAAAATTAAAATAAAATGTTTCAAAAAATAGAAGGCTGTTAGGAGTAGCATTTTCTTGTGATCAAATTTGACAGCATAGTGTTAATGTTCGATTTTCTGGATATTACCCGTATATATTGGTATAGTAATATGATAATTTGCTTACACAGCTGATAAAGAGCATGAGTCCGAGCAAGAGGTGGTCAAGCTTTCGCTCGGCCTCGCAATCGAAGCAACTCCACCAAGATTCTACCGGTTCCGTTGTCGTGCCGGACGAAGGTAAGTTCATATGAAAATAGGTTATGATAATAGTATGTAAAATCGATAAAAAGTTATACAGAACTAATGTTGTATAATAATATTACAGAATCATTAATGGAAGAAGAAAATACTCTCTTGGATGACATAGTTGCTGCTATAGTTGATTTCTTCCAAGTTCTAGTCAGGTGAGAATAATTCTGCAATTGGCACAGAATTGCAAATTAACAGTACCTAGTTATAAAGATTTTAATTTCGTAAGATATCAAAAATATTTTTTTAATTTATTGAGTTCCTGCGCTTTCGATCGTTCCAGATGATTCAAAATCCGACTTTAAATAAAGTTTTCATTTTTTTTAGATCATCATATATCGCGACAACTATCACAATGATGGCGTGGAGCATAATGTTTCACTCTTGGCTGACGTTCGTGTTCCTGATGTGGGCCAACATCGTGTGGCTGTGCCAAGACCAGCGCTCGTTCATGCTCAAGACGAGCCCCATCCTTGTGTGCTACGCGATGCTGCTGCTGCTCACCCAGTACATCTACGGCATGAACCTGCTCGAGTCGGAGCTGCCTTCCAACCTAACGGTCAGTGGAAAGTTAATATTGTACGATGTACCGCTGCTCCATTCCACTCTTGGCTGACGTTCGTGTTCCTAATGTGGCCCAACATCGTGTGGCTGTGCCAAAACCAGCGCTCGTTCATGCTCAAGACGAGCCCCATCCTTGTGTGCTACGCGATGCTGCTGCTGCTCACCCAGTACATCTACGGCATGAACCTGCTCGAGTCGGAGCTGCCTTCCAACCTAACGGTCAGTGGAAAGTTAATATTGTACGATGTACCGCTGCTCCATTCCACTCTTGGCTGACGTTCGTGTTCCTAATGTGGCCCAACATCGTGTGGCTGTGCCAAAACCAGCGCTCGTTCATGCTCAAGACGAGCCCTATCCTGGTGTGCTACGCGATGCTGCTGCTGCTCACCCAGTACATCTACGGCATGAACCTGCTCGAGTCGGAGCTGCCTTCCAATCTAACGGTGAGTGGAAAGTTAATATTGTACGATGTACCGCTGCTCCATTCCACTCTTGGCTGACGTTCGTGTTCCTGATGTGGGCCAACATCGTGTGGCTGTGCCAAAACCAGCGCTCGTTCATGCTCAAGACGAGCCCTATCCTGGTGTGCTACGCGATGCTGCTGCTGCTCACCCAGTACATCTACGGCATGAACCTGCTCGAGTCGGAGCTGCCTTCTAACCTAACGGTCAGTGGAAAGTTAATATTGTACGATGTACCGCTGCTCCATTCCACTCTTGGCTGACGTTCGTGTTCCTGATGTGGGCCAACATCGTGTGGCTGTGCCAAGACCAGCGCTCGTTCATGCTCAAGACGAGCCCTATCCTGGTGTGCTACGCGATGCTGCTGCTGCTCACCCAGTACATCTACGGCATGAACCTGCTCGAGTCGGAGCTGCCTTCTAACCTAACGGTCAGTGGAAAGTTAATATTGTACGATGTACCGCTGCTCCATTCCACTCTTGGCTGACGTTCGTGTTCCTGATGTGGGCCAACATCGTGTGGCTGTGCCAAGACCAGCGCTCGTTCATGCTCAAGACGAGCCCTATCCTGGTGTGCTACGCGATGCTGCTGCTGCTCACCCAGTACATCTACGGCATGAACTTGCTCGAGTCGGAGCTGCCTTCCAACCTAACGGTCAGTGGAAAGTTAATATTGTAGGATGTACCGCTGCTCTAAAAGTAACAGGGTTTGTTCTACTCTTGGGCTGTCGTTCATGTTCCTGGATATAGAAAAACTGAACTATAAGAAGTATATTTTCTTAAAAATAAAACTAGTATTTTTCTTTCAGGAGGTTAATCTCCGCCAAATTGGCGTGGGTCGGTCTGAAGGCGAACCGTGTGTGCCGCTGCTCATCAAGTCGTTATTCACGTGCATGTTCTGGGTGACGCTCCGTCAGCGCGTCCAGGAGATAAGGCAGCGGCGCCAATCGGCCGTTGTCACGGACATGGCCGCGCCGCTGCAGCTAACCGTCTCCACTGCCGCCAGTGGTGAGTGTTAAGGGCCCTGCACCACGGACTTTTGTAGGTATGACTAATAGGATGATAGGATTTGTGGTCTACAGGCAAGTCCTGTGAGCTTGTTCTGAATGATTCTTCGGCAGCGCATCCAGGAGGTATCGCCTGGATATGGCATTATACTGCTGCCTACGCCTAGGAGACGCGGCAGCCGACCGTCCGAACGAACATGTTCTGGGGTTTAGGCGTCAGTCAGCCGTCGTTCTTACGAACATAGTCACAGAAAAATTGGGCTGCATTGAAGATAGATTGGAGTATGACATCCAACATATAAATCTAGAAAAACTGATTTAGACCTGTAAAGTTCCGTTACTTTCTCATTTTATAAAATTGGGATAAACTTATTTTATGTTTCGATGTTGCATAAACAGGTCTGGCCAATGGTAATTTGAAGCTATTCTGAATATTTTTCCACAAGTTTTACCAACTTTTATTCACTTGTTCTTATTTATTTCTAAAATTGTATCTTTGCGAACTGTTTCACGATATCTTTCCTTATAGAGCATTTATATCTAACTTAGTCTTCCAAAATTCATATCTCTTTCATTGACTAATTTATTATGGAAGTGTAGGTAATAGTAAAATCCTTTGATACTAAATTTTTTTCCTACTTCTTAAAATTCTAGCTCGTTTCTTCTGCTGTTAGCACGCGTATATATTGCAGGCTTGTTACACTTAATGGCAGATTAACATTGGTCTAGAAGCTGGTGTCAGTCCAGCGCGGGTGCCCTTTTATAGGCCCCATAATATTGACGCCAGCTACTTGCTCAATGTAAAACTGCCAAAAAGACGAACTAAAAAGTACTGGCCTGAGCGGCTTGATGCATGACGTGAGTTACTAAATCAGCTTAAAAATGCCGGTCAAGCTTAACTTTTCAGTTAAACTACATCCATTACAACTTTTTAGTGCAAACTGGTAGGTTAAGTTCACATGACTGCGCTTTACAGGAGCGATAAGCGCGCGAATCAACAGCTAGCACTGTTAAGTACGATCTTATACAAGATCATACTTAACAGTGCTAGCTGTTTACTGTGTGAATTGTAAACATCTAGCACTGTTAAGTATCATCAAGTATGATGTGCCTTAATTGAATTTTATAGCGTTTTATATTGAAATAGAATACATTTTTTTTAAATAGTGATAGAAGCGCAACGCGAAGAAGAAGGTCGTTCGCGCCTCCTCAAGGTGCTAGGGGAGTGGTTACGGGCCGCGTGCGCGCGCTACTGGATCTACGTGGTCGTCATCATGCTGTTCGTCATCGGCGTCACGGGCGACCGCATGACCATATTCCGGATCATCTATATGTTCCTGTTCCTCGTCTTTATACTCATGTTCCAGGTATGACAAATATTTTAAAGGGGCTGATTTTGCTGCTCAGATACAGGAACCTTTTTATTTACTCAAAATTAAATCAAAATTAAATACTTAAAAAAATGTTTACTATCAAATTGTAGAAATTTGATGTCATTAAATACGCGAATACAATTGGTACCAGACTAAAAGTGATTGTATTTGAGCAGATCGCTCTAGATATTATGTCTCTTTTAAATGAATACGCATAAATCCAATAAAAAATTCTAGCCAACGATTTATTTCTCTCTCTCTCTCTATTTTCTTGTTCATGAGTTTCAAGAAATGTTTGGGATTTTTTATTTTTATTTCGATTTTATAAATAAAATCTCATAATTTTCTTCCAGATAAGTTATCATGGGTGGCGAAAACTAATGTACATGTTTTGGATCACAGTCATCATATACTCAATGGTTAACCTCATACTCATATACATATACCAGTTCGATAACTTCGCTAAGACTATAGAGACATATTTGCGGATCAACGAGAGATTGTAAGTTGAACTTTAATGTTAAATTATAACATTTTTCTTGAGGTATATCACAATGAAATGCATTAAAACCTACTAACTTACGTTTCAGGCAACATGACTTAGGTTTAGAACCGTACCCACCGGCGGATTTATTTGTGAAGTTGCTCACACCAACACTGTTCTTGATTATTACTATAATGCAAGTGCATTATTTCCATAAAGACTTCATGGCGCTATCGGATTTGAGAACCAGGCAAGTTGTAATCCATACTATCCATACTAATATTATAAATGTGAAAGTGTGTTTGTTTGTTTGTTTGTTTGTTTGTTTGTTTGTTTGTCCGTCTTTCACGTAAAAACGGAGCCACGGATCGACTCGATTTTTGGTATGGGGATAGTTTGGGAGCTGGAGATTAACATAGGCTACTTTTTATTCCGGAAAATTATAAAATAAAAATGGTTATTTTGTATAGAAAATCGATAAACTGTCGTACTATACAAAACTGTCATTTCTACCATAGCCGCTTCCAAAGAGGTATGTCAAAGAGTATTGTAGTCACTGACGTTTTAGCCGCTTTGGATTACCTACTTTTTAATAAGTTAATATGGCAAAACAACGTTTGCCGGGTCAGCTAGTAATCCAATAAACGTTTTAAAAATCATTCTTACGACCTATGATATGTCATACTTGTTTTATTACAGAACGAACACTGTAAAAGATGCGGAATCAAGCCGACATAGCCAAGCAGGAGCTTCGACAATCAAAGATGACGTTAGTATTTTATCTATAATGTACTTATATCTCTAGCCTAAAATTAGTAGCACTAACGGTCTTTGACTGTAGTTTTATCCATTATTGTAAGAAAGAAAATTGACTTATTTACTGATAATGAAATTTATTTTTAGCTACCCCAGTTACCACTCGAAGAGGAGCGAGCTGTGACGCCGGAAGGTGAAGACAAAAGTTTGACTGAAGCAGATCACTCTATTGAAATGTCCTCTATGCACACAACTGCTAAACGGTCGATAATGAGGTATGTATTGAATAATTTTATGAACTTTTGATTGAAATAACCGTAACTGACTAACTAACCGTAAAGACGTAACTGAGAAAAGCTTTGTACCTAGATTTCTAGCTATTGCGTTCACAAAGAAGTGCAGACAAGGCTTGCTAAATGACATGCAAAAGAAGTGCAGAAAGATAAAACAATTTCGGTCACTCGTCATCTAGTAGGAGAGAGTGTGGATGGAAAACCTGGCTGGTTCTGAAAAAACCGGGTGAAAACCGTGACTCACGGCTAGCCGGTTTTGCCATTTGAGGAGTCGAATCGATATTTGGTAGGCAGCAAGAAATGCGTCAAATCGAGTTCGGCTCTTTCAAAACCTGGCTCTTTCATCCACACTCTGCCCTAATGCCTTTACATAAGTTTCATAATATTTTAAATTTACAATGTCCTCCCCCAGGAAACCGTCTCGTACGCGTTCGTATGCGCCCACAGTAACGGAGCGTCCTTCGACCGGTTTCCGCGAGGTGGCAGTGAAGCTGTGGCAAGTGTTGCGCCGCCGCGGTGCCCAGGTCAAAGACAAGACCTTCGTCTATCTCGACATACATCTCGTCAAGATCATATTTATTTCGCTCATGCTGCTGTGTTTGCTCAATGTGAGTAGCTAACTTTGCCAGAAGGTACTTAGATCCAATCGGGATTACCACGTGTAAAGCGTCCTTCGACCGGTTTCTGAGGTGGCAGTGAAGCTGTGGCAAGTGCCGCAGGCCAAAGACAAGAACTTCGTCTACCTCGACATACATCTCGTCAAGATCATCTTTATTTCGCTCATGCTGCTCTGTTTGCTCAATGTGAGTAGCTAACTTTGGCAGAAGGTACTTTGATCCAATCGGGATTACTACGTGTAAAGCGTTCGGTTCTTCGACTGGTTTCCGCGAGATGGCAGTGAAGGCGTGGCAAGTACTGCGTCACCCCGGCGCGCAGGTCAAGGACAAGACCTTCTTCTACCACAACACACACATACCGCCAAGATTATATTCCTCTTGCCCATGCTACTGTGTTTGCCCAATATTGGCAGAAAGCTTACTTTGGCAGAAAGTAGTTTAAATTTATTCATATGACTACGTGTAGAGCGCCCTTCTACCGGTTTTTCTCTAGAAATTTTACAAATTGTCTGAATAAAAGTTTTCTATCTTGCTAAAAATTTGTTTATGATAAGTACACAAACAAAGAAAACAGCACCTTAATACACATCACATTAATGTGAGTTTCCAATGACAGGTATGCGCGATGCACGTGCCAATAATGTTGCTGATAGCACCCGCGCTGTGGCTCAGCCAACGGCGGCAGCGGGTGTGCATCTTGCTGATATCCATCCTCATCAGCATGTACCTGATGGCCAAGATGGTCTACCAGATCGAGTACATCAAGCACTCCATGTTCGGGATTCAGTGTCCCACCCAGGTTAGTATTATTTTCAATAGTGTTGCTGATAGCGCCACGCTATGGCTCAGCCAACGGCGGCAGCGGGTGTGCATCTTGCTGATATCCATCTTCATCAGCATCTACCTGATGACCAAGATGGTCTATCTATTCTATATCGATCAGATCCAGTACATCAAGCACTCTATGTTCGGGTTTCAGTGTCCCACCTAGGTAAGTATCATTTTAATAAATGAACTAAATGTTTAAAGTTGTTGGATCGGTATTGTTATGATAACAAAAAAGATATCTAGGCTAGTAAACTCTCGTAGACCAATTTCTTACCAAGGAAGGGTATGTCATTTAAGCGGACCGTCAAGACGAGAAAGGATGATCTTTCTGGATCGCAGCGAAGCAGCTGCTTGTTAAATTGTGGTAGGGCAAAACTGACGATTCGAAAATACATTTAAAAATGTTTATTTGAATAAAGGATATTTCTATTTCTATTTCAATTTAATCCTATCATCATAACTATCGTCATTGCAATAATCGAACAATTTATTGATATTTTTCTAGACTGACCTCCATCTCAATAAAACCAACACGACGTACAACAACGCGGAATGGCTTGGGTTCCACAAAGCCACACATAAGCGACCTCTGGTTGTGCTACTGGAAGGATACATCGCACTCATTGCCTTGTTCACTTTCTACTCCCTAGTCACATATAGACAACAGAACTTAAGGTTTGTATATCAATAAAATTCATTCTTCAACTGCAATCCTTATATGAAAACGATAAATAAAAAAAAGATCTAAAGATTTATTTTAATTTTTTTTATATTTTTTCTAATTGCTTTTAGAGATTTAGAACAAACAGCTAGGAACAAAGATAAAGTAATGTTCCCAGAAATAACACGTAAGGAAGCTGATGTAGATGTTATACACTGCATCAAATATTTTATGAATTACGGATTTTATAAATTCGGGGTCGAGGTGAGTTCCTGTTTTTTTATGTTTTTAAAATATATATTTTTACATGTTTTAATTTAGTTAACATCTAAAATACTGGCTTAAAATATAATCATTTAATAAATATGTTTTTTTTTTACAAAATCACATACATTGTTCTGATTCAAATATAAGCCTTTTCGCACACGGGCCACCGACCACAACCACAAAACGCCGCCATCGACCTATTTCCTGTATTTTTTGTACATTTTATATGAACTCGCCGCACAGAGTTGACGCCCGCCGCCGTTCGCCGCTAGTCGTCACTTGTTTCTTCTTCTAGCTTCATTCAAGTGGCAGCGTTTGTGGCTGTCGCGTGTGGCTCGTGTGCGGCGACGGTAAGTAGGTAACAGTGGCGAACGGTCCATACATTCACTTTAAAAAATCCCTAAAGCCCCCAGTACAGGATGGCCGACCATGATGGGCTATCGTGTACAGGCAGGCCTGTCTCACTTCCATACAAGCGGCGCAAAATCCCCGAGATATTTACCTACTATTCTGGAAAACAACCTAATTTCAACTTTTTGCATTGCGTATAGCGTTCATAGTACAATAACTGTCTGCCGTCTCGCTTCAATCTGCTAGGGCTGTCAGAGGTACTACTTTATCTATGAAAGTAAAACACGCGAAGCGAGACAGATGGCGACATTATGCGGATGCGTGCGCTGCGTGTGCGACAAGTCGAGCGAGTGCCAGCCTATTGAGACTAGTCCGGTGACCGGACGCTTGCGTTTATCATACCTAAACTCGGGAGTGAAATTTCTGTACCGTAAGGTACTAATATATATTCTGTGGTACAGGGGTAGTTTGCGTTGCTCGCAGACGGCAATCGCACGCAAACTCGCCCTGTACACGATGGCCCATCATGGTCGGCCAACATGATCGGCCATCCTGTACTAGGGGCTTAATAACCCCACCCCACCGATCCACTATGCATATCATTAATTATTATTGCCACCTACTTTTTACCCGGCTTATCTTCGCCATATTTCGACCCCTCGCCACTGGTCTCTACTATTCTCTCCGATCTAGTGCGCATCCTTTCATACATACAAATAGTACCACTGCCACTTGAGACCCTCATTTCTCGAATTCAGACCTGCCGTAATGTGGAAGCGCTCTATAATAGTTATATTTTTACTTACTTGGTACTATAGATCGACAATTTTTTCTGTTCCGGTGAGAGCGGCGCTATGAAGATTTTTCTTTTTTTTTTGTAGAAATTTAACCGGTCCTGATTTCTAAGACCTTTAGCCAGCAGCAGCGCTGTGGTTGGGCAATAACTCGACAGCAAAATGACATTAAAAACAACACGTTAGTTCCAGTTTTCCACCACTGGAACAGAAAACATTGTCGCACTATAGAACTAGATAGACACTGTCTGCATAATTTGCACAAGTCTATACTATCTATACTAATCTATACTAATATTATAAAGAGGAAAGATTTTATTGTTTGTTTGTTTGCATCGAATTGGCTCCGAAACTACTGGACCGTTTTAGAAAATTCTTTTACCATTAGAAAGCTACATTTTTCCCGAGTGACATAGGCTATATTTTATCCCGATATTCCCACGGGAACGGGTACCACGCGGGTGAAACCGCGAGGACCCGCTAGTATAATTATAATTTACCTGTCCAGATAACGCTGATTTGCCTGATCGGCGTGATCGGTTCGCGCATGGACCTATACGCGGTGATATACGCCGGGTGGTTGCTAGCACTAGTGTCCGTGAGACGAGCGAAACAGGCGCGCGTGTGGCCCGCCTTTACGGCGTGCGTCACATTCCTCGTGCCGCTGCAATACATGCTCGCTGTTGGATTCCTTCCGCAGTTGTGCGTCGCTTACCCTTGGGCAGGTGATGATCAGGTAAGCACTTCGAAGTAGCACTATCATCAAAATTCTAAATTCAATCTTTTTTATTCAATTTAGGTTGAGGTAACAACACTTATGAACGTCAAAGAAGCTACGCCATTGGTTCGCAAAGGCACTGATTTAAAGAGGCAGTTGTAAATAGCAGTTTTGGTAAGTTAAAAATTATAAATGGCACGTTTAATAACTAGTTCAGCAGTTAAAAATAAGCAGTAAAGTAAACAAAAATGAGTAATAAAAAATAATTAAATGGATCAGTGAATATTTAATTGAGCAGGAAAATAATAAAATGAGCGGTAAAAATTATTAAACGAGCGGTTACGTGTGGGCAGTAATAAATCGGAATTTGTCGGTAAGAAATCTCATCCTAAGCAATTCTATAAACAATGAATCTTGGTAGGTGATGAATTCTGTACCCCGCACTAGGTTTATTATTTTCACAAAAAAAATAACCACGAAATTTAAGGCGATCGCGAAGCGCAGCGAAGCGATCGCCTTAACTTTCTAACCTATCACGTGTTCTATCTACAGGACTTCCGGCAAACTTGCTCACTTCTAACTTTTAAAATAAAAAGTAAAAAATCTAGAAATAATTGCTCACCGTGAACTGCCGAACTATGTATCTAACTGCCCATTCCATCATTTTACTGGCCATTCATTTATTACACTGCTCGAACAATTTTTGAGTCTTCATTGTAAGATAAATTAACCGCTAAATTTTATTTTTATACTATTCATGTTTTACTGCTGTAGTAAATTTACAACCACCCGAAAATTAAGTAACTGCTCAAATTTTTTTTTCAACTGATCATAACAACATACCAAATGTTTAAATAACAGTTGGAAAAATTATTTCCCGTTCGCAAATCCTACGGCGGGAGACCTTGCGAGAAGAACCGGCAAGAATTATCATCATCATCATCATCATCTTCATCATTATCATCAACCATTTAATGTCCCCACTGCTGGGGCACTGGCCTTATGCATGGATAAGGAAAATGGCCATGACCCATCACGCGGGCTCAGGTTTGGTGGGTATTAACGACTGCAAATGCAGCCGGGACCAACGGCTTAGCGTGCCTTCCGAGGCACGGAGGAGCTCGAGATGAAAAGTTTTTGATCACCCATACTGTGACCGACCATTGCGAAAGTGGATTCACCACTGCGCCACGGCTCCTCACTACGAAGTAGCACTATTAGTAATTATATCATACTGATCTCACGCTGATATCAGTGTGGCGGGTGAAGTAGGCGTATGCAACGTGCTTTCTCGTGTCGCTGTAATACATAGATACATACATGCTTGCTGTGAGATTACTGCCGCAGCTCTGTGTCTCGTATCCCCTGGCAGGCGATGACCAGGTAGGCACTTTGAAATAAGACAATTAGTACTTTGTCACGTGGTATAGCTGGTGCGGTTAAGATTGGCAGAAATGGCGCGTGTGTTCACGCCGGCACGCAAGTGCCTGAGCATTACAACTATGAGACTTCTGCTCCTGAGCTGGAGACAATCAACTTTACAAACGGCATCTGTACCTATATGTTTTTTTCCCTAGATGTCTGTATATTAGACTGCGACTTAAAAGTACTTATCATGTTATTGCGATGAATAATTTTCTGGATAAATTAGAAAACACAGTGAATTTAATAAGAAAGTATAATTTTTCTCAGCAAACGAAACATATCCGCACGTGGTTGTTCCTACCCTACATCGACGAGCCGCCTCACGCTCTGAAGCTGGTGTTCGACTACTTCCTGCTTCTGTTTGCGACTCGGCAAATGCGAGTGTTCCGCATAGAGAAGACGCACGGCGATAACTACACCGGCGGATCTAACAGCGAGGACATCGGCAAAGACTGGGAGACCCCTGACTTCGTCAACCCAGTACCCGACTTCTTAAGCTACGTTGGGTAAGATCATATCTAATTCCTATAAGGGTCAATTCCCGCTGAAAAAGCAGCAGAAAAAGGTCACCGCGGTGCGATCCTTCCAGCAACAAGCCGTAAGGGTAGGCGTCTAGGTGAATATAGTTCGTTCGTAATTAGCGCCGTACAAACTGAATTCCACTTTATCATGTTGAAATTAGAGTGGCTAATTATTTAAATGGTTCAGTCGAGTGCAGCTTCTATGCTTGTACTATGCGATTATTATAAGAATAGGACGGGTTGTTGACAAACTTCACTCTGAAAAGGTACAGCTCGCAAGAAAGTGCAAAACAAAATGAAAATAGTTTTTTTTTATT
Organism: Crambus lathoniellus; assembly: GCA_949710035.1. Taxonomy (NCBI): domain Eukaryota; kingdom Metazoa; phylum Arthropoda; class Insecta; order Lepidoptera; family Crambidae; genus Crambus; species Crambus lathoniellus. The sequence goes on along the minus strand of OX453300.1, from coordinate 28,512,911 downwards.
TTGGCATGGGTATTGCCACTTTCAAAACGAAGATTTTTATTTTTTAAATCCATCTAGCTATTTCCCTTTTTCTTCGTACACAATTTTACTACTTATGCCCTTCGTTATGCAGGCGCCAGACATAGCACACACATTTGAACAAATGTTTGGACACATGGTTTAGCACGGGTATTTGAGTATTTGTTCAAAGCTTTGATAAAGTGTATAATGTCCTTCTTAAATAGTAAACATAATTTTAAGGGGTCAATGTACTCATGCATACAAACAACTTTTACTATGGTACCAACATTGAAATCGCGAAAAAAAATCAGCTGTTCCATACATTTTGATCTATTCGATTTAAAATTTTCTATGGAACGGAACAGCTGATTTTTTTTGGCGATTTCAATGTTGGTACCTTAGTAAAAGTTGTTTGTATGCATGAGTACATTGACCCTTAAAATTATGTGCACTATTTAAGAAGAACCTTATATTTCTACAGTACTTTGCAATGTCAGAAGGAGAAGTCTCAGACCAGCGGGACGATGATTCTCAAATGAGTGGAATAGAAGAGGTGGAACAGCATTAGCAAGCATAATGTGTTTTGATTTACAATTGGCGGATTCACGAAAGGCGCCTCCCCGAGTGGCTTGATTGAATCGTTCCCCGTGATACCAATACCCGGCGCACCCTGGTAACAGCTAGATTCTGCCGAATCTAACTTCAATCAACGTGCAGAATCTAGCTGGCCAATCCTTTTACCATGATATACCAATACAATTTTTCACTAGACCCCCAATTTACCAATTTTATTGTAAAGTTGATTAAGTATAAAATTATTTTCATAACTTGAATTCCTGTTTTATTTAAATACTTAAAATAGTATCAAATTCAATTTATTCTGTGTTTTTGAAGCATAGTATTAAAGTACTCCGCAGAACAATGAACGAAAAAATGGTTTTAGTTAAATATCACAAAATTTTAATTTGATTAAGATTCAATCTACCTGGGGGGCTACCGCGTAACTTGATGGGTATGAACTTCATACGTTTTTGGGAACTCTAAGTCAATTTTATAAAGAAAATAGCTGCTATCAGTTCCTTGTTCTGTGACGTCGGGTATAACAATAACTAGCAAGCAACGTTCAATAGAACAAAGCAGCAAAAATCTATCAAAATAAAGAATTCAAATGACAGTTGAAGCCCATACTTATTTCTTAGCCGGTAGCCCCCCTGATCATTTTCGTAAAAGCATACTTTCATGAGTCCTATACTTTCCGAAAAAATCAAGTTAATAATTTATATTTATCTGCAAATTATTCATATATTTTGGTTTGCACGAACATCATTATTTATCGTAAGCTATAATATGACATGATCAGCCCCCTGATTCACGATAAATTTCTTTTTTTGCACACCATACTGAAGTGAAGTGAAGTTAGTTTGACAGCACTTTGACAGCTTGACGTCACAACATGGCGGCACCCCTATCCTATTCTTATAATAATCGCATAGTACTATTATTTATTGTGTGATTAGGGGCTCCGCGCGGCTGCTCTTTCAGTGGGAATAGCCCGAACAGAACATACTATTTAAAATTTTTAACTCTAATTCTGTAAAACAGGGAGGAAATACAACCCTTCCCGGGGTTCTTGAACGTTCTTCTTAATACAAGGTATATCGTTGAAGATTGTCGGTTTGGCTTATTCAGTTCTGGCAAAGGCTTCACATATAGACTGAAACAACATGTTTTATGTTTTCCTTTCACTTTTACAGATTTAAAATACATGACACGGATGATGTTTTCGACGCTTAGTTTTGTTTGGCAACTAGGCTTCTTCATTTTAATTTGTAATGTTGGTAGAAACGGCAGCAGATTCTTTACATTACGTCAGACGCACCGTATTATTTAATGAATATTTTTCTCAATCATTGAACTAGCCTTTTGAACATCTCAAAAAATCACACGAGTGCGGCATAACTCATACGCGGAGTTTTTATGTCATATTTTTGTGCTAAGCCAAAGAACACGTAGTTAGACCCAATTCAAATATTATGGTGTTTTGTATCACTAGAATAACAGATTATCTTGGAAAATCTGAGTTAACATCATGGTTCCTTCGGTTAATGCTTCCTACCTTTGCTTTATACTTCGGACATTATTTGCACGTTGTTAAAGCCGAGTATTGTTACTTACCACTGGTACTTTACCACTAAACTAACATAGGTAACGCACTACACCAGAACATTCAATTCCATTCCATGATTTTAATATTAATCGAAATGTGGTATTTATACAACTTTAAGCGGGCTACACACGTTCAGTTTTAACTGACAGTTTTGAGTGCAAAGTATAACTGACAGTTAAAAATTGTTTGGCTAACGGTGTCTGTTTTGTCTACACACGTTACAAGCTAACTTAACATTCAAAACTGTCAGTTAAAACTGAATATCTGTGGCACCCTTTACATTACGCTTTTACGTCTCTGGCTGTAAAAGAAACATATGATTTTTTTCCGTATACTTAATAGGGATCAAAAAAGTTCTTTTTAATTGTATGTAAGTATTGACAATTTATTATATTTTACTTTCAGGACTTGGCTGGACGTGGTCAAGCGTGTAGTGTTCTTAGGCATGCTGTGGGTCTCGCTGGCCATAATGTTCATGACTGGCACGAACCGAGTGAATCTGTTTTCTATGGGATATCTAATAGGCTCTTTCATATTCCTGTGGCAAGGAACTGACTTTTACCTGCGGCCCAAAGAAGCTATATTACAATGGTAATTCGTTATTTATTATTTACCTCCATGTGTACCATTTAACTTTGTTTTTTTTTTCTTTATTGGTTTTCGTGATTTTTGTCATAAGTTGACGATGCCAATCCCATCGTACTTATAATATTATAGGCTAATCCTTAAAAACTTTGTTGTATCTGCTGTAAGCAAATTTTTTTTACCCACTATAACTTAAAACAAATCAGCCTTCACCTAGTAAACTAACTTAGACATTTAGAGCTGAATTGAACCCTTCGTCTGTTATGTCTTATTTTCAAAGCGTCCAACCAAAGCAGGTCGTTGGCGAAATTTAGTCTTAAAAATACTCTTTGAATATTTTGATTCTCAATAGAAAAACAGTAGACTGGAAACGGGTTCACATGCAATTAATCTTTTAATTGTTTCTGAAGGTGGACATGGCTCCTGCGATATAACGTATCAGTGGTGGTGGTGAAGGCGTTACTCCAGATACCGGGCTGCATGTTCAGCTCGCTGATGCAGGAGCATGCGTGCTGGATCGTGCAGCTGCTCGGCATCGGCTGCGTCGACAAGTTCGCGGGCGGGAACATCGCGCGGTTCCTGCGGATGCACTACGTGAAGGTACGTGATAGTGTAGGGTTACTTCAGATCCCGGGCTGCATGTTCAGCTCGCTGATGCAGGAGCATGCGTGCTGGATCGTGCAGCTACTCGGCATCGACTGCGTCGACAAGTTCGCGGGTGGTAACATCGCGCGATTCTTGCGGATGCACTACGTGAAGATACGTGATAGTGAAAAGAATAGGATGGATCGTGCAGCTGCTCGGCATTGGTATTTAGATTATAATTTAGATTATAACATGTTAAATCAATTTTTTACTGTACATGTATTTGATCATAATGATGTTTTTCAAGGACATCAAATAAATAATAATAAAAACTTTATTGCAAAAACACATAGAAAAAAAAGAAAGAATAAGCACAGTATTACAAGTCCTACAGTAGCGCAACGCCTTTAATAACGCGCAATGCCGCCGCCGGAGTTAGTACTTAGCGTAAGTAGTCCTTCGCAGATACGCTAGGGTTGTCACAAAATGGGAAATAAAATAACTTGGATTATTATTGTGATGTGGGTATCACTAATTTATATTATATACGTATATATTTTCACGTTTTGCACTGCCAGATAGATTCAAGATTCAAGATTCACGATAGGCAGGAAGCCTATAATCGGTGACCGATTTTTTGGTCGGCTACAAAAGAAATCCACCGATATTAATAAAAGCCCCGGCCAACCATATTATCGGTCCTAGTGCGGTCCTACAAAAAATCTGACACAATTCTGGCGGCCTAATGCAAATGTTGCTCTGACTGTACGTATGTTCCTACAGGTCGCGCGGGGCTGTTTAAGATCGCTTGGCAAAAATGAAGAGGGGTTTTTGCCTCGCGCATGTGTACAACATTCACGAAGTGAGTGAGCGAAAGAAAGATGCCGCGCCCAAGGCCATCGTTCTTTATTCGCCGCGCGACATATACCTACCTGGTGGTACCTAATTATTACCTATTCTTAATTTTTCTAACGAAATTTGTGAGGCTTTTCACGTTACGGTTACGTGCATGTAGCTTTCACTCAATTTAATTTACATAATAAATAATAGTACTAGACAGATAATACGTAAGTACTTACTTAATACGAAATTATAGAAAAACCTACCTCTCATCACGTGCAGGGGGAAATCTATGAAACTTTAAATTCTTGTTGTCTTTCGATGTTGAAGTACATCCGTACACAAAACAGATTTTGCGCACGATTACAGCTAATTGGCGAAGTTTGAAGCGAAATAATTTTCAACTGCCCTTCGCGCTCCGTACCGAAAACTAAGCGTGTTTGCCCGCCTCCCCGCGAGTCCCCCGCCGTTGCCCCGCGTAAGTACGTTCGTTGCGCTACTGTAGGGAATATTGTAATACTGTGGTAGAAGATCATCAAACTTTATTTTCCTATTAGAAATTGAATATTTGTCCCATCTTCAGGAGGCTACATGTTCTGTGCCGCAAGAAGACATTGGTCTGGCTTGGGATGGAGTGTGTTTCGCGTTCCTCATTTTACAACGAAGACTTTTCTACAGTTACTACTTCTATAGAGTCATAGATGAGAGCAAAGCAACAACCGTTCTAGCGTCTCGGTATGTCAATTTATTACTAAAGTAAATCTAATTTATCTATTAAATTATTGTGTGTATGAACGCAATGTTTTCAACAGAGGCGCCGAGTTGATCGAAGAGCTTCGTCTAAAGCAAATGAATATCCAAGAGGAACAGGAAATTAAGATATTAGAAAAGATTAAGGTTAAGATGGAGAGGATAAAGGCAAACCAAAAGAAAGTACAGGGTGTTATGGCTAAACCACGTCATCATGACGCCGGTGAGTTATTCAGAGTTATATTTCAGGTAAATATAAAATATTTACTGATAAAATGATATCCGCGACTGTGATCAATGCTTAACATCTTGCAGTAGATTTTATTACTTGTAGTAAAGTTTGGTTTATGAACTATTTTTTAAAGTCTTTATAAAGATGTGCAAGGTCTGAAAAGTAAAGAATGGATGTATTTGTGTAATGACGTGCGAGTATTTGGTACCGCTGCGCCAGAGGAGGACGAGACGCAGCCATCGGAGCAAGTGCCGCTGGTACGCGGCGACTCGGACGTGTCCCAGCGCGGATACCACACCCCAGACTCCCCACCCTCACCGGCGTCGCCTGCATCCCCGCGCGGCTTCCACACCCCACTATCAGAACCATCAGCTCCGCCTTCTCCCGTTCATTCCCCTCCCCCCGCGCCCGCGCTTCCGAACCCCACCCCTTCTCAAGGCCCGCCTTCCCCCTCCTCCGCGCTGATGACGGTATCGCTGGAAGCGTACTTAGAACCGCGGCGCATATCGTTCGAGTCGCCCACGTCGTCGGCGCGCGCGCAGAGCCCCGAGGAGTCTTACCCGGTGTTCTCGCCGCCGCCGATCCGCCGCCACACGCTGGCCAGCCCCAGCCAGCTGCGGACCTCCATCATATCGCAGTCGAGCCGCGCCGACCCGCACTCCCATCATACGTGTAACTACTTAGGACGTGTCTGTGTTGCGCACTCCAAGCTTCCGATCATTGCGGGTCCAATTCTTGATAACATATCCAACCAAACAAACTTGTTATTTTTTTTTGTAAAACCCGCATGATACGGAAGCTCTATCACAAAATTCACGATAAATGTACCACTGTACACAATTGTACAGCATTTAACAATATTATGTGTTTGTTCAATTCTTTATTTTACGCTTAGGAAGTCGTGCGCATCCAGTCTACACGAAGAGGCATGAAGGTACAGTCGACATAATATCGGGCTGGTGTTGGCGGTGTTTGTGACCCCCTATCATGATTCGTTCTGATCTATGAATACTTGAAAATCTTTCAAATCTCATCTTTCAACTCTCCATATTTTACTTTATAAATAGACATCATTATACTCTAGCCCAATTTTCCCGGTGTGAGATAAAAACAAAGCAATATTAACACATGTTACATTAGTTGCAAGGTTGTGCTAACAATATTTTTTAGACAAAGTTATTAACCGACTCCCTACCCATTTCTCAACAATATAAATTATGCCCTCGTGAAGGCCTTAACGTCTGTTTAACCACATCGCCTCTTTTTGAAAGTAATTCACTAAATGTGACTATCCTCTACATATAGCGACGCATACACATGCGCGACAGATCCTGAGATTGGCGCAGAGGATGGTCAAAACTGGAAAAATGGGGAGGGTAGGATCGAAGTGGATAGGATAATAATAAAGAGAATAAAATCATGGAATCGGGGTAGGATAAGTGCAGATGGGATACTACTGAATCAAATGATTATTTTGTAAAAAGTTAGTGTAAAAAATGGGGTCGTAGCTCAGTGGTAAGAGCAGTCGCCCGGATAGCGAAAGGTCGTGGGTTCGAGTCCCATCGGAGCTGGTTGTGAGTCAGGTCGATTTTTTCTAAATACTTCATTTTCCATTTTTCAACCATAAAAATTGCATTGTGAATGCAAAAAAGCAAAAATTTAAATAAGTTAGTGTAACTTAAGGAATCCGGGAACGCGTAACCTTTCACACACATGTTAACATTGCTTTGCTATCGGAAGACGCCGAACTGTTATTCTGAACATGTGCTTTAATAACGTTTGCATTATGGGACAGTGAGCTGATGATTCCACTCTATGTGTAACACCCACTCTATGTCTTAATCTCCCCATGCTGGTGTGTGAACTGTGCCGTTGAGTTGTCATTTCTCTTATAGCGCGCGACACGCCGTACGTTCCGTACAAGCAGCCCTCGAGTCATCAGAAGGGTAACGTTGAGACTGTAATTCGCCGATGTTTATTGTCATTGCGTTACTAACTCCTTCAGCTTGGTTGTAACGGTATATAGGCGTCAACGGCAATTTGGCGAGGACTGTCTTAGTTTGTGTAAGACATTGGTAAATGTACAAAGTTTTGTAAAAAGTTATATTGTAAATACAAAATATAAGACAGTATACGCCCTTTGCACACGCTTCTGGTGCATGTGTATACTGCTTTGCATGATGTGCATGGTATGTGGATTGTTTTTGAGTGCGTGTTTTGTATATTATTTTGTATATTAGGCATTTAAAAGGTAGTTTCAATTATTATGGATTATTTTAATAAAAACTGATCACTTTTTTATTAATTTTTTTACACGAAGTATTTAAGTAGGTACTTTAACAATTAATTTTTATTTGGAATTCTTTTGTTTTTAATATTTTAATTATGTGGGACACGTTTGGAATTTAAAATACATATTCACACATTTAACATCACATTGTGTGCTTGTCAAAATTTTATAATTGTTGCCAGCTTTTGGTGGGATAAATTACAAAGGTATTGATGTAACTAGAACAAAAGCCACAGTTAAACACAGACTAAACTGTCACAATAAGATTTTGATGTATTCTCATAGTAATATACTTAAAGTGACTATGCTGTAATTTTTGATTTTATTTTCTAACGATGCATATTCTAGTTACGTCCATACGCAATATATCATAGTACAGTATACTATAACTATATCTCTTATACAGCGGTGCGATCCGGAGACTACTACATGTTTGATGAATTTGATGACACGGAAGTCCACCTCAAAGATGAAGAGTCGAGCTCTGATGAAGATGCGCCTAAGGAAATGGGCATTGGCAAGGTAAGTCTTATGTTTAAGTAGCTTTCGGAGATATGGAATATTATGTATGAATGAACTTTAAGGCTGATTCTTCAGATGTAACAGTTTCGCTTATTATAAACATAGTAATCAAATAACTCGCATTTAAATTCTAGCAGTCTTTTTTATTATTTAGCACTTCATGTGTGTAACCGCTACGAGCAAGTAGCAAACAGTTATCCACAGTTGGGCTATATTAGTTATGTAGTGATTTCGATCTGAAGAATGGGCTTGAGAGGTAATTAATTGAATTAAAAGTATGTGACAGTGTTTTGACTAATATTTATCATCATCATGTCAGCCGAATGACGCCCACTGCTGGGCACAGGCCTCTAATATTGTGTTTAACTAATTTGTGTTTGACAAAAATAGTATGGTGTAAAACAGAAATTCAGTAAGGAGGTTTATTGCTATTATCTATGTAGATAATGTCGTCTTTTTAATATGATGATTCAAATTAAAATGTCTGTTTTATTCTGTAAAATGAAATTCATTAGATAGATGGAAAGTAGAATTGATATTTCGTCAATTTAGGTATTTTGGGGACGGTTTTGTATTGAAAGTGTAGTATTCTTGGATTTGCATGGGTTAACTAATAAAGCATGGATTTAATTAAGATAAATGTGGTAGAATTTTTCATATATTTTCTACTTGTTATTCAGAAGCATTCTTTTTGGGTAAGGGGTAGTGAATGTTATTTTTCCGCATGATGTCAAAAGTTGGACAGTTTCAAATACGCAAGGTACAGGAAAACTTCAGACGACCATGCCTTTAAGCTTTATGTGACTAACTCTTACGTGTTCTTGTAACTTACTCCTCGCCGTCGCACACGTCGTTTACACTACGTGCAACTCCGGTTAAGTATTTACCTAAGCACAGCAAACAAAAGACTGAAAGTTTTTCATAGAGCGGTTAACGAAGTGGGTAGTATAATAAGTGACGTATGCGACCGCGAGAGTGACGGGTTTGGTGCGCGCTAGCTGCTGTCGACGGCGATCAAGACGGACCTGAAACACGCCGTGTCGCTGCGCCGCGCGTCCGCGCCGGCCATCCACTCGCCGCGACACACGTCGCTGTCTAGCCACCCCCACTCCTATCCGCAAGAGGTAATCCCTGTTCCCCTGAATATCATGTCCATATACAGGGTGGAATTAATTCATGATACCTCGAGGGAAAGTATTGAAGTAATGGAGAGAGCAAATTTTACTCAAAGGAACCATCCCATTATTTTTGAAAATATGCTTCCCTCACTCAGTAAGCTTAGCATGACTACCCAAAACGTGATATATATCGCATTATAAAGCGATTTATCGACATTTAAACATCAAAACCCATAGACTTTTGACAGTTAAACGGGATAACTTATCATATCATATCATTAGAAAAACAACACCCCATATTTTTATGGTATAATAGATAGGGTTAATCATACGGATCAAATGTCTATAACATACATAATTAATTAAATGAAAGGGAACAATGAAAAACATCACATCATATTAGGGTCGAGTCGATTTTGTACTTTTCTATGGAAAAGCTGATTTAAAAAAATCTGTGAATGCAGTTTTGTTTTATTTCAAAAATAAAGGAATGTTTCCTTTGAGTGAAATTTGCTATCTCCATTATTTCGAGTAATTTTCCTCCATGTATCATGAAATAATTCCATCCTGTCTATAGGTACAGCCCGATTCAAACTTTTTGGCGTGTCAGGGAGCGTAATGTACTCTGAAACGCAAAATCCTAAACTTCCATAGCCCCGCCCCTTTCACTCGATTCTGTCATGACAGGAGAGTAGAAGGGGCGGGTATAACAAAGTTTTGCGTTTCGGAGTAGACCCTCGCTGCGCGAGATGATGCGCAATACACAATTTAGAGATATGCGGGTGGGAGAGGTGAGGTTGCGGGGTACTCCACTGCGCATAGTAGCTAACTTCACGCCTGCCAATAAGCTTGAATCGCTCTATACCAATCTTGTTTACCACTCCCAAGATCTCAGGATCTTACACAGAGTTAACATATAAATAAGAGCACAAGAAGTACCTATTTATTCTCAAAGCAGGGCTCGGAAACCTAGTTAAAACTCGCGAATCTTTCGCAAGAAACTCCATACATTATCAAAAGACATTTGCATTTCGGTTTCGCTCTTTCAGAATCGAGATTATTTCGGTTCCAATCAAAGATCAAAACTAAATGGTTCTTGCTCGAAATACCTGTAAATATCGCTCGCTGATTTCGGTTAGTCAATCTGACGCAAACTGTATGAAACGGACACGGACATATGAGTCGGCAGATGATTTCGACTAACCAGGTTAATCGCAGCGGTTCTAACGCTCGCGAATCGGTTCTGCTCCGAGCGAGCGTTTTGTGAAAAACCTGGTTAAGCTTAATTAAGCGGTATTTTACGAACTGTTCCCAAGCCCTGTATTAAAGTATCGATTAACCTTTCAAATTGATTGCTACAGGTGAGTTATCTAAATGAATAATTATGAACTATATGTTTACAAAAAGTGCTCATCAGTCATTACATATTTAAGTTTACAGCAGTAAAATTCGATTTATCGGGCAGAAATATTAATAGTAGGGTAAAGTACCCAATTATCAGCACTTTAAGAGTAAAGTCCTAACTTATACACGTTTATGACATTTAAAAATACGTTTTCACCCGTTATGACGAGTTTTCTAGTTTCAATATTTAATCAGTATGATTATTTATTTAAAAAACATAGTTTATCCTTGTCCAATGTTTTTTTAGATATGCAAGAGCAAAATATGACCATCTCACCATTTATCAGCACCATCACCACCAATTATGAGCATAGAGTGAACCAATTATCAGCACTGTGATAGTGGTATTGAAATTATATGATTTTTTTTAATTAAATATGTTTTTATATAGGTAGGTACTCTGTTAATAAACATCACTACATAGTATAAAACAAAGTCGCTTTCTCTTTCCCTATGTCCCTTTGTATGCTTAAATCTTTGAAACTACGCAACGGATTTTGATGCGTTTTTTTTAATAGATAGAGTGATTCAAGAGGAAGGTTTATATGTACTTTTTATCCCGATATTCCCACGGGAACGGGAACCACGCGGGTGAAACCGCGGGCGGCCGCTAGTAAAAAGATATAATTTACATATAGTCTAACAGTATTTATAAACTTAACAAGGCTTAACATCTTTATAGTTATGTAGGCATTTAAATAATTTGTTCAGACTTAGTAGTTAAATCTCACTAGAAAGCGACTTACTTAAATAATCTGGATGGTAGGTAGGTATTACTAGCTGATAGGGAGGTACAACTATTGCGGAACATTGCATAGCAATAAGAAAATTTAAATAAAAAAGAAAAGTTCTTGCTCTACATCTTCAATCAATTATTTTCTTCTTCTATTCTTTTTTCTTGTTCTTGATTTTCGTTTGTGCATTTTTTCTTTTATTTGATTTATTTACTTCCTTTGGTTTCATGGTAACTAGGGGGCTCTGTAAAAAGAAAAGATGATGAAATACTAGGAAAACCAAATTATCAGCATGCTTTTGATCTAATTATCAACACTGACAAATGGCAATTAATGCAATTTCAGCACCTTGCTAAGATTTAGATTCCGAAGGTATAATCTACTTTTATCAAAAAAATTCATTCTATACAAAAAATAGACACGGTATGCAAAAAAATAGAATAAGTAGGTATTTACGTACTATTTTCTATTTATCAGTACCAGTGCTGATAATTGGAAATTTGCAAAATAGTGGATCCATATATCAGCACCACATTTTACCAATATATCACCATAAACGCAAATTCTTCTTTTCAGATTATCCTCATAAACTATCTTATAAATCAGAGAAATCAAAAGTTTTAGTATAAAATATCTAAAAGATCTAATATTAGTATAAAATGTAAACACATGAACTTACCGTCGATCACAAGGAACTGGCAAAAACAGGACAAACTGCAGGATACAAACGTTTAATCACAAGTTTTTCGCCATTTTCAAGTCGGAAAGTATGGTATTGCCGAGAGTAGGATTTCAAAAACATAAATTTATTTATTTTCCAACGTGGTAACTCAAATAAGTTAGTGAAAAACTTATAATTTTACTATTTATTCAGAGTGCTGATAATTTGGTGCAGTGCTAGCAATTGGGTCCGTTACCCTACTGGCTAATTAATTTTTATTCAAAGCAAAGATTTTTATAACTAGTAATTATAATAGCAAGTGACTTAGTAAATAGTATTCCTGTAGTTAGTACCTCTGTATCTCAAGTGGATTCGACTTCTCATGATGTCTGCAGAAAGAGGTAATATCGGTTCTCATAGTTCTTAGCAATTATAAATTGGTGAAGTTGGATTTCAAGTTATTTATAAGGCACGTTGCTTTTTCGTCTTGATATCTCTACAATGTAGATTGCATGATATTTGTTGGGGATTATTATTTATATTATGTATGTGATAATTATCGGCGCATGTTTTATTTATATGTGTATGTTATCATAATTTTGTTACTATAGATTTTTATTCCCGTTTATCAAAATGTGTTCAGCTGGATTGTAGTAATTCACTTATTCATCAATTGTATTCAAAATATTACATGAATTTCATTTATTTATTTTACTTTCATTTAGCATTTCACCGAAATATGTAATGTTTTTGAATTGGTTATAAATCAACACATTATGTATAAATTATTCTGGCTTACGATAACAGATGCAGTCAAGAAGATCTCAAGCAGATATCACTCAAGAAGGTGACGTGAACATCGCTCTGTCGGAGAAAGAACGTGATGCGCCCGTCTCTGAATTAGATGACATTGCACCTTTACCCGGTTAGTAAACAAATTTGAATGTATATTTAAAACAAATCCTATTTAAAATCGTGTACGTATACGTGCAAGTATACGTACGTGTTGGTGTTATTGTATGGGCTTTAATATAATTCTGTATCTCCAGAGCAAGAGACCCTGGTGGACAAGATAAAGCGATATCTGGATATCGCGTGGGCACTAATATCAAGTCTTCTCGTATCGCTGACACGGCACCTTATGAAGTATTCGCGAGATTACCGCTACGTGTCACGCACACTTTCCGTTGAGAAGAAAATACTTAAGGTTTGTTATACGCATTACCATTATAGCATTTTTATAAACTGTCATTAGAAATATGGTCTAAAATCTAAAATCTTAAGAAACTACATGAAACATTACACAGCTACCTACTGTCTTATTCAAAATACGACGTTTGTCAACAGGAGAAAGAAGGGTTCGGTATTGGTTTAAGAGAAGGCTCACAAATGATATGGGAACCGCTGCCAGAAACGCTCTTCCATCGGTGAGTATCACACTGAATGGGGCTAACTCTGGGACGAACTCCAATAAAACTTTATTCCATTACATTAAGGTTGCTTTTTGTATGGAAGTGAAATAATGTAAATTTTACTGGAGTTTGATCTTGAGAGGATACGTGTGTTTTAAATTATTAGCTTTAGTCTACGCCGTGCTTATGTGCATGATTATGAATTTAATGTAGTAAAACTATTTCTAATACTATTTATTGAATGTGATTTAGTGTAGTGTAATTGACAAATTGGTACTGTTTAAGTAGTATTAGAGTTTAACTAACAATGTATGTAGTGAGTAGAGTCTTGTTTTTGCATGCTGCCTAGTACTAACGAAGTGGAATGTTATGATACGAATCTCCTGATGCCGGCTATTGAGATGGGGTTTGTATACTTTGTATTAGTAACTAATTTAGTTTGATTGTAGATGTAGTTGCATTTTGATATCGATAGATTTTGTCTTAGTAAAATTATTGTAAGTATAATAATTAATTAATAATAGTACCTACAGTTCTTTAAATATATTAAACCTAGTATCAATGATTGGCCGTTTGTACTGTCATTATAGTTCAACCAATTCAGAAAGAATATTTGTAAATGAATTAATTAGCCGAAAAACATGCATCTTTCATAAAATGAACATCAAAATTCATCAACGTTTTTTAATTGTGTTGGATAATATTTAGATAAAATGATTTCAGTAATTTGGCTCAATCATAGATTTTGTAGTTCAGTAGTAAACCTTTAGTGCAGTAGTGTAGTTCAAGGTCGAGGCGGGTATCATCGGAGCAGGGTGTAAGCATGTGAGGTCTTTTCAGCCGTAAGTTAAGCGAAATAAGCGTGCCCGAGATCCGCATCCTCGCGCCGAGCATGGAACGAGGGCTCGACGCGTCGCCGCCGCCGCGCCGCGTCGCCGACGACTCGTCGCTGCAGTCGCCGAGGCAGGACGACGACGACGATACTTCCGAACATGAGAGCGCGTTTTCTTTGCAGTCCACTGAGAGGTGTGATCGAGTATCGGTCTGCACTGGCTTCATTTAAAGCTCGTTTTTGTTTTAATTTACATGAAAATAAAAACATGTTTGATTAGCCTTATTGAAAACTGTAAATAAACTTTTGGGTTGTCCATATTAGTTTTGTTTATATTGTGAAAACAATGAACAAGTAAATAAAGAAAGATATCCTCTATCAATGGAAATTGGTAAAGACCGCACCTGTTAGTGAATATTTCTTTAAAACATAATGTAAAAATGTACTATTAATCAATAACTGAATAAACCAGTGCAATCGTTATTATGATCTTGACGTCGTATGCGATGGGCTACGCTGTGTCGAACTTTCTATTCTACTTTTTATCTGTTGTCAATTTTCCAAGTTTTTATCGCACGCATGCAAAAGCGGCTTTAGTTATATAAGTAACTTATAGTATTTAAATGTGAATATATGTTCAAATGTGAGTAATATTATTCCAACAAAGGCTGCCTAATTTTTATTTTCTTTCTTCCAGAAAAAGCAATTGAATTTTTGTATTTTAAAGATCTTTAACTGTGACACTATTCTCTATGTTGTCTACACATTGCATTTTCCTAAAGACAAACCACAATATGCACCTATCTTTATTGTAATCTGATTTAATGTTGTACTTGTACTATGTTATAAGTCTTCTACGTCATTCTTTATCTTAAGCTGTCTATTTCTCCTTCTTCGTCTTTCTCAGTCTGTTTCTCGATATTAAATCGTAAGTAGGTACTAAAGTAAAATTGTGTTACAGCAAAGACGTGACGATTCTGGAAGAGCAAGATGACTCGATGTTCCGGCATGAGAAGTCGCCATTTGTGCATCTAGCATACGCACTCTGGTACGCCGTACTTGCGCACACTGATGTTGTGTGCTACCTGATGGTTTTCATCAATCAGGTACAGAATACATTTCGTGGAAAAGATGAATTAACTCCGTCACTTTGGTCAAAACTACTTACTCGTGGATTCCAAATAATATTCTTTTCAATCTTTTTGTAGTGGTAAAAAGATAACGTAGAAACAATATTTTGTTTCAGATTCAATCAGCCACGATCCTTTCAATTCCGCTACCTCTAATGGTGTTTCTCTGGGGTACCTTATCGATACCACGGCCTACCAAAACTTTCTGGGTAACACTCATTGCCTATACAGAGGTGCGCATACTTTGCTTATACAATTTTGAACCATATTTGTGTAAAGTTATCGGTTATTTTATAATGAATACTTTTTTCAGGTTATTGTCTTAATCAAAAGCATGTTCCAATTTGAGATTCTTCCATGGAATCAGAAGGTCATTCCTGTAAATATGCCTTTCACCGCGCCACGTATCATCGGTATTGAGAGGAAATATAACTACGCTCTCTATGATTTACTGTTACTGCTTATCATTTTCTTCCATAGGTACGACATTTTATAAAACCTTTTTAGTTTATATTTTCTCATTTTTTATTTTCTTTTCTTAATTTAGAATAATCAACAGTTGTCACTAAACTATTACAAAATTATCCACAGTTCCTATCTAAAGTTTTACAGTTGTGCAATCCACACCGCTATCTACAGATTCATGTATAAATACAGTAGACTTTTTTAACTTTGCTTAAGTAAAAGGATAGCTTCTTGAAAGTTTCGGTGTTTAGAATAATCACTGGAGGCAAATAAAAAAGTTAATGGCTGATTTACATGGGTCCAGTGACTGGAACTAAATCGATGACAGTCCAGCGCTGGCTTGGACAGTCCAGCTTGTGCGGAGTAAAACTACTGGCTACTTACTGGATCCGATTAGTGCTACTGGCTTTATGTAAACCGGTTATAAGGGGCATTTTTGTAAAGCTTAATTTGTACGATCGTATCATCACTCCACCATATCTAAGGCGGTAAAAGCTTAAAAAACTCTTATTCCAAGGTTCATGTTAAAATCCCTCGGCCTATGGAAAGAGTCCACTCCCGAGGTGGAGCTACACGAAGACATGGAGTACAATCTGAGTCCAGAAGACACGCAGCTCGTGGTCGAAGGCCGCGCCGATGAAGTCGGCCGCAAGTACCTGCAGCTGCATGACACAGTCGGACCGTGAGTGTTATTTGTATCTATTTACTCTTTGTGCTCCTTGCTCCCCATAGGGACTCATAATAATTCTAATGCGGCCTCCAGACTCACGCGAGAAGTCTCGCCGAGATTTGACTTGAGAGATTGACCCGAGAAACGAGAAGGTGCGGCCGTGCGGCCTGACACCGAGCGGAGAACATGCGAGCCCGAGAACAAGAAGGCGAGAAACTAATCACATTCTCGCTTCTCGGGGGTTCTCGGCGTGAGTCTGGCTGGAGGCTGCATAAAACACAGTTTCGTGATGACATTTTCTTAAGCTTAGACAATTGGTGTGATTGTAAGGAATTATTTATATATTGATTTATTGTTCTCATAGTCTTCATCTTCCAAAGTATTAACATTGGCCATGTGCTAGCGACGCTATCTAATTAAGATATTAAAAGTGATTTGGGATACGTAATTGAAGCTATTCACATTACCGTCATTGCCTAAATTCATGAACAAATCTTGTTACTAAATTAGCTCGTTCAATGTACTTCTTTTCTTTTGTTGAGTACAAAATTCAAAAAATTCAAAATTGCTTTATTCAATTAATAGTCTAAAATCCCACCACGAGTTTTCGCTAAAACCTCATTTTTACGTATATTTATGATTAGGAGAATATATATCTATAGGGTTGCCAATCAAAATGTGGCCGCTAGTATAAAAAAAATACCACTACCATTTTTCGCCAGCAAAAAATAATTTTGTTTTTCATAGTGTTTGTATGAAGGACAAAGTTTTTGCGGGTTTTAGCGAAAACTCGATAAGCGTACTAATTTGCAGTGGGATCTCAATCTATTAGGTTGAGATTACAACACTTGTTAACGTCAAAGAAGCTACGCCATCGGTTCGCAAATCCTACGGTGGAAGACCTTGCGACTGCGAGTAGAACCGGCAAGTCTCACTAAGACTGACTAAAGCAAACCCTACAAGTCAATAACAGGTGATATGAATGATAGAACGCGTGTATTGGTTTTTGAGCGCTCTCAGGTAGTTGTTATCAGCTTGTAGACCACCATGTATAGTATGCGTATACTGACGTGTGAGCGCGCTCAGACAGTCGCCACCGGCTGGTGGACCGCTGGTACTACGTGCAGGAGTCGATCGCGGCGGCCATGGCCGAGCTGGGCGCCCGTCGGTCTGACCCGCGCGTCACTCACCTAGTGTGGCAGCAGCTGCATCGCCTGCACGATGAAGCCAAGCCCAACCACCAAGCCCACAGGCGTCGGAGACGGTAGCCGTTAATGCTAGTATAAGTACTCGGTTGTTAGGCCTCGTGTTCAAGATACGGATTGCGAATGATTGTGTTGATCTGTTGTCACTATGATGACGATGATTTTTTCGAAAAATTTAAAATGAAGTATTAGAAAGATTTCAATAATAAAAATTGCATTGTAAATGCAAAAAAATAAAATAGTTTGATGATATTTTCGTCAATATAATCGGTGAAGTGATAACCGTTATATAGCGTGCATTTTTTTTCGAACTCTAATCCAAATTCCATCCTCACCTCATTACTTTTATATTTGTTTTCTGGGGTCCAATATTTTCCAAAAAAACATTTTCCAAAGTTACTTGTCATATCATAAACGTTTCTGAACAAGAGGTCTTACGTAGTTAGCACGTAGTTTATTATTATGTTTGAATAAGTTGGGCTAATTCAATATGATGTTGCAAAAAAGGTTTTTTCGTCGATAACATTGTACATTTATTGTAGCTACTTATGTAATTGTAATGTTGTAGGTATATCATCATCAATCAAATCAAAAATTAAATGAGGTTCAGTAAAAATTATGAAAAGCGAAAATTATGTACTTAGTTATAATTTAGTAAAATTATTGTAATTTAGCCGTAATAAATAAAAACAGTCAATAATGGTAGTGCTAGTGTAGTTAAAATGTTGTAGTTGTCTTCTAAATTAAAATATTCAAGTACTTACCTATATTAGTAAGTAAATATATATCCGTTAAAGTAAAGTATTTGGATAATATTTTCAACATTTATAATAATGTTTCTATGTATGTTTATAAGGTTACATTGTAAGTAATTAAATCATTGTAATTTTATACTATTATTATCATCGAATGTACTGTTATATAATTAATATTTTATTTATTTGTGTACAATATATTACATAAAGCTAGTTCTATTTATTCAGCTACCTTTTGCAATGAATTTAAAACTTATGTGTTATTTATGTGCTCAGGCAAAGGAAACCGGATGAAAACGGTGCATTGACGGTGCGGCAAGAGGAAGAAGACGATAAGCCGGAACGCGAGCATTATGACTACTCGCAGGAGCCGGGCCCTTCCAAGACTGACGACGGAGATTACAAGTAACTTTATTTCAGATTTATACATCTAGAAATGTTTTTTTTATCCACCACGGGGTAGCACTTAGCCTTCATCACACCTGATGTTAAGTAGTGATAAGGCTGAAGGTGGAACATTCCCGGCGCAGCCTCATATAAATCATCCCGAATTTAAACATTTGGAATGTTTGTCTCCAATAAATTACTGATTTAAAATTGATTATAAAGGTCGATAGCCATTCGAGAATACTATCGTATCATAATCGTTTGTACTTTAGTAATAATTGAAATGTTTAAATCTTCGATCAACAATTTAACACCTAGATCTTGATATACTACGTGAGCCTTAAGTCTAGTATTATTGTTGATCGACATTTTAAATTGCCTTTAAACTTGTTTCTTTACTTTCAGGTTCAACGATGACGAAGAACCTATAATTGCAGTGACGACTACGTTGGAAAACACTTGCCATCACTATCCACAAGTCATTGTTCTTTCGTAAGTTATTTTTTAAAAGCAAATCCGATCAATTCGATTAGGCTTGTTATAATTGAGACACTTTCACATTCTTAATTATTACTCCACTACACATGAATACCATTCAAAACGTTTATTTATATGTTTTGTTAGTGCTTTCAGAAATTCTGCACCGTAAAATATTAACAGTGCGTCTTCTTCAATAGTTCTCAATTATATAAATATTGTACGGTCGCCAGCACGTCGGGTTACTACAAAATGTAAAAATTTATTAATTGAAACTGAACTCTTTCTGTTGGAGATAAGGTTGAATTTTATTTAAAGAAATTTGACAGTTTGTAGTAACCTGACATGCTGGCGACTGTACATACAGGAACGTCCTCACTGGGAGCATTCTTTCGTGAGCATTTGTAAACAAGCAATCGTAGGTGAGCAACAAATGCTTCCCACCGAGCCCAGCATCCACTTTCGAGCAAAACTGTGAACTTTCTAGTCGAACATTCCCTTGCGAGCTTAGAGCATTCAAATACGATCTCGTTAAATGTCATTCATTTCAAAATGTCGGATAGAACGGTCGTTGCCGGTTCCTTGCTTTACAAATGGCCAGTAATATTACTACAAACATTCTCATTCATTTCATTATCTGAGTTCTCACTTTCGAGCATTTCATTTGCGTGAACATTCGAATGCGAGCCGTTTCCGCGAAAATCGTTGCGACGCGACGTCCACACCGGCCGAAATTCGCGCTTGCGTGTAAGGTTTGTATAGATTGGCTCAACGTCCACACCAGTCGAATGCTCATTACACGTGAATGCTCTCATTGAGGACGTTCCAGTCCTTAAGAGAACTCCTTAATTTTCAGCCCAAAGTCCTAAGAAGTCTTCAATACAGCATTTCTTTATTCATACTGCAGCTTTACTTCAGACTAGTTAACCATACGATCATTACCATTGCAGCGTTAAGCGCTACCTGCGGCCGACGCAGCGGTTCTTCAAGCGCATGCTCGCGCCGGGCGCGCGCGTCACGGCCGACGTGTACGCGTATATGTTCCTGTGCGACTTCTTCAACTTCCTTGTCGTTATATTCGGGTTCGCTGCGTTTGGGGTGCGTTATTAGAAGTTACTACTTATTTTAACTCATTACATGCTATTAAAATTTTTACTTTTTTGCATTCACAATGCTCATTACATGCTATTTTTATTCATCTCGTCTCGAGTTAAAGGTAGGCTCGTCATGTTTAAATCCTTGGTAACCTATTTCTCCGGCTCCGGGAATTCGGCTACATCGGATGTACCGCTACATCGGATACGGATCCGAACTCGGTCCGAAGTGTGCGCGTAGATTCCATACTGACTGTTTCACGCACACGCACAACCTCTCAGTAGCTATCTAGCACCTCGTTTGAAATGGTTTGTCCGGGACGCAGTGGACAAACGTATTCCCGTGTATCCGTCTACGTCAAAACACCAGCCTCCGTACAAACGGCCTGTAACTGTTCTCTTAGTGCAACTCGTCTAGTACTGAAGAACTGTCTTCAGTCGATTTTTATAGTTCACCATCAAACGAATTACCTGTACAGACACACCAAGGCGACGGCGGCGTGCAAGCGTACCTAGAAGAGAACAAGGTTCCGATCCCGTTCCTGATAATGCTGATCCTTCAGTTCGGGCTGATCGTGATCGACCGCGCGCTGTACCTGCGCAAGTACATGCTCGGCAAGATCCTGTTCCAGTACGCGCTCATCATAGGCGTGCATATATGGATGTTCTTCGTGCTGCCGTTCATCACTGAGAGGTGGGGCTTGGGCTATGCTCACTTAGAACGCGTATTCGTACGCATTTTACTCGTGCGAACACGCACGAATAATCCAAACCTTACAAGTGGTATGGGTGTGCGCAGACTGAGAGTGAGTTATTCATACGCATATATGTCAATTTGTACACGACCTCTTTCGTGAGTTATTCGCATCCAAAGTGATTGTAGATTAATACTAATTGATAAATAATAGGTATTTTCTATATTTAAGATCTATTTACTGTGGAATGGAAAGGAAGCGATAAAAAGGACTACACTCCATTTAGCGAAGCAAAGATTTTTAGTAAACAATCTTGATATGTCTCTTTATCTAAGAAATGCATTTCATAATAAGAAAGATGATTTACATACATTATCCATTTCATAATATGAAAACAAGGAGTTACTTTGAATAAATAAGTGGTTTATATGTTTATTATTGTATTTTATATTAAAAGACACGTCAATATTGTTTAGGTAAAATCCTTTGCTCCACTACTGAATAGACTATAGTTTCTAATTGAGACTAATCGTGTTTCACCGCGCTGCTGAACCTGTGCAAGTTCATGCTCGGCAAGGAACTGCCTGGGTGAAACGCCTGAAAATAAACATAATAATATTCATGATCTTTGTAATGTTACTCACATTCGTGATCTTTGTATTATCCAGGATTCTAAGTTATTGTTAGACCAGCAGATTGACCACATTGTTAAGAAGCCTCTAAGTCTAAAGCGCTAGGGCTTCTGATGAGAACCTGCCTACAGTTTAAAAAAGCCAAAACAATTAAAGTCATATATTGCTCTCTTGTGGGGAGTATTCTGGAATACAATTTACAAATTTGGAATCCACATTATTCTATATAGGTAGGTACATAAATCGGTTGGAATCAATACAGAAAAAATTCATGAAGTATTTGGAATAATAAGTAATAATTAATATTAATATTTATAAAAAGGTTTTCCTTAACGAATCAAAAAAATAAACATTAACTTCTTATTGCTCAGAACGTTCAACACACTCCCGCCTCCGCCGATGTGGTACATGGTGAAGTGTATCTACCTGCTGCTGTCGGCGTACCAGATCCGCTGCGGCTACCCGCGCCGCATCATCGGCAACTTCCTCTGCAAGTCCTACCACTTCCTCAATATGGTGTTCTTTAGGGGGTCAGTATTAAAGAGTTGTTATTTCATCATCATTATGCTTTTCTAGCGACACTGCCAGCTATGGAGTGTCAGTGCTATGGAATAGGTCTCACCCATGGATCTCCATAGCGATCGGTCCTGCTCTACCCGCATCCAGATTCCAGCGGCCTTTACCAGATCGTGTCGGTCCTCTTTGAAGGTATCGGTTCGAACCGGGCGTCGAATGACAGCTGCACGCGACATGACGTCACGCCATACTAGTTGTTATCTATGGTATTTGTATGAAATCTAGCGTCGACGCTTGCAGTTGCGTTTCAACGCCCAGTTAAGAGGTCTGCCCACGGAACGTCGTCGTTAAATTATTAAAATCAAATAAAATTTACTGTTTTTGTATACAAACATAAATAAACTTTTGTCACTAAGCGTTCTTTGTAGATCTTAAATTAAATCTTTTATATGTGTTGTGACAAACTATAAAGAGAAAACAGAAAAAACGAAAGTTAAGTCATGATAATCTCTTCACCTGACCTTAACGAATCCCCCGAGATATATTAAAACAGTTACTTTTCCCATACTTTAGATTCATGGCTGTTCCGTTCCTATTCGAGCTTCGTACTCTCATGGATTGGATATGGACTGACACTTCGATGACGCTTATGGACTGGCTCAAAATGGAGGATATATTCGCTAGCGTGTTTCTACTAAAGGTAAGAAGGTTGCTTAGGTTTTTACATTTTAAAGTTTTTACTAAGCTACATACTCCGAAACTTAATGTTTTGTAAAAAAGTTAAATTGTAATTAAACGCTAATAAATAAATGTTTTGTAAAAAAGTTAAATTGTAATTAAACGCGGTTTCAGGATTGCTTTTTTTGTTTCGAAATTTCGTATAAACGTAACATTTAACAGATTAATCTGCCTATATAAAAGAGTAAAGGGAGTCAGAGTAGTACTTCTGGTGTTTTTTCTAGTTTATATTTTTCTGTAAAATAGCTTTGTAAATGCGAAACTTTGAATTCATAACTTTAAATAATGTATTAAGCAATCATGCTTACCTACCAGTGCTCCCGCTACGTGGAAGACGAGTTCCCGCAACCGCGCGGCATCAAGAAGTCCAGCACCTCCAAGTATCTGCTCGGAGGAGGAGTACTGGCATTCGTCATCGCCATCATTTGGTTCCCGCTCGTGTTCTTTGCCTTCGGAAATACTGTGAGTTGATCTATGTTAATACAAAAGACAACGACCATTTTTGTATGGCAGCTGGCGTGGATTTTTTTCTTGCGGCCATCAACTAAACATTGAAATATAATTTTTTGCAGCAATACAGACAATATTAGCCAAGGAAGTACCTGTAAACTCAGGCCGAACCGAGTGAGAATAGCTAGAAATAGTATTATATTATCTGTGCTAGAACTTAACTTTGTTTTATATAGTGTTTGTATAAAGTCACATTTGCGGTTTTTTAAAATGTTCTATAGACGGACGGATGGTTCTAACTTGGTTCTGCCTGAGTTTACGGCTATACTGTCTTGGCAAATTTTATTTGTTATACTATCAAGAATTGATATTTCAAACATTTTGTTGATGGCCACGAGACAAAAAAAAAAGACGCCAATTTTAGACAATGCCTTTTGATATCACAGTATGTCAAACAAAATTCACAAGTTTATTTTTAATTAATATCCAATTAAAAATAAAGATTCTCAAAACAAGAAAGAAGAAATGTCCTTGGCTTCTTATATTACTTACCTACAAATAAAATATCAAGTACTTCAGCGTGTATTTCATAACAAGTTTGTTATGAAATACACGCTGAAGTACTTGATATTTTATTTGTAGGTAAAAACACGCGAAAGTTTTCATATGTTATATGTAAATTGGTATTTTCTCTCAAGGTTGGCGAGCCTAATCCACCTACTGACGTAACCGTGAAGATCCGCATAGGACCTTTCCTTCCAGTGTACCAAATGTCAGCACAATCGCACAATATTGATATGTAAGTCCCAACCATATTTTATTGTACCCTTTATTATGTATACTGTAAAAATTGGTACAACAATTTGTTTACTTTGTTTAAATTGTTGTCTAGATTTGCAGATTGAAACGCAGGAAATTTTTACATCGTCTTATGTCCCCACTTCTATGGCACCTGCCTTCTTTATAAATGGACAAGGAAATTTGTTCGTAACCCGCAATGCGTATCTATCCCATATGATTCCCAACACAGTTGTGACCGGGCTGTGGCCAGATATTTAACGTGTCTCTAAAATCTCGGCCTTCCGTGCTTTTGTTCTCGATATTAATTGTTTTGTCATGTAATCTTAAAAACCATTACAATTACAACTCAAAGTTACTTAACTGCTGCAGTTGCAGCACGGTCGTTTTTTTAAGGAATATAATAAACTGACTGACTAAAATACTAGGTTTGGTTGCGCAAAAATAGGTTTAGGTCAGGTTAGATTGGCGACTAAGGGTGGTTGCACCATCTTACTTTAACCGTAGCTATAACAGACACAAGCTTATCTTGAGTCAGTGGCCAAAAGTAGAACTATGTGTTACTACATATTGTTACCTAGGTTACGCCATTGGCGACAGCGACACTGTCAACGAATCAGATAAGTTTGTATCTGTTAAAGTTAAGGTTAAATCAAGATGGTGCAACCCAGCCTTTATTATTTATAGGGGGGACGCCAGCGAAGCCGGACGGGTGATCAGTCACCTAGTTCGGGACCATTTCACCCAGTTCCCCAAAACCCAGCCTTACTCGCTCACTTAGCATTTTTGTCGGTTAAAAAGTATTTTAGTCGATCGTTTAATTACTACCCTTCTTTAAGGATTTATAATGCCCGGGCTTCACCTGCGTCTAATGCCATTAATTAGCGCGCTATTTGATATAATACGCAGGTGTAGCCGGGTTTTAGCGCACTAATTTGATACAATAAGCACGCTAAGACGCGCATGCCGTTATTAACGCCGTTAGGCGTCACGCAGGTGAAGCCCCAGCATAACAGTAAAACATTATTGATCAGGTTCACCGAGCAAGATTACACTCAACTGAGCAACCTGTACGCTCGGGACCGCACGGCGCAGACGTTCCTATCCAACTACATCTACAACGACGTGGCCGTGGTGACTATAAACCCAAACTCGACAATGAACTGGGAGATCTCGCCGCCCGAGCTCGCCCGCCTCGAGAGAGAGGCGCTCTCCAGTGAGTAACACTTGACTACTAGACTTAAGAATATTGCCTTTTTTAGAGTACCTATCTTTGAGCATCTATGGAGTGTAGAAGGGAAGGAGGACTATCATATGGGGGGGAAGTTGAAAGTGTCCAGCTATGACAGCTAAATAACAATTCCAAAATTCTCCGCAACAGGCGGTTGGTGTAGATACATGATTGGTGTGAATGTAGTAGTTTTTACTTCAGATTATGTATCTTTGTTTCTTATTTTGAAAAGTGCGCCATAACGGAGCGAATCTAGGTTGCTACTGCAGCGCCACCTTAATTTAACGCTGTTTGACGGACATTTTTTCACAAAGAAGATAGTCCTCCTAACCTCTACACTCCATAGAGCATCGCACGAACCGCGAATTTCAATCTGTCCAGAACTACACTCGACATTTTTGACATACATCGTTTTTTTTATTAACTAAAACACAGATAATATAATACTATACTAGTACTAAAACCAAGTATAATGCAATTGGAATTACGATTAGACGGATGGTTTAATGCAATAAGGTATCACTAATAGATTATTGAATGGCCGGAATCACTAGATAAAGGTCTGTAAAATAATTCAAAATTTTGAAAACTTGTGATTTGCGAAAAGTCCAATATCATAGCACTTTTATCAGTCTTCTTACGGCCAGAATTAATAATCAATCCACAGATAGGGATAGACATGATCTAGATTAGTTGCTATACAACGTTTGTTAATAACATAGAATTGCAGTGCCACAACCTTTTTTGTTACGGTGGCCAAAATGTGAAACTAACGTTTTTTTTTTCAATGTCATTTTGCTGTCAAGTTGATGTCCAACCATAGCGCTGCTGGCAGCTGAAGGTAGAAGAAGTCAGGGCCGGTTAAATTGCAACAAAAAAAAGTAAAACGTACATAGCGCCGCCGCTGTCAACGGAAGAGAAAAGATTGTGGCACTGTAATGCCTGGGTGTTGCTAGGTGTTGCCTAGCAACTAATCTGGATCATGCCTATCCCTAGATAGATTATTAATTCTGGCAGTTAGCCGGTGCTGAAATAAACAACGTCAATTATAATGTGTTCACTTGACGATATTACAGAAATCCCTGTTCAACTGTTTAAGGTGTATCGATGAGCTCAGTGGCGCCGCCAATGGAAATAAATCAATTGCATTTTATTAAAGGCTTGGATTAAAAGTTTCGGTTATTTCGCGCAGGTGAAAGAGTGGAATGCATTTTATAAATATACTTTTGAGAACTCAAACTTACGCAATAAGTCGTGAATCTGAATAGTGCCAAAAGTGGCCACATTTGGCAATATCGAGATCCATGACTAGGTGCTCATATTTGAGGTCATGAAAAAACAATTAAAAATTGCATTTTGCTCTTCTATTTGCGCGAAATAACCGAAACTTTTAATCCAAGCCTTTAATAAAATGTAATTGATTTATTTCCATTGGCGGCGCCACTGAGCTCATCGATACACCTTAATTAATCGCCAACAGATGAGCCGCTCCTAGTGAAGTTCACGTACGTGATAACGCACCCGACGAACGCGGTGCCGAACCCGCCCACGATCGAGGACCACCGCGAGGTGTCGATACAGGCGAAGGTCGGCGGGAAGCGCAACCCCGAGCGGGAGACGCTGCTGCAGCTGCTGGCCGGCACCGCGCCCTCCGACACTTGGTAACAAACAACTTATGGGTTATAAGAAAAATGTGATAGTAAAAAACCACGAGCCCTATAAGTAGCTTTCAGGCGGGATTCGAACCCGCGCCTCCGGGATTCCGGCCCGATGCTCTGACCAACTAAGCTACCGAAAGGCTTATAAGTCCCTTCGGTTAGATAGTGTCGGTACCCGCATGGCATTGTGGCTCTTGCTATAAAATCCTTACTAATGCAGATATAACTAATACGCTAATACACACAAGTTGGGTACCAAAGTCAATTAATTATGAAAATTTGGATATTTTTATATAAAAGGAATTTAAGTAAGTGATTTACAAATAAAATGGCGACACTATCTAAGCGAATGGACTTTATACACGACTCGTCGAATTTTTCTATCACTTGTTACGCTGTAGGCCAGCGTTGTTTCATCAATGTGAGGAAACCCTCGCATCCGAAAGAAACATTTTTACAAATGTTTCACAGTCGATTAAGATGAAACAGCCATTAAATAAGATTTTAAAATTTAAAATCTTATTATATGGCTGTTTCATCTTAATCGACTGTTTGTTTAAAACTCGTAGGGCACGTGGTTTTTTACTATCACATTTTTCCTATACTTACTTACAAAAATTGCATTGTAAATGCATAAAAATAATTAAAAATATTAACTTATGGGTTGTTTACATGTATTAAGTGACGAAGTAATTTACTAAATTTAATGTTAACTAAATCCACGCGTGTAAACAGTCACTTAACAGCTCTTTAGTCACAAGTGCTAAGTAAACGATTTAGTGAATAAGTGAGTAAGTAGAATAGAATCTATTTTTGCTTAAGTAACCCCCCCCCCCCCCCCCCTCCCGCACCGCGCGTATTCCCCGGTAGGCGTAGTCTTTACTAAATTTGGTTTTAGATCGCATGTGAACGCACTAATTTAGCGAAGTAGGAAAGTACCTTCGTCCATTGTGACCAAACTAAATTCAATTTAAGTTATAACACGTGTAAACACTTTACTACTTAAAATTAACTTAAAAATTAAGGCACTAAACTAGGCATTAGACTAAATACTGAGGTAAGTGGAGTTTTCACCCTGATTAAAAAAGTGTGCCCAGCAAATTTGACATTTAGCACGTAGTGGCTGTCAGTTGTCTCATATGATCATACGTATTTTTTCAAAGTGTAGGTGAGACGGAAGACAGCCACAGTGCCACAAAAAAGTGTTAGTACTGCACTCTCCAGTTACCTCAGTATTTAGTCTAAGCTTTTTGCTTGGTAACGTGACGAACAATATCTAGGGAATCGGACTGTTTTTTTTTATAAATTAAAATGTTTTATTAATATCAGAAACACGACACAGGTATCTATTTTTAAATATTTTCCATATTTTTGGATATACAGGGTGTTTTTCTATAAGTGCAATACCTCTTAGGTGGTGATTGTGCTCATGAATATGAACAACTTTTACTATGGGGCCAAATCTACTACTCAACAAAAAAAATCAGCTGTTTCATACAATTTGTTAATTTCTACCTGACCAGAATGTGTGGAACAGCTGTTTTTTTTGTGAAGTTGCAAAGTTGGCCTCATAGTAAAAATTGTTCATATTCATGAGTACAATCACCACCTAAGAGGTATTGCACTTATAGAAAAACACCCTGTATAGCTCGTCAAACTTCCTTATTAGACAAAAACAGCGTTAGACACAGATGACGTCAGATGCGTTTAGCGCCATACTCCCGCCATCTAAAATTTCGTTTAAAAAAGAGATTGCTAGAGACACGGTTTTTTACAATTCAGCAGCTCATTACTTGCTTATTAATCAATATTTTGATATTTTTTTTTCACTTTTGGTATTCTTCAATGTTATATTTTTGAATGTTATTATTTTATATTTACATATCAATTTACAGTCCGATCCCTTATTGTTGAACAATGTGTTATTTGATATAGGTATTGATAAAAGTAAAAAAAAAGATATCAATGAACATGAGAAAAAAAAAATATTAAAGAGACTCTTAAAGTTCTGTTGCCGGGACTTACGATGGGTGCGATTACTTAGTCCCGATATCACCACTGATTTAAACACGATCAACGCTAAACGTGTTTAAAACATAGTTCTGTCGCTGTAATCTGTTTGAATGTGACGGAGACATCTGTTTGATGGTGAAATCGAGCCTTACTATTGTTTTTCTCTTCAGGTTAAACGTGCCTGTGCTGTTTCCGAAATTCGTGAAAGTGTTCAACAAAGGAACGGCAAAAGCTGCGTATCAACTAATGCAGCAGACGGAAAACGATAATGGTAAGTGCTGTTTTAAGTTTTAACATTTATCATCAAAAAGGAGTAGTGGTTAAAACCTGCTATACACGGGTAGAGTAAACGGTAGAGTAGAGTGGTATAGTATTACTATCCTACTAACTATACTAATGTAGACATCATTGGTAGAGTAGAGTAGGTACTGAAATTTGGTAAAGTAGAGTAGCTAGCTCCGCGGGCAAGCAACTCTACCGTTTACTCTACCCGTGTTCAGCAGACTTAATGGCTGTAAATAGTAGTCACGACCTCGCGATGGTAGAGTGTGGCTGTTAATTAAGGAAAGAGTATGGGTAAACAATGTTAACTCTACTACGCGCTTGCTTCGAGTTGGCCGCTACCTCTCTCCCCGCCTCACCGCACCGCGTTCCTAAACAGACCTTATTACGACTTAAGGGCACGTACTTCCAAATTATCGAAATCAACCTATGTTTGATTCAAAAGTAAACAATCAAATATTCTTTATTATGAGCAGATAAAAATATAATGTTGAAGTTTCATAAACGATCTTGATTATTTTGTGGCTAGAAACACGATATTCGTATCGTAACTCGACAATAAAAAATTTCAAAAACAAAGAAAATTTTGATTATTTTTATATTTTTTTGGTTTTATACTTAGATTATTAATTTCTAATACACGAATAATATATAGAAAAATAGGTAATGACATATTGTAGACTATTCTCAGGCTACTTTTTCAAAAAGTGAATTTATGCTCAAAATAACAACAAAAACATTGAAAAAATGAAAAAGTGAGGTTATTTTCATTACTCTTCACACGTAAGGAAAAATACAAAGACGAGAGTTTTTGGAAGATCCTGCCCTTGATAAGGTCTGTTAATATTAAGCTCTGTACTGTACGTCTATTACGTCGGACCTTATAACGTCGTAATAAGATCTGTTTAAAAGCGCGGTGCAGTGAGGCGCGGGGAGAGAGGTAGCTGCCAACTCGAAGCAAACGCGTAGTACATACCATCTCATGACAGATTGTATTGAAAGACTAGCTTTCCGCCCGCGGCTTTGCCCGCGTGGACTACACGACGTTATCCCGCGGGAATGTGATATTTTCCCGGGATAAAAAGTACTTAGCCTATGTTCCTCTCCAGGCTACAAAGTATCTGTTTCCCAAATTTCAGCCAAATCCGTTCAGCCGTTTTGGCGTGATTGAGTAACAAACATTCAACCATCCAAACATCTAAACTTTCACATTTATAATATTATAGTAGGATTAGTAGGATGTTCGACCACCATAGTCTACTAGACCGAAAAACGTTATGTCACTACTCCAGCGATCTCATATTGGGTAACACAATTCATTGTTGTAATAGGGTATTTGACTGTTGTTGAAATGTAGATTTTTAATTATGACATTCAGAAATATAACATTATTGAATAACAGATGTGAAAAAAGAAATTCAATTTGTATTATAACAAGCGAATTATGAGCTACTTAATTGTGACTCTAAGGGCCTGTTTCACAATGTCTAAGTAAGTTCTGATTAGCTGTTACTTGACAGATAGTCCATACAAAACTGTCAATTAAACTGGAAAGTATCTTCTAATGTGACATTGTGAAACAGGCACTAACTATCTTTTTCTAAAACGAAATCTTCTATGGCGAGAGTATGGCGCATACAGAATGTGACGTCATTGGCTTGTAGCGCTGTCCTTGTCTAATTAGAAAGTTTGATGCTTTAATCGCTGAAAATATGCAAGATATTTGAAAATAAATACCGAAGTTGTGTTTCTTATATTTCAATAAATATTTTAAATCAATAAAAAAAAATCAGTCAAATACCCTATTGTGAACTTCAATTTTGCATTATCTCATTTTGGTGTTCTTTCTATTGTCTACTTTGCCATGGTTATGCTATTTTTCAACATTATGATTGTACGTCCCAGACCAAGACGCCAAGTTGTACCGAGATGTCCAGTTGCGTTTGGAGCGCGATAACGATACCAAATATTGGCGCGTACGAGAGTCGTGTTCAGCCAAGGTAACCAACATTATGTATTTACAAAAAATCTCTATATATTAATATCTAATTAGATTGTAGAAGTATTTAGAAAAAATCGACCCGTCTTACAACTAGCTCCGATGGGACACGAACCCACGACCTTTCACTATCCGGGCGACTGCTCTAACCTCTGAGCTACGGAGTCGTTACGAGAAGCGTTGAATTTATCCAATACATCTTACGCGTTGTATAGCCAGCGTTAATTTCATCAATGTGAAGATACTCACACACGAAAGAAATACCTTTCCAGATATTTGACAATCGCTAAAGATGAAATTATTGCTATTGGATGTAAGTTGTGAGACGGGTCGGTTTTCTCTAAATACTTCATTTTTCCATTTTTCAATAATAAAAATTGCATTGTGAATGCAAAAAAGTAAAAGTTTAAATGACTTGTATGAATTCGGCACAAAAAATCTCTAAATATTAATACTTAATTAGATTTGATGAGTGTATGAATTTAGTTAGATTACTCGAATCTCATGAATTCTATGTAAATTGAAATATTTTGTGTTACAGGATCCATTGCTGGCCATACCAATGAATAATTGTAATATGTTAATAATGTACACGTTTAACGACAAATTGTTTCCCGAGACTCTTAATTTCATTTCTGGAAGTGGGTGAGTATACACGAAAACAGTAAAATTAGATTACGTATTTGATAGTTTTTAATAGTAAATTCTTAAGAACATTGTAAGGACGAAATATATTGATGATCATATCGCTTATTTACGATGCGGGAGCAATCTCATGGCTGTTGCAAAATCATGTTTAAGGCGCTACTCGGAAAAAGTATGGACTTTTTGATTTAAAACTATAGGACGGTTGCAGTTGTTACAAATCTGGAAATAAGATTCTTCATACCTTTATCTAGATTCGTATAGTTTAAAAAACACGATTTTATGATTTTGCCTCGACACTTTTTCTTTTCGCAAAGACCTCTAAAAAATACTAAAATTCAAGATTATTCTTAAATCGGGTTACTTACACTATTGAAAATTGGTTTAATTAGAGGACACCAATAGTATTTAGGATCGTATAGAAGCATTTTTTTAAAAACCGCTGTATTTTTTTAATACGAAGTGATTTTGCCCTTTTTTTGCCTAATCTGCAAAATCGGTCTCGTCGTTTTCTCATTGCTATCTCGCTTCAGCATATTTTTGTCGAGTATCGCCTTAATTTGATTATTATGTTTCCGATTTTGGTTTTTGATGTATGGTAAGCAAGAACCATAACTTACCACGCGGACTCGATGCAGTAGGTAGGTGTTAACCAGTGTAAGTGTGTGTGGCCCAGTGGTGTACGCACCGGTTTTCAAGGTGCCGCTGTCTCTAGAGGTCCCGGGTTCGATTCCTGGTCGGGTAAATATTGAAAACGAACTTTTAAATATTTCCTCGGGTCTGTGTGTATGTGGTAATAATACCCGTCGTTGTTTCCAATTTCCATAACACTAGTACTCAAGCTTCTACAGTTTGGTATTGGAACAATTTAGGTATGTGACGGTGTCCAATATTTTATTTATAATGTTTGGTCACACATTCTACGAGTTTAACATCAACGTCGACCTCCTTTTTTATTCACAACGGGGTAACGTCCTTCATCACACCGATGTTAAGTAATGATAAGGATGGTGGACGTATATTTATTCTTGGCGCTAACGCCACCAGTAAACAATCACACAGTGAATAAACTTATTAAATTCGCACTAATCACAAATAACACACTATACCCCAAGAACTATCCGATATTTTTGTAAAAAATTCAATAACAGGCCAAATTTTTGTAAACGGCCCTTAAATATAATTTTAAGAGACTACATTTTAGAATCCAACATAATTTCGCATTGGAAGGTATAAAAAAAAAGTTATACCCCGAAAATGGTGCAATTCTTTCAGCAAATATGCTATCACCAATTTTATCGTTAACATGTGTTTATGTTCACCATATCTAAGCACCAAAGTCGAAATCCATAAAGATATAAAACGGGAAACTAATACTTTAGGAAGAAGTCGGTTGTTTCTGATAGCATTTTTAACATAGGTGTAATGCCATAATTTGAGTTTACGTAGAGAGTTTTTTTTAAAGTTTATTTGTTTTTCATTTACAAATATAGGGGGATTATATACTTTTACGAAAGATAATAATAAATGTATTCAAATGTAAAGTGAATTACACTTATACCATTTTTGCCTATTTTTTTATAGATTTTTTAAAGCTTTGTATTTGTTTTTTTTAATGTCGCGGTCATAAATATTGGTGGATTACTAATGAATTATTTATTAAACTAGATAATCTAATTTTCAATGTTAAGAAATTACTGATATAGAATTATTGTTGAGTCTCCATAGAACGAATTAGTTTGGCTCTCGGGCTACTAGTAGGTAGTCTAGCGAGTCAGACAATGCAATTTGTCGCGGACGCGAGCCGAACAGGAAGTTTTGGGCTACACAACATTCCGCGCGGAACACTCGCGTCGCGACAGAACGGTGCCGCCAACATACCACGCGTTCGCTTCGAGTTGGCCGCTACCTCTCTCACCGCCTCACCGCACCGCGCTCCTCATCAGGATCATCATCATTTCAGCCGTACGACGCCCACTGCTGGGCATAGGCCTCCCCCAAGTATCTCCATAACGATCGGTCCTGCGCTGCCCGCATCCAGCGGCTTCCCGCGACCTTGACCAGATCGTCGGTCCACCTTGTAGGGGGCCTGCCTACGGAACGTCGTCCGGTTCGCGGTCGCGGCCATCGGTTCTCCGCGCTATGTGTCCCGCCCACTGCTACTTCAACTGAGCAATCCTTCGAGCGATTTCGGTCGTTTTAGTTCTCCTGCGGATCTCATCATTTCTGATTCGATCGAGCAGGGAAATACCAAGCATCGCTCTCTCCATTGCTCGCTGGGTGACCTTGAGCCTTCTTAAGAGACCCATAGTAAAAGACCACTCCTACCGCCGCGCTCCTAAACAGACCTTATTACGACCTAAATAATAAGATCTATTACGTCGGACTTAAAGGAGCCCACAGATGATCAGTCGGCCAGTTGGCAACGGCCTGTCAGTACCTACCCTTAGTATGAGTTCGGCGAACTGTATTCGTAATCGAGAACTATCGCTCTATCTCTTCCATGTCCATTGACTGCTTTACCGACATTAGCAGTTCATCCGAGTTTTCGTAAACGTTGACACTTAAAATCAACTCATATTAGGGGTACTGACGGCCGTTGCCGACAGGCGAACTGGTTAATCTGTGGGGCGCTTTATTACGTCGTAATAAGATCTGTTTAGGAGCGCGGTGCGGTGAGGCGGGGAGAGAGGTAGCGGCCAACTCGAAGCGAATGCCTAGTACCTACAAATAATGGCGGCACACAAGCACAGAATAAATAATAGTTACTA
This sequence comes from Crambus lathoniellus, assembly GCA_949710035.1. Lineage (NCBI taxonomy): Eukaryota > Metazoa > Arthropoda > Insecta > Lepidoptera > Crambidae > Crambus > Crambus lathoniellus. The sequence continues at coordinate 28,478,168 of OX453300.1, read as the reverse complement.
TTAACAGAAGCTGCACTCTGCGAGACCATTTAAACAAATACCAACTCTAACTTCAACACCATAAAGTAGAATTCAGCTTGTACGGCTCTAATTACGAACGGTTAGACGTTGCATCTCTTTCTATCGCATATATTCTATCGCGCTCGATAGAATATATGCGATAGAAATATGCGCTAATATGCGCTGTAAATTGTATTGAATTGGTATCCCGAGATACACCCGGAACGGTAGGCACTTATCTCGGGTTCTTGAGCGAGTGACGGATGCCTGACACAAGTACGAAACGCGTGATGAATGTTGTATGTCCGTAGTATCATCGGGCTGTACACCACGTTCGTGTTCCTGGCGTCGCGCGTGCTGCGCGGTTTCTTCTCGGGCATCTACACCAAGATCATGTTCGACGACCTGCCCAACGTCGACCGCGTGCTGCAGCTCTGCCTCGACATATACCTGGTGAGTGGCCAATCAGCGGGGCGATTCTCAGATCTATAGAGATATCTTATCTCTAAGGCTGCATTCGACGAAACTTTTATTCTGAGAATATCGCTTACTGTCGGATACTAATGTCAAATTAGTATGGGGTTTTGACATTACTATCCGAAAGTAAGCGTTTTTCTTGGAATAAAAGTTTGGTCGAATGCAGCCTAACTCGACTAAGTCTGCGCGCGGTCAAATTCGAATACTAATCTTAACATATTTTAATGAAACATAAACGCAACGACAGTCGAAATACAACTACCTAACTGCCGCACTCAGAGACGCCAATTAACTTTAATTGACAATTAAATCTCTTTCTGTCTCTTTTTTTTGTCCAGTATTGGATAAAGTATAGGAACGCTAATTTAATGCCAATTAAATTAAACTGGCGTCTCTTAGTGCGGCAGTAAATATCATTATCAGTTGCGTTTCAACTCAACTTATCGGTTGATCGAACATAAAATGAACGTAAGTACAGTGCCACAATCTTTTCTGTTCCGGTTACAGCGGCGCTACGTACGGTTTTCTTTTTTTTTTTTTGTAACAATTTAACCGGCCCTGACTTCTAAGAACTGCAGCCGCTAGCAGCGCTATGGTTGGACATCAACTTGACAGCAAAATGACATTAAAAAAAACACGCTAGTTTCACATTTTGGCCACCGGCACAGCAAAGTTTGTGGCACTGTACACGAAATATTTAGCTAACATTTTGACATTTCTGTGAGCCGAAACGTAATCGGAGTCGAACGTTTCATCTGTCAAAACAACCGACAAATTAAATTTACTTAGCGTTTCGGTTTACGTTTAGTTTCGATTTGTTAGAAAGAGTTAGTGGAATACGATTTTATGTTACATTTACAATCGAACGTAAACGTAATACCTACTGGTTCGGAACCGAACGATTCATGTTTTAAATTAACAGAATTGGGCCTCAGGGAGGTTTCCGATCGTCCACTTTTCGATGATACTCGCTTGCACACGATGTACGTATGTAGGTAGACTCATGAACGTACGCGCGATTGGAAATTAGTACAAGCGAATGTCACTGTAAAATGTCGACTGGGAAGTTCCACGAGTGTACACTCAACAACACCACATCAGATGTTACAAACAGTGGCGTAATTTGGGGGGGGCAAGGGGTGGCAGTTGCCCCCCCAGAATTGTCCAACCCAGTATTTTGCCCCCCCAGAATTTTAGGGACTTCAGAACGTGGCACTTCCTGCATTTATCATTAGAGAGAACATTATTTGAAAATCATTTTTCTTTAAAAATTTCGTAATGTTTTGGGCAACCAGTACAACCACGCGGGCGAAACGGCGTGCGGCTGTTAGTATACTATAAAATACAGTAGGTATAGGTTTTTTTTTTGGTAGGTCTTGCCCCCCCAATTAAAAACTTGAAATTACGCCCATGGTTACAAACCTAAAAAAACCTGTTGATTTCGATCTCAGATTCTAACAAATTGAAGTTCAAAGTCGATTGGACTTGTTTTTCCTACAATACTTAGTAAAGATGTCAGCGGTTGAATTGAGAGAAGTGAAGTTGAAGGGCACGCCTCCGCGCATAGTGGCTTATCTTCTCAGAATGGGCCATTATGAGCGGTTCTAGCTAGCTATCTTATGGTACGATAATTTTTGTTTTGTTACTTTTTCAGGTGCGCGAGGCTCTCGAGCTGGCTTTAGAAGAAGACTTGTTCGCGAAATTAGTGTTCCTGTATAGATCTCCAGAAACTATGATAAAATGGAGTAGACCGAAAGAAGAAAATGAGGACCAAAGGGCGCTACCACCGTCGCGCTGAGATATTTAAAGTAACAAATTGAATGATACTGAACAAATAGCCTAGTGCTTTTATAATAGGTGTATCTATTACTGAACTCAAAAGTACAAGCTAGTCGGGCCTGCGGTTTGATAACGAGAATATGACGTCCTTTTTACGTTTAGTAGTTGTAATTATTAATACTAAATCAGATCATGAATAAGTATATTAAAGGTTCTATCATCTGGCAAGATTTTTAGAAACTTAAGTTGTACAGATACTATTTTAAGAATAACTGCAACACTGTATTTATTCAATAATATGCTCAATTCTGACATTCATAAAATCAAAATTAAAAGTACAGATCTGCGTCACCTTTAATTTTTCTATCGATATTTTATTAGTTGAAATTAAACGAATGTATTTAATTGTTTACTAAAACAACTGCCTGTTCAATATTCAGATATTGCAACCAGGTAGAATTTCCATACAATACATGCTATTGGAATAGTGTTATACTTATTTTCTGGATAAGATTGAATACCTACTTTAATTTCATTTTTGCGAGTGTTGAATAGAGCATATTTAACTAATTATTTTTTATTATTATCCTATTACTATAAAATAGACTTTCACTAGCATAATTTGATCGTTTGAAATAAGTTAGTGATCTTGTGTTTTGATTTGTATATTTGTGTGTAAAAACATTATTTAAAACGAACATTATGAATTGTAGCGCATGAATTCTATTCGTCGTGATGATACGTAGGTAGTGATCAGGTAGATATTTTTGCATTTTGCTCTACTCGATTGACGTAAACTAAGTGTATCGCCAGTAAATAAGTACATAATGCACGCTCTCTTTATAATGGGTTTAAATCTACTGCTGTCAAATTCTGATTATAATTTATAATATTATAATTTAACTTAAAATATAAAATAAAAACAAATGAAGTCGATCAACTATCGAACTTGGTACTTGTCTGATGTATGGATTTATTTATTATTATATGATAGCCTGTTCCAAATTAACCGGTCTTCATTTATCGCAAATGTTGGTGTATAGTTATAGAAGGAATCTCATTGACGCGCTGAGAGTGCCTGACGGGTACCTGCGGCGCGGTCTTTTCGCCCTCGTGTGCGTTGGTAGTATAGGATTCCCTTTGTGAACGATGGCACGGCGAAATTGACCGGAAGTTTGCATAGCGACTTAAAATTCGTGCGAACATAACATGCGATGATCGCGTAATCTCGTTTCTAATTAAGCTCAACTCATACTGGCGCAGAGTCGAAGCGTCCATCGCGTCAATCTAAATCAAAAGCTTCGACTCTGCGCCAGTGTGAGTTGAGCCTTACCGTCGCGCCGCACACGAGCCACAAACGCCGCCACTCAAGGGTCAGCGCAGACAGAACGGAAAAATCATCTCGGAAATTTTTGAGGTCATTGAAAAATGAACCATGTCACCACAGCCTAAAATACAAAATTGTATGAATATCAACAGAGAAGTAATGCGCGCGAGCGACGCTGACTTCTCATACAATTTTGTATTTTAGGCTATGGTGACATGGTTCATTTTTCAATGACCTCAAAAAATTTCCGCGAGGATTTTTCCGTTCTGTCTGTGCCGAGCCTAAAGCTAGAATAAAAAACAAGTGACGACTATGTATGAATACTACAAGAAAGTATACTGAAAATGGTCGGTGGCGGCGTAGACAACGTCTAAAGGTTTTCTACCGTTTTATCCCGTTGTCATTGCAATTATAATTATTTATGGTAAACGATGTGAGAGTTGAATGACTATACCTATTTAAATCACCCAAAGCTTTTAATATGTATCTAGCTAGAATATATTTTTTCTATTTGCATTATATTTGTTTTTCTGTTACTAACTTCCATATTTTAACGATTGTTGCACAAAGTTACTTACTTTTTATATTACCATAAAATATAAACACTTCCACAAAATATTGAAATAATATACCTCAGACTTAATTGCATTTGATAAAGGTATTTATAAATTATGAAGTAAGTTATACACTTTTATATCATTGTTATGTTTTAAGCTGCATTTATATGTTGTCAATTTGTGATAATAAAAATTAAAAAAAAAATTTGAAGTACTTTATTTCTTAGAAAATATAGTCACAACTAGGTACATCTAAATACATTACACTTAAAAAAATGTATTATAATCTTATCTTTAGTTTACCACCATTAATCTTGGGGCGATATTCATAGACATTAGTTCCTGGAACAATAACTTTGCCGCATATGGCAGACGAATCTGCGAGATTTGAGTTTTATTTTTACAACCTTTGCATTCAAAAGTGTTATTTCTCAAATTAGCAATAGCTATCAAGCCACAGAAATTACAAACATGTATTCTGTAGGGATCAGAAACTTCAAACAATCTCTCTCTTAAAAATTGGGCAGCACCATGAGCTATTTGACAATCTCTTTCCATTTCACCAAAACGTAAACCGCCATCTCTGGCCCTACCTTCCATAGGTTGACGGACCAATATCTGAACGGGTCCTCTAGCTCTGGAGTGAATTTTGTCATCCACCATATGTTTCAGACGTTGGTAATATGTGGGACCCAAGAAAACCTGAGCATTAATTTTACGACCGGTATGTCCGTTGTACATAACCTCATTACCACGCAAATGGTAGCCATATTCTTGTAAAAGCGACGAAATTTTCTGCACATTTACAGCGTCGTTAAATGGAGTAGCATCTCCAATTTCGCCCTTGTTTGATGATACCTTCCCTTGAATACATTCGATCAAGTGACCAATTGTCATACGAGAGGGGATAGCGTGAGGATTAATGATGATATCAGGAGTTAAGCCCTCACAAGTGAAAGGCATATCTTCTTGCCTGTATTGAATACCACATGTGCCTTTTTGACCGTGGCGAGAAGCAAATTTATCTCCAATTTGGGGAATTCTAACAGATCTCACACGGATCTTGCAGAATTTGTAACCTTCACTATTCAATGTAAGCATTACCTGGTCTACAATACCAGTCTCACTGTTCCGTAAGAAAGTAGATGCATCTCTTTTAGAGAATCTTTTAGAAGTGCCTTCGAGTTCATCATCATTCTCAGGCAATGTAATTGTTTTACCAATAACTACGTCATCCCCAGAAACACGTATTCCTGGAGCGATTATGCCATCATCATCTAGTTTGTCATAAAGAGCATTTCGCATGCCTTGACAAGTTTGTCTAGTTGGTTTCTCGAATTGCTCTTCCTGGTCTCCAATTCTTTTAGACTCGGAATCTTTGTAAGAGCGATAAAATACAGATCTGAAGAAACCTCTCTCAACAGCTGACGCATTTAAAATGACACTGTCTTCTTGGTTGTATCCAGTGTAACATAAAATGGCAACAATTGAATTAATGCCAGCAGGCAATTCTCTGAAACGTAAGTATTCCATGGAACGGGTAGTGACAAGTGGCTTGTGTGGGTAATACAACACATGAGCCAGGGTGTCCATTCTTACATGGAAGTTTGTGATATACACTCCCATGGCTTGTTTACCCATAGCGCTTTGATAAGTATTCCTAGGACTTTGATTATGATCAGGAAAAGGAATAATGGAAGCACAAACACCCAATATCATAGCAGGATGAATTTCACAGTGGGTGTATGTGGTACAATAGGCATACTCTTTAACTTGTGCCAAGTCATCAGGGCTCATAGCAATCATTACAGTCTCTTCTTCTAAAGTATCTATGTACTCTACCACTCCACTCGCAACTAAATTTTGCCATCCATAGTTATTATAGTCTCTTTCCTTGAGATTATCAATATGTTTCTTTTTCAACAACAAAGCTCCATTTTCAACAATCAGCAGCGGGCGACATATACGCCCTGCATCAGTATAAATTCTTATTTCCCTGTCTCTAATATCTCGAATCATGCTGACTTCGGACACAATGATGTCCATCTGCCTTCTAAGTTTACGTAGAGTGGCCATCAATTGTTCAGGGTCACGATGAATTCCTACCCAGCAACCATTGACAAATATTTTCGTGGCATCAGCAATAGCAGATGGTGCTATTTCTTCCAAATTTTCCATAGACCATTCTTCCAAGAACTCTAAAATGGGTGAAGGCTGACTTCCAACAGAAATGTAAGCCATCAAAGCCAGATTTTTTACAAGACCTACAGCAGCCCCTTCAGGTGTTTCTGCAGGACAGATCATGCCCCATAAGGTGTTGTGTAATTGACGCGGTTTAGCTAATTTTCCATCACGTCCAATAGGAGAATTGACACGCCGCAAATGAGATAAAGTTGAAGCAAAAGTCAATCTATTTAATACCTGTGAAACTCCAGCTCTAGCCTGATGGGCTTTCTTTTGATCTCCCCAGTTGCCAGTAGCTAAGGAGTATCTCAGGCCATCAGTAATAATTTTTGTCTTGATAGCTAATTCCAAGTTAAAATCTTTTCCTCTATCAATAAACTTTTGTGCATACATTCTTACTTCTTTCAACAAATTTTTAAATAGACCTCTAAACAAGAAAGCTAATAGGGGTCCTGCCAAATCAAGTCTCTTGTTACCATAATGATCTCTGTCATCTAATTCACGACGTCCCAGTGCAGCAAGAAGTAATCTGTGCACCATATATCCTAAGAAGTAGGTCTTCTTAGTCTCACAAAAGTCGGATACACCAACATGTGGCAACATTTCTTTTTGTAAAATTTCTCTTGCATATTTAATACGCTTTTCCTTAGTAACTCCAGGCCTAGCCCCCCGGGCACCAATGAAATTGAGAGCAACATTCTGTTCTTGAATTACAAAAGCTTCATCAAGAGAGGGTTTTACCATCTCCATCATTTCTGGGTCATCAAAGTCATAAATAATATGTTCCAATATGTCTCGATCTGCTACAAACCCAAGAGCTCGAAATACAATCATTATAGGAATTTCTTGTTTTATATATGGGACAATAGCAATAATGCGTTGTCCAATAGCAGATTTTTTAATACTTTGTCCGCCTCTAGCCATCATGTTAACCCACAAAGTGGAAGTGGGCCTGGAACTGTGCTCCAAGCAAGATCTAATTTCAGTTTTATAAGCATATTTTCCATCTTTCATGCTGAAGACATAAACAGTATTTGTAGCCATTTTCTCTTGGGCAATCAAGACTTTCTCAGATCCATTGATGATAAAGTAACCACCTGGGTCCAATGGGCATTCATTCAATTCTGTTAAATCTCTGTCAGTTAGATTACTTAGCAGACAGTAGGTCGAACGAAGCATAATGGGAATTTTCCCAATAAATGTCTTTTGGTGTTGAGTTTCAATGGGATCTTCATTTTCCTTTACTATTGTCTTAGTTATATCAACATACAGTGGTGCAGAGTAGGTTAGATTTCGTAAACGTGCTTCATTTGGCATCATAGGTGATGGAGCACCATCTTTTTCCCAATGAGTAGGCTTAGACAAATAAATTTGATCAAACTTTAGCAAATATCTTGGTGGAACTTCAATTTCACCAGAGGAGTGCTGCGCTTCTGCTTGAAGTTCTATGGGCGGTGAATCTTCAACTATTCGCTGCACAGACATCTGAATAAATTCATCGAAACTGTCTAGCTGCTGCCGCACCAAGCCTTTCTCGTCAAAGTAAGCGTTGATGACAATCCAACAGGCTTCTTGCCACAGCTCTGAAGATATCTCTTCAATATCCTCTTCTTCATACTGGTCATCTTCATTATCGTACATTATGGGTAATTTTCGTTAGTAAAAGTACAGGTTTAAATTGGGGAAAGGTATGGAATATTCTAAACAATCAAGCGGTAACCAACACGAACTACGTATCGCCCACAAATTATCCAAACCAAAATGGCGAATAATCATAGACAAGACAAAGAGACAGATGTCATAAAGTAAAGAGTAAAATCCAAAAAACATAGACTGAAGTCCGATTTCTTTTGCGTATGCTAGCTAGACAATAATGACTTGTGAGACAAGCTGACCAAAAAATCGCCCTTACTTGTTTTTCTATCAGACCGCAGACGGTATTTTGGTAGATCAAAGAACGTGAAAGAGATTTTCTGACCTTTTATTTACTTACCAAAGATATTACAAACAAGAATAACAATTCGATTACAATTATTTTTTACAGAATAATAGTTTAATTGTTCAATTGATTTCAATCACTTTTTCACTCGGTTACTTACTTCAAAATTACATCACTATTTTCGGTGCGATGTTTTGTTCAAAAGCCAAGGTTTGAGAATCTTCTTGGGAAAATATGAATGATTCATAATTTTTGCGGATAATTAAATAGTGAACAAAATATTAGAAATATATACAACGTTATGGATCCGGCAAGAAGGAATAACCCTGAGAATCAAAGATGTATACTTGGTTTGCAAGATTTGAAGTTATCAAACAAAGATGAGGACGGAACTGAGCAAGCGCACCACGGCGGCGCAACGTCCAATTCTGGCACTTTAGGAAAACCTCGGCCTGTGGGAGCTATTGAGAGTTTCGTCCTGGACAATACTCAAAATAATCTTCAAGATTACAGTTTTTACGAAAGATCTAACGTCATAGCTGCATCTAAATTTGCGACACCAAAACGAGTAGAAACTATCGCCTCCCATAATAAACGAGATATCAACACAACAGCGTTGCCGTCAAGCCCTACAAGATCCATTGATTCCATATCACTAAGATCACTTAGCTATCAAACTGAAGATTTGTATGAGATTCCATCAAACCCGAATACGCAGTATCCCCCTCCAGTGTATGAAAACATTGACTATTACGGGGAGCAGCGATCCCCTCAGCCACCCTACTACCATCCTCTATACCAGAAAGGATCGGTGGCTCCCGTTTCAGACGGATACTACGATACGCGTTATAGCAAAGCTCAGCCCCAGGTGCCAGTGAATTCAAAACCAAAATCAAAGCCATTAGTTTATGAAAATATGATGTGTAGTCAGAATACCGCAGATAAAAACAGTGATTTTAAACCACCACCTAATCATGACCAGCGTTTCATTCAACAGGGATCAGTACCAGGGCCACAAGTACCTAACACTAGTGTTAATAGAAGCATCTCACATATGCCACAGATGTTTAGTGAAAAAGTGAAATTAGATAAAGTGCCACCTCCACCACCATACAGCTCAACTCAAGAAAACCCTAGTAGTGATTACACAGTGATGAAATCAGCACCCCCTAAATACACAGACATCAGTACTCTGTTGAAAGCAGATAGTGTTGTTAGTTTTGATGATAAGGTTGTTAAGATTCCTTCTACGGCAATATATGCTTCTATAGCCCCCAGCACTCAGCGACCTAAAGCAAACATTGCTACAGAAGTTCAAATTGCCACATTAAGTCCAAAATTCTTCCACCCAAAGCCCAATATAGCTAACCATATTGGTAAAGACAAACCACCCACAAGCAATGGAGGGTATATAGCAAAACCAATTACAGTTGGTAGTAGGATGCAGATAGTGGAAGATACAAGCAGTTCTGACTATGTTTGCATGACTGGAGGAACCCCTGCCACAGCTGTGGCTGCAGCTAACAAGGAGATTGCTCCACAGGCAGCAGATGCATTACAACCCAGGGGTCTGGTGTCAGGTCTAACATCCCTGTGTTCTCCAGCACAGTCACCTGCACCTAGCCCCACACCGAGCTCTGTATCACAACTATCTGGTGGTTCAAGAGGTTCTGGTGGACGTGGAAAAAGTCTTCTGCCTTACAGCATTACTCCTCCACGCCCCTCGGGGCCAAGTGAGGCTCAGCGAAAGATAGAAGAAATGACTAGACAACTTGAAGAGGAAATGGAACGGCAAGATGAAGAGGGGGAATACTTTGGTAAATATCCCTTTTATTTACTTTGTTTTGTTGTTACTGGCTAGTGAGTACCTAGAATATTTTTTCTGATTATATTTTATTCAATTATCTTTTGTTAAATGTAGGCGACATAGAATGTAACCATTTTCAAACCATTATTTGCAGGTATTTGTCATATATGTGGCGCGGGTGTGACTGGAGCAGTCCAAGCCTGCCAAGCCATGGGAAATCTGTACCATACAAACTGTTTTATTTGCTGCTCATGTGGACGAGCTCTGCGTGGTAAAGCTTTCTACAATGTACATGGAAAAGTTTACTGTGAGGAAGACTACTTGGTATGTATTGCCTAATCTTTTAAGAACATAATTTCATGTCCACCGTCGACATGCTAAAAAGGAGATCCAAATTTAATGCAACATGTATCATATTATTGTCAGTAACTAAGTAGTAAGTGTATAAGTTTAAAACTCTGGATGAAGTATTTTTAATCATCTTTATTATAATTATATTATTTTTTTGCAGTATTCTGGATTCCAACAAACAGCTGAAAAGTGTGCAATTTGTGGGCATTTGATAATGGAAATGGTAAATAAATGTTTGCAAATTGGTAAAATGGAATAGTTGCAGTAAAGCTTCAGTAAAGTTTTAAAACTTTAGGCTGGCACTGGCAATAACTAAAATCATTAAGCAATACCTAAATGCAGTATAATTAATAATAATAAATACAATATTGATTTAATCCTACTAATATTATAAATTTGAAAGTTTAGATGTTTGTATGTTTGTTACTCAATCACGCCAAAATGGCTGAATGGATTTGGCTGAAATTTGGAACACTGATACTTTGTAGCCTGGGGAGGAACATGGCTACTTTTTATCCCGGAAAGTGTCATATTCCCGCGGGATAACGTCGTGTAGTCCACGCGGGCGAAGCCGCGAGCGAATTATTATTATTATAACATTTTATTAATGATGTGATATGTTGTAAATGTGCAGATACTGCAAGCAATGGGCAAGTCATATCACCCAGGATGTTTCCGCTGTTGTGTGTGCAATGAATGTTTGGATGGTGTTCCCTTCACTGTGGATGTTGACAACAAGATATACTGCGTAAACGACTATCACCGCATGTTCGCTCCTAAATGTGCAAGTTGTGGAAAAGGTACATAAATGAAATAAGTTTTTAGTAAAAATTTCATTTTTATAACAAACGTTTTTGCTGACTGTGTACTTTAATATTGTATTGTCATGTAAACCAAACTTGCATACAAAATTTCAGCTCAATCGGACACTGGGAAGTGGGTCAAATTAAGCTTGCAAGATTTGACCCGAACGGACATACATGCATACATACACTGCAAGTTAAATAAACTTGTAAAATACAGAAGAATCTCACTAATCCGGCACTATTAAAAACCAGAGGGTGCCGGATTATTGGAATGTTCGGACTATTGGATTGTATAGAAAAAAATCATAATATATAAAATTATTAAGCATTTTATAATAGAAATACAATGTATTTGTGTTCATGTTCTACATCTTTTTTTAGAAATCTGTAACATTAACTAATTACATAAGTTTAAAATAATCTTTAATTTCCGTAAAATGGGCGAGGGATGCGCGAGCGCAGGGTGCCGGTTAATTGGATGTGTCGAAGTATTGCAGTGCCGGATTAGCGTGATTCTACTGTACTTACTTTATTTAGAGATTGATATTTTTTTTTTTATCATTATTGTATCGGCAATCAGTCGCAAGACTATTAGCTGATGTGATTGATAAATATTACTCAGTTTTTATCAAGATTATGCAACTATGATACATGTTAAAAATAATAAAAGTGCACCTTTGTATTTATACCACATTTTAAATGTTACAGGAATAACACCTGTAGAAGGAACAGATGAAACTGTCAGAGTCGTGTCCATGGATCGCGACTTTCATGTAGATTGTTACATGTGCTGCGTGTGTGGCATGCAGCTCACCGACGAACCAGACAAAAGATGTTATCCTTTAGCTGGTAAGTTTCGAATAATAATAATAATGACACAAACCCAATCAAAACATAGTGTTACTTCGATAACATCTTTATAAAACTTAAACACTTAAATTGTACTTATTTAGCTACAGCAACCAGCTACGGTTTTGACGCAGATCGTCATTTTCGCAAATGGTCATTGCGAAGGTCACTTTCGCAGAATGCCATTTTCGCAAATGGTCACTTTCGCAGAATGTCATTTTCGCAACTGGTCACTTTCGCAGAATTACATTTTCGCAACTGGTCACTTTCGCAGAATGTCATTCACAATTTTTTCATTTTTTTTCTCCTATGGTATTTTTTTATCACCCGGATAATTTTAGAGATTATTCTACTCATGAAAACAAACAACTTTTATTATGGAACCAACACTGAAATCGCGAAAAAAATCTGCTGTTTCATACATTTTGATGAAATTTTTTTGCACTTTTGTATGGAATAAGTAGTTGATTTTTTTTTCGTACTTTTTTTGTCTAGTGACAGAGACAGGGCATACATTCCGCTGACAGGAGCGTTTCCTACGGTTCGTGAATCAGGGGGCAGGTAGCCGGGCAAAAATCGAGCTTCCAATAATAGGGTATTTTACTGTTGTTGAAATGTAGATATTTAATGATGACGTTAAAAAATATTGCAATTAAGAATACCAAATGTGAAAAAATAATTTGAATCTGTTTTATAATAAAAGAATTATAGTCTGTTTGATTTTGACTATAGCTGTCTCTTTCTAAAACGAAATCTTCTATGGCGTGACTATGACGCTACTTACCCACTGACGTCACTAAGATAGCGTCCTGTCCTTGTCTAATTATAAAGTTTGAAGTCCTATATCTTTGAAAATATTCAAGATAATTCAAAATGAAAACTTGTTTTGTGTAGCTAATATTTCGAAAAACATTTTAAAGAAATAAAAAAAAATCAGTAAAATACCGTATTCTAATAAGGTTCTAATATATAGACGGTAAAATATGAAGAGTTTTAAGAAAAGTATCCAAATCGATTCGTTTGCTGTTGCAGGGCGGCTGATGTGCCGCGCGTGCCACCTGGCGACCATCGGTGCGGCGGGCCCCGGCCAGCCGCCTGCGCCGCGCCTCAAGCCCGCCTCCTACCAGTACATGGGCTGAACGCTCGACGCTCAACGGCAACCGACCTTACAGTTCACTACCACCACCAGTGACGGCACGGAACATTATGTAATCCAAGTGTCGCTGCACACGGGGCACTAAAAAGCGCCGCCGGCGCCGCCGACCACTTTTCATACATAGTCGTCACTTGTTCCTTATTCTAGCTTCAAGTAACCGCCTCTGTGGTCTTGTGGTTCACACCACCGATTTCAGACCAAGAGGTCCCGGGTTCGATTCCCAGTGGTGGTACATATTGTATTCGGTTTGGTTGGTGGTAGGACTTGTTCTTAGTCCGCCTGGCTAGCTACCACCATCTTATCTAAGTCTGACGCCATAACAATGATGTTTTCAGCATTATTGTGTTCCGGCAGTTAGAGATAAGATAGCCAGTTCCTCAGTGATAGAGGATTCCGGGAGTAGTGCGCTTCCATCTTCAGCCTTATCACCACTTAATATCAGGTGTGATGAAGGCTAAGTGCTACCCCGTTGTGGATAAAAAAAAAAAAAAAAAAAAAAGGCGGCGTTTGTGCATAGTATTGTGGCTCGCTTGTGGCTTGTGTGCAGGGACGGTAAAGCATAATCAAGAGACTACACTACGACTACATATTAATAACTGAGAATGTGCATTCGGTGCGTCGATACGAGTCCTGCATGGGAATTTGACACTAAGACTAGTGTCATCCATCACTACCATACTGACTTTGTAGGTATTCGTAAAGGGCAGACTCGCAAATATGTACAGCTTTAGTTAATACTATTACTAATAAGGAATAAGAGTAGGTGTGCTCAATTGTGTTGTATGGAAATGCTTGCACTAGAACTACAATACATAAATGTTTAATTTAATATAGTGTACAATACATTGACATAGCTAGGATAGAAATATTTCAGGTGAACTATACTTACTGATATAAAATGATGTTAAGTTGATGGAATTATCAAGTTTGTCAGATTCAACCTAGAATACTTAGAACTAGCTGTGATCATGTATTCCCCAGTTACGTCAAATTAATGGGTAGCTATTTCAAAAGCCATTGTGCTCAAAACGGAGACATTCTTCTGTACTAACAAAAGGGCCTATGGTACATAATGATTCATGTTTTTGTATTAGTGTAGTTTTAATAATAGACTGTAGATATTCGATAATATAGCCGTCATCGTAATACTACTGCTTTGTGCGTGCATAATAGTGATATTGAATGCTGCTCGCATTATCTATGTTACAAATTTATCCTGTAAGTATTTATTAATCCCATGAAGCTATAATTAAGATGTATTATGAAAATTCATACGGAGTATATTCGGAAAAAATAATATTAACTAGTCTTTCGTGGTGCGGCTTCGCCCGCATGGACTACACGTTGTTATCTTGTGGGTATTCTTTTGGGAAAAAAAAAACATTGAAGCAATTCTTTTCAGAATATAACTTTACTCTAACTATCTCAAGTAAAATTACTTGGCAGCGGTAAAAACTATATCTGTATTCATGGTAATACTTGTTAGTATAAAAATATACAGCATTTATGAAATTAATATTTATGCATTAAGATTTTAATTATTTTTATGCATTCGCAATGCAATTCTGTAAGTATAGGAAAAATGTGATAGTAAAAAACCACGAGCCCTATAAGTAGCATCCCGCCTGAAAGCTATTTATAGGGCTCGTGGTTTTTTACTATCACATTTTTCCTATAATATTTATGCATTTTAGTTAATTTATTAATTTTACAACATTCAGTGTGGCCGTGTAAATGTCAAGCTAGTTGTCTGGTAATTTTTTTACATGCAATTCACCAGGCACTGCATTTTCTTCAAGATATTTCGGTCATTTTATCAAGCTTTATTTCTTATTCATTTCATTAAATTTTTTAATTTAATTTATTCAATACTAGCGGATCCTCGCGGTTTCACCCGCGTGGTACCCGTTCCCGTGGGAATATCGGGATAAAATATAGCCTATCTCACTCGGGAAGAATGTAACTTTCTAATGGTGAAAGAATTTTCTAAATCGGTCCAGTAGTTTCGGAGCCTATTCGATGCAAACAAACAAACAATCAAATCTTTCCTCTTTATAATATTAGTATAGATAATGTGTATTTCATTCCTCTAAAACCGAATCTAAATTACAGTTATAAATAAAAAACAGTATAAAAATATATCGATTTGAAATACATATACAGAATCAAAATTGTATATTTGGGCAGTCGTAAATTAAATAATGGGAATCCATTGTGAGTTACTAAGTATGTACTAATTGATTTTAAATTGTAGACATACTATTTTCAGCACATTATATAGAAATCCCTTCTTTGTTTGAAGTTTGGTATGAAGTTGTCTTCCAAAAACTCCATGGCGAGGGTTGCATACAACAGTCCTCTATCTAAGGTTCCAAAATTATGGTAAGCCTATTTATAGGTGATCAAGGTATCTAACCAAGGCTATTATGAAAATATTGTTTGTGAATGTACAAGTCACATTTTGAATAGCATCATGCTTAGCTTATGTGATGTAATGATAACTTATGTGAATACCACTACTGTTTTTGAGTCCTTCGTAGTAAAACCACGTAAAACTTGTGACAAGAACAATTTAAAACAGCTTTATTTATCAGAACATTAGTGACTGTATAATAAAATTGTAGATAGCAATGATATTAACATTTTTTAATGGTTCAAAATGTAATCAAGACATTTTTCTAGAATGGCCAATAGAGTTAGAACTGCATTTACTATTGTTAATAAAATAAAACACTAGACACGGCAGCACACCTGGTATTTAAATTGTTACTTTTTACAAGGGTCACAAAACATGTTTTAATTTAAGAAATGACATATACATAATACTGAACATTCCAGTCATGTGCTGTCCTGTTGTGTACTTAAGTTTTAAAAGTTGTATGTGTACATTTTGATAAAGGAAATGTGATTTTTTTTATTAGTAATAAAAATGTTTATGTTTAAGTAATACTTTTTATATATAAATATTTTAAAACAATAAATTCTTCAAAAATTTATAAACATTCTTTATAATTATAAACATTGCATATTAGTTAATGTTACATAATATAACAATTAAAGAAATGGAAACCAAGGAACCAAGACTGTTGACTAAAGTTTTTGCTTTTAAGGGTTCTAAAATTGCGCTCATTACCTACTGAGCTGGCTCACAAGTATTGGAGAGTGACATTTAAAACTAATTTTTAATGGTGACCCATCATGCCAAACCTGCTTAGTGTGAAAGTTGCACACCGCTTTATGTCCCCTGATACTGCACAACAAATAGTTTATCATAAGCTAATAAATAATAATTACTAGTTCCATTTAATATGTTGGAAGCACCAATATTTTCATGCAAATATAAAGCTGTTCTATTGAGGTAATTTAATATTTCAAAATATATTTCTACTATGTCAGAAAATTCCATTTCATTTTAAAATAGATAAATTTACATAAATCACATTTTCTTCACCTTATTTTTCATATTTCGTATCTCCGCTTTATATCGCCGCATTTCGTCCATCATATGGCTACGTTTTTCTTTCATCTGTGTCTGGTAATGTTGCTTGCTTTCATTGAATCTGTCTTGTAGAGTGTCTTTTCTCTCTTGAAACATTTCTTTAATTCGTTCCCTAGATGGTACTGGTTTTACCCATCCTAATGCTGTTAATTTATTAATAGCGAATGTGGTACCACCTGTAAAATGAAAGATTTTTAAATTAATTCACATTTCCCAATATCCTCTTTGTTTACACAGTAAATTTTAACGAAAAAGCATTTTTTATGTAGTGATTATTACCAACTGTAACAGCATATCTCAATGGAGTTGCTAACTTGTAGAGAGCGAATGCCAGTGCAAAATATCCAGCACTTGAATCTCTCAAAGGTGCAATCAATGTCTCCTTTACGCCGCAGTATTCCAACATTCCCAATACATCAAAGCCGCTAAAACAAGATGAAATCAGTTTGTACATATAAGTTATTTATTACTGTAAAGACTTGTGGCAGCCAAAATGAGACAAACTTATATAAAATGTTGTACTAACCTTCTCACTGCGTAATAAAAGCTACCAAACCATATAGCTGATGTAGCCATATGTACTGGCACTAAGACATACCAGTAGTCTCTATACATTTCTTTAAACTTCTGTATGAGTCCTGGTTTCTTTTCTTCTGGCTCGTGTGGAGTCTTATTCGTCCCATTTTGCGTAGAATACTGCCTATGCGATATTGTCAAACATCTTACAGCTTTTATATCTGCTAATGATTTACTAAAAGCGATATTTTGTTGAGTGGTACTAGATAAAAACCTTATTGAATGGTTTCGCGCAATACCCGACTTCACCGGTTTGATTAAGTTACTAACACTGCAATAATTTTTACAGAAAAATCTGTACGTTAAAGCCATATTGAAAAATGTATTTATTAAGAATTCTTTCTTACGACCTAAACATTTTTTAAGTAAATTGCAAGAAATTATTTTTTATTTTGTGAAACAGTAATGAATGACAACTAATGACAAGCGAGTATGAAGATGAAGATGAAGTTTGGTTTTGACAGTGACAGCTGACCTGCCTGACAGCTGTTAGATTTTTTTTACCGGCTACACGCGTTCAGGGGGTCTACCGGCTAAAAATATGAAGTTCAGATCCATATTTCTGATTTCAAGCCCTGGGGGTCTACCGGCTAAAAATATGAAGTTCAGATCCATATTTCTGATTTCAAGCCCAGACCCATAATATGGGCTTCAATTGGAGCTACCGGCTAACTGTTTTTCCGGATCTGGATTTCGCGAGTGAATGATAGTCGCGTCTTGTTGCATCATATCAAATAAATTTGGTATTTATTTGATATGATGCAACAAGACGCGACTATCATTATTTAACAAAATATTATTATTTCTCTGCATTTTTTACTCTTATTATTTATATTTTAAATGACAACGGACAAAGTCGATAAAAACAATTAATTTAGTTCTCCATAGTATTAAAAACAAGTATTCCTAAAATAAATAATGTACGTATCAATTAATAACCAAACGCAAATGACAAGCCTTTCTACAGTATTCCACTTATGAAATATCTTTGTCCAATATGCATTTCATCAAAGAATTTATTAATGAAACCATTCGAAGTTGTCCTCGTCCAATTTCTTGGATCAAATATTTGATAAGTGGAATACCACCCTTAACTTTACTTTTTGAATTAAGTAAATAACACAAAATTAATAAAATATAACGAAAAAGGCATATCTTTGAGGGTCAACTAAGGTTTCTCTTCGATTTGTGTGCGCTAATTACGTGAACAATTTGACAAATGACCCCGTCATGGCAAAATTTTGTAGAATTTTGGATTTTTATTGTTTGGTTGGGTATTTTGTGGTTAATGTTCTTCATTTCCTCTTATGATACTACCCGTAAGGCTCATTATCAGAGCAAGGTTGCAGATATTTATCAAGATTTAAAGAAAAGCAGACCGAATGTTCCTTATAAGTTTAATATTGACATGATGGAATGGACGGCTACTCCAAGACAAGAACATTGTTTATAAGATGATAATTACAGAGAAAATCATTCAACAGAACCTTTAAAAGATAAACAGTACAAAGTATACCGTAATAATGTCTTAAAATATGTGTTGTGAACTTGTGACAATAACAACTTGGTTAATAAATCATGATGATACCATTTTGCAGTTCTTTATTTCTGGTTGTTAATTTCTTGTACTTACTTACCTACTTATACCTTTGTGTTTACATAAATTATTAGTATATTGTGACAAATTCAGACTAAACAAAGCCAATATTCTCAATTAAGAAGTGCCACAACACAACCCTTCCAGAATTGAAAATAAGCAATGTTTAGTTTCTTGAATTCATATTTTTAACACTTATTTATGTAACATAGGTAGGTACTTATTTTTATCATTATCTTTATTTTATATAAATTTGCTATGAAAGAGAAATAAAATTACTATCATTTATGAGGATGATTAAATAGTTAGACCTGTAAATACATAAGTTATTTATTTCTTCAGCGGCCAAATGTTATTTTATTTTCTATGATTTTTCAGTTTACCACATTTTATGTTTTCAGTTGCTAACTTAAATATAAATAAGTGGGTTTTTGACATTACAATATAACAGCAATTAAGAAAATTAACAAATTGTCTATCAACTCATAATTTTATTTGGAAAATATGAGCTTTAAGCGCTGTCTCCTAGAGTTGCACACAAAAGACAGGTATAGATGTGCATTGTAGCTATGCTATATTGTACTTAGTAAGTACAACATAGCATAGCATATTATGTAGTTGTACTACTTACTACAAAATACTTTTACAAAATAGCACATAACGTGGATTAGGTACTTTGAATAGAAATTGCTAAATAAATAGGTTAATAATATGGATTATTTATTCAGTAATTCTAAATAATTGCATCGTCCCGAAACGAAAAACAGACAAACTAGAGTTAGTCTGTTAAGTATAGAGTATCTAACAAATGATAACAGATGGGAGCTTTTATTGAAATTTATAACTTAAACTTCTATCGATTAGGTTTAAAATAAAAATTTATTTGTTCGACAGAAATGATTAAAAATAAGCAATGATTAAACTGTTCAAATAAAATAAAATTCCTTTATTTCAGACCATTTCTTTGCTTACTGACTATTTTAGTACAAAATCACAATATTAAAATTAAAATTGAAAAAGTAAATTAAAATATGCTACTTATGTTAACATAAAGTTTCACCTAGCAAAATATGGAGAGACTAACTTCTCTCCACTCTCCTCAGAATGCCTTTGAAATAAGAAGCCAGATGCACTGCAGAAACGTGGAAGCGCCAACAAGGATTTAAAGATGTTACTGTATAACACACGCAGGGCATTGTAGGAAAGCTGGATAAAGTTTGACCACAGACTACTGGTATAAAAATTTTGACAATAGGCTTTAAATAAAGTAAAATTTACTTCTACTGTACACCAAGCAAACCTGTGTCTCACCATGTTACCACTGACCAACAAAGCCCTGCATCCCTATCCATCTATATCAGAATAAATTGTCATACAGAGTTTCAGTTACTATATGCCCAAGGTATTTAAACTGACTTACACGGCCCAAAGGAATCCTGTTCAAAAGTAACAGGGGCACATTTTCAAGTCTCTTAATGTTACCCCTGAAGATCATGAATTCACTCTACTTCTCGTTGTACCTTAGGCCGTGCTTCCATATATAGTCCTCGCAGGAGCTTTTTGGGCCACCCAGCGATAGGCAGAGCAGCACAGCACCATGTCATCAGCATAACTGATATTATTCACACAGACATTATCTATATAACAACCATGTGTGCTGCTCAGCCCAGCGATGAGCTTGTCCATATATACATATATAAGAGTGAAGTCAGCCCATCCTGTCTAACACCACATAAACTCTTCAGAGCATGTATTTCCCCACTTTACCACATTTTTCTGATTACCATACCAATGTGCCAGTAGGTACATTTATAACCTCAGCCAACGAGAAACATCTTTAAGTTTTGTCCAAAGGTCCAAAGCTTATCATAACTTCATAACACACAAGATCAAATGCTTTGCTGAGGTCTTAAAACATGCATTTATAGGAAGGAGTTAGCTTTATAACATAATAAATAACAGAGAACTTTAACACAGCTCAATATCACTTGTAAAATAATATGTCAATCAAATGCACTTTCCGTAGACAATATCCACAAAAAAGTCGCTATTGATAATATCACACAACACAATTACTCCAAGGAGGATAATAAGTATTATCTAGCACTTCAGCACACTTCAGCCAGAATGGTGGCTAGGCTAGGCTAGTGATTTGGTTTAATTTTTGTGTTTCGGATAAAAATCCTCAAAGCAGTAAAAACAAAATATATAACCGTACCTACATAAAATAAAACTTTCCTATTTTTGATTTACATAGTATCTTCATTACTTTAGTTAAATGCCTAATTTTTATCAAAAGTAGGTCAACAATTTATCTTTAAAGTTATGTAAATTCCGATAACGAAACAAGAAACGAAAATTTGAATTTCGCGGGTAAAATTCCATTACATGACTTCGAGAGAAAGGAACAGCGAAATAGCAATTTGTGTTTGTCTCTTTCGCTCCATCTTTTCGCTCTGCTTTTAAACTCTCTTCTGCTAAAGTTCAACGTTTTACAAGTGCTAGGGGTATATTTACTATAAATGAAGTTGATTACACTCAAAAGTAGCAAGTTACTTCACACAAATTGAGAAATTAAACTTTTCCATGAATCTTCCGATACCAAAATACTCGCCTGCTTCATTTGACATAACGATATGAATCTGGGTTTCGAGTTTTTACTTTTTAATTTTTACAAAATACCGATTCTGGGCTTCAACTGTCAAAAATGTATAGAGAATTTTCTTCGTCATTCACTCTTTTTCTGACATATGGGTATGGGAAGAAATATGAAGTCCATGGAATTAGGCGGTACCGCCAAGTTCAGATTATGGGCTTCAAATGTCAAATAAAGCCCATATCCATATCCAGATTTTTTAGGCGGTAGACCCCCTGATCATGTCGGTAAAGCAGTCAAAGGACATGAAAGAGAAAGAGCGATAGTTTTCAAATACTAATACTTGTGAATACTCATAGACGAATACAGTTCGCCAAACTCATACTAAATGAGCCCACAAACGGTCGTCGCCTGTCGGCTTAGACCGGTGGGGCTACCGGCAAAAAAGTCTGGATATGGGTATGGGCTTCAGTGTCATTTGAATTCCTTATTTTGATAGATTTTTGATGCTTTGTTCTGTTAAACGTTGTTAGCTAGCTATCGTTATAATACCCGACGTCACAAAACAATGACGTCGGGTATAAGGATAACTAACTAGCAACGTTCAACAGAACAAAGCAGCAAAAATCTATCAAGATAAGGAATTCAAATGACAGTTGAAGCCCATACCCATATCCATATTTCTTAGCCGGTAGCCCCCCATTCAACTGTCATTTGAATTCCTTATCTTGATCATTTTGACAATTTTAAGTGTCAAATAAAGCCTATGCTTTATTTGACACTTGAAACTCATATTTTGTCCCTACAACAAAGAATTTATAAGTAGTAGTTCTACGTAGTACTTATAAATTCCTTGGCTTATTTGCATCTTATATGGGCTTCAAATGTCAAATGAAGCCCATGTCCATACCCAGAGTTTTTAGCCGGTACGGGGGCCGTTTCATACGAGAGCCACTACTATGACGCGGTCAACTGTAAAGCCCCAGTACAGGATGGCCGATCATGTTGGCCGACCATGATGGGCCATCGTGTACAGGGGCAGTTTGCGTTGCTCGCAGACGGCAATCACACGCAACCGGCCCTGTACACACGATGGCCCATCATGGTCGGCCAACCATGGGGGCTACCGGCTAAGAAATATGGATATGGGTATGGGCTTCAACTGTCACTTGAACTCGTTATTTTGATAGATTTTTGCCGCTTTGTTCTGTTGAACGTTGCTAGCTAGTTATCGTAGGTAATACCTGACGTCACAAAACAAGAAACTGATAGCGGCTATTTTCTTTATAAAATTGACTTAAAGTTCCCAAAAACGTATGAAGTTCATACCCATAAAGTTACGCGGTAGCCCCCCTGGGGGGCTTATGCCCATGCACACTTAACCATACACTTAAATGTTCATTCAATAGCTAAGCTAGCATCAGAGTTATTTATTAGAGAACTTCTTATATAACACTTATCCCATTTAAATATTTAATTTTCTATTAGACATGGACTATTTTGAAAGAACTTTGACTACAGTATTTTAAAATGAGAATGAGAATATTGAGAATGAATGACGTATTGTTTGACTTTGACTTTGACGTTTCCATCCAATACTTTTTTGAGGGTGATATTCCACTTTTATCAAATATTGGATCAAAGAAATTGGACGAGGACAAATTCATAATGGTTTCATTGATAATTTCTTTAGTCAAATGCATAATGGACAAAGATCTTTAATAAGTGGAATACACCCTAAAATGGCTTCCTACGTTTTTTAAAGCCGAAATTAAAAATTTATTTGCCGCGTTATTTGGTAAAATAATAAGAAAATCCAATGAGAATCTGATTTCTTGGGATGATATCTTTAGGAAAAAATGGTGCTCACAAGTGGTACCAAACTCCATACAAGCTTTTACCATCTCCTTTAAGAATAAAAGAATAAAACTTCATTCACCATGAAGAATCTAATAATATAATAAATATAAAAAAACTAAAACTTATACATATTTGAAAAATTTAAAATGAAGTATTGAGAAAATTCAACCCGACTCCCAACCAG
Source organism: Crambus lathoniellus (assembly GCA_949710035.1). NCBI lineage: Eukaryota > Metazoa > Arthropoda > Insecta > Lepidoptera > Crambidae > Crambus > Crambus lathoniellus. The sequence goes on along the minus strand of OX453300.1, from coordinate 28,454,624 downwards.
CTCCGATGGGACTCGAACCCACGACTTTTCAAATGTTTGCGTTGCTCGCAAACGGCAATCACACGCAAAGTAGCCCTGTACACGATGGCCCATCATGGTCGGCCAACATGATCGGCCATCCTGGCTTTAGGTATCTTCTGTGCAAGACATAGGCCAGCCCTCTGATCACGAGAAACCACAATTAATTTGGAGTTTTAGATTTTTTTAATTTTTCTTTAATCTTGATTATTTTATACGACTACATAAATATTAAAAAATATTTTATAATTTATTAAACAAATGCAGTAGTAATGAAACATCTAAAATACATTTTATACTCAAATTTACGAAAATAGTTTTTTTAGTCGATAATTTGGAACGTAGTAAAGACATCACTATGGCGGATATGGTTTTTGGTTATGAATTTCTAGGCAAATGATTAAAGTGACCAGCTGAGTAGTCAGCTAGTGGTAGGCCACCTGGTGGCCTACCACTAGCTGACTACGCCGCTATACGGCGTGTAGAGCGGCGTCTCACTCTCTCAACTTAAAAATAACTGCTATAAGAGCTTGTGGTAGGCCACCAGAACTTCTTCTAATTACTTAGCGTCAATAAAATAACATGAAAAACTACTTACCGCTTCTCATCTAGTGGGAATTGAGCCATGAACACCCGCTTTTGGTTGAATTTCCTACCAGATTTTAGTCCACATATTTCTCATTTTTTGTAATAAGTACATTTATGCACTTAAATAAATGATACAAAGCGGTATACACTTAATGATAATAGTTAGTCACCGAAGACAATAAATACGCACACTGATGGTAAAATAAACCAAAACGACACGCGTTGTTTACATTTTAGTTCACAAATTATATAGACTTTTTAGTTTTTAGTGACATAGTGACACTTGCTTGACTTGACATTGACACTGCAGCAGCCCGAGACAAGGAAGGTAGATAGGAAGTAAGAGACAAAAAACAAGTCGCCATAAAAAATTGCTTGAAGTCCATAAATTTTTTCTGCAGTATTGAGTTTCGGCAGGCTGGTAATCACTACGATCACTACGTTTATTGTTCCCTACAGACAAAAGCTCGCTCAGCTGATCGATCTAGTGTGGCAGAATATTTTTTTTATATTTCGACGTATGCTATGGTCCAAAGAGAAAGTTGTTCAGTTTCATGGTCTAAGCAAGCCCTTTAGTTTTGAAACAGTGCCAAATATGAAGTACTATGCGATTAATATAAGAATAGGATAGGGATGCCGCCATGTTGTGACGTCAAGCTGTCAAAGTGCTGTCAAACTAACTTCACTTCACTTCAGTATGGTGTGCAAAAAAATAAATTTATCGTGGCTGTTCATGTCATAGCTTACGATAAATAATGATGTTCGTGCAAACCAAAACATATGAATAATTTGCAGATAATAATTATACAAATCATTAACTTGATTTTTTCGGAAAGTATAGGACCCATGAAAGTATGCTTGTACGAAAATGATCAGGTAATTTGAATCTCAATCAAATTAAATATTTGTGATATTTAACTGAAACCATTTTTTCATACATTGTTCTGATGCTTCAATAACACAGAATAAATTAAATTTTGATTCTATTTACTGGTTTAAGAATTTAAATAAAACAGGATTTCAAGTTATGAAAATAATTTAATAATCAACTTTACAATAAAATTGGTAAATTGGGGGTCTCGTGAAAAATTGTATTGGTCTATCATGGTAAAAGAATTGGCCAGCTAGAGTCTGCACGTTGTTAGATTCGTCAGAATCTAGCTGTTACCAGGGTGCGCCGGGTATCGGTATCACGGGGAATGATTCAATCTAGCCACTCGGGGAGGCGCCTTTCGTGAATCCGCCAATTGTAAATCATAACACAACACATCATGCTTGCTAATGCTATTCCACCTCTTCTATTCCACTCATTTGAGAATCATCGTCCCGCTGGTCTGAGCTGCTTCTGCAGCTGCTACTGCTACAAGGACATTGAAGACTTTTCCTTCTGACATTGCAAAGTACTGTAGAAATATATTCTAGTACCTATTTTATCAAACCTTTGAACAAATACCACATGTGTCCAAACATTTGTTCAAATGTTTGTGCTATGTCTGGCGCCGGCCGACGCGGCGGCATAACGAAGGGCATGAGCAGTAAAGTTGTGTACAAAGAAAAAGGGAAGTAGGTGGATATAAAAAATAAAAAACTTCGTTTTGAAAGTGGCAATACCCAAACCACCTTCTGCCAAAAAAAAACTATTTTCATATTGTTTTGCACTTTCTTGCGAACTGTACCTTTTCCGAGTGAAGTTTGTCAACAACCCGTCCTATTCTTATAATAATCGCATAGTACTTAGGTACTATAATTATACTTGAGGAGATCGATGGCTCATTGGTACGCGCATTCTGCATCCGGTCGTTGATGTTAAGCAACATTCGTTGCGGTTGGACATCTGAATGGTGACCAAAACTTTATTATCTCGGTCTCCTCTGTGTTTCGGAAGGCACGTTAAGCCGTTGGTCCCGGTGGGCATTAGCAGTCGTTGGCACCCTCACCCACCAATCCGCATTGGCTTCGCGTGGTGGGTTATGGCACTTATGGCCCGTTCTACCTATGGTGTTTTCTTGCACAGGGAAGGCCCAGCAGTGAGGACATTAGGTAATATGATAATGATGATAGTTATATCTTTGTTTTAATATGGGAATTTTCCCGACCCTTTTCAAAAAATCCATTATTGTTCCAGTACACAAGGGTGGTGATACTGAAGACATTAATAATTACAGGCCTATATCTATTTTACCCAGTATATCAAAGATCTTAGAAAAACTTTTAAATAATCGGCTTCTAAATTTTCTTAATAAATATAACATCATATCTCCTTCTCAATATGGCTTCAGGAAAGGTATGTCTACAGAAGATGCAGTAACTGCTGTGAGCTCATTAGTAACAGACCAACTTGACAAAAATAATAAATGTTTAGCAGTTTTCCTCGATATCAAGAAAGCCTTTGACACCGTCTCTGTCCCCATCCTTTTTGACAAGTTGTTTAATGCTGGTGTCAGGGATAACTCTTTTCAAAAGCTATCTCTCTGACAGAACACAAAGAGTCAAACTGGAGCACTATACCGGTGAGGACGCGGACGTAACATACGGCGTACCCCAGGGAAGCGTCTTAGGGCCTACACTATTTTTGATTTATATCAGTGATTTATGTAACCTTCATATCAATGACGCTAAAATTTTCTCATACGCCGATGATACAGCTGTTGTCTTCTCTGGTACCTCCTGGAATGCTGTAAAGTCTAGTGCTGAGATAGGAATGGCTCAAATATCTAATTGGCTGAAATACAATTTACTATCCCTAAATACATCGAAAACAAATTACATAATATGTTTTAGCATTTACAACAGTAATCAGCCTAATGACAACTTCGCCATAAGAGTTCACGCCTGCAAGGGCGCCACCGCTATGAACTGTAACTGCCCAATCATTAGCAAAGTCACCCAATATAAGTACCTAGGCATTATGATAGATCAGAGACTATCCTGGTATCCCCATCTTGAGCAGCTGGCGGGAAGAGTGAGAAAGCTGATATGGATATTTCGTACACTAAGATATGTGATTCCAAAAAACTCACCAAACAATCTCTTGAATAGAATATACATCGCCTTAGCTCAATCTATCCTGGTGTACTGCATTCCTGTTTGGGGTGGAGCGGGTAAAACAAGGTTCATTGAGGTGGAGCGATCGCAACGTGCTTTGATAAAAAATATGTATTTTAAAAAAATAGATACCCTACTAATCAACTTTATTTGGATAGTAAGTTGCTCTCAGTAAGAAAACTCTTTTTAAAACATATAATATTAAAAAAACATAAAAACTTACCATATGTCCCAAAAAAAAAGAAAGCAGAAGAAAACCTAATGTAGTTAAAGTTCTTCCAACTAAAACAATGTTCGCTTCTTCACAATACAAATCTCTTTCAGTTCGAATATACAATAAAGTTAACAAAGACCTGGAAATTTACTCTAAGCAATACTATGAATGTAAAAAAATGATACATACGTGGTTGGAAACTCTCGATTATGAGTTGACGGAGTTATTCATAAAGGATGTAAAATAAAACTATAAACTTAGTTAGTTCAAACACCCACAAACACACATACACGAACACACATGCACACACACACACACCATCACTCACACACGCACTAATTTAAGCTTTTTGTTTATTGTTTAGTTTTAAGTTTTTTATTTAATCAAATAAGTAATAAATAGATAATAGATAGATATAGTCTAGAACAAAATTAACATATTGTAACGGAAGAGCGGAGTCACCTGAGACAGGCATTATTAGCTTAAAAGGCGACTCCGGCCACTAACTTATGTAAAACAGACTTGTGATGAAATAAATATTTATTTATTATTTATTATACTATTTATACTAGGAGGTATAGTCGTAAAACTGAACGAGATTTCTAATCAATTTTTTAAATTAAATAATCTGCTGAATGATATCAAGTAAAAAAATACAGATTTCTTAATGAGGTCGATCCAAAAGCGGTTTCGTGGTCTCTTTTCCTCTATGTGGCTTTGTACATACTATGAGCCTCTACATCGATTCCTCGTTTCTGGAGATATGCCCAAAAAACTTGAGTAGGTATTTGCAACTGAGGAGTTTAAAAAAAGTGTAAGTACCCCTAAATTTTACCCTGTCCCTTAGAATAAACATTTTTTTTCTCGAGAATATTCCAAATATCATGGTGAATTTTTTTTTCATAATAAATCCAAATAAGTACCTAAGTTTACTTTGGATTTTGATACTATTCCAAGTAAGTATTTCAGGGTAATTTTATTTATTTCAATAAAAAAAAACCATCATCCACCCTTGATTGCATGTGAATATTTCCATAGGTCCATATTATGAATTTTATGATATTTTAATTGGCTATATGGGTCAGGCCGTAGATTTTGCCACATTCGAGGGTACAAAAGTCTCCGCCTCATATAATTTTAAATATAGTACTCTTAGAAATTTCTCAATCTTATCATCGTGTTTCCTAAGAAATAGCAAACCAAGGCAGATATAGATATTTGGATAAGTTTGTAGATTTGGAAAACTATTTGACATTTCCCTCCCAAAAGTGACGGATTTTTTATAAAAACCGCGAATCCGCATTGGTAGGTGTCCAGCTTAAACATCGATAAAATTATCATTTTTAAACTTATTGATGAGCTGTTTGATTTGACGTTATAAAATAATAATAAGGTTGCCATTCCTTTAATATTTTTGCGTATTTCCTAAGAAAAAAGATAAATTTTCGGCAATAAGATTTTTTTTTGAAAAACCATTTCTTTGCGCTACTTATATTGCGCAACCATTTTCACCCATATTATGGTTTTAAAACATTTATTAAGATTTTGTTTGAGTGCTGGCATCACCAAAGAATCGTATTCTATGGTCAATGCAGCGTTGACGACCATATTTTTTGACATTTCGGTGTCAACTCCGATCAAAGTGAAAAGTGTCGCCTACTTTGCAGAGTGCATTTTTTGAGATTTCAAGGTAAGTTTTTGATTAAAACTTATAATTGTTTTTGCGCATGGTGTAATTAGATGTGTGTGATCTGTATATGTTAAATTAGCCTTGTAAAATAATATATTTTAAGAGTTATAATCGATTTCATTTGCGCCTCGGTTCCGCAAAACTGCCTTTATGCCACTTTGCGATACCGGTTGCGTAGAAATTGCGCCACTTATTTTACGCTATTGAATAATAGTGCATGCACACAAGGTTTTCAAGTGTTTTTATTATTTTGAAATTACTTTTAGCTGTAATTCCGCTAAAAAACATGACTAGCATTACTATTAATTGATTTGTTAGCTTTTATTAATATTCTATAAGTACAGGGTGTTCGGCAGAACGTTAAACATACGAAAATAGGGATAGGTGCGGTGGTCTGCTACCTAACCAGCCCCAAAGATTTTACCTAGGTCCAAAGTTTTTTTTATTTTGTACCTATTTTATAAGTTTTGGAATTTCGACACATTCATACTAACTTTTAAACCCATCAAACTTTTTTCTTTATTGACAGATCTATTTTTTTATTTATTTTTGGCATCTAAATGGTTGGCAAGTCCTTTTAATAGTGATACTTCAAGCAGGTTGTTGCTAGAGTCAAAATAATGGACATTGAAAAGAGTTGAAATAAATTTAAAGTTGTATTATATTTATACATATAATTAATAATGAATAATACCAAATACCTCCATCTTACAAATTAAATGTATTTTTTTTTGTAAATTGAACAAATCATACATAGGTACTTACTAGTTTTTGTCATCCTGTTTAACTTTTCATTGTGCGCAATATATAAAAAAGAATTACTCATAGGTACATTATTGTTAATTATTAATTAAACATACTTACATACCAACATCGTGTTTCTTTTTCTAGTTTGATGCAATACCTCTTGTTAGTACATGTTTGTTAAATAAAATCACATTAATGTACGTGCTCCTTAATAATTTTGCGCTACCATTTCGCGCCACTTTGTGCGACCGACTCGTAGAAAATTTTGCGTCACCATTGCGCTATTTGTGGCAAAATCTACGGCCTGACCCATATCTTGTTCTTGATGATCAAGCTATTTACAGACTTTCGTCTTGAGACATTGAGGTATTTCGGACGCGAATTATACTTATGCCGGAGCTTCCCGAACGCTGCCCATCCGAGTTGGATTCGACGAGAGGCTCTTTCTCGAAGTTGGACTTACCTAACTGGACTGTCTGTCCCAGGCAATCTCAATATATTCCTTAAGAGCGGTTGCGCACTACGTCTGATTCTTATTCGATTCTTATCAGTCAAATGACGGATCTTAAAAACTCCGGATAGAATACGAACCACTGAAATCAGATCTAGTGCGTAAACTACCATACAAATAGTTCTATGACTACGCCGCCGGACCGTTATTTGACTGATAAGAATCGAATAAGAATCGGACGTAGTGCGCAACCGCTTTAAAGATTCTAGCGATTGGACTGTGATGACTGATGACCAAGATTATGTCTTGCTTGCGTGCGGGAACCTATCGGTTTCCTTGGCAGATGGTATGGAACAGAAAGAGAAATCTGACATAAATCACATAGGACAAAGCCTTAAAATGTATCAAAAGGGGGGAGGGTGGGTCTAAAAAGTTCTATATCTATGAAAAAGTTGCTAAAAACATCACGTCATTAAAATATGTTCGCACTTGGAGGTGTTGATAACAGTTTTGTGCAGAAATGCTAGGTCATGAGATTTGCGACGATCTTTTAATTTTTCTATAGCTACCATAAAACGACCTGCGCTGGTCGTAAGGATAGGGGAGACCGAGTAGAGTTGAAACAATTTTAACATTTTGCTTAAATACTATACCTACACAGAAATCTTATGTGAATAGTATCAATCGATAGGTCATTCTTAACACTTGCGAATGACGCACAAATAGTAAGCGTTAAATATTGTGGTGAAAAATTCACAGATCTCTTGCTCTACACGACTTGAAAAGGGCATTGAAAATGAATCTAGGTAGGTACCTATTATCTATAGATTATTATAAAAAAACACTTTTCCAAAATATTTATTAACATCATCTTAAGCCCTTCGAATTCCGCGTCTTTTGTGTTCTCTACGCCCTCGTGGCCGCACGCGAGCCGCCCGGCCCGCCCCGTGATATCCCACCTCGCGTCGCGCAAAACTCGCGGCTGTTGTAACGTACACAATTACAATACAACAATCACATTCTAGAGTACCTATAGACTAATGAAAACAATACAAAACGGTAGGCTGCAACTCCAAAAGCATGTGTACGCAGCATGTCAGGCCAGGCGTGACATCCAAAATGCGCATTACTTAAATTACATAAAAACATATTGCAATAGTATTAAAAATAATTTAAAAAAATAGTTGAAATAATTAATAAAGAAAAAATTACCAGTGTTATACATTAAGCATTATTAAAAATCTTAATAACAGTCGGAACTGATTAGATTATTATAAATTATCATTCATATATTCATCATCTATATTAATATAGAATTAAAAAAAGAATGAAAAGTAAGGACACACACACTAATGATAATTTATAATAATCTAATCAGTTCCGACTTCCATTTATTAAGAGAATTATCGTAGATGAGGTACAACGGTATGCTTGTCGACTATGGTGTTGTAGTCTCGGCACATTCTGTAGATGGGATTGTGAAACGAAACATTGTTGTTACAGAAAGGGACACTGAAGGGACGCTTACGCCTCGAGGATCTGTTAGGAACATTTATATGAATATCCGACAAAAGGGTAGTACAAATTGAGCCATTTAAAATCTATCTATATATAGACTTCTATATACTATACTATCTATATATTGACTGCTATCTATCTATATATATATATATATATATGCTAGCGGCCGCCCGCGGTTTCACCCGCGTGGTTCCCGTTCCCGTGGGAATATCGGGATAAAAAGTACATATAAACCTTCCTCTTGAATCACTCTATCTATTAAAAAAAACCGCATCAAAATCCGTTGCGTAGTTTCAAAGATTTAAGCATACAAAGGGATATAGGGACAGAGAAAGCGACTTTGTTTTATACTATGTAGTGATACTTATAATAAAACTGTAAACGATCCAATTCTGTACATTGAAAAGAAATAGAAAAAAATACCTCCAGGGGTCTTCTTAAACGAAACAGATACCTACTTACCAAAAATATAGTTTTTGAATTTTTTGTCTGTCTGTCTGTCTGTTGTCCGCGTTTCACGCAAAAGCTACTAGACGGATTTTGATGAAACTTTTTTTGTTATACAGCTATTGGTTCTTGCCAACATATAGGCTATAATTTATTTTGAAGATCGCAATATCTGATGTGGAACCATAGCAGTCCAGCCAAACTATGAGAGATATAAAAATACCGTCTTAAGGAAAATTGTTAAATGTAATGAGAATTTAGAGATTAAACGAACTTACCTGAAGTGAAGTTCTATCTTAATTATACGAAGGCTTCGTCCGAAGAGATTAGCTTGATTTAACACTTGTAGTACGCCCTAGTAATCGCCAATTTCACACTATATTGAGAATATACCTACTTATAAATTAAAAAAGTAATAAAAGAAAATTATTATTTTTTACATTTCAAAAGTGGGTAGTCAACACCGATCTGGCTCAAGCGCCCATCATAGCTGTCATTTAGTTTAGAGTATTATATTTTTCGAATCATATAGGGGAGTAGTTAATAACTTTTGGGAGGGAGGGAAGCTAATCTCTTCGGACGAAGCCTTCGTATAATTAAGATAGAACTTCACTTCAGGTAAGTTCGTTTAATCTCTAATTATACTTCATGCTTCGTCCTCAAGATTAGCTTGATTTAACACTTGTAGACGTTTAGAGACTAAGTGTTCGAAAATTATGCAATAATTGTAATATATAGGCTACTGAATAATATAGATTGAAATTATAACTTAACTTATACTATCTTGCTTCTTTATTTTCTCAACATAGAAACAAAAAGCAATAAAAAAGTATTATTTGTTACATAAAAAATCAACATCGCTTATGAAATAAACGAAAAATATTTTGATTAAGCACTCAAAACAGTGGTGCCAAATTTTTTATCACAATTGCTGTTTACTGGCCTGTTATAAAATTTGGCAAACGTATGTGATTCTGAAAACCAACCTGCAGTTTTATAATCTGGTCTATGCTAAAACCTAAATTTTGCGCAGCTGACGTAGCAGCATACCGGGTATTATGCGCAGTGAACGTAGAAATATCAATTCCACTTAAATGTAACGTATTTTTTATCCATTTGAATAAGGTTTGTGACGTAACAGGCTTATATGGCTTTCGGTAACTAATAAATAAATTGTCGGAATCAGGACAGAGAAACATTTTCATTTCAAGGTAAGTAATCAAAACTCTTGCAGGACAAATACTTGGCTTTTCGTTATAGAATGGTATAACGAGCAATGCGTTTTTTTTATATATTTTTTATATATATATATATATATATATATATATTTTCCAGATTCTAACTTTCGTTAGCAAACCACTTTTCAAGACAATTTAAAATCTGTGCTATATTCCAGACTTCATTAAATTTAGGGGATGGAGGTCTGGACGAAAAACTCCTATATTAAATCTTTTTATTTCTTGATTTAGTGATATATCAATTTTAGTTATTAAAGCCAAAGCAGAATGATAACAGTTAATTGTGCCATACTGAGCGCCACTGTTTAAAGCAGATGCAAAAAATTTTGTATATCGGGAATTGATACTTTCGTATAAGTTTAGTTTATTTTGTTGACAATAAATAAACCACTTTTAATAGCAAACTTCGTATTGTTTATACGAGTTATCCAAAAAAGGGGTTAAGCATGACGTCCAGAGAAAATTATTTGACGCCTCTTCGTATCATCACCATCACCAGGGCAATGGAGTTGCGCATTTGTTTGCGGCTGGAATTTGTAGACAAAATTAGGTTTGAATCTGCTTTGAAAACGAATTGTTTACTTATTAAGAGACTCTTAAATAGTGGATACCACGTTTATGTGGACCAAAATGGAACAACTATTATATCTGTGGCATTGTCAGAGATAATCTTTCTTAAACATTTAGGCATCATTGTGAAAGGATGAAAAACATTAAAATTTAATTTCGACCACGACACTGAAAAAAAAAACATTTACGGCGTATGCATCCGGATCCTTATGCCATGGATATATATCTTGGACATTTATTATTTTTAACGACTAGCGTATCAATGAAAATATCTATGAAACTTTTCAACAATTTGTTGAAAGGCATAATCAGCTAGCTGCCATTCTTGGTCTGCCTGCATAGTATTCTGCCTGCATAGATCTGAAGATCGAATATGAGATGCAAAAACGTAAAGATTTTTACGTTTACGCCATTGCCAGAGGTCTTTTGCGATCTCTGTCAGGTGTGGGGAGTGTATATCACCCATACGGTTTACGTAGGAAATTACCGTGGTATTGTCAGTTCGTAGAAGTACTTGACAGTTAGTATCTTAACCAATAAACGCAGCAAGAATTCCTAAATAATTTATTGTCTGCTACTTTCTTTTACACTCCATAAACCACTAGCTCTGTCGTCTCCACATGCAATTTCCCACCCCGTAGTTGAGGCACCTGAAAAACTTCCAGGTCATACTTGTCTATTTTTATTTTGGTGCGGCTCCACCAATAGAAATCCTGTTCCAAGTAACAAGGCATATCCATGTACTAATTATACATATTTCAAATAATTTAGTATACAACCAGCTGCATTTCACGGCGGGACAGGCGGATATTAACAGTCCAATAAAACTAACAAATTCTCTAATTTTACACCTTTTTAAGTTAGAAAACTTTTGTATTGCAAATTTAATTTTGGCAAAGTGACCTAGAATTTCTTTTAGTTTAAACTATATTCTAAGAACTTACGAGACTGAGAAGGTATAAAATTACTTTTATCGGTATTTATAATGAAACCTAAGCTTGTAAGCAACTTTACGGTATCTTGTAAGTTTTAAGACCCTTATATTAGACAGAGGTCAGCCAAATATATTGTTAACAGGTAACCATATAATCATGAGTATTTCATGACCGGTTTCATGATGACTTTAGTGAAAAAAGGAGCTGTGTTTAAACCAAATAATAAGACATTAAATTCATATGCTTTTTGATCAAATTGGTATCTTAGATATTTTCGGTCTTCCTTGTGAATTTTTAACAAAAAGTATGTCTTTCGGGTCTACTGTGCACGGTTACAATCTCTCGGTATCAATTTTATTACTGTTCTTAAATCCTTGAGTTTAAAATGTCTTGAGTCAATAAATTTATTTAGTGATAAGTTTAAGATGAAGCGCATTTCCCATTTGGCTTGGGTACTAAAAAATAGTTGATAGATATTGATCAGATTCAGAGATCTCTGAAATTGCAGAGACAGCAAATTTTTTATTTCGTGTATGAAAAGAGCCTTTTCCTTTTCACTACATTTTTGGGTTGACGGTGATACAGGTTGCATCGGCTTTCGATTGAAGGGAATCTTATATCCTTTTTATGAAAAAGAACCAGTGGGTCCTTGGTAATCATTAAAAATTCTTTATAGAATAATGATAAACGACCTGCATGCGTTAACGAATTTAGCGTCGGCTGTTGTTCTGTCTCTGCCACGGATACTGCGACTGCTTCGATAAGTTGATGAGCCGTCTACGCGTCGAAGTCGTTGCAGGCTCCTTCGTCCTGGGAGGGCCCATCGGCCTGCGACTAGGACCCGGACCCTTCCAGTTTAAATTTCGCGAAGAACTGTATAACTTACTTATTAGGAAACTTTTGTGTCGTTGATTGCTTTGGGTCTGTGCTAGACTTGTTAATAGCTTTAGCTGATTTTTTGTTTTCCCTTAAGTTTTCGCCGAATAATTGTTTATCAATTTTGATTTTTTGAAGAGAATCCCTTAGATCCATCTTCACGGCATTCAGAAAAAAAATTGTAAATTGAATTAGAATGTTGACAATCACACATAATTTTTGCCAAATCCATAAGTGTTTTAGCAAGGCTGTATTTTTCTCATTTGCAGACAATATAATAGTATAGATTTTACCAGACAAGTGTTTCCAGCAGTCGATTCCTTCTGTTTCAGTTGAATGGCCTTATTGTGTTTAGCAATAATATCTGAAACAGCTGCTTTAATCTTAGGATCAAGCTCAGGTGGGTCAATCAATTTGCAATTTTCTGGGGTCATGTACTTACGAGTTCTTTACGCAATTCTTTGTTAATACCTGTTGTGACCCAGTGCTGGAAAACTCCAGCACTCCTGACTGAAGTAGGGTCAGTACCTAATATTTCTAATACTTCACTATCTAAGTGTATGTTTTCTGTTTCAAGAGCAGACGTTTGATCTGAAGGTAGATCACGATTCGGAGCCTCAGTCGACGAATGACCATCCTGTATATTTGTAATGTTTTCAGACTGGGATGTACTGGGGATTGGTTCCAAGTACTTGTTCTAATTGTCCTTCAGGTTAACCCTTAGAACATGGTGCGTCGAGGTCAACTATGACCTCTTGGTCGTATGTAAGGGACAGAGTAAGCCTCATGTTCATACAATTTTAGCATGTCAGTATAATATTGTAAGAGACAGTCCCCAGTTATAACAACACGTACTGTCCGCAAACTACACTTAGTAGTACCTTATAACAGTCCCGTTGTACTGTTTGTAGGACCCAGTGACTGCAGTGTATATAATGATGATTATGTTATCATTATTTGAGATTATGTATTGCTTAACCTTAGGTATGCAATTAAATTTCGTAAGAGACAGTCCCAGTTCGAAAAAAAAAGTACTGTCCGCAAACTATTGAAAATCGACACATCATAATAAGCATAATACTTTAGAGTACATAGCTGTTTTTTAGCTTAGTCACTTATGTAAATTATTTTCAGTAAGAAGCAGTCCCAGTTCAAAGAAAGTGCTGCCCGCAAACTGTTTAACAGTACCAGTTCAAAAGAAAAGTACTGTCCGCAAACTATTGAAAATCGACACATCATAATAAGCATAATACTTTAGAGTACAAAGCTCTTTTTTAGCTTAGTCACTTATGTGAATTATTTTCAGTAAGAAGCAGTCCCAGTTCATAGAAAGTACTGCCCGCAAACTGTTTGAAATCTACTTATACGAGAACTTGTAAAAGTCTGTGACGAACTAATGCATTTATGTTCAATTATAACTTTAAAATTAATTAATAATTTTGTTACCCTTTATTGTAAGTATTTATTTTACAAACTTAGTAATAAGTAGGTAGTTAAATAGTCAAACCGTTTTATCGTTGAATGTAATTATCGTTTGCATTTTTTGCGAAACGTTAGAAAACCAGGTCACTGAACTTCAATATGCAATATAATATGTCAAGGCCAGTGACTTATAAATGTATAAAAATACATAACGTACCTTAAGATAAGGACGACGAGCGATAGAATTGTTCCGATAACTCAGAACAAGATAAATCTCACAGGTGGTGGTGCTTCTTTTTTCGCTCCAACTTTCTCTCCAATCTTATAATTTTTCGTTTAATGTGTTCACAGTTATCTTTTTTGCGTTTGGGCATCCTAAATAATCACTTTTAACAACAACTAACAACTTTTTTTAACACAATTTAAAAACTAGATGTGAATCGGCGACGCACTAGAAAGCGAATGACAGCTATGATGGGCGCTTGAGCCAGATCGGTGTTGACTACCCACTTTTGAAATGTAAAAAATAATAATTTTCTTTTATTACTTTTTTAATTTATAAGTAGGTATATTCTCAATATAGTGTGAAATTGGCGATTACTAGGGCGTACTACAAGTGTTAAATCAAGCTAATCTTGAGGACGAAGCATGAAGTATAATTTCTATTGACGTACAAAGTTTGAAGGTCTGGAACACCTGATGTGGAACCCTAGCAGCCAGGTTAAACTATATGAGATACAAACATAGTATCTTATGAACAGTTGTTTAACGTAATGAACATTTTCTATTGACGGAAAAATATCCGAGGTCTGGTACACCTGATGTGGAACCCTAGCAGCCCAGCCACGCCCAGCTAAACTATAAGAGATACAAATAAAGCATCTTAAGAGAAGTTGTTCAGTGTGATAAGTATTTTCTTTTGACATACTTACATTCTATACTAATATTATAAATGTGAAAGTGTGTTTATTTGTATGTCCGTCTTTCACGTCAAAACGGAGCAACGGATCGACGTGTTTTTTTTTAGTACCTATGTGGGTTGACTGATCACCCGTCCGGTTTCGCTAGCGCCCCCCCTACAAATAGTATGTGGGTAGTTTAGAAGCTAGAGAGTGACAAAGGCTAATTTATATCCCGGAAAAATATCACTTTCTCTCGGGATAACGTTTAGTAGTACCTACACGCGGGAAAAACCGCGGTCGGAATGCTATGTGATATAAATTTTTAATCTGTGTTTAATATCTTTATTTTTTTATATATTTTTTATTAAGTAATAAAACTGTAAACGATCCAATTCTGTACATTGAAAAGAAATAAAAAAAAAATACCTCCAGAGGGGTCTTCTTACACGAAACATATACCAAAAATATAGTTTTTGAATTTTTTGTCCGCCTGTCTGTCTGTCTGTTGTCCGCGTTCCAGGTAAAAACTACTGAATAGATTTTGATAAAACTATTGACGTACAAAGTTTAAAGGTCTGGTGCACCTGATGTGAAACCCTAGCAGCCAGGTTAAACTATAAAAAATACAAACATAGCGTCTTAAGAAAAGTTGTTTAGCGGTATGAACATTTTCTATTGACGGAAAAATATCGAAGGTCTGGTACACCTGCCCCCTGATTCACGAACCGTCGGGAACGGAATCGGATTCGAATTCTGTGCTTTGTTTTTGTCTATTCTATAGTGAGAAACAGAGACAAGGCATACATTCCGCTGTCGGGAGCGTTTCGGACGGTTTGTCAATCAGGGGCCTGATGTGGAACCCTAGCTAAACTAAAGGAGGTACAAGTACAAAATTACAAATATAACATTTTAAGAGAAGATTTTATATTATTTTTATGCATTCACAATGCAATTTTGTAAGTAGGTATACGAAAAATGTGATAGTAAAAAACCACGAGCCCTATAAGTAGCGCCTGAAAGCTACTTATAGGGCTCGTGGTTTTTTACTTACTATCACATTTTTCGTATATCTTAAGAGAAGTTGTTCAGCGTGATAAGTATTTTCTTTTGACATACAATCTATACTAATATCATAAATGTGAAAGTGAGTTTGTTTGTATGTCCGTCTTTCACATCAAACGGAGCAACGGTTCGACGTGTTTTTAGTATGTGGGTTTTTTAGTTTGGGAGCTAGAGAGTGACATAGTTTAATTTTTATCCCGGAAAAATATCACTTTCCCTCGGGATAACGTCGTGTCGTACACGCGGGCGAAACCGCGGGCGGAAGACTATGCGATATAAATTTTTAATGCGTTAATATGTATCATAGCGCTGTACAGATATATAATTAATTAATTAATAAAAAAGACAAAAAAGCTTAGTAGCCTAAAAATGAAAAATGCTGCCGAAAGTCACTCGTTCCACGCGGTTCCACAAATTCCACGCGGACGAAGTCGCGGGCACAGCTAGTACTTATAATAAAACTGTAAACGAGCCAATTCTGTACATTGAAAAGAAATAGAAAAAAATACCTCCAGGACAGAAACCAAAAATAATATGGTTTTTTAATGTTTTGTCTGTCTGTCTGTCTGTTGTCCGCGTTTTACGCAAAAACTACGGAGCGGATTTTGATGAAATCTTTTTTGTTATATAGCTA
Source organism: Crambus lathoniellus (assembly GCA_949710035.1). Classification (NCBI taxonomy): domain Eukaryota; kingdom Metazoa; phylum Arthropoda; class Insecta; order Lepidoptera; family Crambidae; genus Crambus; species Crambus lathoniellus. The sequence goes on along the minus strand of OX453300.1, from coordinate 28,438,264 downwards.
TTAGTCCTCGCCAACATATAGGCTATAATTTATTTTGAAGCTCGAAATACCTAAGTGGAACCATAGTACTTCAGTCAAACTATGAGAGATACCAGAATACCAGCGCTGTTACAGTGAGCAATGTTGCACACTGTAACAGCATAAGCTGAGGAGGGTCCTGATTGGCTCATTATCGCCTCGAATTAGGTACGTTTTTTTATATAAGTTTGTTATTAGGTATCTGTGTTATGTGTATATTTTCTATTTTTTTTATTGTATATGCTTTATGGGCCAATAAAACGCTTAATTACTTACTTACTAGATATAAAAATACCGTCTTACGGAAAATTGTTAAACGCGATGAGCATTTTCTATTGATGTACAAATATTGAGGGTCTGGTACACCTGATGTGGAACCCTAGCAGCCGGGTTAAACTATAAGAGATACAAACATAGCGTCTTGAGAGAAATTGTTCAGCATGATAAGTATTTTCTATTGACATCATCATCATGTCAGCCGAACGAATCTTCACAACGATCGGTCCTGCGCTGACCGCATCCAGTGGCTTCCCGCGACCTTGACTAAGATCGTCGGTCCACTTTGTAGGGGGCCTGCCCACGGAACGTCGTCCGGTACGCGGTCGCCATTCGATAACCTTTCTGCCCCAACGGTCATCGGTTCTCCGCACTATGTGTCCACTAGCACTTCAACGATGCAATCGTTCGAGCGATGTCGTTTGCTTTAGTTCTACGGATTTCATAATTTCAGATTCGATCGAGCAGGGAAATGCCAAGCATATATAGCTCTCTCCATTGCTTGCTGAGTGACTTTGAGCCTTCTTATGAGACTCATAGTAAAAGTCACTTCCATAGGTCATCATTACTGGCAACGCGCACGTTTATTTTACTAAGACTTTGCAGGGGCGTATTTTGATATTTGGCGCCCTGGGCCAGTTACGTGGGCCGCCCCATACATTCAAGAAAAAAAACTTTAATAACTAAAAAAAACACTCAATAAAATAAACATCGCACGCGCTCTAAGATGAAACGAAAATAAAAAAAACAACTAATTATTGTAGTTGATTTTTTTTGTTTACTTATAATATGAGTTTTAGGTGTTGTTGACAATTAAGTAGGTAGGTTTTTTAACTTCTTCAGACAAATGAGAAATAAAATTAAAGTAAAAAACATAACAAGCGGGCACACAAAGCTGAGCGGGGCGGCCTGAGCCGCCCTGGTAAACTTTTTTAATTTAATCAGACAAATGAGAAATAAAATATAGGTAAGTAAAGATCATAACAGGCGAGCACACAAAGCTGAGCGGGGCGGCCCGAGCCACCATACTAAACTCTTTGAATTTTATAAGACAACTGGGAATAAGTTATATTTAAAGATCATAACAAGCGCGCACCCAACCGCCCTGGTAAACTGTTTGAATTTCTTCAGACAAATAAGAAATAAAATATAGTTAAAGATCATAACAGGTGGCACCTAATGCTGAGTGGGGAGGCTCGAGCCGCACTGGTTAACTTTTTGAATTTCATCAGACAAATGAGAAATAAAATAAAGGTAAAGATCATAACAGGCGGGCAACCGGAGCTGAGCGGGGCGGCCCGAGCAGCCCGCCCTGGAAAACTTTTTAATTTTATCAGACAAATGAAAAATAAAATAAAGGTAAATATCATAACAAGCAGACACCAGAAGCTAAGCGGGGCGGCCTGAGCCGCCCTGGCAAACTTTTTGAATTTTATCTGTCAAATGAGAAATAAAATTAAGGTAAAGATCATAACAATCGGCACCAAAAGCTGAGCGGGATGGCCGGCATGAGCCGCCCTGGTAAATTTTTTGAATTTTATCAGACAGATTAAGAATAAAATATAGGTAAAGGTCATAACAAGCGCACCCAAAGCTGAGTGGGGCGGCCCAAACCACCCTGGCAAACTTTTTGAATTTCATTAGAGAAATTAACGAGAAATAAGTAAAATATGTAATGATCAAAACAGGTGGCCGTGCAGTGCTGAGCGGGGCGGCCCCTGCCGCACTGGTAAACTTTTTGAATTTCATCAGACAAAGCATCAGACAAATAAGAAAAATATATAGGTAAAAAACATAACAATGATTATTACTGGATTTTTGAGTTTAAGATGTTGTTGACAATAATTTATTAGCACTTAGGCTTTTTGATTTTCTTCCGACATCCGATGACAAGTGGGCGCGCTAAGCTGACCGGGCCGGCTTGCGCCGCCCCTAGCACCCTGCCGCCCTGGGCCATGGCCCCCTTGGCCCTTAGGTAAATACGCCTCTGGACTTTCGTCTTGAGATATTGAGGTATTTCGGACGCGAATATATGCCGCCTGCATCAGTGCGTCATCTTGTCCGGACTCAAATTTTCTATAAATTTTAAGATCGTCAGCAAAAAATTAAAATTTGCAGTTTTAAATTTGAGTGGTCAAGTCATTAATATCGTCTTGTTTAAGCAATGCAGGTGCATCATCCATCACTTATCGTATCTTTTTATAAGCAGTCAATAAGTAGTAAAAGTAGGCAAACACCAAATATACGCATTAAACTTTATTACTCAATTCGTTGTGATATGTTAACACACAAATAGTTATATGATATGCTATTAAATTTACTGATATTATACTTTCGACTTGCCCTATTTAAATCTATTTATGAGGGGTATTTTTAAGACTAGCTCCTAACTATTGTTTGGCACACTTAGGACCTCCAAAAAACTGGGACTTGCATGTAATTTTTCATAAATGTTAATTTAAATAATAGAGAGGACGCAATCTTGCGATAATGGCACACGAAACGACTCGCGCGTGGGTGCATGCCCGAGTTTTAGCAAAGACCCCTAATACTTAAATATACTTACAATAAGTACAACATTTTACCAACAACTACATATGTACCTACTTACTACTTCATGTTCCAAACATATGTTCTGTACATGAATAAAACAAAATTATATTATTCACTTCGATAGAAAAATACTATTTATAACTTATGGTATAAACTATCTACATGTAAGAGGTACAGGAATTATACAGGCTAAGATAAATGAGATGATGTTTATTATGTACGTACTTTAAAATATTAAAACCAATGAAATTCCGATCTACATGATTTAATATTTTTATATAAGAATATTTACCTAAATAAGAATTTTGTTTCCATGCATGTCATAACATTTAGGTAGTACATAAGTAGGTATATTTATTTGGCAGAACTTTATCACAGTTTTTGTTTTTGTTCTAGGGCGTTACCAATTTGCTCTAATTTTATCGAACAAAGCCGAGTTTTGTAATTCAACAACTTTAACATAAGTATTTAATACTTTTTACTATTAAAAAGCACGGATTATCGCAAAAACAGTACATAGCCCTAAAACTTATTATCATTGGCAATAACAATAGAGTTTTAATTGGTAGTGCTGCACGCAGCGGCTCTGTTCGCCGTAGAGGTTGAGCCGGCTGACGGTCCCGGCCAGCGACCACTGGGCCTCGTCCTGCCGCAGCGTGGCCTCGAACACCCCGCCGCCCGGCGCCGTGCGCACCACTACCATCACCTCGTTCCAACCCTCCTCCTGATCGTTCGACGACCCCACCACCATCTCTGATGCATCAAGAATCTCCTCCAACCGCAGTTGGGCACACCGAGGCTGCTCGCGAACTAATGTGTTTAGGTGTTTAACCAAATACTCCGACGCTTGTATAGCGCTCTCATCACTGCTCAAAATCTTTTTACTTCTGTAACAAGCGCACCAGTGGTCATCGATTGATGCCATCCTGCAGGTTCGATTAGATGGTATTGGTAAAAATAAACTGATGCTTCTTTCTAATGCGTAACTTTTTTTACTACGAGATTCTATAATTTCATCTTTGATATTGTTTAAATCAATTAAGTCTATTAATGTAGCGTGCATGTCGAATGGTGTCGTCAGTCGCCGGCTGTTCTGCCTTATGTTGTTATACGCGTATTCGTACCTTTCGCGAAATGAGGGTGGTAGTAAAATATGAACAAACGGTAAACGTTCCTCTAAACGTCCTTGTTTTGTAAACCGCATATTACCCCATCTAATGCCATGATCACTTAGTAGTATTAAAACGGTCTCATCTAAGTATTGAGATTTGTCCAGTTTTCTCAATAATTTTTCGTAACTGTCATCCATTGCCATCGGATAGTTCAAGTAGTCATGACTTAAGGTAACTTCCCAGAAGAATCCGAACAGTCTAGACGACTTTAAGGTTCTAGTTAAAGCTTCAATGTAATCTAAAAGCACTTGATAAAAATACTTATTTCCCATACAAATAAAAGAATTGAAATCTTTATTGTTACCAACGTTAATTTCGGCCTCATGCATGAAGGTGTGGGTATAATAGTCGGTGGGTTGTCCAATGAAACCTATTTTTCCAAAATTAAAAGTTCCCAACTTAGCGCTATCTTCTCCGAGGGCAGTGTAATAACCGGCTTCTTGGTACCATTTCCATATAATGGGACAATTGTCAAAACTGGAATGCAAGTCGGGCCAGCATGTCTTCTTTAAATCGGTGTCTCTAATGCCCATTAACATAGGTGTTAAGTTGGGGAAAGTGTTGTCGCCGACTTTATTGTAACCTAATAATTCTATTGAACCTTTCATCCTCAAAAATGATAAAGTTTTCGGCATGGTTCTATGAAAATTCAGCCTGGATAATGTATCAACCCCCATCACAATAACATTGTAACTCGGCCTGATACTTTCATTTTTACGCAAATCAAAAATCGTTTCTGTAGATTCTTCCGAGTTAGTGTTTGAAATTAAAGCTTTTTTTGGTGCAAAAATAAAGAAGCTTCCGTAAATAACTTTTTGGTGGTATGAGCAGGATACCTTAACAAATTCATTAGCTACTTCTATATAATCGGAGAACATAAAACATGTCATGTCATATTTTGCTCTGTTGTCCACATCGCTCGAAGTTATATCAAGAATAGAGTTGGGTCTATAGAATGCCTTGTAACAGCAAGAAATAGAGTCATTTTCGGGGACATTGTAATACTGTAATCTGTCTTGTATGACCCAAATGTGTGTATCGTTGTTAGCTAATAACGAAATATTTGCAAAGCGACATTGAGAGATTTCGGGGGGGTATATAAATTTCATTATGCTGTCATCGAATGGTTTTAGTCCAGGGATGGTGCACCCTACTGTGTTTATGGTGAAACTTTCTTCGGAGTCGGAGAAGATTGAGCGGCGGTAGTCTAGCGGAGAGGTGGGCGACTCGACGCCAAGGAAGAACGTGGTGGTGTTGCTGATGGTCAATATGAAGAAGCTAGCGCCGCAAACAGTGGCCAGGATAAACAGGTACTTGAAGCGCGACGGGACACATCGGAACCAGCTGGTGGTCTTAGTTTGGCCCATGCTGAAATAAATAAAAAAGGAACATTTTGCAGATTTTGTTTAAAAGGGGCCCTTCAAATACATAAATAGGTGTAACATGTGCATTTCGATTGGATTTCTAACTTATCGTGTTTTAAGTTCATATAGCACTAAACTGACGGCGTCCGTGGTCGAGTGGTTTACGCCCCGGTTTTCAAGGTCCCGCTATCTCTGAGTCCCCAGGTTCGATTCCCGGTAGGATATGTCTTTGACAATACCCATCTTTGTTTCCGATTTCCATAACACAGGCGGCGGTTAAGTTACTTATTCTGGGATTGGAACAATGTAGGTTACATCTAGTATACAGGGTGGAAAAAAAAGACCGTGGTTGGAGGAAAAGTACCCTTAATATTAATGATGGCAAATTTTACTGAACGGAAACATTCCTTTATTTTCAAAAATAATTAAAACTGCTTTTAAAATCACCTGCTTAAGCCGGGAATCGAACCGGTAAAATGTAAAATAACCTTTTGTATTTTATGATACCACCCGATAGAGTCATTTATACCTAAGGATCGATTTCTTTTAAAGTATCTTAAATTAAAGAAAGACCTTTCGTTTCTTCACACATTGTTAGATTTTAACAACATTCTTCTTGGTGTTATTTAAACATTGGGGCATTCGCAGATAATTAACAGATTACTTGCCACTGGATGTTAATGAAATTAGGGAGAGTGCATAACTTTAAATAGTTAGCTATAAAAGAATACCATCTCTTAAATATGACATTGTATCGTACGTTAAGCGTCCTTTATTGAAACTTATGTTAAAGTTAGAAGAGTTACAAAATAAAACAGAATGGTTCAATTCTTATCTAAATAGGATAAAAAATCATGTAAAAAATATTATGGAACATTGTGTTTGGGACAAAAATATCTTCCAGTATGAATTAACAACCAATATTGGCTACGGCTACTAATTTGGCTTGTTACACAAAGTGCGATAGATTTTAAATTAAAAAAACTTAATTAATTGACATGAAGTTGTGTTCTAAATTATGAACATAAATCACTTTTATTTTATTCCTAAACTTACAAATACACGCAGCGTAATAAGAAATACTGACTTCTAACTTGGACCAAATATCTAAACATGATTTTCTATCAAAACTCAAAAAAAAAATTTACACAAGTAGGTATTCCAAACTAGTATCCAATGAAACATTTACTATGTCACAACGAATTTTTGTGTGATGAGATGACACAACTTACCTAATTCCGCTCTGTACGTAAATTTATGTAGAGTTGCTGTTACGTCTCGTTTTGAATATTCACTTTTATAATGTTTGCAAGTCATATTTTGATTGTTTTTTATGATTTAGCCGGGAGAAATTGAACGTATGCACATTACGATCTATATTAAATGGAGACGTTTTAATGAGACTTTGTGACATGATAAGAGAGCGAGCGTGAGTAAGGCGTTTTTAAAGCGAGAATTCAATTGTTTTGAAGGATGTTGAACAGATACATGATCTGTTATGCCACTTGTTTTGGTTTATCAAGGTACGCGTGACGTGAGAGCCGTCATTACAGATCGTTATGACAATGGGTACTGGGTTAATCGGAGGGCTGGTGGCGGGATGCTGTGCGCAGGCGTGCTGCCTCGGCCTGATACGACACGTCGCTATAGGAATTTTACTATCAGCCTACTAATCCTCTAATTTCGTATGCACCTAGCTTTTCTTGTCATGAAACGTGTAAAGGGTTTTTCGTTAAACATCAATTATAGGGTTGCATAACATAATAATGTTCAATGTAACAGTTAATAATATTTTTTTTAAGAAACCTTAATGTGATCATACGTAGCTGAAATTGACGTCCAACAGTTTTAGATTGAAGATATTTACTTTAACTTATATTCGGCTTTTATTTTTCTTTGATTACTTCTTCATATGTTTACATGCACACCATCCGTTTATCAATGCCTGCTGATTGACATGTTCTTTTGTCTGACACTGGAAGGAAAGGCTTAGGTATTCCTTTGTGCTTGTTTTTATCCATTTTTGTTTTAGCTTCAATTTCATTATTTTTTATGGCATGTAAGTTGATGTGGTCTACAAGAGTCGCATGTAAGTCAAAAGAAGTAATCAGTCGACGCGAGTTTGCTTTAATGTTCTTAAATGCCAAACTGTAGTTAAGTCTGAACGATGGCGGCAATAAAATACATGTTATTGGAAGATTTACTTCCGAGTCATACTTTTTATCGGAAAACTTCAGGCCAACTATCGCTTAACACGAACAAAACATTTTCATTAAGAAAACGAGCTTTCAATATTTCGCAGAAACCTCGTGTAGGTATGTTAGATCCATTACCGTAGGCATATTTAAATACTTGTAGGTTATTGAAGATTTCCAAAACATGGCAAATAATTTTAACGATTCTGTAATTGAATTGATTTTTTCGAAGTATTTAAGGTTGACCTGGTATGTATATTCATTTCCAAAACACATACCGTTTTTGTCCCCAGCTTCGGGTGTTGCAGGGAATAAGTAGTAATCAGTCGGAGTGCCGAAGAAACCCAAGTTATCATTCTTAAAAATGCCGCGTTTACTTAAATCTTCAATAAGCGCTGTGTAGTAGGTAGCCCTCGTCTTTAAATCGTTCCCATACGAAGGAACAGCTATCGAGTGTGGTGTGCGCGTTGGGGCAGCAAGTTTCTTTTAGTTGATTGGCATTCATGCCTGATAAGACTGGCATCATATTCAAAAATGTAGAATTACCTACTCTGTTATATCCAAATAATTCCACTGCACCTCTTTGCTCAAGAAATCTTGACATTCTTCTCATTGTACGATGGAAATTAAGCTCGGGATATGGAACTTAGCCCTAGAATTACAACGTTAGGTATATGCCGCAGAGTTTTGCATAGTGTTGAACGAATCGACTCTCCGCCATGTATTGTATTGTATTTCTTTATTGAGACAAAAATATACATACTTCAACAGTGTCCTGCAAAGCTGTTTGCACAGTTTGACTGCATGTGAATGGTTTGTTAACGACCAAGATAAAAAATTGCTCATAGAATACTTTTAAATCGTACCTGCATGTTATTCTTACGATTTCGTTGTCGGCTTTGATAGGATCTTGAAAGTCTAAGCAGTGAGATTTCGAAAATTTATTTCCACCGTTTTTGAGAATTCCACTGCTCACAAGGTGTGGCACTGCCTGATAACAGCATTCAAATTCGACAACATTTTTTACCTTGTAATGAGGCAGATTTTCGTCTAAAACCCAAACATGTGATTCATTGCTCTTCAGTAAAGGATAACCAATCAGAGTACATGGTTTTAATATTTCTGGATATCGATAGGAGTTCCAAAGTCAATGTGTCAACGAGTCAGCGTACGGATCAGCGTCCTGCATCCTACGTTGTCGATTAATATTTTCATTCTTCTTTGAGAATCTTGGTAAGTAAGTGACAATCGTAACATTCAGCATATCTCTGTGGAAAAATGTCTTATCACTCCTTCCAGTCTCTTTGTGAGCTCTTTGTGCAAAGTAAAGACTAAGTGACAAAAATTACAAAAGGATGTCATTATCTTATCCTTGGCTTGTTCGCTCATGGTGGGACAATTCTTTTTTGTGTTTTTTTGCGTACCTAGTTATCGGTTGATATTTAATTATATTGAAGAAATAATTTAAAAAGATAACACTCAAAATACATGGTTGAAGATTTGCGCGGGTAAGTATATTAATTATTAGATATTCATATTGATTTAAATATTGAACTACACTTTATGGACTAACTAACCTGTCCGTACTGAGTGTCTTCTAATTATGACTATGTACACAGATCGTTCGCAGACGTGAAACACGGAGACCACAAAGGGAAACTGTTCTTCGCCTTGTTAACAAACATTTGATGTTTTGCTGCCAATTGCCGTTTTATGGCTTGTTAGTGTTAACGGAACTAGATTAAATGCGCCTTTCCTCAGTGGCCCCGGTGCAATCGCATGACGACTGACCGTGGCGTGGCTACTTCACTATTTTTATTTTAATACGTCTTAAGTTTGCACGTAATACTTTAATTAACTTGATTATAAATTCACCAACGTGACATACAGAAACATGAGAACCTTAACTTTAATAGTGATTAAATGCACCTTACTTCCCTACATTTCATGAATTTTTAATGTAATTACGTTTTTGAGGCCTTATGCTATTTTCTTATTCGGAAAATTTCATCATTGAATTGTTGCGGCAGTTAAAAGATAGCCAGTTCCTCAGTGGTTGAGAATTCCGGTTTCATTTAAGTAGTGCGCTTCCACTGTCAGTCTATTTTTACTTAACATGAGGTTTGAAAAAGGCTAAGAACCACACCGTGTGGCATATAAAAAGAGATCAATCTTATGCGCTTTGTAATGAAGTAGGTACGTCGGTCGTCTGCGTAGGCCTTTAAGTTTAATTTCAACCAAAATCTATATATATAAAATCCTTTGTCCTGAATCATCTATATATATAAAATCCTTTGTCCTGAATCACTGACGGATAAACGCACAGCCTAAGCCGCTGATTGTAGAGACCTGAAACTTGGAGGGTGTGTTCCTTGTATGATGTAGGCATCCGATAAGAAAGGATTTTTCGAAATTCTACCCCTAAGGGGGTGAAAAACGGGGGTAAAGTTTGTATGGGACAACGTGATTCCTTTGTCCAATCTTCTTCAAATTTTGCATAAACATTCTTTAACAGAATTAATCGAAGATGTGTTTCATATTTTATTGAAACTCATCGCCTAACAGGGTTAAAAAGGGATAGAAAATTATTTTGGGGGTGATTTGCACCGAAGTTGATATCAATACGGTATTTTACTGATTTTTTTTTATTTCTTTAAAATGTTTTTCGAAATATTAGTTACACAAAACAAGTTTTCATTTTGAATTATCTTGAATATTTTCAAAGATATAGGACTTCAAACTTTATAATTAGACAAGGACAGGACGCTATCTTAGTGACGTCAGTGGGTTAGTAGCGTCGTCATAGTCACGCCATAGAAGATTTCGTTTTAGAAAGAGACAGCTATAGTCAAAATCAAACAGACTATAATTCTTTTATTATAAAACAGATTCAAATTATTTTTTCACATTTGGTATTCTTAATTGCAATATTTTTTAACGTCATCATTAAATATCTACATTTCAACAACAGTAAAATACCCTATACTCCTTAGTGCTTTTGATTTTTAATTTCATTTTGTTTTGACCACTGACCTCGTGGTTTTGACACATGTTTGAAAACTCAATCCGTTTCGACGTACCTCATTGCCACCAAAGAGTAGTTATGTCTTATGTATCAACCATGAAGTTTGACTTAACACTCTGAGGTAACTGGAGCTCTCACCCTGAATAAAAAAGTGTCGCCAGAAAATTTTACATTTATGTATGTAGTGGCTGTCAGCTGTCTCATATGACCATACGTATTTTTTTAAAGTGTAGGTGAGACGGAAGACAGCCACTGTGTTATTTGTGGTATTCAAAAAATTGTTCGTACTGCACTCTCCAGTTACCTCAGTATTAAGTCGAGCTTCATGGTATCAACCAACTAGCGTATTGCCACCTTGGATCAACAACTAGGTGTTATTGTTGATCGAAGATTGCCACTATATTTTAAGAAGGAGAAAAAAAGCTTTGCTTTGCACGAATGAGCTGTCATAGAACCCATGCCACATTGAAAAGTACCTTAGCAAAGGATTGACTTGATTTTTTGCATTTTGGTAGTTCAAGAGTAGGAGAATGTCCGAATATTGTTCATACGAAAGTAGCTACTGATGTTTGTCTAGGTATCGTAACCTTCTTATGCTTAGGCATAACCACTGATCTGACTTTCATGTTTGGTATAAAGTATAGGTAGCGTGCTCGGCCTGTGATCGCTGAGGTTATGTGACTTTCGCAGTGGTCTTTCACGGGATGGCTGTTCAAAAATATATGGTGCTTCGGAAGACACGATAAGCCGATGGTTCTGGCTGAATTTGGATTGGTTAATACCCCATAACTGCAATGGGCCCGTGTGGAAGATCATGGTCCATTCTCCTTATCCATCAATATGAAGGCCTGTACCCCAGCAGCGGGGACATTAAAATGGAATGATGATGGTGCTGATGAGACCTTAAAGAACGCCTAACTACCTACTTTTTGACATGAAATTTAGCGATGTACCCAATTAAACTACTTACGGACGGACGTAGTCGCGGCCGGCCAATCATATTCATATTTCTGCTATCCCTAATATTAGTATAAATGCGAAAATTTATATTTGTTTGTTTGTTTGTCTGTCTGTCTGTATGTTCTGTTTTTACGTCAAAACGGCTGAACCGATTCAGATGAAATTTGGAATGGAGATATTTTGTCACCTTAGGAAGGACTTTTTACCGCGGGAATAAGGATCATTCCCATGGTAAAATAAGTTTTAGCAGGCATAGCTGTGGAATGGAATTGGTATTTAAGTTAATGGAAAGGATTATATTTAGAATAGAGACAGTTTAAGGCCCTGGGAAAGACATAACACTTTTTACCGCGGGAAAATCTCTTTCCCATACGAAAATCATTTTAAGCGCGGGCTAATTTACGGCCAGAAATTGTTACCTATTTAAGTAAATAATTTGAGACCCTGGGAAGGATTATAATAGACTACTTTTACTTTTTACCACAGGAAAGTATCATTACTCCCACGGGAAAACCAGTAGGTAGGTATTATTTGTTTGTCCGTCTTTCACGTTAAAACGGAGCAACGGATCAATGTGATTTTTGGTACGGTGGTAGATTGGGAGCTGGAAAGTAGACGTAGTTTATCCCGGAAAATATCACATTCCCTGAAGATAATGTCGTGTAGTACACGCGGGCGAAGCCGCGGGCGGAAAGCTAGTCTGTTATAAAAGTGATGACGTGATCATTAGAAGGGGATAGATTTTCTACTTCTAATGTCTTATGCCTTATAGGGCCACAACACCTGTTAAGATCTCTATTTAAACATCACGGTGGAGCAAAAAAGAAAACTGGATGTGAACCTGGAACTGTTCCTAGCAGCAAACATATTTCCTTATGGATATGGATATGAGGATGAGGAAAATAGGCCATACCAGTATTATATTATCTGTGGCCATGACCCACCACGCGGGCCCATTGCAGATAGGTAGGTATTAACGACTGCAAACGTAGTCGGGACCAACGGCTTACGTATGCCTTCCGTAACACGGAGGAGCTCGAGATAATAAATTTTTAACACCCATCTCGTGACAGACCATTGCGAAAGTTGCTTAACTTCAACGATTGCAGGCCAAGCGCTAACCACTGCGCCACGGGTTCCTCATTGTATAGCAGAGTCAATTAGAAAGTTATTTTACTGCAAAGAAACATGTAGCACTCTATTACGAAATATTACGATTTCGTAGCAAATTCGTAGACTGTGCTACGAATGCTACGATGGAGAGGCAAAGTACAAATAGACCATAAGGGTCATGTAGTTCGTCATTGACCTCAGTTGAAACGTTTTTTAACCGACTTCAAAAAAAGGAGGAGGTTATCAATTCGACTGTATATTTTTTTTTTATTTTTTTTTTTATTTTTTATGTGTGTTACCTCAGAACTTTTTAGTTAATGAACCGATTTGGATAATTCTTTTTTTATTTAAAAGGAGACGCTTCTCGTGTGGTCCCATTCAAATTTTATCAAGAACTGGCAAGAAGTTCAGGAGTTATCCTGAATAATGTGTATTCAGACTTTATTTGGGTATATGGACGATTTCATAGTCTCATCAAATTGGGGATCATTTTCAAAATATTTTTTTTTTTCGAAAGTTGGTACTTCTGACCTGATCTTACTTTCACCAAGTCAGGACCAGGGGATCAAATCTCAGGAAAATTGAGAGAAATTCTCAAATATAGGCAAGCCTTATGCGTTCCATTTATTTTGAAGTTAGTCAAGTATTTGCATCTGGTAGTCATCATCTCATAGTGATGAGCTGGTGATGGAAGCTACAACTCCTTAACGGTTAGGAGCTGGATAATATTTATTTAAGTATTAATCGTACGTATGGGCCAATAGTTATATTCTTTCAGGTTATTAGGGTGAGCTGCTGATGAGAGGTGAAACTTCTCAACAGTTAGGAGTAATATTATGATGTTTTATAAATACCATTACAGAACCAGAGCTCTAATCCTATCCAACTACAGCGAGGTGTGAGACAGGGAGACGTCATTTCTCCCAAACTGTTCACAGCTGCGTTGGAGGATGTTTTTAAGCTACTGGACTGGAAAGGATTCGGCATTAACATCAATGGCGAGTACCTAACACACCTGCGGTTTGCCGATGATGTAGTTCTCATGGCTGAGACTTTGGAAGACCTGAACACAATGCTCGAAGATCTCAGCAATGCTTCCCAAAGAGTGGGTCTGAAGATGAACATGGATAAGACGAAAATCATGTCCAATGCCCATGTTGCATCCGCTCCAGTTAATGTTGGGAACATTACACTCGAAGTTGTTGACCACTATGTCTACCTAGGACAGACAATCCAATTAGGTAAGTCCAACTTCGAGAAAGAGATCTCTCGTCGAATCCAGCTCGGATGGGCAGCGTTTGGGAAGCTCCGGCATATATTTGCGTCCAAAATTCCTCAATGTCTCAAGACTAAGGTCTTTGACCAGTGTGTGTTGCCAGTTATGACTTATGGAAGCGAGACGTGGTCTTTTACTATGGGTCTCATAAGAAGGCTCAAGGTTACCCAGAGAGCAATGGAGAGAGCGATGCTTGGTGTTTCCCTGCTCGATCGAATCAGAAATGATGAGATCCGCAGGAGAACTAAAACGACCGACATCGCTCGAAGGATTGCTCAGTTGAAGTGGCAGTGGGCGGGACACATAGCGCGGAGAACCGATGGCCGTTGGGGCGGAAAGGTTCTCGAATGGCGACCGCGAACCGGACGACGTTCCGTGGGCAGGCCCCCTACAAGGTGGACCGACGATCTGGTCAAGGTCGCGGGAAGCCGCTGGATGCGGGCAGCGCAGGACCGATCGTTGTGGAGATCCTTGGGGGAGGCCTATGCCCAGCAGTGGGCGTCGTACGGCTGAAATGATGATGATGATGATGATGATAAATACCATATGCACGAATGGACCTTCAGTTGTATTCCTTCAAGTTATCTAAGTGGCTAAAGATGGAAAGCTGAATTCCGTAACGGATAGGATATTTACAACAATTTATCATAATCACCATGTAGTTTCTTAAGCTACTTCACTAAAAATCGAAAAATAAAACGTTTTTGAAAAAAAAATGTAACCGCCTTCAAAACGGTTCTTCAAACAAAAATTAACAAACACTAAAAAACGAAAAAAATAATAAGATTTTTTAATTCAAAGGACGATGATACGTTACTTTTTCTAATTTATCTTGGTACTTACTGAACTGTTTGAAGTGCCAAGCCAAAAAGAATAAGAACGAAATATACTGAGTGAAATAACTAACATATAAAAAAAACCCGGTCAGAAACGTGAGGTGTAGGACGTACTTACCTCAATACGTATAAGACGGCACCGACTTCAAACAGTTCAGTAAGTACCAAGATAAATTAGAAAAAGTAACGTATCATCGTCCTTTGAATTAAAAAATCTTATTATTTTTTTCGTTTTTTAGTGTTTGTTAATTTTTGTTTGAAGAACCGTTTTGAAGGCGGTTACATTTTTTTTTCAAAAACGTTTTATATCAAAAACTATTCAAGATATGGCTGCCAAAAACTATAATTATGTTAAATCACAACAATAATACGTTTCGTGGTGGTAAGCTCTGTTGATATTAGTATTTAAGAAAAAATCCTGATCAAGCTCAAATTTTTCACTTGAAACGGTTTTGCTTGGTTAATATTTTGTTATGACCTTATAAATTTCTGTGACAATATACTACGCACGAACGCGGAAGTCATGGTTATTTAGATTTTCGATAAGTGTCAAAAGTAATTTTTAAAAGTCTATTTATGGCTTTTTGACTGCTCTGGATTCTCCCTTATATTATTCTGCAGCAGGCCTAAGTACAAGAGCCTTTAGAGCGCCTTCACATTAAGCGCTCTTACGGAAGTCGCGCTGCAGCCGCGCTACTTAAACATTATGTAGGTGCTCCCTGTTCTGAAACTAAGCAGGGCAGTGCGACAGTCGCCGTAATGTGAAGAACGAAGCCGGTGCAACGCAGCGGCGGCAGCAGCGCTGATTGCGACCTAATGTGAATGGGCCTTAAATCACGAAGAAAAGAAACCAGTAGCACAGCACAGCACACCGTTACGAAATGTTTCGATTTCGTAGCAAATTGATTTCGTAGCAAATTCGTAGCCTGTGCTACGGATGCTACGAAGAAGTAAAAGACCTTAAAATTTAAAAATATTATATTGTAGTAATTTCTAATTCCTTACTGGTTTCAGAAATTTTTGGCCACCCATCCCACGAACGATCATTGTGATAGTTGCGTCTGTTTAACCGCCACAGTCGCAGGCCGCGTCCGCTTTCCGCTGAGCCACGAGCTCCTCTATATTCAAATACAGATTAAGTACTTGATTTATTTTACATGTGATTTGTATAGATAGGGCATATATTCGCGTCAGAAATGCCACAATGTATCAAGACGAAATAGTCTTTGCCCAGTGTGTGTTGCCAACAATGACCTATGGAAGTGAGACGTGGTCCTTTACTATGGGTCTCATAAGAAGACTCAAAGTCACGCGAGCAATGGAGAGAGCGATGCTTGGTATTTCCCTGCTCGATTGAAATAATGAGATCCGCAGGAGAACTAAAATGACCGACCGACACGCCGACACGCGCTCGAAGGATTGCATCGCTGAAGTGGCAGTGGGCGGGACACATAGCACGGAGAACCGATGGCCGTTTGGCCGTAAAGGTTATCGAATGGCGACCACCTACCGGACGTAGTTCCGTGGGCAGGCCCCCTACAAGGTGGATCGACGATCTAGTCAAGGTCGCGGGAAGTCGCTGAATGCGGGCAGCGCAGGACCGATCGTTGTGGAGATCCTTGGGGCAGGCCTATGTTCAGCAGTGGGCGTCGTTCGGCTGACATAATTGTATATAGAGACACAAACCGATCAACTGAGACATCGACACCACATAAAAGAAAAGGAATTGAAGTTTATTGTAGAATTTTACTTTCGTTTAAAACTAAAGTAAAGTAAATGCGAAGCTCAATGGAGTAAAGTAGTAAAAACAAAGCTCGGTAACGCAAACAAATGTGACCTTCTGTATCGGGCCGGGCTAAGAACAGAAATTTATTTAAATCGTATAAAACTGTGGTAATTATTTTGGAAAAATTAAGGTTTATTAAGGGTTATTGCTACATGTGGTACCTATTAATTTCTTACCAACTACTAAACACAGTAATACCTACCTACCATTTAATAAAAAAATTAACGCTTTGATGTAAAAGCGTTAAATAAAATAAAACTTCCAAAAGGCTTAATAAATTACCGAAAAATAATTCGAGTAAAGAATATTCATTCGTCCAATAAACATCGTAACTAACGCTTCTCAAATAACTCTCGTAGTTAATGATAATTTACAACTTGTGCTGCTAGGGGACCGTGGCGGCGGCGGCACCGAGCATGCGCGTACAGTCACCCTGCACGCAAGCCGACCTCTCACTAGCCTCTCTCCGTAATAAACCTACACCGAATACAACACTTAATAAAACAGTTTCACCGACTATCTGCCGCATAAAAGATATGAATGAGGACCACTTCGTTCTCTCTCGAGGTAAGATCTTGCCACCATGTCTAGAACTCAAGCTATACACGAAAATCGATAATTAAATAACATAACCTGTGTACCGCTTAGTGTTTTCGATATCTGTTTGTTGGATGTCAATTACCGTATCTTAGATGTCATTTTTCATATAGAAGAACGATACTTTAATGTTTGTATAGTACATCTAAGAAAATTTGAGTTATAGCATCAAGTAATTAAACATGACAACATTTATATTAAATTATTCAAAGGAAAGTTGGTTGGTTGGTTTTTATGTCAAAGTGTATACGAGAGGAGGTCGAAAAGTTCACGGAATGGAGTGATCGCGGGGAGTGAGGTTACTCATCTAAGTAGTCGCTAATTAAGTTACTCATTATTACTTTCTATACCAAATTTCAGACTAATCGGGTCCTTACTTCTTGAGTTATCAACGAGCAAACAAATAAATCGGGAGAAAATATTTATAGACTTTGTCTCTATTGCCCCTACGGAGAAAATTGAATATCGCGCTGTCATAAAGTTCCTTACTGCGAGGAAAAACACCTCAAACCATTCTTCAAGAAATAATGGCTGTTTGCAGGGACTCCGCTCCTGGTAAAACCATCATCTACAAATGGCACAGCCTTTTTAAGCAACCCAGGGAGTCCATTGATGATCGAGGCCACCACGCCAGACATTATCGAAAAAGTTAAGAAACTTGTTCTGGAAGATGGTCGTTTGAAGAAGCAACTTTTAGCATTTAGAGTATCAGAAACAACGATTTCAACACCCTACACCAAAATTTTGGTAAGGGTGCCGAGAATGCTCACGCAGCCCGCTTCAAAAACGAGAGCGCATTGACTGTTCTCGCGAGTTTTTGGACCATTGTGGAGAGCAAAGGGAAGAATTTATGGCTCGGATTGTGACTGGTGATGAAACTTGGGTTCACTATTATGAACTTGAGCACAAAAAGGGCTCACTTTTTGTGCTTCCTCCAAAAAATTTAAAGTGTCTCAAACAGCCGGATAGATCGTGCCGACGATTTTTTGGGATACTGAAGGTATTAGGTATTTATATACTCGTAGGTGGCATTTCCATAATGGGAGAATACTGAGCTTCTTTAATAAATCGATTAGAAGAAGCAATTCGAGAAAAAGGAAGCGGAAAGCGAAAAGTGGTGTGCTCCTTTTGCACGACAACGCACCCGTGCACACAAGTTATGTTGCGACGACTGTCATTCACCGATGCGGCTTTGGACTACTACGCCACTGAGTCTAGACCTGGCCCCTAGCGACTATTATTTATTTCTAAATATGAAGGAGCTACTTGGAAATAAATTTAATGACGATGATGATTTTGACGTCCAAGACAATTTTTTTTACAGTTCCAATAAGTTATATGATAGATCTAACAAATGATTTTTCATGTTTCATTTCATCCACCTACTCTGTCATATCGCGAATTTTTTGACTAATTGGTACCACTTATTACCTACGCCCCCTTTGCTATTAGATTAACGCGGGTAGCTCCTCAGTGATTGAGGATTCCGGGAGTAGTGCGCTTCCATCTTCAGCCTTATCACCACTTAAAATCAGGTGTGATAAAGGCTAAGTGCTACCCCGTTGTGGATAAAAAAAAATCGAACCATAAGTAGCTATTTTAGAAAAACGAGAATGTACGTTTTGGCTTTAGATATACATATTATCATACTTTTCTAACGTAATAAAATTTTGAAATTTATGATAATTTTTCCAGGTTCTAATCCTTCTGTTCCTGACGCTGATCCCGTGGCCGGGACCGTCGGTGTTCAAGATCACCTGTTCACGTGACAACTCCAAAATTGTCAGAAAGGTCATACAAAACAAATGGCTCCCCGTCTTAGAGCGGTTTCAGGTAAGTGAGCGTATGCTTTAAATTATAAATTATGATAATTTAACTTTATTTGTAGATTTGTCTGTTAAGTGTTTACGTCTGAAACACAGCAGAATTAATTTGTCTGTCAGTGACCTTATCTATCAAGAATATGTAAACGAGTTTTGCCATACTGTGATATGAAATAGGGAATGACAATCTCCACGGAGACATCTAAAGATCTACGAATTGGTCCGTCGCTATAGTTCACAGTTTAATCTAAACTAATAAAGAGGTAAGGTTTGTAAGTTATCACTGGGACTGTTGAACCGATATTGGAGTTTCTTTCACATGTATAAAGCTACAGTATTCGAGTGACATACGCTATTTCATTAATCGTGGTATTCTCACGGGAACGGGTACCTACCATGCGGATAAAAGCTCTGTGAGCAGCTAGTTAGTGCGTGGTTGTGCTCTACACTACTTACTCTACGGGTTTTCTGAAAAATACTTCCGCGGTAGCCATACATGACGCTTGTCTTATCAAAAAATATTCAAAAGATTTTGACAATGTATATCACAAAATAAAAACAAGCCGCTGAGCGTGTTCATATAATATAGTTTGTTGACTTACCCTTCAGTGGCGAACCGGAGGAGACATGCGGAGGCAAGAGCCGGTTCGGAATTCTAAATCGGCTAAGTCTTCATCTCTTCAGTTGGCAAACTAAAATTATTATAAAAAGTTTAATGAAAGAATTGAAGAAAGTTATTGAAAGAATAACATGAATAACCGGCGTAGTTGATTGCAATTACCAATTAGATGAATACAAACGTACTTATACAGTGCCATTCAATCGTATTGCCGGTTGTCATTCAGTCTCCGACTCGCATGCCTCTAAATTGTGTATTGCACGTCGTCTCACACGATGTTCCGACTCCGCAAAAAATTTGGTGCGGGCTGTATCGCCACTGTAACATGTCATGTTCTTCTTCTTTTTTAAATATGTTGTGGCAATCCATTCCTCTTGGCAGAGGAATACTTTTGCCAGTTATGTCATGTTGTTCCAGGTGAAGCTGCCGCTAGAGTGTCCGTTCCACCCGGCGCGCGACATCTTCGCGCCGCAGCACGCCGCCAAGCTCCAGCACAGACCGTCGCAGTGGACATGCGCCTTCTGCGGCAAATCCTTCTACGAGGAGCGCCACCTCGACACGCACTTCGACCAGCGACACAAGAACCAGATTAACAAAGTACCTATCTATTGTACTTTTTTAATTCAAAAGTAGGTAGCACTGTTTACATTCCATCCAGCGTGTGACCTCTTCGCGCCGAGAAACTGCAGCATCGGCCCTTTCAGTGGACTTTCGCCGTCTGCGGCAAGTCCTTCTAGGAGGAGAATCTGGCAAGCATCTCGCTTCTCTGGAGTTGGCAGAGGGCAAAGTGACTTGTCACGCCTTTAATCCATCATCTACACTAAATTCTATTTCTCGTCTAACGTTTCCACGTTGCATGGCAGAGAAGGGATAATGGCAAGCAATACAACTGTATAAAATATAACCTGAAACAAAATGATTTATTTTTAAATTTATTTAATACTAAAGTCATACCCTGGGTTGCAGGGAGATATTTGCTACTTACTGTACCTATACGGTCATTACATTTTTTTTAATTATTTTATTTAATGATTTATCAACATTTGTAAACACTATTACATTAATTTTAAAAGCATGCCAAGAGTTATAAACTAAGTGATACAAACAATTATAGATAAACACCTCATGACCAGTAACAACATGATATTCACATATTAAATTACTTACTTATCTAAAGTTTAATGAAATGCAAATAAAAAAAAGCCATAAAGGAAACTAATTTTCATTCTCCATTAATTTAAATAAGTGAGCACGAATTTTTTTGGGTGAATCGGTAAGGATATCAACCTCGGTGCCATATTTATTTGCCAATTTACTGAGTCTTGCAATGGGAGAATTGCAACCAAAAACTGTTTTACGACTAGGTATATAAAAAGGCCTTATTTTGCTACGGGGACACCTAACTGGAACGCGCAATCTGAATTTACTTAGCAACTGAGGACAATCTATATTATTATTAAAGATTTTAGATACAAATAGCAAGTCAATAATGAGTCTACGTTCTTCTAAAGATTGAATTTTGAAATGTCTTAAAAGTTTTTTATAGGATGGCAGTTTTCTCTTTGAGATCCCTTGTGTATATCTCAAGTGTCGCATAAATCTTTTTTGTATGCGCTCCAAGCGTAAAGAGTGAGTTGCATAGTGAGGTCTCCATACGACGGTGCAATATTCTAAAATACTTCGTACAAAGGTGTTATAAAGTGTTATTTTGGCTCTGCTAGTACGGAAGGCCTTGGCATTTCTAAGAATAAAACCTAGTGCTCTTGATCCTCTGTTAAAGACGTCATCCATATGTGGTAAAAAAGTGAGTTTTTTGTCAAAGATCACACCTAAGTCACGAATCTTATCTACTTCTTTGATTTTAGTCGAAGCAATGCTGTACTGGTAATGTATGAGATTTCGTTTTCGCCCGTATTGCAGGAAGAAACATTTTTCTGAGTTAAGATCCATTCCGTTCATCTCACACCACTTAACAAGCTCATCAAGATCTGTTTAAAGCATGATCGAGTCATTAGGTGAATCAATAATTCTACCAATTTTCAAGTCGTCGGCGTACATGTAAATACTCGAGAATCGTATTATGTTAGTTATGTCATTGGCAAAGATGGTGAACAGTACTGGCCCCAAATGTGAGCCTTGGGGTACACCAGATGTTATTTTTCGAGACTTTGATTGGTTTACCAGTTTAACATTGAATTAGCAATACCGTACGCTGACAGCTTTTGTAATAGAATTTCCGGACATAGACGATCGAACGCTTTGCTAAAGTCCGTATACACAACGTCCACTTGTTTGTTAGCATCAAGTGCTTCCAGTAAAGTTTCAGTAAGATCAACTAAATTTGTACTAGTGGATCTAGACTGAACAAATCCATGTTGGTGGTCGCTGAGTGCCTGCTTAAAGTGGCGCTGTATATACGGACATATTAGAGACTCTAACAGTTTTCCTAATGTTGATAGAATAGAAATAGGCCTGTAGTTTCTGATAAGATCTTCGCTTCCTGACTTATGAATTGGCACTGTCTTAGCTTTTTTCCATTCCGTAGGAAATATACCCGTAGTTAAAGACCTATTGTAGATAATTAAAAGCGGCACCACTAGATGTTCAGCACATTTTATTAAAAATATGGGTGGTATTCCGTCTGGACCTGCTCCCTTAGTAGCATTAAGTTTTTTTAGTTTATTCAGAAGGGTTTTAGAGTCTATATTTGGGACCGACAAATTTTGACTATAGTTTTCCAAATGTTCAAGATAGCCAGAGTGAATGTAATTTTTGATAGTCTCACTATTATCCCTAGTATCGGGAACATATACAGAAGCAAAATAAGATGAAAACAGTTCGCAAATTTGATCACCTTCTGATGCTACCACCATTATACATTCATAATACCTGCGATAAACTTACTTACTTATGTGATAAGACTTACCTACAACGTGTGTTTTCTCGGTTGTTGAAGGCGGAGGACGCAGTATGTCTTGCGGACTACTGCGACATCATGCGGTGTCAAGTTTTGGTGACGCATGGTCTCCTAAGCGGTGGCGGCGGGCCCGGCACCGATATAGAGGTAATCCTACTAATATTATAAATGTGAAAGTTTAGATGTTTGGATGTTTGTTACTCAATCACGCCAAAACGGCTGAACGGATTTGGCTGAAATCTGGGACACAGATACTTTGTAGCCTGGAGAGGAACATAGGCTACTTTTTATCCCGGAAAAACATCACATTCCCGCGGGATAACGTCGTGTAGTCCACGCGGGTGAAGCCGCGGGCGGAAAGCTAGTACCTTATAAGAATGAGTCACGCTAAAGGTTCCTACAACTCGGGCGAGCTAACTTGACACCTGCAGGTTATACCCATCTCTGTCACTCTCCGGGTATAACAGAATCGAGTGAAAGAGACGGGTATAATTTGCAGGTGTCAAGTTAGCTCGCCCGAGTTGTACACACAGTGCCGCTGGCATCGGCAGTACCGCCGGGTTTTTGCCGAGTGGTTACGCGGCTCGAATACCCGCAGGAATTGTGTGTAGTAGCCTTAAACCGTGTCGGGTCCGAGCCGAGAGTCGGCCGTAGCAAGGTCGACTAATATATAAGTAAGTATTACATTATTTTGTACGGAGACACTCACGCTATACTGGGCGGCAACCGAGCAACGGTCATCGCCCGATTTATGTAGGTATGTAATTTTAGTTGACCATGCTACGACCTACGCACAGCTCGGACCCGACACAGTCTAGTCTAGGGTAAGTCATCCTATACTTATCTAATCTGTGCAAAAGGTTAGTACTTATATAAATTTGGCTGCTGCATCATGCATGAAACTGTATAAACCCCTTTGAATTTTGGGGTGAAGAAAGGTTTTTTAACTTTGAAGAATATGTGCACGTGCAGCAGAAAATCAGTGTTAGTTTAGTTCCGACGGTTACTAGATACCTATATCACCTAACATTACTTTCTCCTCCCTCTTGTTATGATCCCCGGGTGACGATCCAAAACGTAATCCCGCCAAACAAGTAAAAATCCAAGGAAATCCGGAATTGTGGCAGCAGCGCTTTGTATTAGATAGGCTACATACTCGTAGATCTTTTGTTCAAGTGTCTGATAATCCGGACAATCTAACCTAAGAAACTCATTTCAGTTACTTGAATTTTTGAAGTGAAAACTTCTTTAGCGGCGTTTTGCACTTTTTGTGATGGGTAAAAAATGTTAAGTCAGTCAGATCGAAAATTCGTAAGACGGACAAACTGTTACAATGTCATTAGAACACGAAGGCAAATTTCGCCACAGTTTCCAAAGTTGTGATAGCTCAGGTTAGAAAATGGGCGGCATTGAAGCCGGAAGACCTCGGTTCAAATCCAGTCCGTATTTTTTCTTTTTTTTTGTCAAATTCTTTTTTTTGTGAAAACGTCTAGGGAGCCCTTTCCACTTCTGCCGGCACTCCTGGAGTGTAACCCGTTTTTTTTTTCTAAGAAATACCCAGATTAGTTACTTAATCTACACAGTAATCTTATACCTTGTCCACCAGGTTTGGCAAGACGTAGAGGCGGCGCGGAAAGCGCTAGCTCCGGCGGCGACC
Source organism: Crambus lathoniellus (assembly GCA_949710035.1). Classification (NCBI taxonomy): domain Eukaryota; kingdom Metazoa; phylum Arthropoda; class Insecta; order Lepidoptera; family Crambidae; genus Crambus; species Crambus lathoniellus. Next base: position 28,414,077 of record OX453300.1, on the reverse strand, counting down.
CGCAGCGTGGCCCGCGTGCCGCAGCGCCGGCGGCCGCGCTCCCGCCCCGAGCTGCCGCAGCCACCCGCGCCGCCCAGAGACTGCCCCTCCACAGACGCTCAGCCCGAGGAACCAGGTCAATGTTATCTATATTCTTTATCAAAAACGGTGTGGCTTAACGTAGAGGCAGCGCAGAACGTAAGAGGCCTGCATCGACGGCGTGGCACTGGCGCCGACTTAGGCCCACATCGTGGCCCATCTGCCGCAGCGCTGGTTCGCACGCTCCCGTCCCGAGCTCCGCAGATAGTCTTCTCAGACGCCCAGCCCGAGGAACCAGGTCAATGTTATCTTTATTCTTTATCAAAACTGGTGTGGCTTAACGTAGAGGCAGCACAGAACGTAAGAGGCCTGCATCGACGGCGTGGCGCTGGCGCCGGCTAATGCCCGCAGCGTGGTCCATAATCTGCCGCAGCACGCTCCCGTCCCGAGCTCCGCAGACAGTCTCCACAGACGCCCAGCCCGAGGAACCAGGTCAATGTTATCCTTATTCTTTATGAAAACTGGTGTGGCTAGATGTAGAGGCAACGTGTGAAGTAGGCACGTAACGTGGCACCGGCGCGGAGTAGGCAGCGACCCACAGCGTGGCCTGCGGTCAAAAACACTCAACCCGATGTACCAGGGAAACTAATCGAGATTTGATAGCAGACAAGTATAAATGGATGACTCATCAGAAATGCTCGGCAACAATTCGACACCATTTTGTTTCAGAAAAATTACTGTTACTTCCGACGTTGTTTTTAACATCGGTTTCAGAATGGACTGTCGTCAAAAGCAATTGGCGACAGTCCATTCCTTAATTGTTTATGATCATTTTGGGATAATGCATGTTACAGAAGTCGAAGACAAACGGACTGAAGATAGTGAAAGTGATGCAAACCAAACAGCAGAATTATGTGACGCCGACACAGTAGAATCATCTCTTCCACCAGACAGTAGGCAGAAGCGGCTGGCGGACTTGCAAGCGGAGAGGGCAGCCTGTGACCCCACCCGCTTACAGGGACTGAAAGTTAAATGTGAGAGAGTGGTCCACTCTTGCATAGCGACTCTTTTGTTGCACCTCACTCAGCATCAGTTTACAGAGCTTGAAGGTGAGTGTTTGAAACTATTAAAGAGTAATATTTAAGTGTAATGGCTCATAAAGACGTTTAGGGGGCCAAGCCTGCTAACGTTAAGTCATAATCGTGTCTCAATCGTGTTTCAATTGTAGTTCAGTTGTAGTGCTTTTTTACACATTAGTTACAAGAAATATGTACTTTTTTCACAATACTTCTGATGGTCACATCACACCACACACTACATTCACATCACATCATACTGTCTTAATTCTTGTAACTAGTGTGTAAAAAAGCACTGCAATTGAACTACAATTGAAACACGATTGAGACACGATTATGACTTAACGTTAGCAGACTTGGCCCCTTGGTTATTTGATCAAACAGGCTGGTTCTAATAGTGTGATCAAATAAAAATACGAAAATTCATATTTCTTCCAGTCATTTAATTACTCATTTGATCAAATTTTACCACACACATACATACATACCAATTTGGTCAAACTGTTTGTACCGGCCTGTTTGATCGAATTACTAGAACGTCTATGGCGGTCATAAGATAAGTAAATATGGCTTCAGCGTGAGGTATACAAAGGTACTTAGTGCTTTTTTAACCGATTTAGTGCGGACGGTGCGGCGCCGTTGGTATCTTTTGCGAATAGCGCGTGGCGCCCGAGAGGAGCCATGAAAGTCCCTGGCACTTGGCGCCCCAGAGGAGCCCCAAAATCGCCGCCAGGCGCAATGTTTGCAAAAAATACCACCGCACTAAAACGGTTAACGTAACTGTATTCCAGAGGAGATGCAGCGCGCGGTGTGCTGGTACCTGAGCTGCGACCGCTACTGGGAGGAGACGGCGCCGAGCGCGCGCGCGTTCCCCTGGCCGCTGCTGCTGGCGCTCGCCACCGGGTTGGCGTTGGCGCTCTGCATGTGCTATTACATCATTTGGATCGTTTTCGAGTAAGTGCCGCTAACAATGCCGCTTGGCCCTGCATTCGTTGCAGAGCCTCTTACCTGCACGGGTACCTGCATGGCATGAACTCGGAGAAAGATTTTGTCTATATCGAACATCGTAGATACATCTATTGTTCGGCTGTCAATTATAGACTTTCGAGGTAGACAAAACTCTTCTCGGGTTTATCATGCTACGCGTGCTGACAGTTTAATAAGCAAAATCTATAAGAAAGTGAAAAACAAAGAAGTCACATTTCGCATTTGCCATGCTAGGTCCTTTAATTATAGGTGTTTTATATTTTATACCTACTTCAAAAAAAGGAGGGAGGTACTCAATTCAACCCGTATTTTTTTTCTTAGAGGGTCATATCCATGAAGCTCGACTTAATACTCTTAGGATCATTGTAATCTAAATATCTTGGGATCATTGTAGACCAAAGGCTTTCGTGGCATCCACACATTGACTATGTTAACAATAGAATTAGGAAACTTGTATGGGTGTTTAAAAAACTTAGACATGTAGCATCGAAACCTATTGTTGACCGGATTTACGTTGCCCTGGCTCAAACGGTAATCACTTACTGTATAACTGTTTGGGGAGGGGCTTCTAAAACTAAATTTCTAACTGTTGAGAGAGCGCAACGATGCCTAATTAAAGTCATGCATTGCAAGCCATTCAGATATCCGACTGATGAATTATATAAGGATTGTAAATTACTAACCGTGCGGAAGCTGTATATCCTCATAGCAGTTTTGAAAATGCATAAAAATATTCCACACCAAGCAAATCTACCTCCTACGCGGAGAAAGGCAAAAGTATGTTCCATGCCCCGTATAAAAACCAGTTTTGCGCAACGGCAGTATTCAGTACTTTCTTCACACATTTATAATAAAATAAATAATTTAAATAACATTAGTAAACGAACAAATTACAACCTTAAAAAACATTTGACAGAATTGCTACTACAGCTTAATTATGATGAGGTGGAAAATATAATTTTATCAAATATATATTAACTAATTATATAACATAATCATTCACAACACACACACACACACACACACACACACACATTACACATACACTTATCAAGCACACGCACGTATATAGATTATTCTTTGTTTTATTTTTTAAAAATTCAATAGATTATTCTTTGTTTTATTGTTTAAAAATTCTCTTTTAGTGTTGAATAATCTCGCCAAATACAATATAATTTTTAAGGGTATGGAAGAGCGGGACCTCCTGACACACGCATCTTGAATGCTTACTGGGTTGGTCTCAACCACAAGTTACCAATGTATTTGTGATTTTTGAATAAAATATTTTTGATTTTTTTTGATGATTTTTTAGGTAACAAAGGAGGATGGGCAAAAATGTATGGGACTTGGCCCAACGACCAATAGCAATGACTTATATGTCATTTGAAAGCTCTTTTTATGTAGATTAGTTGTTACTATGGCGGCAAGAGTGAGCACAGCTTCCTACCTGTGCGTCGCCCAGTTAAACATGTACAGTAATAATGGTGTAACGCATTTAATCCACCTTGGTCCCTCTGAACTAAAATATAACAATAATAAGTTAAGTAATAACAATAATAATAACAATAATATTTTTAGTTTTTATGGTATTTTTATGGTAAACTGGCTGTAAACCATGTATCTTATTTGATATTAAACATATTTTTTTTAAACTTTTCTTTTTTTTACCCTGTGTTTAAAACAATTTAATACGCATTTAGAGCCCTATAACTTTTTTCACACAGCGATTTGAGACTTGCCGCCATAATAACACTTAATCTACATAAAAAGAGCTTTCAAATGACATATAAGTCATTGCTATTGGTTTTTGGGCCAATTTGTCCATCCTCCTTTGACATTTATGTATGTAGTGGCTGTCAGTTGTCTCGAGTTTTATAATTAAGTTAATTAAAATTATTAATAATTTTAATAATTAAAATTGATTAAATTATTTTTACGTACGTATTTTTTTAAAGTGTAGGTGAGACGGAAGACAGCCACTGTGTAATTTTTGGTGACAAAAAAGTGTTAGTACTGCACTCTCCAGTTACCTCAGTATTAAGTCGAGCTTCATGGTCATATCGGTAGGAGGGTAGGGTTAAGATGTTTATTGTCTACAACATTTTTCACTTCTTTTCTTAATTAGGGGTGAAGGAGTGAATCACTTCTCCATTGTTATGCTGGGGCTAGCCAGTTCACCTGCGTTTAATGCCATTAATTAGCGCGCTATTGCGCGTTAACGACATTAGGCGTCACACAGGTGAAGCCCCAGCATTATACTAAATTCGCAATATACACCCTCAGCTCTGAAGAGGGCAGCGTAGCAGGCAGCGCGTCGGTTTCCATGACGACGCACTCGTCGCCGACGCGCGGCGACCGGCTGGCGGGCGAGGACGGGCTGGAGGAAGACCAGGACGACCACTACATCTACGTCACCTACCCGCCCGAGCTCAAGCGCCGCCTGCTCGAGAGGTACGACAACATCACGCTTATCGTGCTAGCTCCCTTCATCAGGCAGACCAGGGTCGATTAATGGCCAGAATTAATAATCAATCCACAGATAGGGATAGGCATGGATAGGCATGATCCAGATTAGTTGCTATGCAACGTTTGATAAATAATAACTTAATAACATAAAAATTTAACATTTATTTATTTATATTTATTTTATTATGGCAGCAGACAGTTATGTACATCAACATTTACATATAAGCAAATACATAATACTAGACTTGGAGTGCCTACAATTACTGTCTAAATATTATAACTAACAAATCAAGTAGGTAACGCTAAGTAGAATTAACGACAGTTGCCTGGGTGTTGCTAGGTGTTGCCTAGCAACTAATCTGGATCATGCCTATCCCTATCTGTGGATAGATTTTTAATTCTGCCGTTAGAGGGTATGATTTGTCACCCTCTTGTTTTTTTTTATCAAGAAGAGCGATCTTTAGGCATACCAATGAGTATATCTTTGGGAATACCTACGCGATCTTTAGGCATACCAAACGGCATGTTGGACTTGGTCCACCCAGGGCTTAGATGAGAAAATTAATTAAATTGTTGAACAAAATGTTTCTGATGTGTTACGAAAGCTAACATTTTTTATTGGCGACTTTGTTAGTTTGATGTGAAAATATTTTTATTGGTTATTTTTGAAGCGTTCTATGCAAGTGTTTTTGATTCAATTAGTTTGTATCTTTCTAGTCTAGTTTAAGAATTAAAAATTTACCACGTGTTTTTTAGATATTAGAGCTATGGTGTGTGTGTGTAGTGTAGTATTTTTAGAATTTTCTAGAAATTTATATAGATACAATTATATATTTAGTTTTGATCTGCCCTCGTACCGGCTAAAAATATGGGTATGGACATGGGCTTCAAATGTCAAATGAAGCCGATATCCATACCTATAATTTTTAGCTGGTAGACCCCCTGATGCCCTACACTGGATCTATAATAAGAACCATCCAATATCAATCAGTACTTTCGTATAAGAAGAAGAAACATAAGACTGATTTGAATGTAGGGGATCGGCCGTGACGGGAGAATGGTCAAATTAGTGTATACTTTGAGTAGTAGATACTTAGCCATAATTATAATGAGTAAACCGCTCGACATTCCTTTTCGAACTATTAGCAAACCAGAGTAAACATTGGCTCGATCGCGATATGAGCAAGGTCAATCAATATTGAGTCTGCTTAACTTGCAACGATGAATTTTATAGCTGACACTCGACCGCAAAAGAGTTAATTTCGACTAACTTGATAAGCCATCAAACCGTGTCGATCACAAATCGCCGGAAACGTTTCCGACAGCAGAGTGTATGTACTGTCACTCACTTCAGAATAAACAAAGTAAAGAATTTAAATCCGATACCGTTGCTTTTTGAATCAGGGTGCTGGGGGGCTACCGGCTAAAATATGAATATCCATATTATGGCCATATATTAGCCTAGTATGGTATTCAAATCTCAAATGAACTCCATACTCAGATCCACATTTTTTAGCTGGCCCCCCTGCCAGGGGGTGTGACCCCTGGACAAAGATGACCAGGGGGCCCCTGGTCATCTTTGTCCCTTCATTTCGCGGTCGAGTTTAGGCTATCGGCTGACCGAATAGTATGTTGATGGTGTTCTAATGTTTTCCCTTTGTTTTAGCTGCTACAATAGAACGACTCGTCTCTGAGACCAGACGCGCCATGTTGCGTCGCGCATGCGTAATACCTTACACCACACCACAGTAGATTTTATGTGTAGACATAGTGCCACCTCTACCGTTATAATGCAGATCAAAACATGGTGTATTTTTTATCGATACATATGCCTACATAAAGAACTTATTCACACATAAACAAAGGTCCACGACCTACGAATCTAGTGGATCTACCTCGTTAAAAGACCTTGCTGAACTTCAAGTCCCTCTTATCAAAGTGAGACTAAAATTGTTAGTGTGGGTTAGAAAATATTCAAGGACCAGTAAGTATCTTATAAACGTGTCCCTAGATAAGTGGCGAAAAAATTATCTGAGGATCCCATGGGATCCTAGTCGACGGAGGGATTAAAAGAGTAATTTCCAAGTGTATATTTTTTATCGATAAAAGATACAAATAGACAACGGTTAGATTTTAATTTATTTGTAGTTTGAAAACGAAACCCAAATCCTAAAGAGAGATAAGTAGAAAATAAATCTAGTCATTGTAATCTCATTTTTGGAATAACGTTGACCTTATCATAAGGGTAGGTTTAACATTTAGATGTAGTTTGCTTTCAGAAACTGGTGCCTAATTTATCCCTAGTTTAAAATTAAACTACTTATTTTCTTTGTGTCATTTTTGTAAGTCGGTAAGAGAATATTGTAAATAAAGTATGTTATAATACAGTCTAGCATACTGACTACAGTGTATTGCAAATAAGCGTTAGAATTTAATTTAAAAAAGACGAAATTATATAATTTAAATGAGCATAAGAATCGATATTTTGTTGCAAATTTTTAAATTGTCAAGTTGATACCTATAGATAATAGCGCCAGTTAATATTTTTACAAGACAAAATGGTTTCGAAGGAAACGCGACCAAAAGTTTATTATGATTTAATCTTAAATGAAAATTATTTTATGAGGTATTAAGAAGTAGAAACTGTTATTCCTTATACTTACTGTTATTTTTTTATATTTTTGGATGGAGGGTTTATTAGTTTCATCTGTATTTAGTTGACTGTAACATAAGTGTTTTTAGATCTAACATATTCTGTCTAACTAGTCATATTATTATCATTAAGCCATTTCACACTACGCTTATTAATGAAACTATTAATGCCAAAATATAACTAAAATATAGCAAAAACAAAATGTTCCTTTACTTCTTTTAATTAAATAAATTATGGGCCTAGTGTGAAATTGGCTCTATGTGTCTTTTATTATGTAGTTTTATTTATTAAGTTTTCATTATACACACCCAAGTGCAGTTATTTATTGTAAAGCTTCTTATAATTTGTCTACTGTGGGTATTGTCTGTACTCTCAAGGTAAGTAGCTATGGGTCGAGTAGTGGTTGATAGTGGAACGCACAAGTAACCGTAACAAATTCCCTCCTAAATTGAAAACAACGAAACAAGTGGCAAACTGTAAAAGTAGGCTTTGGTCACGGGGAGGGACGACCATGTGACGCTGGCCAGCTATTACAGCACAGTACTTAAGTACTGTGCTGTAATAGCCATAGCGAACTAAAGTCTGTTTGCAAAACTAATTGCAGGCCACTTATTATTTAAAAACGCAATTTTTTAATTTATAAAAAATCCGACTTCAAAAAATTAAACACTAAAAAGAAAAAGGAAGGGGCTTTAATTTCTCATTGCAGTCAGTAAGCCTAGCATGACCACCCAAAACGTGATATGTAGGTATCGCATGATAGAGCGACTTATCGACATTCAAACGTCAAAACCCCACCTTACTACAAAACGTGGACTAAAATAGTCCTGGTTTAAAACTGGTACTAAACTGGTGCTGTCACTTTCATTTTTCCAAATGAAAGACAGAATTAGCATCAATTTTAAACCAGGTCTAACTTTTTGTAATAAAGGGGTAAGTCTTTTGACAGTTAAACCGGATAACTTATCATATCATAGAGTTTATCATCTAATCAAACTTTTTAAAACTAACAATTTTATGACCTCAAAAGAATTTTACGTTAAGGTTGAAAGAAAATTCGTTTGTATAATTTACATACAACAGTATTTGATTGAAATTGTATGGATGATACAATTTAATATTCTACTTAAGTACCACGTAGTTAGTAAATAAATTTTGACAGTACAAAAAGCTTAGGCTGAATTCAATGTTTTATAAACTGGCTTCCAGTTCCACCAGGTTTAAATGAGAAATCGCGTTTAAACAAATTGTTTTAAATTTTTTATTTGTGCTTGGAAAATCGTCTATTATGTCTTTATTTAGACTGGCTCTTCCGCTCGGTCATACCCGCGTGGTACCCGTTCCCGTGGGAATATCGGGATAAAGTATATGCTATGCTACTCAGAAAAAATAAAGATTTCTACTAGTAAAATAATTTTTAAAATCAGTCTAGTAGGTCGTTTTTGAGTTAAGTAATTTATTACAAAGACAGAAAAAATCACTTTATAATATTAGCATTGATGTTTGTTAAAGATTTTTTACCAAAAAGGTCAAGTGGAAAAACAGACTTTAGGGACTGTTACGGTTACGAGTCAAGCTGTGAATAATAAAGGTTGTCTGACATTAGATTTAATGTAAGAAGAGTGTGCTTTTGTAACGCGTTAGGGATAAACTTTGTGAGACCTCACTAGCGAATTAGTCCTATCCTGAAGCTTCATAATTTATAGTTACCAGAAAATTTAATCATGAACGTTGTTGGAGAATATGATTACTTTGTTGCCGTGAATGCGTTAAACCTACGTGTTATTAATTGACAAGTATTTTCAAAACAGATACTTCCACATTTTTGTACTTAATTAAAAACTGATCATTTTTATGCCATCGTTTCTCAAACTTGAAGTCGTCGGTATTATTAGTGTCGTTAATAACACTTATGTTGGAATTTGTAAAAATGTCACGATGCGCAATAAAAGCAATGAATACATACGCATATAATGTTATCTACACTTAAGTATCAAAAGTTTGAGAAACTATACGTAGGTACACCGGCATACTTTGGACGTAATTTTGTATATGGATTCTTGAATGTAAGGTAAAAGTGCTAACTGCTAAATGCGAATAGCTAAAAAATATAAAATTTATTTATACTCGAACTATGCTTTTAAGAGACTGAACATAAAGCATTTCAAATTAAATTATACGATAATATGATCACAAGAATTTGTAATACTCACCAGCACCTTCCATTTAATTGTTTTACTTTCTTTAAGACTGTATAATCTAAATTGTTTGTTAAATAAAAATTTGAGATAAATAAAATCTTTTTCATTTATTATGTAACTGTACAAAATTGCAGTCTTGATAGTCTCAGTTCTTACATTATTAATTAAGACAACAACATAATAGATAGGTATAGCTTCAAGATTTTTTCAGTAAGAGCATTTAGGCAAATGGGTTTTATTACTAAAAATGCAACAACCATAAGTCTTTATCAGGTAATTATAATTCTTTATCTGCTATGTCGTCGTTCGAACTAAATATATATCTATACTATTTAATTAATTAGGTACACAAGGTGCATTCGGCTAATTCCGAAAATCGGGTTATTGCGATCATTACTTATTACTACTAAACGCGGCGGATTTTATTGCTCTGGCAACATTAAGCTAGACGCCATCTTAATCTGCTCCCCCGCCCGCACTGCCCAGGTTGCTTCGAGTGAGTAGGCGTGTCCGAATTAAACTTCCGTGAAAGAGTGCTATTTCCCGCGTTTTTGGATTACCAGAATTACCCGAACATCTGTAATTAGGAAAGCTGGTAAGATGTTCAACTAATTGTTTTTTAACTTGATAGATTTTTGTTTTATTGCTACATACTTAGTTGGTTTAGAATACTGTAGCTCAAGGTTTTGTTATTTTCGGATTTAGCCGACTAGGGTAAATACGAGCTAAATCAGAGTTCGGATTTACCCGATGTTGGTTTTCTAGGGGAACTGTCAGTGGTTTTCAATATTTACGCTTTGACTAAGCTCTTGATATGTTTTATTCGAAAGAGAAGTATCGACGGAAGAACAATTTGGCAAATCAATAACTTCCAGATTTCTTCCCTCGAGTAAATCTTGAGGCAGATCACTCAGTTATTTACTTAGCCACTCCTTGTATTATTTTTTGGTGAACGGCATATTGGATTTACAATCTTAAAATTTCTTCTCTGCAGTGCAAATGAAGAGACCAATAATTGCTAATGTATTTTTTGGGAATTAGATCGGGTTGTACTCCTTGCGTGTTTGTTGCGGTCACTTCCGGAGCCGGAGTGAAGGACCGACTGTGAAGCAATCCACAGCTTCATTTGCCACTCGCTGCCCAAGATAAGGGGTTAGCGCCCTCATGCTTTCCTAGCAATAAGTCATCTGATGAGAGCTCGTTATTGTTAGAGGTCGTATATCTATCAAAAAGTATTTGTTATGTGATTTACTGGCCGCTAAATTCTCTTGTTTTTTTAATGTCATGACAATTGTCTTCTGTAAAAACATCATGAAATAGCAAACTAAAATTTAAATGTATCTATTTTAATAGAAATAAACTTTTAAATAAGTGTTGCGTGATATAAAACAGTGTATAAAAGTGTAAACTGTTGTAGTGACAGGTTAAGTTCACTAAGGTTTCTGTTGCTTAGCAATAGACTGTTGATATGGCTTTTTAACTTGACTTTTGGTTTTTTAGTTTATTTTATTTTATTTTATTTTATTGGGGACAACAAACAGTTTACACAATATAGTATTACTTAAGTATACATTTTCATACAATTTTGTTTGGTTCATTGCGAAACCCACACCGTTATCCACGTATTAATTAAACCATATTACTCAATAATAAAATTTTTTTTTTTTGTGAATGCAGTTAATAAACCTTACAAAAAAAAAGAGAAAAACAATACCTATGTTGATTAAAAAACAGTTATTATTATTATGAGCGAGCTGAGAAACAATGTGTAAGTACCAAATCTATAAAATGTTTAATGTTGCGATTTCTAATTTTACAAGTTTTTTAAGCATTCAATTAAAAGTCGTTTATGTTTTTGAGGACTGTGAGCAAAAATGTCTATATCAGGAAAGGATGAGTTGTACGTGTGAGCCAAGCGGTGTAAAGGCGCGCGCTTACCGGCGCTTGTACGGCACCGCGGTGTGTAGAACACGCGATTCACGCGCACAGCGCGAAGATGTGATGTATTAGGGACAACGTAGCACAATTTGTTACTCAGCTCAGTACAATCAAACTTATTGTTACAAATGCCATATAGTGTCATAGCACTGAGAAGTGTGCGTCTGTGTTCCAGGCTAAGTACATTATGTTTGCCCAGAAGTTGCGTGTATGACCGGCGAGCACGACAGATCTTAAAGTCAACATAACGCAAGAACTTGCGTTGTACTCTCTCTAACATATCCACGTATGTTCGATATATAGGGTTCCAAATGGCTATGGCATACTCCAGTTGGGGTCGAATTAATGATTTGTATAAATGAAGGAGTGTAGAGGGACGCCTAAAGTCACACGCTGATCGCCGCACAAAACCATACAGTCTAAAAGCCTTATCTTTGATTGCACTAATGTGTTGATCTAAATGCAATTTAGTATCCAGAAACACTCCAAGATCCTTAATGACACCCACAGACTTCAGGTCCGTTTGAGATAAGTGGTATTTGCAGTCAATTCTATGCATTTTTTTAGTAAATGTTATAGTTTGACATTTGTTAATACTAAGGTGTAGTTTGTTATCGAGACAATATTTAGCAAATCTATCTAGGTCTTCCTGGAGCAAGTGAGTATCAGTAACATCTTTGATTGTTGAATAAATTTTAAGGTCGTCGGCATACATAAGGAAATTAGAATTTTGAAAACAGTCTTTGATATCATTAACATATATGATAAATAACAGAGGTCCAAGAATGGAACCTTGGGGTACCCCTGAGGATATATTAACAGTTTCAGATTTAAAGCCATTTATTACGACAGTCTGAAGTCTCTCTGTGATGTATGAGGAAAACCATCGCAGCAAATTACCGCGGATACCGTTAAATGCTATTTTTGTTAACAGTAACTCATGGTCCACTTTGTCAAAACACTTCCGAAAATCAGTATATACAGCATCCGTTTGCAGGCGCCGATCCATGTTCTCAAATAGATAGTTAGTAAGAATCATTAGGTTCGTAGTAGTAGATCGACGCCTAACAAACCCGTGCTGTTGGGGTATAATAATGTTGTGTATACTAGGGTAAATAATATCATGCAACAAAGTCTCAAATAGTTTCGACAAAGCAGACAATATGGAGATGGGACGGTAATTCTCAACATTATGCTTGTCCCCAGTTTTGTGTACAGGTGTGATATTAGCGTGTTTCCAAATAGATGGAAAGACACCTTCCCTCAGACATTTATTATACAAGATATAAAGGGGGTTTGCCAAGGAATCAGCTGTCGACCTGAGGAAGTGAACAGGTAGGCCATCAGGGCCCGGCCCTTTAGAAGGGTCTAAGGCTTTTAAGGCTTTTTTTTATTGAATTTAGCTCAATGTGTACATCAGAAATGTTCACAGAATTATCCGCGCAGTGCTCACTAGGTTGCCAGTTTGCCAGTTTTAAAGTGGATGGCTCAAAAACAGAATGAAAAAAGGACGCAAATAAATTACAAATTTGTGATGGCTCACTACATTGTTGATCTTTGTAGTACACGGATGCAGGTATACCAGATGAGGTTTTCCGCTTATTTACGTATGTCCAAAAATATTTAGTATTTGTAGTTATACTATCTTCGACACGCCTTATATAATTAAAATAACATGTGTTGCATTCAGCTTTAAAACTGGCACGACACCTAGAAAATGATTCGTAGTCACAAATATTATCATAGGTTTTCCATTTTATCCACGCCCTTTCCTTATTTTTAAATATATGGATGAGCGCCGGAGAGAATCATTTCGGGTATTGAGAACTTTTATAATGACCTGTAGGTATGTAGGTTCTTATTATGCTATAGAGAATATCATAGAATTTTTGTACGGCGCATTCGGCATCCAGGCTTTCTAGTGAAGACCACTCAACTTTGTCTAGTTCCGCATTTATTAGTTCGTAATTCGCTAGGTTATAATTAAATTTGACCTGACGGCAACGTTTCATCGGTTTGTAGTAATCCATACTAATATTATAAATGTGAAAGTGTGTTTGTTTGTTTGTTTGTTTGTCCGTCTTTCACGTCAAAACGGAGCAACGGATCGACTCGATTTTTGGTATGGGGATAGTTTGGGAGCTGGAGAGTAATATAGGCTACTTTTTATTCCGGAAAATTATAAATTAGAAATTATTATTTTGTATAGAAAATCGATAAACTGTCGTACTATACAAAACTGTCACTTCTTCCATAGCCGCTTCCAAAGAGGTATGTCAAAGAGTATTGTAATCACTGATGTTTTAGCCGCTTTGGATTACCTACTTTTTAATAAGTGACATTTGTTGCAGGTTTTTTAATGTCAATATATATTATTTCGATCGTCTTACAAAACTACTGTTTTTCTTATATCTAGTATCTACTTAACGTTCACTTTAATATAGTAGCACAGTAAAACTTAAAGTTTAAGGTAGACAGTGCTATAAAAGTTTTTTCATCCCATTGATTCAAAAAGCGATGATTGTTTATCTAATAACAAGGCCCAAAACTATTCATTGTTTACCTGTTATGTCAAGAGCGTAAAAATTTGATTTGAATTTTGAACAGCTTCATAACAGGGTCCAAAACGATGAGATTTGAATTTAGAACATAATTAAAGAAGCATTGGTTGGAGTGTAGCAAAGGGTGTGCAGTATTTAAAAAAAAACCACTGACTTTGGGGTCTACGTGTTGAATCGCCAGGGCCAACGAGTGTGCCAAGCAAGTCTCTACATGAGCTGTGTTACGGACAGAAGCCAGCGATCAAACACCTTAGAATCCTTGGTTGCACCTGCTACGCTTATGTTCCTAAACCTAATCGCATAAAACTGCACAAGAAAGCTCAAAAAGGGATACTTATTGGTTATGAAGGAGATGAAGGCTATAGGATCTGGGACAAAGAAGCATTCAAAATTGATTAGATCCAGATATGTGACTTTCCAAGAGATACCGTTACTGGGAAAATCAAAAAAGGATACACCTAGACCGAAAGAGCCGACACCTGTTCTTCAAAAGAACGTCTGTCATAATTTCCCAAGTTTTGAAAGTGAACATGAAATGAATGTTAATAGAGAGATTAGAGAACGACGTGCTCCAGAGGATGATATCGAAATAGTTTCAAGACCTTGGTCATCAAGGGCATATATTGAAGCTAATGATGAAACGGTAGATGATATGAATTAATTAGATTTCGAGCCCTTGCCCTTTGAAGAAGAAACCCAAAATCTAGAAGAAGGAAACGACAGCGACAATTCTGCCGGAAACGTTGAAAGAGAAGTAAATCGTAGCGACAGTCCTGACGAAAGCGAAGAAAATCGCATGGTTCTCAGAGATAGAGCAAATCTAAAGCCTGCTGTAAGGTTTAATGATCATATTGTGGCTCTGGAAGCCAACAATTTATATGAGCCTCAAACCTATAAGCAGGCAATATCATGTAAAGACAAAGAGAAGTGGACAACGGCTATTGAGAGCGAAATAAATTTGTTAAGAGATAACGAAACATGGGAACTAGTCGAACTAGCAAAAGGTCGAAAAGCCATGCCATGCAAGTGGATTTTCAAAATAAAGACTAATCCCGATGGCACGATTGATAAATATAAGGCTCAGCTAGTCATAAAGGGATATTCGCAGAAAATAGATATTGATTTCCATGAAACCTTTAGTCCAGTTGCTAGGAGCAGCACGATATGAACCGTCTTAAGCGTAGCTGCAAGGGAGAAACTGAAGCTATCACAATTCGATGTGTCTACTACAGCCTTCCTTATATGGCACATTAGATGAGGAGATTTACATGAAACCGCCTGAAGGTTATGCTGATGAGAGGTATGTCTTCAAATTAAAGAAAAGCTTGTATGGATCAAAGCAAGCTCCACTCTGTTGGAACAGATGCATCACAGACTACATCGTAAAGACAGGACTCAAGCAAAGTTATTCAGATCCCTGTTTGTTTGTAAGAAGACAAGGAAAAGAAAAATATATTCTAGCCCTTTATGTTGACGATGGTCTATTGGCATATACTAGTGAGAAAATAGCTTACTGTTTCCTGAATGAACTGAGATCACATTTCAAGATAACAGTAAAACCAGCAAACTATTTTCCAGGTATGAAGATAAAAATATACTCCGATGGCTCCATTCTTCTGCATCAAAAAGCATACGTCACTCGCTTGTTGGAGAGTTTTTGTATGGACAAATGCAAGCCAGTGACAACACCAATTTTAAAGGCAAATAATGCTCAGGTTGAGGAAGAAGTTACGGAGACATTCCCCTACCGTGAAGCCGTTGGTGCCTTGTCTTATTTGATGACAAGCACAAGGCCTGATATTGCCTATGCAATAAGTGTTGCGTCACGAAATTTGAAGAAACCACCAAAAGGGAACATCTTGAACGTAAAAAGAATAATGCGATGCGATACCTAAAAGGAACTCTGCCGGCCTAGCATGACCGGCTTATAACGCGCGATATGATATGGTACGGCAAGTTGTCTTGCTTACCCCACTAAGGTGTAAGCAAGACGGCATGCCGTACCATATCATATCGCGCGTTATAAGCCGCTCATGCTAGGCCGGCTGGACGAAGGAATACGTTACAGGACAGATAATGAAATTAACGCTGACTTTACAGCGTGTAAGAAGTATTGGATAAATTCGACGCTTCTCGTAACGACTCCGTAGCTCAGTGGTTAGAGCAGTCGCCCGGAAAGCGAAAGGTAAGCAACTAGCTCCGATGGGACTCGAACCGATGTGAGACGGGTCGATTTTTTCTAAATACCTACTTCATTTTCCATTTTTCAGGACAGATAATGTTCATAGTATTGGAATGTTATAGCGACGCAGATCATGGTGGTGATATGGAAACTGCGCGATCTACATTAGGCATCCTCTGTATATACGCTGGAGGTGCTATTGCCTGGTACAGCAAACGGCAGAGCACTGTTGCAATATCCTCGACAGAGGCAGAAATAGTAGCAGCGAGTGAAACCGCTAGAGAGACTATATGGCTACAAAGGATATTCTACAAGATCTAACTGGTGTTCACTGCCCTGCGACCTTAGGTATCGATAATGAAAGTGCAATAAAACTGGCGAAAAATCCAACAGAATTTCACCAGAAGACAAAGTACATCAGATCTTTCTTTGTCAGGGAATGTATTCAAACAGTGGAGATGCAATTACTTTAATTTTAATTATTATTTTACTGCAAAGAGAAAGGACATAGAGTCAAGACCTGCCCCAAGTGGATTAAGTATGGCAGACCTCCAAAACTCAGGCAGGTTTTGGAGGTCTCCCATACTTAATCCACTTGGGGCAGCACCCGACAGCACCAGCAAGTCGGGTCAAGTACAAAATATCACCTTAATGGCTTGCTCTTCGCAGCCAGGCATAAAAAATTAAGACTTTTGGTATGTAGACAATGGGGTCACATGTCACATCACAAATAATTAGCCAAATGTAATGAGTTTTCAAAAATTTTATTGTTCGGACCACACAGTAACTACTGCTGATGGGACCGTAATTCCTGCTCTAGGGAAGCAGCGTTAGTAAAATCTGGAAAACCCAACGATAGGATCACCTTAAGTGATGTTTGGCTGGTTCTATCTTGAATCAAAATATTTTTTCAATGTTAGCTGCACAAGACAAATTGCCGAATAGTGTATTCACATCAACGTTTCGCGAATGCAAATTAACGGTCAATGATCAAGTAAAGCTTTTAGGTACCCGCAAACCAAATTGCGGACTGTATAAGCTTAGGATGAAAGTCTTAAAATGTGACAAGACTAACCAAGTCAACGCGGTAACTGAAAACCATAAGCTTCAACTCTACCATGAAAGCTTTGCGCACCAAAACAAAAGGCACGTGTTGAACTAGTCAAACAAAAGCTAGGCATTCAACTTAAGCTTGATGAGGTGAAATGCGAAGCATTCATCAACGGAAAGTAGCACAGATTAAAGTTTGGAAAAAGGGAAAGAGCAGAAGCACCCGGTGAACTGATTCATACGAATCAGTCAACTACTACTACCGTATGGTATACCTGAGGAACAAGTCAGAAGTGCAAGACAAGTTAACCGTAAGAACCCTCCTCAGCGACAACGGTGGAGGATTCGACAACGAAGCCGTACGTAAGATATTACGAAGTCACGGAGTACAGCAGAGGCTGACCATGCCCTAGACTATTTTGCATGCCCAACATGGCTTACCAGAATTCTTGTGGGCAGAGCTAATAAACACTACTGCATACGTGCTAAGCCGGACATGCACAACAAGAGTCCAGGGAAAAGTTCCATACGAACTGTGGAATGGCAAGGAACCCAAGATCTCACACCTAAGAGTCATTGGCAGCACTTGCTTTGCGCACATACCCAAACAGCAACGCAAAAAGTTGGCTAAGAAAGCCAAATGGTTATGAGATTCAGGATCTGTAGTGCAAGCACAACTTAGCGCGACTCTTTGTCGCGCTTCTTCCAACCAATCAGCACGTCTCGTCGCCTTAAGTCACGCGCGCTATCTACGAGCGATCTACGGCCAGAATTAATAACGTATCCGCAGATAGGGATAGGTGCGATCCAGATTAGTTGCTATGCAACGCTTGATATTAACAAAGAATTAACGACAGTTGCCAGGGTGTTGCTAGGTGTTACCTAGCAAATAATCTAGATCGCACCTATCCCTATCTGTGGATAGGTTATTAATTCTGGCCGCTAATTGGTCGAAAGTGCCCGCGACTCTTTCTCATTCGAGTCGCGCGCAAGTTGTGCTAGCACTACTAGACTGGACAAAGCACGATAAGTTCGAGAGATTTAACGTTTCAGGAAAATGTCGAAATAAGAGCACCTGAGAGCTCAAACCTGACAGAACCTGAGAGGATTCAATTAGGTCCAGAAGACGAACCGTCTATCATAACATAAGGCTATCTATATCTGAGAAGTCAGACGTCAACTGAAAACACGACATCTATTGAGTCACGGTGGGAATGTACAGTGACCCCAGAAGAGGTAAGAATACCTGAAAACGTGAACCAAGGTGAAAGGGAAAGTGCTGGCCCAGAAGTGCCCCCTAACGTGTCAAATTCCGAAAACATTAAAGATATTATGGATATTAATCCAGAAGAAAACGAGGTCAGTCATGAAGCGTTCTTCGATGCCAACAAAGAAGAAGTGACTCCAGAATCTGACAAAGCTATTGAAAGACGCTACGACTTGAGGGACAGGACTAAACTGAGGGCACATGTAAGACTCAATGATTATGTAACGATCGTTGAAGTTTTAACAGCAAGTTTCCAGAAACGGAGAAAAACGGTTACGAATGTTGCGATCTTACATTATAAATGACAAGAAGCGTTCCAAGTTTGAAATACCTTAGTATTATTGACACTGTCAAAATAATCTACTTATAATTAAACTCTCAAGTGAGCGTTCGTCGCTTGGCCATGGCTGTCACTCCAACTATGTATCTAGAACTAGGTGTTATTGTTGATCGAAGCTCCAAATTCCTTTATTTTAAATTTAATAGTACATTACAGCCGAGGACAGGTAAGTAAGAAATTACATTGTCGAGGATGGTTTGAAGCACGAGCCGCAGGCGAGGGCTTTAATCATTCGAGGCAAGGTAATTTGCTTACCGTACAAGGCTTGTATAGTGCTTTTCTCAAGAAATGCGAGGAAATAAAAAAAAATGTTTAACTAAATAGTATTTATTAAAATTGATATCACACATGTTCGGGCAATTATTAAATGTAAATGTTATTGTTTTCCCGGGCACACTTATGTATAAATCGCCCATAATAATATGATTTTAATGATGTATCATTAAAATACGCCAACAACACAGATTCCGAAAACGTATGCGCCTTTTTTCACTTCTCCAAATCAGATCGTAGGTTTTCATATATCTTTCTTTTGATTTTGCTGGCAGTAAGTTTTCTATTATTCATTTTGCTTCTGCTCTCAAATTTGGTGGTGGAGTAGGTACATACAATGTCTGTATATGTTTCATGGTGGAGTAGGTACATACAATGTCTGTATATGTTTCATTGGCAGAACTCATTTTGATAATTTATTACACAATATAAATAAACTGTATTGATATCAAATCTGAAATCAACCGCTGAAAATTATTCCCGCCGTTTTTTTAATATTGGTTTGTGAGGCCAAGTGGAACGGTCATACAGCCTATTAATACTTACTGCTTGCTACTAAAATGCGCAACTTCAATACACGCTTCTGAGCGGTAGATGGCGCTGTACATATTTCCCATACAAAATTACTCGAAAAGGATATTTGGGCTATGATAAATCTCATTTTGTTTTTTCGATTGATGTTCGTGCTAAGGGTACATAGCGCTTACAATACAAAGTGATATACTCTGTGCGCACCGTATTTTAATAAAAGTTATCTAAATTATGATATAATAATTACCTATATAATAATAATAATAATGTGGCTGTATGGTGCAAATGTCCCTTTGCTTTTTCTGTTTTTATACACAGGAATAACGAAAGAAAAAATAAAGAAAAAAAGTTGGTAATAATATCTTTGGGTAGTACCTTTTCCGAGGTAAACATTCTTAATTTGAAAATCACTGCAGTAATGAATTTCAGTACTTACTTACTGCACTAAAATCAGTGCAGTAAGTAAGTACTGAAATTCATTACTGCAGTGATTTTCAAATTTAGAATGTTTACCTCGGAAAAGTGCCACGTACTGCATTCTTTTCTCAAATATAATATTAACATTTCAGAGCATAAGTGTGAAAATTCTTTTACTTATTGCTCCGGAAAATTAAATGCTCCGTTATTTAAAAATAATTGTCTTTGGATATGAGGCACTGGTACATGTAAGGCACATGTAAGGATAGCCAGTGCCCCATAAAGTGACCATTCATTCGGCCTGCAAACACGCTCAGGAGGCTGTTATATTAAATATTTTTTATTTTCGGAATTAGTCTTTATTTGTGTTTACATTTTAAGTCAAATTGCAGTATCTAATATGATATAATAGAACCACGAAAAATCAAAAATTTACCGGGGTAGCAAAGTTGTTATATAGTAATTTGGGTACTTATAGTTTTTTTATCATTTACTTCAAATAAAACTTTGTTTTTCAATACTTTTTTGCCTGACTCTACTTCTCGCGGTCACTCTTACAAATGCAAATATCACCTTCAGCCGCACGGACTGTACGTATGTATGTACGTACGTATACGTATTGTCAAGTATTACGGTCACTAGTAATAACTATATATAAAAATAATTGTTTTTAACAGCTTTAACGGTTTTATCTCTCAAAGCTTGTACCTAATTTTCAAGTGACAATTTAAAACATTTTAAAAAAATTTTTGGATAAAGTTATTTGTTGCTAGGCTCTCAATTCGCTAATTTAGTAATAATTTAGTAATAATAAGTAATTATTACTTTCCAATCAAATCACAAGTGCCATTTACGCCTTATTAAATAAAAAAAACCTAATAAATTTATGAAAATATTCAATTTTATAAAATAGAGATCTTTGTAATAACATAATCATTACATATCACATAGACTAAATATATTATTATGTTACACTAATTTACATTTAAAATATGTGCACCTTTGCCTAACACAAAGCAATAATAAGAATGAGTACTAGTTTCATTATACTATCTAGTAGTTCAATATTAAGACAGTTAGTGTGCGCTTATACAACTTATGATACCTTTGGCTATACGTATTTAACGCTCTTCCACACGGAGCTGCCTTCGATGTGGCACTTGCAGCCGCAGCCGATCGTCGGGCAGGTGTCGCGCTGACTAAACCTGTAAGAAATGTCCTTATTAATAATACGTAATTTAATTTATAATAAATTAGCGCTCTGCTCGCGACTTCATCTGCGTGGACCCTCTTTTTTAACCCTCTTAGAGAGGGAATTTCCAAAAATCTGTTCTTAGTCCCCTTCAAGGAACATACATGTCAAAGGAGATCAGTCACGCTTCATACATGTTTGGACCAAAAAAGTAAAAGTATCCGCCAACGAAAAAAAATGCATAAGTATTACTATTATAAACAGTGTAACGATCATTTTTTGTTATGGCGACAACAGTGTACGATTAGCGGCCAAGCAGTTATTGAAGTTTGAAAATGTAATTGTTTTTCTCTTTATATTCAAACTTGAATACCGCACGGCCAAAGTGCGGCCAACGAAAAAAAATTGCACATTACTATTGTAAACAGTGTAACGATCATTTTTTGTTATGGCGACAACAGTGTACGATTAGCGGCCAAGCAGTTATTGAAGTTTGAAAATGTATTTTTTTTTCTCTTTTTTTTCAAACTTGAATACAGCTTGGCCAAAGTGCGGCCAACGAAAAAAAATTGCATATTACTATTGTAAACAGTGTAATGATCATTTTTTGTTATGGCGTCAACAGTGTACGATTAGCGGCCAAGCAGTTATTCAAGTTTGAAAATGTCATTTTTTTTCTCTTTATATTCAAACTTGAATACCGCACGGCCAAAGTGCGGCCAACGAAAAAAAATTGCACATTACTATTGTTAACAGTGTAACGATCATTTTTTGTTATGGCGACAACAGTGTACGATTAGCGGCCAAGCAGTTATTCAAGTTTGAAAATGTTTTTTTTTTTCAAACTTGAATACAGCTTGGCCAAAGTGCGGCCAACGAAAAAAAATTGCATATTACTATTGTAAACAGTGTAATGATCATTTTTTGTTATGGCGTCAACAGTGTACGATTAGCGGCCAAGCAGTTATTCTAGTTTGAAAATAACATTTTTTTTCTCTTTATTTTTAAACTTGAATACAGCTTGGCCAAAGTGCGGCCGACGAAAAAAAATTGCACATTACTATTGTAAACATTGTAATGATCATTTTTTGTTATGGCGACAACAGTGTACGATTAGCGGCCAAGCAGTTATTCAAGTTTGAAAATGTAATTTTTTTTCTCTTTATTTTCAAACTTGAAAACAGCTTGGCCAAAGTGCGGTCAACGAAAACAAATTGCATATTACTATTGTAAACAGTGTAACGATCATTTTTTGTTATGACGTCAACAGTGTACGATTAGCGGCCAAGCAGTTATTCAAGTTTGAAAATAACATTTTTTTTCTCTTTATTTTCAAACTTGAATAGAGGCAATAGTGCGAGCACGCCGTGACGTTGCTACGCGACCGCAGAAACAGCGTTCCGCCACTTAGGTCCAAAACATACCGAGATGGAAGCGAAGGGTCGCGACTTCGGGCGTTAACGAGCGACCGCTAGCGCTCTCTCAAACCCGCGCACTGCGAGCGTGCACACAGCTCAGCGTAGAGCCACGCGACCACATTGCGAGCACGCCGTGACCGTTGCTACGCGACCGCAGAAACAGCGTTCCGCCACTTATGTCCAAAACATACCGAGATGGAAGCGAAGGGCCGCGACCTCGGGCGTTAACGAGCGACCGCTAGCGCTCTCTCAAACCCGCGCACTGCGAGCGTGCACACAGCGCAGCGTAGAGCCACGCGGCAATAGTGCGAGCACGCCGTGACGTTGCTACGCGACCGCAGAAACAGCGTTCCGCCACTTAGGTCCAAAACATACCGAGATGGAGGCGAAGGGCCGCGACTTCGGGCGTTAACGAGCGACCGCTAGCGCTCTCTCAAACCCGCGCACTGCGAGCGTGCACACAGCTCAGCGTAGAGCCACGCGACCACATTGCGAGCACGCCGTGACCGTTGCTACGCGACCGCAGAAACAGCGTTCCGCCACTTAGGTCCAAAACATACCGAGATGGAAGCGAAGGGCCGCGACCTCGGGCGTTAACGAGCGACCGATAGCGCTCTCTCAAACCCGCGCACTGCGAGCGTGCACACAGCGCAGCGTAGAGACACGCGGCAATAGTGCGAGCACGCCGTGACGTTGCTACGCGACCGCAGAAACAGCGTTCCGCTACTTATGTCCAAAACATACCGAGATGGAAGCGAAGGGCCGCGACCTCGGGCGTTAACGAGCGACCGCTAGCGCTCTCTCAAACCCGCGCACTGCGAGCGTGCACACAGCGCAGCGCAAAGCCACGCGACCACATTGCGAGCACGCCGTGACCGTTGCTACGCGACCGCAGAAACAGCGTTCCGCCACTTATGTCAAAAAAAAAAAACGAGATGGAAGCGAAGGGCCGCGACCTCGGGCGTTAAGGTGTATCGATGAGCTCAGTGGCGCCGCCAATGGAAATAAATCAATTGCATTTTATTAAAGGCTTGGATTAAAAGTTTCGGTTATTTCGCGCAAATAGAAGAGCATAATGCAATTTTTAATTA
This sequence comes from Crambus lathoniellus, assembly GCA_949710035.1. Classification (NCBI taxonomy): domain Eukaryota; kingdom Metazoa; phylum Arthropoda; class Insecta; order Lepidoptera; family Crambidae; genus Crambus; species Crambus lathoniellus. The sequence continues at coordinate 28,390,416 of OX453300.1, read as the reverse complement.
TCTTTCCATGGCCTCAAATATGAGCACCAAGTTATGGATCTTGATATTGCCAAATGTGGCCACTTTTGGCACTATTGAGATTCACGACTTATTGCGTAAGTTTGAGTTCTCAAAAGTATATTTATAAAATACATTCCACTCTTTCACCTGCGCGAAAGAACCGAAACTTTTAATCCAAGCCTTTAATAAAATGCAATTGATTTATTTCCATTGGCGGCGCCACTGAGCTCATCGATACACCTTAAGGCGCTACTCGGAAAAAATATGGACTTTTTGATTTAAAACTATAGGACGGTTACAGTTGTTACAAATCTGGTAATAAGATATATATTTTTTCATACCTTTATCTAGAATCGTATAGTTTCAGAAACACGATTTTATGATTTTGGCTCGACACTTTTTATTTTCGAAAATGCCTCTAAAAAATAAGAAATATCAAGATTATTCTTAAATGGGGATACATATACTATTGAAAATTGGTTTAATTAGTGGACACCAATAATATTTAGGATCGTATAGAAGCATTTTTTTAAACTCGCTATAGTTTTTGAATACGAAGTGATTTTGTGTTTCTTTTGCGTAATCGGCAAAATCGGTCTCGCTCCCGCTCGCGTCGTTTTCTCATTGCTATCTCGCTTTAGCATAATTTTTCCGAGTATCGCCTTAACGAGCGACCGCTAGCGCTCTCTCAAACCCGCGCATTGCGAGCGTGCACACAGCGCAGCGTAGAGCCACGCGGCAATAGTGCGAGCACGCCGTGACGTTGCTACTCGACCGCAGAAACAGCGTTCCGCCACTTAGGTCCAAAACATACCGAGATGGAAGCGAAAGGCCTTTGGGAACTTTGGGCGATAACGAGCGACCGCTAGCGCTCTCTCAAACCCGCGCACTGCGAGCGTGCACACAGCGCAGCGTAGAGCCACGCGGCAATAGTGCGAGCACGCCGTGACGTTGCTACTCGACCGCAGAAACAGCGTTCCGCCACTTAGGTCCATAAACATACCGAGATGGAAGCTATGGGCCTTTGGGAACTTTGGGCGATAACGAGCGACCGCTAGCGCCCTTCCGAACCCGGTGCCGCGAGAAGCCGCTCGAGGCCGCACGACTGCTCGAGCAGTCGCGCGCCTCTTTCGGTCTTTTCAAACAATATTTGTCATTTTACGTATGCATGTTGAAATTCATGCCTGCGTCTGCAGTTGAAAATTATTTTACACTAAAATTTCTCGGCCCATAGCTTCCATCTCGGTATAGATCGGGCCTTACTGAGATGGCACATGTTTGAGCCGTTACTTTAGATACGAACCATTGCATCATATGCTGCGGGTGGCCGGCGTGGCCGCAGTAGGCGCAGACGCAGGCAAGTCCGCGCACTCCCAGCGAGCACACGGCGCAGCGCAGCGCCACGCGGCCGCAGTGCGTGCACGCCGCGCCCGTCGCCACGCGACCGCACAAACCGCAGTCTGCTACGAACCATTGCATCATATGCTGCGGGTGGCCGGCGTGGCCGCAGTAGGCGCAGACGCAGGCAAGTCCGCGCACTCCCAGCGTGCACACGACGCAGCGCAGCGCCACGCGGCCGCAGTGCGGGCACGCCGCGCCCGTCGCCAGGCGACCGCACAAACCGCAGTCTGCTACGAACCATTGCATCATATGCTGCGGGTGGCCCGCGTGGCCGCAGTAGGCGCAGACACAGGCGAGTCCGCGCACTCCCAGCGTGCACACGGCGCAGCGCAGCGCCACGCGGCCGCAGTGCGTGCACGCCGCGCCCGTCGCCACGCGACCGCACAAACCGCAGTCTGCTACGAACCATTGCATCATATGCTGCGGGTGGCCGGCGTGGCCGCAGTAGGCGCAGACGCAGGCAAGTCCGCGCACTCCCAGCGTGCACACGACGCAGCGCAGCGCCACGCGGCCGCAGTGCGGGCACGCCGCGCCCGTCGCCAGGCGACCGCACAAACCGCAGTCTGCTACGAACCATTGCATCATATGCTGCGGGTGGCCGGCGTGGCCGCAGTAGGCGCAGACACAGGCGAGTCCGCGCACTCCCAGCGTGCACACGGCGCAGCGCAGCGCCACGCGGCCGCAGTGCGTGCACGCCGCGCCCGTCGCCACGCGACCGCACAAACCGCAGTCTGCTACGAACCGAGGGCCCGGAGATTCCTTCTCGTGCTTGCACTTTACTAGCTTCATCACCTAAATAAAAGTTACGTAGTGAATTTTTGATTTTTTTTTACTTTGAATGGGTTTGCTCTTGATCGCAATCAAGCCCATGGGCTAAAACAGGATCTACGATGGAGCGAGCTAACCCAGAAGGTGCCTATTCACTCTTGCTTAGAAGGTGGCCGAGCTATAAGTACTCGGGAATGTAAGGGTGTGAGTATACTTGGAAGTTGCGTACACTGATAAATGGATGTAAGATGCGACAATATTGTTGTATTTTTATTAAAATAACATAAAAGAGTTTTTTTACAGCAAAAATAACCACCAGCTTAGCAAGTAGCTTTCAGGCGGGGCGAGGCCGAACCCGTGCCCCTGGGAATCCGCTCCATCTGACCAACTAAGCAACCGAAACGTTTACAAGACAAGTCGAATTTCTCTATCACTTTAGACGTTTGTTCATAAAATGTGCGGGCGGACAACCTCGCATTAGAAGAAAAAAATTTTATGTTTGACAATCGATTAAAATAAAACAGCTATTTTTAAAATAATTTTATGCATAAAAAAATTTAAAATTACAAAAAATCGTCTCACAAAGCTCCGATGGGACTCGAAACTCACGACCTTTCGCTTTCCGGGCGACTGCTCTAAATAGCGAAATATATACTTCATTTTCATTTTTTTAATTATAAAAATTGCACTGTGAATACATAAAAGTAAAACTTATTTTATGAATTTACAATGCATTTCTGTATATAAATTCGGAAGCGGTACCAGTGTAAGTGCCCTTTAGGTTGCAAACGTTTACGCAACGCAAACACGATGCAGCATCTATGTAGTCAAAGAACGTCCAGCAATCTTACCAAAAGCAGTAATAATGCGATGCGGTCGCGCCGCTCACAAACACGTGTTTGTAAAAGACAAAAGAAAAGACAACAAAAAGGCACAATGTAAAAGGGTAGGTAAAGTACGTTTTATAATTCGGTGCAAAAAAAAAAGAAAACAGTATTACCATATTAAAAATCTATATTCACATTCTGTAGAATTCTTTATTTGTGAACGACATTGCCGTTAATTCAAAACATGCTTTGACTGTATAGATATTTGTTTAACATTAATAATAAAAGTAATAAAATGGAAATTACTCTTACGTAAACAACAAAATAATTTTTCGAAGGGATGTTAGATGGATATATTTTTCACGTACTGGCAGCACGCAGCGCAGGCACTAAATATTTGTGACGCAGGGGTGACAAACCTACTTTAACATGTGTGTGATTATTTGATTGATTTTGATTTGTATTTTGTTTACTTTACGTGGGCTCCTCTATCTGCTTCGCGTACAGTGCTTCTTTTACATTATTTCGTAGATTTCTTGTTGTTTCTGTTATTGTTTTTGTTTATTGTTAAGTTTGAACCGTTGTTACTTGTTACTATTGTGTCTGTACTATTACTATCTAACCCATTTTGCATTATCTTATGCGCTTTAACCCAAGATATAGTTTTTAGAAGTAGATTTTAACAAAATCTGTAAAACCAAAACCTCACAATAAATTTGGTTTAAAAGAGACATGAAGAAAAAGGTTTACGACACCCTGTTGCCAAACTCAAATGTGAAAGTGACATTATTTTTTTTTGCACCGAATTAAAAAACGTACTTTAGGTACTAAATAAAATAAAATAAAAGTAAAAAAAAATTGAAAAAAGGAAATTGAAGTATTTAAGAAAAAAATATTGAAAAAATCGACTCGTCTCACATTTATAAAATATGCATTGTGAATGCAAAAAACTAAAAATAAAAAAATAAAAAAATGTTAAGTAAAAACACCTCAGTTTTCTTGTAAAGAAGTTGCCAACGATGTAATATGTCAGCATAGGCGCGTTTGAAGCAGTAGTAGAGATGTTCAGTAGCTTCATCTAGAACGCAAGATGCCGGCCGCTCCGACTTCGATATTGTTGAATCCGTATAGAAGTTTTCAGCTTCCGAACAGGAATTACTTCTAAGTACTATTGGCAACGTCCATCCGTCAGCACTTATTTCACTATATTGGTTTAACGTACTATACGGCGAAGTGTTGTTTCCCTGTAAAAATAAAACATCCCTCATTATGACATGAATAGAGTTATTTAATCGATTCTGTAGAACTTGTATCTATAGGACGGGGAACACAGCACAGCTATTTTTTATCGCGAGTGCGCGTACGTAACCTACATACAGGGTGTAAGTTTTTGCAAAGGTGCCCACCTTTGCAAAAACTTTAACCATGGCTTCAGGCCATCATGCTGGACAACGTACAGGAAGATTTTTTGTCGGAAATGAAAAAAATATTTTTTACTCTCTATACAAAATAAGTTGTTAAATTTGTATGAAAAGTTCATTTTTTTTTTCATTTCTGACAAAAAACTCTTACTGTACGTTGTTCAGCATGATGGTCTGAAGCCATGGTTAAAGTTTTTGCAAGGGTGCCCCTAACACCCTGTATAACTCAAAGTGTTACAAAATAGCGATAAAAAATCGCGCGACTTAAAATGGCTGCGCAGGACATTAAGTCAAGTAAGTCAAGTCAAAATGGCTGCGCTGGTTATGCCTTAAGCTAGTTCCACAGCTCTCCGGGAGACACGTACTTAAAGACCCTCTCGGATTAGAGACACACGGCGCTAGAACATCGTTTCCCAGCGACGTGGATCGGTCCGTACGTACGGCGTAAATTGATATCTCGCGTGAGCGTAAACCTGTACGGGCCTTCCCGTACGGGTTTCTCGGACAGCAGTGTGAAACCAGCCTTTTCTGTATTTACAGTACAATACAGTATTTTCGTATACCGAAAACTGCATGTTGGACTCAGTCAGACACCGGGCCTGTCTCTCGCCGTGTCCAGCCCTCCCGCCAAGCCTAATAGGCTTCGCGTCAGGGCTGGAGGTTCTAATCCCTGCCCCGCCCCCTAACGAGCTCGAAAGCTCGAGAGAGCATCCTCTCAATCTCCTCATAAGGCTACCCACTCATTGTGGGCTGACCAGATGGGGCGGTTGAGCAGGCACCACTACCAACTAAACCCCTCACTACTTGCTCTCCGCCGTCAGTTTCAAGCACACCCTGAAGCTGTGAACCTAGCCTTACAAATACTTACGTAACTAGAAGTGCTGATGCTAGATTGCGAGCCAGTATTGTTGGAGTCATTAAAAACAGTGAAAGCACACGCCAACATCGCAGCCATTTGTAAATCCGCTGCTTTGGCGTAGTGGGTTATTCTGAAATCATTATACCTAATTAAATAAAAATAATTTTCTAGTGGGTCTATGTTATGATAAACACGTTACACGACTGACTGACAGTGCAAACAGGCAATATAAATGGCTATAGGTATATAGGTAAGTATTCGATACGACCCGTCACGTGCTCTGTAACGTCATAGTAGAGCTTAAAATCTGTCAGAAAGTCACGAAGATCTATGAGCAGGAATATCATGGAAGTTTCTTTAAAAAAAAATCAATAGAATTCAATTTAATATTAAATAAATTAGTTGGGGTGTATGGGCTTTTCGGTTATTGCATTAAAACGTTGTACATACCTATATCACGTTTTGGGCGGTCATGCTAGGCTTACAGAGAAAGCAAATAGCCAATGCTGATGTGACTCACAGAGACTGCAGCACAGCGGGTGGCCTGTCCAGCCCATGATCTCCTCGCTAGACGCGACGTGGTCACCTACACGCGCTCGCAGCACACGCACCGTAAACACCGCTAGATTTAAACAGTTTCTGAGGGTTCTATGCCCCAGAGAAAGTATATCGCCGATGCTGATGAGACTTACAGCGACTGCAGCAGGTTGCAGCACAGCGGGTGGCCGGCCCAGCCCATGCTCTCCTCGCTGGAAGCCAAGTGGTCGCCCACACGAGCTCGCAGCGCACGCGCCGTCAACGCTGCCAGATTCCAAGCGTGGGCTAGCTCGGTCTCACCCTCCTCCGTCGCGATTTTGGCGTTCTTTTCACACATATCTGATGTGAAAAATAAAAATATCATTAATAAAAGTAATAATAACATTAATTGTTAAAAAGTGAAGTTGCTCAATTCTTACCAACTGGGTTTGCAGCATTTATGGCGTACTTTTCGGCTAGAGTCCGACTAAGTGGGAATAGATTAGAAGCGGCATAGATCACGACTCTAGGCGATCCACATCCCGATATACTTCCACGGCTGCGTATACTACCAGCTCGACGTCCTTGAGCCTTCTAAGCAGAAAAATAAAATAAGTCTAATATGAAATTTTGAGTCAACAGCATGAAGGAATAGTTCGTTTTATTTAACATACCCATCTGTCTTGAAAATAGAATGTTGTTATTGAATTTGACGGATGTCTAAGATGCAACTGTGGGAAACCGGGAGCATTAGTAGGCGAAGGTGTGGTTGTCGCATGAGGCGATACCGAAGTATATCCAGCTCCGAAGAGCGCAGGCGCTAGTGATAAGGAGGACATTGACCTCGGCGTCCCGGTCTCGTGCTTTAGCGACAGGCGGCGCGTGTTCGGTGGTCTGTTGAACACGACTAATGTGTCTACTCCGCACCACTTGGCACCGCATGTGCGTGGGAATGGTATGCACGAGTCACCGGCGTTTTCGCTTTCTGATTGACTTCGCTGACTAGATTTCATCGAATCCGAATCGTCGCTAGACTTTACTGGTATCTGAAAGTATTTTATATTTAATGCAAGGAATGGAACAAAAAGAAAAGTAAAATTACATGAATATTTGAATATGTTGTAATGTATCTCAAAAATACCTCATCAATAGATGTGGCTAAGGTCTTCAAACAGTGCAAAAGACATCTGTGACCTTCTTTCTTTTTCCGATATGCAGTAACATTAATAGCCTGAAGAATTTTGATAGTGGTTACTGTATCTACATTTGTCCCAGATAACCATGAAAACTTGGGAATGGTTTGCTCAGTGACATTTCTTGGGAACATAACTTGCAAATTGGCAGTATATCCATTTCGCTCCGAATGTATCTGGCAGGTTCTCGTTTCTATATTCATGTCAGTAACTTCAATATTAGCCATTTCCCGAATTGATTCAAATTCTTCATCAATTGTTGTCATTGCTTTCTGCAAAAGTTTTGTTAGTTCTCAGAAACATGAAACGGGAAGTTAAAATAATCTTTCAATTTAATTAGTTTTTTGTATTTATTTTACTTACCATTTGTATATCTTGACCTTTATTATCAGATAGTGAGATGTCATTCATTGAACCAATAGTGGATGCGTAACTTATGGCTGCAGACAAATTTAAATAAAGATTAATAGAAATCATGTCCCAATTAGTGAAATGGTATCATTGAATACTATAAATCTGCAAAGTGCAGATACTTTAATAGATTTTGACGTAATAACTTACCATCACTATTATTGTCTTCTTCATTTTCTGCATCATCAGGTAAGTAATGATTACACATTTTCAAGAGAGATGGGTGCATTGACCAAACTCTAAGGGATTGATCTCTACCCCATGTTACAAGCTGGTAGTTCGATGGAGAAGTGTTTGGTCTCCAGACCATTGTCTGGACTGTATCTGTATGTCCTACGAGTCTATGAGTTAAGGTACCCCCTACCCAAATCCCAATGACTCCTGCTTGGTCAACCCTGGGCAGCCCACCCCAACCAACTCCTATTGTCAACAATCCACTTCCAAAAGGAGTATAAATAGCTCTCCACACAGGGAAATTTGTCATAATCACATTTTCAGGTCTCCTAGGGTTGTTTATATCAAAATATTTGATACTGCCATCATGACTTGATGTGACTAACTGATACTCATGATGCGGACTCCAGTCAACACCGTGGATTTTGCACAAATGTGCAGATATGTACTGAACGGGTGCAGTGTTTTTACGATAGTCCCAGATTTTAATGTCACCGTCATGAGCTGTGGCCACAATGTGGGGGGCTACCTTGTTCCATTGTACTTGGGAAGCGCCAGCTGAAAGTTATATTTATTGAAATGAGAGTAAGAGAAACTTATAAAACCCCTCTTTTTGTATTAAGGGCCTAAAAATAGTTATTACTAGCCTTCCGAGCGCGGCTTCGCCTGCGTGTACAAAGCGAGACGTTATCCTGCCGGAATATAGGAATAGGAAAAATGTGATAGTAAAAAACCATGAGCCATATATAAGTAACATTCAGGCTTTTTTTTCTGCTGGAAAATGATATTTTTCTTGGATAAAAAGTAGCCTATGTCACTCTCCAACTCCCAAACTACCCCCATACCAAAAATCACGTCAATCAACATTTTATTATATAAGTATTGATTAATTTGTTGCATGTTTACTTATACAACGTGTTAATACTTTAACCAAAACTCAGAAAATAGTTTGTTCATAATAGAGTAGAATCGATTCCACACATTTTTGATAGGGGTTAAATTTTTCAATAAATTGTTTAATGTTTGTGTCTACCAACTGCTTATTAATTCAATACGCGTGCGATCCGTCACATGCTCTCTTATGTCATAGTAGAGCTTAAAATCTGCCAGAAAGTCACAGAGACCCATGAATATGAGCATCTATGAGCATGAATATCTTGGAAGTGTCTTAGACAAACATTTTTTTTTATTGGAATTTAATTTAATCTAAAATAAATTAGTTGGGGTGTATGGGTTTTCGGTTATTGCATTAACATGTTCTAGAAATGCTCTAAAATAAACAGAAAAATAATGTATAGTTTTGCATATCTCTTCTTTTATGATAAAATAAGAAAGATTTTTGAATTTGAGTTAGTAAAAAATTATGTTTGCTACCAACCTACTGCACACATGGAAATTATTGGTTTTCTAGAGTCCCTCAAGTCCCATAAATGTGTGAAAGTGTCTATGGAGCATGTTGCAATCAAGTTGTGGTCCTGCCTATGGAAGTGTGTGTCACTCACTACCCTGGTGTGGCCCCGGAGTGAATTAATACAGGTAAGCTCATTGCCGTTACGCCATTCATACACATCCACTCTCTGATTACTCTGAAAAACAATATCAAAAGAAGTTTTAAGGAATTGCTTTGCTTTTTTGCTTGCTTTATTGTTAAAAAATAAAATTATGGGTTTTAAGTTAAAAAAATGATTTACTTACTTACATAAATTATTCAGAACAAAGTTTAACAAAATAATTATTACCCTTGCAAAATAATACTTGGCTAACAAAAAGAACTATACAATAATGCTTATCAAAGTAGAGTAGCCCAATTAGATATCAACAAAGAGGTTTACAAACCGCGATAGCACACAACTTTTGGCCATGGTACGTCTGGCACCACTCTGCACCAGCAGCATCGTATTTACTTTGCCTTGGGTACTTCTTCACAATATCTCCTGCATCTTCTTCCAGGTTGATCTGCTTTATAGCTAGCCATCTCCGGCCGGCTAGCAACACGTTGTTCCCAGAGTAATCAACAGACATCGCCGTTGCCTGCAGATCTCTGTATTCCCATTTCATTGCTTCAGAGCTCCAGTGTACCGACATATTGAATGTTAACAGACACAAAGTGTATGATCAAAACATCACTTTCTTATAATTTTAAACTGATTAATTTATTTATACTTGATAATGCTTGATAGAAAACAAGCAAAATCAAAATAAGCAAACTATTATTTATTGTAAACGTTGGTCGTTGACATTGACAATCAGCTGTTGCTGCTGCGTTTCATTCATCCTTCCTCTCCTTTTCTTTCTATAGAACTTTTAGGGCGTTTGTGCACTACCACTGAATTTTACCGATCCGGAAAATATCGGATGCTTGTATTTTAATAATTAATCATTTATATTAGTAATTAATTAAATACAAGCATCCGTTTTTTTCCGGATCGGTAAAATTCAGTGGTAGTGCACAAACGCCCTTTTGATCATTTAATAAGGATGTGATAGAAATGTGATAAATTTTTGTTACGTAAAATAAACTTATTTACAGATTTTTAGAAACCGCATTTGTCAATATTATGCCATGGATTACATTTCTTTTCAAATTAAGAAAAAGAGTGTTGAACCATGGTTGAACCACATGAAGTTTGACTTAATACTCTGAGGTAACTGGAGCTCTCACCCTGAATAAAAAAGTGTCGCCACCAAATTTGACATTTATGTATGTAGTGGCTGTCAGCTGTCTCATATGACCATACGTATTTTTTTAAAGTGTAGGTGAGACGGAAGACAGCCACTGTGTTATTTGTGGTATTCAAAAAATTGTTCGTACTGCACGCTCCAGTTACCTCAGTATTAAGTCGAACTTCATGTTGAACCACGTTGAACTCTGACAAGGCACTAAAAACCATAGACTAATATATATATATACTGCTAAAAACTACACTCAGACACAATATGAAAATAAAAAACAAAATGTCATTTGCTGTCTGTCAATGTCATAAATGTCATTCATTGTAAATAAATAAAGGGGGATGTGTTTGATTTTGCTTCTAATCGGCGAATATTTATTAATTAATTAATTATTGTGAATGAACTACAAACCCTATGAAAAGCGAGGTAAGTTTGTTTTATTTGTTTAATCCTTTTGTTTTACTACATTATCAGTGTTTCTGCTTGTGTATTTGAGTGGTATTTTACTTATCTTTGTGCAAAGTTGATAAGCACCACATTCGGTCGTACCACCTATAATAGTCAGGCCGCAGGTTGGTAGGATGAAGATTTAGTATCCTCCGATAGGTATCCTCATTCACGAACCACGCAACGCAACATTCAGCAGTATTAAAAAATATACCTATGACATCATAAAAACTTTCAACGTTTCGGCAAATCGACGTTGCCAACTAGTAATTAAAAACCGATTAATCTGCAAGTCTGTAAATACAATAGTCTAATAACTTGTTTCTAATAAAATCATCCTTGACCTAAGTATCCAACTTTCCTCGTCTAGCTTGCCATGTATTAAAACAACCTATTTTATGCCTTTTCTTATCTATGGCTTATTCTCATAATATTGATATTTGATATGATTGATTTCATCAGTATCAAACAATAATTAAGATTATTAATTCATCATCCATACATTACACATGTCATACAAACACTAAAGAAACTGTTCATATTTCAGATACCTCAACAGTTGGTTCTACAGCCAGAAAACACCTGAAAGAATTTACTGAGCCCACAGCCCAACATAGGGACAACCAATAGTTGCCATTACAAAAGAATATTATCGTGAATTATTTTGCAGTTATCATTCTCAGAATGAGCATACAATTGAAGTACCTACTCAGTAATTAGTATTTATATACAATGATACTAAAGTTTCGGAGGTGGCGGCACAAACAGTTTTTTAATATTTTACTCGAATTAGTGTTTGGGCTTGCTTGTGTATATGTCTACTGTGAATATCTGATATACTATGTTACTCAAATTCAGGTAAGAAAGTAACTGTCTGCTGTTAGAAAATATTTATATACATAAGTTAACATTTCATTCCTAACAGTATGCAACTTCTCTAACATTTGTTAGAAAATGTTTCTAAACATTATTTGACAGTAGTGTGGGAACATCATGATGATACTAGTAAATGCTTGTACCATATTGATTTATGAATGTATTTATTTTAGTGTGGCTGGCCTGCCCTCAGCCACAATTCAGCCGACAGTGCAGACCCCTTGTATGTGATGTTGATTGCTGATACACATTTGCTGGGCTCTCGTAATGGGCACTGGTTGGATAAATGGAGACGAGAATGGCAAATGCACCGAGCTTTCCAAACCGCTATGACTTTGCACAGGCCTGATGCTGTATTTGTTCTAGGTAGGTTTAAGGATTATAAACAATTATAACTATTAATATTAACAATTTAATATACTTAGTCGGAAACATCACAGACCTTGAATTTAGTTTTGATTTCATTAAAATGTGGAAAAAATTCAATATTAAAATCAAATTCCTACTTAGTTCTACAACACCTAAATAAGGTTTGTGTGTGAAATAAGAAACCATAGTTAATCCTTTATGTAAAATTTCAGGAGATTTGTTTGACGAAGGCAAATGGTGTTCTGAAAGAGAGTTCAATGACTATGTTGATAGATTCAATAAGATGTTTAAAGTTCCGGAAGGCACTAGCATGTATGCCGTTGTCGGAAACCATGACATAGGATTTCATTATAGGTAAAAGTTATTTAACATAATGTTTCTTTCACTTCAATTTCTATCCATTTATTTGTCAATATATTTCCTTTGTTTTTTTTTCATACAATATGTATTCAATCTATACCTTATTGAGACTAAAAATAATTAAATAAATGATGCATTAAATTACAAGTAATATTATAATTTGAAAGCAAGAAGCTGGAGAGAGAAATAAGAATTGCAGGACCTTTGAAAAGTGATATGTTTCGGAGGTAAATTATTTTACCGTTTTTAAGCAGTACTACCTATCACTCACAGAACATTGATTATAAAATTAGTGTCATAATAACCCAACCATTTCTCCTAGTTTGAGCTCAAATTCTAGAAGTTGTTAGAATTGTTATTTAACCTAGCATAAATGTACTTCCTAACTTTAAATTTTAATTGTGGTTACCTGTAATGGGCGCCTTAGACGGTCATGCAACCGTCTTTCAAAACCATCAGGCAAGACTATTTTAGCCAATCGTATAATAAACCATTCATAAGGGGCCCCACAGACGATCAGTTCGCCTGTCGGCCTAGAGCGGATCGGCCGTCTGACGTTCGAGACATCCATCGGCACACTAGACCGATCAGTACATGTCGGCAAAAGTTGAAAACCGGCTTTAAGGCCACACACTAGCAGTTGATAGCCATTAGTTTTAGTATTAGTCGGTAGTTTCTGTCCGGCCGATACTACGGTCGACATTGGCCACGCCCCCCAGCGGCCACAAACTATACCTGCGCATTAGCCGTCAGTTCTGTCTGACCGTCTGTGGTGCCCTATCAGTTCGCCTTTCGGCAACGGCTTGTCAGTTGACCACAATCGGCCACACACTCACAGTTTCGTAAAAGGTTTAGAACTGACGGCTAATGCGCAGGTATATGCGGGCATGGCCAATATTGACAGTTATCGGCCGGACAGAAACTACCGACTTAAGGTATCGGTTGGAACTGGGCGTCGAACCGCAACTGCAAGCGACATGACGCCGCGCCATACTAGTTTCTAGTTGATGTTTCTTTGTTCTGTATGCAATCGAGCGTCGACGCTTGCAGTTAGTTGTCGTCCGACGCCAGGTTCGAACCGATACCCGAATACTAAAACTGTGGCTATCAACTGCTAGTGTGTGGCCTCTAAGCCGGTTTTCGACTATTGCCGACAGGCAATGATCGGTTTATTGTGTGGCCGATGGAGGTCTCGAACGTCAGACGGCTGATCCCCCCTAGACAAGTGGCTTTCTATTATCGAATTCGCCAGTCGAATAGAAAGAAAATCTATGCGATTGACATTAGCGATCGAAATGTCACGAGACCGCTAATGTCAATCCCATACATTTCTTTCTATTCGATTGGTGAATTCGATACTAGAAAGCCACTTGTCTAGGGGGGCTGGTCTAGGCCGACAGGCAAACTTATCGTCTGTGTGTGGGGCTCTTACAGTTGCCTGTCTGCCTGCCTGACATAACTGTTCCTGTAGGTATATCGATTGGTTATAGATAGTCATGCATGATGGTTTTGAGTGACGTTTGCATGACCGTTTAAAGGGCCCCACAGACGATCATTCCGCCTGTTAATAACGGCCAGTCAGTTGGCCGCAATCGACCACACACTCAAAGTTTTCCATACAAAACCGAATATAATAGCCGAATAGCATGGACCTCGGCCAACTGACAGACCGTTTTCTGCTGGTGGACTGATCGTATGTGGGGCCCATAATGTACGCCTAAGAGCCTGCGTGCACTTGTGATTTTTTGTCGACCGATAGTTTAGTCGGTATCGTAAGACGATCGTGATCAAACTGTCGGCCGATAGTTGGGCGAAAGTTTAGTTGAATGCATTGCGCGCGCTCACATAGTCCTTCATGCACATTACCGACCGGCCGATTGTTGTGCTGTGCGATAGTTGATCGGTCGATTTTTAATCGTCAGTGCGCGCACTGCCATTCATTTCTATACTGAATCCGAGAACGATCAAACTATCGCCCGATTAAAAATCACAAGTGCGCGCTGGCACTAAAGGTGAATGCACACGCCAAGGCCACACGCCAACGCCAAGGCCTCGGCGGCTTAAATTTATATTTAAAAAAAATATTTCCTAAATTTTACGCTAGCGTCATTTCTCGAGAGTTAGCAAAAGTCTGCTGCTCATTCTGTATAAAAACCGTGTTGAAGATTCGGACGTATCGACTCCGCCAGGAATTCATACATATAAGAAATTCTAAAATTAGTTTTGTTCGACTCATTCGACGCTTTTGGCGGATGAGTGTGCGTTCACCTTTGATATTTTTCATAAAATCTATTAAGCTATTAAAATTTTTCATATTATTTCCCAGTATAACTCCACATTTAGCTAATCGATTTGAAACTAAATACGACGCTCCGCCCGTACGGCTGGTGACTATCAAAGGGAACCACTTCGTTCTCATCAACTCCATGGCCATGGAGGGCGACGGCTGCTCGCTCTGCCAGCGCGCTGTATCCGAGATCGACAAGATAGCAGGTGACTAAGCTAGATTGTTTATACTATTTATTCCTGTCATGCGGATCGCCGCTCGCGTGCGGATCTAGTCGCCCCGTGCGGAAATCTTTCGGCCAAAAACCGGCCAACTTTCCGAACTTCGGAAATCTGCCGGGCTCCAACTTAAAACAGTTACCTACCTATATCGAAGTACGTAATTTCTTATTGTACTATTTGCCCAAGTTATTTGGACGATATCGATTTTTGGGACATCATGAATCATTGTTTGCCATTTTGACCTGATTGGGGCTCGATTTATCTGTTTTAATTTGAAGCCCGGCAGAAGTTCGGACCATTCGCCGGTACGACCCCTAATTCACGAACCGTCGGAAACGCTCCCGACAGCGGAATGCATGCCCTGTCTCTGTCACTCACTATAGAATAAACAAAGACAAAGCACAGAATTCGAATCCGAATCCGTTTCCGATGGTTTGTGAATCAGGGGGCTGGAATCCGGAGATCGACAAAATAGCAGGTGAATAAGACTGTTTCCCGGTATAACTCCATATTTAGCAAATCGATTCGAAACTAAATACGACGCTCCGCCCGTACGGCTATCAAAGGGAACGACTTCGTCCTCATTAACTCCATTCGCATAACATGTAAAGGTCCATAAATAATATTTTAGTTGAAAGACTTCTGCATTTTATTTTTCCCAAGAGCCTACTTTGTAGGTTTAGTGTTTTGTACTTAAAAATAGTAATATCTACGTGCTTTCAACGTGCACTCGCAGTTTTTGGAAAAAAACATCAGTTATTTTCGGTCTTGACTGGAATCAAGCTTTTGGATAATTTAAAACATTTTTCTGCAGATATACTCAAATGCAGCAGTGGTTCAGCGCTATGCAAAGGGAACACGAAGCTGGAGAAATATAGCAGACCGATAATAATGCAGGTCGGTACTTAAGAGGTACCATGTTTAATATCCATGATGAGAGGTGACAATAGAGATCATTTACTTTGTGTTCTTGTTTTTCAGCACTATCCTCTTTATAGGGAGTCTGACAGCATATGCACCGAGCCTGATGCGGCGCCATTACCAGAGCGCAATAGTCTATTCGAAGAGCGTTGGGACTGTCTCTCCAAGGAGTCTACAGAGTATCTGGTTGAGAACTTGCGGCCCCGCGCGGTTTTCGGGGCCCACACTCATCACAGCTGCGTATCGCGCCACAGCTTCGTACCCACCCCAGATCATAAGATTGAGTTTATTGAGTATACTGTACCGTCGTTCTCCTGGAGGAATAGACTGGATCCTAAATATTACTTGGTTAGTATTGTCTTAGTGCACATTAAATTATGAACTTATTACAAAGCTCGTCTTACTCGTCAAACGTGTACAAGAAAAATGATACCAGCTGGCAGGACGAATGTCATTAAGAGATCGTTCGCACTACCATCAATAACCGGTCAGGATTGGACGAACGTGAGTCGTCCCTGAGACTGATTTACAGAGTCGAAGGGATATTTTCTTATAGGTACTTCTTATAGAAACAAAACTTCAAATAGTTACACAAAATTCTATTTATTTTTGTTCTATGGGCTCCCATACAAAACTCAGTTTTGTATAGGAATCGCATTCTGTGATGCGCCATGGTAATACCTTTTTTAGCACTTCTTTTTTTGTGGTGCCCCCCGAACGCGAGAGAATTTGTTTTACTACTTTTTAAAGATTTAATTTTATTATTATTTCATGCTTTTTAAATTACACATAAACGTTTGTCAAAAAATACCTATTATGCGTGTCAGAGAGCTCCTGCAGCTAATTAAAGAAGCTGATGACTTTGAAACGTAGGAACCATTTCTATCACGTCAGCTTTCGAAGAAAACAAACCGCATCAAAATCGGTCCATTCGTTCAGGAGCTATGATTACGATGCCACAGATAGACAGATACACAGACACGTCAAACGCATAAGACCCCTCCTTTTGCAGGCGTTGATTAAAATTCACTGTTAGGAAAAAAAAATAACAACTCGTATATACTGGCCTCTGACCTCTATAGAGGTCAGTGATAGAGGCACATACTTACATCGTCATGTCAGCCGAGCGACGCCCACTGCTGGGCATAGGCCTCCCCCAAGGATCTCCACAACGATCGGTCCTGCGCTGCCCGCATCCAGCGGCTTCCCGCGACCTTGACCAGATTTACAATGCAAAATGTAACACCAACAACACAAGTCATAAAACACAGAATAACTTATTTTTTTCATGTAGACCTAAGTAATGTTAACCAATACGACCGACACCATTGCTTCCACTGCAATCATCAATTTCAATTTCATACTTACAAGAAACGCCATAATGTAAAATTCGTATCCGCGCTGTAATGTCAAGAAATTCGTAAAATCAATCACACGTTCTGCGTTATTATGATATCTGATGCAACAGTGTCGCGATGGACAAGTAGTAAATTGACAACGCGGGTAAGAAGTAATGGAAAAATAATAGATAGATTTACAATTTTCGGCTTCATTGTCATCACCCATTCACCTAAAGTTCCCAATGCACAATGTTACACCAACAACACAAGTCATAAAACACAGAATAACTTCTTTTTTTTTCATGTAGACCTAAGTAATGTTAACCAATACGACCGACACCATTGCGTCCACTGCAATCATCAATTTCATTTTTCCTTTAACCAGGTGACGATCACCCCAGAGGAGGTGCGCGTGTCCAAATGCGCTCTGCCGCGCGAGGGAACCATGCAGGCGACGGCCGTTCTGATGATCTTGGCGCTGATGCTCTACCTGCGGCTCGGCGGCAAGCGGCTCAGTCTGTTCAATTACAAGCACCTGTAAGATACAGTAATTCTTCATGCCCCTATGATATAAGTAGCGGCGCGTAAGCTTAGCGCTGATCGTGACGTGGAGGGGATAATTGCGCATGTTGAGGGTATGGCTCAAGGTCCAAAATTCCTTATTTTTGACTTCTGCGCAATAACGGTCAGTGCTAGAGATTCGTGCCGCTTGTAATTGTACATTTCTTCTTGCTCAGATTAAACTTAAAAAACAAGACAACTAGTTTGGGATTCCCTTGGGCGGGAGCAATACTTGGATTACCAACTCAGTGAAATTTAGACTAGCGCAAAGCAGATGTCGCAAAAAATTTAATAGTTCATGAATTCCAAATAACAATGCCATATCCAGCCCCAGCATGCGTAGAAAATAAGCCAGTTAATATGAATGCTTTTATTATTTTCATAAGTATCTTCTTAGATGCCAAATTATGTTGCACAAGTTTCCTACATCATTTTAAAAAATATCCAACATTTACATTCTTACGCTTTGCTGTAGTAAGTAGGTTATAATATTTCATTATACCAAACCTAACGTTAAATTCAACTTTCCTTGTTGCAGGAGTGGAAAGAAAGTTTGATGTGATCCGCCTGGTTAGTGACTATTTATTGTTTGTATTTTCTTATTTTTTAATAAAAGATACATATTTTTTGTACGAACGGGTTTTAATTAGGCACTAAGAGCGAGTTAACGAAGTTATTTTGCTACTCTATTCGACATCTTCACATAAAATTAATTACTCCGACTTACTTACTGATACGATCCGATAATCGCGATGCATAATTTAATTATCATTGGGACCGAAAATTGTTTGTGAAACATAGGCATTAATATGAATAAACTCGAAAGTTATACTTTAACATAGACCAAATAACTTAACGCAGTTTGATACTAGCTTCCAATTTGGTTTTCGACCTCAACAAAAAATGTAAGGCTCAACTCACACTGGCGCAGAGTCGAAGCGTCAATCTGAAATTTCACATAGCAAATTCACTCTTATCTCCACCATGCAATGCACATATTTCTTCTGAAAAAAAAATTGACGCGCGTCTTTCTAAGAAAAATGTAGGTACCATATCTGTTGTAGAGATTAAGGTGAATTTGCTTTGTGAAATAAGGATTGACGATGACGCTTCGACTCTGCGCCAGTGTGAGTTGAGCCTAGGACTTCAATGTTATGCTGTTTGATGATTATGACTAGTAGGTAAGTTATGGCTAGAGTTTTCACATCAATCTTCACAAAGAAAAACCCCGTATAGATAATGTTTTTTAGTTACAAAGTGTTTTGAATGAAAACCCGAACCTTGGCTTCTAATGGTACTTACTTCTGGTTGAAAGATAACTTTGACGGTTAAAAAACAACCGTATTTTGTGATAAACTCAATATTTTATAAATATTTTTATATATTACAATAACAGTAAATTGCTAAGATGATAACTTAATCGTAAACAAAAGAAATTCTGATAATAGTGCTAGCGGCGAATTGGTAACAGTCAGCAACAGTAAAATTTTATCTCAATGACATCAGTTAAAAAATAACGATGGATAAAACCCGTCATAGTTTATTATTTTATTAACATAGAATCAGAATATATCACACTAGACTTCTTTTCTGACAAGTTAGAACCTTCACAGGAACAAAAGTCTGGAAGGAGTTAACAACAGCTTTACAAACTTGATGCGGAACATTATTAATCATACATTTTCTTAAAGGAGACTGGCGAGAATCGCCCTAATATTTTACGAAGTCGTACACTTTCAGAAACATGAAAATTAAATTCATTTAAACTCCTATAATTAACTTTTACAAACGCCTGATTTATTAAAGAATGGAATAAAAAGATAAATAATTATCAAATCACAAATAATTGACTGAAAAGGGCAAAATAACATTGAAACACTTCATAAATCCGTTTCATTTGACGCAGTAGTCATGTAAAACAAGGTCATTTATTATTTACATATTATTAGATACATACATCAAAGAAGGTACTTACATAACATAAATTAAAAACTAATGAAGATCCACACGCAAAGCTTAGCGCAGATGGCGCCAGCAGCGATGCGATACTTACCTATGTCTTTATTAAAATAATGATTCCTTTCGTTATTTGTCTTTGTTATTACCTACCCATTCATCTATTTTATCATTCATTATTTGATAGTAAATCATTATTTGCGTTGTTTTTAAATAAAATGTGTAAAGGATTTTTACCCTAACCTCTATATTTTTAGGTTATTGACCATATCTCTGTTGTCCCAACTTTAAAAGCATAAAAAATATTAACTTTTTTGTTAGTCTAGCATAGTTCTTTAAGTACCATTCGATTTTTTCCATGAACGAGACCTATAAATCGAGGTCTGAAAATACATAGAAGTTCGCCAGTCTCCTTTGCTACAAAGATCTTGCTCGGCACAGTATTTTATATAGCCTCTGGTTCGGACATTTCCATCTGACCCTGTGGGCCGATGGGGAGCAGTATTCTGAACGACATTAGTTAGGCGGAAGAGAATCCATTGTCAATATAGTTTTGTTTGATAGTTTAGCAGAAAAATTAATTCAAAGTTTGTGTGGAAAGGGACTCCCAAAAACGGAAAAATCATATATCTGTTTGGACTTTATGATATCTATTTTATTTTTTACCCACGATGGAACTGGGACGGTATTATGCGTTTGGGATGAGAGGATGTTTGTGCAAACCAATGCTACCATTTATCTCCAAATAATATATATGCATACATCCAATAAATAATATGTATGCAAAAAATTTATCGTATTCGCACTTCGAAAACTTCGATCAACCTCTAGCGAGGAAACTACTTACCACGGCTACGTAGCATCTGTTCTAAGATATGGACTTGTACTTTGGGGAAATTCTGTGCACATTGGTAAAGCTTTTATAGTCCAAAAGAAATGTGTTCGAGCAATATGTGGAGTAGCCACTCTGACGTCTTGTAAAGAATTGTTCTAAAGGCTGAAATTACTCACACTAATCAACTTATATATTATATTTCAAGTTTGTATCTTTGTAAGAGAAAACTCAGATTTATTTAATAAATACGCAGATAAAATATACTCTGTTGTGAGGAAAAGGGATCCAACGAAACTAATCCTTCCTTACAAGAAAACTACATTAAGCCATAAAAACTGTAATTTAATGTGTAAGTATAAAATAGTTAATAAAATACTCCATAATATAAGGGAACTTCCAATGAAACAATTCAAATATGCATAAACTCCGTACATGGCTTGGGGCAAAATGTCATTATAATTTAAAAGAGATTTTTGGTAAACATTGATAAATAAAAATTATTATTTATGAAATATTATACACGATAATTTAAATTGTTGGCTAATTAATGAAATACACTATGTTTAAGACTTTTTAATTATTGACATTAATTGTGATATTGTTATTTTATTATTACTATTATTTTAATTCCTTTGACATAAGTAATTATGATAACCCTTTATTATTTAATCTTTGGATTGTTATTAATTTGTTAAATTCAATAAAATTATATTAAGGCTTTTTTGTATCTTGCATGTCAGTTATCCGGCGAAATGTGCTGAAATACCAATCAAAATTTGTAACCATATTTCATACAATAAATATCTTTTCACCACTCCAGCTCGAAAAGGGCGCTTTTGGCGCCTAAAAACTCGCAGCAAAATCGATTTTTGCTGCGAGCGTGAGGCAAAGTGCTTTTTTAATTTCTTACACCAACTTTTGAAATAATTAAGAAAAAAGAAATAGAGTGACAAGGATGAAACTTTAAAAATTAATATGAGCAAAAAGGATAGATAGATAGCTTTATGTCGATGGACATGAAATATAAAGCTTAAAAAAGAAATACACGGATACCAAAGGTTCGAATAAAGAGTATGGACGAAATGAGGTCGCATGCATGATATAAATATAAAATAAGAAAAATTAATGAATTCTACTAACAAATTATATAAATACGATTGTACTACTATTGCTTTTTATTAAACACGCAATATTTAAAATAAATAATATGAAGTGAACATTAATATCACTTACTAATATCATGTTTGGTTTTCATAAAAACTACATGCAGTGCAGTTTTTGAACGCAATGCAAACAGTTACCTGCAACTTGTATAATTGCACCAATTTTACTCTTAATTATTAATTTTGATGTTTTCTTTATTGTTAAATGTTGCCTTCAATGTTGTTTTCCTGACCTGTAACACTTTTCTCGCTGGTAGAGGTGAAAAGTTGTATGTTTAACACGAGAGCAAAATTTTCTGATGTCTCGTGCCTTTAAATCACTCACTGTGCTCAGTAGTCTATATTTGAATCACTCGCTACGCTCGTGATTCAATTTTAGACTACTTCGCTAGTTCGTGAGGTAAATTCAGCACTCGCAGCGAAAAATGATTTTGCTCTCTTGTATAACAAATAACTATTATCTTTAATTATATTATTATTATTTAAAACCACTAGTCTGATTTTAATGCGGTTTTCAGTGATGGCTTTTGATTTGATTGTCAGTGGTGGGGTTTGATTTGATTGGTGTATGTTCTTAGGTAGGTGTAACAACTCGCTACGGAGTGCTGCAGTAAACATTTGCTTGTTTCAGAAATCATTCATATAGACACATCGTAGATTTAGAAAACCAACAATAACTGTAATTTATTATTAATAATGTATGTGTACTTATGCTCTTTAAAAAGTTTGAAATAAAAATAAATAAAATTTTGAAAAACCCCACGACGGGTAAAATGTAATTGAAAAAGGATAAAATAACTTGAAAACCCCCGACTTAAATAATTTATGTGATGCGAGATAATTAACGTAAAAAGAAAATCCGTCGAGGGCTGCCATCAATATTATATATTTCAACATTAATATAAATAAGCATAGCACAATATCTCCAAATTATTCCCTTTACTATAAAACTACAAAACTAGTTCATGTAATGGCAGCCCCGGACGGATTTTCATTTTACGTTAATTATCTCTTGTCACATAAATTATTTAAGTCGGGGGTTTTTAAGTTATTTTATCCTTTTTCAATTACATTTTACCCGTCGTGGGTTTTTCTAAATTCTTAATTTAGCTTTAGTATTGCTTTACAAAATAGACACACTTTACGCTTTTCGGAGTTCGCTGCAGCCCAAATAAAATATACATTTCGTTTTTTTTTATCCACAACGGGGTAGCACTTAGCCTTCATCACACCTGATGATAAGTGGTGATAAGGCTGAAGGTGGAAGCGCACTACTCCCGGAATCCTCAATCACTGAGGAACTGGCTATCTTATCTTTAACTGCCGGAACACAATAACGCTGAAAACATCATTGTTATGGCGTCAGACTTAGATAAGATGGTGGTAGCTAGCCAGGCGGAAGAACAAGTCCTACCACCAACCAAACCGAATACAATAAGTACCCCCACTGGGAATCGAACCCGAGACCTCTGGGTCTGAAATCCGTGGTATGAACCACTAGACCACAGAGATGGTTTGTAATATACAAAAGTGCAATACCGAATGGGCCAACATGTATGGAACAGCTGTTTTTTTTTTCGATATCGCACTTTGTCTTATAATAAAAGTTGTTTGTATTGATGGGTACTTTCACCCCCTGGAGTATGTCCCTTGTTTAAACTAACACCCTGTATAATTATGTCACTTACTAGATGAATAAAAGCGCCTGTAATCAGAGATGGGCAAATGCCCGGTTAAAACCCGGCATTTTGAAAATGCCCAGGTTAAAACCCATTTATGCCCATTTCTGCCCGAAAAGTTGGGCGGAAACTGTATAATAAATCAGTAATAAAAGTTAACCAATATTTTGAAATTTTACATGATTTACAAAAAATAATGCTAAGTAATATTAGAGTACGTACTTATTTGTTAATTTTTAACCCCCGACGCAGCGCAAAAAGGGGTGTTATAAGTTTGAGGCCTATGTCTGTCTCTCTGTACTGTACGTACATTCGTAGTGCCTAAACGGATCAGGCGATTTTATTGCGGTTTTTTTTAATTGAAAGCTATATTAATCGAGATGGTTATTAGCCACGTTTGAAGAAAATCCATATGGCCATTTATGGAGATGGTCAACTGCCTGCCGAAACGGAAAAAGATATAGACATGGTGCTTTGACTTAAATAATGTACACCTTGGGCAAATTTTGGTGCAATAAAAAAAACAAAATGGCGGCCAAAAAAAATGGCCGCCAGAAATTAAGTTGCTCGATTTGGCTGAAATTAGCGATTTCAATGTGGTTTTATTTTTATTTTATGTGTAATTTAAAAAGAATGATATACAAATAAAATTAAATAAATAAAAACCCCCGACACAAAAAAAACCTCAAAGAAAGTCAGAAAATAAATTTTCTCTCGGTCGGGGCACAAAATGAGAGAGAGATTATAAACAACTAGCAGTTGTCCGCGGCTTCACCTGCGTGGTCAAAGAGAATTAATAATATCAATGCCTTAAAAAATACATGGCACATGTCTGGTGCAAGGATATAAAAGTAACAATTCAAAATTTTTAAAAAAATACCAAGTGGAACCCTCGCTAACGCTTGCCGTATACAAAGTGTACGTAGGTATACTGACATTATGTTTGGATTTTATATTTAGGTAAGTACAATAATTATTGAGTTCAAATCATGTTCAAACCACTGTGGGGAATTGCGCAACGGTTAAAGGAAGACTGATGTTGTCTTCCGGGCTAGGTGTTGTTAGCCCGGGGACAACAGAACTGTCCGCTGGTTTTTATGTCGGAGTTCGTATATAAGCGAACTTGGTGAATGAACTTCGTAAGCGCGATGTAGGTACTTCACTTTGAAGCTACGTGCCATGTTGAATATGTGCGCGTCGTCTAGATGTCGCCACAACACATAATTATGTATGAATTGATGCAATTCCGCATTTTAAGTAAGTAGTGTATCATAGTGGAAGGGGGTCTTTCCGAGGTAAAAAGAAACCTGGATCATTCTCCACCTTTCTAACACCTCAAAAAGTTGCGCAAAAATCCGCAGCACCGTTTCCATAGTAAAAGACCAGTCATTACTGGCAAGACACACTGGTCAAAGACTTTCGTCTTGAGACATTGAGGTATTTCGGACGCAACTATATGCCGGAGCTTCCCAAACGCTGCCCATCCAAGCTGGATTTGACGAGAGATCTCTTTCTCAAAGTTGGACTTACCTTACTGGACCGTCTGTCCCAGGTAAACATAGTGGTCAAAAACTTCGAGTGTAATGTTCCCAACATTAACTGGAGCAGGTGCAGGATAAGCCGGTATTAACCAATCCAAATGTAACCAGAACCATCGGCTTGATTTCCAAAGAACAATATATTTTTCAACAGCCATCCTGTGATAAAATAGACCATTGCGAAAGTTACATAACCATAGCGATCGCACACCAAGCACGCTACCCTATTGCTTTACCAAATTTCGTGAAAGTCAGATCAGTGGTTTACGCATGAGAAGGTAACAATACCTAGACAAAAAGACACATTCTCCTAACTCTTGAACTATCAAAATGCAAAAACTCAAGTCAATACTTTGCCACTAGGTACGTTTGTGTGTGTGTTTTAATGTAGAATAGATCCTATGCCAGCTCAATCGTGCAAAGAAAAAGTTCTTAATAATAATACCCATGCTACATTGAACAAAGTAAACTGAAAAAAAATATATCCTTCGGGAACCGTACTGCAGACCAGTATCCTACATATCAATTTCCATACTTCTTAGCCCAGAAATGAGGAAGTTTCCATATAAATTTTAACCTTCTTATCAATAGGCGGCCTTATTGCTATATAGCAATCTCTTCCAGGCAACCTTGGGTGAAAGAAAAAATAAATCAAAAGGACAGAAGGGGAAAGGGTGCATAAAAAGAATAGAATAAGTATACACTAACAAATATTGAAAGAGAGAAAGAAGATAATATTATAGGAGTTAAGGAGTAAGAGAGAGAAAATGACTTCTAACTTGATCTCTAAAGGATTTAAGAGTCTGAGCCCTTCTGATACCTACTGGAAGCGCGTTCCACAAACGCACAGCATGGACAGAGAAAGAGTAGGAAAAAAAGTCGGAAGAATGACGTGGAATTTTAAGGGTGAGGTTAGAGGAAGAACGCAAAGTACAGGACGTAGATGAAGAGTGAAAGGAGAAGCAGTCTTTAAGATAAGGAGGGGAAGTAGGCATGAAAAGGATAGAATAGAGAAGTTTAAGTGTGTGTAAGTCCCTGCGCCGGCGAATTGGGAGCCATTGGAGTTTGTTACGGAAGTGAGACACATGGTCGTATTTGCGAAGGTTAAATATAAATCTAATGGCAACGTTCTGCAGACGCTCTAACTTATCAAGTAACTCTTCCGACAGGTCAGTAAAACAGACATCAGCGTAGTCAAGGATAGACAGCAGAAGCGATTGTGACAGAGTGATTTTGGTACTGGTCGGCAAAAAGTTACGAAGCCGGTTAAGTGAGCGAGTGAGTTTTTCCTGGTTACCTCAACATGAGGACTTCCTAGACCAGAAGTGAGGAAGTTTCCATATAAAGGGTGTCTCAAAAGTACGTTGTACGTACGTATAGGATTTGAATTTCGTGCTATTTCCGAAATATTCAAGATGGCAGGTTGAAATTTGACATACGTCATCTTGACACATGTAAAATTAATCGTGAAGCGTTTCACAATAAAACAGCGCATAGAAGTTATAGAAATATTTCACGAAAATTCACGATCAATTACAAACACTCGTCGAAAGGTCGAAAAATATCGTAATTTCAAGAAGAGGTGATGTCAAATGGCCACCGAGATCTTGCCATCTGATGCCACTGGATTTCTTTCTTTAGGGCTACCTACGACAAAGATAAAGTCTACACCAACGATCCCCAAAACATAGACAATAAAGACAAAATATTCGCTGAGTTATTGGTGAAATAAGTAGCGAAATGTGTGAAAGTGTCATGAAAAACTTGCACACAGCAAAAATGCCCGTGGCGGCCGTTTAGCAGATATTCTTTTCATATAAAATTTTACAAGTCTCTTCAAAATAAAATAAAACTACGAAGAAATTCCAATCCATTCGCGTTTTATTAAGACAAATCATCCTATACCTACTTTTGGGACACCCGTTAAATTTTAACCCCCTTTCTACCCCATTAGGGGGAAGTATTTTAACTTTGCCTACGCAGATCATCTTTAATCCTGACCAGTATCCTACATACCAATATTTATATTTCTAATTCTAAAAATAAGAACTTGAAACCCTCCCTTTGTACCCCATTATGGGGTAGTTTTTTAACTTCGCCTACGTAGATTATTAATTTTAATTCGGTGATGTGTGTCACCTTTCGATTTTATATAGATAGATTATGTTAATCATAAATAAAATAAAATATTATACTTATAAGTGCATACTCCATTTTATTATTAAAACATTTTAATACTACCCTGTTAAAATAACAAAAATGTACAATTTTCTGGTATTTTAACGGACTAATATTATTTGTCTTTTGGTAATATTAATGTGCATTATAACCAAAATAATTAAAATACTTACACAGGTAAAAATACTTTAAAACATTGTTTACGCCCACAAAATGGGCAGTAATGGGCATTAACCCGGCGTTTTGGGTTTTAACCGAGTTAAAACCCGGGCGGGCTGAATGGGTTAAAACACAGTGCCCATCTCTACCTGTAATACAATGAAAGCAATGAAAGTTGAACATGTATGAACTTTGCCTTGACAAAACCTAAAGGTAAAAGTTCAAAATTTTAAAATTGGTATAATTCCTAGATGCTACTAGATTGGTGATTAATATATTTATAGTGCACTAGCGGCCGCCCGCGGTTTCACCCGCGTGGTACCCGTTCCCGTGGGAATATCGGGATAAAATATAGCCTATGTCACTCGGGAAGACTGTAGCTTTCTAACGGTGAAAGAATTTTCTAAATCGGTCCAGTACTTTTTGAGTTTATTCGTTACCTACATACAAAAATACAAATCTTTCCTCTTTATAATATTAAGTATATATAGAGGGCATGTCATCGCATACTTTAAAATTCAATTTTGGTGCGGAATCGATAGAGTTTACTATAAAAAAAAATTAAACTGAAATGTATATTTAATTTTTTATCTCTTAAACTATGGGCTGCACCGAATCTCCAAAAAGCGTAGTGATATTATAAAAAAAAAAGTTATTTTATAAAGCAATAAAGCTAATAAGATTTTTGTAAAAACATCGGTTTTATGACAAGCTTTTTTGTTGACTGTACTTTAATATTGTATTGTCATCCAAACCAAACCCGTATGCAAAGTTTCAGCTCAATCGGACACTGGGAAGTGGGTCGAATTTAGCTTGCAAGATTTGTCGAACGGACATACACAGTGCAAGTTAAATAAAAGCGTGTAAAAATAAAAAAAAATAAAAAATAAAGTCTAAACAGATATGTAATTTTTTCGTTTTTAGGAGTCCCTGAAACACAAACATTGAATTAATTTTTCTGCTAAACTATTGACAATGGATATCTACTCTTCCGCCTAACTAATGTTGTTCAGAATACTGCTCCCCATCGACCCACAGGGTCAGATGGAAATGTCCGACCCAGAGGCTATATAAAACACTGTGCTCCGTTATAAGAACTTAATAACGATTATTTCTTTTATTTTATCAATACACTAGTTACCGGCCGCGACTTCGTCCGCGTGGATATTCGAGAAAATCCTTAGGGGACCAATGACCAGGATAAATCCGATCAGCCGTTTTTACGTGGTAGGCGGGTCCTCTGCAAGCGCGCTGCCTCGCGCGAGGCCGAACGTTTGGTGAGGACCCGCCTAATCACGTAAAAACAGCTGATCGGATTTTGATGAAATTAAAACATAGAATACTTTTTATCCTGGTTATTGTAGTCCAGTAAATAGAGACTAATTAAGGGGGGTTATCTTACAAGTGGTCCGGTAGTTCTGAATTTTTGATATGTTGTCTAGGATGGTTAGTGAGTATTAAAAATGCAAAATGCACAATCCCTCGCCCTCCGCCCCCGCCACCATTTTGAAAAAATTTGCAAATTAACAATTTGATCTTCATTGTAACCTTCACATGACAAAAGTTGATCTTTTAGATTGTTTCATTTGGCATCTAAGTTAGACAAATTTTCGCCCTTCATAAGGTCTAAAAAGTATTGTCGGGTCACAATCCTTACTCCTGATGCACCCTCTGAACCTAAAACAATCATACACTGTGTTAAAAGTCGCTAACAAACATTTCCAATTTTAGCCGAAATTTCGCTAAATATCTTTAACCCCTCAAAAATGTATTTATCCGGACGTATCCGGAGACGTTTTTGATAGTACTTATAAGGAAATGGATCAAATAATAACCTATAGTAAAAATAATAGCCCGATCTACCCCGATACATAAACAAAAACACTAACAAATAAAAAATAATGAAGCAAATCACGGCAAAAAAATGAGTTTTTTAATAAAAAAAATAATGGAGTTTGACAGTTGATCATAACTTTATTTATGTATTTTGTAAGTCTCTTACCTTGTCCATCAGAATCCATCACTTTCAATTCGTAAGAAGAACTTGATAACATAAAAAATCACCTTGAAAGTTTAATGTTTAGAAAAGCGCTGAGAACAGCTACGTACACTAGGTGAAATGGTCAAATTCCGAGGGACGTCACGGGTTCGGGGTACGCGGTAGCAGGTTCATGAAGCTTGGGTATTGTTCCCGGGTTTGTACTCTATTCGTGGAACTCGTTTTATGAATGTTATTGTTACTTTGATTTTGGGACTTTTGGCCGCCTAGATCGTGAAAATACCTGTATGTGCGACGCTAGTTTAGGATTGAATACGGATTATGCCGTAAAAATGAATGTCCAAGAGTTAATTAAATCAAAGCTTGGATCGAGAACTTTACCCAAACTAGTTCCACAACGAATATTAAACGAGCGACCGTGCTCAAGAAGAAGCGATGAAAACATTCGGGAGGTTGAAATTTCCATAAGGAATGACCGTTTGCGTAGTTTACGAAAGTTTAGGCTGTCGATTGCAGGAGTGCCAACGACGAGAGAGAGGGCGAACATCTCGACGATGTTATTTTTAAAAAACAAATTGCATTAGATATTTGTTACGTTGAATATTTATTCAAAAAAAAATGACCAACAAAATAACATAATATGTTATATGTATAGTATTATATTATCTGTGGTTATATGAAGTTTTAATTCTATTCATGTTTCAAAAGTGAAAACAATTTTGGCCCACCTTTCATAATACCCAGGTACCTACTTGATTTTATCGGATGTTTGCACTGTAGGAGGTAGGACAAGAGCAGGTAAGGGCATCTTTTTTACACTCGTGAGTAGTTACGAAAGTTGGTTTTGTTTGAGCGCGAACGGAATATATTTTGTTTTGCTGACATATTACCGACTATGGCGGAACCCTTTTTAGCACTATCAAAGACATTACCCCCATGAACCCCCACAAAATAGAAAGGGAGTGTCATCTGAAAAGGTGATAACTTTGCTATTGTTAAGTTGGAGTTTACACAGTTCATTTATGTACCTACACGAGAAAAAGTGTGGGCCCGAGAATACTATCCTGCCGAACCCTGTATGTCACAGAAATCTTGTCCAGTTCTCGATCTTAACCCTTTGCGGATGAAGTATTAGAAAAAAACAGCTACGGAGTCGACAGTAGTTAAAGCATCCGCCCGGCTCGTGAAGGTTTCGAGTCCCATCACAGCTAGTTGTGAGATGGGTCGATTTTTTCTAATACCACAGAATAAATAATAGTGCTAAGGCACAGAAGACTCACTCTGTAAGCTCATTCAAATAAAAATAAATCTTTCTGCGTGGAAATAAAGTCCAATTCCGGTTGCTTTGTCATCGCTTGCCTACTGTTCTAATAACCTAGAGTTCGCGCATGCAAGCAAAACTGTACCCAATAGCTACGCGCGAGCGTTTCTATTTCTATGAATGCCTCAAACAGCTCGCTCGCTGGTTAGGGTTGCGAGCGAAATGCGAGTTCGATTTTGTTGTTTCTTTTGTTCTTTCTTATATTTAGACACCCGTAAACACAACAGTATCTTATATACGGATTATAAGAACGTTTAGTAGTCATTGTTCGGTGCACAAAAATCACAGAAATGATCGATCGTTTTACGCGCGAACGTGGAGCGTACCCACCGAGCGGCATCCTTCTGCCATTCGCCTGCCCGGCAGGCGCACCGGCCGAACGTACCTAAACTGCGGAGTGACACCCCCCTGCTAATACTAAGTTCATTTTCAACATTTTAATTACCTAGTAAAAATTGCATTGTGATTACAAAAGTCAAAAATAATATTTTTGTTTATAAAATAGGAATTTGATATGCGTTTTTTACCACCCTCTGTTAAATTAGTCGGCTCTTACCATTGAGTTATAATGTACTAACGTTTTTATCTCAATGGCTCTTACATATTTTGCACAAATCAAGTTCAAGTGACTCTCTCGACAACACATTAGGTACGTCTACGCTTTTCGAGATTGCGTGCCGTGCGGTTACCCACAGCTACAGATAAATACTAAAAAGATAAATAAACAGATACAGATAAATTTAGATAAAAGGTGAGGTTCACTTCGATAACACTAGCTTTAAGAGGTTGTCAAAAATGATAAAATTCGCAAATAATTGTTAAAAAAGTTTATTAATCAAAAACAATAGGAACTTTAAAAAAAGCTTATTTATAAAGCTTTTGAAAACGTACACAATCTATTTTTAATAACGACCAACTACAAAAATGTATTTAATAAAAAAGCTATTAAGTAATACTGTTTAATTAAAACTAAAACCTTAATCTAATTAAAACCTATTTTATTATCTATAGCTTAAAACTACGTTAATAAATGCAAAGAATATTATTAAGTAATCTACATACAATACTCAAAAATCTTACGATCACTTCAGCGGCAGCACAGTTGTGATTTTGGCTAAAGG
Source organism: Crambus lathoniellus (assembly GCA_949710035.1). Lineage (NCBI taxonomy): Eukaryota > Metazoa > Arthropoda > Insecta > Lepidoptera > Crambidae > Crambus > Crambus lathoniellus. The sequence goes on along the minus strand of OX453300.1, from coordinate 28,358,842 downwards.
AAATTTTATTTAACTATTCAATACTAAATACTTTTAAATGTAATCAAATAACTTAACAACAATACCGCAGAATCGATATATTGAGAGTAAGGTTAAAACACTTATGTCTCGTTAAAGTTATAGGCTGCGTATAAAATTATAGGGAATTAATTACCGATATTCACAACATGATCGCTCTGTTAATAGCCAATTAAATGATTATGCCAATAAAATGCGTGCGTACGTCATGTTTGAACTTCTCGGCGAATTCTTAGATTTGGGTTAAAATCTAACTTCTATGGTTGTTCTTCTGTCTTGCACGATGGGTTAGTCGGGGATGTCCGAAAGGCGCATGCCCCCGGGGCGGCGGTACATGCGCTCGTGCATGGGGAGCTCGCCCACCAGGAACCGGTCCAGGGTTCTGGTGGTGTTCCGGCTGTGCCCAGAACTACGGAACGCCGTGCTCGCATCCTGTCCTGCGTAATCCAGCATCACGTCAGATCCACCGGGGTGCTAAAACAAATAAATGCAACTATTAGCAACAAGAAATTAAACAAAATTAAAGGAGTTAGCTTTCTGAAATTTCTAACTTGATATTAAACTAGCGGATCCTCGCGGTTTCACCCGCGTGGTACCCGTTCCCGTGGGAATATCGGGATAAAATATAGCCTAGGTCACTCGGGAAGAATGTAGCTTTCTAATGGTGAATGAATTTTCTAAATCGGTCCAGTAGTTTCGGAGCCTATTCGATGCAAACAAACAAACAAACAATCAAATCTTTCCTCTTTATAATATAAGTATAGTACTTGGACTTAATTGATTGCCGACTTTAAAAACAGTGTCTCTTTTAAACTAAATATTCAGTTTTATTGTTCAAAGAAACAAGTCTTAATCAAACGCTTCGTTAAGTGTTTGGTATTTGTTAAATGATACGTTAAGCTGATTTCCATAAAATGCCCGCTATTTTAATTGTTTCTGCAAGATTGTTCTGTTAGGCTATGTGTTCGAACTCACCTCTTCTAGGAAGGTAGTGATGTCGTAAACGCGGTCGTATATGACCACCCAGCAGTCCCGAGGGTTGTCGTGTAGAGCCACCTCGTCGAGGCTGATGACGCGATCCTTGGCCTCGGGAGTACCGGGTTCTGGAGTACCGGGTTCCGGAGTACCGGGTTCCATTTTTTGAGACCACTTGTCGGTTTTGTCATCCACAGTCCAGGGGTTGACCAGGCGCAGCGCCGCCATGGTGAGAGCCACCAAGTCAAGTTCTTGACTATCTTTCTTGATGATAGGCGTAGGCAGGCTCCTCGTCGGACTTTGCACGGTAGCCATTGTATAAAGTTTCCGAAATTCTTCTCTTTCAAAAACTAAATCTTCTTCTTCAACTATTTCAGCGAACGTTGACCACTCCTTGCGAACTGGACGCGTGTGTCGATGAAAGGCTTGAAAGTCTGGAAAGGAATTACGAAACCATATTAGTGTGTGCATTTTCATTTTGCGGGTTAGGGTTGAACCAAGAATTTGTATTATATTTTAATATAACTAATTACATTTAATTACTATGAACGATTGATTGATAAACATTATTGATAATAATGAGACATTTTTTCTAATATCATTCAACGCTAAAGGTAGTTAATTTCTAAATGGAGGATAAAAGAAAAAAATTGCTTGAGGGACAACCCTTAAGGGTTGTGAAGCATGAAGAGTTAATGTGATACTTTCAAATGATATCAGTTTACCTAGTCTGAGCCTAGTTTCCACCACCTATAAGCCTCTCGGGCCATATATAAAGATATGCAAGGCGGTGTAGCTCCTACTTACAAGCGTAGCGGTAGCGAAATGCTTTTGTAGCTTTAAGTTGCAGTTTTCTTATCAAGTCATGACCCCTAATATTAAACAAATGATAATTGGAGGCTTTTATCAGACCACGAGCGCAAAACAATGATCGCTAGAGCACTATCTTGGTTTGTTGACGTAAATGAACGGGTGACTTCAAGTTTCGGTGACCCCAACTAAATTTTTAAAGATGTTCTTATAAAGATATTGTAGAGCGAGAAAATATAAATTTTATTTTATTAACAGACTAAGTAAGTGTTTTGTTTAAAAACAGATGAAAATATTAGAAATATGATTGTTTTGTAAATAACAAGTGAGGTCAAATATTGACTGGAGTCAATAGTGTGTTGATAACGCAGCTCGATGGCTCACTATAAACAACATTTCATTTACCTTGCAATCGGTGCACTTGCGGCGAAGCTCTGGGTTATCTCTGCTGATGTTGAAAGCGCGGAGAATGACTGTCACACCAGTTGTCACTATGCCACCACTGTTTGTTTTCGAGTTCAGTATTCACTATTTCAAGGTAATGCATGAGAGCGTAGATCATTGCCACGAGCTAATATGTTGTCATGTAAGGTCGCGATTTGTGAATGAGTGGCGGATTGCGGGCGCGCGGGCTTATATACCGCGCGCGCACGCGCCGGCCAATCTGATGTAACCGGTCGCTTATCTTGCCTGCTACGGCCCGCACGCGCCCGAGCACCCAGTTATTCCCAGATCCGTATCATTATCTGAGGAAAATACATTGTACATTGTAGATTTTCAAGTTTTCCTCAGTTCTTTGTGGCGGAAAATCTGAATCTGTTTTTTTTATATTGCCGTGGTTCTTAATCATGATTTATGTTGGTAGAGTATGTATGTAATTTAGCTGTAGGTAGAGTTCTGATTATTTTTATGAACATAATTAAAGTATTTTGACTTTTGGAATATTTGTTATAAATGTAGAAATAAAAAATATTAAAATAAAATATTCACCTAAATGGAAAAAGGGCAAGTTTATAATAATTATAAATTTATTTGATTTTTTAATAAAAATGTGCAATTAATATAAATATGTAGTTGTCTTTTATTATTACTACATACTAGAAGCTGCGGTTTTACCCGCGTGGTACGGTACCCAATCCCGTGGGAACGTTCGGGATGAAATATAGACTGTCACTCAGGAAAAATGTAGCTTTCTAACGGTGAAAGAATTTTCAAACAAAAAAGGTCTAATAGTTTTTGAGTTTATCCATTACAAACAAACAAACAATCAAATCTTTCCTATTTGTAATTTTATTATAGAAAAACTTATTAAAACAAAAGTGATTCATATACTTAATTATTAAAATATTTGACTGTGTTTTCCCCTGTCTACTAAAATGTTAAGTTGCTTTTTCTTCACCACGTTATATGAAATAAATATTAGGTATTTACTTATGAACTATTATTACTTATCAATATATCAAAATTAATAGTCATTTTCGAAAATAGAGTAAGTATGTCGTAATGTTAAACATCTAAAAAAGAATAATTAAACACGCGTCTAAAATTTTTATTAATGATTTGAATATTATACTAATTTAATTTAAAGACTAAACTGCGACAAAAGCAATATTATAGTTATGTAATGATTATTAGCAATGAACTTGACCATCAAACGATAGGTTGACACTAAAGATTTGTTGGACTAAAATCTATTGCTTTATTTTTTATACTACATATTTGGACCTTTCGAAGATTTGGACAAACAGTTTTTTTTAATCGTAACTTCAATTACAATTATTTATTACTTACGTGTTAGGACTTTTTATACAAAATACTATGCAAAATAGTTCAAAGAAATTTGTTTACGCATAATGGTCAGTCCCCTCAATGACGTACGCGGTGAACGAACCACTCGGACGTAACGATAACGATACGATAACATCTCAAAAATGGTACGAGCCCAACCACGTCATATCATAGGTACAACAAATATATGCCGGCAGTAGACATAGTTTTTGACACGATTCGGACTTCCGCTTTTATAAAATATTTGGGTCATAATAATTTTGGGTACTTACTTACTTAATAATTTTTTGTTCAATGTGTCTCTTCTCTAATCAGAGTAGTCGACCTAATGTATTGCGAGATTGGATTGCGTTTCAGTTTGTCTTTTTTCTCACAATCCCGTGCGTTTAGGGTTTCCAGGTCTAAAGACCGAAAAACCGAACTGGCCAGCTAGATTATCCGGCCTTTTGAGTTGAGATCGGACACCTTAAAAGCCAAGTATTTCATGCGTTAATTCTAAAAGCCAAATTCTTGCAATTTCTAGTAGGGTCAAGTGGGGGGACAGTGTAACAAAAAGTTGTTTTTATTTTAGAATAAAAAACCATTTATTATATCGTCTTCTTATTAAGAGGGTACTGCACGAAAATGAACTGAACTGAAAATGATCTGCACGGAATATGGTACACCACTGACCTCTATATACTTGTATTATAGAGGTCAGTGTGGTACACACAACACATAATTTACCATAACAATAACATAAGCTAGCCACATTTCATGCCCCTTTTCCCTAGAATGTATTGTTTTGTTAGAGTCATACGACCACGGCAATTTCAGATGAGAATATTTTCTTTTTCATAGATTTAAGAGCGTGATTTTTCAGTAGTCAGGTTTTAGTTTTTAAACTTATTTTTTTATTTAAAATAGTTCATAGTTAATGCATTATAGTTAGATATTTACTATTTTATATCACAAATAACTCTACATAATAGGTACCTACTACCTAACTAGCTTTCCACCCGCGGCTACGCCGGCGTGGACTATACGACGTTATCCCGCGGGAATGTCATATTTTCCGGTATATCATATCATATCATCCTAATATTTTATTTGCAAATAATGTAGCTAAGTTGGTAATATAATGGTAAAAAAGTACTTAATTAGTTTCTGGTACATTCTGCCAATATTTTAGCATGCAAATACGTAGTAAACATTCAGAATAAACAATTGACAATTGGTTATATATAAGGATAAAAAGTAGCCTCTGTTACTGTCCAGGCTACAAAGTATCTGTTTCCCAAATTTCAGCCAAATCCCTTCTTCCGTTTTGGCGTGATTGAGTAACAAACATCCAAACATCTAAACTTTCACATGTAGGAAATAATTAATTTGCACATAGGTAGGTAATGTATGACGAAAACTCGCTTTACTATTACAAATCTGCTGCTACTGCAAAAATATCACGGCAAAACCCGCTTCTGCAAATATCCGATGATCCAAATATACTATTTACTTTATTTATCAATGATGCAATTTCTAACTATGTTTCTTTATTTTCATGTTATTTGCTATTTTCCTATGCTATAAAGAAAATGTCGATTTCGTCAGCTTATTTACATTATCTTTTACTTACCATTTTTAGGGTTCCGTAGCCGAATGACATAAAACGGAACCCTTATAGATTCGTCATGTCTGTCTGTCCGTCCGTCCGTCCGTATGTCACAGACACTTGGGATTGGGACCGTACTCTGAAACGCTAATCCGAAACTTCGGTTAGCCCCGCCCCTTTCACTTGATTCTGTCACGACCCGAGAGCGAGAGGGACGGGTATAACGAAGTTTCGGGTTTCGCGTCTCAGAGTAGGCCCTTTGATTCCAAAACTATTAACTTGGTAGAAAAATGTATCTTGTGAAGCGCTTTACGATTTTAATACAAATATAAAAAATACATAAAATTAAAGGTGGCTCTCTCATACATGGAACTGAAACTGAAAAATATTTTTTAATCAAACATATTGTGTGTTTCTATAGCTTGGTCTTTAAAAATGACATAAAGGTTTCTCAAACCATTTTTTTTCTCAAAGTCAATATTTTGGAAGAGCCTTCCAAAGTGGTAAAATGTGTTTCCCCCCTCCTCTAACTTTTGAAAATAAAAGAGTGAAAAACCTAAAAAAGAATAATATGTGGTGTACTTACATCTTCGTTAAAAGATTGGTTTGAATGAGATAATAGTGCCTACCTAAGTACTTTTTGAGAGTCTCAAAAAGTGCTGTTTTTGAAAATGTAACTTGGTCATTCATACAAACACTGGCAAGTTTATTGCGCCTGTTCTTCTTGTCAGTTAAAAAAGTCTTGAATGGGCGGGTAGGAAAATGTTGACGATTCATAAGTAGGTACATATTTATTACTTATGTCTAAGATTACTTATTAATATGTCTAAGTGAATAAATATTTTTTTATTTTTTATTTTTATTTATTACCTATGAAAAACAAAGTTATAAACTAAAAGTGACAAAAAATTATAGCGGAATTTTGGCTAGATATAGGCAATCGGTACATTAAGGCGCTACTCGGAAAAAGTATGGACTCTTTGATATAAAACTATAGGACGGTTAGAGTTGTTATAAATCTGGTAATAAGATATATATTTCTTCATACCTTTATCTAGAATCGTATAGTTTCAGAAACACGATTTTATGATTTTGGCTCGACACTTTTTATTTTCGAAATTACCTCTAAAAAATAAGAAATATCAAGATTATTCTTAAATGGGGATACATATACTATTGAAAATTGGTTTAATTAGTGGACACCAATAATATTTAGGATCGTATAGAAGCATTTTTTTAAAATCGCTGTAGTTTTTGAATACGAAGTGATTTTGTGTTTTTTTTGCGTTATCGGCAAAATCGGTCTCGCTCCCGCGCGCGTCGTTTTCTCATTGCTATCTCGCTTTAGCATAATTTTTCCGAGTATCGCCTTAAGTAGGTGCGTACGGAACCTTTCATGGGCGGGTCCAACTCGCACTTGGCCGATTTATTTCCCAACTTTTAGAAGGTTCGCCTTAAAGCAAAATTGCTGGAAACCGATCAAATTCTTATCTTGCTTCGAGAGTACAAATAAATGTGAATCATTCATAAAACGTAACGCAATACTAGAGTTAATAAATATTTTCAGTTTGTTAGCGTCACTACAACGTATGTTTTGCTTTTGAAGAGGTATGACGCTTTACCGGGGCTAAGGTAATAAAAGAGATGTGACTTGTTCGGTGTCAAGATGTATATTGAGATAATAATATTGAGTACAATTAAAGATACATTATCTTAGTAAGCGATCTTATTCTAGATTGCTGAGAATGCTACGCGTGTGTTCCAATTTTCTGTAAATGCGCGATAATGCAAACATCTTGTTTGTGTAATATGTTGCAATCATACTTCATCTCCCCTGAAAAAGTGGAAGGATCATCCCCTCCCTGCAAAAAGGAACAGACTCGTAACATTGACTTTAACGAACTTAACCAAAATTTAATTACTTAAGTAAAATAAGTAAACAAAATTTAAACATTATCAACATAGCAAAGTTAAAACTATTTCATTTATTAAATCGTACTAATACAAAAACGTTTTACAATATAAACAATATACCTAATTAAAATTGTATCTAATTAAAATGGTATCGAATTGAAATGGTATTGAATTAAAACGGAAGCTTCACATTTTACACTTAATCATAACAATAACAAAGTGTTAAGTAACATGGTATGTAATTAAGTACCTATACTTATAATTACGTATCAAATAAAATAGTTATTTATTGAATGGTTTGGTATTATTCTTATGCACAATTATAGCTTTATTTTCTTTTAAAATTTCTACATTAGACGTCATATCTCTTAAAACTTTATAAGGGCCATTGTAAATACTATCTAATTTATTTCCTACTTGGTTCTTTAATAATAACAAATCGCCTAACTGATAGGTAACATTATTGCTAGTTTTATCATACAATAATTTTCTTTTCTCTTTAGATTGTATCAAGTTACGTCGTGCGTCGGATTGCGCTTGTTGTAAACGATACTTAAGTTCTCGGGGATAACTGTCATAGTTATATAAGGGGTCGATTTCTGATTGTAAATTATTTGGAAGGTTACAAATTTTTCCAAAAACTAATTCGAAAGGCGTATATTTAGTTTCACTATGCACTGTGGTATTAAAAGAAAAACACCAATATGGAATCCAGGTGCTCCAGTTATGTTTATAATTATTACACTGGATTCTCAGAAAAGCTCCTAGGGTTTTATGAGTATTTTCTAAAGCGCCTACAGTTTCGTGATGGTACGCCGTAGAATTTAATTTTTTAATATGTAATAGAGAACATGTTTCGGACATCACTGATGACATGAATTCGGTTCCCTGGTCAGTCAATATTTCTCTAGGAATACCATAACGTAAAATGAAATTATTGGTAAAAGATTGAGCAACTGTGACCGAGTCTTTACTAGGTAATGGATACGCTTCAACGAATTTGGTTAAATCGCATTGTAATGTCAATACATATTTATTATTATAGTCATCAACATCGAGTGGACCCATTATATCCAAACTAATTCTTTCGAATGATGAGTGGGCTGTTGATGTTATGGTTAAGGGCTGCTTAATATGTTTATTACTATGCTTATGATATTGACATTGATGGCAATTTTTAACAAAAAGTTTTACATCATTACTCAAACCTGGCCAAAAATAATATTGCTTAATGTTGTTCATCATTCTATTAACTCCTGCGTGTCCGCTGGTAGGTAATAGATGGAAATCATTTAGTATTACTCTTTTTTGTTCACTATCATATATTCTTAATATATTTTTTGTTATGAGAAAGCGCGGGGTAACAGAGTTAATTCTTTTTGTTGCTTGTACAAGACTTTTGATTTTACTCTCGTTACATTTTTCTTTAATAATAAGTACCTCATGTATGCCTATTTTTTGACATAATGACTCTAAGTCCCTCGCTAACACCTCTGGGGTAGATGACGATCGGGTACTCAGATATATCGCTGATTGCGAAGGTACGTAAACGTAACAACTTGCATTAGAAATAATGCTATCTTTAGACTTTGAATAATTGTCAAACTTTAATTGATTAAAACTTAATTCAGTTACGTCATCGGGTTTCTTGAGAAGTTCTACCGCAATAGGTTGATCAGGCCTAGTGCTGGTGGAGCTCTCTGAAGAAGAATCAGTGAGGGTTTTTAATTTTTTACTTTGTGCTCTAGTTAAAACTGATACTGTGTTTTGATGTAATGATTTTAAAGTAGAAGATGTAATAGGTATGCGACTCAATGCGTCTGCAGCTGCATTGTTTCGTCCTGGAACATACTCTATTTCAAAATCATACTCCTCTAGGAATAATCGGAATTTAGTAAGTCTGCTTGTTGGGTCTTTCAAGTTAAATAAATAAATTAACGGTTTGTGGTCTGTTATAATTTTAAATTTACGTCCATATAAATAAGGGCGAAAATGTGTCACAGACCAAACAATTGCTAAAAGTTCTAATTCTATGATGGGATATCTCGTCTCGGCGGGTTTCAGGTTTCTACTCGCATACGCGACTACTTGACCGTTCATGTTAGATAAAACAGATCCTAAACCTGTCTTACAAGCATCTGTTTGTAGCCGAAAGATGTTACTTTCTGAAAAATCTGGATAAGATAAAATAGGGGGTTGAATTAATGCTGATTTTAATTTTTCAAATGCCGTTTGACACTCTGATGACCATAGAAACTGTACATTCTTTTTTCTTAATTGATTTAAAGGATAAACAATGTTTGCAAAGTTCGGTATGAATCGTCTGTAGTAATTTGCAAACGCGACAAAACGATTGACATCGTCGCAGTTCATCGGCACTGGATAGTTTTGCATGGTTGCAATTTTACTTTCATCTGGTAAAATTCCATCAGAAGTTATTTTGTGTCCTAGATATATTATTTCGTTTCGCAAAAATTCACACTTCATAGGGTTTAATTTTAAGTTAACTTTTCTAAATCTCTCTAGTATACTAATTAAGTTTTTATTGTGGTTTTCTATAGATTTCCCGAAAATTACGCAATCATCTAAATAAATAAAAGCCTTTTTATAATTTAAGCCTGACATTGCAATAGTCATAAGACGTGAAAATACACTCGCAGATGTCCGGAGACCCATGGGACAGCGTTTCATCTGAAAAATTTTATCACCAGCAGTGAAAGCTGTGTACTTTCGTGAATCTTCGCTTAAAGATAACTGATAATAGCTTTGCGAAAGGTCTAATTTTGAAAAATAAATGTTATTTGCAAGCGAATCTAAGATATCAGTTATATTAGGCAAAGGGAATTTGTCGTCCTCAATACGATTATTTAACTGCCTGTAATCTATAACTAATCGCCATTGTTTCTCGTTTGACCTATCTGTTTTTTTTGGTACAAGCAAGACGGGACTAGACCACTCTGACGTAGCCTCTTCTATAATATCATTTTCGAGCATAATATCTATCTGTTTCTGAACTTCCTTCCTTAGTGCGAACGGTAATCTATGTGGCTTGACATAAACTGGCGAGACATTAGGTTTTAAAGTTATATTATGGGTCATTAGGTTTGTACAAGAGAGTTTGTCGCCTGGCAGATGAAAAACATCTGCGTACTTAGCGCAAATACTTTCAATACTTCGTTTTTCTTCTAAATTCAGTTCAGGTAAATTTAATAATCCTAATAATGTTTTTACACGATCGACAGAAACCTCCTCTTTTTCAAAATTACAGACTTCAAAATCATTCAATGAAAAAGTCTCTAAATCGGTAAGATCTAGATCAACTTCTTTCTCAGTGGTGTTTAATATCCTTACTGGCATGCGACCATTACAAGGTTTCGCTATTATACTTCCTATAAAAACTCCTTTCTGTATCTCTTTAGATAAACAAACACAATCGTCGCCTAACGATGTAGGTATATATTTTATTACCTCACATCGTGGCGGTATCAAATGTCTATAGTGACTCAATATAGGTATAGACACATAATTACTATCTTTAGTTAAAAGCAAAGTATTTTCTTTATAGTTAATTATAGCTTGATAGCGTTTCAAAAAATTATCACCTAAAATACCATTTGCAGAACAAGACATATTTTTAAACACATACATTTTTTCTCTAAAAACTAACCCATTATAAGACAAATCTAAGTAAATATATCCTTCAGATACTAGTTTACCGCTAACACCTTTTATAACTAACTTCTCAAATGTAATTAAATTCAATAACTTCGGATAATCGCATAACCATTCGTATTTTAAAACACAAAGGCTTGCTCCGCTATCGACTAAAAGATCGATATTGCTATTACTTACGTTAAAAGTTACGGTACTACTATTATTGTAGTTTAAAACATAATTTTCAGTAGGAACGAAAAAAATCTAAATTATTATCGTTCTGGGGCTCAGAACGCGCTTGTGACTCACTATTGGTCGATTGCTCGTGGCTAGCGTACTGCACACGTTGAAAAGGCACAGCTGAGCGCGGCGGGCGCGGGCTCGGCCGACCGCGGTCACGTGAACGTGATTGTGTTCCTTGCGCGGCGCGGGAGTCTCGCGACATGTACTTACCTTGTTGTGGTCTCGTGTTTCCGGCAGCGTACCTATTGTTTGCGCTAAATCTATTATAGTAACTATATTTATTAGAATAATTACTTGGCTGACGCGGATAATTAGTAGGTGTGCGTGAGAAATTACGAGTATGAAACTTTTTAATGTTCATAACTTCCTCGTGTCTGGTAGACATTGACTGCTCGTCTAGGGCAGTTCTTATAGCCTCTGGTAAAGAATCAAAGTGACGTGATGCTATGATAGTACTAAGCTTTTGATTCACTAATCCATCTGAAAAGCGCTTGATTGCAACCTTTTCATTAATGGGACGCAATACTTCAAACTTAGTAGCGTCGTCATCCGCTTGTGCTATGGTTAAATTCACAAAAAGTTGTTCTAGTTCCGAGCCGAATGACTCGATCGACCTATGACCTTGACGACAGTTTTGTAATTTGTGTTGGATAGCAACAGCAGATTTTTTCTGAATCAAATGCGTATTCATATCTCTAATTAAATCTTTAATAGTTGGATAACTACTTTTTAAACGTAATTTTGCGCTAGGAGAGAGCCTAGTTTTAATCACAAAATCAATAAGTAACCCATGAGTAGCATCGCTGATCATTGAACTATATAATTGTATACCATCAATTAGAGATTTAGTGACGTGTTCTTGACCTGTCATCGTTGGTAAAAGTGCAATGGCTGTCTTCAAGTCAAATTTATCTTTTTCTGCCATTTTTGAAATACTACTAACACTTAAAGTCTCTAAAGAAATAATTTTGTCATAAATGATCTGAATGTCATTTGCTATTTTATTAATTAAAGTTATATCTTTAGTTGATACCTCCGATTTTTCAACTAAATTATGTACTTGAGCTAAAATATACTCTAATTTCGCGTATTCAAGTTTCGCTTCATTAAATTTCGTAAAACCTAACTCTTTTTGACGTCTATCTGGTCCTAGTTTTACTAAATTATCTTTAATATACAATAGTTTCTTATGCAATTCATTTAAATCGGAAATAATAAATGACATTATCTAATAAGAAAAAAAATGTAATCCTACATATTATTTAAAACGTTTAGGTATAAAATAACTTACGACTTACGGTGGCATTATAGCGCGCGAATAAAATAATTACGTCTCTGCACGATGAGTAGGTATGTGGTGACCGGCGTGGCGTGTGGGGGCTAGGGCTGCGGGCTGGGGGTTTTCTCATGCTCCTTGAGTGTGTAGGATCTTCAGACTTCTAAGATGGGTTCCTGGACCGCTTGAAACAGCTAACTGAAGATCGGGCTGGGATTTCCCTTGCCCCTCGTACAATGGGCCGGGTTTCTACCCTGGACACCTCCTGGTCTACGTTGATGGTTGAGTCGACGTCGTTGCCAGTTCCACGGAAGATATTGTGTTTCTTAGAACTGCGCTGTTGAATTCTCTACGGAGTCGGTTGACAATTCGGTCCCAAATTTTCCGGATGCAGGCGTAAATGATGAGTATAACGATGAGAAGCAGTATGACGGATAGTAAAATTTCTGTTGTAGTGAGCTGGCTTGAAGTTTTCTGCGTTGCTTGGGCGTCGCCGCTGGCGGTTTGTGCGATGATAACTTCTTCTTTACTTTGTGGTGCTCCCATATTATTGTTTTGTCTTCCCAAGTAATGCGATGAACAGAAGTGTAGAGCCAAATAGCACCGCAACGAAGACTGCTGCTAGTATGGTGTTGAAAATTTTGCTTTGCTGCTCCATGTAGTAATGATTTTCCCGCAAAAATTTATAAGTTCGGTTGGCAAAGGGTCGCCATGAAGAGGTATGACGCTTTACCGGGGCTAAGGTAATAAAAGAGATGTGACTTGTTCGGTGTCAAGATGTATATTGAGATAATAATATTGAGTACAATTAAAGATACATTATCTTAGTAAGCGATCTTATTCTAGATTGCTGAGAATGCTACGCGTGTGTTCCAATTTTCTGTAAATGCGCGATAATGCAAACATCTTGTTTGTGTAATATGTTGCAATCATACTTCACTTTGAACTTATAAAGTAAACCAAATTTTCTCTGACCGAGTTAATGACGAGTATTGTATTTTTTATGTTATGGTAGAACTATGTTCAAACAACAACGGTCTCTGTTTACTAAAAATGTTATCTCTAAGTTATGAATAAACTAGCGGCCGCCCGCGGTTGCACCTGCGTGGTTCCCGTTCCCGTGGGAATATCGAGATAAAAAAAAAGTATAATTTGTGTTATTCCAGCCTATAATCTATCTCTGTTGCAAATTTCATCCAGATCCGTTCAGTAGTTTTTGCGTGAATGAGTAACAAACATATATCGATAGTCGCAAACTTTCGCATTTATAATATTGTAGGATAAGTAAGTAGGTATTGGAGAAAATACGCTGGTGGACTTTACCCGTAAATAAATCCTAAAACATAAACGACAATATAGGTTCGTTACGAAGAAAATTGCAACGATGTGCTATGATATAGGTATACCCAACTGATCTTATGACAAAATCTTTCTTGTACGGTTTTCACTGGCTGCTCATCATTTCAGCCATAAGATTGTCTTTGCCGCGGTGAAGTGTACTTAGAGGATTTTCCATAAAAACCATTATTATTTATAGTCGATCACCAATGTTTCATGTCATATTACCTAGTTAATAGTGTCATGTTGATACATAGCTACAATAGTTGCTATGGCATCGTGACATGTAGAGATTATAGTGTTCTTAAAGATAGCATTACTCGAGCGTTCTATCAAAATATTATGAACCGTATTTATAAACTAATGCTTATCAAATCGTATGAAAAATAAGTTTATGTATTGCAACCAAAGACGTCATAGCAAAGGCAATGAATGATCATAACAGGCTTGTTAAAATTCTGTGGGTGTGTATATTGTATACCTATTTATTGCATTTTGTTGTTGTGGGTTTTGTTATCAACAGCTAACATGATTTAAAACACCACATCAGTATAATCATGACATAGATCTACATGTAATATAGTGTCGTGTTGTTTATTAGTATCTTGTTGACTATTATTGTATGAAAGTGGATAGTTAAAAGTCTATAATTGACCTATATAGAATCACTAGCTTTCCGCCCGCGGCTTCGCCCGCGTGTACTACATGACGTTGTCCCGCGGGAAGGTGATATTTTTCAGGAATAAAAAGTAGCCTATGTCCTTTCTCAGGCTCTAGACTATCTCTGTACCAAAATTCATTCAAATCGGTTCAGTAGTTTAGGTGTGATTGTGTAACACACAGACAGACAGAGACGCATTTATAATATAAGTAAGGATTGGAGTAAGAGCAGAAAGACAAGTCTGTCTGTCTGTATCTGTATGTTCCGTTTTCACGTCAAAACGGCTAAACCTATTTTGACGAAATTTGGAATGGAGATAGTTTGAGATCCCAGGAAGGACATAGGCCACTTTTTACCGCGGGTATAAGGCTCATTCCCATAGGAAAATAACTTTTCCCGCAGGATAATTTTACCGCGGGTATAAGGCTCATTCCCATAGGAAAATAACTTTTCCCGCAGGATAATGTCGTGTAGTCCACGCGGGCGAAGCCGCAGGCGGAAGGCTAGTTAAAAATAAATCTTGAGAAAGGAAGTTTAAAAAAAAACCCCTTAAGAAAGGAAGTTTAAAAAAAAACCCTTAAGGAAGGAAGTTTTCAAAAAAACTGGTAAATCGACTCCGGTTACGCCGCTCACTTCTTTTTTTGAAATTTATTTATTCAAAGACGTCTATGAAGCTACGCAATCGGTTCACAAATCCTATGGCGGCGGAAGACCTTTTAACGAGATGAACTGTGTACCTACTTATTGTGGTAGTATTTTTGTGAAAATAAGTGCTGCAAACCGAAACGAGTCCATTCCCAAGGCGTTAGCTCCGTTGGCAGTGAAAACCTAGTAGGTACCTATTCAAATTCCGTAGGTGTGTACGGAAAATTTACGAAAGGTTATCGACTGATCATTTAGTAATTTTCCAGCAAAAAAAACCACTTGCGGCCACTTTAATAAAAACACGTAGAATGACATTTACAAACAAAAGAACTATCTGAATGTTTTGTTTTTTTGATTTGCATCTTATCTGTGAAGTTAAGGTCATAATAATAGCTGCAAGAGTTGGTTAGTTCGCTGTCCGGAGTATCATCCGAGGAACAAAGCGATGCATCTAGCTAGGTTAATACACTAAAGTAATATTTTCTGTGGAAATTGTTATAAAAATTGCCAACGCTTGTGTCGCTTATACTTAGTACTTACTTAGTCACAGCTACAGATAAAAGCTCTTGAAGAATTGTAGGCACACTTCCTGGAAAACATTAAACGTCACTTGAGCGGAAACATTTTAAACATTCGACGTCAAAGAAATGACGTTTCACTTGTTTCTTAAATGGATATTAAAAATATTTACAATTTTATGCTATTGGTAAATGATAAGGCAATGAAAGATATCCTCCCTACTTACATGTTTTTATAATACCAAACTTTAAGAATTAATAGTAATTTTTGTTCCTCTAAAAACAACTAAAATATGGACAGTTCGCGCAGAAATCTAAGATGTGTTTAATTAGTAACGATATGATTTTTTGTAAATGTCGTTACCTAAGAATCGTTGGCAAGTTTATTGCGCCTGTTCTTTTTAACCGACTTCTAAATAAAAAAGGAGGAGGTTCTCTATTCGTCTGTATGTTGTATGTTTTTTCTCTTTTTTTTTTTTTTTTTTTGTGTATGTCCACCGATTACTCGAAGACGGATGGACCGATTGAAATGATTGAAACGTTATTACATCAGGCTGGTTTCCAAGTTGGTCCCATTTTTTGAAATTTTGAAATCGGTTCAGTAGTTTTCAGAAAATCTTGAAAATACTGTCGTTTTCGTTACCACTTTATGTGGCTTTAATACGTATCTTTGGGCATAACTCCTTTGTTTATAAACCGATTTAGATGATTCTTGTTTTGTTAAAAAGGGGATACCTCAAGGTATTTTAACCGACTTCAAAAAAGGAGGTTCTCAGTTTGATCACATACCTATTTACCAGAAAACACGTAAATTGCCTGCACGATGCACTAAAAAGAGTGAAATAAAAATTATTTTTATAAAAAAATAAAACCGCCTTCAAAAAATCACATCAAAAAAGTAAGAAATAATTCCTCACCAAATAAATAACGTAAGTACTTTGAAGTCGGAAGTTTTAACAAAAACAACAAAAAATCGTACATGTTTCACGCCCGACTTCAAAGTACTTACGTTATTTATTTGGTGAGGAATTATTTCTTACTTTTTTGATGTGATTTTTTTGAAGGCGGTTTTATTTTTTTATAATAATAATTTTTTGTCAGTTAAAAAAGTCTTGAATGGGCGGTAGGAAAATGTCTGCGATTCATAATAACTTACATAGGTATTTATTATGTCTAGGTAAGTGAATAAATTATTATTTTTATTCAACTTCTAATTTTTATCCATATCATCATTTCTTAAACTTTGCCTTAGGTGCCTTAGGTACATTAAGTACCTTTTACAAATTATGTACAGGTTTTTGTGACATCAATTTGTTAGTTGCTATTACATTATTTTGCCTTTTTCTATACAATAGTTTTTCTTTAAGATAATTTTTTCCTGTGCAGTAAGTAATCTAAATCTCACCAAAATCATCCTAAAAAAAACTGACCAACTCTCGCTGGAGCTGCTTATTTCTTTACAAAAAGCGTTGAAATCTCTCAGTAAAGTCAAGCCAACTCTAATGTTCCTTTCTGCGATTTCTTTATTGATATAGTTACGTTTTAATTTTATGTGACTTTGGACGTTGAACATTCTACATGTTGGTTAGTTTGGTGGGCACAAGTCAACGACCAAGATTTTGGTGAGATTTCATATCTTTTTGCTAGGTATTACACATAAGTAATAAATACAGGTAGACTTATTTACTGTAAATGTAACTTTGTAATCCTATATATTTATATCATCATCATCAGCCATTTAATGTCCCCACTGCTGGGGCACTGGCCTTCCTTATGGATGAATAAGGAGAATGAGCCATGACCCACCACGCGGGCTCAGTGCGGATTGGTGGGTATTAACGACTGCAAGTGCAGCCGGGACCAACGGCTTAAGGCGCTACTCGGAAAAAAGTATGGACTCTTTGATATAAAACTATAGGAGGGTTAGAGTTGTTATAAATCTGGTAATCTATATATATAAAAATGAATCCCTATTTCCCTTAGTCATGCCATCACGCATGAACGGCTGGACCGATTTGGCTAATTTTGGTCTTGAAATGTTCGTGGAAGTCCAAGGAAGGTTCTAACGGTGAGAAAATAGGGGAAGGAGGGTAAGTAGGGGTAGAGTAGAAGTAGGGTAGGGTAAAGGTAGGGTAGGGGTTGGGTAGGGGTAGGGTAGGGGTAGGATAGGGGTAGGGTAGGCGTAGGGTATAGGTAGGGTAGGGGTAAGATAGGGGTAGGGTAGGGGTTGGGTAGTGGTAGGGAAGGGGTAAAGTAGGGTAGGGGTAGGGAAGGGGTAAGGTAAGGTAGGGTGGAGTAGGGGGTAGGGCCACGGAAACGAAGTCGCGCTAGGTCAGCTAGTAAGATATATATTTCTCCATACCTTTATCTAGAGTCGTATAGTTTCAGAAACACGATTTTATGATTTTGGCTCGACACTTTTTATTTTCGAAAATACCTCTAAAAAATAAGAAATATCAAGATTATTCTTAAATGGGGATACATATACTACCGAAAATTGGTTTAATTAGTGGACACCAATAATATTTAGGATCGTATAGAAGCATTTTTTAAAAATCGCTATAGTTTTTGAATACGAAGTGATTTTGTGTTTTTTTTGCGTAATCGGCAAAATAGGTCTCGCTCCCGCGCGCGTATTTTTCTCATTGCTATCTCGCTTTAGCATAATTTTTCCGAGTATCGCCTTAACGTGCCTTCCGAAGCACGGAGGAGCTCGACATGAAAAGTTTTTGGTCACCCATCCCGTGACTGACCATTGCGAACGTTGCTTAGCCTCAACGATCGCAGGCCAAGCGCGCTAACCACTGCGCCACGGGCTCCTCCGTAACTTTGTAATCATATATTTATATAGGATTACAAAGTTATTTATGCAGTTGGTGTAACTAGAAATCTGGATGAATTATCCTAGTTTTTATAGTTTTCCCTTTATGTGGCCATTAAACCCTAACTCTGTACCAAATTTCAGCTCTCTGAGTTTATAGGAAGTACTAGTTCTATTCTGATGATCATGAGTGAGTGTCATAAATGCGAAACTTTGCTTTCTCTTAACTTCGGAACTAAATGATCTACAGACTTGAAATTTTGGATTTTAAGTATGTAACTATAGCTTACTGGATGACGAAAATTTCTGCGTTCTGGTCTTATCCAGAGGTTCTCAAATAGGGGCCTGAAAATACGGCGAAATGGTTCCTGTAAAGGATGGTACGGCAGTGTTTGCTTCGCGCTCGCCTTGGCGGGGGCACTGCCGTGCCCCCAGATTGCCAGTGAAAGCAAGATAAAACCCTAGACTTAATGATTATTTCCCTTCATCGTGAAAAGTGTTGGACATGGAGGACATCTTCTGTAACAATTTAAACACAGTTGACTTTTAATAATAACGATTAATTATTTTTCATTTATTCACTTAGAAATTTTAATAATAAATGTGTAGGTACTTATGAATCGTCAATACTTTCTTAATTATCCCCCTAAATATTAAGTACCTACTTAATACTGTTTTAGTATTTAGCTTTTTACTAAAACTTTAAAATAATTGTGAACTTTAATCGCTTGTATTATTTAAGTAATTGGCACTTAATAAAAATATAATTTATGTTAAACAATAGTGGCAATTAGTGCAGATAGTCATATGACGCAAAAAGATCAATGTCGAAAGGAATAAACTTATGACGTCAAAAAAGTTATTAACATAATTTTACTGCGCTTTTCAAATTGATAACAGCAGTTATAATCTGTTGTCTTCTATAAATTACAGAAAACAAAGACTGACATGATGATTCCTAATAAAAATAAATAAATATTGGACACATCACATACTTTGTTCCAATACCAAGGTATAGTAGCTTAAGCACTAGTATTTTGGAAATTGGAAACAACGACGGGCATTACCACATACACCCAGACCCGAGGAAATATTGAAAAATTCGTTTTCACCATTTACCCGACCGGGGATCGAACCCGGGACCTCTAGATATAGTGGCACCTTGAAACCGGTGCGTACACCACTCGGCCACGGAGGTCGTCGTAATAAAAGCAGGACTTGTAATTTTCGAAAATTGATACTAAGTAGATTATTTAAAACACTAATATTTGAGATTTTAAATTGAGATTTTAAATTATTTTTTATGCATTCACAATGCAATTTTTAATATACACTAAATTTTTTTGTTTATTTTAATAATTTATCAATCAACATTATTTAATCAACATTAACAACTAAAACTCATATAAGTAATTATCAAAACGAAAAAATATCTTCTAAGCAAGAATGTTAAATTATTAGTATTTCAGGACAAAGTTTTTTTTATTAGGTATTCATTTAATAAGTGAGATTTTTTAAAATTAAATCTTAGGTTAGACATCCGGTGCTAAATTTTAATATTTCAGTTATAGTGTAGGCAATGAACAGATTCTTTGCCTGGAGACCCATACACTAATTCCTCAGTCGATGAAACTTTCCTGAGTTATAAAATAGCATGAGCCATAAACTTTTAAATGATTATCCAAAAAAAGAACTCACACGGAAGTTAGGTATTTATACATAAATATACAAATCTGTTTATATATTGAACCGAGTAATTTCTCAGTCCAAATTTATTTTACCAAATGAGTTGTTTATACTAGTATGTGATACTTGATGAAAATCCAAAACTTTTTTCAAACATGAGTATGCTTGGCAAAATGGTATAATTCCGTTAAAAGTTCGACAGAGACATTTTTCAGTCCAAGTCACCCCATTTTGTTTTATTAAAATTTGGTGTTTCTGCTGGGATATTTTTTTAGATATTTCATATTATTGTTTTATACGTTACATGAATATGTCCGGTTAAGAAAATTTTGACGGAGCATTTTTCCTAAAAAAGATATCAATGAAAAAAGACTTTCATTAAAACATACCTAATCTTCTATTATTATTATCTTTTGGAAATTTATACCTTACTTTTAATGTATTGATACTTTATCATGATGTAAAGTTTTTTCTGACTGAGGAATTACTGTGGGGGTCAACTAGCTCCACTGACTACACTATTAGGTGCATAATTCTTATTGAAGTGCCGTGCCAGTCAGTGGAGGCATGAACTTATGTTAGGTATTGCTATGGCTGGAAGAATATTCCAATTTCTTTGAAGAATTGAGAAAAAACGCATCTTTAAATATAAATAATAAATGCTATTCCATACTAACTCTCCACGAAAGGCAAACTAGACAGACTTTTTATAAAAGTAAATAACTTAATTGGCAGTATGCAGACAAACAATAATTATCAGTAAGTTCATTTCAATATCAGTTACTATTGCAAAGAAGCGGGATTGATCCAGTTTTGATTTTAATAGGGTCATTATGAATTGATAATGTGTAAGTTGCGCAATAAATTAAAGTAGGGTCAATTTGGTTTGTTTCAATTTTTTTCTTTCAGATTTATTTTTAAATGATCATGTAAAATTTAATATTAATCTTAATTTATTGTGTCTTTTTAAAAATAAAAGAATGTTTCTTTTCTGTAAGAAAAGCTAACTAAAGGATGTAAGGCAGTTACCCTCCAGGGCCTATAATTTTTTTCCACCCTGTATAATAGTTTGCTAGCGTTCGTAGCTGATTTCTTTTTAACCGACTTCTAAATCAAAAAGTAGGAGGTTCTCTGTTCGTCTGTATGTATGTTTTTTTTGTTTTTTTTTTTTTTTTTTTGGTGTATGTCCACCGATTACTCGAAGACGGCTGAACCGATTGAAATGGTTCAAACGTTATTACATCAGGTTGGTTTCCAAGTTAGTCCCATTTGTTGAAATTTTGAAATCGGTTCAGTAGTTTTCAGGAAATCTTGAAAATACTGTCGTTTTCGTTACCACTTTATGTGAATTTAATACGTATCTTTAGGCATAACTCCTTTGTTTATAAACCGATTTAGATGATTCTTGTTTTGTTAAAAAGGGGATACCTCAAGGTATTTTAACCGACTTTGAAAAAGGAGGTTTTGAGTTTGATCACAAACCTATTTACCAGAAAACACTTAAATTGCCTGCACGATGCACTAAAAAGAGTGAAATAAAAATTATTTTTATAAAAAAATAAAACCGCCTTCTAAAAAACCACATCAAAAAAGTAAGAAATAATTCCTCACCAAATAAATAACGTTAGTACTTTGAAGTCGGGCGGGTTTTAACAAAAACAACAAAAAATTGTACATGTTTTACGCCCGACTTCAAAGTACTTACGTTATTTATTTAGTGAGGAATTATTTCTTACTTTTTTGATGTGGTTTTTTAGAAGGCGGTTTTATTTTTTTAGTTACGTAAATTAAACCAGAATTGGGATAAAGCATGCAGCTCATACTGCACTTACGTCTTTTTTCCCTACCAGGTAAGTAGGTACTGTAGGGTATTTGTAGGCTATGCACAGCCGTAATATGTAGGCTGTAAGTGCTGTAACGCTATTTATGTATAGGCCTCTTTGGATTGTATCATTTCAAGCCATTGATTAGAAGTAATTTAATTTAAAAAAAGGATGGTACTTTAATGGTTTGACGCATTCTGATAGGAGCCTCCGAGTAGGCTAGAGATCCCAAATAATAAGCTAGCTACGCTAAGCGATGTATGGAAAAACAACAAAATAGAAAATGAGCCAAAAAGTATAGTGATTGAAGTGTTTTAGTTACTTCCACCGTATATAGCTCGTAGTTACCTTGAAGCCTAGGACTAATAGGCCAGTCATATGTTACATTCGAAATACAAATAATTGCGGTAAACTTGCTCTTTTGATATGTTGTTTGGGTCCACCTGGATAGTATTTATGCAGATTTGCAGCAGTCTGAAATTCTCGCGCGCTGAGTAGTTGCTGAAAAAACACCTCTTTTTTTAGTTTTGTGCCAAAAAACGACATTGGAAGGCTCTGATGATAAAAGTCACTACTACTTATTTAAAGTGTATAAAATTCCTGACAGTTTGAGCCCTAATTCAATTGTGTAGGTCTAATAGGTCACACGATACAGGGTTCCCAATGTTCACTATTGTCCCCAAAATGTTGGAATTTCCCCAATTTCCCCAATCCATGGCTACCATGTTAAAGCCTTCAGAACTGAGACGAGCTTCAATCTCTTTCCCCCTGTTATCTCTTCGAAGTCTGGCTTGCTTTAAAATTGTATCTATCATTTGTACCTTCTCAACTTTAAAAAATAAAACCGCCTTCAAAAAAACCACATCATAAAAGTAAGAAATAATTCCTTACCAAATAAATAACGTAAGTACTTTGAAGTCGGGCGTGAAACATGTACAATTTTTTTGTTGTTTTTGTTAAAACCCGCCCGACTTCAAAGTACATACGTTATTTATTTGGTGAGGAATTATTTCTTACTTTTATGATGTGGTTTTTTTGAAGGCGGTTTTATTTTTTTATAAAAATAATTTTTATTTCACTCTTTTTAGTGCATCGTGCAGGCAATTTACGTGTTTTCTGGTAAATAGGTATGTGATCAAAATGAAAACCTCCTTTTTCGAAGTCGGTTAAAATACCTTGAGGTATCCTCTTTTTAACAAAACAAGAATCATCTAAATCGGTTTATAAACAAAGGAGTTATGCCTAAAGATACGTATTAAATTCACATTAAGTGGTAACGAAAACGACAGTATTTTTAAGATTTCCTGAAAACTACTGAACGGATTTCAAAATTTCAAAAAATGGGACCAACTTGGAAACCAACCTGATGTAATAACGTTTGAACCATTTCAATCGGTTCAGCCGTCTTCGAGTAATCGGTGGACATAAGTACACAAAAAAAAAAAGAGAAAAAACATACATACAGACGAATAGAGAACCTCCTCCTTTTTGATTTAGAAGTCGGTTAAAAACAGTGTTGCGGAGGGCAATTTGTTTTTTAGACTCAGCCAGCATCCATGAAAGCTTGGGTTATATCCTTTCCACAAACGAAGCAGGTTTGTCGGATATCCACCGCTGTCGATCTCGCGGAAGTCCTGCGCTCTTGAGAAGGGCCAGGAGTTGGGTCTACTCCACGATGCACAAAACATTTTCCAACACTTTGGGGAAAATAGTGAACATTGGGAACCCTGTATCGTGTGACCTATTAGACCTACACAATTGAATTAAGGCTCAAACTGTCAGGAATTTTGTACACTTTAAATAAGTAGTAGTGACCTTTGTCGTCAGAGCCTTCTAATGTCGTTTTTTTGGCACAAAACTAAAAAAAGTGGTGGTTTTTCAGCAACTACTCAGCTCGCGGGAATTTCAGACTGCTGCAAATCTGGATTAATACTATCCAGGTGGGCCCAAACAACATATCAAAAGAGCAAGTTTACCGCAATTATTTTTATTTCAGCCTTTTTAGTTGTACGATATGACTGGCCTATAAGCACTAGGTACATAAGCATTTGGCCACCAACTTACCTGAAGGAAAGGAAGCGGTAGTCAAAGATAAAGCATAGGTACCTACTTGCCCAAAAAGTGCACATTCATCTTGCTTTGTAGAATAATATATACGACCACTTTAGGGAGCGTGTATTGTTAATTTTTTTCGTAAATGGATCAGACGGACAAGATTAAGCCATTAAGCAGCAGCATTTTAATACTAAACAGAGGTTATGGAGGTGACACATGTGATCAGAGCGTGCCTAATTATCAGATAGGTATGTGAATGAAGCCACAAAGTGTTAATTGTGTTGTGACGAGTAAGTAGTACCAAAGATTAGAGCGTTTAAAAAACAAACAGCTTAACTTTATTTTATTACTTTTTTAGCTAACTTCAAAAAAAGAAGTTATCTGTTTTAAAAGACCAACACTTAGGTACTGCCGCACTCAGAGACGCCAATTAACTTTAATTGATCATTAAATCTCTACTTAGGTATCTGTCTCTTTTTTATGTCAAGTATTGAATAGAGTAGGAATGATAATTTAATGCCAAAAAAATTTAATTGACGCGTCCGAGTGCGGCAGTATAGAAAATAAGTCCACGCGCCCATTTTAAAGCACCTTTTTAGGGTTTCCGTACCAAAATGATAAAAAGAAACCCTTATGGAGAGACTCAGTCTGTCTGTCACAACTGGACATCTCGAGAACTACTAACGAACTACTAATGCTAAACTTGAAATTTGGAATAGTTTTAGATGACGTTTGCCCAACTATTTTGCAAATAAGAGAGAAATAAATATATTAATATTTTTTTTGCAACAGAGACTGAAAGGGGGTCTTAAAAATTCGAAGTAGGGCTACTAGGGCATATGGGGTATCATATGAAAGAGCGCTGCATGCACATTCTTAAACATTTTTCCTTTTTTTCTTAAGCCGTATAGTTTTCGACTTTTACCCCCCCCACCCCCCCCCCCATCTTTGAAGTTTGCATAGAGAAAAATCTGAAATTATTTTGTGTGATAGAAGTTTATGTAAAGATTACAGGAAAAATAAAACGATGACTCTAAATAGTAAACTTTTTCAGAAATCATCAACAACATTATTTCCACTATCGGTAAAAGCTGGCGTTGACCTAAAATTGCAATATTCTACACCGCAAATGCTCTGATGAATCTAGCCTCGCCGATGAAATCATTTTTACGTTATATTTATTAAAATTTATGATGGTACGAAACCCTCGGTGTGCTAGTCCAACTCGCTCTTGACCGGTTTTTTTATTAATAGAACGAAAAAATTTGGAACGGTATTTTTTTACATTTTTCGTCAAAAGTCGAAAACTATGCAGCCTAAAAAAAGAAATACTTAATGTTTGAGAATGTGCAAGCAGCGCTCTTTCATATGATACCCCATATGCCCTAGCCTAGTAGGTTTAAGATACGGAAGGTGTATTACAAAAAAACTATCAAAAACAAGATTCACTCAATGGCGAAGTTTTACTTAAGTATTTACCTATTCATTTATATACTTTAAATCAAAATCGGCGTCATTATTACCCGACTACGGCGAAGCAAAATGGAGGGTATATGATTTTGTGACCGGTATGTATGTATGTGGGTAGTATATGTATAATATAAGCAGTAGGTAGGTAGGTATAAAGCAGTAAATAATTTTCAATAACTTAGAAACTAGACATCTAAAAGGTAGTTTCTATATAAGTACTATATACTTTCTATATACCTACTAGCCATCGCTTCGATCAACAATATTTTAGGGAACGTAACGACCCGACTCACACGACACCACCGTAGGAATGTTTAACGAGAGCATGACATACTTAAGCTACCCGTGTTAAATGCCGAATTTAACAATAAAATACTTAATACTAGAATGTAACACAATATAATCAAAATAAAATTAATTATGACCAAGCCGTTTTGTCATTTACGTAATCGTTAACAGTACCTATATCCTTTTTTAACGAGACCATTTTTTATGTGCAACTTAAACTTTTCAAAAGGTAAGTCCAATAGACCATCTGGAATTTTGTTGTAAAGGCGTATACCAAGACCCAGGAAAGATCCATGAACCTTCTCTAGCCTGTACCGAGACATTGGCATATAAATTGGGTTGCAGCTGTTAATATACCTATCTCTTTGAATTTATCCCTAGGAGATGTCTTGGAGCCAAGCTGATAAATAGCCCTTATAGCTCGTTTTTGTAAAATAAATATAGTCTGTATATCAGCTGCTGTCCACCATAACAGAATACCGTAAGACATAATACTATGGAAATAACTGAAATACACAATCCTAGCAGTTTCGACATCTGTTAACTATCTCACTTTCCTAATAGCATATGCAGCTGAACTAAGTTTACCAGCAAGTGTCGCGATATGTGTGGTCCATTGAAGTTTCCTGTCAAGAGTTACACCCAAGAAAACTGTTGAGTCTACTAAATCCAATTTATCACCATCTATTTTAATTTTAATAAGTTGAGCCTGTACATTCGGCAAAGCAAATAGTACACATTTTGTTTTCTTTGCATTAAACTTTAGCTTATTTACATTAAACCAAGTAAGAATTTTCGAGAGTGCTTCGTTTACATCGTCAAACTGAGTTTTATTCCTGTCAACATTAAAAATCAGGGAGGTATCATCCGCAAACAAGACAATCTCACAAAAGCTTTCTGCAAAGAACGGTAAATCATTTATGTAAACAAAAAAAGGAATGGCCCCAAAATTGAACCTTGAGGTACGCCCATCTGTACATGACAACCGGATGATTTTACGCCATTAATGACAACGGTCTGAGTCTTGGAACTGAGGTACGACAGTAGCAAACTTTGGGCTTTATTCTTCATACCATAGGGATTTAGCTTTAACAGCAGCGTCTGATGCTCCACGCAATCGAAAGCCTTGGACAAGTCACAGAAAATTCCAAGAGCATTCTGCTACCCCTCCCAAGCTTTAAATATATGTTTTAAAAGCGCAACCCCAGCATCAGTTGTAGATCGACCCTTTGTAAAACCAAACTGTTTACTATGTAAAAGTTAATTAAAATTAAAATATGTTAATAACTGTTCAAGTATTATTCTCTCACATATCTTACTTAAGGCGGGCAATATTGATATTGGTCTATAATTACTTTGGTCTTCTTTATCTCCTGATTTGAATAAAGGGATAACTTTACTAAATTTTATAAGATCAGGAAAAACGGAAAAGTCTTTGTTCAATACACAAATTAAAAATGTCTGCGAGATAAGGAGCAATTGAGTAAACAATACTTTTAATAATATTTGCAGAAATTTATTTATTTATTTATTTCTTTATTTGGGATAACAAACAGTTGTCACTAAAAAAATATTACCATAAATACCATAATTATATTAAGATTTGAATACCCCATAAAGCTGTTGTATTTTTCATTTAGTGACTTAAAAGATTTATTATTAATGTCTACAGCTTCAATTCGTTTGAAATTAAATAATGCCACATATTGCCCATGCCATATATAGGGCCACTTAAAGGATTTTTTCACTTTTAACCGCTTAGTGCTTAATGATCTTAAGTATTTTAGAGAAAATTTATAATGTAGAGTTATAGATAATTTATCGACCTTTAAGGGTACAATCTACAAAGTAAAAAAAAATCAATAGTATTTTTTTATTTAGAACGAATTCTGCGGAGGGGGCCAAATACACCGTTTGCATTGTTTTGGCCACTTTCATAAAATTACTATATTTATAAGTTGAGTTTATGCTTAATTGATGTCTTATTAGAGTTCTGGACTAAAACACTACATGAAATAGTATTTCAATCACAGCTAGCTCCTTACTACAATTTTATAAGTATACCTTTATCACTTGATTAAAAGAAAATTAGCGGATTGAGGCTAGTGTAGGCCAGTGCCTATCGATAATTGATGTCTTATTAGAGTTCTGGACTAAAACACTACATGAAATAGTATTTCAATCACAGCTAGCTCCTTACTACAATTTTATAAGTATACCTTTATCACTTGATTAAAAGAAAATTAGCGGATTGAGGCTAGTGTAGGCCAGTGCCTACACTAGCCTCAATCCGCTAATTTTCTAGTACGTTAGCTAACAAAAGTGAGTTGTGAGTCTTTTAAAATAAATGAACTTTATGATAGGTTGGAAACTTTCTACTAATGCCAAAGTGGCCAAAGGTGGTACAATGCTAAAATTTCTAGCCCCACTTTTGGCCACTTATTGTTTCCCAACTTATTGTAAGAACAGTGAAAAAACAACACTTAATCCATCTAGAAGAAACATATTCCAATATGATATAAAATATTAAATAACCATAAAATAATTTTATTGTAGAAAAAAAATGATTTTACAAAACCTTTACCCTTAACATTTTGATTAAGAATTTTACAAAATGTTTACTCTCAAACATAACACGTGCTTATTTCTAAAATATCGAAATACATAAAAAAAGCTAAGTGCTGTAATTATTAACTAAAAGTCCAATCTTTTATTCGCCATTAATAAATATAAGCAATAATTATTTAATTCCTATTTATATAACTTTAAAGTGAAAAGTGACCAAAACCGGTACAGTGGCCAAAACCGGTACGCCTGCCCTATATATAAAACACACCAACCAACTAGCGAATAAAATACTAAAAAGTTTTTAGTTAAAATTTCATTTTTATGACAAGCTTTTTTGCTGGCTGTACTTTAATATTGTATTGTCATCTAAACCAAACCTGTATACAAAATTTCAGCTCCCAGCTTGCAAGATTTCTCCCCCACTAACTAACAAACAAACTAACATGGTAAGTTAATAAAAAGCTTGTAAAATAAATACCAAACAAAGGTAAGCATAAAACTTTGAATAGGTAGGTACTTAGTAAGTGTAAGTTTGATATCTTCTAATTTTAATTTTATTACTTATGTTAAATAAAATCCTAAAAAAATATGAAGTGGTTCTGCAAATAGTTTATTACGAAACTAGCTGTTGCCCGCGACTTCGTACGCGCGGTGTAGTGTCTTTTGTGTTAGTTTGTTTATGTGTGTTTGTTGCTTAGATTTCATAACTCTTGAAGTCCTATTCTCTACTAAAAGGGTCTAAAGAATATCGAATACGCAGGCTAGGATATGAACATGGTATGTTGTTATCATGCTGCATGAACATAGTTGAGCCCTCATTCATAGATCTGTCCGTCTGTCAAGAAACTTTTTCTCAAGTATGCGTGGGAGGCATGAAGCTCGACTTAATACTGAGGTAACTGGAGAGTGCAGTACTAACACTTTTTTGTTACCAAAAATTACACAGTGGCTGTCTCCCGTCTCACCTACACTTTAAAAAAATACGTATGGTCATATGAGACAACTGACAGCCACTACATACCATACATAAATGTCAAATTTGCTGGGTACACTTTTTTATTCAGGGTGAGAAATCCAGTTACCTCAGTATTAAGTCGAGCGTCATGGTGGGAGGTATCAAGCTAAAATTTATGTCAAATCAAATACTGAAGTCTGCAATCCCTTAGAGGCGAGAAAAAAAACAAACTTCTCTTCTCTTCTTCATAACTCAAAAGGGCCACTTGGATCTCGATTTTATTTTAAATCCCATTTAGCTTCTTGTTGTTACCGATCTCGATTTAAATTTAAACCGCTATCTAGGTCGGTTTAGGCTATCAAATCTCGATTTACAGTAAGTTGTGATAACTTATCTCGTTGCTTGCTAGTGGGCAATAGATCTATTCTACGCGAGGTTCATAAGTCTGAACCACATCAAACAATCCATCTTGGATTGGCCAACCACGATCTAAGATTGGGCATCATTGATCGTGAATCTAATTTGTTCTCTTGGTGCTCTTGGATCGCACGAGGCACGTCCACTCCGACCACTACTATGGAGCTCCAGTGGAGCGCACTCTTGCCGCGCGCGATTAGAGCGCGTATTATCGTTTTGCGCATATGTGCGCTTTCACGATTCAAACAGAAGTTCTTACTTAGTAATGCATAATATCAGGCCAATCATATTTTTACTATACAAAAACTCATTTCCCAAAAACACGTAAAAGTGAAAAATAAATTGAATCATTCAATTCAAAGTACGAAAGTGCGGGACTTTTTCTAATTAATCTTGAACTTACTGATCTGATTGAAGTCGGTGTCAAGCCAAATAGATATTAATATTAATATGTATTTGATAGGTTACAATTTACACCACTCTGCGCATGAGATATTGTTTATTATTGTTTCACTATTTTGAAATGAAATGAAATTGAATTTTAAGTATTCGTTCTTGTTACTTTCGGCTTGACACCGACTTCAATCAGATCAGTAAGTTCAAGATTAATTAGAAAAAGTCCCGCACTTTCGTACTTTGAATTGAATGATTCAATTTATTTTTCACTTTTACGTGTTTTTGGGAAATGAGTTTTTGTTTGCAGTTTTGTTTTGAAGGCGGTTTAATTTTTTTTGAAAAATTTTGTTTATTTTTCCTTTTTTAGTGTAAGAAATCTACTATAAGAAACCGCATAATGAGCAAGGGTAGCTCAATGTGCAACGACTATAGCCCATATCTGAATTAGAACTCAGACAAGCACCACCCTCCAACTCTTAACTGTTATGCAGTTTCCTTCCAACATCAGCTAACCTAAATTACTTGAAAGAATACAACCTAAAGTTCTATTGGCGCTTGTAGTACTTAAAAACATACTTTAACTCCTAAGCGTTAAAGAGTTTTACCTTCCATCATCAGCTTAACTAAATAACCTGAAAGGTAACAACTACAAATATTTACGTATCAACGATATTTAAAGAATTATCCTCCAACTCCTAACTATTGAGGAGTTGTACCTTCCATCACCAGCTCATCATCGTGAGATGATGACTACCAGTCGCAAATACTTGAAAATTACTTATGAACCTTAAAGGAATCGTATTGCGCCCGTAACATATTTAGTATTTAATTAATGTTTTCGATGGCCATATGTGGTCTTCATCATCAGTTACTCTTCACCAAATGGTGCTTACCGAAAGCAAATGCACGAGTTACTTAAGAAAATACCAAAATCGCTATAGGTGTGCCTATAATATTTGAAGAGTTCCCTTGATTTCTCCAGGATGCCATCATCAGATCCTGACCGTATAACAATGGGACCAATTTGTGACTATATGCTTTCAAACCAAAAAAGAATTTCTAAAATCGGTTTATAATTGACAAAGTTATGAGGTAACAAACATTAAAAAAAAAAAAAAAAAATTCAACCGAACTGAGAACCTCCGCCTTTTTTTGAAGTCGGTTAAAAATGAAAAAGAGATTGTGTGTATCCATACCAATATTATTAATGTGAAAGTAGGTTTGTTTGTTTGTCCGTCTTTCACGTCAAAACTGATGCAACGGATCGACGTGACTTTTGGAATGGGAATAGTTTGGCAGCTGAAAAGTGACATACTTAGGCAGCCATTAGACATGACTGTCTAATGGCTGCCTAAGTAAGATCCGCGATCAAAATCAATGATCGCGATCCAGATTGACTGTGTACGAAGGTGATTGACGGCTCGCGATCTTGATCGCAAAATATCTACATAGTAAATCTCGATCGCGATCAAGATCACGATCAGTGATCGCGATCTGGATGGACTGTGTAATGGCTGCCTTAGGCTACTTTTTATCCCTGAAAAATATCACATTCCCGCGGGATAACGTCGTCGTTTAGTCCGAGCGGGGAAGTCGCGGGCGGAAGGCTAGTATTTTGATATGGAGACATGTCCTATTTGTGAGAGCTTGTAATTAACTTTCTTTAAGTAACAGGTATAAAATGTAATGATATACCATTTAATTATTTAATTTTAATCAAACATCATTTATGTAAGCTTTCCAAGTAAATAAATGACTAAGTAAGTTAGATAGAAAACTATTTTTAATATTCCTTTATTTTATTGGATGGTACCTACGGCTGAAGGCCTAAGTAGCCAGAGACGGTTAAATGACATAAAAAATGGTATAAGTGTAGGTATCTACGTACTGGCCACTTAGCGTTTATGAGCAAATTTTTCAAAATTACAGTGGTGACATTTTGTACTACATTGCGACAAACTTATTTCACAAAGTGGTTATTTTTACCACACTTTTATTAGCTTCACTTGTAACTAAGTCACAATGTAAGAAAATCTTGGAAATCAATTTTAACCTACTTCTAATTGTCGTATTGATTTGAAACTTTGCAAGTCTATATGAATCCGATGACAATACAATAATTTGCTACCATCGAGCTGATATGATGATGGAGTCAAGAGGTGGGCAATAGAACTCTTCAATGGCTGCTAGGAAACCCCTCGAGTTGAGGCTCATTTCTTTTGTTCTGATGAGACCTATTCGCTACGCTTGATGGTGAGGGTCTGATGATGGAGCAGGGAGGAAGCCAGTTCTTAAGGACCACTAGGAAACCCCTCGAGTTTGGCCTCCGTTGTTTCGTTATGATGACACTTATGAGTCGCAATTGGTGGTGAGGGTCTGATGATGGAGCAGGGAGGAAGCCAGTGGCACTCCTTAATGACCAATAGGAAACACCTCGAGTTCTGGCTCATTTGTTTCGTTCTGATGAGACCTATTCACTACACTTGGTGGTGAGGGTCTGATGATGGAGCAGGAAGGAAGCCAGTGACACTCCTTAATGACCAATTGGAAACCCCTCGAGTTTGGGCTCATTTGTTTCGTTCAAACGAGACCTATATGCTACATTTGGTGTCGAGGGTCTGATGATGTGATGATGGAGTTAGGAGGAAGCCAGTGGCACTCCTTAATGACCACTACGAAACCTTTTGAGTTTGGGCTCATTTGTTTCGTTCTGATGAGATCTATTCGCTACACTTGGTGGCGAGGGTCTGATGATGGAGCAGGGAGAAAGCCAGTGGCACTCCTTAATGGCCACTAAGAAACCCCTTGAGATGGGCACATTTGTTTCGTTCTGATGAGACCTATTCGCTACACTTGGTGGTGAGAGTCTGATGATGGAGCAGGGAGGAAGTCAGTGGCACTCCTTAATGACCACTAGGAAATCCCTCGAGTTTGGGCTCCGTTGTTTCGTTCTGATGAGACCTATTTGCTACACTAGGTGGTGAGGGCCTGATGATGGAGCAGGGAGGAAGTCAGTGGCACTCCTTAATGACCACTAGGAAACCCCTCGAGTTTGGGCTCATTTGTTTCGTTCTGATGAGACCTATTCGCTACACTTGGTGGTGAGGGTCTGATGATGGAGTAAGGATGAAGTAAGGGTTCGGCTCGCGCATCTGGTAACTAATAGACTCCACTTGAATTTGTAAAACAAATACATACAATCACGACTTTGAGTTATAATGTTTACGGGGTGGGCAGACACATGAATGGACTGTGAAATCGATAACCATCCATCCATAGCTTGCCATTTGTTAAACTAAAAAGTAAAAAATAAATATGTAGTTTAAAAAACTATAAAAACACACTTTTATAGGAACAGAGTAAAAGTACAAAATAACCGTCTATTCAGTAACTGAAATTAAAAAGCGTGGTACGCCCTTTGCAAAGCATGCATTCAAGTACTTAATATTGACAACGCGCACCACGCTTTTTAATTTCAGTTACTGAATAGACGGTTATTTTGTACTTTTACTCTGTTCCTATAAAAGTGTGTTTTTATAGTTTTTTAAACTACATATTTATTTTAGTACTAAATATACTGTTGACTGCCGGCAGTCCATTTTGACAGTTAATTTTGTATTGCTATGCTAGTGGCTCCTCCACGACCACTGTCACCGGGTCAGATATATTTGTGGCACTATACTTACTGTAGCGACATCTAGCGTCGAGTGGAAATGCGAAATAGAAATATTACATCAACAGGGTGAAAACTTCAGTTTTGGCCACTGCCCCGAGTGCTTACGTAGCTTAAAACATTTCGTTAATAACTTTGCTTGATAATATACTTTTTATCTATGACTTTTAAGTCATAATAACTATAGTAATAAATCTTTATGGCATAGGAATATTATTCAATAAACGCTTTTCAGTTTACATCGAATTAGATGTTTCTTTTATTTTATCTAAGTTAGTTAAGTACTTATTGATTTCTCGATGTATCTTTTAAAATTTGATTAACAAAAAACACATCAATCGGCACCCTTCGCACATTTTAAGTTTAAAAAATAGGTTTTTAATTTACTAAAATAAAACTAAATTTCGTAAGTATATGAATACTTAGTTATATGTTTTTTATTATGATTGTCCACGAATTTCTCGAAATCTAAAGGCATTATACAGGGTAAATTTTTAATCAGTGCACAAATTTTTAAGATCAACTCAGAATCGGTAAGTGAACAACTTTCTCCTAGAAAAATAAGTCGAAATATGACAAAAAAATTTTGACCCTTCATACAAATCGGACTGATCACGTGATAGATTTAGTATGGGAAGTCCAAAAAATTTTGTCATATTTCGACCCACGTTTCTAGGAAAAAGTTGTTCACTTACCGATTCTGAGTTGATTCTAAAAAATTTCCTGTACTTATTATATTTTTCCTTTTCAGTTGACAAATACTTTTTGGAGTCGTTTAAATTTTTTTAAGTAGTTTTTTTGTAATGTAAGAATTTAAAAATTTAAAGAAAAGTATAAGATACAATCTTGACAATTTTAGATATAAATTTTGTATTTTATAGATACCTACTTAAACCTATACCTTACGCCTTAGCCTTACGCCTATGGTAGGCGAAGGAAGTGAAAAACATCTTAAAGTGGCAACAGCGGGGGCTTTCACCCTACTTAATATAATCATTCGAATGTACTTTTGTGAAAGGTATATCGTAATCTTACTGACTTCCTGCGCCATCTATTGCTTAGTAGTTATGAAGCGAAAGAAGTGAAAATCATCTTAAAGTGGCAACAGAGGGGGCTTTCACCCTAATTAATATAATCATTCGAATGTATTTTTGTGAGAGGTATATCGTAATCTTACTGACTTCCTGCGCCATCTATTGCTTAGTAGATATAATGACGTAAATAACATGAAATCATTTTTATGATTTTATATGGGCCTGGATGGATTTCAATTTATATTATGTTTTGAAGCAGGTAAAAAAAAAATAACATGACTCATTATTAATTAAGACAGCGATTAAATATAACGTATTTTCATAATCATGTGGCGCCATCTATTTTAGTAAGAATCAGTTTTTGTATTTTCCCGTAGGAATAAGGGGTTTTTATTAAATTTATGTACCTACCCTATATGTTGACCCGGGTTATAAGCTATTACTATACAAAATTTGGTAAAAATCCGTCCAGTAGTTTTTGCGTGAAAAGCGAACATACAAACAGACAAACAGACAAACAGACAAACAGACAAACAGACAAAAATTTTAATATCTATCGTTTTGGGGTCTATATCCTGTACACATCACATAGCAGTTTTTTTTTTTAAATCTTTCATGCACAGACTTTTTTTCCGTTTCTGTTTTATTATATGTATAGATTATGACCCAAAAATAATATAAATTAAAATTAAGTTCAAGAACTAAAACTATTCATTCTAGGGAAAAGTGGCATACGACCACGGTCCACGGTTATCCTTTGAACATCACTATGAATATTTTTTAATTAAATACATTAAAATATGTTGACTTGTTTCACAATTTTTAGTGTGATTTTTCAGTACTCGGGTTTTAATTTTAGAACTTAATTTTTGTTTCTAAAATTATTTTGAAAATAGTTTGAAAGAAAGTTGTGTTAATCAAGAAAAAATTCAATACTCAAAGCTACATTAATTATAATACGATTAGATATCCTTACTTTTCTAATAGCCCGAGAGCCAAACTGATTCGCTCTATGGAGAGTGGAGACTCAACAATAATTCTATATCAGTAATTTCTTAACATAGAAAATTAGATTATCTAGTTTAATAAATAATTCATTAGTAATCCACCAATATTTATGACAGCGACATTTAAAAAAAACAAATACAAAGCTATAAAAATCTATAAATAATGGGTAAAAATGGTATAAGTTTATCCACTTTACATTTGAATACATTTATTAAATAACTTTCGTAAAAGTATATAATCCCTCTATATTTGTAAATGAAAAACAAATAAACTTTAAAAAAATCTCTACGTAAACTCGAATTAGCATTACACCTATTGTTAAAAATGCTATCAGAAACAACCGACTTCTTCCGAAAGTATTAGTTTCCCGTTTTATATCTTTATGGATTTCGACTTTGGTGCTTAGATATGGTGAACATAAACACATGTTCTCGATAAAATTGGTGATAGTATATTTGCTGAAAAAAGTGCACCAGTTTCGGGGTATAACTTTTTTTTATACCTTCCAATTCGATATTAAGTTGGATTCCAAAATATAGTCTCTTAAAATTATATTTTAAGGGCCGTTTACAAAAATTTGGCCTGTTATTGAATTTTTTACAAAAATATCGGATAGTTCTTGGGCTATAATGCGTGTAAACAGAAGTAAGGTAAATATTAGTGATCATTTAATAATGCCCTTTCCTCCGAACCAGATTGAACTGGTTAAAGCCGGCGAAGTATCGGCGATCCTTGGGTCAGCACGTTCATTCGCCGAGGTCGTGAAACTATGTCGGTTGTATCTCTATATCACAGTCTCGTGTTAGCTTTAGCTGTACTTTTCATTTGTGTATAGCTGATTAAAGGAAAAGGGGAATTAAGGATGAAAAGTGGAAGCACTGTACACCACTGAAATTTAATTAGAACAAACATTTTAGGGGTAACTTTTACTAAGTACAAACAATTTTTACTATATTTTAGCGCTTCGCCGCCCAGGGACACTCGCTTCGTTCGCTCGGCTCCTGCTGTTTTTTTGTCACAGTTCTAACCTAACCGAACATTACCTCTTTACTTTAAAGGGTTTTGAGATTTCTTAGTATTGCACCCCCTAGCTACACTCTTAACGTGCATTTGACTGCTTGTATCTTCAATTGGCGCATTATTATTAAGTTATGTAATAAATAATATGTCCAGGATAAAATAAAAAAACAACAAACAATAACAAAACGACATCAGCGCCTCTAGCGGGGCACAATGTAACTATTTTACGATATGACCGCTAACGATTGATCATTTCATGAAAAGTCCGCGCGTTTAGCTGTTCATATTGTTAATGGGAATATGACCAACGGATTTTGATAATTCCATGAAATACGAGTAGGTATTTTATTAAATGATCAATTCAATGACAGAGACATTCATCTTCTAAAATGTTTGCAAGTATTAATTAAAATCTGGTGGTGTATTTAAAATGGTTTTTTTTAAAAGACGAATTATTTACCTGTGTATGACACACCATTTCATAATACTTACTCCTCTTTTGTAGCTACTGTTCCTTTTGAAAATCATTATTAAAAAGACAAAGAAGTTAATGTAAAATTATATATGGAACTAATATAGTTCTTACCATATCCTCGGATACCATAGGTACTATACGGTTTTTACCACACTTTTATTAGCTTCACTTGTAACTAAGTCACAATGTAAGAAAATCTTGGAAATCAATTTAAACCTACTTCTAATTGTCGTATTGATTTGAAACTTTGCAAGTCTATATGAATCCGATGACAATACAATAATTTGCTACCATCGAGCTGATCTGATGATGGAGTCAAGGGGTGGGCAATAGAACTCTTCAATGGCTGCTAGGAAACCCCTCGAGTTTAGGCTCATTTCTTTTGTTCTGATAAGACCTGTTCGTTACACTTGATGGTGAGGGTCTGATGATGGAGCAGGGAGGAAGCCAGTGGCACTTCTTAATGACCACTAAGAAACCCCTCGAGTTTGGCCTCAGTTGTTTCGTTCTGATGAGACCTATTTGCTACACTTGGTGGCAAGGGACTGATGATGGAACAGGGAGAAAGCCAGTGGCACTCCTTAATGGCAAATAGGAAACCCTTTGAGTTCTGCCTCATTTGACTTTTTAGTCGCACTTGATGGTTAGGGTCTGATGATGGAGCTGGGAGAAAGCCAGTGAAACTCATTAATGGCCCCAAGAAAACCCCTCGAGTTTGGGCTCATTTGTTTCGTTCTGATGAGACCTATTCGCTACACTTGGTGGTAAGGGTCTGATGATGGAGCAGGAAGGAAGCCAGTGGCACTTCTTAATGACTACTAGGAAACCTCTCGAGTTTGGGCTCATTTGTTTCGTTCAGACGAGACCTATTCGCTACACTTGGTGGCGAGGGTCTGATGATGTAAAGATAGAGCTGGGAGGAAGCCAGTGGCACCCTTAATGACCACTACGAAACCTTTTGAGTTTGGGCTCATTTGTTTCGTTCTGATGAGACCTATTCGTTACACTTGGTGGTGAGGTTCTGATGATGGAGCTGGGAGAAAGCCAGTGAAACTCATTAATGGCCTCAAGAAAACCCCTCGAGTTTGGGCTCATTTGTTTCGTTCTGATGAGACCTATTCGCTTCACTTGGTGGTGAGAGTCTGATGATGGAGCAGGGAGGAAGCCAGTGGCACTTCTTAATGACCACTAGGAAACCTCTCGAGTTTGGGCTCATTTGTTTCGTTCAGACGAGACCTATTCGCTACACTTGGTGGCGAGGGTCTGATGATGTAAAGATAGAGCTGGGAGGAAGCCAGTGGCACCCTTAATGACCACTACGAAACCTTTTGAGTTTGGGCTCATTTGTTTCGTTCTGATTAGACCTATTTGCTACACTTGGTGGCAAGGGACTGATGATGGAACAGGGAGAAAGCCAGTGGCACTCCTTAATGGCAAATAGGAAACCCTTTGAGTTCTGCCTCATTTGTTTCGTTCTGATGTGACCTATCCGCTACACTTGGTGGTAAGGGTCTGATGCTGGAGCAGGGAGGAAGTCAGTGGCACTCCTTAGTGACCACTAAGAAACCCCTCGAGGTGGGCTCATTTGTTTCATTCTGATGAGACCTACTCGCTACACTTGGTGATGAGAGACTTGATGATGGAGCAGGGAGGAAGTCAGTGGCACTCCTTAATGACCACTAGGAAATCCCTTGAGTTTGGGCTCATTTGTTTCGTTCTAATGAGACCTATTTGCTACACTTGGTGGTAAGGGCCTGATGATGGAACAGGGAGGAAGTCAGTGTCACTCCTTAATGACCACTACGAAACCCCTCGAGTTTGGGCTCATTTGTTTCGTTCTGATGAGACCTATTCGCTACACTTGGTGGTGAGGGTCTGATGATGGAGTAAGGAGAAAGTAAGGGTTCGGCTCGCGCATCTGGTAACTAATAGACTCCACTTGAATTTGTAAAACTAAATACATACAATCACGCCTTTGAGTTATAATGTTTACGGGGTGAGCAGACACATGAATAGATTGTGAAATCGATTATCACCCATAGCTTGCCGTTTATTAAACTAAAAAGTAAAAAATAAATATGTAGTTTAAAAAACTAAAAAACACTTTTATAGGAACAGACTAAAAAGTACAAAATAACCGTCTATTCAGTAACTGAAATTAAAAAGCGTGGTGCGCCCTTTGCAAAGCATGCATTCAAGTACTTAATATTGACAACGCACACCACGCTTTTTAATTTCAGTTACTGAATAGACGGTTATTTTGTACTTTTTAGTCTGTTCCTATAAAAGTGTGTTTTTTAGTTTTTTAAACTACATATTTTTAAAACTTATAAGATGAAAAAATTATCATTAGGTGACATTTGTGAAAATTCTTTGTTTAAATTTCTGCAATTCTTTAGAAGTTCTGATGTTTTTAAATTAAGTAATATCATTCTAGTAACAATGAATCAATTACCCATCAAGTCAGCTGCGGAGAATCTATTGCGAACGCATTTTGTAATAGTAAAATTTTTTTTTGTTTTTCAAAAAAGATAAACCGCCTTCAATGCCTAACTGCAAACAAAAACTCATTTTCCGAAAACACGTAAAAATAAAAAAATAAATGAAATCATTCAATTCAAAGGACGAAAGTGTGGAACTTTTTTCTAGTTAATCTTGGAACTTACTGATCTGCTCCCTGATTCACAAACCGTCGGAAACGGAATCGGATTCGAATTCTGTGCTTTGTCTTTGTCTATTCTATAGTGAGTGCCAGAGACAGTGCATACATTCCGCTGTCAGGAGCGTTTCCGACGGTTGGTGAATCAGGGGGATGATTGAATATCTGATTGAAGTCAAGCCGAAAGTAACAAGAACAAAGACTTAATAACAGTTTACCTTCCACCATCAGTAACCTAAATTTCTTGAAAGAATACAACCAAAAGGTTTATTCGTGCATACTTTAACTCCTAAGCGTTAAGGAGGTTTACCTTCCATAATCAGCGTACCTAAATAACCTGAAAGATAACAACATATGAAACCTGAAAGATATAAATCTTTACGTAGCAGCGATATTGAAAGAATTATCCTCCAACTCCTATCCATTAAGGAGTTGTATCTTCCATCACCAGCTCATCATCGTGAGATGATGACTACCAGATTGAAAAACTTTAGAAAATATATAAAACACGTACACTACCTATAAAATTTGTGGGTTTTCCTCGATTTCCACTGGATTCCACTATCAGATCCTGACTTGGTAACAATGCGACTACATCAGGAGTATACTCTTTTGAATATAAAAAGAATAATTGAAATTGGTCAATAGTTCGCGAAGATATTGACGCGTAAAGTAGGAACTACCAGTCGACAACAATGTGTTTTTTCAGGATTCTGAAAAAACTTCCGAAGTGTCTACTGTAAATTTTTCGTGTTGTGTTGCGTTTTCGTGGACCAAATTGAAACTAGTACATGCGAGTATATCAGATAAATAAAGAATTATCAAAATCGGTTCACAATTGGCAGAGCTATCGTGGCACATACATAAAAAAATCAGACGACTTGAGAACCTCCTCCGTTTTTTTAAGTCGGTTAAAAAGAGCATGTAGCGCTGCTTGTGAATGTCGGAAAAGTGGCTTATTCTACAGAATAACCTCGAGCTTAGTGGGTATTCCTCCTTTCTGACCCCCCATCGAGTCTCCGCGACTGGATGGAGGGTCAGGAAGCGGCTAGGCGAGTCCCACATACCTAATCACCGTCCGCACACCAACGTGGACGGGGTATGCGTAAAAGCATTCCCCTAACTATAAAAAAAGGGTAACCTTGAGCTATTTCATTTTAAAATATATGAAACTAGCTGTGCCCGCGACTTCGTTCGCGTGGAATAGTGACTTTCGGCAGCATTTTTCATTTTTTTAGCTAATAAGGTTTTCGTTTTTTTGTGTGTTTAGTTTATATATATTAGTTTAGCGCTATGATACATATTAACATATTAAAAAAATATTTCACATAGCCTTCCGCCCGCGGTTTCGCCCGCCTGTACTACACGACGTTATCTTGAGGAAAAGTTATATTTTCCCGGGATATCAATTAGTCTTTGTCACTCTCTAGCTCCTAAAATATCCACATACTAAAAAAACACGCCGATCCGTTGCTCCGTTTTGACGTGAAAGACGGATATACAAACAATACAAACAGTATGTCAAAAGAAAGAACTTATCACGCTGAACAACTTCTCTTAAGATGCTATCTCATATAGTTTAACCTGGCTGCTAGGGTTCCACATCAGCTGGCCTAGCATGAACGGCTTTTATCATGCGATATGATATAGCACGTCATGCTGTCTTGCTTACCTACCCCACTAAGGTGGAAGCAAGACAGCAAGACGTGCTATATCATATCGCGTGATATAATGATGGTAATGCTAGCCAGGCAGGTGTACCAAGACCTTCAGACTTTTTTCGTCAATAGAAAATGCTCATCACATTTAACAATTTTCCATAAGACGGTATTTTTATATCTCTCATAGTTTGGCTGGACTGCTATGGTTCCACATCGGCCATTTCGATCTTCTAATTAAATTATAGCCTACCTATAAGTTGGCGACAACTAATAGCTATATAACAAAAAAAGTTTCATTAAAATCCGTTCAGTAGTTTTTGCCTGAAACGTGGACAACAGACAGACAGACAAAAAATTCAAAAACTATATTTTTGGTATTTGTTCCGTTTAAGAAGACCCTTGGTGGTATTTTTTCTATTTCTTTTCAATGTATACAGCCCCTGTACCGCCAAAAAAATATGGATATGGACATGGGCTTCATTTGACATTTGATGCCCATATTTTGTGCTTTTAAGGGCATAATATGGGCTTCAAATGTCAAATGAAGCCCATGTCCATACCCATAATTTTTAGCCGGTAGCCCCCTGAATAGAATCGCATACAGTTTTATAATAAGTATGAATTATTTTATTTATTTACTTTTGATGAAAGTTTTTTTGTTATACAGCTATTGATCATTGCCAACATATAGCTATAATTTATTTTGAAGATCGCAATTTCTGATGTGGAACCATAGCAGTCCAGCCAAACTATGAGAGATATAAAAATACCGTTTTTTTTCTGCTCATGAAAACAAACAAATTTTTATTATGGGACCAACACTAAAATCGCAAAAAACAGCCATTCCATACAAAAGTGCAAAAATATTTAATCAAAATGTATGGAACAGCTGATATTTTTTCGAGATTTCAGTGTTGGTCCAATAATAAAAGTTGTTTGTTTTCATGAGTAAAATAATCCCTAAAAATATCCGGGGTGATAAAAAAATACCGTGTATATTACATAAACAGTACCTACGTATTAACACATTAAAAATTTATATCACATAGCCTTCCGCCCGCGGTTTTGCCGCGTGTACTACACGACGTTTTTCCGAGGGAATGTGATATTTTTCCGGGATAAAATTAGCCTATGGGACTCTCTAGCTTCTAAACTATCCACATACTAAAAAAACGGGTCGATCCGTTGCTCCGTTTTGACGTGAAAGACGGACATACAAACAAACACACATTCACATTTATAATATTAGTATATATTGTATGATCACGCACAAATGTGGTGACCATCTACTGTGTTCCACAGTTTATTGAAACGAAGGTTTCTCATGCAAAATTAAGTTACTTAAAAGCTAGGCCTACCTTAACTTAGAGAATACTGTCCGTAATCCAGGGGGGCTGATGTCTGTCTCGCCGGCGCGCGCGCGCCTGGCCAAGATCTTCAGTCAACCCCGATGGGAAACTGTTATAGCTAACACTCTTATAACTACACAATGCCCTAATAGGCAGCTAAAACTTTCCCGGCGCTTTTCAAAGCGAACACACACGGGTCACAGGTGGCGAACTGAGCGCGAGTTGCGCGGACGGTGGTTGGCGGCGCACTGGTGGCCGCGGCCCGAAGCGCTTGCGTGTCGCCCGGCCCGGCTCGCTATCGCGGCGTGAACATCCCCCCGTCCCGGACAGTAGCAAACTGTCCGCCAACTCAATCTAAGGGCAGGCGAGAGAGGGTAGCGATCGCTCGCTTCAAAACAGAGTCCCCCACCAGGACCTCGGCAAACCTGGGCACACCATCCGACCCCGGATGAAGCTGAACAATGCGTCCTAAACGCCAGCGGAGGGGCGGCAGGTTTGGATCCTTTACCAACACGAGGTCTCCGGTCTTGGGTGGGGTCGTCCTATCCGACCACTTAACGCGTTGCTGCAAAATGTGCAAATACTCCAGATGCCAACGGCGCCAAAAACTCTGCGTAAGCTGCTGGAGCAATTCAAATCGCGAGAGCCGTCCGGAGGGCACTTCGGAATAAGGATATTCCGGCAAGGCGTTAAGCGGTCTGCCAATCAAAAAATGGCCCGGCGTAA
This sequence comes from Crambus lathoniellus, assembly GCA_949710035.1. Taxonomy (NCBI): domain Eukaryota; kingdom Metazoa; phylum Arthropoda; class Insecta; order Lepidoptera; family Crambidae; genus Crambus; species Crambus lathoniellus. The sequence continues at coordinate 28,315,330 of OX453300.1, read as the reverse complement.
GGGCCTCTAAATCATTCGCGTCCGAAGACAACGGACACAACGGACGCGAGTTGAGGACCGCCTCAACCTTACAAAATACGGTCGCGAGTTCCTCAAACGTGAGGACCGTCTCCCCAATAACGCGACGAAGGTGAGTTTTAGCGGCCTTTACAGTTGCTTCAAAAATCCCTCCCCAGTGGGGGCAGGATGGCGGGGAGTACTGCCATCGTACCCCTCTGCAAGAGAGTGTGGATCCGATCTCAAAATTATTCCTATCCAAAAATTCACAAACTTCCTTTAAATACCTATCGGTGCCCTTGAAATTGGTTCCACAATCGGACCTGATTAACGACGGCATTCCGCGGCGAGACACAAAACGATTCAACGTGGCGACAAAGGCTTCTGTGGTGAGGGCACTAACCACCTCCAGGTGGACCGCTTTAGTGGCCAAACAAACAAATACACACAAGTAAGCCTTTTCCGTTCTAGCATTACGAAGCCGCGATGTCTTAACGGTAAATGGCCCCGCAAAATCCGTTCCAACTCCTGAGAAGGGCATCGATTCGTTCACTCGATCGGCAGGCAAATCACCCATCTGGGGCTGCATCGTATCGGCGCGCAAACGATAACACGGGAGACAACGAAAAATAACGGATCGGATTATTCTCCGCGCTGACAAAATCCAGAACTCTCGTTGGAGGAGCGCGGTCAAAGCATTACAACCGGCATGAGCATTCTTTACATGTCGGTCTGTAATCAACAGTCTAACTAACGGTCCATCCTTGGGGAGCAACAAAGGGTGGCGTGATCCGTACGGCAGGTTGGCATGTCTGAGCCTACCTCCGACACGCAGCAATCCGGTACTGTCCAAGAAGGGATTCAACCGCACCAAGGGTCCCTTCAACTTGGGCTTACTTGAGCGCAGGGTTTTCAGCTCCGGTTCAAACTCTCGCTGTTGCGTCACTCGCAACCAATGCAACAGAGCGTCTTGCCGCTCTTGTGGGGCGAGGACCGGAGACAACGATTTCTCCTGAGGATGGCGACAATTTCGCACAAAGCGCCTCATCCAAGCAGTCACGCCGAGCAACTTATCAAGAGAACTGTAGCGGTCTAACAAAAACTCCATCTGCGGAGCCGCCACCGTCTCCACGGCGTGAACACGCATGCCTAGGTCTGGGACTCTGGCCACAGCCGGGGTGGCAGGCCATGAGCGCTCAGGCCGTAACAACCATGATGGACTCCACCATAGGTGGTGGTCCACTAACTCAGGCGCCTCGCAGCCGCGGGAGGCACAATCTGCGGGGTTCAATTCGCCCGGTACGTGGCGCCAAATCAACGGGGCCTTTGAAGTCTGAATTTGTGAGACCCGGTTGGCCACAAAAACCTCAAGGGTGTGGACTGAACTCTTCAGCCAACAAAGGACGACCTGGCTGTCAGACCACGCAAATATCGACTCCAAGTCGACACCGTTTCCCAAGGTGTCGGCAACATGATTGAGTAGCCGTACTAAGAGAGTGGCGCCGGACAACTCCAACTTCGGAATGGTTAGCCTAGTCCGAAGGGGGGCGACCTTACTCTTGGCCGTAACTAAGTGTACGGCGACAACGCCTGCTGCATCCACCGTTCGGATGTAAACGGCTGCCGCGTATCCGCTTTCGGACGCGTCACAAAAGCCGTGCAGGGAGGCTTTAAACTTTCCCGAAGGCAGCATTTGCCTCGGTATACAAACCCGATTGACGTCGGGTAGGGATGACACGAACCTCACCCACTCTCGTAGGAGGCTACCAGAGAGGGGCTCATCCCATGACAATTCCGCAGCCCAGAGCTCCTGTAGGAAGCACTTCATCGAAAACACTACAGGGCTGAGCCAACCGTTCGGATCAAAGGTACGGGCTACAGTAGACAGCACCGTGCGTTTAGTCCAGACCTTTGGGTCTGGCAGTTCCAATCTATATGTGAACAAATCCGGGACTGGTCGATACTGGACTCCCAAAACAGACAGCATGTCTGGAGTCTCCGGATTTTCAAAGAGGAGCGGCTCTTGCTGGTGGTCCTTAGGCAAATCTGCCAATAGGTCCGGTGAGTTAGACAGCCACTTCCGCAACTCATAGCCACCAGCCCTCAAGAGCGCAATCAGCTCATCACGTAAGACGAGAGCCTCATCTAAGCTCGAGGCCCCCGTGCAGATATCGTCGACAAATAAGGCCCCCCCCTCAATAAGAGCAGATGCCCGGGGATAGCGTAGCCGTTCGCGCTCTGCGAGCTCCAAAAGCGAACGGATCGCCACAAAGGGGCTCGACCGCAAACCATAAGTGTTGGTGTTCAGCTCGTAAGCCAACATCGGATCCTGGGGATCCTCACGCCAAAGGATGAGCTGGTATCGTCTATCCTCCGGGTGAATCACGGTCTGTCTGAACATCATGCGGATATCGGCCACAAAGACGACAGCGTGCCGGCGGAAGTTGGTCAAAACATCACAGACATCGTGATGCAACTTCGGCCCCGCATGCAGACACTGATTCAACGACACTCCGGTTGACGTGGGCGCTGAACCATCAAAGACCACGCGGATCTTCCCATTGGAAGTCTTCAAAACAGCGTGGTGTGGCAGGAAGTAATGTTCCACATTACGCCAGTCCAACTGCGAGATGGACATGTGCCCAAGGTCCAAATACTCCCGCATGAAGTCTATATACTTCTCCTTGAATGCGGGATCCCTGGCCATCCTACGCTCCATGGACAACAATCTCTTCTCGGCCATCGGCCGGGAGCTCCCTAAAGGAGGGCGAACCGCCAAGAAGGGCAAGCGGGTAATCAAGCGACCCGAGAGGAGGCGCCCAGTGTTGTTCTGGTAGAACAATTCGCACTCCTCCGCTAACGGATCCAACCGCTTGGCAGTGGGGGGTTCCTCCACCTCCCAAAACTTTTGGAGAACGTCGGACAAAGTAGAACCGACAATGGTCTGGCGGTCTACCGACGGGGTCTCTGGTGTCTGTGGTACCTTTCCCATCACCACATGACCCAGCGACGAGGACAAGGCGACAAGATCGGCTGTCTGCAAAACTCGCTTGCTTCCACACAGTACACGACCGAGGACATCCGCACCAATCAACAAGTGTATTGGGCCCGGTCGGTGGAAGGAAGGATCAGCCAAAGCCAGTCCAGACGTCAGCTCAATCGTGGATGGCGGCACTCGCACTTGCGGGAGTGGTCCAACCACCTTATCAAAGACTATCGCCGAAGCACCGATCTTCGGCCTTGGCGTGAAGTGGGGGGAGAAGGAGAACTCAACTCGACCAATCGGATCAGGGATCCGCGAGTCTCCCACCCCCCGTACCGCTTCGTGATGCGGCACAAGCAAAAGACCCAGCTGTCGGACAAGCCACCTGGACATTATGCACCCCTGGGCACCTGAGTCCAAAAGGGCACGCACCGTGACAACATTGCCCTTAGGTCCCCAAACATTCACGGAGGCTGTTGGCAACAGCACAAGCTCCGGAGGGGTGGTTGGGTCCGACAGGGGCGCCATTAAAAATTTTGGGGGGGTACTTGTCCCCCTCGCGCCTGAGTCGGCGCGCCAAATGTGGGACGCTCGTACCGGGCGAGCGGGTCCCAATCGGGTACATACTGGCCCCGACCAACAGCACTCCTAGGTGCAGGGTAATACCCGTGTGGGGCGTGCCTCGGTGCATAGTACCCCAATCGAGGCCTCTCCATTAGGGGGGGGGAGTAGCAAATAGGGCCCGTGCCCATCGCCACCGTGGCGTACTCTTGTGGTACCCCCCTACCCCCGCCCGTGGCGGGGGCGTCTCTCCTATAGTTCCCCCTCTCCGGGGGGGACTGAACGGGGGGGCTAAGCCCCGCCGAATCTCTAGGGGACCGGTTCCGGGCTGCCGGGCCCCCGCCCGTGCGCGAGGAATTCGAACCCCGGTCGCTCCCGGCGTCCTTGCGGTCCAAACAAAGGAGGGGGTGATGCCTCCCTCCGCAAAGACGACAATCCTCGGTCTGGGGACACGCCGACTGCATGTGTCCCCCCAAACACCTATAGCACCATTGGCGCTGTCTAGCAACGGCCCTCCGTCCCTCTGGGCGGAGGCCTCTAAATTTGGCACATTCGTGCACCATGTGCCTATCTCCCCTGCAATACCTGCACCGCTCACTCGGTGCGGGGGGAGGGGACTGCTGGAAGGCAGCATATCGATTGGTCGGGCGACGGGGCTGTTCCCTCGCCGCCACCATACGACCAACACCTGGAACCGGGGCGGGCTCCAGGTGGTCCGTCACCCTACATTCGTCCTCCAAAAAACGAAGGAGGTCCGCGAAGGGCGGGAGATACGAGGCGCTGTCGCCTCCGTACCTCTGCTCGAAACGCCCCTTCATTTCAGCGGGCAATTTGGCGAGGACTATGTGCAGCAGTACAAAGGACCACTGATCCACCGGCAGGTCCAATCGCCTTAGGGAGTTGGCCGCTGACAGTAGCGGGTTCAGCAACTCCCTCCGTAACAGGTGTACCCGCGTGATTCGCGGGAGGGCCAAAATCGTGGCCACGTGGGTGTCCGCCAGTAACCGGACATTCTGGTACCTGCTAACCAAAAGCTGGCGAGCCACCTGGTAGTTGTCGTCGCTGATGAGCAGGTGCTGGATTACCGCGCTGGCCTCTCCTCGCAGGGAGGAGCGCAAATAGGCCAACTTCTCACTAGGGGATAAGTCCCGTCGTGAATCCACCAAACTGTCAAACAAATTAATGTAGCCCATCCAGGCTGACAGATCCCCATTAAAAGTGGGAATCTCCAGCGTAGGTAATCGGCCTAGCAACGCCGTCGGGGTAGGTTTGACCTCCCCGCTCAAAACCGGCTCCCCCTTCCGAACAGCCAGGGCCCTCTCAGCCGCCTCCGTGAACTGGTCAGCCAGCTCATAGGCCTGGGCTACATCCTGCTCCAGCTGTTCCGACACGGCATCATCAGCTGGGGGGTTCTCCAAATAATGCGCGCGACACTCCATGGCGTGGCGCTCCAGGTCTTGCAGCCGAGCTGCCAGCCCGCCATACCGAGCTAGCAACGCGCCTACCCGGTCGGCTCGGTCTATTAATGTGACCGCACAAGCAAGCCAACGCAAAACTCCTTGGATGCCGGCCCTGGATACGGCGAGCGGATTCGTAGGAGCCATTTATAATCCGTTTTATAAACAAAGCAAACAAAGAAATATAAAAGTGGTAAACATCAACAAAAAAACAATAGAAATAGGTCGCGTCACGATAATATAAAACACACGATAATATAAATTCGGACGACATACACGGACCCTACTATTTTCATAAATTATTAGCAACTTACCAATTTCAAGGGCTAACAATATAACGGTATAAACAAAACGTATAGGATTAACGGTATGGCATAACGGCACGGCCAAGTCAACCTCGCAAATCAACTACTAAACCGTTATCAACAAACAAAAACAAAACTATTTTTAATAATAATACTCGTAATTTAATACTACTAATAATTAAAACCACTTTCCTCTTTTTTAACTAGGCAAGCGGACTCGGAACAAACACTAGTATGTGGTACTAATAAACAACACTTTCGAACGAAACTATTCGTCAAATAAATCCGGACACACAAAAAAAAATATACACATCTAGGCGAGTAAACTCGTATCAAAACACTAGTATGTGACAACAATTATATAAGTGTCTATCTATTATCGGATCCACCAAGTGAGAAACATTCGCTTCGAGAATTTACTAGAACAATTTCTTAGTACTTCAATCGTCTCGGCATACCCTCGAGATTTCAACAAAAAAAAAAAATTTTTAGGTACGCTTTTTAGGTACGCTTTTTATTTTTACTATGAAATTTTATGTAGTTAATTTTAATATGAAAACTAATTATATCAACTAAGCTCTGCTACCAAAAATATGATCACGCACAAATGTGGTGACCATCTACTGTGTTCCACAGTTTATTGAAACGAAGGTTTCTCATGCAAAATTAAGTTACTTAAAAGCTAGGCCTACCTTAACTTAGAGAATACTGTCCGTAATCCAGGGGGGCTGATGTCTGTCTCGCCGGCGCGCGCGCGCCTGGCCAAGATCTTCAGTCAACCCCGATGGGAAACTGTTATAGCTAACACTCTTATAACTACACAATGCCCTAATAGGCAGCTAAAACTTTCCCGGCGCTTTTCAAAGCGAACACACACGGGTCACAGGTGGCGAACTGAGCGCGAGTTGCGCGGACGGTGGTTGGCGGCGCACTGGTGGCCGCGGCCCGAAGCGCTTGCGTGTCGCCCGGCCCGGCTCGCTATCGCGGCGTGAACATTGTATGTCAAAAGAAATCACGCTGAACAACTTCTCTTAAGATGCTGTATTTGTATCTCTTATAGTTAAGCTGGGCTGCAAGGGTTCCAAATCTTTTTCCAAAGATCTTTCGTACCAAAGAAAAAAGTACGTGAGCGTGTTGGTTTTAAAATTAAGTCTATCGATATATATTATCAAAATGTTCGGGGTCTGCGCTCCAAAACTAGTACTTTTCTACAAAATGTGACTCAGAATTGCTTTGATATTATATAGCGTTGACCGAGACATTCCTGACGAGTTCTGTATCAGACGGCGAACTTTTCCCATCGAACTACGTGGTGGTGCGGAGGGATCGTTCAAATGACTGCGGGTGGGGAGGGGTACTACTAGCAGTGAAAGACTGTTATTCAGTACGTGAAATTACTGATATTGATTCGATGGTGTCTGAAATTGAACTAGTTTGCGCCATTATAAGCTGTAATAAATTCAAACTTTTATGTTGTGTAGTGTACTTACCCCCTAGCTACAAGGATGATCAATATTTGAATGTGTTAACTTGTATAGAAAATGTAATTATGACTTATGCAGACCTGAATGTTTTAGTAGTAGGTGATTTTAATTTGAATTCCTGTAGCAACAACGCGAGAATTAATTTAGACTTATTTTGTGATGCTTGTGGCCTCAAACAGCATAGTAATATACTTAATAGTCATGGCGGCATGTTAGATCTTGTCCTCAGCAACTTTGATCTTGATCAAATTGAGGTTTCCGCGGGTTCTGAGCCGTTCGTACCAATTGATAAATTTCATCCTCCTCTTGAGGTTATAGTCAAGTTCCCATGTTCGTCAGCGCCGCCGCCGCCGTCCTTGCCTCGGCCCGCTCCAGACTCTGGATCTCATCCCGATTGGAACTGGTGTAGGGCTGATTTTCAGGGTCTGTATGTAGCTATAGGGGAACTGGATTGGTCGGAGGTTCTTGCCACACCTGAATTAAACCTGGCTGTTGAACTGTTTTACAACAAACTATACAGTTGTATTAGTAGATTTGTTCCACTTAAACGTCCTCTTCTTAAGCATAGTAAATACATTTATCCGAAATGGTACACAAAAGAAATTATTCATTATATAGAGCATTTACATTTAAAAAGGTACAAAGCTGAAGGGAAAGAATTTAATAGAGAGATGTTTAAGTATTATAGGTGGCATGTCAAAAATTTAGTTGACAATGCTTATAAGCAGCACTTGAAATTTACAATAACATTATTGACGACCCAGTTAAATTCTGGGCATATGTAAAAGACAAAAAGAAGAACCGAAGACCTGTAGGTACTTATTTGCATCATGGGGAGCCAGTGGTCGGTCAGGCTGCGGCTGACGCTTTTGCTGAATATTTTGGCTCAGTATTCCTTGCCGAGGCACCTCATTTGAGTCCCACAGACGCTGCCCGTGCAGCGGATATGTGTGCTAATTCCGATTGCGTTTTTATCGAGCAGATCGATGAATCCGATTTGGCGCGTGCAGTTAGACGTCTTAAGCCGAGGTCGTCAGGTGGACCCGACGGCATCCCTGTATTTGTTGCAAAAGATTGCAGTTCGGCTTTCGTAACGCCGCTCTTGTTTCTTTTCAATCTAGCCTTAAGACTTTCGGCGTATCCTGAAAATTGGAAACTAACAAGAGTGACACCAGTTCCAAAGGGTGGAGCCGGAAACAATGTTTCAAACTTTAGACCAATTGCAGTTCTATCGGTCTTTGCCAAGATCTTCGAGACTATATTGAGCTGCCTGATTAACAAGCAAATTAAAAATTCTTTACATGATTGCCAACATGGTTTCCGTAGGGCTCGTTCTACTACTTCTAATCTGGTAGCTCATGTAGACTATTTCTATGCAGAAATGGATGCTGGTAGGCAGGTGGATACTGCCTACTTTGATTTTAAAAAAGCGTTCGATCTAGTGAATAATGATGTTTTAATGCAAAAGTTGGCAAAAATCGGATTTGGACAAAAACTCTTATTTTTTTTTCTAACTACCTTCGCAATCGGTGTCAGTTCGTAAGAGTGGATGGCTTTGAGTCCGGTAATTACTACACCAGATCCGGCGTAAGCCAAGGTAGTACCTTAGGGCCTATGCTTTTTCTCATCTTCGTTAATGATCTGCCAAACTGTGTTGTTTCTTCGAAATGTCTTATGTTTGCAGACGACCTTAAGTTGTGTTTAGGAGTTGGTACCGTGTCTGATTCTAAGGCTCTGCAAGCCGATATCGATGCTGTAACTAAATGGAGTAGCCAAAATCATCTTCCATTCAATACTGACAAATGTAAAATTATGACATATACACGAAAACTCTGTCCTATCAATAACTATTATAATATTCACGACGCACCGATGGAAAGGGTTAATGACATTTGTGACTTAGGTTTGATAATGGACTGTCAATTAGATTTTCACAAACACGTGTTAACGATTTGTAAGGCTGCAAATAAAACACTTGGTTTCATACTAAGGACTTCTGCACAGTTTGATGATCTGCGAGTTGCAACGGTGCTTTACAATGCTTATGTGCGTAGTAAACTTGAGTTCGGTGCAATAGTTTGGAACCCGCATGAAGATAAATATTGCCTGATGATTGAGCGGGTACAAAGGAAGTATGCTCGTTGGTTATACAAAAAAAAGTTCGGTTACTATCCGTTCCTTTACCCGTCTTTGTTTGTATCGGGCATGGTAGACATGGATACCCTCAAATTGAGGAGATTCATGCAGCTATTGATGTATTATCTTGCTATAATACACAACAAAGTTGACAGCCCAACTATACTGGGTGAAGTGGGGCTGTTAGCTCCCAAGCGTCTGGGTTGGGATGAGGAGGGGACGGTTGCACCGCGACGACAGCCGCGCCTGAGGGCCTACTCTGAAACGCAAAACCCGAAACTTCGTTATACCCGTCCCTCGCACGCTCGAGTCATGACAGAATCGAGTGACAGGGACGGGGCTAACCGAAGTTTCGGATGTGCGTTTCAGAGTACGGTCCCTGCTGCGGCGGCCTCAGGGACCGTACTCTGAAACGCTAATCCGAAACTTCGGTTAGCCCCGCCCCTTTCACTCGATTCTGTCCCGACTAGAGAGTGAGAGGGACGGGTATACCGAAGTTTCGGGTTTTGCGTTTCAGAGTAGGCCCTCAGGCCCGCACTACGTATGCTGCTCATGCACCCACTACCAGTGCTTTGCGTATTATTGGAGATATGCTTGCCCATGACTATAGTATTGACCTATTTGCTGACCGCTTTGGAATATTATGTTCAAAAGCCCTATTGTATATAAGCATACTAATGAATAACAAATTGATCTAATACTATTATGACATCACTTTATGAATAGCTGCTGTGAAACTAGTGCTGACATCTTGTATTGCCTTTTGTAATTTATAATGTGACTTTATTTTAATTTTATATTCTGTTTTTTTTGACATCTTATTTTTTTTTTATATCTTATTATTGACTTTGTATTTAATTGTAATTGCTTGACATTCATACAGTTTATTAATTTATTGACATCATAATATTGTAAATTTTAAGCTTCTGACATATATTTGTATTTTTGACATACTGGCGCTTTGGGACCACTGTAAGTCAGTATGTACACAATTGAATTGAATAAATTGAATTGAAATTGAAAATCAGGAGTACCAGACCTTCGATATTTTTCCGTCAATAGAAAATGTCCATGACGTTAAACAACTTTTCCTAAGACGCTATGTTTGTATCTCATATAGTTTAATCTGGCTGCTAGGGTTCCACATCAGGTGTACCAGACCTTCAAACTTTGTACGTCAATAGAAAGTGCTCATCACGATTAACAATTTTCCTTAAAACGGTATTTTTATATCTCTCATAGTTTGGCTCGACTGCTATGGTTCCACATCAGAAATTGCGATCTTCAAAATAAATTATGGCTATACTTGTTGGCAAGGACCAATAGCTGTATAACAAAAAAACATTCATCAAAATCCGTTCCGTAAACTTTTTTGCCGACGTCATCACACGAAAAAATTCATCCCCTGTTTTCACCCTCTTTAGGGTAGTTTTTTTACAAACTTTGAATGTCGTATTTATTTATCTAATCAAAAGCCTATAATAGTAGATTGTTTAGCAAGGGATGTATGGCACCCATAACAGTCGAGTGTTTTGGCGCACGAACGAAGTGAGGGCGCCGATAGTTCGAGACTGTTATGGGTCCATACGCCCGAAGTAAACACTCTACTTTTTATTTTGAATATGAGGTAAGTAAAAATAAACAGAAATGATCTAAAAAATATTTTTCCTATGGCCGCGGAATTTTCGAAAGACTAACTTTTTTGTTCATTTTCTCAGGAAGGCAAGGGAAACTAAGTCCATACAGTCTTGTTTGGTGTTTGACCCGTACTCTATGCAATTCCATGAAATTAATAGCCTGATTTTTTATGTTACAAATAACTTATTTGGTTTAATCTGTTTCTAAAAACGCATTCTTTAAAAAAAAAAAATGTTTTAGATATTAATAATAATTCTACAATATTAATTATTTTATATAATAGCAAAACATGGCTGTATAGGCTTCTGTACCTTTGCCTGTATACTTTTGGTAAATAAATGTCCAAAGAGATTAGACTCTACACACGTTCCTATCCGACCTCCGATCCGATTCGGTCTGCTCCCAGACCAAATCGGAACGTGTGTAGCGTAGATTTGGTCTGGGAGCAGACCAAATCGGCTGTCGGATCGGAACGTGTGTAGAACAGATGCTATTACAGATTTTGACATGACCCCTCCTATTCCTTTTTTAAATTTTATAACGGCCCTAGGGCCGCCACTTACCACTTTCAACCCGCATTTTAGGCAAGTTAGCAGTTACTTTCAGAATATGAGACATGAAAAATAATTTTGAAGCTTCTAGCTTTAAAAATGACGTAATTTCCATACAAACTTTCATCCCCTATTACAACCCCTTACAGCCCTTTGTTCACATAAAAAAGTAGCCTATGTCCTTTCTCAGGCTCTAGACTATCTCTGTACCAATTTTTATTCAAATCGGTTCCGTAGTTTAGGCGTGATTGTGTAACACACAGACAGACAGATTCGCATTTTCGCATTTATAATATAACTAGCTTTCCGCCCGCGGCTTCGCCCGCGTGGACTTCACGACGTTATCCTGCGGGAATGTGATATTTTTCCGGGATAAAAAGTAGCCTATGTTCCTCTCCAGACCACAAAGTATCTGTATCCCAAATTTCAGCCAAATCCATAAAGCCGTTTTGGCGTGATTGAGTAACAAACATCCAAACATCTAAACATCCAAACATCTAAAGTTTCACATTTATAATATTAGTAGGAAGTAAGGACGTAAGGAAGTAAGGATTTAAAGAAACCAACATTTTATTGATTTTATTTTTTGCCCTTGATTTGTTCTTTTTACTAAACCACTAAATATCATTGGCAATAATTGGTTACGTTTCTAGAAAATTATTTCGCAATTAAATCGGACCGTTTTATTACATGATAAGATCATCAGCAAGACTGGCATTCATTAGTTTTATTTTGTTAAAGAATTGTTTTGATATGAAGACACCTACTACATGGTTCGTTAACGATGTTGATAAACTGTAATATAAAATAATGACTAGGTATTATTATATCGAAGAATTAAGTTCCGATACGTTTTCTGATACTTAGCTTAATGTTGATGATGTGATTTTATTTTAATCGCGACAATAATTATATAATTAACTTTTATTTCAAACCGTCTCATAGCCAAACGATCATGATTTTTCTCTCTCTAGTGGGACCTCTCTTATGATAGCAGTAGGTCATGGATTCATCTAGCTTATACCACAGATTACTAAATAGTTACTACTTATACCTATATAGAGTGAGATTGGTATGTTGTACGAAAAACCTACACGGACCAAGAAGGAGGTTTAATAAAAAAGACTGGTGTACGCAGTGACAAAAATCGCCGGGCATGTATGAAAAGATTGATGAATGTGAATGAAGCGAAAGAAGTGTAAGTACATGGATCGTAGCAGGTGGCGATCCATATTTTAGTCTCTGTCTACCCCCGCCCCGTCCCCTGGGAAATAGGCGTGAGTGAGTATATTATGTATGTATGTATTTATAAGTTTGAAACCACGCGCGTGATTCATCAAAAAGGCATATGATATGGCGTTCATTATCGCGTATATTGTTTAGATTTTTTTGTCTCAAACAAATAAAAGTTATAAGTACCAACTCATCCGTCTAATTACGTTATACTCTTATGAAACAGTATCAAATCGGAAGAAAGCACGTGAGGGAGATATGGGCTATGCGTCTGCGCTGAAAAGGCACGGGCGCGGCCGGCGCCCGCCGGCGCGTGGCTGACGCAAGCACGCGCTCGGCCTGCGTGAGACGGCTACTATTTATATTATATTATAATATAACGCTAGAAATTTACAAGTGTTTTAAAAAAACTTTTGGCAACTTTTCAGGTACCTATGCGTGATCTAATTATTCGGTAAGTATAGGAATGGCAATATTGTACAGAAATTAAATCTTTTGCTTTTTACAATTAGGTACTTATATTTGGAAATGCTTCATCGTTATATTAGCAAATAAAACAAAAACATAATTTTTAAATAAGTACGTTGATATTTAAGGCTTTAGGACAGACCTATTCATTTTTTTGTTTGACTTTACTTGCCATTAATAGAAACTCTTTAATTATTTGTGGATCTACATAATACTCTTCCAAACTTAATCTACTTAAGTATATGTCAATATGTTATCCGGGGTCAGATCCCAGTCCCAAATTCCCAGACCCTCAATATTTATCTTACTTACCTAAAAGTTGTACCATTTTTAACAATCAATTGGATCTCTACTTTTTTTAATTCCCATCGGATGAATGCAATAGAGAGTGACCGAAGTAGTTCGTATTTTAGCTGACTTTGAACATTGGCAAAGTTGCGTCAGTCACTACCTGCGCAAGAGATGGGCGCGCAAACGAGTTTGCGATGCTATACTTTTTATTATTAGAATAGTTTGTTGACATAATGTAGAGAATGTTGAATATTCAATAGATAATGGTGATTAATTGCTAATGAACTAAAATGTCTAAAGAAAAAACATAATTATTAGCTTGTTTTTTCCATTTTAGTGGTAAATTTTTTGCAGTCGGGTTTTTGTTTTTTTTTTTCATAATTAAGTATGTTTTTAATTTAGACATTTTAGTTCATTATCAATTAATCACATTTAGAAAGTAGGTAAGAACTAACAAATTTAATAACTACTTAATTATTTAAATTAAAAAATATATTTATAAAAAAATAAAACCGCTTTCAAAAAATTACAGCAAAAAGTAAGAAATAATCCCTTTGATTCTGTATTCACCACCAAATAACGTTAACGTAGGTACTTAAGTACTTTGAAGTCTAGTTTGATGACAGATTTTTATCTAGTTTTTTCTTTAATTATATTTAAGTACTTATAGTGTTTTTTTACTGACCGAAGTTTGAGATTTGCTTACCTACCCTTATTTTTTATGTTCTATAATTCTTGAATTTCGGAAAAAATTAAGTTGATTATTTTTTCCGAAAGTAGGTAATCCTTGATTTACCTATTTATTACTACTAGCCTTCCGCCCGCGTGAACTATGCGACGTCATCCCGCGGAGATGTAATATTTTTCCGAGATAAAAGTTGCCTATGTTACTCTCCAACACCTAAACTATCCCCATATCAAAAATCATGTCGATCCGTTGCACCGATTTGACGTGAAGACGGGCAAACAAACAGACAAACACACTTTCACATTTATAAATAAATAAATAAAATGAAATGTGTTTATTTCGGAAGCAGAGTCCAGAGGGCTAGTAACAATAAAAGTTAATCATTATGTTAGTATACAGGGTGTTTTTCTATAAGTGCAATACCTCTTAGGTGGTGATTGTGCTCATGAATATGAACAACTTTTACTATGGGGCCAACTCTGCAACTCAACAAAAAAACCAGCTGTTTCATACAATTTGTTAATACCTACCTGACCAGAATGTATGGAACAGCAGATTTTTTTTGTGAAGTTACAGAGTTGGCCTCATAGTAAAAGTTGTTCATATCACGTCTGTACAATCACCACCTAAGAGGTATTGCACTTATAGAAAAACACCCTGTATTTAAATTAGAGACAACTAATCGAGGTGTCGAGTTGGACGCGAGTCCAGTTTTGCATAATGACATTATCCACGTCTAACCTCGCCTGCACCAGCTTTTTAGCACCAGGCTGTTGGTGCTGCTCCTTACCCGCTGTAACAAGGACTTTCGTGTTTTTTTGCGCTTTCTAATGATGGCCGAGAGGCTATCAACTGTAGCTACCGCTAGCATCCCTCAGCGATTGCAGCGTCGAGGCAACCCCATCAGCCCCCTGAATGCATTATTATACTGAGTGCGAAGGGCCCTATACCACAGATTACTAAATAGTTACTAACGTAACCTATATGTTCGTTTTGTATAATTTGTTCACAGGCTGCACGTGTATAGGGTCAATAGTGACAATATTCTTAACATTTTCAGTGCAACGCAAAAACCTGTGGGACAGCATTGCCCTAACGCATAGTGCCCTTATAATATTAGTATGGATTTTAACATTATTTTACGCAATTACTGTCATTCGAGTTCTAAATGTTTATTATCTAGTAAGTACTTAGTTCTGAAGATGAAATGGTTGTAGTTTATTATCTGTTTCTTTTTACACAGGAAAATGCATTTTCTCAATATTTTCCCGTTCAGAAGGCATACATATGTATAAGGATGATGTAAATATTGAAAATAATTCATGTGCGTCTGCGTACTATTTGTTTTTACGTGTCTCGTATTCGCGGGGGCTCCATTCACAGCGGGCGTGGCGGCGGCGTCGACCGATAAATGATAGCAGCGCGCGCGCAGTTGCGTCACCCGCGCACCGCGGCCACCGCGTGGCGGGGCGCGCCTCACCCGCAGACAGACCGGAAGGACATACAGCACGTGGCACTTTACGTTCCTTGTAATGTAATGCAAATTGATAACGAGCCATTTTTGGATTTTGTTTATGTTTTCTAGCTTTCGACGTCGGCTGTTTTGTTTTATGCTTCGTGTGGAATACCACCTTTATTTCAGTTTGGTAACTAAGCCAGTAGCCGAATTCAGGCGCTTTAATCCGGCGCCAGTAAGTAGGCAGTTGTTTTTTACAAACCAAGGGTGTTACAAAAAAAAACGTTTAGGTACACGAAGGTAGGTTCGATAGGTATTTATTACTCTAATGTAAATAAAATACGAAGTCTTTTCTACGTTTTATTAAAACGTTATAATTTCTTCTGAAAATCTCTATGATTAACTTCATTATCAATTTTAATGTGTCGTGTGGCCGAAACTAAATTTATCAAATAAATATTTTCCAATGTAATATAATAATATTAAAAATACTATAAATTTTAAAGTTTAGATGTTTGGTTGATTGGATGTTTGTTGCTCAATCACGCTAAAACGGATAAACAGATTTGGCTGGAATTTAGGACACAGGTACTTTGTAGCCTGGAGAGGAACATAGGCTACTTTTTATCACGGAAAAATATCACATTTCCGCGGGATAACGTCGGGTAGACCACGCGGGCCGCGAAGCCACGAAGCCGCGGGCGGAAAGCTAGTAAATAAATAAAAATTAGAAACCATCACATACCTACTACCTAGTTACATTGTTCCATTACCAAAAATATAGTAGCTTTGTGCACAAGTGTTATAGAAATTGGAAACAAACACGGGTATTACCACGTACACATAGAAATATTAATTTAATTGTAAGTAAATAAGACTCTGGAAATGCGGATAACCTTGTGAAAAATATATATAGAAACATTAGTAGAAATATATTACCATATGTGTCCATCCATCTCTGCTTTTACAAGATGTCATATTAATGAGAAACATGCAAAATTATTTGTAAAAGCTGTTGAAATTACATAAGCCGTGAACTAGAACTCTAATTGCTGCGTATGCACACATTTCGTTCCGTCGGTCGTAATTTCGCGCGTGTGTTTCGCGGTGACTCTGTCGTTACGATGGTTGCGTCATCTTTGTTATGGCAATTGGCAGACTGTATGGGATTTATTCACAACTAGCTTTCCGCCCGCGGCTTCGCCCGCGTGGACTACACGACGTTATCCCGCGGGAGTGTGATATTTTTCCGGGATAAAAGTAGCCTATGTTCCTCTCCAGACTATAAAGTATCTATGTCCCAAATTTCAGCCAAATCCGTTCATCCGTTTTGGCGTGATTGAGTAACAAACATCCAAACATCTAAACATCCAAACATCCAAACTTTCACATTTATAATATTAGTAGGACTAGCTTTCCGCCCGCGGCTTCGCCCGCGTGGACTACACTACGTCATCCCGCGGGAATGTGACACTTTTCCGGGATAAAAAGTAGCCAATGTTCCTCTCCAGGCTACAAAGTATCAATGTCTCAAATTTCAGCCAAATTCGTTTAGCCGTTTTGGTGTGATTGAGTAACAAACATCCAAACATCTAAACATCCAAACATCCAAACTTTCACATTTATAATATTAGTAGGATTAGTAGGACTAGCTTTCAGCCCGCGGCTTCGCCCGCGTGGACTACACTGCGTCATCCCGCGGGAATGTGACACTTTTCCGGGATAAAAAGTAGCCTATGTTCCTCTCCAGGCTACAAAGTATCAATGTCTCAAATTTCAGCCAAATTCGTTTAGCCGTTTTGGTGTGATTGAGTAACAAACATCCAAACATCTAAACATTCAAACATCTAAACTTTCACATCTATAATATTAGTAGGATTGTTCTAAGGAACCATGTTGTCGATTTTAGAGTTCAGAAAAATTTCATTGAATGATTTTCAAAAAAACTCATACTCGACTCGGGAATCGAACCTTGTCAGTTTTCAAAACAAAAATGTTATGTTTTATGAAAGTTGATAGGTTGTTAGGAATACATTTTACTAGAAAACCCTATGTCTACAATTTATATTCACAATTGTTCTAAGGAACCATGTTGTCGATTTTAGAGTTCAGAAAAATTTCATTGAATGATTTTCAAAAAAACTCATACTCGACTCGGGAATCGAACCTGTGAGTTTTGTGAGTGCAAAAATTTAAAAATTAAAATAACTTGCAATAGTAATTTCGTCTTTAGCGATTGCCAAATACCTGGAAAGGTATTTCTTTCGCGTGTGAGGGTAGTAATATCTCCACATTGATGAAATTAACGCTGACTATACAGCGAGTAAGAAGTATTGGATAAATTCGACGCTTCTCGTAACGACTCCGTAGCTCAGTGGTTAGAGCAGTCGCCCGGAAAGCGAAAGGTCGTGGGTTCGAGTCCCATCGGAGCTAGTTGTGAGACGGGTCGATTTTTTCTAAATACTTCATTTTCCATTTTTCTATATTAAAAATTGCATTGTGAGTGCAAAAATTTAAAAATTAAAATAACTTGTCAGTTTTCAAAACAAAAATGTTATGTTTTATGAAAGTTGATAGGTTGTTAGGAATACATTTTACTACGGAACCCTATGTCAACAATTTAAAGAAAATATGAGTTTTGTTATCTGTCATATGCATATCAAAACATAGGCTAAACGCTTACCTACTCATTTAAATCATTTGGAAGAGGAATTGCGTTAACGCGTCTGCGTACCAGTTTTACAGTTTTGTTATTGATAGTCAAACTTTTGTAAGTATTATAGCGTACGTAACTGACATTTCAGTAGAAATCGCTTTAGTACTTATCATGCTGAACAACTTCTCTTAAGGCACTATGTTTGTATGGGCTGCTAGGGTTCCACATCAGGGGCCGATTCTCAGGCAATCGAGAAAAGTTCACTTTTATAAGCTCAAAATTCAAATATCACACAGTTTTTGTATGGTTTTTGTATTGTCAGAATTTCACAATCGAAAAAGTTCGATTGAAAACCAGTCGAAGGCAACGAGTGCTACAGACCAATAGATGTTCGTATACGAACTTAGCTGTCAAAATGAATTTGTTGACATGTGGGACAGCTTAGTTTGTTTGAAACGTTCTAACTTTTCAATAGAAACCACAAACAAAATGTTCGAAATACGAATTACCACACTGAAAAAGTTCGAATGTCTGAGAATCGGGCCCCAGGTGTACCAGACCTTCGTTATTTTTACGTCAATAAAAATGTTCATCACGTTGCACAACTTTTCTTAAGACGCTTTGTTTGTATCTGCTCTTATAGTTTAACCTGGCTGCTAGGGTTCCACATCAGGTGTACCATGCCTTCAAAATTTGTACGTCAATAGAAAATGCTTGTCACGTTTAACAATTTTTATATCTCTTATAGTTTAGAAGAAAACCCTCAAACTTTATAATATTTATTTTGTTGCCATAAATAAAGAGAAAAGCTTTTTAGTATTCGCTTCTGGTAGTCATATATCAGCTCATGTTGATGAGCTGATAATGGAAGAAACAACTCTTTAATGGTTAGGAGTTGAAAGATATTTTTTTTAATATAGTTCATACGTTAACATCGATACATAAGTACTTAGTTGTAATCTTTCCGGTTATTCAGAACAAAATGGCTCACACACACATAACACATAATAGGTAAGCATTTTGGTCTTACCACAGTCATCATCCGCGTTGGGTCCATTTGGTACAGTTTTTAGACGGTAGGTAAGTATACATATTTATTATACGCATTATTAATTATGTTCTAAACGGCACACTTTAGATTTATGTAAAAGGTTAGCATATGGTCTTGATGCGATGAAAACCATCTCTACTCTAGTAACAATAACTAGGATGACTCGCATTTTCTAACTCCTGAGGTTTCTGGCACCGACAACGCAATAAACAGCAAATTTTCGTCACGATAGTTACGCAGGCGCTAAGATTCATACCAGCTCAACTCGTCAGCTATATTGTATAGGTGTCGCAGCCAAATGGTTGAATCTGACATTTAATTAAACGCCTAGGCCGATCATTTTTTCCGTAAGCTATTTTATCTTATAATATACACATTATTAATTATGTTCTAAACGGCACACTTTAGATTTAGGTATGTAAAAGGTTAACATATGGTCTTGATGCTATGAAAACCAAAGATGTATGAAAACCATCTGTAGTAACAATAACTAGGATGACTCGCATTTTCTAACTCCTGAGGTTTTTGGCACCGACAACGCAATAAACAGCAAATTTTTGTCACAATAGTTACGCAGGCGCTAAGATTCAAACCAGCTCAACTCAAGCTTTATTGTATAGATAGCCGTAGGTATAAGTAATACCTACGTAGAATTTATGTATTTAGTTTGTGATTTCGACGCGGTAAATAAAACAACAGTATATCTAGATAACAATATATTTTTGTTATCAACGACAAACTTAACAACAGACTACAACATAGATCTTCTCAACGAAACACATGCGTCAAGTTTAGACTGCGATAAGTTACAAAGTTACAGTAGTCCTGCGAAACGTTACCGAAACTACTTAAAAGGTCGCTTACAAGTTATTTAAAATTCACAAAATCCCCCACCGTCATTCACCGTGAGTCCAACTAAATGCGAAAATAAGTGGACGGCTCAGAATAATTAGGATAAAATCATGCCGCTGAATAACAGCTATGCAAGATCTATAGACTCGATATGTATATTTCACCGTATCCCTAAGAATGTCTACTGCGTTAAACGGACCGAAAGATTTTTTCAAGTAAGCTACGGGGTTTCCAATTATCCTTTGATGGTCGCAGTAACAAATTGTTCTTTGGTTAGTAGCGCCCCTGCTTAACACAGCGTACCGCCTAAGTTATTAAGGCTTCGACCGCCGAGTTCAATTACAGATATTCAGTTAAATACACATTATCGGCCCACGACAAGGCGAAACGGTGATTTTAAAAGCTGCTCTAAACAAATTATGCTCCAAATAAACAGGTACACATTACAATAATAAAATATTATGTTGCAGTTTTCAAGTATTAAAATAATTCTTACTTTCTACTCTTAAAATTGCTTTTGGTTGTGATCAATACGTAAATGATGAATTGACTCAAATAGAGGCTTCTTTAAGCCATGCAGACTTTAAAGTAGGTATACTTAAGTGTAACAATCATACAAACTTATTACAGGTAGCTTTAGGTGGTAAAAGTTAAAATTAACTATATTTACTCGTACAAAATATACAGATTTATATTTAAATGTTTCAGTGCATATATACTTACTCTGTCCCATAGGAGGTATACTTAAAACAGTACGATAAAATTATACTTATGAGTAAAATTTAAAAATTAACAGAAGTATGTATTCATTTATGTAATTTGAAAACTAGGTAAGGTACCGTAACTGTGAAAGGAGTATCAAATATATAACTATCCAAATTCTTTACAGTTTGTATTATGATTTAATGAAAATTCAAATTTTAAGATGATCAAATTCTAATTTAATAGAAAAGCGTAAGTAGGTAGGTACTCGTTTAAAGTTCGGGATGTAGCGTACTTAACATTAATCGGGTGAATCTGCTGAAATCTATAAAAACAGTTTGGAAAAGTATTCACTTTTGAGGGTATCACCAATATCTCCTAAAGCAGTCTCACTCTCACAGAGTCTCACAACTGCAACGATTTTCTTTTTTATTTCATGCTTGTGGTAAGGCGCTGTATTCATTGGGGTATCAAAGCAGTTTCACTGTTTTACAACATAGTAATGAAAACGATCAAGAAATGATACAGACCTGCTTCCTGTCTATGAAAAGGTCTAAAGACACCGCCGATTGAAAAATCTTAAGTTATGTAGGTAGTCATATTTTTTACATTGCCTTTTTGCTATTTATTTTATTTAAAAAGTTTTAGAACGTACTTCCTTGTTGTTTTCATTATTAAGTTATAATGCCATAACAAGAGGTAAAGTGTGCCTTTCCACTCATACCAATTTCATACTGTACACGCAATAATTGAGGGAATTGTAAAACGCTTTTGGCACTAACTTCAATAAATATTTCAATATATTTTTATATTACAATACATTCAAATTTGGTATTTACAGCTTATGAATATAAATATATATATTTACAACGGTCATATATCTATTTTGATATAATCAGGTCCAGACAATAGCATGTTACATTTTATACAGTATTGCAACGGTTGGGACGTGTACAATATCTACATTTGTTATATTAAAAGCACTAGCAACATCCACATCGATATATCGGAGAGTATTTACGAAGTAGGCGCCACGTAAGTACATATTATTATTTAAAATATTTATTTTTATTTTAAAATGCCACCCTGTGACGACCTACAATACCTATGACATACAGTTGTTTGATTTAAACATCTAACAAAATATCTGATTATATTGCACACATTCATTATTACCTACGTTATAAATAAAAGAGTGGGCTAAAATCCCTCTCCGCCATAATTTCGTTAACTCACCGCTTAACTACCTGATGGAATGACATGTTTGACGCATCGTTACGTAGCCTCGCTAAGCAAACTGATCGAAGCTATGGTTTAAATATGGGAAAAATAAAAATAGTTGCTATACTACGTACTACAATGGCCAATAGAAATGATTCAAAACTCTACAAAAAGCATTGTACGACCGTAAATTAAAAGTTCCAATAGTGAAAGCAATGGATTTAGAGATAAACTACTTACTTAAAAATTTCAAAGCCAATCAAGGTATGACGGTCAGTTCTAACAGCTTGCTTAGGAGGGCGCCGCGTGCTGCAAGCTCTGCTCTTGCTGATGATGATGGGGCTTCTACATGGTACGAATGACACCATCGATAAGACGCCTGGACGGGGCCCGACCCTGGCTCAACACTGATGGCACATGGATGACTCCTGAACTCGAGGGGATGAAACGCGCCAACGATAAGCACTAATCCAACTACTGACTGAACATACTACGAGTGAACATGAACCGAACGTGTCGAATGCTTCCTTCAAAATGATTTCCTCACATAGCACCATTGCCAATTATTTAAATATTAGCACGATTCTTTAAAAAAAAACAACATCGTAAGATCTATGTTATCGTCATCAATTTACAACTCTATGTTTTTCTAATAAAATTTGTTATCGAATCGAAATAAACCGAACTACCTGAATTTTAAGTTTAAAATGTGTGACGAGATGAACTTATCGTATTGGTAAAAGTAGGAGAATTTACTTTTCATATAAAATTCAGTCACTGACTACTGTTAAAATTGGTTAATCTCTACCCCTAGAAAATAAGTTACAAAATTTTGTTCCAACTTCCCCAAGTATCCCTTTAGAAAGAAGGGACGTTTTATAGTTTAGAAAGTTTAAAATCCACTCGGGCAGTGTGCATCGTAACTAATGTTTTCAATATTCTGGACAACAGTTTTTGCCTCCCCTGTGCCATTAATTTTGTATAGCCTACTTTTTACCTGCGTAATATCGCCATTTCACTATATTTTCCTATTCAGCCCGTTGCAGCGTCATGTTAGTCAGATTCGCACATCGATGATAATCAACATAGATTCCCTGTACAGCAAACCACCTCTTCGTCTACATTGGATCCTTCTCGTCCATTCCCGAGGAGTACTTATTTGGGTACAATAATGTATACCGCATTCAACAATAAACTGTAAAAAAATGATCAAGTGTGTAGTGTTTTTTTACGAATTAAATTCGCGATTGTTTTACGATACGCGATACATTGTTCAGATAACACAACACACCCATATACAAAATATATTTCACAAATATACTTGCAATATCACGTAGATTGTGTTAAAGGTTTTAGGTCTCTTGTTGGCTTGATTGGTCCAAAGTCCTCGGATAGAAAAAGATGAACCGGTAAAACAATCAGGGTTTCTCGTAATCATAGTCCTCGGTTTGGAAAAGATCGGGTCGTATTGATAGACGAGGCGTCTAGAAGAGCATGTGGCAGCGCAGGTTGGAGTTGGCTATTCCCTGGTGTGCGCGGTGAGGCCGACCGCCGGCGTCGCGCTGCCCAGCGCGGCCGGCGGGTCGCTGGCGGGGAGGGACAGTAGATGTTAGGCCTCCAGAAATATTAAAGCTGTTGGCTTCGGCTCAAGGTTTGACTTTTTCGCTTCTACCACGAGGAACTCGATGTCCTGTAAGGAAAGTTTAGTCATAAGCACTGATAGATTAATCACTGATAGATAGTTAAATTAGGTGATCGATCACAATTTAAGAATTAATAATTGTAACTCTTTCAGTTAACATTCATCTCAGAAAAGAAAAAGAAATTATTATTTCATTGGTAATAGAAATCTTTGCACATGCAATCAGACGTTATTTAATACTTGCAAGACGGCCATATAAATCGCTGGTTCGTTCTCGTTCTCACAATTATACCTAATTGGCAATATACTTACTAACTAACATTAGATTTGAATAATTACTATTAGCTTTGAATATTCGTTTTCTAAAGAGAATAAGTATAAATGAATCGTGTACCTATAATATGATACACTCGTCCACTATTCACATTTTCATGGCCATTCCAGTCGGTATGTTTCTTAAAATCAACATCTATGCTATTTGATGATCTGCAAAGATTTCTATTCTCTTTGAGCGAATCTTAATGACCACCTGATACTGGAGTCTGGAGTTAGTATCGTTATGTCTGCGGGTACCAGATCTATCGTGGATATACTAACCGGTTTGTCCCTCTGGGCGAAGGACTCGGCAATGAGCCTTGCAACTTCCTGGTGCTGCATGCCCTCGACGCGGTGGCCGTCCACCGCGAGGATTAGCTGCCCCACTTCCAGCCCGCCAGCCTCGTACGCCGCACCATGTTCCTGTAACCATATTGTGTTCTAAAATAGCATATGATGAGAAATATGAAAAGGACATAAATCCAATTTATATAGTGTTACTTGTTTGAATGTCTTTTTATACAAACAAGAAGTTCTACAAGTAATCATGACATGACACATAAATTATTTTTTTATTCAAGAACACACTTTTTTTTACGTAACTAAGTCTAAATTGATTTCTTTCTTTTTAATTGAATGTCTCAAATGCATCTGATGGACTGATTTGTTTTTCATCAGATGTTGTAAACAGTCGAAACATTCGATTCACTTACATGAATATTAATTATCCTAGGCAGAGGATGTTTGGTGTTTGCGCCTCCTTCAATCGCTATGCCGAGTATAGGTTTGGTCTTCTTGACGGTGATATGCAGGTTGCCGTGGTGGTCGGACACGACGCGCGCGGCGCTCCCGTCCATCTGCCCGTCGCCGTGCTGCAGCCGCTGCATCGACTGGTGTCTCCGAATGCCCCCTCGCTCCTCCAACAACGCTCCCCCCTCTTCCTTCATATCGAAACTCCGCGACAACTTATGTGCCAGCTCCTGTGAAAAATATGCTCGTCAAAAGCGAGTCACTAAAATCTATGCTTAAATTCAAACTGTGATGTATATACAAAAGATAATACTATACCGTATAGTACTTAATGAGAGTAAAAGTCCTAATTCCTAAGTTCTCTATATACGACATCCATACTAACTGTCAATACTTGCTACATTGCTAATAACAGCAACTTTATTGCAGCCTCTAAATGTAGGTTGTGCTCAAAATTGTATAAAATATGTAGCTGGGTGGCAGAGGGCGGTAACCGTACGCCACGTCCTCTGCCAGGGTCTGTGCTGGAGGAGGGAACGCCTGCTTACGACCGTGTGCCTCTCAGTTACAGTAATGTATGATAACTTGTAACGTCGAATGTATCGAGAAGCTGTAGTGAGATGTGTGCTGGAGGCTCAGAATCATGCGGTTCGATCACTCGGTGGCGTGGTTCAAAGTGGGTTAATTTTACAAGTGTAAAAATGTATTCATGGAGAGAGTCGCTAGTCCGGTTGTATTTATCCATGTTGAAATGAAAATGCTAAGGAAATTGACAAATATAAAGCAAACATACACAAAAATAACGAAATGCATATCTGTAGTAAGCTAGTAATGTAATGCAGATTAACGTACATTTTTACGAGTGCATTTACCGCCACCATGCACTTATCTCGCAACTTTAAACAATGAATTAAAAAAAAAATAATGATAAATTTTGTCTAATGCTCATACATATCAAATTTTTATAAAAACCTCCAAATTTAGAAAATTCTTACTAAGTTCTTCATGCGGCACTTTAGCTCAATCCATTCAAACAATTGTATCTACAGGCTAATGATTACCGAAATGATGCGATTCAAATAAATTTACTGAATGTGCGTTACTACAGTAAAATAAACTAATGAAACAAATTAAGATCGAATGCTTTGAAATCAACATCGAATGAGTGCATCGATAAAGAAGTGAAAATATACAAATAATTTTCTAACACCAAGCAATTTGTTCATTTTAGAAGCGGGAAATTCCAATGATATTTAAAAAAATCTTTTGTAAAAATATAATATCGTGCAAATGTAAGAATCGTCAATGTGCTAGGACGTTTCGCTGATCGTTCCGCCGACGAAAGGGCGAGCCACTTACTAGAGGTCTTCCCCAGTACCATGATTTAACTTTCTGCGTCCAGCCACCGAGTGATGAGCGCAGCCCCTCGAGATAGCCGCACTGAAACATCACACTCACTCAGGACCAGAACCTCACGCGCCGCTGCGCCCCGCCCCGCCATGTGTTCATTGTCATGTCAATGTTACAGTGATTGTTCAAGCATCTAATATACACACTACCCCAACGCTATGGTCAACACCTACGATGTAAATCAGATATCTCAAAAGGGGGTCAATTACTACAGAAAAGGGTTTCAAAGAAATAAATTGTCCTTCAAATCGATTGACAGAAATAGCGATCTCAATACGAAAGACGGTAGTAAAAGTAAGTATACAGTAGCGTACTACGGTTTTATCTAGCTCTACAAACAGTACCTATGGCAATCATTATAAGTAACTAGCTAAGTAATATGCATAATATTTTATGCAAAGCTAGAAAACTTGTATTTATTTACTAACCAGATTAATAAGTTTGTAAAAACTGTAACTGTTTTTGCAGAACACGGTTAATATGCTTAAATTGATATGAAATTGAAAAATGACTAAATGAAGATCAGTATTGACGGTACATACCTGATCCTGTTGTAACGATATTCATCGGTAGCATGAAATAAAACACATTTTGGTGAGAGAGATGGTAAACGCATTACATAATGACAGCGACACACAAATAGGATATCATTTACAATCGCTTGTGTTCCTTCAAGCGACGACGTGGAAACTTTCAAGTCATGCAACCATTTTGTGCCATTGTATTTGTATTGTTCGCGTTGTCGTCGCTTCAACTTTCCACCGATTGTGCTGCCTATTGCAGCTGTGTCAACAGATTCGATATTTCCTCATAGATTAACTGCTCTGCTTCAAAAAGTCTCTTGATATACCAACCCTGAACTACACGGCACCTTATAAACGAGGTCTTGTTGTGTCGTATGCATGTTATTTTTACGTGTTGGCTATTATCTATAAGCTGTATCTAGGGCTGACCGCGACATAGTGCATCTCGTTAGCAAAGTCGATAAATAATATGATACAATCGACAATGTTGGTGAACACGCAATAGCTCCTGAAGCATAAAACTATATCTTCACATGCAATTTAAGTTATTTCGAATCTTGACACAAAAGCGGAAAGTTCAAAGACAGTATATGGTGTACTATTTTGTTCTGTATTGTAAATCATGTAACTAAATAAATATAAATAATGACATTTCAGAATAAAAATTATTTTTATAAAAAAATAAAACCGCCTTCTAAAAAACCATTTTCTGATGTGGTTTTTTAGAAGGCGGTTTTATTTTTTTATAAAAATAATTTTTATTTCACTCTTTTTAGTGCATCGTGCAGGCAATTTGCGTGTTTTCTGGTAAATAGGTATGTGATCAAACTCAAAACCTCCTTTTTCGAAGTCGGTTAAAATACCTTGAGGTATCCCCTTTTTAACAAAACAAGAATCATCTAAATCGGTTTATAAACAAAGGAGTTATGCCTAAAGATACGTATTAAATTCACATAAAGTGGTAACGAAAACGACAGTATTTTCAAGATTTCCTGAAAACTACTGAACCGATTTCAAAATTTCAAAAAATGGGACCAACTTGGAAACCAACCTGATGTAATAACGTTTGAACCATTTCAATCGGTTCAGCCGTCTTCGAGTAATCGGTGGACATAACAAAAAAAAAAAAAACATACATACAGACGAATAGAGAACCTCCTCCTTTTTGATTTAGAAGTCGGTTAAAAATATCATTATAATATTTAATCTTTCTCTGTAAGTAAGAAGAACTAACTAGAGCTTTTAGCTTAACGCAGCTTTATTAGCAGTTCCTTAGTTTTTCTTCGAATGAGTCTTTCGTTGTTTTAAAACTTAATAACTCAACTTCCGATCGCTACAGTTTAATATAAAACTTGTTCTATCTTTAATTTTTTTACTTTGTGGCTTTTATCAAAATCCGTTAGGTACATGAATGACTTCTGCAGAGATTACTAAGAAAGTTTTTGGGACGTGACGGTTACGGCACTTTTGCTTTATACATCCATACTTATAATGATAACTGTCCTTCTCACAATAGTCGCTAAACTAACTATTGCATGGGTTACTTTAACCTTCAGAGATATTAACTTGTTAACTGGACTAGTAAAGATATCAACACAAAAGATTGAGCAGCGACTGCTAGAATTGATAGAACTAACGTTATTTGAAATAAGAATGTTCGTGAAGTTGCCTATCTTTGTATCTGGCTGCCCAATCTGAGCAGATACCCGTTACAGTATCATTTAAAATAAATGCATAGTCATTTCTTGTGCAAGTAGATGGATATGTATGGGTACTATCCGAAAAAAACCGCTAAGTGACACGTTTAAAAAATGTGTTTAATAACGCTAAAGTAAAACGTGATAGTTGAAAATGTGCACAAAGGAACTCATTCACTATTGTTCATAAATGTAATAAAACAATCAACTGGCATTATCATGACATGACTGGCTCATAGAAATGTTTCGATTTAATACATAGGCTATATCAGAGACTCGTAGATATCTATTGTGACGCAAAGTGATTCAGGTCAAAATTTTATTTCACTAAAATTACTATGCGATTAATATAAGAATAGGATAGGGAATCCGCCATGTTGTGACGTCAAGCTGTCAAAGTGCTGTCAAACTAACTTCACTTCACTTCAGTATGGTGTGCAAAAAAATAAATTTATCGTTAATCAGGCAGGGGGCTGATCATGTCATAGCTTAGATACGATAAATAATAATGTTCGTGCAAACCAAAACATATGAATAATTTGCAGATAATAATATTATACAAATCATTAACTTGATTTTTTCGGAAAGTATAGGACTCATGAAAGTATGCTTTTACGAAAATGATAGGTAATTTGAATCTCAATTAAATTATTAATTAAATTATTAATTATGAATTAATAATTAATTAAAACTTTGTGATATTTAACTGAAACCATTTTTTCATACAATGTTCTGATGGTTCAATAACACAGAATAAATTGAATTTTGATTATTTACTGGTTTAAGAATTTAAATAAAACAGGAATTTAAGTTATGAAAATAATTTAATAATCAACTTTATAATAAAATTGGTAAATTGGGGGTCTCGTGAAATTGTTTTGGTCTATCATGGTAAAAGACTGGCCAGCTAGAGTCTGCACGTTGATTGAAGTTAGATTCGGCAGAATCTAGCTGTTACCAGGGTGCGCCGGGTATTGGTATCACGGGGAACCATTCAATCGAGCCACTCGGGGAGGCGCCTTTCGTGAATCCGCCAATTGTAAATCAAAACACAACACATTATGCTTGCTAATGCTATTCCACCTCTGACTGAAGACTTTTTCTTCTGACATTGCAAAGTACTGTAGAAATATGTTCTAGTATTTTATCAAAGCTTTGAACAAATACTCAAATACCACATGTGTCCAAACATTTGTTCAAATGTTTGTGCTATGTCTGGCGCCGGCGGCATAAGGAAGGGCATGAGCAGTAAAGTTGAGTACAAAAAAGGGAAGTAGGTATGTAAATTTAAAAAATAAAAAACTTTGTTTTGAAAGTGGCAATACCCAAACCACCTTCTGCCAAAATAAAAAAAAAACTATTTTCATTTTGTTTTGCACTTTCTTGCGAACTGTACCTTTTCAGAGTGAAGTTTGTCAACAACCCGTCCTATTCTTATAATAATCGCATAGTACCTAAACCGCACGCATGATCGAAATAACTGCAAAATTAATAAACATACAAACATTCTTGTTATGTTTGGAAATTACTGTGAAATATAAAAATATTCGACTGTTTTTAAAGAGATGAATGAAATATAAAAGTTTCGCAACTGCAAAGGTTGTGAAAGCTTTAAGAGGACAAAGTAAGGCATTGTTAGTGAAACTCGGTCCAATATTGCCACAGAAAATGCTTACATTTTCACTTTTACAAGCAGCCACTAGCGGCACGCTTCACTAATCGTTATAAGAGCAAATGATTAAATTACCGGCTTTCTGCTGGGAATATGATACACATTGCGCCAGAAAGACCGCCAAGTGGTGGTTTAAAAGAAATGACATAATTGTAACATTGGTTTAGATTCAACCTATCAGCTTATACTATTTTACGAAATCACTCTATCAGAAATGATTAGTAGTAGGTATTAGCACTGGCATCTGGCGCGTAGACGAGACTAATAGGATTTCTTCAACAGCAATTATTGTAAATATCACTTAAGATTTAATAACCTACTCAAAAACCAAGCAAGTTCAATGGACATAACAGCAAAATTTTATTGCGCTATACATAAACACCATGAATGAATTTTCTTGGATTAATACTTTTACTGTTATAATTGAACTCAACTAACTACATGGGCCGACGTCTTCCTCCGCCTAATTAATGTTTCGTTGCCATTAATCAAAACCACAATGGACTTGTTGATCATACTAAAAGTAAAGCTGCAACAGTACTTAGCCGGCTTCACAAAGAAACGTGATTATTAAAGGTTATCGCAGGTGCACCTTAGTCTTTTTTGTATTATGATTTCCGGTTTATCAAGTTTCGGACAGATGTCCGACGCGTGAGAACTAACGGAGTGTCCGTTAATGTTCAAGTCTTTCTCACCGATTTTAAGCTTTAAACCTGACTGTGCATTTATTTCGTTTAAATCATCAGTTAAATTGCTAGAATTATGTAGGTATACAGATTTTATAACCTACTAGCGGATCCTCACGGTTTTACCCGCGTGGTACCAGTTCCCATGGGAATATCGGGATAAAATATAGCCTATGTCACTCGGGAAGACTGTAGCTTTCTAACGGTGAAAGAATTTTCGAAATCGGTCCAGTACTTTTTGAGTTTATTCGTTACATACAAAAATACAAATCTTTCCTCTTTATAATATTAGTATAGATTAGTAACTATTATTAGGTACCTTTGACGGTTATTTTCAAGCAGTCAATTACCTACCTTTTTATTTCTGTAAAATTATAGGTTTTGACATTTACAGTATTGAAATTGTATGCGATTTACGGGCTGGATAATATTTATGCAACTGTGCTCATTCTGGCACAAATCGGTGTATCATTTAAAACTTTCAATCGAATAAGCAGCCGGGTTAGTAATCCCGACCTCTGCGACCGCTCACGTTGTTTACATAACGCCTGCTTTCACGCTCGCCGAGTTCACAAATCCACCCAGATAATATTGCCAGCCTAGTATTTACGCCACCTATTCTTACAGTGATATTTTTCTACCAAGTGTCTGATTGCCATTTGTTATATCTTTAAAAGTGTTTTCTTCAATAATAAACGCCGCATTGTGTTATTTGTCTAATAGATTTTCATGTAGTTCTCTGTGATTAAAGGACCAATAATAGGAGGTTGAAAATATCGAATGCAGTAACCAGATTTATTACTTAATTTCTTGTTGTGTTCTTTATCAAATCAATCCAGTTGCAAGTGGGTGGCCAAGGTGCCGCTACCAAGTAAATTAACGAAGTTACTATGGATGGAGTGGCTAGTAGATTCGCGTACCTGGCTTGGTTTCATTGCCTCTCCTCGGCATCGGCAGTCTCGCTCCGTGCGTCGGCGCATGTGCACGTAGTATATACAGCCTCAACTCTAACTTGTTTACAAATAGAAGCCAGTGAATCTTGCACTCAACAGGATAGCCGTGACAGGTAAGTCTATTCCTTAATTGAGGTCAGTGTTGCGATTGCGGTTTAAACACCAAATTTTAGGTTGCGGGTGCGTGTTTGTCGTTGGTAAACAATGCCATTGTGGTCAGCTTTTGTTTTTGGTCAAATGTGCAAAAGTTACGGTGAAACATTTTTTGCGTAATTTTGTTTAGCGGTTATTTTAAGTTCAATCGTGTTTTAATAATTCGTTCTTTCGAATGTATTTTGTTTGTGGGTGATATGCTTATAAGTGTTTTAAGTAATGCAGTCAGTGAATCAGTCGAGCAATTCAGTTCACATACAGCTTCAAAGAAGTCCGGCTGCCACCAGCCGGTTCTTTTTGGGCCATGGACAGAAAAATAGTCCTTGTTTTACTGAAGCATTCACTTCTCACAATGCACTTGAAACTTGATATGTTCTGTCTTCAGTTCAGTCAAAAAATTTAATACTTATATTAAGATAACAGGTAATCATATCATATTGTTTCATGGAAAACATTATTTTCATACGACAAAAGTTTTGTCAATAATAAGAATATCCTCAGATAACTAAAATAATATGTGAAATGCTGAGTTTGGTGCACTTGCTTTTATGTTGAGGATCGATAGATTTATGTCACCTCACAAGTATTTTCTATTTTCGCCTTTGTTTACAAAGCCTAAGTTCATTTGTTTTTTATGCCTTGTTGGATTTTCAACATCCATCCTTCCGATCAACAATAGTTGTTATTGTTGATCGAAGCATTCATCTGAAAGTTTACATTCATTAGTTCATAAGTTCATAACAGCTCATCTTTGCTTGATCAATAAGATTTATCGAAGTTATTAGTCAATTTTTGTTTCAAGTGCTGGCAATTGATAGAAGCCAATGTTTAACAATTAGCAGTAAGTACTTTTTTGCGTGGCTTGTTAAGAATGCCATAACAGCGGATGACTAGTGCACGCTTCATTGGCACAGACTTGGATGCAACAAGGACGCACCGGATGGCCTTCGAGAGATCTGCCATTGTGCTATTGTGATAATGCACTTTTTGCCCAACTACTGCACAACATATACGCCGTGACACGCTTTCTACATTGATGATACAAACTACTCTTAGCACTTGTTTCTATGATTACTTGTGAAGTTCCGTTTTCTTTTATGACAAACGGAAATATTATTTTACCAAACGAGTTTCAGATTTCTCTTATCATCAGACAGAGTATCAACTCTGTCTTCCGGCTTTAATTATTATATGTCCATTTTGATCTTTAGAGTTTATTTTCTCATATTACTTTCATGTTAACCTTCGAAAACCAATTGGTAATTCAATTACGCTAATTCACGGTATTCTTGCAGTCATTAGCACGCAACTTGGACACAAACAAAATGGATTTGCAATACAAGAGTGTTATCGTCAGTATCTGTGTCAAGTATCACCATTTGCTTCCTATCGGCAGTTCTTGCGTGATTGCTTATTGCAACGAGGTTACGACTTCACAACTAAGTAATATCGATATAAATTTAAGGGAATAAACATTGTCTTTCAAGCCTAAATGTTAATACCAGTACAATTATTGTAGAAAGTGGCTTATCATATTTTTATTATGTCAGTAACAATCAGGTACGATATTAAACTGTTGCGGTTGTTGTGTCTTGCTCAATTAAAAATGCTAGTGTCAGGAACACAGAATACAATTAAAGTGTTTTAAAGGGAAGTTTTGAATTGGAAACTACCTTGTTCGGAAAAGATCGATATTTCTGAACGCATCTCTAATGTCACGTCAAATTGACATTTAGCTGTCACTTGAAGTTGACAGTGACACTTGATTGAAATTCTTGTACAAGATGTCGGATTAATTTTGCTGAATTTGTTAAAAATCGCTCGCGTTGAATGTGCCTGGCATATCGAGTTTGAATAAAATCTTAAATTATCTATGTGATCCCGTTTTGGACGACCAAGGTTTTGACGCCATCCATCGGGCTGGTCGCGGAGTTTTGAGTGAAAGATAACCTTTTCTACCACACGCGCTTGTTGTCGGGACAATATATCGTAATAAAAAAAGCTCCCCCGTGTGTGTTGGTGTATATTGTTGAAACGCCCAGTGTCTTGGGACCGTTGTGTTGTATTTGTGTTGTGAGTAAGGTGACTAATTGGTAAGGTCTGCAGAAGAAAGGACCCCAGGGGCGCGCGCGCTCCCTTACACCACTTCTGCCTTGGAGACGTTCGACACACAGACCCGTATGTAACCTCACCTTACTTCACATTAAACCGCTGTGTATCGCAGTCCAATTGTTCAGTTACATCCCGGCTGAAACCTAGTTTTTTGTCCGGAGTCTATACTAGTAATACCAGCTTCCACTGCGCTAGCCATTCCGCGGTCTAGGCAGGGGTGTACTGAACATTTCTTGGTAGCCAAGAGCGTAGTTTGAAGGCCTGAGAGGCCCACGCCAAAACTTTGTATTAATCAGTGCCGTTTTGATGACCCAGTCTGGTCCGGACTAGATTAATTTGTACTTGTAAATGGTAATTAACTTGCATTTGAAAAGTAAAGGGCATTCCTTTGTTATTGGTTCCATGTCTTGTAATTAATTGTCATGTATTGAAGTTCCAAAAATGTAAACAGATGCCTTTCTTTGCTCATAATAATTATTATTCAGTTTTGTTAGCAAATTTGAATTGTGAATATTGACAAGTTTGTTGCTAAAATAATAGCTAATAAAAGGTTAGCTAATAAGTTTGCACTCAATACTTAGTGAAACTTAGATGATTTAAGACATTGTTTACACATTGAAACTCATTGAAACTTGTGCTTTGAAATAATTAAAATTAACTTGTTGTTGTGTAACAGTATGTTGTGTTGCTATCCAAGTGAATTTCAATAGTCAGTGATTTTGAGTGAATTTCAATAGTCAGTGAGTTTTGTTGTTTTCTGATAACCTCCAGATATTTAAGAGTTTGTGTCATTATAAATACTTTGTTGTTGTAATATTGGAATTTTGTGGTTAGTAATAACCTCCAAATATTGGAGATTTTGTGTTATAGTGAATATTTTGAATTTGTTGTTTTTGTTGATAAATTTGTGACGTTACAATGACGGCCTCCTCTGCTAAAGCCAAAATACGTTCTGAGTTACGGTGGTTAGCTTTTGCGGTGGCGTTGTTGGATCGACCGGATAGAACGGAGGCCTTGTTGAACAGATACGTAGATCTGCCCATACGTTTGGCTGTTGTTGATGAGCAGTATGCCTTATTTTTGGAAAGGACTGTTGAGGCCGAGGTGGAAATGCGACAAGAAGTCGGTTTGGATGTGGACCAGTGTTATGATTTTGCGGACAGAATTACCCAGGTGGCTCGACCTTTGCAAGTGGCAAGAGAGAATGAACCGAGCCCGTCCCCGGTCACATCTAAGAGTATGCCCCCTCTCTTTGCTAGATTGGCCCCCTTAGACTTAAGGCGCTTTGCTGGTCGTCTAGAGGACTGGGAGGGCTTTATTAATATTTTTGATAGTCTTGTACATGCCCGGGACGATTTGACCCAGGGCCAGAAGTTAGCTTATTTGTTATCCGTGTTGGAAGGGGAGGCCCTTGAATCAGTTCAACATTTGGCCCCCTCGGATGAAAACTACCCTATTGCTAGGGATTTGATTGCCCGTCGGTACCAGAACGTACGACGTCTGGCGGACAACCATGTTGCCGCCATTTTGAATTTACCCCGCGTTGCCAGCGTGATGCACTTGAGAGTGGCTTTGTTGAATCCGCTGTTGGTTGCCTACAACGCATTGAAAAATTTAAAACTCCCAGTGGAGCAGTGGTCGTTTTTGTTACTGCACATTGTCCTGGGAAAGTTGCCGGACTCTGTTAAGGTCCGTTTTGAGCAGCAGTATGGTGGGGATAGTGCGACTTATCTGCCACCCTTCTCGGACCTCTTGACGTTCCTGGAAGGAGAGAGTAGACTGGCAGATAATTCCTCTCTGGCCGGTCCTATGGGACCCGAACGACCTGTGCCACAGAGTAGATCCCCCACCGGACCCCCCCGTAGGGGGCGTATGGCCCCTCGCGCGCCCGGCCGCTATGCCGCCGTCCAGGAGACCGCCCGCTGCTTGTATTGTCGGGAACCGGGTCACAGCACGACCCGTTGTGATAAGTTCCTCGACCAGCGCGTCCAAGGCCGTCGAGCGATCGCGCGACAACGGACATGGTGCTACTCGTGCTTGGGCCTGCACATGCAGCGCGAATGTACCCAAGCGCACCCATGCCGCTTTTGCAAGGGCAACCACCATCCCCTCCTCTGCATGAACAGCCCAGAGGGCGGCGGAGCGCCGCAGCGCGTCGCTGCAGGATCACCTCGTATGGGTGGGGGTCTCGGACCCCCCGCGGTGTTTGCATCCCGCAGCAGTTCTAGTGGCCACCAGAGTGGCCCCAGACGCTCTCCGCCACGTTTGGACCCTCAAACGGGCGGGGGTCCCAGGGACCCCCCCATGGGAAACCGATCCCCAAGGATGGGGATGAGTTATGCGGGCGTTGCCGGAGGTCGTAGAGGCCCCCCGCGACGTTTTGAGCCTCGCACGGGCGGGGGTCCCACGGACCCCCCCCTGGGAAATCGGTCCCCAACTAGGGGGTTCGATTTTGCGAGCGTTGCGGGAGGTCGTAGAAGCCCCCCGCAACGTGTTGAGCCTCGCACAGCCGGGGGTCCCCGGGACCCCCCCTCTGAAAATCGGTCACCGTGCCCCCGCGACTATGGGGCGACGTACACGGTGGATGATAGGCACCGATTCTCGCCGCCGCTCGCCGAATACCCGCGTTTGGAGCGGCGCCCGCCCCGTCTTCAAGGGGCCGGGAGATATAACCCGCCTGATACCGGGCGAATTGGACGTAGGCAGTATGTGGGAGATTGGGACCCACTGGATCGCTATGAGCGACCCCCTTACCATGGGGGGACGTCTGGGGACCCCACATACTAGCAATCAACGTGTTTACGGTCGATTGTAGCCACCCCTCCAGAGACCGTTTTGTTGCCCACGGCCTCTGTGCTTGTCAGGGGATTGAATGGCGACCTTGTGGAAGTTCGCGCCTTGTTGGATTCCGGTGCTCAGGGGTGTGTTGTGTCATCTTGGTTAGTTAGGCGGTTGGGCCTCAAGGTGCACCCCCACACGGAAGGCGTGAGAGGTGTTGGCGATGTGAAAGTCCCCGGGTTGTTAGGGCATGTTGACTTCACATTTACATCACGTAATGGGTCCACGCCAGGCATTAAGACCTCGGCGATTGTGTTGGACACAGTTGTTGGCCGTCAACCTTCAGTTGATTTGGGACCGAGTATGTTGTCTTTGGTGTCTGATTCCCCACTCGCCGATCCAAATTTCTTCCGCCCAGGCCCGATTGATGCTCTCCTTGGAGCCGATGTCCTGGGGCGAGTTTTGTTGACGGGGAAGCGAGTTTTGCAGCCAGATGGCTTGGTAGCTCTGCAGACGACACTCGGTACAGTTGTGATGGGCCCTGCTCGCCGCGTTTTGGATTCCCTTGATGAGGATCGCGGTCTTGTTTTTAATGTGTCTCTCTCCGAAGTGGTGCAGAAGTTTTGGGAGGTTGAGGAACCTCCACCAGCCCCGCGGGTTGACCCAGTAGCGGATGAATGCGAGTTGTATTACCAGAATAACACTGGTCGCCTCCGCTCTGGTCGTTTGATCACCCGTCTCCCCTTTCGTGCCGGCCGACCTCCTCTGGGCGAATCCCGACCGCTAGCGGAACGTAGGCTAGTGGCGATGGAGCGTCGCATGAGCAAGGATCCGGTCTTCCGCCAGAAGTATGTTGAATTCATGCGGGAGTATGAGGAGTTAGGGCACATGTCCGTGAGCGATTTGGATTGGCGCTCCGTTGAGCACTTCTTTCTGCCGCACCACGCCGTTTTGAAATCCGGAAAGATTCGGGTGGTCTTTGACGGTTCGGCTCCCACCTCCACTGGAGCGTCCTTGAACCAGTGTCTGCATGTAGGTCCCAAGCTGCACACGGAGATCTCAGACATTTTGACCAACTTCCGGCGGCACCAAATTGTATTTATGACTGACATCCGGATGATGTTCAGACAAACGGTCATCCATCCAGAGGATAGGAGGTACCAATTGATTTTGTGGAGAGAGAGTCCTAGGGACCCCTTGTTGATTTATGAATTGAATACGAATACGTACGGTTTGGCTTCGAGCCCGTTTGTTGCGATTCGTTCTTTGTTGGAGTTGGCCGAGAAGGAGCGCTTGAGATACCCTCGCGCCTCCGCCATTTTGGCCAGTGACGTCTATGTGGATGACATTTGCACGGGCGCCTCATCTGTCTCAGAGGCGATTGTCCTGAGAGACGAACTCACCGCCCTTTTGAAGTCGGGAGGTTACGAGTTGAGGAAATGGATATCCAACTCGCCTGATGTACTGGTAGGTTTGCCCGAAGAGCACCAGCAGGACCCCCACCTATTCGAAAATGTTGATAATCCCCATGTGGTGACCGTCCTTGGCGTACAGTACAAACCGGTCTCTGACACGTTCACTTATTGTGTGGATTTACGACCACCGAAAGTCTGGACCAAGCGTTTAGTATTGTCTACTGTCGCACGTACCTTTGACCCCAATGGG
Organism: Crambus lathoniellus; assembly: GCA_949710035.1. Lineage (NCBI taxonomy): Eukaryota > Metazoa > Arthropoda > Insecta > Lepidoptera > Crambidae > Crambus > Crambus lathoniellus. The sequence goes on along the minus strand of OX453300.1, from coordinate 28,277,243 downwards.
TGGATTTGCCCCGTGCTGTTTATGGCCAAGTGTTTCTTGCAACGGTTATGGGCTTCGGGTGTGTCGTGGGATGAACCCCTCTCGGACGAGTTACTCCGAGATTGGTCGAGCTTCGTTTCATCCCTCCCCGAGATTAATGAAGTGCATTTGCCGAGGCTATTCCTCCCTTCTGAAAATTGTAAAGTTACTCTTCACGGCTTTTCCGATGCCTCCGAACGTGGATTTGCTGCGGCCGTGTACCTCCGCACCGTTACTGTTGACGGAGTTGTTGCTGTGCATCTGGTGATAGCGAAAAGCAAAGTCGCTCCCCTTCGGACTCGTCATACGATCCCGAGGTTGGAATTGTGTGGAGCTGCCCTCCTAATGCGTTTGTTGAACCACGTATGGCTCACATTAGGTCGATCTATTGCGATACAAGAGGTTTATGCTTGGACGGACAGTCAGGTCGTCCTTTGTTGGTTGAAGGCTCCGGCGCACACCTTGGACGTGTTTGTGGCCAATCGAGTGTCGCAGATTTGTAATTCCGACATCGAGTTGATTTGGAGACACGTGCCGGGAACCATGAATCCCGCGGATTGTGCGTCTCGGGGTTGTGTAGCCCCAACCCTAATTAACCACCCCCTCTGGTGGGGCCCACAGTGGTTGATGCGGCCTGAGTCGGAGTGGCCGCCCTCTCCAGCGTTGTCGAACGTAGCCGTTCCTGATATGCGGGCATGCGTCCTGGAGACTAACCCCGCCGGGGAAAAGGATTTGTTGTTGGATCGGTACAGCTCCTTACAGAAGCTGCTTGGTGTTACTGCTTGGATCAGACGTTTTGCGTACAATTGCAGAAACCCACGCGCGAGGCGTGATTCGTCGGTTCTCACTCCGGACGAGCGTAGGGACGCGCTCTTGTTTTGGGTCCGGAGAGTACAAGCTGATAGTTTTGAGTCCGAGATTGAAATTTTGCGTTTAGGCCGTCGCAAGTTGAAGGGCGCGGTATCGCGATTGAATCCCTTCCTGGACGAGAGTGGGCTTTTGCGAGTCGGCGGAAGACTTCGAAATGCGAACCTGCCGTATGGAGCTCGTCACCCCCTTTTGTTACCTAAAGCCGGACATTTGACTCAACTGATAATAACAGATCGCCATGTGAATGCACAACATGCTGGCTGTAATGCTTTGTTGGCCATTTTGCAGCGTGAATTTTGGATTTTGTCTGCTCGTCGAGCCATTCGCACTGTGGTTTTCCGTTGCCTGCCTTGTTATCGATTGAAGGCCGCGACCATGCAGCCCCAGATGGGTGATTTGCCTGCTGATCGCGTCACGGAATGTAGAGCTTTTGCCGGAGTCGCCACCGACTTCGCCGGTCCCTTTACTGTAAAGGCTTCGAGACTGCGTAATGCTAAAACCTATAAGGCGTACTTGTGCGTGTTTGTGTGTTTGTCCACCAAGGCTGTCCATTTGGAAATTGTCTCGGAATTGTCTACCGAAGCCTTTGTCGCCGCCTTGAGCAGATTTGTTTCCCGTAGAGGACTGCCGTCATTGATACGTTCCGATTGTGGTACTAATTATAAGGGAACGTGTAATTATCTTAAGGAAGTAGTTAAGTTTTTTGTTGATAATAAAATAGACATTGGAACCACCCTCTCCCGGCGTGGGATAATCTGGAAGTTTAGCCCTCCAGCTTGTCCGACCTGGGGAGGAATTTTTGAAGCTTGTGTAAAGGCTGCCAAGACACACTTGCGTCGCGTGATTGGAGAAACTATTCTCACGTTTGAGGAACTTGATACGGTATTTTGTAAAATTGAGGCCGTCCTCAACTCGCGACCCTTGTGCCCGTTGTCTTCGGACCCGAATGACCTGGAAGCGTTGACCCCAGGTCATTTCTTGATCGGACAGCCCCTTTTGGCGTTGCCTGAATATCCGATTCAGGATGTAGGATCCCATCGTTTGTCGCGATACCAACTTTTGAAACAGATGTCCCAAAACTTCTGGGCACGTTGGTCGATGGAGTATTTGCATATCCTACAACAGCGCGTGAAGTGGACAGATAAAACCACCCCACCCCAGACTGGCGACCTCGTGTTGATTAAGGATGCTAACCTGCCGCCCCTATGTTGGCGAAGGGGGCGCATTGTTAAACTCTACCCCGGAACTGACGGAGTTCCTCGTTTTGCTGAGGTTTTGGTTCGAGATTCGGTTTTGAAGAGAGCAGTTAGTGGGCTCTCCCGATTACCCGTAGATTGACGTACCGTTCTTAACGGTCCGGGGCGGGGGGATGTTCGGAAAAGATCGATATTTCTGAACGCATCTCTAATGTCACGTCAAATTGACATTTAGCTGTCACTTGAAGTTGACAGTGACACTTGATTGAAATTCTTGTACAAGATGTCGGATTAATTTTGCTGAATTTGTTAAAAATCGCTCGCGTTGAATGTGCCTGGCATATCGAGTTTGAATAAAATCTTAAATTATCTATGTGATCCCGTTTTGGACGACCAAGGTTTTGACGCCATCCATCGGGCTGGTCGCGGAGTTTTGAGTGAAAGATAACCTTTTCTACCACACGCGCTTGTTGTCGGGACAATATATCGTAATAAAAAAAGCTCCCCCGTGTGTGTTGGTGTATATTGTTGAAACGCCCAGTGTCTTGGGACCGTTGTGTTGTATTTGTGTTGTGAGTAAGGTGACTAATTGGTAAGGTCTGCAGAAGAAAGGACCCCAGGGGCGCGCGCGCTCCCTTACACCACTTCTGCCTTGGAGACGTTCGACACACAGACCCGTATGTAACCTCACCTTACTTCACATTAAACCGCTGTGTATCGCAGTCCAATTGTTCAGTTACATCCCGGCTGAAACCTAGTTTTTTGTCCGGAGTCTATACTAGTAATACCAGCTTCCACTGCGCTAGCCATTCCGCGGTCTAGGCAGGGGTGTACTGAACATACCTATTCTGATTTAATTAAATGAAACATATAATAAGTTAAACAATAACTTATTAAAATACATTAAGTAGGTATCTATAATATGAGAAATGTTAGCAAAAACTAAGCTTAATACTTTTAGCAAAAACTAGACAATAGCTAGAACATAACAAAGTTTCAATTTTATGGCTTCTGTAAAATATTGGGTACTTCTGCGATTTATTGCGTATTGTGTGAAGACGATCAAATCTTCAATATTGTCGCTTTCGACTGTTTCTAATGGTTAAATCTGATTGAAAAATATATTATCACATTCGAACAAAAACTATTTTCAAACGTAAAGCTTTCCTTCAGTTTCGCTAACTTAAGCTTTCAAAATGACTACTTACTTATTACCATTATAAAACGTCTCATAACTTTGTACATTTTATTTCTAATCATTTGTCATAATAATACTTTAACAATTCAGTTAATAGAAAGTTTTATAAGTTTTGTACCGTTAGCTACCTTCTAAGCCTGTTTGATATTGGCAAAAATACTCGTAGTTTGCTTCATCACAGTGTTACCTACTTACACATCTATACCTACATATAAAACTCTAAATTGATTGATTCATTCATTGTTAGGATAGGCGTACCAGCCCTAACGGCTGAAGATAGCGACACCTTTCATGGTGTAGGTGAGCATTAAGAAAGGGTTTTGGAAAATTCCCGTTACACAGGGTGCTACGGGGTGTTCCAGTTTGTATGGGGATTTGTATAGGGCTGAAGGTAGAGACACCATTTTTGGAGTGTAGATACCTTTCATGGTGTATGTAGGTGAACACTAAGAAAGGATTTTGGCAAATTCTCGTTAAACAAGGTGCTACAGGGTGTTCCACTTTGTAAGGGGATTTGTTTGTATAGGGCTGACGCGTTTTTGGAGGGTAGATACCTTTCATAGTGTAGGTGAGTACTAAGATAGGGTTTTGGAATATTCTCGTTATACAGGGTGCTACAGGGTGTTCCAGTTTGTATGGGAATTTGTATAGGGCTGAAGATAGATACACCATTTTTGGAGGGTAGATAGCTTTCGTTCATAGTGCATGTTAATTGATAGTAAAAACTAAGCGAACAAAGACTCTGACCCACTATGTCAGAAGATAAGTGAGCATGGAACAAAAAAATATTGTCTACTGATAAATAAATACCTTGATACTTATATTGGTAATCCGTAACTTTCAAAATAAACGCACAACTATCTTAATCACGCGAACGAAGTCGCGGGCAAAAGCTAGTATCACATAAAATACCGTTTCTCATTTAAGTTGTTTAATAATTTTGACATGTATACGCTTAATAATATCAATAACAAGCGTTGGAAGTGACTGTCGTAACTACTTTGTGGAGATTTTATAGTAAGCGGGGGTCGACGCGGGCGCACGAAACACCACCAGATAACATCTAGCCATTAACAGACAACGATATACCGGAAAACTACTTTATTAACCGTTCTTATGTCCCTTCCTCTGTATTTCTAAAGTAGGTAGGGCAGAAGTACCGGTTTTGGCCACTTTTTGCTCTTAAAGTTTTCGAAACAACTTATCGCTATTTTTGCTAAAGGCAATTAAAATAAGGTATTTTAAGGTAATAACAACCGTTAGAATTCCATAAGTCATACGATTTTTTTTCAATAAATCCCATTTTGTGTTTAAAAAAATGTTTTGTATGAAAATTTTAAGAAATTTGTTTTGGATGAAATACTTTATAAACCTTTGTTTTTTACAATTAAATTGTTGTTTTGCAATTGATTGATTTCTAACGCATTAGAATATATTAATTTAACCTAGGTTTGGTTTTGATTTTTCGCTATAAGTACTTACAAAAGTTTAACTACCTATCAATAAGTGGCCAAAACCGGTACATTTGGCACCCCTCCCACATTTTGTGTTATATACAGAAAAATATTTTAATTTTTAAAATTTGAAAAATGTACCTTAGGTTGATAAATTATCTATAATTTAAGATATAATTTGTCTCTTAAATACCTAAGACCATTTAGTACCTACTTAGTGCTTAAAAGTCAAAAAATCCTTAAAGTGGCCACAAAGGGTACCTCTGCCCTACCTAATTTCAAGTACTTAACCTTTTTATTTTCAACGATTAAGTTAACTTTATCTGCCTAATAAACCGACATTTCATTCGAATGTTTATGTTTTATTCTCAAAACTGGTACTAGTTTTTCGTCACTTTTAAACCATTACTTATATTTATAGTCACTTAAACTTGGTAATTGACCTGAATTGGTATGGGAATGACAGAAAATACGAAATGCACTTAACTCGGTGACAGACACGCTATTATTATCGTGTTAGGTCAAATTTTTATGCAAGTAAGCTATCTGCCGTGAAGTAGGATATTTGCAGCAAACATTTCATAAAGGGTAAGGTACTTTGTTTGACATTTATTCAGGAAAATATTACGTTTTCTTTATCCATACAAATAAATAAAATTTGAGTGTCTGTTTGTAACATTAAAATAACCACTTTTTACTACATGCATATGATTATATATACGGTACATATACCAAAATGACATGTTTTTCAATTTTTGTCTGTCTGTCTGTTTGTTCCGGCTAATCTCTGAAACGGCTGGACCGATTTTGACGGGACTTTCACTGGCAGGTAGCTGATTTAATAAGGAATAACTTAGGCTACTTTTTATCCCGATATTCCCACGGGAACGAGAACCACGCGGGTGAAACCGCGGGCAGCCTCTAGTAATCTTATATATTTATTTAATAAATATTAACAACATATAATTAACGTATACTATAATAACAAATCGTTTATATTGGTTTCGAGATAAAAGGATCTGGCTTAGTTCATTTGTAAATTCTGGTGAAATAGTATACGAAATTAATCTAAGTCATTATGTAAATGCCGCGAGTCGCGCTCTGATGATACAATAATAATAATGAGATGAAATGACCTCATACTCTGAAGCAATGCTCATTTTAGATAAAATTTGAAATCTTGCATAGTCGTCGTTGCAAAAATACGTGTCTCTGATTGGATAACACGATATAAGGAAATAATAGTGACAACCAATTAGCTAAAGAAAAACTTAAGAGTGCCTGGAAGAGATTGCTATTAAGCAATAAGGCCGCCTTGTTGTATGCTTTCTGTGTTTTTGTTATGTTTCTTTGCATGTTATTAGTTTTATCTATTGTGTGCAATAAAGTGTTTTATTATTATTATTATTAAGACCATTATAATTTTAAAATACGACTTCAATAAAATGGAAAATTACTTGGTGAAAGGTAATAAAATAGGGAAATACTTGATAAGTAGAAAATCGTATTAGTAAACTGTTCATACTATATTATAAATGCGAATTTTACTCAGTATAACTATGCGAGTGTTACCTATGTCACCTTTTCACTCCTTCTTCTGAACTAATTTTCATATTGAAATGGACAGGACCTTTGAAAAGTACAGATATAAGTATGTACCATTCTACCCTATCCTTTGCCGCGAAATTAAATGTCGAAGAAGGTGAAAAAGGGTTGGGAAGTTTTATGCGGAACAGGGAAAAAATCCGCACGAAGTTACAGTTTTCATCGCCGGAAGACTCGCTATCAGCGTTCGCGAAGGCCGTAAAAGAGGTGTCTGCGGCGGACTGGAAAAAATGTTTCGAAAACTGGTTTAGACGCATGAAACTTTGGTGGAGGCTTGTGTAGACTTCTTTCAAAAGATTTTATTATCCATGGAAGTTAGTTTTTTAGTTTCTCAAAACTTTCTGAGTATCCCACGTACATATGCCATTATCACCAAACCAAACCTTAGCTTTTTAGCTATAAGAGTTTACTCTACGAAAGGTGAGGTGAGTTAGGAAAAACTAATAAGTACCTATAAGTAATGCAAAATTTACGAAATCAAAACATGAATACTTACCTACCTATAGTATGTATTTCCAATCACATCTAAACTAAAACAAATGTGCAGTGTTAGTATAAGATATAGGAGGCAAGCGTGAGTTGACTACGCCGATTGTCGTCAGTTAGTGGCGCAGAGCGCGGTCTTGCTAGTCTATTCTATACGAATAAGTAATTGACGGCCGACATTTTATTTCCAATCATATCTCAAACATGTGCAGTATGTGATCTTTCCCTAGCCGTTTTAGTTTAGATGTTAGAGGCAAGCGTGAGTTGACGTCGACAATAACGAAAAGCAAGGAAGAGAGCGTAGCCTATATACGCAGTGAACGAATTATACGAATAAACAATTGACAGCCGACATTTCCAATCTTAACTAAAACATGTGCAGTGAAGAGAGATACCTAATCTTTCCCCAGCCGGGTTAGTATAGATGTCAGAGGCAAACGTGAGTATTGGCGTTGCCAATTAGCGGCAATTAGCAGCGTGGGACAGCGCAGCGGACACATGAGACGGTCCCGCTAGCCGAACGCGGCCGTTCACCTATCGCAAACAAACCTCTCAATTTTATCTCGGCCAATTTATTTTTTGGTTTTCCTTTCTTATTATTTGCTATAGATATAGATATCTTTAGTCAGTAAAAAAAGAACCGTTATGTACAGACAGCGGCAAAATATACAGTAAATATAGCTATTTACGGTACTAGCAACGAGTTTTATCTTCGACAATGTCTTATAATATTATGTAATACTAGTTTTCCGCCCGCGGCTTCGCCTGCGTGGACACGACGTTGTCTCGCAGGAATGTGATAGTTTTCCGGGATAAAAAGTACCTAGCCTATGGCCTTCCTCTCCAGGCTACAAAGTATTTGTGTCCCAAATTTCAGCCAAATCCGTTCAGCCGTTTTGGCGTTTTCACTTTTATAATATTATAGTAGGATTCACCTACTTATACAGGGCCGTAGTTTTCATAATTTCATATAAAACTTGTAGGTAATTCGAAATAAATACTTACCAGGCGAGAACAGTAAACTTATGGGTTTTGCGTCATCAGGCAAAGCGTCTAGATTTTGATTGTATATATTTTTAAATGATTACACTAGGAAACGATAGTCTTCCTTCCATTATTACGCCGTCGGAGTATGTTCGGAGTAGCTTACATAACCATCAGAGTTTGTGATCAACTACTGATAGCCTGACTTGAGAAACTAGTTTCAAAGTTACGCGTCGCAGTCATAACGTTTAACGTAACTAATATTATAGGTTATTAGACTACGGAGGTGTGGTAGAAAGTTGGCGCTGGCGCCAGGAAAAAAACAATTACAGGAAATCTTGATGACGAAGGCAGTAGCGCTGTTTTTTAAAAGATTGTTATTTTTGCCGATTGTTTTCACTACTACAGATACATACAATAAGATCGGCAATCAATAGTCTGATTTTTTAAAAAGAACCCCATGGCCTTTATAATGTATGTTTGACTTGACGATATCTTAGGTAGTTAACTATACACGCAAAAGAATTTTAACAATAACCTCCTTTTTTGAAGTTGGTAAAACAATGTTGAGACTATATACCGTACTCTTGTCCTACTAATATTATAAATGTGAAAGTTTGGATGTTTGGATGTTTGGATGTTTGTTACTCAATCACGCCGAAACGGCTGAACGGATTTGGATGAAATTTGGAACACAGATACTTTGTAGCCTGGAGAGGAACATAGGCTACTTTTTATCCCGGAAAAATGTCACATTCCTGAGGGCTAACGTCGTGTAGTCTACGCGGGCGAAGCCGCGGGCGGAAAACTAGTAGTCTATAAATCACGATATCTATCTCACATATTTAGAAAGTTTATTAGATATTGTTGATGAACTATTGAATAAATGTCTTTGCGGTTAGAGGGCATTATATGTTTATCGTCTCGAATAACCCTTCTCGCTGTTACGATATATTATCAGTGATGGTCACAGCTCTAATCGAATACAATTCCGTTTAGATGTTGTCATTAGGTAGGTACTACCACAAAAAAATATTGATAACAATACTTACCTAGGTATAAAACAGAGAATATTCACTACCTAGCTAGCGTGGACTGTATTATATTACTGCTACGTGAAACGTGACTGAAACGAACGCTGGTTTTGGTTAAACTGGTATACTAACATAAGAAAAGCTAATACAAATGTCATATCAAAATAAAACCATAGACAAATTTAGGAATTAACAATATTAGTATAAAAAATATAAATATGTACAAAAGCGATGTCATCAACAACGGAATTTCATGGAATTACGATACATTATAAACCTGCACCAGTCCCTAACGAGAGAATAAAGGAAATTGGAATTAATTTTCTTAAACATTAAGATATTGCGTTCGGCAATAGCATTAAATGTAAGTGTGCATTAAACTTTTAGTGGAGGAAGATTTAAAATGTTTATATCGTGCCAATAAGGAAGTAAAGGACGTGCGGGATCGTTCTAATTAGGTTCGCTTCGTGTAATGAATATTACTACAGACTACGGCTCTTAGCAGTTATTTACGAAAACTTAAGTACCTACATCTATTTGTTAAAGGGTAATGAACTTAATTGGATAGAAATATTACATTTAGGATATGAAATTAAAATTTCCATAAAATAACGATAAAAAGAGCGGTATTAAGGATTTTTATTGACAATATTACGTTATCAAAACGTCTACAAGTGTTGTTAAATGAAAACGCGTTATATTAAGTGAAACCTAATTAAATCGGAAAAGTTGATTCTCACGGATTCTTTTAATAAACTTTAGAGAGCTATACATTATTGCAATCATAGTTAAGTGATTCGTTACATGGAGAGAGTATAGTGCATTTGAGAAATGATGTAAGTGGGTGGCTGCGTAGTTAAGGACAAAACTAGTACAGCTGGTTACCAGACGGTAACGGTTTCCAATTGTGACGACTTCGCCACTAACCCCCTTAGATGTCAAAGCGGTTTGTTCTGCCCACCTGCTTACAAATACATCACGGATCGCGATGTATGTTTTCTTCATATTTATTAATTAGCACTCACAGCATCCAAACATCCATACGAATGTTATAAATGTGAAAGTGTGTTTGTTTGTTTGTCCGTCTTTCACGTCAAAACGGAGCAACGGATCGACGTGATTTTTGGTATGGGGATAGCTTACTTTTTATTTTTATTCCGGATAATTATAAAATAAAAATGGTTATTTTGTATGGAAAATCGTTTAACTATACGTTGTCGTCGTACTATACAAAGAGCATGTAATCACTACGTTTATACTATACAAAACCGCCAATTCTTCCATCCGCTTTGGATTTGCTGACGTTTAGTCGCTTTGGATTATGATATGAATGACATTCAGCGGCAGGCAGTGTATAAAACTTCTTCACGATTATTTATTTTTATCTGTCTATCTCTAATATATCTTGGTGATACGAATACGAAGTTCACCGGGTCCATATAATTTGTGGCAAAACCTTTGTTATTGTTGATCGAAGGGCAAAACAAACAGTGTTTTGCCCTTGTCAGCCGGGTCAGCTAGTCAAAGATAAAATCGAAGATTTTATATAAATAAGTCAAGGATATTCTTACTTTATTTGTAAACTGTACCTTTCTGTACAATATAGGAAACTATTTTAGAACTCCTGAGATTTATCGTACCAATAAAAGGATAGAATTTTAAAGAGGTTGCTTCACATTGTGCTCTGTATCCTTGTACCTAACGTTTTCTTAGAACACCCCTGAGGATTTGTCCGGATAAATCAATGGACCTTTTAAATAAATTACCGATGTACCGATGTCCTTAGATAGTCTGCTTATAGGTATTGCTGCACGGGTGAGATGAATAATTAATTTTGCTTGGAGAATGTACATACACAGGTGAATACATCAACAGATTGCAAATCCTAAATGAGTAAAAAACAGGCCAAGTGCGAGTCGGACTCGCGCACAAAAGGTTCAGTATACCATTATCTAAATATTCTGTAAATATTTCAAGTTTCTACCTATTAACGTTATTAAGATCGAGGAGAAATGGCAAAAATCACGTTTGTTGTATGGGAGCCCCCCTTAAATATTTATTTTATTTCAATTTAATTATTTATTTTTAAAGTAAATATACAACCAAATATTCTATGAATATTTCAAGCGTCTACTTACCTGTTGCCAAAATGTTGTTGTTATTAATATCGAGCAAAAAACGGCAAAAAAATCACGTTTGTTGTAAGGGAGCCCCACTTTAATATTTATTTATTCTGTTTTTTGTAGGTATTGTTGTTAAAGCGGCAACATAAATAGGTACTTCATCTGTGACTATTTCAACTGTCTAGCTATCACGGTTTATGAGATACAGCCTGGTGAGGTGACAGATAAACAGATGGACAGACAGACGGACAGACAGATGCACAGCGGAGTCTTAGTTATAGGGTCCCGTTTTTACCCTATGGGTACGAAACCCTAAAAATGAATTTTCACAGCAAACGAAAGCAAGTGCTTGCATGAGGAGGAAAAATTAATCGATAACCTCCAGATTCTAACAGTGAGGTAATTGGAAGGAAAAATACTGCAATACCTACTTATTAGGAAAACTAAATTACTTTTATCTCGAGTGATTTATGTATCATTGAGGCAATTGTTTGAAATCGTAAATATTTGTCTAGCGAAAGCCCGTGTAATTGTCAGTGGGCTGAGATACGGGTCTGGGGGGGCACTCCGTGACCCCGGAACAGGCCGGGACCATGAGAACGGCGTCACAATCGTGCCTCGTGCCGTGTGCTACTTACAGCCACCTCAGCCTTAACTACCACAGATTATAGATAAGCCATTTCATGCAAATGTGTAAGTACTTGCTCCCCGGCCCGGAAGACGCGAGGGAAATGTATTTGCCCTCTTTGGCCCAAATGTTGAGTTGCGATTTCTGGTTACGCGCAATTTTGCTGTGTACACAATTAAAACAAACCAACCATTTCACTGATGATATTTGTGTCGCCGGAAGAAAATTAAAGTTAATTTCGTAAGATGTTTCAAGAGTTGAAAAGTTGTGCCTACCTAATTTCAAATTATCAAGAGAAGATTTACTTCCATTCTTGGTTAAAACCATCAAGGTAGTAAGCATTTTGTGTGTTAAGATTTTAGTGCATCAATTTATGCTTCCAAAATATATTCGAGGGATAGGTCAAGAAATTCGTATCGTGATCGAGAATCGTGCAAAGAGAAAGTACGTGGTGTAAATCGCGAGCCCCAATTGAGATTACTTATGGTGTCACGTAGAAAAGCAATTTGGTGCGTGCTCCGTAATGCAAGAGTACGGCTGGCCCATTAGGCCAATGGGTCTTGGTGAGTAGGGCATCGAAACTCGGTTCAATTTTGAAAACCCGGGTTTTCGGGTCTAAGAGTAATCAAAACCCGGGTAGACCGGGTTTTTCGAGCTTTTCGATCTTTTTGTTATAATTTTATTAAATACAAGAACCTTGTTATTATATCAATTTTTATAATGAGTACAAGATGTTAAGAATGTAAAAGGATTAAAATAAATGAAAAATAGTACTTTCCAAATTACAAAAACAGTTAACCTATCTAAAAGTCATCATAGATTTTAATTATTTCAGAATATTTTAAAAATAAGTAAGTATAGATTACTACCTTAGCGCTTTTACAGACTTGCAGGACCAGCCATCATAAATTTCGGGACGATTTTTCATTTTTTTTTGTACAGGGTATGCAGTATGCATGCATTTGACCACCATCCAGCATAGCAGACAGTATGCAATCTAGGATGTTGTATGCTTCCCCAGGAGGTGCCCAATGCCCATTCACTCTTGCTTTGAAAAGGCCAAGGTTATAATGGCCAGACACGCATCCGGCTTGACCCCTGTTGGCCCAGAGCCGATCGCGCCTATCCCGACACGCTGGTGTGCAAATAAGATCCGTGAACGTACTATTACACCAACTTAACTGGAGCTCGCTGGATTCGTGCAGACAGGCGAAACTCGCACAACCGCGCGTGGACGCGCGTCTATCCAGGGCCCTGATACAACTGTGCAGACCGCAACTTCGCCTGGTAACAGGTGCTATTACTGGTCATGGACAATTTAACAGACATCTTTTTAATTTAGATGTCACCGACAGTCCCCTACGCAGAGGGTGAATGGAGGAAGAAGAAACAGCTGCCCACGTACTGCTGGAATGCAGGGGGGTGGACGCCTACTGGTCGAGGTACCTCGGCTCGCCGGGCAGCGTCCAGGAAACGATCACGAATGTGAAAGCTCTTAGAGCGTTCCTGGCTGAGCTGGGCTGGCTGGAGTGATCTGGCCGCGCTCCCTCCTGACCCAAAATTGGCGCAATAGACGTCGAGTTGCAGAAAACGCCCGTATTGATAAGAAGAAGAAGAATGATCGGGGAACGCATTCGCAGGTAGCGCATTCCAATCTTTAGCAGCTCGCATTCAAAAAGTACTGGCAAAGCGCTTAGTACGGACAGGTGGTATGTCTACGATGTATGGATGGTAAGCAGACCTGCATCTGGTAACCCGATGGTGGAAAGGCGCTGGAGGAACAAGATTGTGCAGTTCCTGTGCGCACTCTCCAAAGTGAATCCGGTAAAACACCGACAGGCCAGCAACAGCAACTCTACGGCGATGACTGAGACTTTGAAGTTTAGCTTTTTCTAAAGTTGTGCCTCCAATGAACTTCTTTGCGCGGATTTCAAACGCATCTAAAACTATCAGTTGGTACTTCAAAAATCTAATCAAAATTGTTTATTTGCTTGAAAACACGGGGAATGCAATATGATGCATGTGAAACTACTACTAAAACTTTAGCGGAGCCATCTCAAAGGTGACAGCAGTACTCCATGCACGGATGAATTTGTGCTTTGTAGAGAACTTTGAGAGGACGCCCAGTTTTTTGGCAGCAGTTTTACCAATTGAGTCGATATACTCACCGAAGTTCAGCTCCGATTATAGAGTGACGCCAGGTTGCAGGTTCTCGGTTACTGGTAAGGATACACCCAGGAAAGTCGGAGCTAGTTGAAAGGGACTCCGTTTATATGAGAAAAGACACGCCTGCGTGGCGAGGCATTGAAACTGACAAGGTTGGAATTTCCCCAATCGGAAGTGCCTGAAGTGCCAGGTTCGTTTGCTCAACTAGTGACTCTCGACAAGACTGAACTTCATCACTAGTAGCCCTTGCATCTGAAAGATATCTGCTAGACACACTGGTGTCATCGTCATAACCAAATGTACCAGGCACCAACATGTCGTTAATGTGGAGAAGAAATAGTGTTGCAGATAATACCGAACCTTGGGGAACCCCAGCGTTGATGTTCTTCAAGTCAGATGTCTGACCATCCACAACGACTCGAATTGAACGGTTCCTAAAGAAGTAGGTGATCCAGATGCAGAGGCCGTCAGAGATTCCATATGAGGGAAGCTTGCCAATTCGGCTATCATGCCAGACCCTATCAAATGCTTTGGAAATTCAAGCGAGACAGCAAGTGCTTCGCCATGTCTTTCGAACGCTTGCTTCTAAAGGTGGGTGGCGTACACAAGAAGATCTCCAGTTGACCGTCCGCGGCAAAAACCATACTGGGAGTCACTAGGGAGCTCGTTAGTTTTAAGTTACGCCAATAGATGTTTATTCTGTACATGCTCTGTAGTCTTGCAGATATGAACGTGACTGAAATCAGCCTGTAGTTAGAGGGGTTGGCATGGCTACCTTTTTTAGGTATGGGCTGCACATTGGCACGCTTCCACGACTGAGGAACAAGACAAGTCCTGTCTCAAGTGAGAGGCGGCTCAAGATAGGAGACAACTAAGCTGCACAGTTACGCAGGACTATTGCCGGGATTCCATTAGGACCACTAACCTTATTTCCTAGACCACGGAGAGCTTTGAGAACCTCTTTGTGGCGAATGGTTCGTGCGAAAACCAACACCAAATGTTGGTGTTGGTTAGTTGGTTGTTTTTTTGCGGAAGTAAGCTACATATATTTCGTTTTTCACAAAGTATTAAAAATACCCGAAAAACTCGAAAAACCCGGGTTTTTTTAAACTAAACCCGGGTTTTTTGTATTCCTAAAAACCCGGGTAAACCCGGGTTTTTCCGGACCGGGTAAACCCGGGTTCGATGCCCTATTGGTGAGTAGGGAGCTTTCTTCGTCAGCATTAGGTCCATTTTCACTTCGAAATACTCCGAGTGCTCGTGATATTGTCTTGTGGATTACTCATCTCCACTTAGGTACTTTAAAAATGCCTTTTATCGGAAACGAGAATAGAGAAAACGTGTCCATTAACTTGATCAGCTTTTTAGGGTTCCGTAGTCAAATGGCAAAAAACGGATCCCTTATAGATTCGTCATGTATGTATGTCTGTCTGTCGGTCCGTCATTCTTTTCGCTCAAGAATCGTACTTACCTACAATAGATATCTATTACTCCCGACAAACACCCTTCACAGGCTAGACTTGGCCTGTGGACAAAAAAGTTCCCTCGGACCAATTCAAACATGGAACTTTCGGAAAGATTACCCCCAGGTCACAGCCTTCCTTGGAAAACCTGGAAGTCCTTAAAAAGACTTCGAACTGGAGTAGGCAGATGTGGCGTAAATCGCAAAAGGTGGGGCTTCGCCTTGATGCGTGCGCCTTGTGGAGCGATCCAAACGATGGAGCACATGATCTGCTGCCCAAGCCTCCCCACATCCTGCACTCTACAAGACCTCTATGAAGCCAGTCGGAGAGGGATTGACGTCGCGCACTACTGGCAAAATATCATTTTAAATATCTACCGTTGACACGAAAAGAAGAAGAAGATAGATATCTATTGACAACTGCCTTAAGTGGGTACAGAAGCCTTCATAGGCGAGTTCGACTCGCACTTGGCCGATTTTTTAACTATGTTGCCGACGTTGTTTTGTTAGTTAATTTTTAATAATAAAAATACGGGAAATACATTCCGTCCCCTTCATTTCTCTTGTCGCATGACAAGCATATTTTTTCTATTTATCATATAGAGATCTATCTTGGAGTGTATCTAATGTTTATGCAAATAAGAATCTACTTACTTTCCATTATTTACATCTGTCAGAGGCACGGATGCGCGCAGGCGGGCCATGCGCACGCGACCAATTGTACGCACTAACGACATTGTGTATGCTCACACACATTTCTCTATGGTGCGCTTCCGGTACTTGCTATTTCGATGACGATTTATTTTAATTATCTATTTCAAAGTGTCCATATATCAAATACACCAGTAAAATAATTAAAATGCAGCAATTAACACATTATTAGAACATTTATAGCATGTTTTTAGACTGCAATTAACACGAGAAGGCAAATTCTTCGCTTGCTATTTGCAAACCAAAGATAAAATACTCGTAGGTCTTATCTCTTTTGTGAATAATATATTTCTGAACAATGAAGGACTGCAATTATTGTGGCTATTTCCAATTTTCATCGCTTTTGCCTTTCACCACATTAACAGAAACACATCTTAAACACAAAAACTAATTAAGAAAAATTTCGAATAAGACGTAAAGGCAGTAAAGGTGTAATTAATGTCAAATAAATATAGCTAATTAAGTATCGAAGCTTAATTTTACGGTTTTAAATAATTGTATCAATTTGTGTCCACATTACGAATTAGATATAATGTAGGGTTGCATAATGGTTAGAAATTTAACGTCGATTTGTATAATTATACAAAATCCAACTTTTCATTGCCGTGTCAATGCCCTATGAACCCGTGTGGGTGTAAAAACGAACTAAGATAGCAAAAACAAAAGAAGTCGTTTCGCCTTCTGATTCTTCCGATTTAAAAAATTCCAAATTCCAAAGCGTTGCGATTAATCATCATCATCATCATTTCAACCGTACGACGCCCACTGCTGGGCATAAGCCACCCCCAAGGATCTCTACAACGATCGGACTTGCGCTGCCCGCATCCAGCGGCTTATCCCGCGACCTTGACTAGATCGTCGGTCCACCTTGTAGGGGGCATGCCCACGGAACGTCGTCCTGTTCACGATCGCCATTTGAGAACCTTCGAGAGTGTTGCGATTATCATTAAAAATAATAATTAAAAATATAAAAACACGACTGCCAACATCGAACTAAAAAGTAAAAAACAAGCTCTCATCTCATTGCAGTCGGGGTACCATGCTGTGGAATACTCAAATTTAGAAGGTCCCCCGACTTCAATGAGAGCTTTTTTTCTTTTTAGTTCGATTTTGGCAGTCGTATTTTTATTATTTTTTTATTCCTTTAAGTGAATACTTACCTGTGTTTACAAATTATATATTTTTTAAATATACGCGTCGAAACCTGTCATTTGATACCCATATTTCTATACCTATGTAAAGAAAAAATAACATTTTCATCCCATCGATTCGAAAAGCGATGATTGTTTATCTAATAACAGGGTCCAAAACGATTCATTGTTTACCTGTTATGACAAGAGGGTATAAATGAGATTTGAATTTTGAACAGCTTCATAAGAGGGTCCAAAACGATGAGATTTGAATTTAGAACATAATTGAAGTAGCATTGGTTGGAGTGTAGCAAAGGCTGTGCAGTACTTAAAAAACAAATTCAACTGATTTTGTATGGGGCCGGGACTTTTTTCGGGACCGAGAAATTTTCAAAAACGGAATTTTATAAAATTGAGAATATCTCGTAAACGGTGAGTCGTAGCTAAAATCTAACAAAATTTTCAACCCCCTACGGCATCCCCGGAGATACTTATAAGGACATATTTTTCTTTTTATTTTTTTTTTATTTCAAAACTAAAATTTTTTTTCTTGCCCGACTAGCGCTATGATGTATCCGAACGACAAAGAAAGGTAGGTAGTTCGAGTTGTCTTTATTGCTTTTCTTATAGAGGGGGATGAAAAGCAGAGTGTATTACTCGGCCGCAAAATTATTTTCACCTCGGGCGGCGTATATTGAATCCCTCGCTGCGTTCAGGATTATACTTTAGAGTCCCTCGCTGCGCTCGAGATTCTACTCTAGAATCCTTCACTGCGCTCTGGATTCAAAATAGCGCCCTCGCCGTAAATATATAATTTTGCTCCCTTGTAATACAATCTACTATTTTTTATGGCGCAACTCTGGCTCTGGCCAAGTAACACTGGCTTTTGTACCTATATCTAGGTATAGCCAGTGTTACTCGGGTTGACATGAAGTTTCTAATGATCCCGCATACATTAAAATCCGTTAAGGCATTCAAGGCAAAGTTATGGTGGAATAGAGACACACACATACATTAACCCTAAACACAATATACACACGTTTTTTGAGCAGTCGTGTTGTGCCAGTTTTTTGTCCTACGGTTAAAAATTGCATATGATGATGATGATGACGACTAAGCTTTTATAACAAAAGAAAAAAAGATACGGCACTTTCCAAGAGTACCTACGCAATCAGCTATAGAGTTATCCCTTTTTCTCTGCTTTTCGACTCCGTGACACCGGCAAATATTCACATTGGATTTTTTCCAATAAGTTTGGGCAAGATCATATTTATTGGAAGTAATAAATTTTATTGAGTGGACAGTCAATGCTGACTCATTACTGTTTCTTG
Source organism: Crambus lathoniellus (assembly GCA_949710035.1). Taxonomy (NCBI): domain Eukaryota; kingdom Metazoa; phylum Arthropoda; class Insecta; order Lepidoptera; family Crambidae; genus Crambus; species Crambus lathoniellus. The sequence continues at coordinate 28,258,847 of OX453300.1, read as the reverse complement.
GGAACCTCTATTCGATATGGAAGTAGTGATCGTAACCCACGCTTTTGAGTCATTAGAACGTGCCCGATAGAGGAAGTAGCTTATAATCATTATTTAGATTTAGAACAATCATGTCTTGCATTTTTACCATCAAAAGGCTATGAAGATCTTGTGATTCGGAATTTCTAAACCTCTACGGAAAAATATTATCTAACTGTCCTTCCGCCCGCAGCTTCACCCGCGTGAGCTATACGAAGTTATCCTGCGGGAATGAGATGTTTTTCCGGGATAAAAAGTAGCCTATGTCACTCCCCAGCTCCTAAACTATCCCCATACCAAAAAATCACGTTGATCCGTTGCCCCTTTTTGACGTGAAAAAACGAACAAACAAACAATCACAGTTTGACATTTATAATATTAGTAATATGGATGCGTATTCCATTAGAATCAACCCCGCCAACTCCGTCTTTCCATGTAAAAACCTTAAGCAGTGCGGGGCTTAGAACATGGTCTTAATGAGCATGTATGTGTTCCACATCTTGATAGTATCATGTATAATTTCCAATTTCCATCAGCTAATTAGAAATCCGATCAATAGTGGGAAGTTCTTGACACGCTTACCAAACCAAACGGTAGATGCTTGTAAATCGGGACACATGTATTGTTGAACGATAACAAACGCTGTGTAGCGAAAACGCAAATGCCCCAATCATCTGATATTACTTCCTTAATAAACAGGCCTTTTAGGATGCAAATCATGAGTGCATTATGTAGCTCAAGTTCGCTTCGAACGCTATTGGGAATAAATTGACATTGTTTTGTTTTTATTTAAGTTTGTTATAGGTACTCGTACATTCAGTATTCAGAACAGAAAATAACCTTTAATCTATTCTGCAAGTAATAATAAGGTTAGAAGGATTTTAAATAAATAAGTTAAGCAAATTAGAGATGTTCAGATAGCAATTAAATTGATTAATATATTTGCAATTTAGACGAAAATGAGAATATCGAAAGCGTCAAACAGAATAAATAGCGTTGCGTTAGACACACTTTCACTGGAGAAAGCCATTCGAGCATTAAAAATCTTTGTCTTACGATCGGAGATGCGCAGGCGTTAAGCGGCTATTAATCACTCATTGTTCGCCGGATACCATCTAGCCAACCTGGTAATTAAATTATCTTGCATACACAATTGACAGAGAAATATGACATCAAATCGCTTTGAAATTGATAACTTTGCAAATGTTTTATCTCTAACATAAGTACCTGATTATGTTTATATCATATAGCATAGTTGTCTTTACTAATTAGAAATTGGTTTCCACCAATTTCTAATTAGTAAAGACAACTTAAAGTAAAAAAGTAAGTATGAAAAGAATCTTATGAGTAAAATTTTTATTACAAACTAATAGAATTAATAATGATCTGTGTAAATATTTTTTCGTGGATAGTACTTATATCCACGAAAAAATATTAACTCATATTAGAAATAAAAATTGATTAAGTGGAGCTTTTTTAAATTACTAAAATAGGTTACTTGGTCGTCGTCGTCGTCGTACGAGTAATTTAATCAACATCCAATTAAACACAGAGTCCTTACAAAACTAGATTTTCTCAAGGAAAACCTATCAAGCTCTAATAACTGTGTTCGACATAAACACATAAACGTTTGCGATTTGCGGTCTTCCATTTATGTCGAGCGGTATGACATTGGCACCCACAACCATTCGGTTTCCCAGGCGCCGAGTACCGAGATCTAGCTATATTAGCCAAGTTGCAGCGTGTTTCACCATCCTACTGACCATCGTTGGCTTGCACAACTATTGGCCAACGCTTAACTGACCGAGTGCGTGTTTATACTTTTTCAATCCGTGTACTTAAGATACGATATTACAATCGGTTAATTACTTCCGGAAGGGTGCAATGTAGCGTTAACGTTAAACGGATTAGCAAAACAGTTCTGGAAACTCATGTAAATAAAATGTTAATTGATTTTTAAAGAGTTTTTTTTATTTCTTTCCAGGTTGTTCGGTGTTGATTGGGAAAGAAGTTAATTGGGAACCGTCAAAATGGAGAGCTGGCTCGATGACGTTAAGCGGGTTCGCATTCCAAGGCCAAAATTTGGAAGTAAATATCCAGCAGAGCCACCGAAGGACTACCTGGAAGACTGTAGCGCAGACTTGGCCGGCAAGCAGCGCCACCACGACAACAAGGATCTTGCTAAAGCAACTGAAGAGCTGAGGAGGACGCTCCAAGAGAAACTATGACCTCGCCCTGTGGCATTAGGATTAATGTAGCTTTAATTAGAATCGTGGATTAATGACCTCCCATGAAGAGCGATTAGCGATCTAAACGATTAATTTGGCGTATATTATCTGAAACAAACGAGCGTGATTTGCAGAATCTATTTGGAGCGACGCGTTAACGTCATGTTATTTTAAAAATTTACCTACCATAGGAACAAAAAATATGTAAATAGCAGATTCATCGCGCAGGTCTTATAATTGTTCGTTGTGTTGTGATTGAGATCCTAAACCATAACAGAAAGATTATTCAAAACCTCAATTTAAAATAACTTTTCTGTTCTTTTTCATTTGGAAATTTTAAGATATTGGAAGTTATAAATAGGGGTAACATAAAATTTTATACAACAGTATTAGGTACAGCAGGCAAGCCGTGTGTAGGATTGTGTAATAGCATTGATAGTTTAATATAGATTAGGTTAGTCGAAATAGCTGTAACTAGACTGATATATGCTTAGATAAGGTATTGTAGAATCTCTTTTAAAATAATATTAAAATATGTAAATATTTAAACTGTTTAGTCCAGTTTTTTATTTATATTTATTAATGAAGATAATTATCCTACCTAACCTTTGTGTGTATGAAAACAATTTTAATACTATACAAGTATATCTAATAAAATAAAAGTACCTAACTTTTCTATTTACATAAGTAATAATAGTCTATGTAACGTGTTATTCATTAGCAGTATTCGTATAACTTGTGATTAAAAATAGAAAATGTTAATGTAATCAATCTTGCTTTGTCTATTGAATTACGAATTGCAAATCAAAATGCAATTAAACAATAACATTAGTAGGAAACAGTTCGGCGCCGGCGGATGATGAAATAATGTAACGTAAATGAATTGCCCTATTGTTGTTTGCTTTGGTACATTCAGAGATTTGAAGTAAGTAGTGAGCAATATCTCATTTATCGTCCAGATAGGGCGACGAGATGTGGCTGGCACGCTGCCAGGCCGCGGCACAACGGCATCGGCACCACGAGCCTCGCCGGGAAATGACAACGCCCACAGACGGCCCGGCAATAGCTTGACACAGTGACTTCTTCGAATGGGGGTTAAAACATGGCCTTGATGTTTTATGCAAGCACATGTAGTGTATTGTTAAGAAGTTTGGATAGTACTAGATTTAGTTCATTTGTTTACTCTCTTGACTGAAATTACAGTTTAAATACCATGGAGGCCTCTAACTTCACTTGCTAAAGAAAAGGTTAAAATTCACAAAAAAATTGTAAACAGGTGCGATATCAGAGGGGAACTTTTGATAGTTTCAGTAGACGACAAATATTTCTTGAATATACCTTTTTTGTAGCAGGTTTCTCTACGGTAAGTACTTATATTGGAAATCCATTCCCTATGGATCAGAAGTAGGTATTTAATTAATAATAATACCTACACCACATTTTCACGAACATTCGATGATTTGCAAAAATGTCGTTTGTTGATTTATTTTTCACGAGCACTTTCCTGATAATATGGTCTATTTATATTGGTTTTAAAGGAAAGATAGATATCTTTTACTTTTTGTAGATATTGCAAATAAAACTACCTAATGTATAAACTTACGGTGTCGTCGTAGTGTTGTGTGTGTAGCGCAGTGGTGCTGCCCTCCCTGGAGTTGCACGGCGAGGAGTGCCGCCGCGAGCGCCTGCCCTCTTCCTCGTACTCCTGCACATACAAACAACGTTAACCAGACGTTTAAAAGTTGCTTGGTTGGTATACCTGTCCAGCTACACGCAGTGAGCTTTTAACGAAAACTTTAGGTACAAGAAAAACTTGTCAGTGTATCGGCGCTTCTCAAATCCCACTTGTTATTTGTAAAGAAAGAAAGGGAAGTTTTAATTAACTTAAGCTTCTAAATACTCAAAAGCTTATAAGAAATCTTTTCTAATGTATATGAAGCAAAACACGAGCACTAATCAGCAACGAAAATTCAGACTGGCGCATAAGCGTACCTCGCCGAAGTTACCGGGGCTACAAATGTTCCGACCGTATTATTACTAAATGTAGGGAAATTTGGGAAATTTTAACCCCATCCATCATTTTCACCCGTTTCTATAATCACACAGAATGATTTTAGTTCGTGTTTGACTAAACATGAAAGTCAATATCTCCTTATCAAAGCCACAACTCATAAGAATGATTAGTCGAAATCGTTATTAAAAAATGTAAGTACCTAGGTTATTTCTGATCATAAAATCGTGAGCATATTTTATAATATAACCGCTTAAATAGGTATTATGTACACGTTGAGATATCAAAAAACAATCTTCGTGAATGCTGTGCAAATTAGAAAAAGATACACTGTATTATCTATACATCATGCAAAGTGAGTTTCATGCAAAACTCTAATAATGATTACTTTATTGAATATGGATTGATCAATCACTACATAACATCGATTAGTTAACTGAAATAAGTAGACACTATAGTTTGTTTAAAAAAACATAGTGTAAGGTGTCGCAACATGTACAGAAGATAAAATGCGGCACTTAAAAGTTACAAAACAATTCTGTCGCAATATAAAAGTTTGGTTTCATTGCTGAAAATATTTCAAAGACCTTCAACGCATGTCAAAAGTTTTATAATAACACACTGTCAAAACTTTTGAATGTCAATATACCATACTCTGGATCTTTTGCTTAAAGGTACCTACTTACTTATATTTAAAGTTTATAATACTTCGTCAGTATAATGAGAAATAAATGTTTAAGTTCTTACGATGATAAATAGCGATGAAAGCGTCAGCTTGCCGAACTTAAAGCTTGTTGAAACTTTTTTTAAAACTTTTAAAGATAAAGATCAGTATAGTGCGAGGGTGTGAAGCACTGAAGAATCGCAATCAGACTGCAGGCTGGCCAGCAGACGCGACTATGCAATTGATTTTTCGCGTTATTTTTGCATGTTGGCACAGTTTCGACGACCGCCGACAGAAGACGCTCTCTGCTTAAGTGCTAAGTGGCGAGTTAGATATCTTACATTGTTTTCTCAGCTTAAGAGTCAATTTATTCAGAGTGGGTAGCTCAGCTCAGTTAGATACTTCCTCGGTATGGTAAAAATATTCGGAATTTCTATTTCATATTCTTTTTGCTTTTGTTTTTAAATGTTAGAACATGCATAGGTAACTATGACGTTAACTAGAGTGAACAAACGTATCAAAGTAAATTTAAAAATAAACAAAAGATAGTACAAAAACTAATCAAAACTTTCGAGTGAGAAACTTGCTTGCTTGTTATACTCTTCCAAGAGTTCTTCAGTGTCCAATCATCGAAGTCTAGCAAACAATTTACGCAACATTTGGTTGCTAATTATTGTCCATAGACACTTTTTCGGGACCCTAATGTTTGATTAAAGTCGTTTCAGTAAATAAATTGTATCATGCACGCGACTGTCTAATTTTCTTTTAGGCTTAGTGCGTTGAAGCGGCACTAAAAGATTTGGAAGGGTCATGTGGGTCGTCCTTTATTTGGATTTCACTTACAAACTCGTATCAAGCAATGGCTTAACGTTGATGATATTTAACATTTTGTTTATCTGATAATTGGAAGTAGAAGTAGGTATTCGAATAAGATGGTTAAAGAAAAGTTGTTACGGATTATAATTACCTACATCTCTTTGCAAATATTTCTTTTAGATTGCAGTCCACGTTTGTTTGCGTGAGAAGAAAGACTTTCATTGCTTATATATTTGATTTGCTATTCGATCTAAAAGTAGAACTAGGAATTTATTTTAGTTTTACGTATCCGGCGAAAGAAATATAAATCATAACATAATACATACTTAGATGGCATTTTTATTTCATAGTCATAAAACTATCGTGCTACTCTTTATAAAATATCTTTATATAACGGGTGTCCCAAAAGTAGGTATAGGATGATATGTCTCAATAAAACGCGAATGGATTGGAATTTCTTCGTAGTTTTATTTTATTTTAAAGAAGAGACTTGTACAATTTTATCGGAATAGAATATCTGCTAAATGGCCGCCACGGGCATTTTTACTGTGTGCAAGTTTTTCATGACACTTTCACACATTTCGCTGCTAATTTCACAAATTTCGCTACTTATTTCACCAATAACTCGGCGAATATTTTGTCTATATTGTCTATGTTTTGTGGATAGTTGGCGTAGACTTTATCTTTCACGTAGCCCCAAAGAAAGAAATCCAATGGCATCAGATGGCAAGATCTCGGTGGCCATTTGACATCACCTCTTCTTGAAATTACGAGATTTTTCGACCTTTTGACGAGTGTTTGTAATTGATCGTGAATTTTCGTTAAATATTTGTAATAACTTCTATGCGCCGTTTCAATGTGAAACGCTCCACGATTAATTTTACATGTTTCAAGATGACGTATGTCAAATTTCAACCCGCCATCTTGAATATTTCGGAAATAGCGCGAAATTCAAATCCTATACCTACTTTTGAGACACTCTTTATAAGTATATTTCTTCTGTGTGTATTTATGTAACTGAACTCCTGCTAAATGTCTGGACCGATTTTAATGAAATTTTTTGTGTGTCTTTAGGTGGATTCGAAAATGGTTTTTAGCGTGCTGTCGTCGATAAGGCGGTACGAAGTTCGGCTTAAGTATATATATTTTCGATTTACCTTTACCTACCTACTCTTTAGTATCACTACGGAAATACGATAATACTACTCAAAAGAAAATAGGAGCCACTGGGTTTTTTTCATATAAACGTGCTCACTTTAGCGTCTCATACTTAGATGAGAAACTTTTTAAATCTCTGCAATGATTTTTACGCCAATCAATGGAGAGCCCAAATGCCCAATTTGCTAATCTCGTTTTAAAAATTGCCAAAAACCGCTCAATTTTCTTAATAATTAAAAACAATAAGTCAAGCATTCATTTGCCGATTAACGATACTTATATAAATATTATTATTCAGTGCCTGAAAAAGGTTAATAATGTCTAGATTTCCTTGGCTTTGAAATCAAAACGTAACACAAGGTTTTTCAGTCTTTCAAGTATAATTTTATTTACTTAAGGGAAGCTTATAAATGATGAAAATGTTAATATACACGTTAGGCAATTAACAATTCAATATCTTGACACATAAAGTTAACCTTGCCTGCGACTTACCTAAGCCTTTTGCTCGCATGTAATACACACATTACTTATATTCGCAACATAAGACGGATTAAATTAACAAGTCAAACCTTTCATGAATCTGCTTGTAATTATGGATCATGCAAATTGTGAAATTATCAAACTTAGTTAAATGTTCGTTTTAACCTCATATTGTTATAATTAAATAATAGTACAAAACTACGACCTAAAGTTGTGGAGTAGGTCTATCTCAAATTGTAATGTCAAAGTATGTATTGAAAGAAAGCTTCTTCTCGTGCACAGCCGTCTCTATCGTCTTCTACAAGCCATGCTATGATACGGAACGGCAACATTGCTGTGAACCGGTTTACTCCTCTGAGTACTAAATCCTATGGAGGTGGCATACCTACGAAAAAGTGAGGTGTAACTAAGTCACAATGTAAGAAAATCTTGGAATTCAATTTTAAACTACTTCTAATTGTCGTTTTAATCGGTCCGTCAAAATCGGTCCAGCCGTTTCAGAGATTAACCGGAACAAACAGACAGACAGACAAAAATTGTAAAACATGTCATGTTGGTATATGTACCGTATATTTAATCATATGCACGTAGTAAAAAGCGGTTATTTAATTTTACAAACAGACACTCCAATTTTATTTATTTGTATAAGTAGATGTATAGAAGATATGCCATCTCCATAGGATTCAGTACTCGAGGTTTACTCGCTGTTTACAGTGCCACAAGCTTTCCTGTTCCGGTGACAGCCGTGACAGAGGTGCCACTTGCAATACCAAATTAGCTGTCAAAATGGACTGTCGTATGAAAACTGCTTTAGTTCCAAAGATAATCACCGGAACAGAAAAGCTTGCTGCACTATACCTGTCAAACAGTCCAAACGGTGTCAAATCGGTTCACTTAAAACTACGTTGCCAACTTTATGCGCATGGCTTGTAGAAGACGATAGAGATGGCTGTGTCTCGTGTCAATCACTGATCTCTATAATAGAGGAATAGAGGTCAGTGCGTGTCAATGCACCTCTCTCTATCCACCGCACTGACAATCAAACTACCATAAAAGTAAGAAAATAATAAAAAGAAAAACCATTTCAAAATATATTCAAATTCTTCTTTTTTAGAAAACCATAAAGCTTTTTTGGGTTACGTAGTTAACTACTTCCACAGATTTGTGTGATTAGCCTCGTGAAACTAACTTTTAATATTAAAAATCAAGTTTTATTTCTTAAACGGTTTTAAAGTACACTTCAATCTGCTGTGCAAGGTAGACCTTAGACGCTTTAAAATATAGTTTTCTCGGCTAGTCAGAGTATTGCAGCTGGCTTCGCAGCAGGCGCTTAGTTTGCGTTAGTATTAACTTAATTTCGAACTTTGCACTTTACACAAGCTAAACTTGAAAATGTTGTAGGCGCTTCTAAATTTGTTCATCACGTCACGTGTTATGTTACCGGAAGCAATTACTTTAGGCCATAGATTAAAGAGAACATACCTAACTAGCTAATATCTTTTTAAAATATTAGCGGTATTCGATAAAAAAATAATGTACTTAAAAGTTCGTCGACTTTCTTTGCATTGCTCTATGCCTCGCGCTCGTCTCAAAAGTCGAAAAAGCTTTCTGAGGTGTACAGCTGCGTCAGACACATGTGGCATACGTGGAAATCCTTAAACAGACTGCGATCGGTCGGGCGCTGTAGGTAAGTATACCTAATATGGCAAGATAGGACTTCATCGACAACACGCATACGCACTGGAACTGTGGAGCCCCGTCTCAAACTATGGCGCACATAATAGGTAGAATGCCCTCTGGTGCCCAGCGTATGCAGCAGGGAGGAGCTCAACTTGGCGACTGATAATGCAGTTGCCGTCGCCCGATACGGAAGGGCAGATATAAATAATTGAACCATTGACTCGATGATGAAGAAGACTTAAAAGTTTATATAAAGCACAAAATTGAACTGTCTAAAAATAAAACCTTTCTTTCAAAAGTAGCCCAAGAGCCAAACCCTTTAAAAGTAGCCCAAGAGCCAAACCTTTCAAAAGTAGCCCAAGAGCCAACTCATTCGCTCTATGGAGACTCAAAAATAATTCTATATCAGATAGGGCGTTTGTGCACTACCACTGAATTTTACCGATCCGGAAAAAATCGGATGCTTGTATTTTAATAATTAATCATTTATATTAGTAATTAATTAAATACAAGCATCCGTTTTTTTCCGGATCGGTAAAATTCAGTGGTAGTGCACAAACGCCCTTATTTCTTAACATAGAAAATTAGATTATCTAGTTTAATATATAATTCATTAGTAATCCACCAATATTTATGAGAGCGACATAAAAAAAAACAAATACAAAGCTATAAAAAATCTACAAAAAATGAGCAAAAATGGTATACTTACTTAAGTATCATTCATTTAACATTTGAATACATTTATTAATTACCTTTCGTAAAAGTATATAATCCCCCTTTATATGTAAATGAAAAACAAATAAACTTTAAAAAAACTCTCTACGTAAACTCAAATTGGCATTACACCTTTAAGTTAAAAATGCTATCAGAAACAAACGACTTCTTCCTAAAGTATTAGTTTCCTGTTTTATATCTTTATGGATTTCGACTTTGGTGTTTAGATATGGTGATCAAGTGATCATAAACACATGTTCACAATAAAATTGGTGATAGCATATTTGCTGTAAAATTCCACCAATTTCGGAGTAGGTAGGTATAACTTTTTTCTTATAGGTATAGTCCATTCGCTTAGATAGTGTCGCCCTTTTATCTCGCCGCCTTGGCACGTGCCGCTTCTTTTCAAAGGATGCCGCCGCTTAAACAGAAGAAGCCGCGTGTGGCGTACACTCGCAAATGGAATTGGATTTTGGGATTCGGCATTTTATTAAATTATATTTTCTTAAATAATCTAGGTTTATTATAAATACAAGTGGTAACGACGGTTGTGACTTGTGACAATTCGAGCGATGATGAGTAATCTTAATTATCATATAAAAAATTAATAATAATTATTATTATTTGTAAATCACTTATTTAACTTCCTTTTATATAAAAATATCCAGATTTTCATTAAAATTTACATTGGTACCCAACTTGAGTGTATTATTTTATATCTGAATTTTATAGCAAGAGCCACAATGCCGTGCGGGTGTACCGACAATGCGAGATTATGTTGGATTCCAAAATATACTCTCTTAAAATTATATTTAATGGCCGTTTACAAAAATTTGGCCCGTTATTGAATTTTTTACAAAAATATCGGTTAGTTCTTGGGCTAAAGGTAAACTAGAACTTTTAGTAAAAACCTTTAGGAACATAAATAAAATAAAGACTTCAATACGGCGTGATTCCAGTTTTTGTCATAAGTTTTACTTTTCCCATTTCTACTTTAACTGTAGGTATCTAACTTTAACTGTAGGTAACTAGTATCTACCTACCTCTGCTCCATTTCCGCTATACCTCATAACTCAGGAAAAGCCAATTTCCATTGCTCTCCACTTCAGTTAGAAAAAACAAAGGTAGTGAGGTTACTCCTAACGACGACGCGACGATTCATCACTTTTGTAAAGCTCGAAACTGCAACTGAACTCCTACCTACAAATCTGGCCGTTAGTTTAAGGTGCTTGTTATGCTTCAGAACAAACAACAAATTAGATTTAAGCCTTTGCAAAGTCGAAATGTTTCTATTTTAGTTTGTAGGTACAATAATAAAATAAAAATGAAAAATTTTGACGTACGTTTTTGAAGTACTTATTCTTAACTTAAATTATTAATTAACAAAGCGTTCGTGACTTTTCCACTTTTAATTTCGAGGTGGGTGCAGTGAGTCCATCACTACATAGTATAAAACAAAGTCGCTTTCTCTGTCCCTATGTCCCTTTGTATGCTTAAATCTTTGAAACTACTTACGCAACGGATTTTGATGCGTTTTTTTTTTAATAGATAGAGTGATTCAAGAGGAAGGTTTATTTGTACTTTTTATCCCGATATTCCCACGGGAACGGGAACCACGCGGGTGAAACCGCGGGCGGCCGCTAGTAAGCTATAAAAGTAGGTTAGTTTTTTCTTGAAATCGTATTATAAGCTAAATTAACATTAACAAGAGTAACTAACAAAAAAAATAAGAATGTTTTATTATTTTACATACAATAGGTACAATCCTTGGGCAGTCGTGTAAAAACGTACACAAATTAAAATTATTATTATTCCCGGGAAAATGCGCACTTCAAAACAAAAGAAAATCGGGGTTTTCTTTTTAATTCATAACAACCATTGCAACTTTTTCAAATAAATCCGATTAAAGAAGTTGTATAACGGTAGTATGAAAACTGCATGGTGGTACCTTGGCCATAGCTATCAGGTCCATCGGCAGGTAGTCGCGGAAGACGACGCGGCGCCGCCGACGCGACATGGTGCCGGCAGTCGCGCGGCGCGCACTGACGGATCGCGCGTCGCCCCAAGCGACCGACCGCCGTTAAGGGTTGGTTACCCCTACTATCGTGTCGTGATGTCACTTTATTTTCCCATAAAAATTAGGTTCGGAATGAAGTTAAAAAGTTTAGGAGTATTTACCAAAGTGTCTTATTTTACTAAACGAAAATTGCATTTAAACTGGTTTAAGTAGGTACAAGTTGGCTTTCATTCTCTGCAAAAAGTTACATTATAATTTCGTAGGCAAATTTTTACTAACTAGTTTTTAACATGAGATATTTAAATAAAAAAAGTGAGATAGTAGGTACTAATGTAAAATATATATATTTTTTTTTTCAAAACAAATACCTACTTACTCATTCCCAAGAAAACAATTTTCAATAATAAAAATTGAATTATGTGAATGCCAAAAAGTAAAAAATAATGAGATACTTACCTATTTTCCAGAAATTAATTAAACTGTCATTAATGGTTTAATGAATTTCCTGGTTCGCCCTGTCGAAGGCTATAAATTTGACATTAATTAAGGTTGGTACTTTGGTTTACTTGCTCTATGAGAAGCAAAGTAAACGTGGTTAAATCGAGAGCTGATACACGATATTGTGTCCTTGACCCCAAAATTTATGGGCTTATACTGCTAATTAATCCCCGGCAAATATCATGACCTACCTGTTAAATGTTTGAACCGACCCATAATCGAGTACTTACCTATGAACCCGCTCGACTTTGAGCAATATCAGTACGTATACCTACCCTAGTTAAGTTTGTCAACGTGCAAACGTTACTATCGCGTTCGCGCGACGATTTTACTATAAGCTACAGTTTATCTGTCAAAATTTAACTCGATCACGATAGTATGCGTATTTATTTACTTAACTTACACCTCTTATCCCTCTGACTAAAAATGCGAAAGTTTTGATGTTTCTCATGCTGCGTACACACCGGACCAATGAAAGCCAACGAACGCCAGCCAAGGAGTTTTTGTTTTCCCCTCTGTTTTAAACAGATGATCTGGAAAACCCGAATGTGAATTGGAATTGCTTCCAATTTAGCTTTATATTGATCTTCAAAGGCCAGGAACGTGCAGCGGACAACGCCAGGGTGCATACCATCAACTTTAAGACAGCGATTCAAAAATAGCGCGATGCAGAATAGGTTCCTAAAATGAATTGCTTTCTTTCGTACCATGACCTTCTATAAACTGGATCGCAAATGAATTGCTAAATGTGAATGACCGAACGATTTGTGTCCTTATTTCTTCTACCCGTCTCTTTCACTCGATTCTGTCATGCCAGGAGAGTGAAAGGGACGGGTATAACCTGCAGGTGACATGTTAGCTTGGCCAAGTTATACGTCAAATAAGAGTTGATGACAGCTCAGCGGCTGTGAAATGTCATTGAATGATCACTGAATCGCTGGTGGTACGAATAAGCGAAGCAGATCAGTTTAGGTTCCTAAACAAAACCGCAATAAGAGTTGATGGTAGGCACCCTAATCGTTCGTTAGGCCGGTCTGTACGCAGCATTGCTTAATCACACTGAAACGGCTGAACGGGTTGTTCAGCCGTTCACTGATTCACAACCGATCGGAAAGTGAATCGGATACGAATTCTGTGCTTCTCTTAGCTGCTTTGTCTAACTTTGTTTATTATAAAGTGAGTAAAAATGACAATGCATTCCGCTGTTTCCCAACGTTTTTGACGATTAATGAATAAGGGGGCTGATCTGGATGAAATTTGACACACAGATTATGGTCTAGAATAGATATAGGCTACTTTTTAAATAAAAATATGTAATGCCCACGGAAAACATCGTGTAGTTCACGCGGGCAAAACCACGGGCCGAAAACTAGTTACAACATAACTTCGATTATATTATAACAAAGTTGTCAAACTTGAACGTGTTCTATAGCTATGCGAATACATCGTATAGAGAAGGGTTGGCCGGGCTTAACGTCTCCGTCGTTACTTCCTTTCCGCGCTATTTCTGTTGAAAGACATACTTACTTAGAAATTGTCAGTCTAAAGAGATGGATATTTTAATAGAGTAAATACGCTTTTAGATGTGCCGCTATAGGTCTCGGGTTCGATTCCTGGTCGGGTGAATACAGAAAACTAACTTTTCTTTATTTTCTTGCATCTGAGTGTGTATGTGGTTATACCCGTCGTTATTTCTAATTGTCCGAACACAGGTGTTTAAGCTACTTATTTTGGAATCGGAGCAAGTGATTATAAATTTAATGTCCATTATAAAAAAATATAAAACAAAAATTAAGCAGAATGTGCCCGAGCAGAATTATACTGGCCTATTTTATATAATAGGAGATTCTTCAGGGGATGGTGTGAGCATTGATGGCATACCTCAGAGAGGGCTTGGGGAACCCGGGTGCATTCCTTCTCACGCCAGACACATAGTCAACAGCCACGTGAACTTATTGCTGATTTCCATGAAGCCAGTAGCTAGCGCCGAAATCGATGACAGTCTGCTGGCTTCGTGTCGTTGTGACATGCCACTCCAGCGCTGGCTTCAGTTTTGGTACGGAACAACGGCTTTCCTACGCCAGTCATTGGACCCATTTAAATCAGCCAATACAACGTGTCCGTCAAAAAGATCATCGTCACTACATTTTGCTATTGGTTTTTAGGGTTCCGTAGTCAACAAGGAACCCTTATAGTTTCGCCGTGTCCGTCTGTCCGTCTGTCCGTCCCCAGTCTAGCTCATAGAGTCTTAGTACTAGAAAGCTGTAATTTGGCATATTTACCACGCCAAGAAAGGGGTAAAGTAAAATTTTGAAAAAAAAAATTCTAGGTTACCTCCCCTACACGTGAAGTGGGTATGTAATTTTTTTTTCTTGTCTACCCCATAGTATGGGGTGTCGTTGGATAGCAATTTCAAAAACGTTGTGGGTTCGTAAAGGCAGTATTTTGATTGAGGCATCCGTTTGTGAATTATCAAGCATTAACTATCACAGCTAAGTAGGCTTTACAAGTTTTTGCGATTTAACACATTTTTGAAAACCGCAAATATAACTTTGTCATTCATACGAATACTATGAAAAACAAAGTAATTTTTTTCTGGCAAAAAATTACAGTGGTATTTTTGCTAGGTGTACGTAATCGGTATGTTAAGTGGGTACGGAACCCTTCATGAGCGAGTCCGACTCGAGCTTGGCCGATTTTTATGCAAAATCATAAATAAATAATTACCTGATTCAAAATATAACTAATGGAAAAAACTGCCAGCTCCATAGTGAAAATCTACATTCTGTTTTAGTTCACTCGCAGTCGCAGCAAATAAAGTTTTACATAAAAACTACAAAGACGGTCTTCAAAGAACAACTGCTAAGCTTGGTTGGTATGCTTCCGACTGTACCTACCTACATTTCTTTGGGATTAGTTTTAAGCCCCGTCGTACTGGGTCGTATTGAAGCTGCAAGTGTAACCGCTGCTTTTTATCGGATTAAGAATTAGTTGGAAAAGCAGTAAAACTAAGCTAAGTACCTAAATGAAAATTAAAAGCAGACAAGTGTAGATCGGGCCTACTCACGACCGCTGAATAATCAATATTATCTCTCATTTTGCGATCACGCACTTTATAATAAAGAAAACGTGTATATATGTCACGTTCAATATTGCAATTTTCTTTTAAAAGGTTGCTTGTACACTATTTTGTGTAGTTGTATGACTATATGTATAAGAAAATAGTAGATACATACAAATATTTACCAAACGAACGAACACCAAACCTTCATATTTTTGGAGCACAATTCAACAGATTATTTGTATTTGCAGCCGCGAAAATGCTACAGAGTATTTTCACACAACTTTATGAAGGGATAGAAAAATGTCAAGTGCGGAAAATATCAACACAACAAATCTGCCTCACTGCAAATACCAACTATGTATTATATAAATACATATTAATGTAAACTTTTAAGTCATTTGCAGTACCTACTACGATTCAGTGTAGCGAAAATAGGTAAAAGGTTTCTAAATACTTAAAGGTAATTTGTAAACATATTACAAAATACAAGTTAATAAACGTGTTTGTAAATGCTCTCAACTTTACAATGTAGTGTTCCATACATTCTGGTCAGGTAGGTATTAACAAATTGTATGAAACAGCTGATTTTTTTGTTGAGTTGCAGAGTTGGCCCCATAGTAAAAGTTGTTCATATTCATGAGCACAATCACCACCTAAGAGGTATTGCACTTATAGAAAAACATCCTGTATGTACAGGATAATTTTTTTATCAGTGCACAAATTTTTAGGATCGACTCAGAATCGGTAAGTGAACAACTTTCTCCTAGAAACATGACCTATGTTTGTATAAATATGACAAAAATATTTGACCTTTCATACAAATCGGACTGATCACGTGATCGAATTAGTATGGGAAGTCCAAAAATTTTTGTCGTATTTCGACCAATGTTTCTAGGAGAAAGTTGTTCACTTATCGATTCTGAGTCGATCCTAAAAAATTGTGCACTGATAAAAAAATTACCCTGTATAACTAACCCATCAAAACTATTATGTTAATTTCAATAACTTTACTAACCCGCGTAATTGAAAGCTTGGGAGAGGGTTCTGTCGATATTGTTAAATTGTCAATGCTCAAATTTCGACGTAAATAAATAAAATTGTTTCGTTACACTTGTTGGTTTCCTAGTAACTACACTTTAACTAGCTGACCCGGCGAACTTCGTACCATCTCCAGCAGCGCCACCTACCGGGTCCAATTGTGATTTCAAACCGTCCAGGAACCCATTGAAAATACATAGAAAATATCAACCAAATCGGTCTAGCTGTTTAGGAGAAGTTGTGACAAACACACGTACAAAACTTAATACCTAATAGCAATGCTGAAAGTTTTGATGAAAGAAACACTAAAATAATTAAACTACTTATGTATAATGAAATCCTTTCTATTCTAACCTATCTTTTCAACAAATCTTTTGATTCTGGAAGTTTCCCGGAAGGCTTGAAGCTATCTGTTGTTAGGCCACTTTTTAAGTAAGGTGAAAAAGAAGATGTACTTAAACAAATATCGCCCTATCACTATAGTACCTATTTCTTCAAAAATTGTTGAAAAGTGCATGTATAAAAGGTAAGTATATTTTTGTAACTAATATAAAATTGCAAATGATTGTCAATATGGCTTTCAAATGGACAACATTTGCAATATTTGATTTAATAAATACGATCTTGACTAGTAATAATAATAATTTTTGGACATCAGGGCTATTTTTTTTCTTAACTAAAGCTTTTGTACACGTTTCGCTTTACTTTTAAAAAATTATTTACTTACTTTTAAAAAAGTTAGAAAATGTAGGATATCCCTTCAGTGGATATCGTCATACCTATACCTATCTCACCGGAAACCATATGTCATGAATTGATAAATAAATTAGTTTATAACGAAATTATATCATATGCTTCCAGTTGTCATGAAAATAAAACAGATATCCCCCAGGGAAGTATTCTAGGGCCTCTTTTATTTTTATTGTTTACTTATGAGATTTCAAAATTTTACTTAATAACATTTTGCGGAAGTTACTAATTTAACGAAATTGCCATAGCGCATGCCTAAGGCCTGTCTTAGCCCTAAAAAGACTGGGATATCTTTATGACGTATCGACGGGCCGGTTTTCAAATGGCATGATTTAAAAGTTAATTTAACAGCATTTTTGTTGGACTTGTAGTACGACTAACTACGAGTAGTCATAGTAAAACAGTTTATACGCTTTTCCTTTATAGTAAATATGCGAAGGACCGATCGTTGTGGAGTTCCTTGGAGGAGGCCTATGCCCAGCAGTGGGCGTCATTCAGCTGACATGATGAAATATGAAAGAAGATTTCTAAATTTTGCTTAATAACTTTATGCAAAAGTTACCAAACGAAATTGCCAGATGAAAAGATTTGCGGCTAACGCGCCAACCCTGAAAAGATTGCGTTATCTTTATGACGTATCGAAGGGAGCACGAGGTTTTCAAACGACATGATTAAATATTTAAATATTGTAATGTATATAATGTAAGAAAGCCTGGCAATTTTTTTACTGATGTAGCCATAACGATCTAAGTAAGGTCAATGTGGGGAAGTCCGTCTAGGAGGTAAGTCCGTCTAGCGCCAATAACTTCCATTTTTGAATGACTAGCTTCTTATGCCTCGGTCGGTAAAACAGTATTACGGAGCTAGTTCGAACTGAGAATCATAGACGTCGCTAACATCATTAGGTTGAAAGAAATTGGTAGGCCATTTTTTTTCGCGTTTTGTACTTGAAGCTGGAGTGTAACGTCTCTTAAAAAAACTAAAAAAAAGTAGAAAATCAATGGAGTTCTTGGAGTTTCTTTGATTACGCAAGTCATTTAGTGATCCATATACTTATTTCTGGTGATGAATTCTTTTATATCGCTTGAGTTTCGTAATTATTACCTGCAACAAATTTCTAACCACAAAATGTAATAGTTGGGAAGTCCGTCTGGCATACGTAAGGCAAGTCCGTCATATGACGGTCTTGCCTCAATTGCAGATATTGTCAACCTTTTCAGCTGCACGTATTTTACCTGCATGATAAAGCCGTGATATAGATAAATCCCTAGGGATATAATTATGTACCGTAAGATAGTAATGAATCGCTTTCGTATATCTACCTTATTAAGAATATAAAAATTGAATTAGAAAATAAAAATTTATGTTTTACTAGGAAATTGGCTACATACAATTTTATTAAAAATGTTTGTGACCACTGTCAGCAAAGATATGCCGGACTTGCCTTAAAATAAAATAAAATCAATTATCTTTGAAATGTAAACCTTATAGACAAATACATAAATCACACATTTCAACGCTAGTTTAACGTCACTGCTAGAAACTGTTTTCATACATATTGCCTCACAAGTTATGGATATAGTGCTAGTAGACGGACTTACCCTAAACTGCACGGGAAGTCCGTCTACACGCCGTGTTTTAAAAAATATCATATAAATCTAAAGATAATTGCAATTCATACTATTTTAAGACCAATATAGGTAAATAAATATATTACCTATAATTTCCGACGACACAAGTCACTTTAGAAAGCGTATCTCGATTCAATAAGTTCAGTTGAACTTAAATTTTAGAAAAGTATGCCGGACTTCCCCACATTGACCTTACCTAAATTGTTTATTCTGGAATGTTAAAAAACTTTTTTTAATAATTATATCGTGCGTAACATGAAATAACTCTTTATAGAAAAAGAAATATCAGCCTTTTAACTAAGCTTTAGCTTAAGAGGAGTGTGTAGCAAACGGTCTCCATACAAACAGCGATAATGTTTTCCACCCTCTATAATCCTTATCATACAGCAATGAATTTTCGGTTTCAGAATTTTTCGGAAATTTGTACTTAAGTCACAATTTAAGATAATCTCGGAATCCAATTTTAACCTAGTTCTAATTTGTCGTATCGATTAAAAACTTTGCAAGATTATAGGAATCCGATGATAATTCAATAATTTACTACCATCGAACAGATCTGATGATGGAGTCAAGAGGTGGGCAATAGAACTCTTCATTGGCTCCCTCGACTTTGGGCTTATTTGTTTCGTTCTGATAAGATATATAAAGTCATCAATCTACAGAGTAACAAATATCCATAGGTACATCCATGCTCACATACTTTGGTTTAGTAAACAGTTACCGCATGACAATAAGTTGTGGTCGAGCGTCTTTTTTGTTCATAATTGATTTACGATTTGTAAATTTCTATTTCTCATTATTTTATCATTTTTGTACAATCGGCGAAAAGTATGTTTTAATAGCATCAAGTTTTAGTTTTTATCGTTGGAAGCGTACATTTTTAGTAATATTTAGTAATTTTATCAAGTTAAAATGTAGGTACTTTTTATTCGAAATATTCGAAGTAAGTAAATCGAAATATAACAGTAAAATCAATATAACCGAATATCACGCGGACGAATTCGTAAGTTAGCGTTTGACTAAAATAAAAATAGAAAATGCAAAAGATTATTATTATAGAAAAATCCAATTGCGTCCTTATAGTTAAATTACCTCAGTTTCATTAGATCACGATTTAAAAACTAAAATAATTACTCAATTTACCTTTACAATTAGTTCGTTAGTACAACTTTAAAATAGCAACAGTGCCTTTGGTATTTAGACAAAAAGTAACAATCGTTTTCTATTGATATTATTGTGGCGATAAACTTTTTATATGCAAAAATGTCTTGGGCTCGTCCGGGATTTGAACCCGGGACCTCTCGCACCCGAAGCGAGAATCATACCCCTAGACCAACGAGCCGTTATCACGAAGTGCTAAAATAGCAACTAAATAATCAACGCGTTTACAATGTAGTACTGGCGACAATTTTTTTAATAGTCACACACATTGCAAATTATATTTTTCCATAGTAAATAAAATGCATTTAAATCCCCGTCGCAAAGAAGATTGTTAAATGCCAAAAAAGTACAACAAAAAAACTAATTAAATCAATAGTCAAAGCAAAGAATAATAGAAAATACTGAAAAATAAAATGTGATTGGAAAGTAGGAGCATACTACTCAGTTCTAATCTAGAAGACAGAAGTACACTTCTGCTGGCCGCTATTACCGATATTAAACAATAGTTTTCATCTACAAATGCCAATAATCCCCGTAGACCGCTTAGCGATAGATAGCGAAACGTTTAATTTTGCCAGATTTACCCCGCGAGAACTATTTACAGGAAATAACGGCCAAGAGTTGTAGTTGGTGTGAGCTCTACTCGCTAGCCGTTATCGACACATGCAACAATCGTGAGACATACTCCGTGGTGGTGCCGAGGTGCCACTCCAACTATGAAGCTAGTTAGCTCGCAGAGACAAGGGGAGCCAGTGATCTTATCGAACAGACAGAAGTGACACGGGTCCTCGCGTGCGCTATCACTTCAGAAAACGCGAGAGCTAAACAACTACATGCGTAGGCACGTCGAGTTTCATAAAGAGCTATCGAAGGATCAGATTCTGAAAGAGGTGTATGAATGATTCACGAGTGACACCCAGGACACCGTTATAGACAAGGCGCAAAGAAGTGAATGTGGTCGACAGATCATTAAGTGAAGAAGGTAATTCTGGCAAAATCACCTCGTGTGGTGGGTCCAGGTCGTCGTCAGGTGGCGGCGCGTCGGCCGCCCGCCACGCGCGCCCGCTCCTGCCCACAACACCACCGTCACTATCAACAGGCTCAACAGTATCAATTCAGCGCGACAGGCACACAAACATTGACACTACTTTAGTACAAACATATTACAATTCACTTCATTCAGGAAACTAAAGTGTATGAACAGTCTCAATTAATCGCTGCATTATAGACCGCATCGAACGCATTCGTCATATTTTTTACGTGTGCGCGGTGGAATGTTTCGTATCCAAAAGTTACGTTTTAATTTGAAATAATACATAATAGGCACTTAACTGACGAATGCAGATAAGAGTTAAAATAATTTTGCTGGCGTTTTAGAAGTGTCGTTATTTTAACTGATACTAAATGGTTAAGATGTAAGAAATTGAGTGTCTTACGCGAAAAGAGTTTATGAGCAGTAAATTTGAAACAACCCTTTACGGATGCAGTACAATGGCATTAGATCGGCGGTGACAGTAATACCAGCGTTTATGACGGCGTAAAGCAATCGATTTCAGTATCAAATAAAAGTGTAAGTGTTGGCCGGCGGCCAATGAGATGCCCGGTTTTCGAGCGAGTGCCGAGACAAGGGGTTCGTAGAAAACGGTGGGTTATTTTCGCTGTGAGATGTAAAAGAGCGGAAGAAAGCGAACGCTTGACGAGGACTCAGCCTTTGCTTTCGCATTTTAAGGGTACTTGAGCGTTTAAGCGCCTTTATGGGAGGCAACGCGGTGTCGAGGGATTTACGCCTCGCTCATTAGAGGGGAGCAGGCTTTAAGCTTTGCCCGATGACGCAAAGTTGACTAAATCGTTTTAATACTGGCCCAGATTTCATTCAGATTGGTGTATCATCGATGGGAAGTGCTAACGCAGTTCAAATGAGTGTATGGGTCGGTCGAGTGGTGATGTGGTCACCTGTAGGCGTGGTCGTGCGGCGGCAGGCCCAGCCCGGAGTCCTCGGAGGGCGAGCGGTGGTCAGCCACGAGTGGCGCCTCCGCCGGCCCCTCCTACAACAATAACCCTCTACCTCACCCGATCTCCGCAGACCTTGCCATTATCATCTAAACGTCCTCATTGAATTCTAGCAACTACAATAAATTTTCTATGTTTTGATCTGAATGTAACAAAATCAAGAAAGATCTATAATAACGAAATGATTATGGAAATTGTAATAAGAACAAAATTTGGAATTTGAAAACCTTTGAAAGTAAAGATAGTCTATTCAAGTTCTAATCAACCACAGATTTAAGATTGAATTATTTTATGTCGGGGGTGCAAACGTAGTAAGGGAATATTCAGTCCGAATTTGAGCCGAGTCGTTTGCTAAGGATCAATTCCAGCTAGATGCGGGCGATTTACTTGTAAAATAAGGGTGTACGTACATTTGTTCGTCCAACAAAGTTAAAAATAAGGTACAATGTCTGGATCTATACAAGGTGTGGGTCTCTTCTTTTAAGTTCGAAAATCCTGTCATAGAAGAGACCCCTCTCTTTACTATGTCAATTAGGTACCTACTTAAGGTTGATAAACCATTTTTGACGATAAAAAAGCTACGACCATCGAAAGCGAATGATTTTAAAACTAACACTGAATCATGCGACAGCGATGAGCGAGAAGTTGGTCGGTGCACTTACCGGGTCGTGCAACTCATGCATCGTGGAAGATGGCAGCATGTGCCGTTCTCCTCCGCGCTACAACCAAATTGCAAACTACAGCTATATGCACATCACTTAAGCTATTAAAATAGACTTAAAAATAATATGTTGGTATATCATGTAACTTCGACCCAATTTAATCTTTTGATGATTGATATAAAGGCTGAATAGTTAAGTAAGCTCTGATTAATACTAGCTATAATAATTATCTTTTAAAAATTATATACAAATGGTAATATTTTTATGCTCGACGAACGATACAAAGAAGCTCTCCTTTTCAGACCGTAGGCACAATATGATCTAACAAAGCGCTGGCTTTTTATTAGTACCAGGTGGAGTGCAGATTACGATTACGAGATTAAGTCGCAAGCCAGACTAATGAACACCCGGCACTTTTCTAGGGTCGTTTTGCTCACTTTTCTACGTACGTAGGTAACTCTTGTTACGAAATAAGTAGATTATTCCGTATCCAGCGCCTCATCGTAGGCAAATATATTTGTAAGTAATGTCTGTTGGTGTTAAAATGAATTTTTATAAAAATCTACTGTACAGTTTAATGTCTAATTATAAGATGATTTATCTACCAATCAAAGTTATACCTATGTAGTGCTTGTCTTTGTGCAAAAGTACTAAAGCGATAAATATAAATAGGTAGTACCTTAATATTATGATGGTCGGCTGGTTCCTCTCCTCTTCTGTAAACCAACTCGTCGAACCTCGGCCTGTCTTCGGGAAGCATAAATTCCCGGATTTCCGTTAGAAGCGTATACTGTAAAGAAAGTTAAGGTTAAAAAAAGTTGAATAATTATAATTGTGCAATGAAGATACACCTATAACAGCGATAGCTCCCAAAAAAGGGATAAAGTCCTTATATTGAAAGATCAACATCACGTATTAAATACAAATATTGTCGCATGATAGGAATCTTTAGGGCTTCTACACACCAAACCCGCCCCGGCCAGCCCGCCCGCCCGCCGCGCCGCGCCGCGCCAGCTTTACCCGACGGGTTAGGCCGCCCCGGGCTTGTTTATATATACAGGGCGTCCCAAAACTATGTCACATGGAGGGAAAGTACCTTAAATACTGAAGATATAAAATTTTACTCAAAGGAGACTTCATTTTTATTTTGAAAATAAAGCGAACTGCATTCAAGGAATTTTTAATAATCGCCTGTCTGAACTGGGAATCGAACTCGCTGAATTTATAAAAAAATATTTCTCTTATTTTATTGTACCGATCGAAAGGCTAGATTATACCGTAGCATTTCTTCTAAGTAACATAGCATCTTAAATAAAAGGAAGACTACGAAATTTAAAATTTAATGTTGAATAACAAGTTTGTGCAGCGTTATGGGTAGCCTTTTCTGTGACTGTCGTGCTCAATACTTTAAAACTTAAATGTATTACTAATGAGTGAAGATTGGAGCAAATTATACCTAATTTCCCTACCATAAGTCTTTGATAATGTGATAAGTATCACCATCTCGATTGGTTTAAAAAAGTTTGAATAATTTAGTGCGGTTTCGATTCTCAGTTTGAACATGCTATTATTAAAAAAAAACTTTGAATGCAGTTCGTAGTGTTATTTAAATAAAAATAAAGTCTTTTTTAATAAAATTTTCTATCTACAGTATCTGGTGCGGTCTATTTCACCATGTGGCATAGTCATTGGACGACCTGAGGGCGGCCCACGACTATGCCACGAAGTGGAATAGACCACACCAAAATATTCAAACATTTTTAAACCAACCGAGCTGGCGTTATTTAACTTATTAAAACTTTATCAAACACTTATGATAGGGAAATTATGTATAATTGCTCCAATCTTCGCTCACTAGTAATACATTGATATGTTAAAGTTTTGAGCACGACATTCGCAGAAAAGGCTATACATAACGCTGCACAAACTTGTTATTCAACATTAAATGTTAAATTTCGTAGTCTTCCTTTTATTTAAGATGCTATGTTACTTAGAGGAAATGCTTCAATTAATCGAGCCTTTCGATCGGTATAATAAAATTAGAGATTTTTTTTAAATAAATTCAGCGAGTTCGATTCCCAGTTCAGACAGGCGATTATTAAAAATTCCGTGAATGCAGTTCATTTTCTTTTCAAAATAAAAATGAAGTCTCCTTTGAGTAAAATTTTATATCTTCAGTATTTAAGGTACTTTCCCTCCATGTGACATAGTTTTGGGACGCACGATTATATCGTCGCAAAACAAGCTCGGCGGCCTATACTAGTGGTTTGGTGTGTGAAGAGGCCTTCAAAAACCTATTATTTATCTTCTTGTTCGTAGCACTGTCCCCCAACGTTGCTTTCTCTTATTCACGGTTTACCTCTCTTGCTAAGCATATATTTTATAATAGTTTTTTATATGTATTATTTTACGTACAAATTTTATTGAAGTATTTATGTATTGTAATTAGATATAATTTTATGTAGGTTGTATATGGAGACACGCACTGAGTGCTGGCTGTGCCCTAAACTAAACTCTTGATTACTTCTTTCTTGTTAATTTTACTTTGTGTGTGTACTAAATATATAAATAAATAAATACCTACACCAAAACGCTCCGCCTCTCAAACGTACCTATTATTGTAAGATTATCATGCTACTTTATTAGATAGGTACCGAATTGAATATTCTTAGCTACATTCTATCTAGGCTATATTGCATTCAGTATCAATTTGACACAGAAGATTCTCAAGGCGTTACGAATTCTCGACTCACTATAAGCTAAGCCAATATAATAAAGTAGCACAATTTTGAAATAGTGCCAAGTGACGCTGTTCGTGACAATCTTATCATCCTATCGAAGCACTATCCAAAATGGCTTTTCCAGCGAAATTAGATATTTTCCAATACAGAACTGGTATTAATTCAGAGTTTATGCATTCGTCTGTGACAAACATCGACGGTTTAATTAGCACGGCCCATTAGGCATCCCGCTCCATTCGGCTAGTGTTTCAAGATAAATCGATTTCAATTTCAACATGTACCGGACAGATTTGTATTGGAAATGATTAATAGCCAGATTAACTAGTTTGATTAAGCCGATGAGTTTACATTTTTGTATTTTTACGGAATATTTTCGTAGAGATAATGACCCAACGGAAAATTAAACAATGGTAAAAAGCTATTCGCGTCTCACGAGTCATTGTGTTTCGGGAGCCTCTTGTTATATTGGCTGTCCCTTTGGACCTTGTAGGTGTCCATTTTACCGTTTCAGTTTTATTCTGCATTTTATTTTAATAACAATCAAACCAGATACCTATATTTCAAGCCGATAAAACTATAGCAAATCGTTAGCCTATAAATTAAGCTTTATGGACATTCCGATAAAATGAAGTAAGTACTCGTAAAGTACTTGATCTAATTTATTGCCGTGGTAATTTAGCGACTGTTACAACTAAGAATAAGATTGCAGTTCCAAGATTTAGACTTGAAAAAAGTAGAGGCTCGTTTTTGGGGAAAGGCATAGGTAATTATAGTAGTAGCGTTCTTTAATAAAGCTCTACAAGATGTTTACTTTATTGAGCTGCCTATGCATAAATTTTAAAAAGTTATTAAAAAGACGCTCTCGAGCAAAGGTAAAGATGCAAGCATTGTGAATGTTTTTTTAGAAAATCACAATGTATGCACCATACAGTCATTTTGCATAAAATAATATTTTTCTATACTTTGGTATGTGTAACATTCAGTATTTGTTTACTTATCTATAATTCAAATTATCATTCTAAGTCTAGCAATGATATTATTATATACTTACTTGTAAATGCCGCTGCTTCTGTTAAAGTTAACGCGATTTATCGCCCGTTTTTCGTTGGTACAAAAAATGGATTCGAAAGAACTTAGGTAGTAAGGTACTTTTTAAGTCTATTTAAATAATTATTTTTTTACTTGTCTACTATGTTTCATTACTTACATAGAAAATCGACAGCTCCTTACGCTATACATAGCGGTTATCGTTGTAGAGAAGTTTGATGCTCTGTTGAATGCACCTGCACGGCGTTTGTGGTACCTATATAATATTACATACTCATCCGTTGTTCGGATTACATGAAGCCTACTGGCTAACTGGCTAAAACCGCCAAACATCTGACTACTTACCTACTGAATTAGTAGCACTACTTCTGGAACGCCATCGCCACGCGCCGCCGGGAAGGGGAAGTCGTTCCTTAGGGCGTTTGTGCACTACACTGAATTTTACCGATCCGGAAAAAAACATTTAATTAATTCTATCATTTATAATAGTAAGAATTTATTTATTTCGTGTAGTTTCAATGTTTCGAACCCTAAACTACACGAAATAAATAAATTCTATATTATTTATAATAATTAATTATTAAAATACAAGCATCCGTTTTTTTTCCGGATCAGTAAAATTCAGTGTAGTGCACAAACGCCCTTAAAGCGCGTGGGCACCACGCCTACCGCGGTGACTTGGAGAGATTTGCTCATTCATTGAGCGTTTGCGACAGATGTCTAATCAAATTTAAAAAAAAACACGGATTGCACTCCGGGAGTGCCGGCCGAGAGAAGTGAAAAGGGCTCGATAGACTTTAACACACAAAAAAAAAGGAATTTGACAAAAAAAGAAAAAAATACGGTCTAGATTTGAGGTCTTCTGGCTTCAATGCCGCCCGTTTTCTAATCTGAGCTTTCACAACTTTGAAAACGTTGGCGAAATTTGCCTTCGTATTCTAATGACATTGTAACAGTTTTTCGATCAGGTCACGTCTCCGTCTTACGAATTTTCGATCTGACAGTCAATTGATCCTGACGCGAGTTTAACAAATTTTTTTCACCTCTCCAGCTCGAAAAGGGCGCTTTTGGCGCCTAAAAACTCGCAGCAAAATCGATTTTTGCTGCGAGCGTGAGGCAAAGTGCTTTTTTAATTTCTTACACCAACTTTTGAAATAATTAAGAAAAAAGAAATAGAGTGACAAGGATGAGACTTTTAAAATTAATATGAGCAAAAAGGATAGATAGATAGCTTTATGTCAATGGACATGAAATATAAAGCTTAAAAAATAAATACACGGACACCAAAGGTTTGATCGAAATAAAGAGTAGATATGGACGAAATGAGGTCGCATGCATGATAATAGGTCTTTACATATAAAATTGCCGTTTTTTTCTTTTGTACATATAACTTAACAACTTTTATAATATTAGAAATATATAATTTCTTTAATATTGCGTTACATTAGGACCGTATCGAGCAACTTTTGATAATTTAATAACCACGATATTTGATTATTTACATAGAAATAACTTATTCCGAAAGTTACGACTATTTTTGTTTCCAGAATTTCGTACTTTATTAGTTGTAACTTAGTGAAAAAAAAATTTTTTCTCTTAACGAATGTGTCATTTAGTAGTTAAAATGTCCATAAATACGTGTGTAAAATTTTGTAAATTTACATAATATTAGTCGTTAAATAATAACAAAAACGTTGGTATGGAAAAAAAATAATTACAGAAATCTCCATACAAAACGGCAATTTCATAGGTAAAGACCTATTATAAATATAAAATAAGAAAAATTAATGAATTCTAATAAGAAATTATATAAATACGATTGTACGACTATTGATTTTTATTAAACACGCAATATTTAAAATAAATAATATGAAGTGAACATTATATCGCTTATTATTATCATGTTTGGTTTTCATAAAAATTACATGCAGTGCAGTTTTTGAATGCAATGCAAACAGTTACCTTCAACTTGCATAATTGCACCAATTTTACTCTTAATGATTAATTTTGATGTTTTCTTTATTGTTAAATGTTGCCTTCAATGTTGTTTTTCTGACCTGTAACACTTTTCTCGCTGGTAGAGGTGAAAAGTTGTATGTTTAACACGAGAGCAAAATTTTCTGATGTCTCGTGCCTTTAAATCACTCACTGTGCTCAGTAGTCTATATTTGAATCACTCGCTACGCTCGTGATTCAATTTTAGACTACTTCGCTAGTTCGTGATTTAAATTCAGCACTCGCAGCGAAAAATGATTTTGCTCTCTTGTATAACAAATAACTATTACCCATCACACAAAAAGTGCACATCGCCGCTAAAGAAGTTTTCACTTCAAAAATGTGACTCACGAAGTGATGCGCAAATCACTCGAAGTCAGTCTCGTTAGTGTGGCCACGCACGTATAGTTCTCAATCTTTACCTTCTGCGGCGTATCAAGGAGATCCCTGAGCACAGTGAGGAAGGCATCGGGCGTGAGTCTCCGCGCTGCGTACTCTTCCATGTAGTACGCCATCGCTGGGAGGTCGCTCTGCGGCAGTAGGGACCGGGCCTTCTGCTCAACCGCTACTGATGCTGCTCCTCTTCTTTTACCCCAACCACTTATTCTGTACAAAGATAATGCCTAGCTAGGTTATAAAAGAAAATGATTTAGTTTTCCTTAATGTAACAGATCTGGGTGCCTGTACCTATTGATTTTTTTAAAGGCTTTTTTTTCAGTAAAACAACATTAAATGGTCCATAAGCGCACGACGATAGAGTTTGAGAGTGAGAAATATGGTATAACAACTCAAAAGGACGCACGACGATAGAGTTTGAGAGTGAGAAATATGGTATAACAACTCAAAAGGACGCACGACGATAGAGTTTGAGAGTGAGAAATATGGTATAACAACTCAAAAGGACGCACGACGATAGAGTTTGAGAGTGAGAAATATGGTATAACAACTCAAAAGCCTGTGTAAGCACCAACCTCGGCGCCGCGTCCCGTTCCCCGTAGGTGGTGCAGGCGTGGGGCACCTTGCCCACGTCCCGCACTAGCAGCGACATCCGGCTGTGGTACTTGAGCTGCGCTACCGCCTCGTCGTGCGTCACGTCGACGAACGACGACAGAGTTTGTGAGTGAGAAATATGGTATAACAACTCAAAAGCCTGTGTAAGCACCAACCTCGGCGCTACGTCCCGTTCCCCGTAGGCTGTGCAGGCGTGGGGCACCATGCCCACGTCCCGCACTAGCAGCGACATCCGGCTGTGGTACTTGAGCTGCGCTACCGCCTCGTCGTGCGTCACGTCGACGAACGACGACAGAGTTTGTGAGTGAGAAATATGGTATAACAACTCAAAAGCCTGTGTAAGCACCAACCTCGGCGCCGCGTCCCGTTCCCCGTAGGCTGTGCAGGCGTGGGGCGCCTTGCCCACGTCCCGCACCAGCACGCGTAGCATGACAAACCCGAGCACAGTTTTGAGAGGTTTTGAGTACCTCGAAAGTCTATAATTGACAGCCGAACAAAAGGTTTGTATACGATGAAATGTCATTTTAGACGTTTCGATAAAGACAAAACCTTTCTCGAGGTTATCATGCTACCCGTGCTGCAGCGACATCCGCTTGTGGTAGTTGAGCTGCGCCACCGCCTCGTCGTGCGTCACGTCGACGAACGACGACAGAGTTTAAGAGTGAGAAATATGGTATAACAACTCAAAAGCCTGTGTAAGCACCAACCTCGGCGCCGCGTCTCGTTCCCCGTAGGCTGTGCAGGCGTGGGGCACCTTGCCCACGTCCCGCACTAGCAGCGACATCCGGCTGAGGAACTTGAGCTGCGCTACCGCCTCGTTGTGCGTCACGTCGACGAACGACGATGGAGTTTGAGAGTGAGAAATATGCTAACAACTCGAAAGCCTGTGTAAGCACCAACCTCGGCGCCGCGTCCCGTTCCCCGTAGGCTGTGCAGGCGTGAGGCACCTTGCCCACGTCCCGCACCAGCAGCGACATCCGCTTGTGGTACTTGAGCTGCGCTACCGCCTCGTCGTCTCATAGAGTTTGAGAGTGAGAAATATGGTAACAACTCAAAAGCCTGTGTAAGCAATGCACCAACCTCGGCGCCGCGTCCCGTTCCCCGTAGGCTGTGCAGGCGTGAGGCACCTTGCCCACGTCCCGCACCAGCAGCGACATCCGCTTGTGGTACTTGAGCTGCGCTACCGCCTCGTCGTCTCATAGAGTTTGAGAGTGAGAAATATGGTAACAACTCAAAAGCCTGTGTAAGCAAAGCACCAACCTCGGCGCCGCGTCCCGTTCCCCGTAGGCTGTGCAGGCGTGGGGCACCTTGCCCACGTCCCGCACCAGCAGCGACATCCGCTTGTGGTACTTGAGCTGCGCTACCGCCTCGTCGTCTCATAGAGTTTGAGAGTGAGAAATATGGTAACAACTCAAAAGCCTGTGTAAGCAAAGCACCAACCTCGGCGCCGCGTCCCGTTCCCCGTAGGCTGTGCAGGCGTGGGGCACCTTGCCCACGTCCCGCACCAGCAGCGACATCCGCTTGTGGTACTTGAGCTGCGCTACCGCCTCGTCGTCTCATAGAGTTTGAGAGTGAGAAATATGGTAACAACTCAAAAGCCTGTGTAAGCAAAGCACCAACCTCGGCGCCGCGTCCCGTTCCCCGTAGGCTGTGCAGGCGTGGGGCACCTTGCCCACGTCCCGCACCAGTAGCGACATCCGCTTGTGGTACTTGAGCTGCGCCACCGCCTCATCGTGCGTCACATCTACGAACGACTGCCCGTTCACCTCTAAGATCTGGTCCCCTACCTGCACAACAAATAAAATATGTTTAGCTTCAAACTATAAAGTGCATCATACTCCGCGTAAATAATTCATTTATACCGATATATGCGATCGTGGCATATTATGTATGTACGTACCCAAGTTCCAAAATGATTTCGATAGAATTAAAGAATATGAGTTTAGGATGGCAGCAATTTGTCTCGTGTTGCATGAGATAGGAATAATGGAAAGAAGCTTAGTTATAAATATTTGTAATTAAAGATTATAAGAGGTGAGAGTGGTAGTAACAGTGAATCGTGGTATGTACGTATGTAAGCATGTACCTACCTAATTTATTATTGCGCTAAATTGATGGTGTAAACAATAACTTTCTTGGAAACATAAGAATATTCTGATTCAAATAAATATATATATATATATATAACTTAAAAAAGAAAATGAACCAGAATAGTAACTTTCACAGAGAATATTATCGAAAGAAAATACTTTATGAAAAAAGAAACAAGTCGTGTATATTCGCTCCTGCAAGACAATCCTACGGGTAAACTTTCAGATTTATATTCAAGGCTAATAAAAAATAAGCAGCTGGTTCAAACAATGCCAGGCAGTACTTTTTTGTAAATTGTACTAAAAAGGGACGTATAATTGGAGTGGGCATGAGAACAGAGCTGCCGTTAAATGCGGTTCTTCGTGTTTTTAAATGTAAGTTATGAGTTTCGGATATGGCGTGCGGGGACGGGGGGCGGGGCGGCTCGAGCTCAAACACTATAAATTTCCCGGCACACCTCGCCGTGAGCAACGCTCACCATGAAATACGATTTCACGTAGGTACTTCCTTAAATTGGAAACGTAGAGCCAATAAGCACATTTATGTCTAGACTGGTGCGAAATTATAGCAATTTCTTACTTAGTCGGAAAGTTCCTATTTAGTACATGGAAATCGTACCAAATAAGTGGTGTTGCCTTGCATTAAATGAGGTAGTTCTAATTTTTTTATATGTTAGTAGTGATGAGATGGTAATGACAAATCCAAGTTTTCCACCTCGAAAGCCCTTTGGATCATTGTTAAATACTTAAAAATCCATAAAATTTTCGGATATTTTTCAGTTTTTGTAAATTTTTACCACCAAGGATCTGAGTTACGGCAAATGTTACTATGCACTCTTTAAAGTAGACTAAATTTGCAATAAAAAGAGAGTAATTTAGTTTTTGTAAGCCAAACAGTTTTTAAGATACGGCTATTTTAAAATTTGCAAAATCACAAAAAAGGAAGTATTACAGTTTTTTTTATTTTTCGTCAACTTTGACCCCCAGTAGTGGGTTTATGGCAAAAGTTTTTTTATTAGTTATTAAAGTCCATTAAATTTCCAACAAAATGAGATTAATTATGTCGATTTACACCTGATAGTTCCTAAGACACAGCTGTTCAAAGTTATAGAGGTAGGTAAGTAAACAATTATGTAATAGAAGGCTTTGCAAAAGGTAGTAAGCCTTAGAGGAAGAAGGATCTGGGAGACATTCCCGTTCTACCCTGTTAATGACACGCAAACCTTAATCACCTTGAAAGCATACCAAGTCATAGTCATAGTCATAGTCATAAATTTTTTATTCATATAGATTAAATAAAATTAATGCTTATGAATCGTCCAATATTTTTTTACCTACCACCTGTTATGGACATCTTGTAACTGACAAGAAAAACAGGCGAAAAAAACTCATCAGCTTTAACAGAAGCAACGCATTTACAAAAAAAAAATATGTCGTTGCTGGACAAAATGATACAATAATAAAATTTATACAAAAAGCTAATGCTGAAGGAAAGTATTTTCATACTTATGTATAGGAATATTTTCCTTTTATACATTGTTAGTGTTACTATAATTATGACAACCAAGCGTTGTGATCATTTAAATAATATTCTACTTTGTAATAGCCTTTGCTTAAGAGCGTCTTTTTAACATGTTTTTTAAATTTATTTAAAGGCAGCTCGATTACTTCTTGTGGAACTTTATTAAAGAATGCTATGCCTTTTCCCAAAAACGAGCCTCTACTTTTTTCAAGTCTAAATCTTGGAACGGCAAGCTTATTTTTATTTCTTGTGTTAAAATTATGAATATCACTATTCTTAGTGAATGAGTCAAGATGTTTCCTAACATATAATATATTCTCATAGATGTATTGCCCTGCTAAGGTTAGTGGGTGAAAATCATTTAAAATGACCATTTTGACATCAAAATTTGTCCACGCGCGATATTTCACAAAATATTCTTTGAAATAAAGCAATGAGTACTCACTTTAGTAGAATGAAACATTACTTAAATAAATATATATAAATTTCAATGTACCTTATCAGTATTTAACAAATATACTCATATATTCGCTCCGAGCCCGTATTTTCTCCATACAAAATAATTTGTCCTCTGCGTGACTAGCGTTACAAAGTACACCAAAATAAATATAATAAAAAACAGTATTCAAACAAATGATTATTTTTTGTTTAAGACATATGATTTGTCGCTGATATCGGGTTAAACTATTTTATTTTCTTATTTCTTTAAATAAATTTTAGTCCTCAAATAAATGTCCAATAATGTGTTCATTTTCGTTATTCATTTTTCTAACGAGATAATTTTGTCTTATTTGTTGTTTACCAGAGGGCTGAAGTATGATTGCAACATATTACACAAACAAGATGTTTGCATTATCGCGCATTTACAGAAAATTGGAACACACGCGTAGCATTCTCAGCAATCTAGAATAAGATCGCTTACTAAGATAATGTATCTTTAATTGTACTCAATATTATTATCTCAATATACATCTTGACACCGAACAAGTCACATCTCTTTTATTACCTTAGCCTCGGTAAAGCGTCATACCTCTTCATGGCGACCCTTTGCCAACCGAACTTATAAATTTTTGCGGGAAAATCATTACTACATGGAGCAGCAAAGCAAAATTTTCAACACCATACTAGCAGCAGTCTTCGTTGCGGTGCTATTTGGCTCTACACTTCTGTTCATCGCATTACTTGGGAAGACAAAACAATAATATGGGAGCACCACAAAGTAAAGAAGAAGTTATCATCGCACAAACCGCCAGCGGCGACGCCCAAGCAACGCAGAAAACTTCAAGCCAGCTCACTACAACAGAAATTTTACTATCCGTCATACTGCTTCTCATCGTTATACTCATCATTTACGCCTGCATCCGGAAAATTTGGGACCGAATTGTCAACCGACTCCGTAGAGAATTCAACAGCGCAGTTCTAAGAAACACAATATCTTCCGTGGAACTGGCAACGACGTCGACTCAACCATCAACGTAGACCAGGAGGTGTCCAGGGTAGAAACCCGGCCCATTGTACGAGGGGCAAGGGAAATCCCAGCCCGATCTTCAGTTAGCTGTTTCAAGCGGTCCAGGAACCCATCTTAGAAGTCTGAAGATCCTACACACTCAAGGAGCATGAGAAATATCCCAAGGCCGCAGCCCCAGCCCCCACACGCCACGCCGGTCACCACATACCTACTCATCGTGCAGAGACGTAATTATTTTATTCGCGCGCTATAATGCCACCGTAAGTCGTAAGTTATTTTATACCTAAACGTTTTAAATAATATGTAGGATTACATTTTTTTTTCTTATTAGATAATGTCATTTATTATTTCCGATTTAAATGAATTGCATAAGAAACTATTGTATATTAAAGATAATTTAGTAAAACTAGGACCAGATAGACGTCAAAAAGAGTTAGGTTTTACGAAATTTAATGAAGCGAAACTTGAATACGCGAAATTAGAGTATATTTTAGCTCAAGTACATAATTTAGTTGAAAAATCGGAGGTATCAACTAAAGATATAACTTTAATTAATAAAATAGCAAATGACATTCAGATCATTTATGACAAAATTATTTCTTTAGAGACTTTAAGTGTTAGTAGTATTTCAAAAATGGCAGAAAAAGATAAATTTGACTTGAAGACAGCCATTGCACTTTTACCAACGATGACAGGTCAAGAACACGTCACTAAATCTCTAATTGATGGTATACAATTATATAGTTCAATGATCAGCGATGCTACTCATGGGTTACTTATTGATTTTGTGATTAAAACTAGGCTCTCTCCTAGCGCAAAATTACGTTTAAAAAGTAGTTATCCAACTATTAAAGATTTAATTAGAGATATGAATACGCATTTGATTCAGAAAAAATCTGCTGTTGCTATCCAACACAAATTACAAAACTGTCGTCAAGGTCATAGGTCGATCGAGTCATTCGGCTCGGAACTAGAACAACTTTTTGTGAATTTAACCATAGCACAAGCGGATGACGACGCTACTAAGTTTGAAGTATTGCGTCCCATTAATGAAAAGGTTGCAATCAAGCGCTTTTCAGATGGATTAGTGAATCAAAAGCTTAGTACTATCATAGCATCACGTCACTTTGATTCTTTACCAGAGGCTATAAGAACTGCCCTAGACGAGCAGTCAATGTCTACCAGACACGAGGAAGTTATGAACATTAAAAAGTTTCATACTCGTAATTTCTCACGCACACCTACTAATTATCCGCGTCAGCCAAGTAATTATTCTAATAAATATAGTTACTATAATAGATTTAGCGCAAACAATAGGTACGCTGCCGGAAACACGAGACCACAACAAGGTAAGTACATGTCGCGAGACTCCCGCGCCGCGCAAGGAACACAATCACGTTCACGTGACCGCGGTCGGCCGAGCCCGCGCCCGCCGCGCTCAGCTGTGCCTTTTCAACGTGTGCAGTACGCTAGCCACGAGCAATCGACCAATAGTGAGTCACAAGCGCGTTCTGAGCCCCAGAACGATAATAATTTAGATTTTTTTCGTTCCTACTGAAAATTATGTTTTAAACTACAATAATAGTAGTACCGTAACTTTTAACGTAAGTAATAGCAATATCGATCTTTTAGTCGATAGCGGAGCAAGCCTTTGTGTTTTAAAATACGAATGGTTATGCGATTATCCGAAGTTATTGAATTTAATTACATTTGAGAAGTTAGTTATAAAAGGTGTTAGCGGTAAACTAGTATCTGAAGGATATATTTACTTAGATTTGTCTTATAATGGGTTAGTTTTTAGAGGAAAAATGTATGTGTTTAAAAATATGTCTTGTTCTGCAAATGGTATCTTAGGTGATAATTTTTTGAAACGCTATCAAGCTATAATTAACTATAAAGAAAATACTTTGCTTTTAACTAAAGATAGTAATTATGTGTCTATACCTATATTGAGTCACTATAGACATTTGATACCGCCACGATGTGAGGTAATAAAATATATACCTACATCGTTAGGCGACGATTGTGTTTGTTTATCTAAAGAGATACAGAAAGGAGTTTTTATAGGAAGTATAATAGCGAAACCTTGTAATGGTCGCATGCCAGTAAGGATATTAAACACCACTGAGAAAGAAGTTGATCTAGATCTTACCGATTTAAAGACTTTTTCATTGAATGATTTTGAAGTCTGTAATTTTGAAAAAGAGGAGGTTTCTGTCGATCGTGTAAAAACATTATTAGGATTATTAAATTTACCTGAACTGAATTTAGAAGAAAAACGAAATAATATATCTAGGACACAAAATAACTTCTGATGGAATTTTACCAGATGAAAGTAAAATTGCAACCATGCAAAACTATCCAGTGCCGATGAACTGCGACGATGTCAATCGTTTTGTCGCGTTTGCAAATTACTACAGACGATTCATACCGAACTTTGCAAACATTGTTTATCCTTTAAATCAATTAAGAAAAAAGAATGTACAGTTTCTATGGTCATCAGAGTGTCAAACGGCATTTGAAAAATTAAAATCAGCATTAATTCAACCCCCTATTTTATCTTATCCAGATTTTTCAGAAAGTAACATCTTTCGGCTACAAACAGATGCTTGTAAGACAGGTTTAGGATCTGTTTTATCTAACATGAACGGTCAAGTAGTCGCGTATGCGAGTAGAAACCTGAAACCCGCCGAGACGAGATATCCCATCATAGAATTAGAACTTTTAGCAATTGTTTGGTCTGTGAGACATTTTCGCCCTTATTTATATGGACGTAAATTTAAAATTATAACAGACCACAAACCGTTAATTTATTTATTTAACTTGAAAGACCCAACAAGCAGACTTACTAAATTCCGATTATTCCTAGAGGAGTATGATTTTGAAATAGAGTATGTTCCAGGACGAAACAATGCAGCTGCAGACGCATTGAGTCGCATACCTATTACATCTTCTACTTTAAAATCATTACATCAAAACACAGTATCAGTTTTAACTAGAGCACAAAGTAAAAAATTAAAAACCCCCACTGATTCTTCTTCAGAGAGCTCCACCAGCACTAGGCCTGATCAACCTATTGCGGTAGAACTTCTCAAGAAACCCGATGACGTAACTGAATTAAGTTTTAATCAATTAAAGTTTGACAATTATTCAAAGTCTAAAGATAGCATTATTTCTAATGCAAGTTGTTACGTTTACGTACCTTCGCAATCAGCGATATATCTGAGTACCCGATCGTCATCTACCCCAGAGGTGTTAGCGAGGGACTTAGAGTCATTATGTCAAAAAATAGGCATACATGAGGTACTTATTATTAAAGAAAAATGTAACGAGAGTAAAATCAAAAGTCTTGTACAAGCAACAAAAAGAATTAACTCTGTTACCCCGCGCTTTCTCATAACAAAAAATATATTAAGAATATATGATAGTGAACAAAAAAGAGTAATACTAAATGATTTCCATCTATTACCTACCAGCGGACACGCAGGAGTTAATAGAATGATGAACAACATTAAGCAATATTATTTTTGGCCAGGTTTGAGTAATGATGTAAAACTTTTTGTTAAAAATTGCCATCAATGTCAATATCATAAGCATAGTAATAAACATATTAAGCAGCCCTTAACCATAACATCAACAGCCCACTCATCATTCGAAAGAATTAGTTTGGATATAATGGGTCCACTCGATGTTGATGACTATAATAATAAATATGTATTGACATTACAATGCGATTTAACCAAATTCGTTGAAGCGTATCCATTACCTAGTAAAGACTCGGTCACAGTTGCTCAATCTTTTACCAATAATTTCATTTTACGTTATGGTATTCCTAGAGAAATATTGACTGACCAGGGAACCGAATTCATGTCATCAGTGATGTCCGAAACATGTTCTCTATTACATATTAAAAAATTAAATTCTACGGCGTACCATCACGAAACTGTAGGCGCTTTAGAAAATACTCATAAAACCCTAGGAGCTTTTCTGAGAATCCAGTGTAATAATTATAAACATAACTGGAGCACCTGGATTCCATATTGGTGTTTTTCTTTTAATACCACAGTGCATAGTGAAACTAAATATACGCCTTTCGAATTAGTTTTTGGAAAAATTTGTAACCTTCCAAATAATTTACAATCAGAAATCGACCCCTTATATAACTATGACAGTTATCCCCGAGAACTTAAGTATCGTTTACAACAAGCGCAATCCGACGCACGACGTAACTTGATACAATCTAAAGAGAAAAGAAAATTATTGTATGATAAAACTAGCAATAATGTTACCTATCAGTTAGGCGATTTGTTATTATTAAAGAACCAAGTAGGAAATAAATTAGATAGTATTTACAATGGCCCTTATAAAGTTTTAAGAGATATGACGTCTAATGTAGAAATTTTAAAAGAAAATAAAGCTATAATTGTGCATAAGAATAATACCAAACCATTCAATAAATAACTATTTTATTTGATACGTAATTATAAGTATAGGTACTTAATTACATACCATGTTACTTAACACTTTGTTATTGTTATGATTAAGTGTAAAATGTGAAGCTTCCGTTTTAATTCAATACCATTTCAATTCGATACCATTTTAATTAGATACAATTTTAATTAGGTATATTGTTTATATTGTAAAACGTTTTTGTATTAGTACGATTTAATAAATGAAATAGTTTTAACTTTGCTATGTTGATAATGTTTAAATTTTGTTTACTTATTTTACTTAAGTAATTAAATTTTGGTTAAGTTCGTTAAAGTCAATGTTACGAGTCTGTTCCTTTTTGCAGGGAGGGGATGATCCTTCCACTTTTTCAGGGGAGATGAAGTATGATTGCAACATATTACACAAACAAGATGTTTGCATTATCGCGCATTTACAGAAAATTGGAACACACGCGTAGCATTCTCAGCAATCTAGAATAAGATCGCTTACTAAGATAATGTATCTTTAATTGTACTCAATATTATTATCTCAATATACATCTTGACACCGAACAAGTCACATCTCTTTTATTACCTTAGCCTCGGTAAAGCGTCATACCTCTTCAGGGCAACACTTGCTCTCTAAGGAGCCAATCAGATGCCAGAAGCGGTTATGTGTCGGTCATTTTGTCATCGCATGAAAAAGTAAGTGAACGCGTGGTTTTCTGTCTCCGAGCGAAAATTACAATTTTGATTCATCATTTTTGTTGTCTACCAAACTATGCAGGTAAGAAAATACTTATATATTTAATCAATTTATATAGACGGTTTGTCTTCGATCTTGATTGAAATGCAAACAGCTTTTACTCATGACGTTCTCGTTTGGCTTAAAATATTTTTGATTCTATTCCAAGTAGTAAGTTTGTTCATTTTTGTTATGTTTTTTTCTCACGTAACAAAAATGATATAACAAAAACGAACAAAAGCCGTATTCACAAGACTGATTTTTTCTACCCAACCACGGTGATGTCCAAAATGAGGGTTATGTGTTTAATCTGTGTTTTTATGTATTCCAGACTTTAATTACGTAGTATCCATGCTGTTATTGTGCTGTTTGGTTATTTGTCCATTTTGTTTGTTACTAACAATATTTTTCGTATTGAATTTTTTTACTTTTTTGCATTCACAATGCAATTTTTCAATATTTTTCTTTTTAGAATGCCGATGTCAGCAGCCGAAAGACAGCGTCCTTATAGACAGAGGCTGAAAGACCAGAATGCCTATAAATGTTTTTTTTTACATATTATTGATCGTGACTGTACAGAGTTTAAGTGTCATTGACATTGATTTTACCAACCAGCTACCAATGAATGAAGCCTTTGTGTTCATGAAAGTTTAAACATTTTATTTGTTATTATAAGTGCTTTTTTAATAAAAGAATCATAAAAATAATGCTTTTTATTGTTCCTGGAAAAAATAAATCAGTTTTATGTGACTTGTGAAAAGACCCTAATATTTCAGCTTTGTTATTTTTTGTTACGGGTTTCATTTTTGTTACGGTATCATTTTTGTTTCATTTTTGTCACAATGGTCATTTTAAATGATTTTCACCCTAGTATATTAATTTCTTTAAACAAAATTTTTAATGAATCACGCCGGCGGAGGCTGTAAATGGCGCGTACCGCTCTTTTTTGAAGTACAAAAATATTTCCAATATTGGCTGCTGAGCCCCACAACAACACGCCATAGGACATGACACTATGAAAATAACTAAAGTAAACAAGTCTTGCCGTTTCAATATCAGTTAATAGCCTTATCATTTTTACTGCAAACGCAGCAGAACTGAGTCTACTCGACAAGGCCTCAATATGTGGATCCCACTGTAGTCGTGAATCTAAGGTAATACCAAGGAATTTCGTGCTGTCAACTAATTCGACTGCATCTGCGTTCAAACTAATACTTAAATCAACCTTAATTACATTTGGTAGTGAGAATTTGACACAATTTGTTTTTTTAGGGTTTAAAGACAAGTTATTAATGTTAAACCAATGTGCGACCTTTGCGAGAGCACTATTTACTTCGACAGAGCAATTATTCCCTCGGTCAATTTTAAAAATAAGAGAAGTATCATCTGCAAATAGTACTGTCACACATAAATTATGCGCGTAGTAAGGTAGATCGTTTATGTAGATTAAAAATAGTAAAGGACCCAATATTGAGCCTTGGGGCACGCCCATTATAATGGGGGCTCCAGAGGACGCAGTATTATTAACAATCACTTTTTGATTTCTATTACTCAAATATGAACGCAAAAGGTTAACTGATTTTTTCGAGACACCATAATGTTCTAACTTCATTAAAAGAGTTTGGTGATCAACGCAATCGAAAGCTTTGGAAAGGTCACAGAATACACCAATTACGTCCTGCCTACCCTCCCAAGCGTCAAGGATATGTTTAAGAAGTACAATTCCAGCATCTGTGGTATTTTTACTTTTAGAGAATCCGAATTGATTCTTATGAAGGATTTGATTTAATACCAAATAATCTACTAATTGAGCGTATATTAACTTTTCAAAAATTTTACTAAGTGCTGGTAAAATTGATATCGGCCTAAAGTTAGTGGGGTCACTTTTGTCTCCAGATTTAAAAAGCGGAATTAACTTACTACATTTCATTAAATCGGGGAAGACTCCTTCATCAATACACTTATTAAAAATAAAAGCTAAATAAGGAGCTATTGGATCAATTATTGATTTAATAACATTAGTTGATATACCCCATAAGTCTTCTGATTTTTTAATATTTATTGTTTTAAAAGCTTTTAGAATGTCTTCGCTATTTATATGTTGAAAATTAAATACTTTGTTACACTTATCAACACATGACACCAAGAGGGCAGCTGCAATATTAGGACAGGAATTTAAATTCTTCGTAGTTTCTAAGGGTACCCGAGAGAAGAAGTCTTCAAAGACACGAGCAACCTCATCGTCTGATGTAAATGTTTTATTATTTGCTTTAAGAGTGAAGGAATTTATATGATTTTTTGTTTTACCAGTTTCTTGGTTAATAATATTCCATGTAGCCTTGATCTTATTATCAGCTACTTTTATTTTATTAGCGATGTAAGTGGACTTGGCAGCCGCACATACCTTTCTAAAAGTTTTAGAATATTTCTTGACATATTCAATAAAACTAGGGTCACATGAAGTTCGCTTTAATGCATAAAGTTCATATAATTTCCTTCTACTTGTATAAATCCCTGGCGTGGCCCAATCACTAAACTTCTTTCTATTAGTATTACAGTTGATCACCTTTTGTTTGAATGTTTTACTAGATGTAAGATTGTACCAGCAGATGTGGTTGCAGGAAAGCAGAACTCAAATGTTCGGGTGTTTGCAGCTACTGCATTGGCCAATCATGCGAGAACATACCAGACCTGATGTGTGATGACATTGATGAACCATTGATTGATAACCCACCATCAAAGGACGATTTTGACCTTCCTGAGCAGTTCGATGAAGAAATTATACCTCAGCAAGCTGCTCTCAAAAAGTGTGCTGTGGATTCAGAGGACGTGCCTGGTCCATCAAAATTATACATACAATGTACATAATCGATCCCACCACCTCCCAGATTCTCCTTCCTTTAGGGCGTACTTCATTTTGCAAATCCTTCTATTATATAATTGTTTACTTACCTCAATAACTTTGAACAGCTGTCTCAGGAACTATCAAGTGTAAGTTGGTATTACTAATTGGTCTAATTTTTTTGGAAATTTAATGGACTTTAATAACTAATAATTTAACTTTTGCCATAAACCCACGACTATGGGTCAAAATGTCGAAAACTAAAAAAACTGTAATACTTCCTGTTTTGAATTTTTGCAAACTTTTAAATAGCCCCATCTTAAAAACTATTTGACTTACAAGAACCAAATGATTCTCTTTTTATTGCAAATTTAGTCTACTTTAAAGAGTGCATAGTAATTTTTGCCGTAACACAGGTTCTTGGTGGTAAAAATTGACAAAAACTGAAAAAAAAACTAAAAATTTATTGGATTTTTAAATATTTAACAATGATCCGGAGGGCTTTCGAGGTGGAAAACTTGGATTTGTCGTTACTATCTCATCACTACTAACATACAAAAAAATCAGAACTACCTCATTTAACGCAAGGCAAAATGTACGATTTCCATGGACTAATTTAAAGAATTAGTTTTCTGGCAACGATAAACGTGAAAATATTCAAAAGTGAAACGATTAATTTATACATTATTTGTAATCTATACATCTATTCTATACAAATAAATAAAATTGGAGTGTCTGTTTGTAATATTAAAATAACCGCGTTTTATTACATGCATAATTATGATTATATATACGGTACATATACCAAAATAACATTTTTTTCAATTTTTGTCTGTCTGTCTGTCTGACTGTCTGTTTGTTCCGGCTAATCTCTGAAACGGCAGGACCGATTTTGGCTTTTACTGGCATGCAGCTGATGCAATAAGGGATAACTTAGGATACTTTTTATCCCGATAT
Organism: Crambus lathoniellus; assembly: GCA_949710035.1. Classification (NCBI taxonomy): domain Eukaryota; kingdom Metazoa; phylum Arthropoda; class Insecta; order Lepidoptera; family Crambidae; genus Crambus; species Crambus lathoniellus. The sequence continues at coordinate 28,215,399 of OX453300.1, read as the reverse complement.
TCCCACGGGAACGGGAACCACGCGGGTGAAACTGCGGGCGGCAGCTAGTTAATAACTAACAGCGTATGTGAAGCATCTTTACCTAATTTCTAACCATCCATACTAATATAATAAATACGAAAGTGTGCTTGTTTGTTTATTTGTTCGAATGGTGTTGACGGATCGACGTGATTTTTGGTATGGGGATGGTTTGGGGGCTATGGAGAGTGACGACATAGACTACTTTTTATCCCGAAATGAAATAATGTCACTTTCGCGTGGGATAACGTCCGTCGTGTAGTCCACGCGGGCAAAGCCCCGGGCCAAAAGCAACTATTTCAATAACAATTAAATTTCATAGCACATTTCGTTAGTTAATTATGGCTTACTAAATTAATTAGTCAAACTACTAACAATGTGTTTTTTTATCTTAAACGGGATAGCACTTTAGCCTTCATCACACATAAGGCTGAAGGTGGAAGCGCACTGTTCCCGAACTAACATATTTTTGTATAACATACGAATGCATTGCATTGAAATTATGAGTCATACATAACAACCCGTGCGTGTGTATAATGGAATTAATTTTCTTTCCAAGTTTTAGAAGAAGGTTATTGCAATAGGAAGTTTTAAGAACAAAGAAGCAATTTGCGGAGACGCGAGGCAGTTGCACCGTCTCGAGTGAACTGACGGCCAGCTTTTACCGCCAACTTTGCATACGCTTTCGGCAAAGTGATTTGCAGGCAATATTTAATTAATATGTTAATCTGGCTATTTTTGCTCTTACCTAGGCGTGCAATATTCAAATTGTTATTATTAGATACTAAATTAATTACTTAAACCTTCACTAACTCTCATAGTTATTTAAAATACTTAGGTAGTAAATGCGAAAGATGTATTTTAAAAAGCTTGCTGAAGTTCAACTATTTCAAAATAAGTAGAGTAAATTATTGTACCTACTTTAAAAGATCAATAACATAACACAATTTCAAATGTTACTTACTTTATTTACATTTTTTGCTCAACTTACAAAACAAGCCAGTCGTAAAATGAAAGTAAAATTTTAAAAGTAGGTAAATCTATATATATAAAATTCAAAGTCCTGACTGGCTGACTGACTGACTGACTGACTGACTGACTGACTGACTGACTGACTGAGATATCAACGCACAGCCCAAACCGCTGAACCTACAGACTTCAAATTTTGCACATATATACGTTATACAGTGTAGGCATCCACTAAGAAAGGATTTTTGGAAATTCCACCCCTAAGGGGGTAAAATAGAGGATGAATGTTTGTATGAAAGTCCGTCAGTTTTGAAGTTAGGATCTTCAAACATTGTATTTAGGCTGGCAATTGAAAATTAATATTTACCTGTGTCAGCGTTTTTGACAATTCCACCCCCGAAGGGGTGGAAAGGGGGACGAAATGTTGTCTCTGGAAAGTCCTTCACTTAATTTATTATTTGGGCTTATGGTCGGAAAGTAAACCAAATAAGCAAAAACATGTTTCGATTTTTTCGAAAATCAACCCCTTAGAGGTTAAATGGGATAAATAAACCTAAAAATCTATTTGGATGTCGTTATTGAGGTTTTATGGGATGACGATTGCAAAAATGGCATTTATTTTGATGTTTAACACGCTGAACATGATTCAACCCCTAAAAGGTTGCAATAGGGGTGAAATTTTGAATGAAAAATCAGGGGTAAAATAGACATTTCAACTTGAAGCTTTGTGGGCTTACTTCTTAAAACAAATAGGCAACCCATTTCAAAATTTTCCCAAAATCAAAACCCAGGGGAAAAAAATAGGGGATGAATATGTGTATAAAAGTCTGTCAGTTTTGAAGTTAGGATCTTCAAATTTTGTATTTAGGCTGGCAATTGAAAATTAATATTTTCCTGTGTCAGCGTTTTTGAGAATCCCACCCCCGAAGGGGTGAAGAGGGGGATGAAATAATGTATCTGGAAAGTCCTTCATTAAATTTTAAATTTATTATTTTGGCTTATGGTCGGAAAGCAAAACAAATAAGCAAACACATATATCGTATTTTTTCGAAAATCAACCCCTTAGAGGTTAAATGGGATAAATAAACCTAAAAATAGATATGGATGTCGTTATTGAGGTTTAATGGGATGACGATTGCAAAAATGGCATTTATTTTGATGTTTAACACGCTGAACATGATTCAACCTCTAAAAGGTTGAAATAGGGGTGAAGTTTTGAATGAAAAATCAGGGGGTAAAATAGACATTTCAACTTGAAACTTTGTAGGCTTATTTCCTAAAACAAATAGGCAACCCATTTCGTAGTTTTCCGAAAATCTAACCCAGCAGGGGGTAAATAGGGTATAGAAACCTAAATCATCTTAAGTAAGTACCCTAAAAGTTCTTGGTACCTAAGCTACTCAGAACTAACTTTGTGATTGTGAAACAGACACTTATTATTTACTAGCTTCCGCCCGCGACTTCGTCCGCGTGGACATTCGAGAATATTATTTAGGGGACCAATAACCAGGATAAACAGTATTCTATGTTTTAATTTCATAAAAATCCGATTAACCGTTTTTACGTGATTAGGCGCCTCCCTCACCAAGTGAGCAGCCTCGTGTGAGGCCCGCCGCACGTGGCAAACGTTCTGCCTCGCGCGAGGCTGCTCGCTTGGTTAGGGGGGACCCGCCTAATCAAGTAAAAACGGCTGATCGGATTTTTATGAAATTAAAACATAGAATACTGTTTATCCTGGTTATTGGTCCCCTAAATAATATTCTCGAATGTCCACGCGGACGAAGTCGCGGGCGGAAGCTAGTTAAATATAAAATGATATAATAAGACAAGGGTAGAAAACTGACAGTGCAGGGGATTACACTTAAAGCTGTGGGGGAGGCTGGCACACTTCCAGACACACTTTATCTAAACTTGTAGGACTATCTTGTCTTGTTGGATATGACTTTTTCCTCTATTTTACACGGCAGTTTTTTTTCGCAGCGACCATGTGTCATCCCCTATCCTAGCTGATTCAGATTACAGTTTCAGATATTTTTATGCTTATCGTAAACTACTACAGTTATGATTTATCGTCTCTTTTTAAAAGGTAGGTAGGTAAGCTCGCAAGTTATATTTTATTAACATTGGTAATGTTTGTTTTCAGAATAATAGATTTGGCAGTCATAGGTACCGATGGATGGCTACGATGGTATAGGCTTAGAATTTTTGATGAAAACGTTGGTAAGAACTCGTTTTGTTTTTGTTGTAATTTGACGTTATAGACTAGTACCTGTATCAATGAAAGTTCATAACGCAATTTCTTCCTAGTTCATATACTTTCATATAATACACATTCTCTACTCTTTATTAATGGCGACCCTATTGAAGCGTAATTTACAGTGCTTCGTTTGAGAAGGGTTAAATGAGTGTAAGTTATTGTAACCTCAGCTATGTTTATTGCTCTCTTGATGATTAAGCTATATAGACATTTAGCAAGTAATACTAGTAATTAGGTTGCTACGTTAGATGATCAGTTACAAGAAGATGTCGTCAGTTCCAGATAATCCAGTATTTACGTAAATCTTATCCTAGGTAATTATATTTCTAGTTATAACGCATCAATATATTATACATATATTTTTTTCCGGGATAAAAGGTAGACTATGTTCCTTTTCAGACTACAAAGTATCTGTGTCCCAAATTTCAGCCAAATCTGTTCAGCCGTTTTGGCGTGATTGAGTAACAAACATCCAAACTTTCATATTTATAATATTAGTAGGAGTAGGATATGTAAAAAGATATACCTACATAATAATGCCTATACCAGGCAGTATTATCAAGGGCAAAAGATGGTATGATTGAATAAAAAAGTGGGTCTTGTAATTCACTTAAAATATTTAAGGTGTACCTATCCTACTCCCTACTATATTATATTGCGAAAGTTTGGATAATTGAATGCTAGTTACTGAATCACGCAAGAAGAGCTGAAATCTATAAAAGGGCTGAAATCTAAGTGAAGTTTGGCTCACAAATAGATTCTAGAGTGGAATAGCATATTCCTACGAAAACAGGAACCACGCTTGTAAAAATTATCAGGCAGTATTATCATGCGAAACAGGAGAGGATGATTGAAAGAAAAGTGGGTCTTGTAATTCACAATTCTCGCGGGCAATACTTTTATATTCACGCGCAGCAGTAAGTAACAATTTCAAGAGCTTCAGTATAAAGATGAGCTAGGACGACCCTCAGCCCGCCCAGCGTCGTAATGTTTTATAGCTATATTTATAGTAAGTACCACAAATTACTTCGGTATATGATAGTAATAATTATGTATATTAGGAACGCTTGAAGTGGTGGTATCATATTTTTATACTTTGGAAAAAACGTACACTTGAAGGTGTATCCTACTTCCTACTAATTATTATAATGCGGAAGTTTGAATGAATGAATGCTGGTTACTCAATCACGCGAGAAGGGCTGAAAACTAAGTGAAGTTTGGCTCACAAATAGATTCTAGAGTGGAATAGCATATTCCTACGAAAACGGGAACCACGATTGTAAAAGGTTTCAGGCAGTATTATCAAGGGAAACAGGAGTAGATGATTAAAAGAAAAGTGTGCCTTGTAATTTACAATTCTCGCGGGCAATACTTTCATATTCACGCGCAGCAGTAACAATTTCAAGAGCGTCAGTATAAAGATGAGCTACGTCCTTTACGACCCTCAGACCGCCCAGAATCGTAATGTTTTATAGCTATATTTTATAGCTACACAAATTACTACGGTATTTATATTAGATAAATGATGTTTATTAGGCACGTTTGAAGAAGTCTACCGTTTATGAAAAAATATTAATCTACAATTTTTTTTAAGTAAAATTGCTCCCTCTTCCCACTTTCGACTTTAAACTAATAATCATTAGATTTTTTAAAAGTAGGTCCATTTTTATAGCACGTCCGTAATAGGATTTTCCATACAAAATTAGTAGGTAACTATTTTTATTTAACAAGATTTTTAACTTTTCTTTAGGATTTTCGGCATTAATTATCAACTACACCCCCCGTGAACTTTAACGAATAGAACAAAAAAATAGTGTTCAAATCGGTAAAGCCGTTTCTAAGTTTAAGCGAGACTAACAAACAGCAATTCATTTATATAAAGATACCTAACTAGCTTTCCTCCAGCAGCTTTGCCCGCGTGGATTACACGACGTTATCCCGCGTGGACTACACGACGTTATCCCGCGGGAATGTAATGTTTTTCCCGGACAAAAAGTAGCCTACGTCACTCTCCAGCTCCCAAACTATCCTCAAACCAAAAATCACGTCGACACCGTTCCTCCGTTTTGACGTGAAAGACGGACAAACAAACAAACAAACACACTTTCCTTTCACATATAATTTAATATTATTGGGCTCGATAATTGGCGTTTTTTACAAGCTTTTTATTAACTTGCCATGTTAGTTAGTTAGTTAGTCTGTTAGTTAGTGGGGGACAAATCTTGCAAGCTTAATTTGACCTACTTCCCAGTGTCCGATGGAGCTGAAATTTTGTATACAGTTTTGGTTTAGATGACAATACAATATTAAAGTGCAGTCAGCAAAAAAGGTTGTCATAAAAATGAAATTTTTACAAAAACTTATTTTTACAAGCTTTTTATTAACTTGCCGTGTTAGTTAGTTAGTTTGTTACTTAGTGGGGGACAAATCTTGCAAGCTTAATTTGACCCACTTTCCAGTTTCCGGTGGAGCTGAAAGGACATCATTCACTTTGGGCTTAGGTCTGAACAGCGTTTTTAAGAGAAAACGAATTTATCAAATATTCATAATAAATATTTAATAAATATTAATGCCTTTTTTGGAATATCAAAGATTTTTTATAAAAAACAAGGTTTAGCAAGTATTATACTTGATAGACGCAAACTTCAAACACACAAGCGGTCATATTGTTTTTCTCACGGCCTTGGACACTAGCACTTATGACTCCACGCGTCGTACTTTTTTTTCTATTTTGATTCGAAATAATTCAAAATAGCAAAAAAAGATAAATGGGGCATCGTATTGTTAAAAATATTGCCGTAATTGCATTGTCGGTCGGAGGACAATTGGTTGTTGCGCCCATGTAATGTCTGGGCGAGGTATGAAAAAGTAAACCCTCGAGCCCAATTTTTAGATAATGTAGGTTTGTTAACATACGAATCCGATTAAATGTAATGAAATAAAAGCGGCTTCTTTTTACTATAATTATAACCCCTCATCATCAGGAACAATAGTGTGACCACATCCACACGGGCGGACTCTCACCCAGGCCTGACTGTAGGTACTGTAGGTCCTACTACCTGTTATTATGAAATATAAATATCCTTAATCAATACAATTAGTATCATTTTCAAGCAAAAACTATTCCATTTTGAGATTTTTCATTGCTATTTTATAGTTTTAAAAACAGAAAGTTCTACATCGTTTTTCTCTCTTTCAGCGAATCTGGGTACTAAAAAACTGTTGTAGATCGTTTCTATAGCCATAAATATACAATAACTAGCTGACCCAGCGCGACTTCGTTCCCGTGGCCCTACCCCCTACTCCACCCTACCCTACCCGTAATCTACCCCTACCCTACTTCTACTCTACCCCTACTTACCCTATTTTCTCACCCTTAAAACCTTCCTTAGACTTCCACGAACATTTCAAGACCAAAATTAACCAAAAGGGTCCAGCCGTTCATGCGTGATGGCGTGACCAAGGGAAATAGGGATTCATTTTTATATATATATAGATATAGATAAGTAAAATACAAATGAAAATTTGACAGTTCACATCAGGCCCAAAGGTCCATATAAGGTGGATGATGTCCTTTTGTATACAGGTTTGGTTTAGATGACAATACAATATTAAAAGTACAGTCAGCAAAAAAGCTTGTCATAAAAATGAATTTTTTACTAAAAACTTATTATGCATTTATTTATTACTAGCTTTATCCACTCGTGGCTTTGCCCGCGTGAGCTATACGTTTTTCCGTGGGAATGAAACATTTTTCGGGGTAAAATTTGCAAAACTTCAATTCAGATCCGTTCAACCGTTTCACGTTACCATAAAGGACTCACCATAAGCCCGGCTCTGTCAGCGACGGAGTCCTTGTCCACACCGGTGATGTAGATGCCGAGGTTGTACTCCAGCCCGCCCCGGATCATCAGACCCAGCGACTGGCCTGGCTCGATGCATAGATCCACCTAAACGATATTAAGTGGTTTTAGATTGAAAGTTTATCTAAAGATATTTTACAACTTTTTTTAATTCCACAACATGGGGTAGCTAGCGATAATAAGCCCTACCACCAACCAAACCGAATACAATATGTACCTCCACTGGGAATCGAACTGGGACCTCTGGGTCTGATACTTGGTGGTGAGTACCACTAGAACACAGAGGCGGCTTTTAACAGACTTCAAAAAAAGGAGAAGGTTCTCAATTCGACTGCATGTTTTTTTTATTATTTAACTAGACCCGTTTGTTAGTATGGAAGAAATTTTGGAACAGAATTTCGAACCATACGATTGAGCTATGCGATGGTTCGAATGTTTCGTTTTTAGAAGCTTTTTATTAACTTGCCATGTTATAGTTAGTTAGTAGTGCAAGCTTAATTTGACCCACTTCCCATCCCAGTGTCCGATGGAGTTGAAATTTCGTATACCTACCTACAGGTTTGGTTTAGATGACAATACAATATTTAAGTACAGTCAGCAAAAAAGCTTGTCCTGAAAATGAAATATTTGCTAAAAACTTATTGTATTGAGATATATATAAGCTTTGCTAACCGACTTCTTAATTCAAAAAAAGAGGAGGTTAAACGTTCCGCTTTCGTTATTCTTTTTAGACTTCAAAAATTGAAAAGGAGGAGGTATCTATTCGTCGCGTTTATTTTCTTTTTTTTATATGTATGTACACCGATTACTCGAAGACGGCTGAACCGATTGAAATGATTCGAACGTTATAAGTATAACATCAGGGGTTTTCCCAAGTTGGTCCCATTTTTTTCGACAACATCATCTAAAAGCGCTTGCCCATTAAATAAACAAACCCTAAACTGATTTTACAATCAAACCCTTTGCCGCCATCTGGGCAATTCATTCACAGTAAAGTTTATTTCGTCGTGACGTCACGATCGATGGTGAAGCCACCGAACTCATTACGACCGCTAACGACAGACTTTAGTGGGCAGCGGACAGCGATTAGCATGCCGCCCGCCCGCCCTCGGCCGCTATGCGCCGCATATTTACGACCGGGAAATTAGAGCATAAAAATTTATGATGACGTAAAATCATTACGACTATGTAATGCACGCTGCGGTGGAAAATATCGTCAGCTGTTGTTTTGTTGTGTTTACTGCTATGCAAATCTTTATTGTTTTACGAACGAATTTTTGAACACCGATGATGTTTTGTTTTGATCAAATACTTAACGGTTTTTAGTGTTTCGAGACACCTTCACATGAAATTGAGTGATACTGATGTTTGCCGCTACTTTAAACTGGAGAGGGAAACCCCCAGGCACCTTTTGTGTGACTGCGGGCCTCTTACCCACAGTATCCATCTGGGTCGACACACTATACATCCGGAGGAGATAAAAACTTTGAAAGCTAGAAGTATTCTAGACTTCCTTGAAACCACCAGGCTAAACCAGGTGGCAAGTCACAATAGATCTTTCAGGTCGCAGTGACTACTTGGTCCATCCAAGAGCACGACGCGCGCCCCACCAGTGCGCTCGCCGTGCGCACCGTCATCGTCAGCTGCCGGCACGACTTCAGCATCTGCTAACAATATTATCTTACCCTTCTCACAGAGTGGTCCTTGCTGGCTGAGCGCGGCGGGCGCAGCGGCGACGGCGACGCTGGCCGCCCGTACCGGTCCATCCAAGAGCACGACGCGCGCCCCACCAGTGCGCCCGCCGTGCGCACCGTCATCGTCAGCTGCCGGCACGACTTCAGCATCTGCTAACAATATTATCTTACCCTTCTCACAGAGCGGTCCTTGCTGGCTGAGCGCGGCGGGCGCAGCGGCGGCGGCGACGCTGGCCGCCCGTACCGGTCCATCCAAGAGCACGACGCGCGCCCCACCAGTGCGCCCGCCGTGCGCACCGTCATCGCCAGCTGCCAGCATGACTTCAGCATCTGCTAACAATATTGTCTTACCCTTCTCACAGAGCGGTCCTTGCTGGCTGAGCGCGGCGGGCGCAGCGGCGGCGGCGACGCTGGCCGCCCGTACCGGTCCATTCAAGAGCACGACGCGCGCCCCACCAGTGCGCCCGCCGTGCGCACCGTCATCGTCAGCTGCCGGCACGACTTCAGCATCTGCTAACAATATTGTCTTACCCTTCTCACAGAGCGGTCCTTGCTGGCTGAGCGCGGCGGGCGCAGCGGCGGCGGCGACGCTGGCCGCCCGTACCGGTCCATCCAAGAGCACGACGCGCGCCCCACCAGTGCGCCCGCCGTGCGCACCGTCATCGTCAGCTGCCGGCACGACTTCAGCATCTGCTAACAATATTACTTTATAAAGCAATAGGCTTATGGTCTGTTCGTGGAATATCAATTACTTAGGTACTTAGGTAGGTTTTTCTGTAGAATAGGTAGCGTTTTACTTCATCAGTTTTATGCAAATTCGTAATTAGCATCGAATTTTTGAGATATTGGATAAGTGAGCCTTTCGGAGTACGGAGGAATCTGAAAAATACTTTAATGGCCATCCATACCCATCAAGAGACCAACCAAAGCAAAATAAATTAATAACCGCGCCACTGAGCTCCATAACATGCCGGTAGTAGGTACTAGACGGCAGACGACGCATGCGAGTACCGTACACGGGCTACCGACCACAAACACAAAACGCCGCCACCGACCTATTTCCTGGGTGCCTACCATCAACTCTTATTGCGATTTTGTTTAGGACCTAAACTGATCTGCTTCGCTTATTCGTACCACGACAGCTTAATATCAATGACAGCGATTCAGTGGTTATTCAATGACATTTCACAGCCGCTAAGCTGTCAGGAACTCTTATTTGACTTATAACCCGGTCGATTTAACACATGAAGCTCGACTTAATACTGTATTAGGGTAAGTCACGGATAGATGCCGCGGTGGGATACATGCCGCGATTTTAAAAACTCCTATGAGGGTAATGACCTCAAACTCGATTTGCCGTATACTAGATAGCTCACCCCGTGTACTTCGCCAGTCGGCCGTGAGAGGCGTTGTAAAGCAAGTGTGTGCGTCACAGTCGGCAATCAAAAATTTTGACGATCGAAAAAAAGGACCAAAATTATTTCATTGCCCTTTTGGAGGCTCTACTCTTTTTTTATGAAGAATGGATTGTCTTTATGACGTATTGATCGTAATGTAAGGTATTTGAATAAATACTCAAACATGTTTTTATTTGTTTATTTCATTATGTTTCATATTTATTTAAGAAGGCATCTATCCTCTACGAAACGGATACTTGCCTCGTTTTTGATCGGGATAGATGCCCTTAAAGGCGTCTATCCCTAAACCAAGCCACTTATTCCTTACTAACGCATACTTCTAATATGATTATTTTCTTTCATTTCAGTACCAAAATGCTCCGAAAATATAAAAGATGGTCCGGGTCCAACCACGTAATGATTTGGAACGAAATAATTTAAAATGGCATCTATCCTGAAGATATTCCTTTATTTCGTTTGTACAACAAAATTTGGGAGGATAGGTGCCATTGGAGGATTTCTTTGATAGTGGAGTGTTTTGATTATCGTTATGATTTCTTTGGCACAGCATACCATAAAGTTTAAGCAAATTTAAAAACGATAGATTTTGTTATAAAATGACACGAATAACAGTAAATACGTCGCTTTTTGTACCGTGGCATCTATCCTGTAACGCAGAATGTAGGTCAATGACTCATTTAGAATGAAATAATGTTTTTCAATATATTTTATTTCCTTTCTAAATTATGTTTCTGAATTAATATTCTCAAATTCAAATATATTTCTCACAGGGGCAACTATCCGTCCGCCCTATTTGACTGGTGAGGCGACAATCCGTAGTGCGGCAAGTATCCTCCAAAAATTAGAGGTATGCAAAAATCAGTGTAGCTCATACTCTAACTACAATAATCCAATATCTGTTAAACGATTTTATAGATGACAGATTGTAGTTTATGTATTCATAAGTAGTTTGTTGATTTTGCACATGTTAAGTAAGTAGTGCGGCAATTTCAAAAAGTGCGGCATCAATCCGTGACTTACCCTAAGTCAAACTTCATGATTTAACATGTCACCTGCAGGTTATACCCATCCCTATCTCTTTCCGGGCATGACAGAATCGAGTAAAAGAGACGGGTAGAAGAAATAAGGAGACAAATCGTTCGGTCATTCACATTTTGCATTTCATTTGCGATCCAGTTTTTAGAAGGTCATAGTACGAAAGAAAGCAATTCATTTTAGGAACCTATTCTGCATCGCGCTATTTTTGAATCGCTGTAGGTAGGCACCCTGTAGTTTTCATTTGGCGAACGGTAGTTGTCACTTGTTTCTTCTGCTAGCTTCAAGTGGCGGCGTTTGTGGCGTGTGACTCGAGTGCGGCGACGACATAATTATGCAAGTGCTCTTATCTTACTTACAGTATTAGAGCTATAGCTGGGTCCAACATAAACTATTGCAATTAAATTGTGACTAGCTTCTGCTCTAGAATCATGGTATCATTTTCTGGAATATAAATAGGTCACAATAATAACCGGATATACCTACGTCCGACGATCCTAAAACAACATAGAGATAGAGCTGTGGTCGATATTGAGGTCGAATTTATGCAGAAACATAACAAACGAAAAGTTATTCGCATACAGTGACGTACAAAACAGATTTGCATTTTATGTACCTACTGCAACGAGTCACGGAATGCATAAAAGATTTTGGGAAAATAGTTATCCATGATGCAGCTTTCCACTCATGTAGTAATGTAATGTAGTAGTAACGATCGAGTTATTTATATAGTAATGCGAGTATCTTTATATAAATAAATATACGAGTAGGTATACGTGGTTATCATTAAGTATGGTGATTTATTATTACCGAGAATCTTTTGTTAGAATAAGATGTAACTAATGAAATGACCATATTACAGCTGCCAATGCTGAAATACTAATATAAAATGTACTTTCTTAAATCATGTTACAACAACAGAGTTCCATCCAACATTGTGCCCTGTCTGTATATGTTCGTATTCTAAGCAAGAAGACGTTCTATTTTCGTCCCATTCAACGTAAGCAAAAAGTGAGCACTAAATGTCAGAGGGAGGCAGTAAATCAACGGTATCGCGCGGAAGGAAGCGAGACCGCCGCGAAACTAATGCGATAGTCGAGCCGCCCGTCTCGGACTCCGACTAAGCTGGAACTACATGCGTTGCAATAAAGTATACTTTAAACTTTTGATTGCATGGAATAATTTTGTAGTTTCTTGGAGTTTGAATATTTTAATAATAAGTTGGAGCATTGCTCTCCAAGTACCTAATAGACAACGACGTAAACACAACCTTTTCACGTTTAGAACATTAATAAAAGTTCGGTGTCTACCACTTTAAAGTTAATGATACCTTATCATAATGCGTATACATTTCACTTTAGATTTATTTTCGCGTGGATATAAAAAATATGATAATAACTTTTTTGAGGTTGGTTGGAGTTGAGGAGCCCGTGGCGCAGTGGTAACTGCGCTTGGCCTGCGATCTTTGAAGTTAAGCAACTTTCACAGTGGTCGGTCACGAAATGGGTAACCAAAAACTTTTCATGTCGAGTTCCTCCGTGCTTCGGAAGGCACGTTAAGCCGATGGTCCCGGCTAAATTTGCAGTCGTTATCGCATTGGGAACGCGTGGTTGATCATGGCACATTATCCTTATCCATCCATAAGGAAGGCCAGTGCCCCAGCAGTGGAGAAATTAAATGGCTGATGATGATAATAATAAAATGAAAACAATAAAATTTTAAAGTACCTTAAAATACACCGAGAATGCATAATGATGATTTCTTAACGAAGAAAACAAACTATAAAGATAAATGGTCGAATGATCTTCATTTTCTCGAAACAATCTTCGTTCACCAAACAAAATTGCCTATAGGTCGCACAAAACATAGAGATATTGAGTATCCAATCTATTCTGATACGAAGGTGAATGAAATAAAAGAAGATAATAACAATACGCTACTAAAGTATTAGTTACAACAGGAAAAAAGTAACAATAGCTGGAATGAAATAAATACGGGAACAATAAAGTCCGTCAATAAGGAAGAGTAATTCATAGACTAATCCAAACTTTGAGAACCTCGAGGGAAATAATAGATTGAAACTTTTGCTATGGAAGACGACTCCTAAATAAAGAATTTCTCAGAATCCAGAACTTCGCTTACTGATACTGATTCCAAAGTCAGTATGCAAATGCAAGTCGATGGGAAATAGTAGATTGTATTACAAGGGAGCAAAATAACATATTTACGGCGAGGGCGCTATTTTGAATCCAGAGCGCAGTGAAAGATTCTAAAGTAGAATCCTGAACGCAGCGAGGGATTCAATATACGTCGCCCGAGATGAAAATAATTTTGCGGCCGAGTAATACACTCTACTTTTCATTTCGAATATAAGGAAAGTAAATACACTCTGCTTTTCATCCCCCTCTTTATGAAAAGCAATAAAGACAACTAAAACTATCTAGAAAAATAAAAGAAAGTTGGCGGGGGGCTTCGCTTTCTCTGTTTTATAGGTATATAAAAAAATTGAAGTTTCGAAATAAGAAAAAAAATTTTTGAACAAAAAAAAAGATTTTTGAATAAAAAATTTTTTTTTATATGTCTATCGGATGCCTCCTAACTATCTCCGGAGTACCATAGGTGGTTGAAAATTTTGTTAGATTTTAGCTACGCTACGAGACGCACCGTTTTTGAGATATTCTCGTTTTTATAAAAAAAAAAAATTTAAAATTTTGCAAGTCCCTTCCCCATACAAAATTAGTTGAAAACTTTTTCATTGCCGATGAGGTAACTCTATGGTTGACTGTAACCAAATTCAGTTCTATTCTTAAAATTCATTTGGTTTTCAAAGTTTTGGACCCGCTGCTCAGTTTAAATATACATCACTTTCCGAATCTGAGAGATGAAATAGTAGATTGTTTAGCTAGGGCTGTATGACACCCATGACAGTCGAGTGTTTTGGCGCACGAACGAAGTGAGGGCGCCGATAGTTCGAGACTGTTATGGGTCCATACGCCCGAAGTAAACACTCTACTTTTCATTTTGAATATGAGGAAAGTAAAAATAAACAGAAATAATCTAAAAAATATTTTTCCTATGGCCGCGGAATTTTCTAAAGACTATAACTTTTTTGTTCATTTTCTCTGTTTTAGGGAAGGCAAGGGAAACTAAGTCCATACAGTCTTGTTTGGTGTTTGACCCGTACTCTATGCAATTCCATGAAATTAATAGCCTGATTTTTTATGTTACAAATAACTTATTTGGTTTAATATGTTTCTAAAAACGCATTTTTTTTAATAAGCAATGTTTTAGATTTAAAATAATAATTCTACGATATTAATCATTTTATATTATAGCAAAACATGGCTGTATAGGCTTCTGTGCGTTTGCCTGTATACCTATGGAAAATAAACGTCCAAAGAAACTTAAAGACTCTACACACGTTCCTATCTGACCTCCGATTCGGTCTGCTCCTTGACCAAATCGGAACGTGTGTAGCGTAGTCTGGGAGCAGACCAAATCGGCTGTCGGATCGGAACGTGTGTAGATGCTATTACAGATTTTGACATGACTCCTCCTATTCCTTTTTTAAATTTCATAACGGCCCTAGGGCCGCCACATACCACTTTCAACCCGCATTTTAGGCAAGATATGAGTTACTTTCAGAATATGAGAGATGAAAAAGATTTTTTTTCGGTCAAGCTGTTATTATTAAAAATCTCTCAGTTTGTGAAATATCCAGATAACGTAGTTTTTTATACTTGCTATAAATAAAGGAACTGTAGTAAGTAGGTGTATGTTTGGTTTATATATGTATGTGTATGCCAGGTATGGTTTATATTTTGTATTATGCTAAAGTGTCCAGATATTGCTTGGGAAAATTAGTTATGCCTTCGTTTGTTTAATAGCGAGTTAAACATTTCCGTACTAGCAAATTATAGCTATAAAATGTGTACGATTCTTTTCAGACAGTATAAATAATAGAGGCGAGTTAAAATACTAAAGTCGGTTAACTGTCAAACCCAACAAACACGAACCGGAAGGGCGGCAACCAGCGACGGGTGGCGCTCCAAAAGTCACGTCACGACACGACCCCGTATAGCAATGCCACAGTAGAAAATAAAATAAAGCAGTAACAGAACAACATACTCGTACATACCGAAATAGGCCCTACACGTATCGCTACACGTGGCCTCAATTATCAGGATATTTTATACAGCATCTTTTCGATCTTTCAGCGGTTAGCCTTTGTCATCATCATACCAGATGTCAGTGATAATGCTGAAAACATTGTTGCTATGGATATGACGACAGATTTAGATAAGATTTTCTAATTTTTTAATGTATGGTTTAGTGTTTATATTCTAAGATTTTATTTTATAATATTCTATAATATTGCATGTCGTGACCACCTATAATTAAGACAGCACTTAGCTTTAAGTTTAACTTGTGTTTTTTTTTTGTAATGGTGTATGTTTTGTTGGTGGTTCATTTATAAATAAATAAATAAAGATGGTGGTAGCTAGCCCGGCTGACATTGGACAAGTCTTACCACCAAGCTAGGGTGTATTTCTAGACCACAGAGGCGGTTAAAGTTAGCGTTTAATACTATCCATTTTTATCCAAATTTAATTTAAATTTCCCGTGGCATCGATTGCTGGCAGCCAGCGTCACGTGCTGTGCTGGAATTGACAGCCGGAGGTAGCGAGGCGACGGTTTCTATTTCCGGCAACCTACATACGGCATACGGCTAACTGCTGATATCGATCGTTACACAAAGGGAAAGGAACTTATCCACCTAATTTTTGTTGTGAACAATTTAACGGGATATTAGCTACTTGCGTATTGATGAAAGGTTACCCAATATCTATTTATTGCCTGGAATTTAAAGGTAGTTAGATGGACCTTGTTGGTAACACATAGCTAAAAAACTTGAATTTTGAAATAATTTGTCAAGCCAGGTTAGTCAATCTGAAAGCCCACCACCGATTTCAGACCAAGAGGTCCCGGGTTCGATTTCCAGTGGGGGTACATATTGTATTCGGTTTGGTTTGGTGGTAGGGCTTGTTCTTAGTCCGCCTGGCTAGCTACCACCATCTTATCTAAGTCTGACGCCAAAACAATGATGTTTTTACAGTGTTCCGGCAGTTAGAGATAAGATATCCAGTTCCTCGGTGATTGAGAATTCCGGGAGTAGTGCGCTTCCACCTTCAGCCTTATCACCACTTAACATCAGATATGATGAAGGCTAAGTGCAACCCCGTTGTGGTATACATAGGTATATGATGCATAAATATGAACTAAAATGTATATTTGCTTTTCCTACACTTATTTGTACCTACTCCCTTTGTCCTGATCCTCTTACTTTAAACAAAGGGGTCATTATTGCGTGCCTTCTTCTTCTTTAATACCTACTATTTCTTTATAATGTGTTTTCTCATTAAAATTAAAAGTTTTACTTTTCAACAAAGAAGCATTAAAAATACGGTAAAATAAGTCAACCTCGTTTTTGTTTAATGTCCCCACTGCTGGAGCACACGCCTTTCTTATGGATGGATAGGGAGAATGCGCCAGGTCCCACCACGCGGGCCCAATGCGGTTTGATGGGTATTAACGACTGCAAATGCAGCCGGGCCGGGACCACCTAAACGTGCACTGGAGCAGAGGCTCCAGCCAGTAGCTCTAGCCTGCCTAGCATGACCATCATATCGCGTAATAAGACCGACCGCTGCGAAAGTTGCTTGACTTCAGTCTTCAACTGTGACTTCAACGATCACAGGCCGATTGCGCGAACCACTGTGTCACGGGCTCTTCAATATGTCAGGAGCACCGTTGCAAAAACTTTAACCATGACTTTCAGACCTTCATGCTGAACAACGTACAGCAAGAAATTTTTGTCGGAAATAAAAATTTTCTACCCAGATATCCTTGACGTTCTTAGAATTGCCTTTCACGTAGTTTGTTGGTAATTGAATGTAATTGTTTTTGGTTTTTACGATTTGAAGTGCAATATTTCATTTTTGTCTATACCGGGCAGTTTTTTGTTTGGTCGAAATCTAAAGTATATTTTATGACTTTTTTAATCGAGGGCTACTTAAATCTACTTATATCAAAGCAATGCTTTTTGTTGTTCCACGGCTAACCAACTGCACAAAATAAAGAGTGGCGCCGCGTAGGTACTTACTTTGTGCCTTAGCACAGGATACCAAGCTGCTAACTTTTGCTTTCCTCTCTCTTATCACTTCAGCAACTCTTCGTATAGCTCTACGTTATTTTCATAGCATAATAAAATAAAATCATAAAATAAAAATTCTGTAAGTAATTGTACTATTATTGTACCTAATCAGTTAATTAGGTACAATAATAATGCCGAGACTTCCCTTTAGTGTTACAGAAACCTATATTGTGTAGAAGCATTAGCACGTAGTGCAGATTTCCCGAGTGGTAGGGTGGCAAAACTTAGTAAGTAGGTATTAACGTTATCTTGAACCTCCCAACTCATGAATACTACTAATAACCACCTGGTTTGTTACATAAATATACAAGGGTACACGATGCGATAAAGTTTTGAAACTATTTATCTCAAACGATACTGAAATAGTTTCAAATCAAAGTAAGTATAAGTTAATAACAATATTCTAATAGAAATATCTACGTATTTTATGACTACGTTAAGATCCATGATAGCTCTGGGTGGCTCTGGTTAGTTTTGACGCTTTTTTAGTTGAAAATGTGCTTTTCTACCAATTTTTTTTAATCATAATGATGCTCGCCTCATTTGTTTTATTTTTTTACTTTGTACTCGTATTTTGAAAATCAGTCGGCAACAAGCGATAAGCATTATATCCCACAGGATTATAACCATGCATTAGTGTAAACTTCTGGGATGTAAAATGGGAGATTGCTTTAGCAATAACGTAACCATTAACTCCCATTTCATGAATGCTGATTTCAGCTCGGTATCTGTAATATACAAGAGTAGGTACAAGACAAAGATGATAGGATAGATTTGATTATATTTAATTTTCAAACGGAAAACAAAATACGTACTTAAATAAAGTATTTAAGATTTTCTTAGTCACAGTCATATTTAATCTACTAAGTAGTAAGTAAATATATATTTCCCAATTTAAGATTTTTCGCCGCGAAATGTAGTTGCGATGTTACCCAAAAAATAAATATTAAATCAATAGTTATGTTACACTTAATTTTTTAAATGTACAGAGGCGTTCAAAACTTAAATGATATAATTTATGAGTAAGATGACCTAAAAGCGTTTTTTTCACGGATATAATTTAACTTATGTGCGTGCACAAAATCCCTTCCTCCGAAACCGGTTATTTGTCACCTAGACATAACTAGAAAAAATCGGCCAAGTGCGAGTCGGGCTCGCTCATGAAGGGTCCCGTCAAGTTTTTGAGATACTTATAACATATTTTCGAAAACCGCAAATATAACTTTGTCATTCATACCAATACTATGGAAAACAAAGTAATTTTTTTCTGGCAAAAAATGACAGTGGTATTTTTGCTAACCGTACGTATTCGGTACGTTAAGTGGGTACGGAACCCTTTATGAGCGAGCCCGACTCGCACTTGGCCGATTTTTATATGAGTAATACATATTATATTGTTTTTCCAAAACCTTTATTATTTTCTAACTGCACCAGTAAAGTGAACTAAAATGACATATGGCCATTCAGCACCGCATAAAAGAGCGGAGTCAGGAGCGTGTAGGCCGTTTGGCTCCCGCACGGGGCCATTTGGCGCGGCCGCCGCGAGGGCTGCCAGCAGCAACAGGTTGGCCAGGGTTGTCGCCATCGAGGCCAATCATCATTACCTGGGATCACCTCATTTATTTCAGAAATTAGACTTGGCGCGCTTGAGCTTCCTGCCTGACACCAAGCGTGGAAGCTGTTACTGTCTAGCTTTGTTATTTTTTAAGTATTTTACAAAACATTAACATTCAGACTAATGTTAAACAATTGTCATTTTTATTGAACTTATACACTTATACACAACGTACAATATTTCCATTTATTTGTCAAAATCTGTAAAAATTATCACAATGTCTCTAGTCGAGTTTTGGTACCGGAGACGTCAGTTAGGTATTGTATTACTCAATTACTTACTCATACATTGCTTATTTGTCTGTCAATAAAAAAGCGACAAATCCTGTGCGATTTAAATCGCTCCGCTCTAAATGCCTTATTATGGACGTACCTTTAAAGCATCTTCGTGTGAGATACCCGAGAAGGGCGTCCCATTGACTTGCAGGATGGAGTCCCCGGGGCGAAGGCCTGCGCGCTCCGCCACCGAGCCCTCTTCCACCCTCGATATATACACCCCCACACCTGGACAAACGAAAACAAATTTAGTCTACAAAAATTTAAGAAAAACACACAGTGTCAGTGCGTCATACTTTAATAGCATACTTTAATAGTGAATCCAGTAGCTGGCACCGATTTTAGGTGCCAGGCTCGTTCAAGGAGAGCCGGCGCGTCTGGCGTAGAGGTCTGTGCCTAACAGGAAAGCAGTTGCCATTTGAAATGTCCATCTGAGCCGGTGGGGTCCCTGCTCATAGGGACGGTGCGCATTGAAGGCTCCGCCGGCAGTGGCGGCGCGCGGCTCTTGACACCCCGCCCAATAAACATTTTAGTCGTAATAAGTGAAAGTTACGTGACTGAAAGTTCTAAAAACATCGTATTGAAGTAATTTACGTGACTAAAGTGTTAAAAACATATCGTATTGAAGTAATTTTAGTTTTAATACAACTTAGAGCCCATTTACCTTTATACAACCTCAAAACGACACTAAAATGCTCTATACGACCGCTACATGACCCTATTACGACACTGTGGGCCCTTTTGCCGTGATAGTAACGTAATGGCGACGTCTCGCGGCGACCAACAAATGTTTGTTGGGCGGTAAGTATATTGCCTCACCTGCTTCCTTGCCGCCCTTGACGCAGATGCCGAACCCGTGCGAGTCGGAGGGGTTCCGGCTCATGGTAAGGGCGTTTGTGCACTACCACTGAATTTTACCGATCCGGAAAAAAACGGATGCTTGTATTTTAATAATTTAATCATTTATAATAGTAAAAATTTATTTATTTTGTGTAGATTCAATGTTTCGAACCCTAAACTACACGAAATAAATAAATTCTATTATTTATAATAATTAATTATTAAAATACAAGCATCCGTTTTTTTCCGGATCGGTAAAATTCAGTGTAGTGCACAAACGCCCTAACGGTGCGCATGGCCGGCGGCGGCGGCGCGCCCCCTGACGAGTACGGCCGCTCCCACTCGCGCTCGCCACCCCGGTATATTGCCTAACCTGCTTCCTTGCCGCCCTTGACGCAGATGCCGAACCCGTGCGAGTCGGCGGGGTTCCGGCTCATGGTAACGGTGCGCATGGCGGGCTCGGCCGGCGGCGGCGGCGCGCCCCCTGACGAGTACGGCCGCTCCCACTCGCGCTCGCCACCCCGGTATATTGCCTAACCTGCTTCCTTGCCGCCCTTGACGCAGATGCCGAACCCGTGCGAGTCGGCGGGGTTCCGGCTCATGGTAACGGTGCGCATGGCGGGCTCCGCCGGCGGCGGCGGCGCGCCGCCTGGCGAGTACGGCCGCTCCCTCTAGCGCTCGCCACCCTGGTATATTGCCGCAACAAATGTTTGTTGGGCGGTATATTGGCTCACCTGCTTCCTTGCCGCCCTTGACGCAGATGCCGAACCCGTGCGAGTCGGCGGGGTCCCGGCTCATGGTGACGGTGCGCATGGCGGGCTCGGCCGGCGGCGGCGGCGCGCCCCCTGACGAGTACGGCCGCTCCCGTTCGCGCTCGCCACCCCAGTATATTGCCCCAACAAATGTTTGTTGGGCGGTATATTGGCTCACCTGCTTCCTTGAACCCGTGCGAGTCGGCGGGGTCCCGGCTCATGGTAACTTTCTTTTGACTTTATTTTTTTTCTGAATGTTGTGTTGTGCTGCGTACAGACCGGCCCAACGAACGCCAACGCGTTGCCCGCTGGTCGTTTCTGGCCTTCAAAGATCAATCTAAAGCTAGGTAAAGGATCACTGGGAGCGATTCCAGTTCACACTCGGATTTTCAGATCATCTGATTGAGACAGAGGGGAAAACAGAACCCCTTGGATGTTTGTTGTGCGGTATATTGGCTCACCTGCTTCCTTGCCGCCCTTGACGCAGATGCCGAACCCGTGCGAGTCGGCGGGGTCCCGGCTCATGGTGACGGTGCGCATGGCGGGCTCGGCCGGCGGCGGCGGCGCTCCCCCTGACGAGTACGGCCGCTCCCGCTCGCGCTCGCCACCTCGGTATATTGCCTGAGTACAAATTAAAAGAAATCAGTCTCAAACTCCAAACATACATTATTAAAAAATTAAAATTAACAAAGTTAAAAGAAATATAGTTAACAAAATCACTTCTGACATATTATGTCAGAAATGATTTAGTTATCTAACTCTTTGCTCACAATGCCACAGACTTTACTACTGTTATACGTATTTCTTAAGGCGCCGATTCCCCAAAACAGGGTTTCTTAGATTATGGATTACTCGCAAATCACAAGTACTTAAAACTTGGAAAAAATATATGTTATTTTACAGTTATTGATCTAGTGCTTCCGGCCGTTTTTTTTCGATTGGTGATATTTTACTATGTCAAATAAAATCCCGAACATGCGTCTAATCGTAATCCAAATATCGTATTACTTGCAGTATACTTGGTTTTAGTTAATGAAAAATATACGAAAATGATTGTCTTTGAGTAGCCGAGGGATTCCGGCCGTCATAATTTTATTTTTTTTATTAGTTAATTTTTAATTGAATTTTAAGTGATTTTCGATTCGCGGGGCGCTCGCGAGTTCACAGTTCACTGCTGGCTGCCGCTGCGTCCGCGTGAAGTGTATCGAGCGCGGCCGAGCAAGCGTTAGCGTGCCTATTTCGGTCGGGAATCCTCGCCTTAAGCCTTAGTCGTGGGCCACACTGGAGCGACCGCGGGGCGCGGAGGCGACCTGCGGATCCGCAGGACGCGCGAACAAGTACTAAATCCTCCGCCGGTCGCGGCGACCGCCGGACGCGCCAGTGTGGCCCCTGCCGTCCGTCTCAATATATTTGTTTTTCCCGCTCAACGCGGACGCAAGTCGCGCCGCTCCAGTGTGGCCCACGACTTAGGCGCTCGATATTGGGCCCGTAAGTTAAGAATAGCTTAAAGTGCATTTAAGAATGTCCTAAGGTTAGTGCAAAGCAACTTTTTGTTAAGAATGTCTTAAGTTAGCTAGGAAAAGACTTAGGCGATTCTTAAGTTTAGTGCAAACCTTTTGACTTTATTAAAAAAATCTGAATGTTGTGTTGTGCTGCGTACAGACCGGCCCAACCATCAGTATTAAGTCTAGCTTTATGGGCCCAACGAACGCCAATGCGTTGCCCGCTGCACGTTTCTAGCCTTCGAAAATAAATCTAAAGCTAGGTAAAGGATTACTGGGAGCGATTCCAGTTCACATTGGGTTTTTCAGATCATCTGATTGAGACAGAGGGGAAAACAGAAACCCTTGGCTGGCGTTCGCTGGCCTTCATTGGTCCGGTGTGTACGCAGCATAAGGCATTTTATTTGCTCCAGATACAAAATCTTTTCTGTTCCGGTGACAGCGGCGCTATGTACTTTTTTTTTGTAGCAACAGCGCTATGGTTGGACATCAACTTAACAGCAAAATGAAGTTAAAATAAATTATATTAAAAAAACCTTTTATTTAAAATCAAGCTTTTATTCAAATGTCCTAAAAAGAATAAAATAAACTTTGTATCAAGTCAAATCCAACAAATTTATTACATTAAACAATTTATATGTTTTAAAAGCTTGTCGCTTTATTTAATTTCATATGTCAAATATAAGTTAAAGCATTTGTGTTTAGTGCAAGCCTAGTAACAATAAAATCTCGCGACAAGCTTTTAAAACAAATAAATTGTTTAATGTAATAAATTTGTTGGATTTGACTTGATACAAAGTTTATTTTATTCTTTTTAGGACATTTGAATAAAAGCTTGATTTTAAATAAAAGGTTTTTTTAATATAATTTATTTTTGTATTTTTAGTTATTATTGGACGTGTTTCTAAGTTGCTTTATTTCATTTAATGCATAATTATTGCATGGTCGTTTGCCAGTTAATTTATTACAGTCTAGCTCTTCAACTGCATCAAGTCTGCAAACACACAAATATATTTTACCACCAAATAGAGATTGTAGATTCTTACTACAGACACACATATTCATTAAATACAAGGCATATTCACATAGGTATAAGAGAAGGAAGCACTGTATTACGAACAAGAATAGAAAACACAAATTAGACCCAATAAGACAAAAAGTTCAAAATAAAAATGTGTGTGTGCCGTGCCGCAGCAGTACTCAATGGTCGCAGCTCAGCGTCATATTACTTGTCTTGCAACGCAAACAAACGCTGATTTTCAGTTGTAAATTTTAGAACGTATTTCAAAAATAAATACTAAAGAACAAGACACATTTAAGTTTCTATCAAAGTTCATAAACATAGTACATAACGAAAAAAAGGTTTTTTCTTTTCTGTAGGTAGACTATGGTTGTATTAACTTGGAGCCATCTGTCGTTGACTTTAGTGAACTATTTATGTGCAAAGTGACACATAGGGTCTGAATATAGCAACTTCGCGTTTTTTCCTTTTTTTTATAGTTCGTTCGTTCTTATAGCCGCTACACACGTCCAGACCAGACCTAACCGCCGATTTGGTGCGGACGAACTTTGCTGTAAAGCAAATATAATCCGTGCTACACACGTTCGTACCAAATCAAAATTAAATCAAATCAAAAAATCAAAAAGCTACACCTAATCTGGTCTTGGCCAAGGCTTTGTATCACATCACTGAACAAGGCCTTGTATCACATCACTTTTTCTTATCAAATACCCACAGAAATCACCTGGATTTGCCAATGCAATGCAACGGGCTCGTAAAGAAAAAGACCTATTAACAAAAAAAGGTCTTGGATTTGAAAAAAATTGAACGGTACCTGTCATAAAAGAATGACGAAAAATTCTTCAAAACCATTTTGAGTAGCCTGTAACTGACAGGGAAACTTCATTTTTAATTAAATGTCATTTTTTAAAGTAATTGAGAAAAAGCCTAAGTCCAGGGACTTTAAATTAATGTTTTAATATAAATAATAATAATTTTCACTTCTCATGCTCTAAAAGAACGCAAATATAGCCCTACGAAGCGGGACTAAATAACCACTTTAGTCCCTAGGGAGTAAAATGTAATTACTTTTTTAATTTCCTTCATGTGACATTAGATAAACTCAAACAGCCAGTGAATATACTATTAATTGTGAAGTGTGGACCATCTTCATTGCGAAAATGTTAAGATGTTTTTTGTTTCATGGTTTTTCCGCAAGGAAGGTGGCGCCATGTGTTTTAAATTGTCAATTTATGACTGGTTTAGCGGAAAAAACTTACTGCGAGTTTTTGGCGCCATTTTGGCGGGTTAGGTTGAGTGGATATTTTAATTAATCGCAATTTGTTTCATAGTGGATTTTGTGACTCAAGATAGGTGTGGTTTTTGTGCCCCAAGTGTCTACGCAACTGAACGATATGTAGAATGATTAAAATAGGCGCTATCTCGGTAAAGTGATGCCGAGTGTTTTATTATAGTGGTGTGGTGACTAACCTCAGCAAGAATTATCGAGAAGGTTGGCTTGACACACTTGACGCCAAAAACTCCAAGGAGCACTGGAATGTAACACACCTACATTCTTATGAAAACATAAGAAACTATAATAATTAAATAATACACAATAATTGGCAGTATGGCTAAATGTCTTGGCCTGTCCTACAAAAGGGCGAATATTTTTACCGACTTCCAAAAAAAGGAGGGAGGTACTCAATTCAACCCGTATTTTTTTTTTATTATTTTTTTTTGTTTGATGTATGTATACCGATTACTCTGGCGTTAATGATCCGATTTTAATAGTTGTTTTTTTGTTCGATTGGGTATACTTTCGATTTGGTCCCATATAAGTTTCATTGAGATCCGATAACAATCTTCGGAGATATGGGGCCTGATGTCATGGGAGTCATGAATTATTAGCAGAAAGTATAATGTCATCCATGTAAGTAAACGTTAGGTTTTTGTTCGGGCTGAATAGTTTGTTCTTCAAAATAGCGTCAATAAAGTCACACGCGGAAACTTATTATATACTAATTATGTCATAGTATAATGGGTATATGGGTTTCACTTCCAGGACCTCGATTGGTGATGTGGGTTATCACCGCGTTTTGCGATCGTTGCGGTTAAGCAACGTTTGCAAGGGCTGGTCGTAGGATTAAATGAAAAATTACTATCTATACTATTTACCAATTTCAATATTTCTTTTTATTTAAAAGAGTATATCTACTCCTGTTTTGGTCTCATTATAACCAAGTCAGGATCTGATGGTAGAATCCAGGGGAACGAGGTAAACCCGAAGATAGATTAGGTGTTTTATGTATTTTCTAAAAATTTTCAAGCACTTGCATATGATAGCCATCAGCTCATCATCATGAGCTGGTGATGGAAGATACAACTCCTCAATGGTTAGGAGTTGGAGGATAATTCTTGAATTATTGTTGATACGTAAAAAAATATAGTTGTAATCTTTCAGGTTATTTAGGTGAGCTGATGATGGAAGGTAAAACTCCTTAGGAGTTAAAGCATGTTTGGTTACGTACCACCGAGACCTTAAGTTGTATTCTTTCAAGTTTTTTAGGTTAGCAGATGGTGGATGGTGCATAACAAACAACAGAACATTAAAAGAAAAAATAATTTTGTGTTCTGTGAGCATAACAGTTATAACAGAGTAAGAGATGGTGATTCTCACAGAACATAGTAGAGAAAATGTGTCCGTCCGTGTTCTGTGGTGATTCTTGTCCGAGATATGGGTTTTAGTACCTGCTCATTGCGCTACGCTTGCTCACTTTGCGGTTTCTTTTGGTAGCGTTCTTATACTAAAAATGGAAAAATAAAAATTTTTATAAAAAAAATAAACCGCCTTCAAAAAAACTACAAACAAATGTCGCTTCCCAAAAACACGTAAAAATGAAAAATAAATTAAATCATTCAATTCAAAGGACGAAAGTCCGGGAATTTTTCTAATTAATCTTGGAACTTACTGATCTGATTGAAGTCGGTGACAAGCCCAAAGTAACAAGAATAAATACTTAGTGAAAGAATAACACACAAAACCTACTCATGCACGGAGTGGTGTGAATTGTATAGCCTATCAAATACATAATATTACATGGCTTGGCACCGACTTCAATCAGATCAGTAAGTTCCAAGATTAATTAGAAAAATTCCCGGACTTTCGTCCTTTGAATTGAATGATTTAATTTATTTTTCATTTTTACGTGTTTTTGGGAAGCGAAATTTGTTTGCAGTTTTTTTGAAGGCGGTTTATTTTTTTTATAAAAAATTTTATTTTTCCATTTTTACTACTACTACTACTGACCGCGAAAATGTCAGAATTTGTTAAATGTTTTTGTACTAAATTGACTAGTTTTCTCGCACTCGAAGTGAAAAGTACAGTTTGCACCTCGAGACTAAACGCCAACTTAATATACCCTCGGTTTCATTGACTCCCTCGCACGCTCGGGAGCCAAACCACCTCTGGTATATAATGGCTTCGTTTAGTCCCTCGTTATAAAATATTCTATTGATAATCTCAAATTTATGTAAATAGTATATTATAGCATACTTTTCAAACAGACTGTTTTTTTGTCTCCATAGAAATTATGTGACATGGACTCATGTTCTTTCTCAAATAACCAATTCAAATCGGCTGTCGGGTTGGGACGTGTGTTCTATTACTAGTTGAATTTAGAGAGTGCGCCAGATAAGTCTGCGCGGGGTCAAAATCGAATACTAATATTTTCCATAAGCTTAGAACAAAATAATGTACTGTAACTAGCGCCATAAACGCCCCAGTCGCAGAGTTATCTGACACGCACTCTATGAAGATTGCGCTCGCTGAATGCTCGCTGATTATAACTTTATGGTACCTACCTACATTGACAAAGTGTCAAGTAACCATCACAACAAAACAAGAATATAGTACTTGAAAATTTGCAAGAATTCTGAATTGATAACTATACTGATTATATATTTAATTGCATTGTCATCGGAACTAAAGGTGAATTCCAAATTTCAGCTCGATCGGACATTGGTAAGTGGGTCAAATTTAGCTCGCAAGATTTGACGAACGGACATGCATACATACACTGCAAGTTAAATAAAAGCTTGTAAAAAAACACGTTAGTTTTACATTTTGGCCACCGGAACAGAAAAGATTGTGGCCTTGGTATGGTCGTTATGACAGAAAAGGAACTTGACAATTACAATTTTCTTAACCTAATCTTATTTCCAATAGCGCATCATCATCGCAAAGTACCTACATAAAATATGTGAAAGAGGTCACTTTTTCTGCTAACCTATCCTTTTAAGAATACAGATATCTCGTAGGATGATAAAATAAGAATGTGCGGCGTAACATTTACATAAGATACGTATGAAATTTTTCATCAAATCCTTTTACCAGACGTATGAAACAAAGGAGGAAGGATAAGGAAACTTTCCAGAAAAGAAATGACTAATGAATTTGTTGCATTCTTGGAAAAAATATTCTATCTTAACTAAGTAAGTAGGTATCACATTTTCATTTCTGTTAAGGTGTATCGATGAGCTCAGTGGCGCCGCCAATGGAAATAAATCAATTGCATTTTATTAAAGGCTTGGATTAAAAGTTTCGGTCATTTCGCGCAAATAAAAGAGCAAAATGCAATTTTTAATTGTTTTTTCATGGCCTCAAATATGAGCATCAAGTTATGGATCTCGATATTGCCAAATGTGGCCACTTTTGGCACTATTGAGATTCACGACTTATTGCGTAAGTTTGAGTTCTCAAAAGTATATTTATAAAATGCATTCCAATCTTTCACCTGCGCGAAATAACCGAAACTTTTAATCCAAGCTTTTAATAAAATGCAATTGATTTATTTCCATTGGCGGCGCCACTGAGCTCATCGATACACCTTAATTTATTATCTCTTCAGCTACATAGCAAATATGGCAAAACTAGCGTCCAATAATGAAACAGCGAAATCGAACACTTATAGGAAAGCAAAGCACAAAGCGGGAAATTAGTATATTTCAAGGGAAGCAATTTAAATGTCGAAGTCTAAAGAATTGTTTTCCTCAATATTGCCCTCGTCGCGGCATTACATAAGCAATAAAACAAGAGGCCCTCCATTGAACGAACATTGTTCCTCGGGCGGCCGTTTACCATCTCAAAGGGAACAGACCCCCCCCCCCCCCCCCCCTCCCCCACTGCCCAGCGCTTGAAGTCTTTGATACTCCAGGTTATCCGTTTTATGCAGCTGTATCTTTAGTTTCTAGGCAAGTAAGCACAGCTATTTTAAGGTTGCTCATTTGTTTTATGCTGGAGCTTAATTTTAAGTATCAAATTGAACCAGTATTTTTCACGTTTCAATAAAAGCGATTACCTAAGTCGCGTCCATCAAAACCAAAGACTGATAAAAGCAATTGAGTGAT
This sequence comes from Crambus lathoniellus, assembly GCA_949710035.1. Classification (NCBI taxonomy): domain Eukaryota; kingdom Metazoa; phylum Arthropoda; class Insecta; order Lepidoptera; family Crambidae; genus Crambus; species Crambus lathoniellus. Next base: position 28,186,538 of record OX453300.1, on the reverse strand, counting down.
TTTTTTGTATTCCCATGCAATGTAACATAAGTACATTAGTCATGTAACTAGAATCTTATTAAGTACTAGCGGATCCTCGCGGTTTTACCCGCGTAGTACCCGCTCCCGTGGGAATATCAGCATAAAATATAGCCTATGTCACTCGGGAAGAATCTAACTTTCTAATAGTCAAAGAATTTTCGAAATCGGTCCAGTAGTTTCGGAGCCCATTCGATGCAAACAAACATACAATCAAATCTTTCCTCTTTATAATATTAGTAAGTATAGACAACTATCAAACACAATATTTCTTTAAGAGCCATTTCGCACTTTGCAATTGTCTCGCTCGCACAATAAACATTTTTAAAGATTGTTTAAAACACATTATTAAACATATTTCAACATTGTCAATACTGCAATAATACTAGATCTATGAGCTTAAAGTTTTCGAAAATCTAACAAATACTCAATTGAATGAATAAAATAACTTATACAAAATATCCGTAACATTGCGTTGTAGGGACATAATGAAACACTTTTCTAAATAACACAATGTTTTTTCCACAATCTATGAAAATGTTGCATTGTGCGAGCGAGACAACTGCCAAATGGCTGAAATTGCCAAATGGCTGAAATTGCGAAATGATTCTTAACATCTTTGTAAGCGACTGAGCATCTACAACAAAGTAACAACAGAAAATCGAACTTTGCTAATCCTTGTTCAGTCAGGCAGACCAACATGACATGTTCACGTCTAGAAGTTTCTAACGTGAGTCTAGGTAAGATCAACAAGTGTGTTCCACGGTGATCGCTCATGAGGCAGTCCTCGCCGGGGCTGACAGCTCGCTAACTTTCAGTACACTCCGCGGAATGATTAACCACTTCCCTTAAGCCTCGACGCTAATAGAAACTCTCGTGCGGTATTGAAAAAGTTCGACGTTCCTCAGCCACCGATATCAGAAGAGGTTAGGTTATTACCCGTCTGATTTTAGATGGCTTTATTTCAATGGTTTGCTTTCAATTAAAGAAAATAAGCAAAATAATTTCAACCTAAAAAAAAAATTATTTTGAGACTGTTCGGGTTCAATAATTTAAAAAAATATGTAATGTCTCTTCATACTTCAATGGAAACGAGAAACTATAAACGTATCATTATTCTTCAATGAAAATCATTTCAAATCGTAGGGTGATGAAAAAGCAACCTGAATTTACGTAAGTAGGTACAATATGAATTAAATTAAAAACCCAATTGAAATTAAGTACTTAACGTAAATTTGTAACGATGTCGATTCGTACCAGTCATTATGGATGGTTAAATACTCTATGATGACTGGAAACTCCATCTAGTTCTACATACTGGCCATTAATTTTATCGAATCCTATCCTGTTCTTTCAATTCAAATTCAAAATCTTCGTTTTCACGTGTCCTGTTCATCATTTTTGATTCAGTTCTACTAAAATCACCAAGCCGTACAGAGCTCTCGGAGCATTACCAGTTTTTATATCAGTTTGAGTTGTTTAATTATAATATTAAATAAGTGGAACCCTTGACCCTTGGAAAGGGTTCCTATGCTTCCTATACTTCCTATTCTTCCTATACGTTTCTTTATTACTACCTTTACAATAAAAAGTCAAGTCCCTATAAACATCATCTTTTTATTCATTTATTATCTACAAATTAAATACTGGGCGGTGACTTCCGACGTTCCGGCTAGTGTACCACTGGCCGACGAGGACGTCCCGTCGCACTGGCTCTCCGGCAAACGAAGAATCGAAGAAGGATCTCTCTCCGAGGCTAGGACTCCGGAGTGCAGATAACCATATCCCTTTCCCATTTTAACGTTCCCATTCTCCATTATCTGTAAAAAAAAATATTATTAGGACTTTTGTGTTATGTACTAATTTTGCCCACTTTCCTTTTTCTATGTTTTAATTTTAATATATTGTATTATATCAACCATCCCCATTTCGACACACTATACCGTACAATTTCACAACTTAATACACTTCAATCACCCTAACACACATTTTACAGACAATAAAACGATCGGCGCTACTACTGCTGGTTACAAATGTAATCGGTTCCCGATGCTTTAGTAGCGAAGGCATTACATTCATAAACTAATTACCCATTTCTACTTATTATCACAAAAATACTTTCAGTACCCTATACTAATTTACACTACAGCCCTACAGACATCACCTACTCTACGGCTTGTTTAACCGACAGCTACATAAACACTCGAGGTTTTGGGATTTAAACCATTGGTTATTCCAAATCTAGTTTGTTAATACATCCTCGGCTTTGGAGAATATCCAGACCCGGGTTACTACACTCTTAGCTTGTAATTCTATAAGCTAAGTATACTCACAATCACTACATACACCAAACAATCAAAATTTTTACATAAACTACACGACTGCACAGTTATTTTTTCGTACTTACCATCAAATTACTATTTTTTGTATTTGTTTCATAATATTGTTGTGAATTTCGGATTCACGTACCTTACTTTTACGTTTTATGTCAATAATTTTTCCAAGTTGACATTATCGGACGTTGTCACCATATTATTTTCAAAAAGAACAAATTTCCTTTTTAAATCAAGAAAAAGTTTTATACCATACGATTTTTTAAAACGTATTGATTAAATACTCATTGCTTATTTTGTCATATTTAAATATTGTACCATAGTTCCACAAATTATTTACTATGGATATTTTACAACTAAACAAACCTGAAATTATTTACGAACTTAAATTACGTAACGCAAATTTCCAACCGACTCAAACTGCCGTTGAATTGCGTGAACTTCTAGCAAATATTTTATTGGAACCTAATTTATATCCACCATCCACATCAAGCCCGTATACATTTACCCTTGATATGGATGAAATAAAAAAATGTTTAGACGTTATAGACGTAACGCTTTCTTCTTACCCCGCTAGAAAATCAAAAATTATACCTTATATCACTCACATTCGGAACAGATTGTCGTTAATAGAAATAAACACAGAAAGTACACCCCAAGAAATTCAAATTTATAAATCTCTTTGGGATCAACTTAAAATACATGAACAGCATTTCAAAACTCTCGAACCATCTCCATCTACATCTACTTACCATTCCACGGTGTCTCTTCAGGAGACTACTATTCCAAATTCATTTTTTGAAACTTTAACTCAAACTTTATCTAATATAACAAATACACGACCAAACACAGAGATTAAAAAAATTTCTTTTTCTGGCGATGGTTGTCCCAGGGAATTCATTCTAAAAGTAGAAGAATTTGCTACTGCAAGAAACATGAGCCATAACACATTATTTAACCACATTTACGACATACTTTCAGGAATAGCTTTAGATTGGTTTAGAGCCAACAAAGATTTTATTAGAGATTGGGAAACCTTTAAAACATCCTTATTTAAATATTTCGAAATTACAGACTATGATTACAAACTTAAAAAATTTATCGATTCACGTAAACAAAAAATTAATGAACGAGTTATTATTTATTTTGCCACAATGGAGTCTTTATTCCGTAAACTTCATGAACCACTCACAGAAAAACAAAAAATTGAAATTTTACGACGAAATTTAAGACCAGAGTTCGGTCAAAGATTATTACCTAACGATTTATCTTCATTAAATACATTATTAGAATCTTGCAAATGGTTTGAAAACTGTTTGGAAGTTTCAAATACTAACTCTGAATTATCTAATATTTTACCTACCTCATCGAAACAAAAAAGTTTTCCTATATCTAACAACTCCGAAAATATACATTCACATACCTACACACCCTCTACATCTATTCATGCAGTTTCGACCACTCAACAACGGAAAATATTTTCTTGTCCTCGTTGCCGAACAGATGACCACAACTTAAATGATTGCACTAAAACTAATAAAGTTTGTTTTCGATGCGGAAAACAAAACGTTATCTTTACTAATTGTCCAAAATGTAACATTACACATTACTCCAAAAAACCAATAAGTGAGGATCGTGGAAAATCGAATTTCGACAAGTCAGATTGGGATAACTGGCTAAATACTATTAAAATATTTTTTAAATCTTATAAAATTTCTACGCTCCTCTTTACAAATACTACTGATACTGAACGTCCCTACATTAATATTAACGTCAACGGTTTATTATTAGCCGGACTATTAGATAGTGGTAGCGCAATCACTATTTTGGGCAATAACTCACATAAATTATTACTCCAACATGGTTTTAGGATAGAACACGACACTATTATACACGGTACGGTTGCAAATGGTCAACCTATACGTTCTATTGGGTATATTAACTTACCTACTATATATAATAATCAATTTTGTAATACTATTGCTCACATTATACCTAGCATCTCAGAATCATTTATACTAGGCATTGACTTTTGGAAGAATTTTAACTTAGCTCCCCAGATTCTTTCCAAAATTACTATTCATAAATCCTCAAACGCTCCAACTTTCTTAATCAATACTACTAATATTAAATTGAATAATTATAACAATCTTTCGGAAACCGAGCGCGTTATAACCGATACTATCATTCAAAATTTTAAAAACATTTCTACTGAAATTTTACCTCTTGGGAAAACTCATTTAGCTGAACATCACATTGACACCGGTGATCATCCTCCTATACGTCAACGGTGCTATCGTTTATCTCCTGTGAAACAAAAAGCTCTTTGCGAAGAAGTAGATAATATGCTAAAACTAGATGTGATTGAGCCTTGTGAGAGCCCTTGGCTTAACCCCGTTATTATTACCCCTAAAAAAGATGGTACTTGGCGTTTCTGTGTGGACAGCCGTAAACTAAATGATATTACCAGAAAAGACGCATATAAATTACCTTTTATTTCCGATATTATTGATAATCTTAAAGATGCTAAATACTTGTCATCTATTGACATTGCTAAAGCTTTTTGGGAGATTCCCCTTCGTGTCGAAGATCGTCCCAAGACTTCTTTTCACGTTCCGGGTCGCGGAACATATCAATTTAAAGTTATGCCTTTTGGTCTCACCAATGCACCCGCCACTCAGCAAAGATTTATAGATAATCTTCTTTGTAACATCGACAGTAATGACGTTGACAGCTCTGTTTTCTGTTACTTAGATGACATAATAATCGTAAGTAAAACATTTGACGATCATATTACCCAATTAAATAAAGTTTTCAATAAACTAAAATCGGCTAACATCACTATCAATTTTCCAAAATGCGCGTTCTTTCGGAGCGAACTTAAATATTTAGGTTATGTAGTTAACGACAAAGGTTTACATACCGACCCCGACAAAATAAAAGCAATTCTGGAAATACAACCACCTAAATCTAGTAAAGAAGTAAAAAAGTTTCTTGGTACAGCGAGCTGGTACCGTCGCTTTTTACCAAATCTCAGCACTTTGGCTGCCCCTCTCACAAAGTTAACTTCAACCAGCAAAAAAGCACCTCCTTTTAAATGGACTTCTGAGGCAAATGATGCATTCAATTCAATTAAACGAGCTTTAGTTTCTACTCCAATTTTAACTTGTCCTGACTTTTCAAAACCTTTTGCTGTTCATTGTGATGCATCAGCATACGGGTTGGGAGCAATGCTTACACAAGAATTTGATGGCATAGAAAAACCTATTGCTTACATGAGTAAATCCCTTACTCAAACTCAAAGGAATTATTCAATTACTGAACGTGAATTATTAAGTGTCATAACTGCTCTAGAACATTGGCGTTGTTATGTAGATAATGGCCAGAAATTTACTATCTACACAGACCATTCTGCCCTTCAATGGTTTTTACGTCTCGATAATCCCACAGGTCGATTAGCCAGATGGAGTATTCGTTTATCCATGTTTAATTTTGATATAAAACATAAAAAAGGTAAAGAACATCTTGTACCCGATACCCTATCTCGTATCAAACCCATTAACGCCATTAATATTAATATGTCCAATTCCAATGACGATTGGTATAATACCATCTTATCAAAATGCAAAACTAATCCATCTTCTACCCCTGATTATTCTATTAAAAATAATAACTTATATAAATATACAAGATCTAATACTCCATATCATTCTGAATTTTCTTGGAAATTAGTTGTTCCTTTGGAACTACGGGATTCCGTCATTACGGAAAACCATTCTACACTTACAACAGCTCATTTCGGTACTTTTAAAACATATCACCGCATTAAAAATAGCTACTTTTGGCCTGGCATGTATAAAGACATAGCAACATATATATCCAAATGTGAAACTTGCCTTGCGTACAAACATCAAAACCAGCATACAATTGGTTTGATGGGTAAACCTAAACATTGTTCACGTCCTTTTCAATGTTTATCAATTGATTTAATTGGACCATTACCATTATCTCGCAAACTTAATAGATTTATTTTAGTAGCAACTTGTTGTTTTTCCAAATATTGTTTATTATATCCGATTAAACGTGCTACATCTTCAGTCATAAAACATATTCTTGAAAATCTAGTTTTTATGACATATGGTATTCCTGAAACAATTATTTTGGACAATGGCCCACAAATGATAAGCAATGAACTTACAGACTTATTTAAATTTTACAATATACCCAAGGTACACTATACTCCACGCTATTGCCCACAAGTAAATACAGTAGAACGCTACAATAAAACTATAATTACCGCAATCGCTTCATTTGTCGATGACGATCATAGAACATGGGATATTCACCTCAATAAAATTCAGTTTGCAATTAATTCTGCCGTAAATGAAACGACCCAATTCACGCCATCCTATCTAGTGTTTGGTCGTGAACTTGCCACATGCGGTTCCATTTACAACGCCGACACAACTGAAGATTCTATTCTAGCACCTAAAGATAAATATTCTGAGAACATTGGTTTACTTAGCCCAATATTTGCAGAAGTTCAAGCTCGTCTTTATAAATGTCACCAAACTAATGCTCATTATTATAATAAACAACACCAACAGTTAGAATTTAACCAAGGTGATATTATCTGGAAACGGAACTACCCCATTAGTTCATCAGATAAATATTTTTCGGCAAAATTAGCACCAAAATTTATTAAATGTAAAATATCAAACAAAGTTTCACCTCTTATTTATGATTTATCGGACATGTCCAATAAACCTTTAGGTCGTTGGCATGTCAAAGACATTAAACCCATTCCTAAGTTAAGGTAATTACCCTACTCTTTAATTAGAAATTTTATTTGTTTAACTACTTTAATTTGTTATTTATTATTACTTTAAGTGACGTGCACACTTAGTCTTATGATTTATATAGGTACTGTTTTTATATACACCTCCATCCCTTCGGCTGATCCATCAACTACTTTATCAATACATAATTTTGTACATACATATAAGATAATTACATTTTTTAAATTTAATTACAATACTTAATCGTATAATTACGATTATTATAATAAGTTGCCTACTGCAACATATTTAATTTTAAACTATAATATTACTTATTTATCTAAATACTTACGCGTAAGTTAGTAATACTTACTTAATATAGTACTTTAACAAGTACCTACTTACTTATTAGTCTCTAACGAGATTAAAGTCTTATTTTCTAGCCATTTGTTAAGGCTACTAAACTTGTAAATTTTGAAGACACTTTACACAAACATTTACACATGACATTCATCACACACATAAACACTAAACATGATCACCAAAAGCCAGCGGGTTGTGACTGGCATATTTAAATAAGCCTGCACTAATCTGGGTTGGTTTCATGAGAAACATCTTCTATTATAAAAGATTTCTCTACGTAACTGATGCCTTAATTCTAAAACTTATGGAATTAAGACTTTGTTAGATACGACGGATGTTAGTATTTGTATGGAACCGAAACCAACCTAGTGTAAATTTCTCACTGTAAAAACCATTCATACACTCAAAATTCTATCATGCACTTTCATTAAATTAGTTAATATGTTTTTATTTGATCTGTATTTACTATTATAAGGGACTTGTTTGTCTTGTTCTTCTAACTAAAAAAAAATCCTTAGAGATTTTTTTGCCCCGGCCGCCCCGGTATTGTAACGATGTCGATTCGTACCAGTCATTATGGATGGTTAAATACTCTATGATGACTGGAAACTCCATCTAGTTCTACATACTGGCCATTAATTTTATCGAATCCTATCCTGTTCTTTCAATTCAAATTCAAAATCTTCGTTTTCACGTGTCCTGTTCATCATTTTTGATTCAGTTCTACTAAAATCACCAAGCCGTACAGAGCTCTCGGAGCATTACCAGTTTTTATATCAGTTTGAGTTGTTTAATTATAATATTAAATAAGTGGAACCCTTGACCCTTGGAAAGGGTTCCTATGCTTCCTATACTTCCTATTCTTCCTATACGTTTCTTTATTACTACCTTTACAATAAAAAGTCAAGTCCCTATAAACATCATCTTTTTATTCATTTATTATCTACAAATTAAATACTGGGCGGTGACTTCCGACGTTCCGGCTAGTGTACCACTGGCCGACGAGGACGTCCCGTCGCAAATTGAAGTCCTATTTTTCCTATCAAACAATCAGTTAAAGTAAGCTGACAAGATTATAGGCTGAAAGCATCAAAATATACGCTTGAACAGAATATAAAACCCTTTTTTTGATATAGGGCGTCGTTGTTAACAAACACTAATAACAATAATTAATACCTACAACTTCATTTTTAAAAAGTACCTTTTGCAAAGTTATAATTATAAGCTTTGCTCAATAACATCTTTAACACATATTGTATAAATACAAAATAAGCTCGCCCCGAAAAAAAATATAATTACCTCATGACAGGCGATTGAATCCAATTTGATGTGAATACGGGATACAGGCCGTCACTAAGGTAGAGGATAACACATCCACATCACGCACTTTCAACATTCTCCGCAGGGTCACGTTTGTTCGCAGCTCACAATTAAATCAATACACACGCCCGAAACCAACCACCCGCTGCACTGTTTCAACACCGAACCACTACTGAAAATATTAATTTCACGCTATGGGAAGCTATACACCTGTACACTTTCTGGAAATTCGATTCCAAGAAAAACTGCAAATTGAATTTGAATTGCACTATCGATGTTGCTCATGAAATAACATGAGCATTGAGGTATTTTTGTAATTACTTGGGCATTGAGGTATTTTTACAATTATATTGGAATTACTGATAAACGATGAGCACATCGTACCATCACTTGGTCAAGACTGGCGCGGGTGACGTACTCTGACCATGGCCTGGCACGCTTGGTGTGGACACGCCTTCACATTTTCATTAATAAATAGGTACTTACATACGTAGGTACACGTGGTTTTACATACGTGGCATTTAAGTCTGCACGATTTGATCCTCTAAGTGACCAAATAAGTACTTCTAGTATATTTTAGCGCAGCATGTGTGTAAATTATGTAATAGGGTTTATTTTCCACAAACAAGACCCTAGCTACAAAGCGCAAATTATAAATTTGCTTTTACGTATTTAGATGAAAGGCCGACAAAACATTAAAGGTCACTTAGCGAATAATTCCTAAAGCTCTCAGTTTTAATACCCGACATTTATTCTCGGTACCGTACAAAGTGCGGGCCGTGTCCACTCTGGGCCGCTAAACGTCCGCCGCGGCGGTCATGAATAACGTAGTGGTATCGACTGTGAGTTCACCTCGCTAGGAATTATTTACACATGCGACATGCCATGCCGATGCGATGCCGGTCGCTACAACCTATTTTAGGAGTGTCGGCACCCTTGGTGCCATCATTAGTCAGCGCAGTGGCAGCTGTCACGTGAGAAGAATCGCGTCATGTGAAGAAATGTTTTTCAATGCTCAGTCTGCTAAGTTTGGTGATTATTTTACTAAATATCGTCAGTATTCATACAAATATTTTAAACGGCGCCGGTTTTAGTTTAAGAATAGCTGATTACTGAGAACCTGCTCCGTGATTCATGCTGTTCTGTAAGCTCGTTACTTCGCTAGAATTCAAAACATTTACATGATGAGTGGTGCTGCTCGGACTGCTAGCAGGCGAGTGTCTCCTCGCCGGCGGTGGCGCGGGCAGCGGCGCGGGCGGATGTGACGGCGGCAGCGCCTTGCCCAGCGCCGCTGAACCGCCCTGTCCGAACAGCCTGAGCACCTGCTCCGGCGATATGGCCCGCTTCTTGCCATTCGCCGCACTTAGGTGACTTGTGCTGTTTCGTAAGCTCGTTACGCCTACTGCAAGTAAAAATATTAGTTAGTAACTTTGACTAATTTTCTTACCCTAACCAATTGGAATGGGAATTGTCTGTCATTGCATAATGACAGACAATTCCCTAATGTGCAGATAAATAAATAAAAGTTACTAATATATTAATGTAAGCGAGTTTGGGCCAGTCTCATTAAAGACAAATAAGAAAGGGTGTTTTGTTCGTCTGCACTGTCAGATATTTTGATCAACTTGGACCATCTTCCTCTATATAGAGATTTTGAATTTGCCCTAATTAAGTACCTATGTATTTACAAAAAAAAAGTATTTAAGTATACAGGATATTTTTTTTATCAGTGCACAAATTTTTAGGATCGACTCAGAATCGATAACTGAACAACTTTCTCATAAAAACATGGGTCGAAATACGACAAAAATTTTTGGACTTCCCATACTAATTCGATCACGTGATCAGTCCGATTTGTATGAAAGGTCATAATTTTTTGTCATATTTCGACCTATGTTTCTAGGAGAAAGTTGTTCACTTACCGATTCTGAGTCGATCCTAAAAATTTGTGCACTCATAAAAAAATATCCTGTATATTTATCCGTTATCAAGTTCACGTAGACACAGTTTCTTAAGAAATTTACTATGGGCTTAGATAATTGGTGTGATTGTAAGAAAATATCTTTAAAAAAATGATCCGAGGTGACCATTATGCTAATGGGCTGGCGGGCGGTGCTTAGTGATTCACGAGATGCTGGGGTGATTATTACTTCGTGACACCGACCGTAAGATCTACGCTACATACGAGTTTATTACCGGAAGGTAAGGTAACGTGTCAACTCACCTGCAGTGTTAGCTATGTTGGACGAGCCCATATAAGGCGCGCGTGACAGCTTCCCAGAGTAGTGGTGCTGGGAGTAGGAGGCGTGGTGGCCGTGCGAGGAGGCCGGCCGCTCCACGATGGTGTAGGAGGTGCCCGGCGGCGAGTAGTACACGCCGCCGCGCGCCCGCGCGCGTGCATCCTCCGCCTCGTAGCTGGTGTGACGGCTGTCCTGCAACCACTAGACATATCGAATACACCCCTTCTAAATTATGCTACATCTATTTTCAGTGGTATTTGGTGGATATTGAATGAAAATTACTAAGATACAATGGAATTGAAATGGTAGCGGTTGAATGCAAGATAATATCGTATAAGTAGGTTCAACTTGTAGGTATCTAAATATTACGAAAAGTGGGATTTTCATCATGTTTTGATGTGTGTTGTCGAGTCCCCGATATTTCGGTACAGTTGCTTCGTAACCATGGCGCATACCAAGCAACTGTGTCGAAATATCGAGGATTCGACAACAAATCAAAACATAGTAAAAATCCCGCTTTTCGTAATATTTACAGTGATGATTACCATGAATGTTTAAAAAGACATTTGATATCTAAATATTTCTATTCTAATAAACATATAAAAGCAACTCAGTTTTCTGCTTTAGCTTGCTTAGGGTTCGAACCAGAGACCACGATTGCGATTTTCAGAAATCGGTGTGCAAGTAATTCTAACAAGTAGTGCACAAAGTCTTCAAGCAATGCACACTATGCACAGTGCCGCATATGCAATGCGTACCTGCTGCGAGTGCGAGTGCCGCGCGAGGTTGCCGTAGCCCTGCGGGTACTGGCCGTCAGTATGCGGAGCACGGAGCCATGCATATGTAATGCGTACCTACCTGTTGCGAACGCGAGTGCCGCGCGAGGTGGTGAGCGGGCGGGTGCTGCGGCGTCGCAGAGCGCGCCCAGCCGTAGCCCTGCGGGTAGGGCGGCGGCCAGCGCGCGCCGTCAGTATGTGGAGCAAGGAGCCATGCATTATGCAATGCGTACCTGCTGCGAGCGCGAGTGCCGCGCGAGGTGGTGAGAGGCGGGTGCTGCGGCGTCGCAGCGCGCGCAGCCGTAGCCCTGCGGGTAGGGCGGCGGCCAGCGCGCGCCGTCAGTATGTGGAGCAAGGAGCCATGCATTATGCAATGCGTACCTGCTGCGAGCGCGAGTGCCGCGCGAGGTGGTGAGAGGCGGGTGCTGCGGCGTCGCAGAGCGCGCCCAGCCGTAGCCCTGCGGGTAGGGCGGCGGCCAGCGCGCGCCGTCAGTATGTGGAGCACGGAGCCATGCATATGCAATGCGTACCTGCTGCGAGCGCGAGTGCCGCGCAAGGTGGTGAGCGGGCGGGTGCTGCAGCGTCGCAGAGCGCGCCCAGCCTTAGCCCTGCGGGTAGGGCGGCGGCCAGCGCGCGCCGTCAGTATGGGGAGCACGGATCCATGCATATGCTATGCGTACCTGCTGCGAGCGCGAGTGCCGCGCGAGGTGGTGAGCGGGCGGGTGCTGCGGCGTTGTAGAGCGCGCCCAGCCGTAGCCCTGCGGGTAGGGCGGCGGCCAGCGCGCGCCGTCAGTATGTGGAGCAAGGAGCCATGCATTATGCAATGCGTACCTGCTGCGAGCGCGAGTGCCGCGCGAGGTGGTGAGAGGCGGGTGCTGCGGCGTCGCAGAGCGCGCCCAGTCGTAGCCCTGCGGGTAGGGCGGCGGCCAGCGCGCGCCGTCAGTATGTGGAGCACGGAGCCATGCATATGCAATGCGTACCTGCTGCGAGCGCGAGTGCCGCGCAAGGTGGTGAGCGGGCGGGTGCTGCAGCGTCGCAGAGCGCGCCCAGCCTTAGCCCTGCGGGTAGGGCGGCGGCCAGCGCGCGCCGTCAGTATGGGGAGCACGGATCCATGCATATGCTATGCGTACCTGCTGCGAGCGCGAGTGCCGCGCGAGGTGGTGAGCGGGCGGGTGCTGCGGCGTTGTAGAGCGCGCCCAGCCTTAGCCCTGCGGGTAGGGCGGCGGCCAGCGCGCGCCGTCAGTATGTGGAGCACGGAGCCAGGCATATGCAATGCATACCTGCTGCGAGCGCGAGTGCCGCGCGAGGTGGTGAGCGGGCGGGTGCTGCGGCGTCGCAGAGCGCGCCCAGCCGTAGCCCTGCGGGTAGGGCGGCGGCCAGCGCGCGCCGAACTCCGCAAGCTCCGAGCCCTCGCCCACCTCCCCCGACCTCATGCCGGGGGTCACCTTTCACCCTGACAACAATAATAATCAGCTTAAATAATTGACAGTCAATTGGGCAACATTGTAAAATAAATTTAACCCTAGAAAAACTTTAGAAAAAGCTTTAACAACAAAAGTGTCATAGTTTCAGTATCAATATGGTTACCCAATACGTTAAAAAAGGGCGTCATAAAACAAAAGTGTTTAGAAAGCAATTCACTGTAGGCACCTGTGCCCGATCTTGACTTACGACCTGCGGCGCGGGCAAACACCCCGCTCACAAAGAGCAGCCCCTCGAACTTTTTATAGCTGTCAGTGTCAGATGTTCTGATTTGCCACCCTAATCCGAGGGAAAGTTGACCTAAGACTATGTACTTTTGTCTGTGATTGAGCGGAATACGTGGTTCTTCTCCACATATACTTATTTCTTCTCAGCTGTCGTATGTAATACTCATACTTAAACATAATGTTTCACAGTATTTTCAATACAGTAAACCTGATTTTACAAGCTTTTTATTAACTTGCCATGTTAAGTTAGTTAGTTTGTTAGTTAGTTAGTTGGGGACAAATCTTGCAAGCATAATTTGACCCACTTCCCAGTGTCCGATGGAGCTGAAATTTTGTATACAGGTTTGGTTTAGATGACAATACAATATTAAAGCAACATACATTCAGCAAAAAAAGCTTGTCATGAAAATGTAATTGTTACTAAAAACTTAATTATTTCAATTTACACTGTCCGTAATGGTGCCTAAGTATTTAGGTATTTGGTGTTTCCTTTAGATGAAATTGCGTATCTGTTTCGAAATCAAATCGACACCGAAACCGTTCAAATATTCGTATTCGATAGCCAATGTTTCGTCGTTTAGATAGCAGCTGTGTACATAGGTCGTAGACATTCGTAGCGTCGTAGTCCGTAGCCCGTAGCAGAAGCCCTACTCCTATTCAACGAAAAACGAAACTTCGTTATACCCGTCCCTCTCACTCTTGCTGCGGCCACACTATGGGAATACGCCAATAGACATCGGGATTTGCCAAATTCCAACACAGTGTGGCCACGTTATCGCGACAATTAAAGCGATAATTTTACTATGGCATTCACTACATCGTGTGCCTTATGCCGATAGCTCGAGTGGCGATTATCGCGGGAATTTTGGCGATCGAGCGGCCACACTATGGCGTTAAATTTTAGCAATAATTCTCGGGAAAATTCAAGCGAAGTTGTACATCGGCATATCCCCATAGTGTGGCCCCAGCATGCCTGGGCATGACAGAATCGAGTTAAAGCGGCGAGATTACCGAAGTTTCGTTTTTCGTTGAATTAGAGTAGGGCTTCTGTTTGCAGCCAAATCACGTGCCGCCCCACCACCCTGGCGTAATGAGATGTTCGACTCCATGGAGTGGGAGAACAACTGATTCTCTTTTACGCGAAAGTATGTAAGGAGGAACTATTTGTTGTCTCCTATGTTAGGGAAGAATGCCAATAAGATAAGAATTTCGTTAATTTTACTCATAAATGGAACTTAATTTCATGATTCTCTCTCATACTTGGTTCAATGACCTTGCCCTGAAAGACTTTTATTGACTTTGTAACCTACTCTTTTATTGACTTTGTAATTAAATAATCTCCGCCATTGCAATTGGGCGGAATAACAATTACGATTACATTATCATACCTAATTAGGGATAAAGTATTATTATACATTACTAGCTTTACGCCCGCTGCTTCGCCCGCGTGGACTACACGACGTTATCCCGCGGGAATGAGAAATTTTCCGGGATAAAAAGTAGCCTATGTTCCTCTCCAGGCTACAGAGTATATATGTCCTAAATTTCAGCCAAATCCGTTCAACCGTTTCGGCGTGATTGAGTAACAAACATACAAACATCCAAACATCTAGACATCCAAACATCTAAACTTTCACATTTATAATATTAGTAGGATACATTATTTTTCTTAGTTTAATAACCTTTTCCTAAACAGACTTAACAGGTGCCCGTTTATTGACTTTCTAATTAGGGGCAATATGTACCGCAGCAGCTACAATTAGGCAGAATGACAATTACGACCTTACACAAACCCTAAGGTCCATAAACGGTCGTTACTGAAACTGGCAATTAGCAATTAATACTATCGTCAAACAAGCAAAGTTGAAAGGGATCGTGCTTCCGGCGTCCGGCCGGCGTCCGGCGCTGCACGCGACACCTCCGGCCCTTTTCCGGTTTTAAGCCGCACTCGTGATCGTCACTCATGCCATTTTACATTGTCGATTTTTATTTAACTGTAGTAATTGCACGTTTGGCACGATTCTACTGCAATGATTACTGTAAACAGTATAAAATGGAAAATACGCCTTTCAACACGATACCATAGCATAGCTGTACTTTTTTTTACAACTTTACTATGTTTTTTTTTTAATTTATACATAGCAACGCGTGGTGGTTTTTAATTTATCAAATCTCTATAGTAACTTCGAAATCTTAATATATTTACATAAAACACATAATGTACTGCATGTAGTGCTCTCATGGGTGCAGCCAGCAAAGAAGTCTCTCGGCTCGATAACCTTGCGCTGATTTTCTATACAACCCTTGTACCAGTAAAACACAGGCCAATATTTGCAAAGATCCACGTTATTTAAAAATCAAGCAAAACCTTCGCCTTTTATAAAGCTTGTGTTTTGTGTTTACAAACATCTATCACGCCGTTTTGACATCTTATTCCAAAAATTTCTAAGCTTGTAAAAAACTAGCTCAAGTAAAATCATTAATTTTACCGCAAAATAAGCATTCAATTAAGCGCCACGGAGTTTAAAGCTAACGAGGCCGTTTATAGTACCTTTGTTGCGCAGCGAGCAGCACTCGCTAATTGATTTGAAAATAAATAAGAATTTCGTGAAGTGCTGCTCCCTTGATTTTGTAAATTAACCTTCTAAGAACTTCTATAAAAAATCCTGTAAAAATTATTTTTACTGAACTTCCAATTAATAAAATAATAACATTTTTATTATGAATAGTACCTTTGTTGGGCAGCGAGCAGCACTCGCTAATTGATTTGAAAATAAAGAAGCATTTCGTGAAGTGCTGCTCCCTTGATCTTGTAAATTAACCTTCTAAGAACTTTTATAAAAAACCTGTAATAATTTAAAATATCTTTTTTCTGAACTTCCAATTAACAAAATAATTTCAATTTAATTATGTATCATAGGTTACGTAGTAACTATTTAGTAATCTGTGTCATAGGCTCTATTATTCGTAGAATGAGTAGAGCAATTTTAATAAACGTGATGTGACAAATGTTCACAAATAACTTTTAAACTTTCATTGTCCCACTGTAACTAAATATTACGAAAAGCGGGATTTTTTACCATATTTCAAAACATGGTAAAAATCCAGTTTTAAAATGTTCACAATCACTACATACCTAAGTAGTATACAACAAACACGCCTACGCCTCTGTCTGTCTGTTTCTAAGTTTTCTTCTTACAAACCACACAACGGATTTTGATGCAGTTTTCACTGTTATTGAGAAAATTTATTCCCAAAGGTTTATACATACAAAACATTATACCTTATTAAGAATTTGTATAATAGAGAAAATTACATGTTTTGTGATGAAGCCTTAAAAAAAAAGATTTTTTCGAGTGCTTTACATTGCGAACGCTGGCTAAACCATATGAGATAAATCAAAATAATATACTTCTTAATTGTAGATCATAAAAAGGCCTACAAAGGAGTCCGTGATAGCGTTTATCTATCTCCTAATTTTGATTCACAGTAACCAAAGCTAATTTCTCCTAATCAGTATAAATCCTTATTAAAATAAGTGTAATTAGTTACCTTGGCTATTTAATGTTTATCAAAATTGTTCTTTACATTTTTCATTTAAATAAAAACTTTAGAAGTTATGAGCATTTCTACAAAAGGGTTATTTTTTTCTCAATTCGGTGGTTGATTTAATATTTGGTTTTTTAAGTAGTTTAAATAATAAAAAATTAAGTTTATTCCATCCTTAATCTAAAAATAACAATGGGACCAAATATTGTGAAGTGGTTTATGAGAAAAGTTAAGCACCTAATTGAGAATACACCGAATTGAGAAAATGAATCACCGAATTTCAAAATCGCCCATCGAATTTAGAATTGATAACAAAAATATGTTTCAGAACGTTCCATGGCTTGTCACGTAGCATCAGGGATAAATTCGGTGAACCATCTCTTATTTATTTTCGTGTGGCTGGCCTCTCACCATTCACTTGCAGTCTCTATCCATAATTGTTTAAGCATTGTTCTACTCTATTAATACATAACCAAATAGTAAAAGGATTTACGTGATAATGGCAAGGTACCAGCCAAGGTAAGGAAGGTAATATCGAATCAGGGTCCTGGCCTACTGGACAACCTGCGTAAATTTGATGGCTCTATGACTTTGAATCAGGAGGAGACGAATGCCGTTCTCATGACTTTGAATCAGGAGGAGACGAATGCCGTTCTCCTACAAACCCACTTCCCAAACTGCCATCCTCTACAGCATATCGAGTGGCAGGACGTAACAAGTCATCCAACAGATGACCATGTAAAAGGGTGATTACACAAGAAAAGGTAAGATGCGCAATAAAGAGTTTCTCGCCTTTAAAGTCAACAGGGACGGACAACATCTATTCTGCCCTTCTACAATGAGGGAATCAGCTACTCGTTGCGGTCATTACCCATCTTTTTCAAGCCTGTCTGGCGCATGGCTACATACCACACCCCTGGAGAGAATTCAGGGTAGTGTTCATACCAAAACCTGGTAAGTCCGACTACACGAACTCGAAAGCTTTCCTCCTTGTTGCTGAAGACAATGGAAATGGTATGTGAATGGTTTTTACGAGATCCAATACAATCTGTACATCCTTTACATAAGCACTAGCACGCCTACAGTGCTGGCAAATCCACAGAATCGGCACTCAATCAACAAATTGAGGAAGCGTTTCAAAACAAACTGATATGCCTTGGTGCGTTCCTCGACATTAAAGGGGCCTTTGACAAGACTACCTTCAGTAGCATTGAGGAAGCGCTGGTAAGGAGAGGTGTCAACATGCTTTGCAACAGAGTGATACAGGTATCCGGTAATGTAAACCAAAGGACGCTTGTGGCATGAGGATGTCCCCAGGGAGGCGTCCTCTCTCCACTGCTAAGGAACCTGGTAGTAGACGACCTGCTCTCGCTCCTTAACTCAAGTCACTTTTACACCATAGGCTACGCTGATGATGTCATCAGCGTAACCTATGTCACCATCTTAACAATGGGTACTCAAGCAAGCAAAGTCTGCCAAAGCTGCTCAGACTGTAGAAACTGCATAGTCTTCTACGACAGGCCTGCTGTGCTCTCACTGGCTGCATGAACACTGCTCCAATTGCAGCGCTGGAGGTAATGCTTAACCTTACTCCACTGCATCTTCACGTGCAACAAGAGGCGAAAGCAGCACTTAGACTGAAACACCCAGGTACCCTTAGGTTTCCAAAGTTAAGACACATAAAGGGCCCACTGGAGGAATGGTTGGACACACTCCTTGTGTCCACCATCCTTCATCTTTGATAAGAAATACAAAATACAACTGGATGACTAAGAAAGCTCTCAGGCACAACACACAGCGCTTCTGATATACACCGTTGCCTCCAAGACCTCTAATAAAGCAGGGACAGGTGTGTTCTCAGAAGATTTAAACATACAAATTGCGCTGCTACTAAGTTCATACAACACTGTCTTTCAAGCTGCGTGTATGAGCATTTTACTGGCAGCTCAAGCAGTCGCAACCAGGGAAGTAACCGACTATGATATGCTCTATTGATTGCCATTATCATTTATGAATGGCCCTTACAGCTGAATTCATAATAAGTGAAATCTCAATTCGGTGTAAGTTTTCTCAATTCGATGCCCCATTTTCCATGAAATTGAGATCCACGGAATTGAGAAAATATTACAATTCATCAAATTACTCGAAAATATTATAAATTACAACAATTTCTATAAAACATACTGGCAGATATCAGGTAAACACTCAATTAATTCACCACAAATCTCATTAAATATTTTATAAATAAATTGAATGTCGCATACCGATTTGAGAAATGACCCGACCCCAAAAACACCGAATGATTTTGAACCTTCGAAAAATGCTCCTCAATGCGACAGGTCCCCCGTCCACACTGCTTGGCCGCTCAGGCGCAACCCCCGGTTGGCGAGAATCAGTAGTGTGCATTCGTACTGCGTGTAGTTAGTGATATAGGTAAGCAAAAGTAAATTTCACCGAATTGAGGCACACGCCTCGGACAAAATTTAAATGTGTTACTTCATTAAAACCCAAGGATGTACAATAAATATAATAACGTATTTGGCTTTATTGTTTATCCCTTGTTCTGTGAATGTGAGAATTATAATGGGCAAGTTATTATTTTAAAAGTTATGAAACAATAACCAGTAAATTCTGGAAACCGGACACTCCATTTTTAGGCAAATTCTGCCCGTTTTTGAGCTTTCAGATTTTTTTTAGGCGATATGTAAAACCTGGCGCTCTTCTAGATATGCTCTCCATCAGGTCAAGAGTCCTATAAATATGTGTGATTTTTTTCAAGTACTTAATTCAATTTTCAAGGTACTTTTTTCGCTCCAGTAGGTCAATCGGTCGTCTCCGTAGAAATGCCCTTATAACAGATTTAAAAGTACTATCACTGTCGAAGCACCAATAAATTATTGTTCAAAGGACCCCGTGCGAAGCCGGGCCGGGTCGCTAGTTCTAGATATACCAGACATATTAAAGATATTCCTTTATTCGAAATTGATTTATAAGCCCCTGAAGACTGTATGTGATTTCATTTTTAACCTGTTATTTATTTATAACGTATTATAATAAACGATTAGCATTGGTATAATGTTCAGCGAAGTTTTCCCAATAGCTGATCAAGTTTTGTATGAAAAGAAGTTTTTTTTTAAACTACTTACATCTTTTGGAAAGTCGTAGAACAAATAAATGTTGTTTATGATGTTGGTTCTCTACTCCTGAGAGGTGAGATCGGTGTTTACAAATAACACTCTATTTACAATGTGTAAAACGATCGATGTGAGTAGGGAGTCGTGAGCGTGAGGTGCTCAGCACTCACTACTGTAGGTACTTGTACATGCCGGGCATGTATGATGTAAATCGTCATGTCTTGCGAGTAGCATGATGCCATTCGTTAGAATTGGTAGATTCGATTATAGGAAGAGTAAATGATCCTATAATGTTTCCACATTTAGCGGTGGGGGAAGTGTCTACAGGTTTTCAAAATTGTAAAAAAAACTATGACATGGAAATTCTGAAGCGTGTCAGATTATAATATTTTTCATGCTCCAACATGCCTCTGATATGTAATATATATTAATATATACAGATTAATATATCCGCATCTCTCCCGCATATCCACGTCCAGGTGGTTAATGGGGGAGGGGTTAAAACCGAAAAAAAAATACTTGAGCGCGTCAGATTTTCATAGGGGATGTTCAGTGAACCCTGCTGGTACTCCAATTTCTTAATCTGACGATTTGGAAGTGACGAGAGAGACATAGCAGAAAAGTGAAAGAAACATAGAAGCGTAGACACACTTTAACCAAAGAATATATACACTTACTTTAACTCTAGCTGCACGCTCTGATCTGATTCTTAATTAACAATTTTAATTATTTTAGGCTTGCGCAAATCGTCAGATTAGATTTTTTCTGTTATTCAGGTATAATTACACCTAGAATTAAAATAAAAACACCGCGCTCGAATTTTTTACCCTTCCACCGCAACTTTGTTACCCTTCCACCCTCTTAGTGTAGGCAATGAACAGATTCTTTGTATGGAGACCCATACACTAATTCCTCAGTCGATGAAACTTTGCTGCGTTATAAAATAGCATGAGCCATAAACTTTTAAATGATTATCCAAAAAAAACTCACACGGAAGTTAGGTATTTATACCTAAATATACAAATCTGTTTATATATTGAACCGAGTAATTTCTCAGTCCAAATTTATTTTACCAAATGAGTTATTTAAACTAGTATGTGATACTTGATAAAAATCCAAAACTTTTTTCAAGCATGAGTATGCTTGGCAAAATGGTGTGCGTTACCGCCGCAAAAACTTGTGCTTTAGAGAGATGAGACCTTATCAGATAATTAGTGTGTCGTGAGGAGAAATTTGTTTACTAATAGCAAAATTTGTGTGAATTGTAGTTTTTGAGATATTTGACAAAAACAGTTTTTGCCAGGGTCACGTTTTAAACGTTACTCTGGCAAAAAAAGTTGTTTTAGCTCGGAACTAAATACATGAATAGATAGCTTTTGTTGCGTTATAAATGTTAGCAAACAGCAAAAATTGTGTGTGTTATGGTTCTTGAGTTATTTGAGTTTTTGCTGGGGTAACGTTTTGAGATTTCCCATATCTCAGAAACGGTTCAACGCAGAAGTTTGAAAAAAATACCAGTAAGAGACCTGAATTTGTTTAAATTTGTTTAAACATTAGTTTTTGATTTGGTTGTCGTAAATCAACGTATTTAAATGTTTTCGAAAATCAGAAAAAACTGATTTGTAAGTAAACTATTACATTTACAACCAAACAAACAGCTGCAAATAATACCCGTGGTAGACACTTATTATGTCTAGAGTTTTAGACTTGTAACTTTACACGATTTAAAGATAAAGATAAATTTGATTAATTTTAGACTGGTCGTACTTTAGAGATCAAATACACAGTTTCCATAACATTATGGCACATGGCATACATTAAACAAATTTAAGTAATTCATGAACATTCGTTCCTGTTAATTTTAGCTTTCAATTACAGCTATCATGAAAGATATATCAAAAACAAGATTGAGACAGCAATTCTTTAATAAGCCGACCAAATTGTAAAGGTCACTTATAAGCAACCGCACCATACGTAAGGGCTATCTTCGTAAATTAGCAGCTTAGTATCCGATGTTTTGTACAGTTACGCAGAAAAACGTTATTGGTAAAGTATTGATTCTACTAGTTTTCTATTTTATAAGTAAAATCATGTTTATTAATAGTAGTTTTAAATAATTTAATGATTTACGATAGTTATTAGTTTAAAGGCAAATAAATAAAGGTTGGTTCTATATCTACCTAAGTAGGTAATAATCTCAGTAAGCAATTTATAGTGTGATTTATTTGTCAGTACCAATCATGTACCAATAAATACATTTATAGTAATTTGTTGTTTCTCTTTAGTCAAACCAATTGTTTTATTTTTATACCACAACGCAACGAAAACGCCACGCTAAACTTTTTTTACTTTCGCGATGCAAGTCGGTTCTCGCCTCGTTCGCCTATCGCAAATATTTACCGTTTTAAAGTCCATTGAGCGTTTTCACATTGGATTGGACGATAACGGTAACGAAACGATATCGGCACGATATCGTCGGACTGGCAGTTTGATACAATCACTACTAAATGCTTTCATACTGTGTCGTTCGTTACCGTCAACGATATTGTCTGTCGTGCCGATATCGGTGTAGTATCGTGTCGGTGTCGTTATCGTCCAATGTGAAAACGCCCATTCGCTTAGATAATGTCGCCCTTTTATCGCACCGCATTGGCACGTGCCGCTTTTTGTCAAAGGTTGCCGCCGCATAAACAAAAGAAGCCGCGTGCGGCGTACACCCGCAATTGAATTGGATTTTGGGATTCGGCATTTATTAAATTATATTTTCTTAAATAATCTATGTTTATTATAAATACAAGTGGTAACGACGGTTGTGACTTGTGACAATTCAGGCGATGATGAGTAATCATAATAATCATATAAAAATGATTATTATTATTATTATTTGTAAATTACTTATTTAACTTCTTCTATATATATAAAATTCAAAGTCCTGACTGACTGACTGACTGACTGACTGACTGACTGACTGACTGACTGACTGAGATATCAACGCAGAGCCCAAACCGCTGAACCTAGAGACTTCAAATTTTGCACATAGATACGTTATACAGTGTAGGCATCCACTAAGAAAGGATTTTCGGAAATTCCAACCCTAAGGGGGTGAAATAGGGAATTAATGTTTGTATGAAAGTTCGTCAGTTTTGAAGTTAGGATCTTCAAACATTGTATTTAGGCTAGCAATTGAAAAATAATATATACCTGTGTCAGCGTTTTTGACAATTCCACCCCCGAAGGGGTGAAAAGGGGGATGAAATGTTGTATCTGGAAAGTCCTTCATTTAATTTATTATTTAGTTTTATGGTCGGAAAGTACAACAAATAAGCAAAAACATGTTTCGTATTTTTTCGAAAATCAACCCCTTAGAGGTTAAATGGGATAAATAAACCTAAAAATCGATATGGATGTCGTTATTGAGGTTTTATGGGATGAAGATTGCAAAAATGGCATTAATTTTGATGTTTAACACGCTGAACATGATTCAACCTCTGAAAGTTTGCAATAGGGGTGAAATTTTGAATGAAAAATCAGGGGTAAAATAGACATTTCAATTTGACACTTTGTAGGCTTATTTCTTAAAACAAATAGGCAACCCATTTCGTAATTTTCCCAAAATCAAACCCAGGGGGTAAAATAGGGGATGAATATGTGTATAAAAGTCCGTCAGTTTTGAAGTTAGGATCTTCAAATTTTGTATTTCGGCTGGCAATTGAAAATTAATATTTTCCTGTGTCAGCGTTTTTGACAATTCCACTCCCGAAAGGGTGAAGAGGGGGATGAAATGTTGTATCTGGAAAGTCCTTCATTAAATTTATTATTTAGGCTTATGGTCGCAAAGTAAAACAAATAAGCAAACACATATGTCGTATTTTTTCGAAAATCAACCCCTTAGAGGTTAAATGGGATAAATAAACCTAAAAATCGATATGGATGTCGTTACTGAGGTTTTATGGGATGACGATTGCAAAAATGGCATTTATTTTATTTACGCTGAACATGATTCAACCCCTAAATTGTTGAAATAGGGTTGAAGTTTTGAATGAAAAATCAGGGGGTAAAATAGACATTTCAACTTGAAACTTTGTAGGCTTACTTCTTAAAACAAATAGGCAACCCATTTCGTAGTTTTCTGAAAATCAAACCCAGGGGGTAAATAGGGTATAGAAACCTAAATCATCTTACTTAAGTACCCTAAAAGTTCTCGGTACCTAAGCTACTCAGAACTAACTTTTTGATTGTGAAACAGACACTTATTGTTTACTAGCTTCCGCCCGCGACTTCGTCCGCGTGGACATTCGAGAAAATACGTACGGGACCGATAACCAGGATAAAAAGTATTCTATGTTTTAATTTCATAAAAATCTGATCAGCCATTTTTACGTGATTAGGCGGGTCCTCCCTCACCAAGCGAGCAGCCTCGCGCGAGGTAGAACGTTTGCCACGTGCGGCGGGCCTCGCACGAGGCTGCTCGCTTGGTGAGGACCTAATCACGTAAAAATGGCTGATCAGATTTTTATGAAATTAAAACATAGAATACTTTTTATCCTGGTTATCGGTACCCTACGTATTTTCTCGAATGTCCACGCGGACGAAGTCGCGGGCGGAAGCTAGTTTTATATAAAAACTAGCTTTCCGCCCGCGGCGTCGCCCGCGTGGTATACCCGACGTTATCCCGCGGGAATGTGATATTTTTCCGGGATAAAAAGTAGCCTTAGTTTCTCTCCAGGCAACAACGTATTTGTGTCCCAAATTTCAGCCAAATCCATTGAGCCGTTTTTGCGTGATTAAGTAACAAACATACAAATATCTAAACATCTAAACTTTCACATTTATAATATTAGTAGGAAGTAGGATATACAAATTTTCATTAAGATTGACTTTAGTACCCAATTTGAGTGTATTATTTTATATCTGCATTTTATAGCAAGAGCCACAATGCCGTGCTAACTTTACACAACATGTCAAGCCAAGCCATAGTCATATTTTGACACGTGGACTGGAAGGTGACTATTGCTTAACCAACCTTGTCGTGGAAGTGGCACCAAATCACAAATTATATAGACTAGTCACCAATTTGTAACCTATCACGTGTTCTACAGGACTTCCGAAGTAAACTCGCTCTCTGAAATGTCAACGCAGCCGTGCGTAATATTGTCTTGACGCGAGACAAGATGGGAACGCTCGCTCTTCCGACCCAGCCAACGAATTAGTCTGTGTCGTAAACAATGAGTCACACCAACACATCAAAATATGACTATAAAAATTACTGCGTTTAATGCGCGTACTCGTGCAAGTAATAACAGTTTTGGTTTCATCGAAATCTATCCAGGATTTCCAAAGTTACAGCGTTGTAAAGTTTCACCAGCTTTTGTAAATTTGCTTTCCTTGCGCGCTATTGCGATGACGTCATGTCGCAGTGACATCTTCGATTGCGGCTGCTGCGGGTGATTTCCGTCCAACTGTACCTACATAGAGTCCGTCCGTGCGCAATTTTCGCGCAACTGGTGCGTTTTTGGCGCTAGTTACAGTACATTTTCTTCGTTCTAAGGTTATGGTAAATGATTAGTATTCGATTTCGACCGCGCGCAGCCGCACTCTAAAACTGTCATCTACTGTCCATTCCACTTATCTGACGAGCACTCTAGGAACAGTTTTTACGGGAAAATGTTTTTTAACAATTTTCCACGCAATTTTTCCACATATATTTCTTACCGTTAAATTAAACTTCCCCCTGGAATACGACAGACATTTTAAAACTAAAGTCGGCCCAGCCATTCTTAAGTTTTTGCGAGACTAACGTTCATTTTATATTTAAAGATAATCTGACCAGCGAACTTTTGTACGCAACTGTACTAACAAAATATCCATAACATCCCGTTCATTTAAGATGGTTACGCTTATGTATGGCGCGGTCGCTTTTACGTGACCTCTATAATTTGGGCGGGTTACTAGAGAATTGTTGTCATGTTCTTGTTTTTGATATATCTTTCATGATAGCTGTAATTGACAGCTAAAATTAACAGGAACGAATGTTCATGAATTACATAAATTTGTTTAATGTGTGCCATGTGCCTTAATGTTATGGAAACTGTGTATTCGATCTCTAAAGTACGACCAGTCTAAAATTTATCAAATTTATCTTTATCTTTAAATCGTGTAAAGTTACAAGATCTAAAATTCTAGACATAATAAGTGTCTACCACGGGTATTTTTTTCAGCTGTTTGTTTGGTTGTAAATGTAATAGTTTACTTACAAATCAGTTTTTTCTGATTTTCGAAAACATTTAATTACGTTGGTTTACGACAACCAAATCAAAAACTAATTATTAAACAAATTTAAACAAATTCAGGTCTCTTACTGGTATTTTTTTCAAACTTCTGCGTTGAACCGTTTCTGAGATATGGGAAATCTCAAAACGTTACCCCAGCAAAAACTCAAATAACTCAAGAACCATAACACACACAATTTTTGCTGTTTGCTAACATTTACAACGCAACAAAAGCTATCTATTCCAAATTCCAAAATTTCCAAAATTTCTAAAATCTATTTCCAAAATGTTTGAAAAAAGCGATTGTTGTCCCCATACATACGTCTGGAATTAAAGGCCAAATATCAAATTACAGACCTATATCGTTATTACCATCATTGTCAAAAATTTTAGAAAAAATTATAAATATTAGATTAGTAAATTTTTTAGAGAATAAATCGATTTTGTCTAAGTCTCAATTCGGGTTTCGGCCGAAAATTTCTACTGCGGATGCGGTACATAACTTGACTGAATATATTGCTCAAAATCTGGATAAAAGTAAGCACACCCTTGGTATTTTCCTTGACCTTGCGAAAGCATTTGATGCAGTTTCCATCCCTATCCTTTTACACAAACTAGAAACTGTAGGCATAAGAGGCACCCAGCTAAATCTTTTTACGAGTTATCTGAAAGAACGAACCCAATGTGTGAGGATCGACAGTGTCCTCAGTGCTGAGCAGGATAACCCGCCCTTTGGAATTCCACAAGGGAGTATTTTAGGACCTACCCTGTTTCTAATTTACATCAATGACCTCTGTAACATACACCTAGATCATGGGAAACTCATATCTTACGCTGATGACACTGCCCTTGTTTTTTCGGCTAACTCTGAAAAAGAAGTATATATGTATGCGCAAAGGGGCTTTAATATTGTAAATAACTGGCTCGAAAAAATATTTTAACACTAAATGCAGAAAAGACAAAATATATCAAGTTTTATTTACGTATAAAATCGTGTTATGACTCAACACTACGTGCTCATTGCTGTAAAGTGCCTACAGAAAATTGCTGTGACTGCCCTGAAATTAAACAAACAGACACTATTAAATATCTAGGTATTTTAATAGACGAAACTCTGTCATTTAATCCACATATTACTGCTTTAAATAACAGGTTACGCAAGCTAATATTTGTATTCAAAAAAATAAGGCATATTGCTGATTTATCTATAATAAAGCGAGTATACTTTGCTCTGTGTGAATCAATATTGACTTACTGCATTACTTCTTGGGGAGGTGTAAATAAGTCTTTGTTGATAACTACAGAGAGAGCTCAGCGAGCGATCCTTAAAGTGGCGACTGGCCGCCCCTATCTTTTTCCTACTAACCTTCTTTATAAGTCCTGTAATTTATTATCTGTTCGACAACTATTTATAATGCACATAGTTTTAAAACAGCACGCAGCCCTTCCTTTTAGCATCGATTTAACTAAAAAAAGACGGAAAGATATTTTGTGCACTCAAAAAATTTGCACTAAATTTTCTTTTTCACAAAGGTTTTATTTTTTCCTGGGCCCCCTGCTCTATAATAGACTCAATAAAATAGGTGATATATACCCTCTGTCTTATAGTAGCTGTAAGAAAAAGGTGAAAACTATTCTGCAAGACATGCCCTATGACGATACAGAGAAGTTACTAGTTATATTAAAATAAGTGTCTGAAATTTACTTTTAGTATTAAGTTTTAAAGTGTAGTTTTGTGTGGCTTTTGTATTTAAGAATGTTAAAACATTTATAATGTTTCGCTGTATTTGTAAGTGATTAGTTTTAGTTTTAATCTAATACTGTAATTAAATACCTGCCTTACGCTCGCCTGGAACACAGGTTTTCCTAGTTCAGGCAAAATGTAATATGTTTTTAGCCTTAATGTAATGTCTGTTCTTTAAAATTGTTAATGTGAACTTTTGAAAAATAAATAAATATATTATTGTCGTATTTCAAAAAGTAATGATTAAAACTAATTAAAATATAAGTTTAGTAGGAATTGTAATTGTCATTCTGGCAACACTATTCATTTCTAAATTGAGAAAGCGCCGGCGCGGCGCCACTGTTTTCGGGTGATATGGTGGGAACCTAGACGAACGCGCGCCGGACAGTCAGTCGTGTTTGAGTTGTCGACTCGAAAGGACGTTAAACAGTGATTGTACGAATTAAGTGTTAATAAATGGATACCTTTACTGCTGAGATTTTATATCATAAAATCTCAGAAGCGGGGACGTCCGCGACCCACAACGAAGTTAAGTTACGAGGTATGTACAGTTATTTTCTAGAAGTTTTGTAAAATCAGTTGAGCTTATTCCCTTCTACAAAATATTAAAGATTAAATCTCGTTTGTTTGTGTTGCTGACGGGAGGGGTACCTTTGTCGTTTGAGCATGTTTAATCAGGGCTACTCCTTGATAGATGATCTGCGATAAGGGTATACTTTCTTAGCACATGGACTACACAGCTAAAAGAATTTATTTATGAATTGTACGATGTTTTGGCGTGTGACAGGCTTGATCAGGGCTACTCTTTGATAGCTATGTTACGCGCCAAAAATGAACAACCACTTTGACTAAACGATATACAAGAATGCAAAATAAAAAGGGAATGAGGTTAAGTGTTAAATATTTGATTCCTTGTTTTTAAAATTAGTTGAACTTATTCCTTTCTACAAAATATAAAAGATTATTTGTCTGTGTTGCTGACGGGGAGGGTACCTTTGTCGTTTGAGCATGTTTGTCGGGGCAACTCTTTGATAGCTGTTCCGCGATGAGGGTATACCTTCTTAG
Source organism: Crambus lathoniellus (assembly GCA_949710035.1). Taxonomy (NCBI): domain Eukaryota; kingdom Metazoa; phylum Arthropoda; class Insecta; order Lepidoptera; family Crambidae; genus Crambus; species Crambus lathoniellus. The sequence goes on along the minus strand of OX453300.1, from coordinate 28,157,240 downwards.
CACATTGACTATGGACTACACAAAAACAAAAAATATTTATAGATTTTACGATGTTTTGGCGTGTGACAGGCTTGATCAGGGCTACTCTTTGGTAGCTATGTTACGCGCCAGAATAGAAGAACCAGTTCAACTAAACGAGATACGAGAATTCAAAATAAATAAAAAAGGAATGAGTTCAAATGTTCAATATTTGATTCCTTGGTTTCTATGACTACGCAATTTTAATAAAATAGTTTGTCAAGAAAAAGAAAGCCCGATTAGGATCCGTTGATAAATATATTCTTATTCAATTATTAGATAGTAATGGACATATTACATACCGTAAACAGTAGACAGAATCATGAATGAATAGCTAATTTGAGATTCATTATTCAGTCGCTTAACAAAAGTAATGATATAATCAGGCCATGTGTGTCGCTTAAAATCGGGCCATGTGTGTCGCTTAAAATCAGGCCATGTGTGTCACTTAAAATCAGGCCATGTGTGTCGATTAAAATCAGGCCATGTGTGTCGCTTAAAATCAGGCCATGTGTGTCGCTTAAAATCAGGCCATGTGTGTCGCTTAAAATCAGGCCATGTGTGTCGCATAAAATCAGGCCATGTGTGTCGCTTAAAATCAGGCCATGTGTGTCGCTTAAAATCAGGCCATGTGTGTCGCTTGAAATCAGGCCATGTGTGTCGCTTAAAATCGGGCCATGTGTGCCTATAGCTCAGTTGAGTAGCCCTGTGAGCTACGAGTCGGCCATGTGTGTCGCTAATAATCAGGTGTGCAATTGCGTGGGGTAGTCGTATTTGTTTGACGGTTCATATCGTATTCAGTCGGCTGCAATTTGTATGGAATGACATTTATTATGATGTAATCAAAAGCTGTCAAATGGATACGATTGACTTTACGCAGTTCCATAGCAGACCATGTGCGTCTTAGCTTGAGTAACCATGTAGACTAAGAATATGTCGGCCATGTGAGCCGTTTATGATTAGGATAACTTAACATTGATTTGTCGTATCGGAGCTATAGATCACTAATCCAAATCCAGCTACAGATCCACTAATGCGAGTCTCTAATGATTAAGCCATGTGTGCCAACAGTAGTAACCGCTTGTTGAGTATCAATATGTGCGGTCGGAGTAGGAAAACGATCGTCACCTGAAGATCTTTTCGTTTGCTCAATATAAGCAATAGGTTACCGATTAAGTATGACGTATTCCGTCGAAATGCCATTATCAAGCAACCAGTTCGTCAACCAAATAGAATATGAAACATTACCGTTTGCCATGATATAATTTACTCTGGTAATTATATATGGTACGAAATACAAGACAGACAGACAGACGGGCAGACAGACAGACGGACAGCGAAGTCTTAGTAGCAGAGTCCCGTTTTTACCCTTTGGGTACGGAACCCAAAAAAAAAAAAAAAATTTTATATAAAGTTATAGCAGATAAGTGAATTACTCTCAAAAAGTACAAGTCTTGACTTATTAAAGGAATGAATTTGATAAATGACTAAAGGACATGTCCCAAAATGGGCCACGTCTGTGTGCACCATCCCCGGAGATGGAGAAAAATTTACTGATTCTGAGAAAAATATAAATAATATTATAGAATGCACGGTTAAATGGTTATTAATAAAAACAAAGCAATATTTTTTACTCGAAATAAGGCGTGAAATAAAACTCTTCGTAAAAATCTGTCAGTGTCACTGTAATTGACTTGAGTTCTGTTCTGCTCTGCTCTGTGCTGTGTGTTGTTGTCATCATTATTCAACTGACCGACAGCTGACAGTGGCGGCGCAGGACAGACCAGACAAACAACATCAAATGACACCTTCATTCTTCCGCCATGATGAATTGTTATGTGATTTTGCATTTTATTTAATGTTCCTTCCAGAAAACAAAGCGATTTTAAAGAAATTGAATTATTAGAATCTGTTTATCGTATCGTTATCTATTTTTTGGTATACTATACGGAGACGTGGCCCAGACCTCATACATTTTGGACATCACCTTTGTCCTGCCCTGACTATACTATTTTTAGTTAATTATGCTATGTGTGTGGCGTGGCTCACACGTAATTAAACGACATATAATTATGGCAGGAGACATATAATTAATAATTATGAACAAGCTAGCCGCTCTTTATTTTAGAATATAAAAGAAGGTTAAACATTATATGTCTCGCCATACTTAACCTTGGATTCATACGCATTCCTCTCGCAGACCGCACCAGATGCAAAATGATTAAAAGCTGACCTCTCAAGTACCTTCCTAGTTTGCTTGACCTTTGGTGTCACGAATGCACTTTTCTTGCGTTGACATCAAATTTGACCTTTGATCGTCTGAGAGATAAATGTTTATGAATAATGTTCCTCTTGGATATGGTAGAGTTGAATAATCCAGTGAATTTGCTATAGAAGTTTAACTTTTTCAAGTATTTTGACTAATTAACTACATTGACTAGAAGGATAAATAAAACACAATGCACTAATATCATTTATTTGTCCTTATGTTTCCGAGGTCATCAAACGTAGACAAGTGAAGGAAGAAGGCGGCACCCGAATAGAGGAGCAGATCACCTACTCCGTCACCGATGCCTCGTTGTTCTGAGCCGTCTCCTTCCCTTTGGATCGTCAAAGTGATTCTAGGTTATCAGTTGCTGCATCTTCTACGGAAACTAGTGGAAGGGCGGAGTGTGTATATAAATTACTATCGGCATTAAATATTAAGACATAATTGTGTAATTTCGTAACTCCCAAATATTGTGTTATTATGCTCTCCGATTTAAACCTTGCTGATGTATTATGTGACTGTAGTGTTTCGAAGTCTAGATTTGCCATATTTAAAAATATATTAAAACTATTAGTTATTAAAACGATTTTGGATATTACATAAGAGTAGGTATCGAACAGAGAAAGGTCTTAGCTCGCGACTTAAGTATTTATATTCTGTATATATCAGAAATACAAAAAGCATTTTTAATGTAATGTTTACTACCAATTGTCTACTACGACCAGCATCCTGCTTATGGAAACCACTAGAATAACACCGACATCATGAACCTGTTAACTTTGTTTTACAAATGGTTTCTTACATAATGATGTAAATAAAAAAATGCGTAAGTATAGAGCTTTCATAGAACTATATAAGGTATGAAAAGAGATTGAAGTGGCAATGTAAAGTTATACTAAGTAGGATACCAAGTAGGTACATGAAATCCTTACATAAAGGGGGGTGATATCTTTATAAAATAATATGTAGTAAAATTACAGATATATAGTTTCTTGTTATGAGAGTACTGTAGAACATTAAAATCTGCCATTCATGCAGAAAAAGGGAGCACTAGTAGCAGAGTTATACATCAGGCTATAAACCTACTAATATCAAGCGGAACAGAATCTGTTTAGACTTTGAAACTAATTTCCTTTGTATATGACCTTAAACCAACCACAATGTTTGTATTAATGACACTGCAATAATAGTCGAAAGCCATAACCATGACATATGGGTTCTTTATGGTGAATAGTGGTTAACAGGACTAAAGGAAGGTAAATCATAAACTGTACTAGACTGTTATTATTCCAAATACACTGATACAAATTTTGTACAAAATTGAATCTCAAGGAAGCAGTGGCGTTGTCGGTGTCCCGGTGCATGTAACTGGGAAGTCTATTGATTCATTATGTGGGCTTTGAGACTTAAGCATTCCCATATAAAATAAATTTGCGGTAAAAAAATCATTACCTATTTGATTTGATTTAATAAGACCTAGAAATTCAAATGGTTGATTTTTGAGAAAGTAATATTTTATAATCTTTATGACCTTTAAAAATATAACAATTTACTTAATACCAATAGAAGTTTAAAGAAAAATACCTATTTACTATCTTAGCAATTTTCATGGTCCTTATGGTGTGGTATACTAAGCGCAATTAATAAAAGAAAGATATGTTGGAAGCTTTTGACGATGTAGTTAGTCACGTACCTACTGCTCAACCGACTCGAAATTGGCGCAGTGCCGTGTTTCTTTAAAATTATTTAAAGATAATTTACAAACTGGGAACAATATAGTTGTACGTCTGAAGTGCGTGCGTAATTCATCCCACGATTATTAAATTAATTCAATTTCGTTACCTCAGATGAGACTGGTTGAACTTAAACAAATATGAATCAAACTCAAAAATAATAGCAATAATGAAAGTATTTACTTGGTGTATCTATAGACGCTATAGGTATATAAAGTATCAAAAACAAGATCTCAAATAATGTTACGCTTTACTTATACCTAACTATTTTCGGTGATTTTGGTAATGTGTATCCTATTTTAACTTATGGCATCATATATATCGGAGCAATTCTGTAAAATTAAATGTTGAATGGTAAACTCGTATTACCAAATGATGAATTTACATTATTTGTATCACGTTCTCATTATTTATCTGACGTTTTACCACGAAATGCTTAGGACTTTCAAAGAAAAGAAATCCCTTTCTCTTGCATAAATCTATATTCTAGCAATTTGTTTAATTATAAAAAAATGAAAAAAATGTTATTGAGAGAAATTTGATTAGTATTAAATTATTCATGAATGTAAACCTTTATTCGATTGGTTATGTAAATTATTATATATTTTGATCTATCTATGTTTCACCTGTTTAGGTGTTTAGTGACTCGCCGCAGTTTCGCCTGCCATTCCCGTGGGAATGTCGGAATGGAATATAGCCCTTGCTGAATCATGTAGCTTCCTACTGGTGAAGGAGCTTTTAAAATCGGTTCAACGGTTTTTTTTAGTTTATATAACTACAAACAAACAAACGAAGGTTCAAATCTTTCCTCTTTATAATATTATAGTACATATAAATAAAGACTTAGGAATGGTCAAGTAGCAATTAATTAAATCCAAGGATTGGACGATTAAAAGCTCGTTAAATTAAAGTAAATAATCACTGATAAGGATTAATAACATTTAGTCACTATCTATAAAAGTTAACTTACAGATTAAAGCTTGTTATTTTTCACTTTTATGATTATCCGACTTTATCCAAGCTAGCTAGCTCAATACTACGTTTGTTGCACAGTTCAAATGTAAGAAAAGCGCCAGATAAGAATAATCTAAGTATTCTTTTATCGACAGATAAATAAATAATCACTTTATTTCTTTGCTACAGACACACATATTCATTAATTACAAAACAGATTCACAAAAAAGATAAGGTTATACTGTATAAAGAACAAGGAGAGAAAACACAAAATAGGTATGACACAAAAAGTTCAAAAAAAAGATGGGTGTGTGCCCTAGCACTACTCAAGGGTCGCAGCTTAGCGTCATATTGCTTGCATGGCACACAAGCAAATTACTGATTTATCAGTTGAAACCGAGAGTGAACGCCTGTACCATAAATTAAATGTAATAATAAAGTTGCAGGTCAAATAAATAAAAAGTCATTATATTAATTTATAGGATAAAAATAATAAAATAGAATTATTAAATTTGAAATGATTAATGAATAAGTAGGGATAACAATAATTATTATTTCATTTAGTGTACCATATCCACTATACTTGTTTAAATTCTGAGAATAATAATAATAATAGCAAGTAAGAATAAGCCCACAGGGCAGCTTGTAATGTGGTAAGCGTTGGTCAGTGGCACCACGGGTAAACCGAGTGCTCCTGGAAGTAGATCGGCCCCGCCCCACTGCAGGCGTGCAACTACAATTTCTAATCGATCAACAAACAGAAATCAACACATTTTATTAATAAATAATTAAACTAAAATAAAATCACTTTATTCCAGACAGAGTCAATAAGATTAACAATTCTTACAAAATCTTTTAAAATGAATTCTAATTATATAAAATATGTATTTAACTTGAAAAGAAATGTGTAAATATAAGTTCAGTGAAATTCAAATATAGAATCAATCGAATAAAATACAATCATAAAAATCACAATAATTACAAAAAAATGCGAATCACATTAAAAGTATTGATGTAATTAATAATACATGTCATATAAGAGTCAAATAAAATAAAAATAATGAAACTACTTATTGTCATAATTAAATTAACTTCAATCATATTCTGGCAAGTCCTTTTGTGTAGGTATAAGTAAATAAAAAGAAATTAAAAGACGGAGGTCGGTCAGTCCACCCTTCGCGAGTTTTCTTGCCAGTTCTTTCTTCGAAGGGCCTCCCCATTTGTGAACTGGTAGTGAGTCAGTAGTTTTTGCATTGTTTTAAAATAATTATTAATCTACTTCTTTCGAAATAAATCTAAACTCAAATAGATAATTTACTTTGTCTCGTTAAAAATCTTAACTTAAAAATCAGATACTGTGGTTATAATGCCGAATGTCGTATTGTATTTATATTGCATTGAAATTGTATTCTTGAAAATTTTTGAGTGAAAATTAAGAAATTGACTGCTTGGATCGGTTGAGTGCACCAGGAGGTTGCACTCTGTCGGATGGCCGAATGTCGTATTTCAAAAAGTAATGATTAAAACTAATTAAAATATAAGTTTAGTAGGAATTGTAATTGTCATTCTGGCAACACTATTCATTTCTAAATTGAGAAAGCGCCGGCGCGGCGCCACTGTTTTCGGGTGATATGGTGGGAACCTAGACGAACGCGCGCCGGACAGTCAGTCGTGTTTGAGTTGTCGACTCGAAAGGACGTTAAACAGTGATTGTACGAATAAAGTGTTAATAAATGGATACCTTTACTGCTGAGATTTTATATCATAAAATCATTATTATTATTATTATATTATTATTCATGTATTTAGTTCCGAGCTAAAACAACTTTTTTTGCCAGGGTAACGTTTAAAACGTGACCCTGGCAAAAACTGTTTTTGTCAAATATCTCAAAAACTACAATTCACACAAATTTTGCTATTAGTAAACAAATTTCTTCTCACGACACACTAATTATCTGATAAGGTCTCATCTCTCTAAAGCACAAGTTTTTGCGGCGGTAACGCACACGGCAAAATGGTATAATTCCGTTAAAAAGTTCGACAGAGACATTTTTCAGTTCAAGTCACCCCAATTGTTTTATTAAAATTTGGTGTTTCTGCTGGGATATTTTTTTGGATATTTCATATTATTGTTTTTATACGTTACATGAATATGTCCGGTGAAGAAAGTTTAGCCGAAGCATTTTTCCTAAAAAAGATATCAATGAAATAAGACTTTCATTAAAAAATACCTAACCTTCTATTATTATTATTATTTGGAAATTTATACAATACTTTTAATTTATTGATATTTTATCATGCTGTAACTATCAACTAGCTTTATTGACTACACTATCTTAGGTTACGCTCAAATCGTGAAATTAGCAAAATTAACACTTGTTAGTTAGTAATTAACCGCCCTTATTTTAATCTGATGCGCTCGAGTATTTCAGATGATCGATATTTTTACTAATCTGAGGTTCCCTTTAGCGTACCCCCCTATATTAAGGGCTCATATAATTTAGGGGGGTACACTAAAGGGATAATATTCTTCCTTATATTAATCTGACGCGCTCGAGTAAATCCCAAAATCCCCTCTTGGGCTCCCCTACTATTAGTCAAGAAGAGTTGTACTTGACCAGCAGTGGCCATAAGTTTCACGCATTACCATAGAATTATATAATAGTACTAACGTAGCATTACTACGATAAAATGTGGTCGTCCAAATCAAAAGGGACCTTATTGAGGCCGGCACATACGTCTTTATTGTCGTTGTTTTGTATTTGAACAACAGCAATAAAAGCCTAAGTGCCGAGCGCCACAAGGTCCCTTTTGATTTGGACGACCACAAATAAATGTTAACAATCAGTATAGATGAATTAATTACGATTTGATTTCATGTTAGTATCGAGACGTGACGAAACTCGAAAACTACAACACTTGAGAGAATCTGAACGGAATGATTTCATGGAATAATTTGTCAGGCATTTTTAGTACCTTGCTTGATCTCTCTAATTAAAAATAGTCTGGACAATAGGTATGCCTGTTAGAAGACAATACGCGACAGGTGGGCTTAGAACTGCCCCGTGTACCGGGGACTAGATTGCATAATCCGCTGCACTGCAGCAGCCACTGCAAGCTGTCGGAATGCTTTTTACACTGCGCCCTCAATGGAACCTATTGACTGAAAAATCCAATCGCACGTAAACGTCTATTTGTAGAAACGGACTTTGCATATAGGTAAAGTATTTTGAAAGGGCCGTTTTGGTGACTAAAATAGATACAAAATTAACATACTAAATAAAGTCGTTCAGTCGGCCGTAAAATAACAACAGAGCCCGTTATTACATTACGATACATACTTAGTAGAGAGCGTGTCAGATAACTCTGCGCGCGACTGGGGCGTTTTGGCTCTAGTTACAGTACATTTTATTGTTCTAAGCTTATGGAAAAGATTAGTAAGTATTCGATTTTGACCGCGCGCAGACTTATCTGGCGCGTACAGACTTAAGTATCTGGTGCGTAATCTGTAGTGACCCGCACGACTCGCACACTAAGGTACCATTATCCGACCTGTCGCTCAAATGACTGCCCCTGTAGACAATGGCTTTCTATCAGCGAATTCGCTAGTCGAATAGAAAGAAAATGTATGGGATTGACATTTAGCGGTCACGTGACATTTCGATTGCTAATGTCAATCCCATACATTTTCTTTCTAATAGAAAGCCACTTGTCTAGGGGGGCAGGTATCCGCGACTCTCATCGAAAACTAGTCGTCTGTAAGTGCCGTGGCTCGAGCTACGAGCGAGTGGGAAGCGGGGCGAGTGCACAGCGAGCTCACCGCGAGTGCGCAACGTGTGCGCCGGGCAGAGAGTTCGCGGCCTGCGATCCGCGTTTTTTACATTCTGTGCCAGAATGGATTCCGACGAGGAAACACTGCTGCTAGCTTTGTTACTTCAAAGACGGAAACGAAAACAATAGCAGATAAAACTACGAATATGAGAGGATCAATTATCAAGTAATCGACTGGGAGAGAGCGACTACTATCTATGTGCTGTTCTGCAAACGAATTAAAAATAATCCACAAAAATTTATATAAGATTACTGTACTCCCCTTTTGTTTAATCCCACATAACGGGAAGATTTTGGATTTCCATAGTAAATATAACTCTAAATTCATTATGTATTATCACCAACGTTTATTAACCCCATAATGACGCTGCATCCGATCATACTAGTGTATTTTGATACGACTGAACACGAGCGAGTGTAGCGTTGTTCGCCGTGAGCTCGCTACGCACCCGCGGCGAGCTCGCTGCGCACTCGGCCTGCTTTCCACTCGCTCGCAACTCGCTAGTGTGATAAGGCTCTAAGAACGGGCTCATAATAATTGTACATAGTATATTCCCCCAGCTCCTATATTATTTCTGTGCATTTTCGTCGCGTGTCGCGTCATCAGCTACGTCCAGCCAGTTGACTTAAAATCTTTTAAGATTGCGAGTTAAATGTGAACTACAACTTTTTACTTCTCATTCACGACGTTTGTGTACACCAGTCACATACAGTCATTCACTGAAGGTTCTAAGAAAAGTTTTCACAGATTCGTAGTAAAGGTACTGAGCGACTGGCGCGGCGCCAGCCAGTCTGTTGAGTTGACTTATGTCGCAAATCCCGTGGCCCTTGTCTACTGAAAAAAACCCGTTACGACTGAACAAAAACATCACATGTATTATTGGAAGCTGTTACTTAGTGCTATTACAAACAGAAAACAATTAGCAGTTTGGAGATTGGACAAACAATTTACTTACAGAAAATAAGGAACGCACCACTAGTTTGCTGCTAAATTTATTTATTCAGTACCTAGTATTTAACTTGCTATGCTTATTTTGTAGCACATAAGTACGTTACTCTATTTATGATGTAGGGTAAAAAAAAAGTATATTGGTGATATAAGTAATTTGGTGAGTTTTGTAAACGGATTACCACAAAGTTCCCTATGCGAGCTCATTCATGAGACAGTGCTAGCGAGTTTCTGCGACTGTGAGGAAGATAGACATTATCACGCGCTACGCTTCAAGGTTTCTGTGTTTAGTAAACAATCTTTATTTAAAATATCACCAAATTACTTAAACCATCAATATACCTTTCTTTACCCTATACCTTGTACTAGTGTATAGTAAGTATACAGGTAAGTATTAACATAAGTTTCGGTGTACTAAAAAATAAACAAACATATTTTTAAACAGTCATGTCGTAAGTACCTACGTATTATTTTTAATCACTAATTTCCAAGGAGTTAAATAAATTTTGGATTGCTTGGAACGTTTACCTTCTAAAATAATTTCGATTACGATTCTTCTCTGAAGAATTTAATTTTTCATCGCCTCTCCCAGTCTAGAGCATCTTCAACAACACTTAATTATAGAAAAATTTTGCTGAGTTTTTACTTCAAGCTTTCACATCATTTATGTTTGATACTTAACTGGTTTTCCTTCTTTAATGCAATATATCACCGACAAAATCGTGTGTTATTTTATAAGAATACTATCCCTTCGCCCGCGGCTTCACCCGCGTGGACTACACGTTAGCCCTCGGGAATATAATTTTTATCCTGTATAAAAAAAGCCTATGTTGCTCTCCAGCTCTCAAACTATCCCTATACCAAAAATCACGTCGATCTGTTTCTCCGATTTGACGTGAAAGACGAACAAACAAACCCTTTCACATTTATAATAATAGTATGGACGGATATTTGGGGACTTGTGTTTTTTATTTTTTATTTATCTTATGTTCCATTTTTATTGAAACCATGTGTATAAATTTTCTCCCGTTGCGAGAGCGCAATATTTATATCCACCGCGTACTTTTAGCAAATTACATTTAATAGGATCCCCCACGGCACATGTTATGCCAGTATCAGATATTCTGTTAACGTGACTCGAATATTTCCTAGTGTTTTTTTATACTTAATTTGATTCAATAAACTCTTGTTTTCGTTTCAATTCAAGACTAAGTACCAACTTACATCATAATAATGTAAGTAATCATTTGTTTTTTGTTTTATTATTTAGGACGGATATTTGGAGACTTGTGTTTTTTATTTTTTATTTATCTTATGTTCCATTTTTTTATTGAAACCATGTGTATAAATTTTCTCCCGTTGCGAGAGCGCAATATTTATATCCACCGCGTATTTTTAGCAAATTACATTTAATAGAATCCCCCACGGCACATGTTATGCCAGTATCAGATATTCTGTTAACGTGACTCGAATATTTCCTAGTGGTTTTTTATACTTAATTTGATTCAATAAACTCTTGTTTTCGTTTCAATTCAAGACTAAGTACCAACTTACATCATAATAATGTAAGTAATCATTTGTTTTTTGTTTTATTATTTAGTGACAAATCACCAAATAATAATAAAAAATACCCTACCTTAAGGTAGGTACCGATCAATAGCAGCCGATGTTCGATGAAAGCAGATTCAAAATCAATCTCTTTTTGAAGTCATATTCCCTACTAAAAGGGTGGAAAGGGTATTTTTCTTTCATGAATATGGTATTAGAACATGGTATAAATGTTGTTATGATTTGCTGCATGAACACAGTTGAGCCCTCATAGATCTGTCCGTCTGTCAAGAACCCTTTTTTCAGGAACGCGTGGAGGTATCAAGCTGAAATAATATCAAATTAAATACTCAAGTCTGCAATCCCTTAGAGCCGAGAAAAAAATCATATTTTTTTCATGGCTCTAAGTCAGTAATCAATATTTACAGCCATCTACGAGTATACGCCGCATATTTTGACCCTCACAATAGGGTACCCGTTCCCGTTCCCTTTGACCTGGAATCATGAAATTTGGCAAGAAGTAAGATCTTTCGGTAAAAATAAAGGGAAAGGACGAAAAATTGTAATTTATTGCTAAATCACAGAAAAAACTATTATAAACTTATATTTGTAGTTCATTTCATACAAAATGAGTGCATACGCCCGCAAAATAACGAGAAATGTTCCCGCAATAAAACGTACCCTAACATAAATGTTGACCTTGGTTATTAGATCACTACACAAAATTTGGTAAAATTTCGTTCAGTAGTTTTGTGTGAAAAGTGAACAGACAAGCAGATAAACAGACATACAGACAAAACAATTAATATCTATCACTTTAGGCTCTATATTTTTATCTTCCGTACACATCACATAGCAGTAATTATTTTTAAAAACTATTTCATGTACAGATTTTTTTTCTGTTACTGTTTTATTATATGTATGTAAAGATAAGGTGGATCATCAGCATGGCTGAAACTATTTTAAGATTGGGTCCAATTTCATTCTTGGCCCAAATGACGAATAAAAATCTACTTAATTGTGGTCTTTCAACTAAGATTATTAGCATCAAAATGTCTTATACTCTGCACATCAATCAAATCTACGTTAGAGTTTAGGGATTAGTCTATCAGAAAATATTTAATATAATAAAAACGATAATTCTCTCACATTCTCACTGTTCAAAGTGCCACAGAAAACGAACAAAGTCTCGAATAACTACTCGAGTATTTTAGAAGATTGTGAAATAGTCTAATAAAAAGGGTCTGACTAAGTCAATGTTATTAAGTAAGAAAGAAGTTAAGTAAGAATTCAAAATTATATTACCTCGTTAGTATCGTACATTGAAGACGATCGATTACAACATACACTCAAGACACTCATAATGGTACACTTAAGTAAAAAGTAGTACTTACTTAGGTAACCCACTCGTTTCACCCGTACAGTCAGCACGACTGTCGACGACAACGTGTATATAGTAAACTATAGAGATAAATCTCCATCACATTGATTCGACATGAACGTAGTGCGCGGGTCTTCACAGCGGCGGCTGGATCGAACCACTGGTCTGGAAAACGAGGGTGGTCGAGATAACCAAATGGAAAATTTGCCCAGAGCCACCGAGCACAGAGCGAGACTTATCCAGCGGCCTATTGCGCCGTATCTCAACCAATAATCGCGATTAAAGTAGATTTATCTTATGTAACAAGTTTGTTACTTTCGAATGCTAGGCTTTCCTCTCTCGAGATTAAAACTCTCAAAGCTAGGAGTATTCTAGACTTCCTAGAAGCCTCCAGGCTAAAAGAGTTACTTTAACCAGGTGGCGAGTCACAATAGATCTTTTAGGTCGCAGTGACTACATCTCCTACGGGAGATGCATAGCCCCTTATATTCAAATAATAATAATAATAGGCTTTCCTCTCATTGATGAAGCAACGCTGGCCTACAACTTTAAAAAGTGATAGAAAAGTCTTGTAATCGTTTCGGTAGCTTAGTTGGTCAAAGCATTGGGCCGGATTCCCAGGCGCGTGGGTTCGAATCCCGCTCGAGATACTTGCAGTTATGGTGTTTTTTTTATCTTTTAAAATTTTTCTAAACTTACAAAATTGTATTGTGAATGCTTAAATAATAAAAAAACATAGTGATATTATACAGGATGACAGTGAAACTCGACCTATTCCTTGAAAGGGGTTATACTAGAGGTCATTAGCAACAAATTAAGTCCAGTGAACCAGGGGTCAAAACTAGATGGTTACCGAGTTGTGAGGGTTCTTTGATTTTTTTTAAATTTTCTGAATTGTTACCAAAAAACATAAATTGTGATAAAACTACCATTCCATACTCCACTTTAAACATAAAATTAAAACTTTTCTAAAAGCTGAATAATTCGGGATTATTCTAAAACATACTGCATGCGCATAGCTTACATAATCTCAGAAATAAAAGGTCTTTAGTAACAATAATTTTTATTTTGTGTATTTTTTTCCAACTTCGCCGTAAATTATTGTAAAAAAGCTGTAGGGAAGTTAGCGTACAAATTAGTAAAATAACATACTTGTTTCATAAGCTTTACAAAAAAGTACAATAGTTATTAACCTTCCCAGCGTGTGCGTTACCGCCGCAAAAACTTGTGCTTTAGAGAGATGAGACCTTATCAGATAATTAGTGTGTCGTGAGGAGAAATTTGTTTAATAATAGTAAAATTTGTGTGAATTGTAGTTTTTGAGATATTTGACAAAAACAGTTTTTGCCAGGGTCACGTTTTAAACGTTACCCTGGCAAAAAAAGTTGTTTCAGCTCGGAACTAAATACATGAATAGATAGCTCTTGTTGCGTTGTAAATGTTAGCAAACAGCAAAAATTGTGTGTGTTATGGTTCTTGAGTTATTTGAGTTTTTGCTGGGGTAACGTTTTGAGATTTCCCATATCTCGAAAACGGTTCAACGCAGAAGTTTGAAAAAAATACCAGTAAGAGACCTGAATTTGTTTAAATTTGTTTAAACATTAGTTTTTGATTTAGTTGTCGTAAACTAACGTAATTAAATGTTTTCGAAACAAGAAAAAACTGATTTGTAAGTAAACTATTACATTTACAACCAAACAAACAGCTGCAAAAAATACCCGTGGTAGACACTTATTATGTCTAGAATTTTAGATCTTGTAACTTTACACGATTTAAAGATAAAGATAAATTTGATAAATTTTAGACTGGTCGTACTTTAGAGATCGAATACACAGTTTCCATAACATTAAACGAAGTTTCACCGCCACATCGTCGTTCACTTCGATTCTTTACCTATGTCAAAATTCATAATAAACAAGTGAAAGTCAAGCGAAAAAGAACGTCGAGTTTGTTGATTGAATCTTAGAGAATCGATTATGCGCGATCTGCCCCCCTAGACAAGTGGCATTCTATTATCGAATTCGTCAGTGGAATAGAAAGAAACTGTATGGGAATGACATTAGCGGTCACGTGACATTTCGATCGCTAATGTCAGTCCCATACATTTGCTTTCTATTCGACTGGCGAATTCGATAATAGAATGCAACTTGTCTAGGGAGGCAGTTTTTCCTACTACCGCTCGCCTCTCATTATTATCGGTGTGAATTTCTATCACTAACATCACGCTTAATACTTGTAATCAAATTCAAAAAATGCATCCCGAAAGTTTAAAATTTGAAATTGTAGTAACTGAGTGTCTTTTAAAGTAGTGGGACAGTCAATATGACAGTGTTTCAAATGTACTGAAAACAGATATGGTTTTACTGCGATACTGTCGACTTTTCGAGCCAAATTCAATTTACAAATCGTAATGAAATGTCTGACCTACAGCTCTCTTTTGCTGATTTTTTTTAAAGACAGTTGGGAAACTTAATGACTTTTGTACCTTTTTGTAAAGCTTATGAAACAAGTATGTTATTTTACTAATTTGTACGCTAACTTCCATAAGTTCTTTTGCAATAATTTACGGCGAAGTTAAAGAAAAATACACAAAATTCAAATTATTTTTACTAAAGACCTTTTATTTCTGAGGTTATGTAATTTTTGGCCAAGCGCTAATTTTTAAAATGATCCCGAATTATTCAGCTTTCAGAAAAGTACCAATTAAACGTTTAAAGTTGAGTAGATTTATCACAATTTATGTTTTTTGGTAACATTTCGGAAAATTTCTAAAAAATCAAAGAACCGTCACAACTCGGTAACCAACTAGTTTTGAACCCTAGTTCACTGGACTTAATTTGTTGCTAATGACTTCTAGTATAACCTCTTTCAAGGAATAGGTCGAGTTTTACTGTCATCCTGTATAAACATATAATATCATTAACAAACCAAAAAAGTAAATTTCGTTCGCAAGTCAAAGAATCGTAATCTCCTCTCCGGCATAATTCCATAAGCCCGTTGTCACTGAGATATAAGCACATTGTTATCCCAGGTTTTTGTATTTGCAAAAAACGTCTTCTTTGCAACCCTCCAAATCACAGATCAAAATAGAAATATAAAAATACATTTACAAGATTGGTACATATGAAAATCCACTTATGTTTTACTTAGTTTCAGATCACCAATAGGGATGACGACTGATGAATAAAATAACGAAATACTAATAAAAACGTAAACATATTAAACTTTTAGAGTCGCTTGTATAACAACCTTTTGTACCTACCTACCTTATATAATGCGTATTATTAGTTTTATGATTTTTCAAAGTTGGGTGGGCAAGTCCATTTAAAAAGTATAAAATTTATAAAAGGAAAACCTTTTATTAGTCCGTATTGTCTAAGAAACCATTTTGATAAACACAATATTTAATATACGCGTTGCATACAAATTACCTAGGCGTAGCGTCATAATTAGGTAGCCGTTAGTATGGAGCGTTTTTGGGATGAGTCCAATTTGTGTGCATTTCAAACTGTGATATCTTGGGCAGTTTTCATGCTAGTGTCATGATTTTAGAAGGTTTTTCTTATTTTTTAATAGCAACACTGGTAATGCCGTCTCTTGCCGCCATTTTGTTAAATTTAATAGGCTAATCTGTGGTAAAATTGGTGGGGGGTAGCTAGACTTGAGCCCGATTAACGAGCAAAGAGAGGTCATTCTTCAAACTAGCCTCGAGGGGATAAGTTCACTAAGACGTCGACTGTATCGATATTGTTATACCTGTACTATGCTGTACCTGTAAGTTGGATCAATAATTATATGAGTGTTATCTGGAGTCTGCGTTTTCGTCATATTTCAGAAGCGGTAAAGTACCCACGCAAGTTTATTTCTAAACCTGATAATAAGAATAATTTGCTTATTCTGTGCTATAGTAATGCCAAACGAGTTATTTTATTCTCTTCACGCAGAGAAAGGATAAATATTCCAGATTCCATGTTAATGCGTATTTTTTTTTATCTAAATGACATTTTAAATACCTTTGCGGTGGATTGTGTTTTGTACATGGTCGGGGCTACTCTCCGACGGAACGGACATAAACTAAATCGCATTTGTGTTTTAATTGATTGTGTTCGTATACGGTCGGGGCTACCCTCCGACTATACTAACATAATTTAAAAAGTCTATATGCGTAGCTTAGTACTAAGATTTTACTAATTCGTGTTCGGGGCTACTCTCCGATCGTGTTGGTTAAATCTAAAGCGTTAAAATTGGAATATTTGTGTGGCGGATTGTGTTCCGTACATGGTCGTCGGGGCTACTCTCCGACGGAACGGACATAAACTAGATCACACTTTTATTTGAATTGATTAATTGTGTTCGTGTACGGTCGGGGCTACCCTCCGATTATACTTACATAGTTTTAAACGCGGGTATGTAGTTGATATTTTCGTATGGCACGATCATAGCGTACCATGAATCTGGCATAATATCTTGATTGTTGTTGTTTAATTTACGTGATGTATTAAATGTGGATTGTACAGAATTAATGGAGATGATTGGCATTATTATATTATTAGAGTACTTGCTGTTTATGTTGTTTATAATCTTACACATGGAGCTAGGACTGGCAGTTTTGGCTGTGTATCTACATGTAATGTTTTAAGTAATTAGTGCTAGCACTAATTGGAGCTAGTTTTGATAGCCTTTACTGTTGCACAGAGTAAAATCACTTATGGCTACTAAATCTTGCATACAATCCATGTTTTTACGTGGTATCTAATACCAACAGTGAATAAAAGAAACCTATAAGTTATGAAGCTAGTAAGAAGTAGTAAAGAGTAAGAATAATTTATGATTGGTTGCTTACATTTCATTTATCTTAATATTATTAAAATTAATTATTAAAAATTTTCCTTTATTTTTAATTTTTAATTATGAGCGAACAAATATAGGGTGTTCACTGGGTTGAGTGAGCAAGCTATGCATGCTCACTGGTTACAAGAGATACATTGCATTTGCTTGTTGAAATGCATTAAATTGAATTTGATATTAGGGGGCGATGTATGTTTGTGACATACACTCGTCGGATATTAGGGGGCGATGTATGTTTGTGGCATACACTCGTCGGATATTAGGGGGCGATGTATGTTTGTGGCATACACTCGTCGGATATTAGGGGACGATGTATGTTTGTGGCATACACTCGCCAGATTTTAGAGTACGAACGATGTATGTTGGTGGCATACATTCGTCTGAATATGTTTAAATGTTAAGTGAGTACGTTTCTCACAGGCTGGTTAAATGAGTACCTACTTATATTTCATACTGGTTTACTACCCGTATGGCCACTTTTAAGATTATTAGATTTAAATGAAACTACAACAGAACAAAGATAATTTCAAACGTTTTATTCTTGTTTTTACAATACTCATTTTACATTTTTGCACTAGATAAGTAGCTCTTAATAAAAGAAATGGTTTTTGTAAATAATAAAGGATGTAGGTAGCTACTGTAGCTAGTGAACAGTATAAATCATGAATTTTCCTGAAGGGCATATTGTGTTGATAACCTAATGATTTTATTATAGAATGACACGGAACGATCTTTTGCCGATGGATAATGTATACATTCCAAGGTAAATAGCATCTGAGGACGAATACGGCCCGCGCCACCTGGTGCGCCGCTTGGTAGGCCTCCAGGGTGACGTGGGGAGTCTTGAGCGAAGGAGGAATACCCTTTCTTCGTAGCTGAATCTGGTCAAAGAGGATTTGTGATGATGCAGAGCATTTTGTTTATGGGAAAGTATTGAAGTTGTTTTTATTAAAATGTTTCATGTTTATTTATTTGCATATCGAATAAAGCTATTTAAGATTTAATTTTCATCTCGCATAACCGACTAAATTGATTGTAACACCCCCTTAAATAAAGTTTGTAAAGGTCTACCTAAAACAAAACAAAACTATAAAAAACTTATCTTTTCATAGAATCATTTAGATGTTATCAAAATACCCTTAGGGAAGAATGAAAAGCCTTTTAAATCTACAGTTGCCTACGTGCTTGACATTGAGTATCTAGTAGGTAAGTACCACAGCTGTAGCAGTAGATACCTTTAAAGTATTATTGTCAATATGCGCTCTTATTATCGCAACATAGTACCTACTTACTTATAAGGATATTTATATACTAAATTATGTTTGCATCATTTCTTTTTCCTTGCATAATAAGTATCCACATGCTCCACAACTTGAGTAGGGGTTATTGTCTTACCTAGTTAAGATTTTTATAATTACCTTAGTTTCCATTTATACGAAATCCATACCATATCTTGATTCTCATGAGTGGTCAATATCCATGAGCTAGGTTTGTTTTTCTATGCCTAGGTCTATGCCCAGGTGACCTTTACGTAGAACTGGATGTAATTCTGATCTGATAAGATTGGACATGATGACGATTCACTTTTGAATAAGAGCACACTATTAAAGTCGCGAATTTAGTATTCCAAGATTGCGATTGGGTAATACTTTTGTAAACTGTGATCTGTGTCACTTAGATTGTTATAGACCTTTTAACTATGGAAACAATATTAGTTTCTGGTATAAGCTTAACAACCTCCATAGCAGTGTTGTAGATACGGTGTACGTACGCATAGGTTTTCGGGGTGCCGCTGTCTCTGAGGTACCTACCGGGTTCGATTCCCTGTCGGGTGAATGTTTAAAGCGGACTTTTCAACATTCTGCCCGATTGTATGTGGTAATCCCCGTCGTTGTTCCCAAATGCCATAACACAAGTGCTTGAGTTACTTAGTTCGGGATGGAAGCAATGTAGGTATGCAAAGATATCCAAAAATTTACTATATTTCCTATTACTTATTTTATTTTTGTAGCTTTGTTCAAGTGGACATTTCGTCTATTATTTTTGTTATATGTAGCTTAATTTAAAAGAATTCACTATGCTTGACTTTTTAAATTTGAGTTTAGTGGCAAACTTAAATCTCAAATTTTATTTAAATTCAAACTAAATTGTGGATGAGTGCTAGAGAAATTTTATCAGGAACATACTTTTCTGAGTCTTCTACATAATTAGACAATAAAGCCATAAGACTGATTAGAAATCATCATTCTTTACATTTTTCCGGGAACGTCGAAGATTCTTTATCTAAGTAACTAGTTTGATAGATACATAGATTAATTCTTTATTTGTACACAATATTACGAACGGAACAATCACACACGAAATAATAATAATAATACAAAGATAACAAATTGTAAACCAAATGGTGGCCTTATCGTCTTACTGCGGTTTCTTCCGGGCAACTCAGTTTTGGTTTAGACAGATGGAAAATTTTACAGCCAAAATCGCTAGAAGCTATTTTGCTATTTGTGCGTACTGCGTAGTGTTCTAGATCTCTCTTAATGATTTAGATGCAAGTCAAAAGCAGAGATACCGTAAACTGCTGCAACTTTGCACGAAATTTATGGTTTTTTGAAAATATCTCTTCAAGTATTTATTATCTGTGTCCATGTTTACATTAGCGGTCTAATTGGAGATCTATGCCATAAATCTTAAGGTTCATAACGCCGAAACTGCTGTTAAATTGATCACCAGAAACCGTCAAAGTTGTAGGCAAAATTGTGATGAAAAGCCTCAACTTTGCCTAGAAGATTATTAGCAAAAATACGAGCCGCATTTAAAAACTGATCTTAATTATAGAGCCATAAAGAATGTGTTACCATAAAGATGTGCATGGGTTACCACATAGAACCATCAATTTAGTTTTCTGGCAAGCAGGCAAAGTTGGCCACAAGCAGGCACAGTTTGAGCAGTATCAGTAAATATTTTCATAGTAAGTTTTAAGCATGGTTAGGGTTGCTCCAAATAGAAAAACACAAAATGTAAAAGACTAAGTAGTTATATTCAATAAAAACAATTAAAGTTTTTTTGTACCATCATGTGGAATACTCTTTTAACCAAAACAAATGTTATAATAGGTTCAATCAAACAAATCTGACAGGAATAAACTAGTTTTCTTTATTTAAGTTTTAATAAGTCAAATTAAAATCACAAAACAAAAGTAACAAATAATAGTATATTAATATACCTTATATGCCACTCTATGGACACCAACAAAAGATGTACAATTCTATATAATATAAATTATTTTTGCAAAAAGTGAAATAAAATGGTAAGTATAACAAAACCTACACGGACCAAGTAGGAGGTTTAATAAAAAAGACTGGTGTACGCAGTGACAAAAATCGCCGGGCATGTATGAAATGAAAAGATTGATGGATGTGAATGAAGCGAAAGAATTGTGCAAGGATCGTAGCAGTTGGCGATCCATAGTCTCTGCCTACCCCGTGGGAAATAGGCGTAAGTATATCTATGTAATATATGTAAATATATCTTTTTTTTAAATAACTAAACAAAACATAGGTAGGTACCTATATGTACTGCTAAAATCAAAACCCTCCAAACGCTTCACTGTAGTTGAGTAACTAGTGACAACCCTAGGACTAGGCAAACTTGAGTCACTAAGTGACCGAGAAGCCTTTACAACATTGCCTACCATCGTTCTAGTCGTAAATGATCACATTTACAAGAATAATCATTATAAACATGAGAAAGAGCACATTTGCTTACCCCGTAAACACTAAGAAAGCTGAAATTCTCGATTTTTCCAATGAAAAACAAAAAGTTTTGCACTGACTTAAAAAACGTGCACACTTCTTGTGACCGTTGAAAGGTGCCAGACAAAAAAGTGACGGTGTTGCCACAACGAATAATAATGAAATGGGTTGCCATTAAAACGAAGGTTTTTCTCCCATTATCAAAAGTAAAAAATAGATGGCGGTTTTAAAGTTATGTTAGTTTTAATAGATTAGGCAAAGTTGAAGCTAAGGGGCAAAATTGCAGCAGTTTACGGTACTTAGTTGCTTAGATAGCACTGCAAGAAGCATTCACTGATATCTATTCTAGTTGTTTTCATTAACATAGTGATGAAATGATGTTTCTAATGCAAAAACATGTAAACAGTCCATAGTGCATTTAAGTAGATCGTGTTTATTACACTGTCAAGTTGTAACTGATGTTTTCCCAATTAAGCAAAATAAAGTAAAACGATTATTGCTCAATCACACCTCTCAATTTATTAAAATGTTCTATACAGCTTCATGCAGTCATTTTAATTCATGTTTAAAACTTGTTCTAACAAATAAAGCCACAAGTAACCACTGCTGTAGCATACCAAGTTAGTTTTGCCGTGTTTTTGTTGTTATTGGCGGTATGATTTAAAATTAGTTTTTGAGGATTTTAATACTACCGTCCTAGTGTACGTATTGACAAAATATGATTTCAAATTATGTGTATCTAATTTATTGTTATTTTAATGAGCATTAATATCTTTATTAAACCAAAAATCAAGTAGATCTGTCAAATTTACCGTCTCATTTGGTAGGCTCGTGGTACTAAAATTCTTAGCAGTTTACCATTCTCACGGACCTTTGAAGTTCCTTCACATATTCTGTAGTAATCATTTCCATATTTTTTTAGATCTGGTCAGTTGAACATTTGTTTCTACTATGGTTGAAGGTACTAAGTACCTTACCTACTAATGTTTATAAAAGAATATGAGAATTCATATACTTACATTTATTTCTATTGATTCATTATCAGATACATCTATTTCTTTTGAATGATTAATAAAATTGATTTGGTTACTATGTGTGTTGTGAGTTTACTGCTTTCAGATGCCAATTGTAGCATCCAGTAGGTACTTATCATGAGCTAGCATCGAGTTAATATAATAATGAGGATCCCGCTACCCTTGAACGTACGAACCAACACAGCATACAAACTGGAGGCAGAAGAGTGTACGTGCTGTGGTAATGGGAGGAGATAATATGATACTGAAGGTGCAGATCACAGAGTGATCGTTGTTGTTATGATGATCATCGTGGGCTGTGGTTGTAAGTCGGATATTGAGACGAGTGGATCGCTGATACTGAAGTTGACTTATATTGAAGTATATATTATCATGTCATGTATCTTATCTCATTTTACTAATATTATGATTGCAAAAGCTTGTATGTTTGTTCCCCAATCACGGCTATCGGCTGGACGGATCTTTGAAATCTTTTGTCTGTGGAATAGCATATCGGCTTCTTTTGACCCCGGGAGGATATTTTATTCCCACGGGAAATCATCGTGTAGTTAATTCATTTGGGCGAAAAGCTGTTCATGATTTTACTTGTCCTATTACTATCCATGGTAATATACTACTTTATATCCCAATTATAATTATTAAATCTATTTACACTAATATTATTCATAGTAATATGAATATTTGTTGATAAGAATGCGGGTCATGCTCGTATGAGGATACCTTGTAGACATTTTTAAGTTTTGATATTAAATTGCGAACTTGTTTAAAATTATTAAC
Source organism: Crambus lathoniellus (assembly GCA_949710035.1). NCBI lineage: Eukaryota > Metazoa > Arthropoda > Insecta > Lepidoptera > Crambidae > Crambus > Crambus lathoniellus. The sequence goes on along the minus strand of OX453300.1, from coordinate 28,134,143 downwards.
TTATTCATTAGAAATGATAATAATATGATCTTTTGATTTTCATGTACGGAGTGGAACCATGTATTGTACTATTCTAACAGAGGCAGAGAATAGATGCATTTAAGATTTGGTGCTGGAGAAGAATGCTCTGGAAACCTTGGACAACTGGTTGACAAGTTGAAAAAGCAAATTGTTGCTGTGACGGTTCAAATTGTACCTGCGGCATCTTCATTATTAGTGTAACTTCCTTGTAAGAATATTTAAACTAATCGGTAATAATGCCTATTACGAACATGCCTTTAAATAATTCTTTTAGTTGTCCTAATTCATATCTTGATTTACTACAAATTGTGCACTATGGTAAATACGTATCTATAACTTGGTTTGTTACTCATATCTGGGTAAAAATTGGTAACTGTGCAGAGGCCTACAGTTGTTTTTGTAAGGACTAAACTAGGTCAAACTTAGCGATAGTTAAATTCATCTAATATTAGGTCTTTAATCCTTTCATGACTCGTAGTTGCTTTTTCCACTATTTGAGTGAAGTGATAAGGGTGTCTAGTTATCAGGTTAAAGTTAAATTCTGTACCTACCTATTCCTAATGTAACATTCTTAGGGATTTTGCTTCCGACACCATCTAATATTCTTGAATGTAGCTCCTGACAATGCATTGATGTAAACTAGTACCAAGCTAATCCATTTTTCTTTTATGACCCATAACTAATGCTTATAGATTATAACCAGACTTTACTTTAATCATTCCATATACTTACTTACACATGATTATATAACAAGTATAGTTTCAAAATAAGTTTTCTAAGTAATAATAGTCGCTTGTTAACGAATGTCATGATTATGTTAATTTATACATTGATTCAAATAGTTTTAGATTAGTTTGTTATTGATAATTTATTTTATTTGATTATGTATTACTTAACGATTTACTAAAACAATATTTTCACGATAATATCTATATTCTAAACAAGTCATCGGCTTCCTTAAAAGTTTATTGTTGAGCATTGTGTAATATAATGTATTTGTTTCAATTATGTTTTAAGTTTTAACTTAAGGTTTTTATCACTATAAAATTAACCTAAATAGGTACATAGTTGTAAGACTTTACTATTGAGAATAGTTGTGTATCAGTATATTAGCTGTATACTTACCTAATTAATTGATTCTAAATAATTTTTATATGTGCGTCGGGAGACAGCACGTTATCAGATGGCCGAATGTCATGATTTTAGAAGGTTTTTCTTATTTTTTAATAGCAACACTGGTAATGCCGTCTCTTGCCGCCATTTTGTTAAATTTAATAGGCTAATCTGTGGTAAAATTGGTGGGGGGTAGCTAGACTTGAGCCCGATTAACGAGCAAAGAGAGGTCATTCTTCAAACTAGCCTCGAGGGGATAAGTTCACTAAGACGTCGACTGTATCGATATTGTTATACCTGTACTATGCTGTACCTGTAAGTTGGATCAATAATTATATGAGTGTTATCTGGAGTCTGCGTTTTCTTCATACTAGCGAAATATTTCTTTTACCAATTTGCTGCCCAAACCTCCCCACAGCCTGCACTCAACAAGACCTTTATGAAGCCGGTCAGAGAGGGGTGGACGCTGCGCACTACTGGCAAAATATAATTTTAATTATCTGCTGTTTCTTTTTTGAGAGGTTATTATAATTATATAACATAAAATAAAAAAATATTCGTCATGCCTATATAGTTTTGCGTTACTCAAATCGTTTCTGTTCCGTTTTTAATCTTGTTAAAACTTTAAACTAGAAATACATCTCGTTGATGATCTACTTATAATTTATATTTTGATTAAAATAGGAAGAAAAGAATCACCAAAGCTTTTCTCTTTGCCAGAACTTAAACCAAAGTCAGCTTACTTCGACCAGTAGGCTGTAGATCTTGCAGAGTTTAAAAGTTTCCCTTACTTATTCTTAAATTTCCACAAAAAGCCAATGCTTGTAAATAAAATAACAGACTTGTTGACATAGCTTTTTTGGGAGAAAACAATACAGTTAAAAGAATCGCGAAGGGCGCTTGTGACGTCACGGGAGCGGCGGGGTGCGGAGGGGCGGGGGTTGGAGGGGGTTAGGTTCAAGGGCGTGCATTTGGGTCAGTGGGACGCGCACAAGTTGTGCCACCGTGTTGGGACCCGGCTACCGATTACTGGGTTCCTGCTTGTTTAGCCTTGTTATTTACTCGAACATCGAACGTGATCAAATTCAAGCTTAATTTGTTGATTTGCCCCATGAGAGTTCTATTTACTTAGGAGGTTACTCGAAACCAGTAGGAAGGAAATATTACCAGGAATATTACCATTAAATCCCTACATTGTATAGGACCTACCAAACACAGTTTATCCTAAAATTGTAAAAATAGTTAATTTGCACAATCAAGCTTTAAAAAATTATCATTTTTATAATAATTCTCTAATATGTGTAACAAAAGAATATTATATCGTGGAAAAATATGTAGACCTAAATTAAGACCTTAATATAAAAGTTTAATGAAGCAATAATAACATTACTGACTGAGCACACGACGGTGATATGATTGATGTAGTTTGCCAAGTTTCATATTACTAACTAACGACTATTTGCCTTAGTGAACCTTACGAAGAGACTTCAATTTGCTATAGGTTAAACATAATTATGTATTATAAACTTCGATCATATTTATAAATAATATCATTGGCATCAAGCCACGCATTCTTACTTCCAAAAATATGTTTCGTTTCATTGTCTCTTTGTAAATGGATGCTTTGCAATTTTGTATACTTATTAGAGTTCCACTAGATTTCTTATTTACAAAAAACGCTATCTGGATACGCGGCAGCGTATCAGCCAAGTTCAAAAGCAAACAGAACTGGCGAGCAGCACCGTGTGTATCTTAACACGAACCATTTGGAGCTACTTTTGACCCCCTCATAACTCAAAAACTATTACACAGAAACATGTCAAATTTGGCTTATGTATTGAGACTAGCGAGATAAATATGTGCTCTAAATTTTATATACACACCTCAAACGGTTATTTAGATATTTACGTCCAAAAATCGTTATTTTTATCACTGACTCACCTATAATCAAAACTCTAACCCACTTCCAGATGACCTAGAAAGCTGAAATTTGGCATGTAGACAGGTAATCTGGTGAATACAAAGGAAAAAATCCGAAACTAGTATTTTTTTTAAATAAAACGTTGACAAACTTATATTTGCGTTCCCTATGCACTTATCCTGTATAAGATCTTGTATAAGATGAAGTACAAATATAAGTTTGTAATAGTTTTTATTCTGTTATATACCAATATTTCATCACACCTCTTGAAGTTCAGCTAGCGCCGCCAGCGTAGTAGCCATTCAATATTGAGGACTCGAGAGAACCAAGTTCGAACCCCAGATTACCCAAATACTTTTTTGTCCTCGCGTGAAATAAATTACAAGCTTGCGCCATCTAGCACGATATCCATATTATTATTTATTAATATTAATATAAATTATAAAGTTATTGAAATTTTTACTTTTTTGCATTCACAATCCAATTTTTATTATTGAAAAATGGAAAATGAAGAATTTGGACAAAATCGACCCTCATCTCACAACCAGCTCCGATGGGACTCGAACCCACGACCTTTCACTTAAAATAATTATTAATATTAATATAAATTATAAAGTTATTAAAATTTTTACTTTTTTGCATTCACAGTCCAATTTTTATTATTGAAAAATGGAAAATGAAGTATTTAGAAAAAACCGACCTTCATCTCACAACCATCTCCGATGGGACTCGAACCCACGACCTTTCGCTTTCCGGGCGACTGCTCTAACCACCTGAGCTACGGAGTCGTAATGATAAATGTGAAAGTGTGTTTGTTTGTTTGTCCTTCTTTCATGTCAAAACGGAGCATAGTACTTATAACCCGACCACCAGGGGGCGCAATCTTCATACATTCAAATGGGAACTAACGAGAAGCCAAAAAATGCGAAAGTTGCTATGTTCTCCCTGTAGGTGCACACTTTGCACATAAATAGTTCACTAAAGTCAACGATAGATGACTCCATATACACCCACCCACAGTATAGAAAACAAGAGAAAAATCCTTTTTTTCTTTACTATATTGTTGAAAGTTGATGAAAGAGTATAAACTTTATAGAGAGTAAAGTGTACTTATGGAAAATAATGTCAAATAATCTAAATTATACTTTTGTTTGTTAAATTTGTTATTTGCTATGTTCTGTTTCGTAAAGATCCGTAATTCCGTTAGCAATTACATAGTTTCGTAGTTTGTCCGGAAAGCTTTATCGCTTAACGAAACCAGAATCAAAACGCAAATGGAAATGCAATATCTGCTCAGGAACATTAAATACCTACTGCAACTTCGTCGAGCAAAACACCATAAACTATTACGACTAGGAAAAAGAAACTGTTGGAAATAGGAAAATCTGTTAAAAATGATATTTCTACGTCCACACCAAACACGAGCATAAAATTAGTTTCATTGTCAGTAGCTGATACACAAGGGCAAAGTAATATAACTGACCAAATAAAATATACTGAAACATTTGGTATTAATTTTATTATGAATAAGTACCTACTAATAATTTCTCTACAAAAAGTAATGATATCTCATCAAAAACATAAAATATGTGAAGTGAGAGCCAACTTCAATATTAGGAAATATGCTTTGGTTGTTGACTTCAACGACAAAAGATGTGAGATCTAAATGTGTGCCAAGTTTAACGGTCAGTCCTGAAAATTTAGTACTTACATAAAATGTTTTATAACAACTTAAAATATAATTTCTTCTTATAACTTAGGATAATATATTGAAGCCTAAGGTCTGACTTGGCTAGTTTTCATATATGAATTATATATATATATTATAGCCTTCGCAAGCTCTAAAGCCGAAGTTCTTATTGTATTCTTCCGAAAATTTGGCTTGCTGGTAGACTAACTAGAGATGAACATAGGGCTCTTCCATGACTGTTTCAGTAAGTACCTAATAATAATTCGTATACAAGAACTAGCCAAGTCAGACCTTAGGCTTCAATATATTATCCTAAGTTATAAGAAGAAATTATATTTTAAGTTGTTATAAAACATTTTATGTAAGTACTAAATTTTCAGGACTGACCGTTAAACTTGGCACCCATTTAGATCTCACATCTTTTGTCGTTGAAGTCAACAACCAAGGCATATTTCCTAATATTGAAGTTGGCTCTCACTTCACATATTTTATGTTTTTGATGAGATTAGACTACTACATCCTACTAGTCCTACTAATATTATAAATGTGAAAGTTTAGATGTTTGGATGTTTGGATGTTTGGATGTTTGGATGTTTGGATGTTTGTTACTCAATCACGCCAAAACGGCTGAACGGATTTGGCTGAAATTTGGGACACAGATACTTTGTAGCCTGGAGAGGAACATAGGCTACTTTTTATCCCGGAAAAATACCACATTCCCGCGGGATAACGTCCTGTAGTCCACGCGGGCGAAGCCGCGGGCGGAAAGCTAGTATTTCAATAAATTACTTCCACGGGAGCAGATTAGTTAATGTTTTTTCATGACTCATATTCTGAAAGTAACTCCTAACTTGCCTAAAATGCGGGTTGAAAGTGGAATTTGGCGGCCCTAGGGCCGATAAGAAATTTAAAAAAGGAATAGGAGGGGAATGTCAAAATCTGTAATAGCATCTACACACGTTCCGATCCGACAGACGATTTGGTCTGCTCCCAGAACAAATCTGCGCTACACACGTTCCGATTTGGTCTGGGAGCAGACCGAATCGGATCGGAGGTCGGATAGGAACGTGTGTAGAGTCTTATCTCTTTGGACATTTATTTACCAAAGGTATACAGGCAAAGGCACATAAGTCTATACAACCATGTTTTGCTATTATATAAAATAAATAATATCGTAGTATTATTATTTTAATAAGGTCAATGTGGGGAAGTCCGTCTAGGAGGTAAGTCCGTCTAGCGCCAATAACTTCCATTTTTGAATGACTAGCTTCTTATGCCTCGGTCGGTAAAACAGTATTACGGAGCTAGTTCGAACTGAGAATCATAGACGTCGCTAACGGTCATTCTCAGCATTAGGTGTTCTTCGCATAATTACCGTTACCATTTTTATTTCTCGCTAATTTCTCTTAAACACATTAAAATATGAAACACATTAAAGATATGAATTCAGTATTTAAAGCGGCATTAGATTATTAAAAGCGGTTTTCAAGTTATTGAGATTTAAAAAAGTTATGAGTACGGTAATTAGATAAGTCTAATACTTAATGTAACGGTAATTAGAAAAGATCAATAAATCTATGTAAAATTAAGAAATTAAATAATATTATGCATCTAATGACACAACCCATATAGGAAAAATGTGATAGTAAAAATAAGTAAGGCGGGATTCGAAGCCGCGCCTCCGGAACTTTTTATCTATACTTACAGAATTGCATTGTGAATGCATACAAATAATTTAAAATCTCGATACCTACAATACTTGTTTTTACAAATTATATTAATAATTATTGTTCAAGTAAATGGCATTAGACATGAGCAATTCTCATAAAAAATAACATTTTTGTTTGTAATTTTTATTGTTTTTGTGTTAAATCGGTTATAATGATCGATTTTAAACAAAAATTTAATAAATAAAACACTTTCACGACGTTTCGGCATCTTTCCAGGGGCCGTGGTCACGGCCCCTAGAACGGTGTCGAAACGTCGGATAAACCAAAAAACCAATTAAAACAACTAAAAATTTAACCAAGTTGTTGAATAAATCGCGTGAAAAAATCCGTGAAAGTGTTTTATTTATAAAAAAATGTAAAAACAGTCCCAAAAGTAACAAAATTGTTTTGTACTTAATTGCCTTACTTTCGTAATAAAAAGAAACATGGGTTTCTACAAGTTTTTCAGACAAATTCGTTATATTTTAAATTTATTTACAGACTACTGACAAAGATAGTCTTCGTTTTTTTTCAAGGTGGTTTTTACAAAAGAATTTTGTGAAAATACTATTTTAGTGTTTTTTTTGAGCGCAGCGAGTATTCCGAATCACTAAAACGACTTGGTGGTGGTGGTGTCAAAGTTTCAATAGGATCTCTTAAGGCCTCTACACACCAAACCAGCCGGCTTTACCCGACGGTTGCTTTGCGACGATTATATATGTAAACAAGACCGGTGGCGTAACCCGCCGGGTAAAACCGCCGGCCCGGACAGTAAGTGAATCTAGATCTACGACCACTTGTCCCTAAATTTTCCTTTTCCTTTTGTCTTGTATAGTAATCTCTGCAATTTTCCCTATTCCTTTTTTGAGTCTTCTTCCTCCTGCCTAGGAGTTTCTTATCTATTTTTTCTTTTATTATAACTTTCTTTCTCTTGTTCCTCTGATTGTTGGTACAAAACAGGGTAATTTTTATTCTATCTCGACGTTTTCGTGCTGCGAGCCTTCTAATCTTTTTTATTTCTTCTTGGTTTTCTTTGGTTATCCCATCCAACAAAATTAAAATCAATAATCAGTAGAAAACATCGATCTCTAGCAAGGTTTGAATTAAAGGAACGAATTAATTTTATTTAAACAAAAACCTAGGCAGGTTTTTGTTTAAATAAAATTTATTCGTAAGCATAAAATTAATAAGCATAAATCAAATAATTATATAATATTTCACGATATTATTATATAACTATGTGGAAATCGTTACTAATATTGTATCGAACGCTTGTTTTTCTATTTGTTTGACGTTACAGCTAAACCACTGAACCGATTTTAATGAAATTTGATATATAGATAACTTGAACTCTAGAGAAGGACAATGTTACTTTCTATTCTTGGAATTTAAGGTCACCCAACGAGCAATGGAGAGAGCGATGCTTGGTATTTCCCTGCTCGATCGAATCAGAAATGATGATATCCGCAGGAGAACTAAAACGACCGACATCGGTCGAAGGATTGCTCAGTTGAAGTTGCAGTGGGCGGGACACATAGCGCGGAGAACCGATGGCCGTTGGGGCAGAAAGGTTCTCGAATGGCGACCGCGAACCGGACGACGTTCCGTGGGCAGGCCCCCTACAAGGTAGACCGACGATCTGGTCAAGGTCGCGGGAAGCCGCTGGATGCGGGCAGCGCAGGACCGATCGTTGTGGAGATCCTTGGGGGAGGCCTATACCCAGCAGTGGGCGTCGTACGGCTGAAATGATGATGATGATGATGATTCTTGGAAAACCTCTGGTTTTATTGTCTGGGTTTATTTCAGGCATAAATAGTTGGCAATAATTTCATACAACGGTAATTAGAAACATATGGTAATTAGTATACGGTAAATAGAAAAACACAGATTTTCTTAAATATTTCTAAAACCTACAGAGTATGCAAATACTAGTTTACTACAATGTATGGATGTCAAAGTACTGTCTCTATTTAAAAAGCAACTGGGAACTTAGCTTAACCAATCTAGTATAAAAATAAGTAAACGGCAATTAGAAAAGTTTTAAACCAAGGATACGGTAATTATACACTTACGTGCTTCATTGGGGATAAACCTACATAACAGTCGTGCACCTGCTGATGGGCCGCGACACGAACAGAGGGGCTCACGGCACGTACAGTAGTGATGTGCCAAATATTGTTTTTCAGGGATGTGTGTCCAGGAATAGAAAACGTCACGGTAATTATAACTTTAGATCGGACATGCGGTTATTAATTAATAATTATTTACATAATGATTCTATTGAATGGATATTTTGTTATGTGATACACATTACCCTTTACTGTTTAAAATGTTGAATGAAGCAAATGAATTCCGTCCGTTATGAAAATTAATGGCAAGTTTTTACATTAAGTTGGTTTGCGGACGCGTCACGGTGATTAGAGAACAGAGGTTTATGAAATTAATTTAGCAAGACAACTATTAAACAGAGGCCTATGTTTTTGTTTACAGCTAAATACGGACGCTAACTAATATATAAAAAAATTAAAGCTCTTGAATTTTTACAATATTACGGATATATTAGCCCGGACACGTAAAAACTGTCTATTCGGAGAATGGCCGCTAACATCATTAGGTTGAAAGAAATTGGTAGGCCATTTTTTTTCGAGTTTTGTACTTGAAGCTGGAGTGTAACGTCTCTTCAAAAAACTAAAAAAAAGTAGAAAATCAATGGAGTTCTTGGAGTTTCTTTGATTACGCAAGTCATTTAGTGATCAATATACTTATTTCTGGTGATGAATTCATTTATAGCGCTTGAGTTTCGTAATTATTACCTGCAACAAATTACTAACCACAAAATGTAATAGTTGGGAAGTCCGTCTGGCATACGTAAGGCAAGTCCGTCATATGACGGTCTTGCCTCAATTGCAGATATTGTCAACCTTTTCAGCTGCATGTATTTTACCTGCATGATAAAGCCGTGATATAGATAAACCCCTGGGGATATAATTATGTACCGTAAGATAGTAATGAATCGCTTTCGTATATCTACCTTGTTAAGAATATAAAAATTGAATTAGAAAATAAAAATTTATGTTTTACTAGGAAATTGGCAACATACAATTTTATTAAAACGCTAGTTTAACGTCACTGCTAGAAACTGTTTTCATACATATTGCCTCACAAGTTATGGATATAGTGCTAGTAGACGGACTTACCCTAAACTGCACGGGAAGTCCGTCTACACGCCGTGTTTTAAAAAATATCATATAAATCTAAAGATAATTGCAATTCATACTATTTTAAGACCAATATAGGTAAATAAATAAATTACCTATAATTTCCGACGACACAAGTCACTTTAAAAAGCGTATCTCGATTCAATAAGTTCAGTTGAACTTAAATTTTAGAAAAGTATGCCGGACTTCCCCACATTGACCTTATCTAAAACATTGTTTTTTTTTAAGAATGCGTTTTTAGAAACAGATTAAACCAAATAAGTTATTTGTAACAAAAAATCAGGCTATTAATTTCATGGAATTGCATAGAGTACGGGTCAAACACCAAACAAGACTGTATGGACTTAGTTTCCCTTGCCTTCCTTAAAACAGAAAAAATGAACAAAAAAGTTATAGTCTTTCGAAAATTCCGCGGCCATAGGAAAAATATTTTTTAGATTATTTCTGTTTATTTTTACTTTCCTCATATTCAAAATGAAAAGTAGAGTGTTTACTTCGGGCGTATGGACCCATAACAGTCTCGAACTATCGGCGCCCTCACTTCGTTCGTGCGCCAAAACACTCGACTGTTATGGGTGCCATACATCCCTTGCTAAACAATCTACTATTTTACTTTTAAGTTTAATAGTAGATTATACATCTGTTTTATGTCACGGGCGCGATATTGAATTCTGAGCAAATGAGGGACTGCAGATTTAACTCCCGAGCGTAGCGAGGGTGTTACGAGTTGATTTCTGAGCGAATCGAGGGAAATAAAACGGAGTCCTGAGTGCAGCGAGGGATTCAAGCTCGCGCCCGTGACATCAAAGAGTGCTTTATCCCATCGGTGTATAGTATAATATACTATTAAAATTCTAATACGTAGTCTAATACCATTTTTTGTAAATAAGAAATATAGTGGAAAAACGAAAAGACGAAAACAGCTTTATTCCAAAGGAACGATACTCTACTTTTCTCACCTTTAGCGAGACAATAAAAAGCAAGGTTACTTACTAGAAACAACGTTTAATTAAAACTTCAGTACCTAACTAATTAAAAAAAAAAGTACAAATTCACTTACACTTTCGTCACGCGACATTTTTATTCAAATTATAATGTTTCAACTTCAAACTCCTGCTAAAACTGCAGCGATTTGCAAAACTCGCGGCTTTTGTTTTATTTCTTTGTTTTGCGTATATGGCTTGTAGTGGCCAGTTCGATTTTCAAATAAATTATTTTTGGTGTAAGTAGGTCTCTATGGAACCATTTTTCATACGAACTAAAATCTCATTCAAAATCAGGGGGCCGATTCTCAGGCAATCGAGAAAAGTTCACATTTATAGCTCGAAATTCAAATATAACACAGTTTTTGTATTGGCAGAATTTCACAATCGAAAAAGTTCGATCGAAAACCAGTCGAACGCTACGAGTGGTAAAAACCAATAGATGTTCGTATACGAACTTAGCTGTCAAAATGAATTTGTTGACATGTGAGACAGCTTAGTTTGTTTGAAACGTTCTAACTTTTCAATAGAAACCACAAACAAAATGTTCGACATACGAATTACCACACTGAAAAAGTTCGAATGCCTGAGAATCGGGCCCCAGGGGGCCGATTCTCAGGTAATCGAGAAAAGTTCACATTTATAAGCTCGAAATTCAAATATAACACAGTTTCTGTATTGTCAGAATTTAACACAAACGAAAAAGTTCGATCGAAAACCAGTCGAACGCTACGAGTGGTAAAAACCAATAGATGTTCGTATACGAACTTAGCTGTCAAAATCAATTTGTTGACATGTGGGACAGCTTAGTTTGTTTGAAACGTTCTAGCTTCCACAAACAAAATGTTCGTCATACGAATTACCACACTGAAAAAGTTCGAATGCCTGGCGATTCTCAGGCTCAAGTTCGTATACGAACATCTATTGGTTTTTACCATTCGTAGCGTTCGACTGGTTTTCGATCGAACTTTTTCGATTGTGAATTTCTGACAATACAAAAACTGTGTTATATTTGAATTTCGAGCTATAAATGTGAACTTTTCTTGATTGCCTGAGAATCGGGCCCCTGGGGCCTTTCGATCTTTTTCAGTGTGGTAATTTGTATGTCGAACATTTTGTCTGTGGTTTCTATTGAAAATGATTGAAAAGTTAGAACGTTTCAAACAAACTAAACTGTCCCACACATGAAGCTCGACTTAATACTGAGGTAACTGGAGAGTGCAGTACTAACACTTTTTTGTCTCCAAAAATTACACAGTGGCTGTCTTCCGTCTCACCTACACTTTAAAAAAATACGTATGGTCATATGAGACAACTGACAGCTACTACATACATAAATGTCAAATTTGCTGGGGACACTTTTTTATTCAGGGTGAGAACTCCAGTTACCTCAGTCATGGTCCCACATCTCAACAAATTCATTTTGACAGCTAAGTTCGTATACGAACATCGATTGGTCTGTACCACTCGTAGCGTTCGACTGCTTTTTGATCGAACTTTTTCAATTGTGAAATTCTCACAATACACAAACTGTGTTATATTTCAATTTCGAGCTTATAAAAGTGAACTTTTTTCGATTGCCTGAGAATCGGCCCCCTGATATGATGTGTAGGTATCTAGTTTAGTGTAATTATTAATTTATTGAAGCACCAAAAGTAAACGGGTGTAGAGAGAAAAAGTAAACCTATCACAAAAATTAATAATGATGTAAATCTTCGATAAGTTTAGCGGAGGCTGAAGTTTATACAAAGATAAACAATAACGTTGATCCCGTCAACCTAAGCCGGGTTCATTCCATCGGTCAGGTAATAAATACCAGCGAAGCAGAACTAACGTCCGCCGCGAGGGCTCTCACAGTTCAGCGCATTTTCTCCAATTTTCCAGCGTCATAATCCCACAGCCGACCGAATCCCTACACATCAAAGCTTTTAAACCATACAAAAGCCACAAAAGCCTTTGAGTGGTTAACCACTTACGGTAGAAATCACGTTATCATATTATTATAAAACGTTTCTTTACTGACTCCGTAGCAAAAACGACTTAAGTGGAGTATCTATCTGACTAAAAGTGGTAAAAAAACAACATTTGCTACTGGTGCTAATTGTTAGTGGTTATTATAGGAATACTAGCTTTGTGCCCGCGGCTTCGACCGCATGGACTATACGACGTTATCCCGCGGGAATGTGATATTTTTCCGGGATAAAAGTAGCCTATGTTCCTCTCCAGGCTACAAAGTATCTGTGTCCCAAATTTCAGCCAAATCCGTTCAGCCGTTTTGGCGTGATTGAGTAACATACATCCAAACATCTAAACATCCAAACATCTAAACTTTCACATTTATAATATTAGTAGGATTATATAGGTAGTAGGAAAGTAAAATTAAGTAGGATTAGTTGGATAGGGCGGGAGACCCCTTTGTGGTCACACTTTATTATGGACTTTTTTCACTTTAAATTCCTTGGTGCTATGGTCTTAGGTACAGACAAAAACTATATCTTAGATTATAGAGAGTTTCTTTAAAGGTACATCTTCCAAATTTAAAAAATATAGTTTTTTTTATATAAGCTCAAAATGTGTGATAGGTGCTATGGTGATACGGTTTTGGCCACTTATTGATAACTGAACTTTTGTAATTAAAGCGAAAAATCAAAACTAAATCCAGGTTAAATCAATTTATTTCAACATGCTAGAAACCAATCAATCGCAATACAATATTTAATAGTAATAAACAGAGGTTTATAATAACTTTCATCGTTATATAAAAAAGTTATACAAGGTTTTTAGGGGCACCGTTGCAAAAACTTTAACCATGGCTTCATCAGGCCATCGTGCTGAACAACGCACAGCAAGATTTTTGTCGGAAATGAAAAAAAAATTTCGACTCTCCATACAAAATGTCCTGTTTAGTTGCTAAATTTGTATGAAAAGTCGATTATTTTTTTCATTTCCGACGAAAAATTCTTGCTGTACGTTGTTCAGCATGATGGTCTGAAGCCATGGTTAAAGTTTTTGCAAAAGTGCCCCTAACACCCTGTATAACAGAAAATGGCGTTTATTGATAATAAAATCGTATTACAAAAGGAATTTAAACGATTGTTATTGTTAGGTACCTTAAAATGCCTTCTTATAATTTGCCAGTGGCAAAAATAACGAGAAGTTATTAAGTTAATTTTATAAGTAGCAAAATGTGGCCAACCCGGGGCAATGGCTAAGAATATATACACTTGGCAATGGCAAAAACCGGGGCGTCTGCCCTGTATATTATTATAGTGAATGAATGGTGATTCTTAATACATGAGTAGGTAATCACTTAATTTATTATCACTTTTATTCGAATATAGGTAGGTACTTACCCGAAAAAGTTATAAATTTTGATGACCAACGTAAGTAGGTACGAGTATATGCAATGTAAATGCTATCGCTAAATAGAGTCGGAAAACAAACTTGGCAGCCAACCAATGAACTAATGAAACAATTTGCACTGCAGACACTTAAAACGACACCCAATAATTACAACACTTTAGAAACATTATTTGGCAATAAATCTATTCAAAAGAATGTAGTATAATTTGAGCGAAAGTTTGCCAGTGCAAAATAAATGGCCTATAAGAATTCATTTTAAATAAAATTATTATAGGTTTATACTGTTATGTATTTATTTTCATGTTTTTAATAATCGCAGCATTTTGTGTAAATTTCGCAAAAGAAGTATTTAGTTATTAGACTCGTAGTGTATTAAATTTAAGAATGTATTAAATGTTTTTGCATTGTCGTGAAATGTTCCTCAGTAGGTAGGGCAGAGGTACCCTTTGTGGCCACTTTAAGGATTTTTTGACTTTTAAGCACTAAGTACTAAATGGTCTTAGGTATTTTGGACACAAATTATATCTTATATTATAGATAATTTATCAACCTTTAAAGGTTCATTTTTCAAATTCAAAAAAGGGAAGCTTTTTGTATATTACACATAATGTGTGAGAGGTGCCAAATGTACCGGTTTTGGCCACTTATTGATAGTTAAACTTTTGTAAGTATAACGAATAATCAAAACCAAACCCAGGTTAAATTAATATGTTCTAATGCGCTAGAAACCAATCAATTGCAAAACAACAATTTAATTGTAAAAAGCAAATGTTTATTAAGTATTTCATCCAAAACCTTAAATATTTCAACCAAAATTTTTTTTAAACAAAATGCAATTTATTGAAAAAAAATCGTATGACAAGGAATTTTAACGGTTGTTTATGGGTAAGGCCGCCAAATAATGCTGATTTGCTAGACGACGTGGCGTCCAGCAACTTTTTGGTAAAAATATTTAAAACTATCAAATTTTATAGCTTTCCTCTTAAAAAAGGATCATTTATATAAGTGTCTAAATACGCAGACGACTGTAAAACTACTTCTTTTCATTTAATAAAAATATTTTTTAAACGGGAATACGCAATTGCTAGAACAAATAAAAGTGTCCCAAATGATCCCCCATACACAATCGGTATTAATATTAAATTTCTGTTCATTCCACTGGCAATTAAAATATTTTCTTTGAAGAACCACCTATTTTAGACATTGTTTATTTACTTTACTACAGTTTAGCAATTAAAATAATAATCATTTTTATATTAATAATATTGTCCTTGTATTTTATGCTTTTATGTTACCGATTTTAAGTTACCATTATCTTGTATAACACGAAGTAATTGAGCAGTAGAATCCGTTTTTAATAATTGGCAACACCAGTACCTTGCTTGTTTATGGTATGACAATTACCTGTCGGCCATTATTGAGGTGCTACTTGAGTTTGTTTGCCCCAGATCGTGCTTACGTTCGCCGCAAAAAAAGTGGTATGTGATTTTAAGGTAATATTTGTATCGTTTTGCTTTAATCGGCAGATTATTCGATAAATATAATCTATAAATTAGAGTTTTAAGTTATAAAAATTGATAAATTATTCATTATAGTGTCATAGATTGAGCGTCTTTTGAAAAGAGAAAGGTTTTATGTTACTTTTAAGTTACTTTTATGTTACTATTGTTGTTTATATTTAAGTTACGTAACATAAAAGTGATGTTAAGCCTAATGCACATTTGGGACTGTAAAATAAAGCATTAATTAAATTGCAGTGAATTAACGCACCGCAGATTTATATTGATTGTTTCTTAAATTAAATCTTATTAAAGTGATTACTGATTTTAAAAGTTGATTTTTTATTCCCCATAGCACAAGTAACTTTTTGTAAAATTATGTACCTATTAAGAATTATTGATAGTGATATTATAGTTTTTCATATGACAGATGCATCTCACTCCCGCTCAAAAACAAAAAAGTTAGGGAGGAAATACAAAGAGGGAATCCTGAAAAATATACAAAACAGGATAAAGAAGAGAAAAAGCAAAAATGGCGAGATTTAACTCAATAACAGTAAAAATATTTTATTGATTTTTAATTTAATTAGAGAAGAATTAAAATTTTTAGTGCGTTATTATTTTGTTTTTTACAAAAAAAAATAAAGGTTAAAAAAATAAAACGAGTTTTACTGAAGTTAGTAACATAATTATTAATTTTTCGAAAAAAAAAATGAATATGTCCTATTGTAGACATCCCCTTTGAAACTTTTGTGTTACTTTTAAGTTACCCGGTAACTTATATTTTTAAGTTACTTTTATGTTATATCAGGCCAATTTGTCGGCCTTACCCTATTATTACCCTAAAATACCTTATTTTAATTGACTGTAGCAAAAATGGCGAAAAGTTGTTTAGAAAACTTTTAGAGCAAAAAGTGGCCAAAAGCGGGGCTTCTGCCCTTCTTGTTTCGTAGCCAAAAGTACCTATGTAGTTCAGAATAATACCAAGCCTAAATAATAAAACCTCGAGCTCCGCATATATAACTTTATGATGAATAGCCGTGATGTTCATTTGTCTATCCTATGTTATCTTTGTTACTTTATTTATGCCGCGCTCATATCATTTTTCACAGTGAAAGAGGCTTGTAAGGAATCGTCTACAACCTTGAATGAGGATCAGAAGCCCTGATCACGCACAATTGTGATGACCACATCTACTGTGTTCCACAGTTTATTGAAACGAAGGTTTCTCATGCAAAATTAAGTAAATTAGCTAGTCCTACCTTACTAGAAAATAGTGTCCGTAATCCAGGGGGGCTGAACGTTGTCTCGCCGGCGCGCGCCTGGCAAAACTATCTCCACACAACCCCCGATGGGAAACTCTTACAGCTAACACCCTTATAACCTACACAATGCCCTAATAGGCAGCTAAAACTTCCCGGCGCTTTTCAAAGCGAACACACACGGGTCACAAGTCCGTACCCGGACCGGGCGCTCCTAGGTGTGCAAAACGAAATCACGGTCACAATACGGGTAGGTAACTGGCGCGGCACGTCGCTACAGAAACACACGAACTTGCCTCACGGCTGCTTACGGCCAACTGAGCGCGAGTTGCGCGGACGGTGGTTGGCGGCGCACCCACGAATGAACGTGAATGAATGAATCACGCGCGGCGTGAACATCCCCCCGTCCCGGACAGTAGCAAACTGTCCGCCAACTCAATCTAAGGGCAGGCGAGAGAGGGTAGCGATCGCTCGCTTCAAAACAGAGTCCCCCACCAGGACCTCGGCAAACCTGGGCACACCATCCGACCCCGGATGAAGCTGAACAATGCGTCCTAAACGCCAGCGGAGGGGCGGCAGGTTTGGATCCTTTACCAACACGAGGTCTCCAGTCTTGGGTGGGGTCGTCCTATCCGACCACTTAACGCGTTGCTGCAAAATGTGCAAATACTCCGGATGCCAACGGCGCCAAAAACTCTGCGTAAGCTGCTGGAGCAATTCAAATCGCGAGAGCCGTCCGGAGGGCACTTCGGAATAAGGATATTCCGGCAAGGCGTTAAGCGGTCTGCCAATCAAAAAATGGCCCGGCGTAAGGGCCTCTAAATCATTCGCGTCCGAAGACAACGGACACAACGGACGCGAGTTGAGGACCGCCTCAACCTTACAAAATACGGTCGCGAGTTCCTCAAACGTGAGGACCGTCTCCCCAATAACGCGACGAAGGTGAGTTTTAGCGGCCTTTACAGTTGCTTCAAAAATCCCTCCCCAGTGGGGGCAGGATGGCGGGGAGTACTGCCATCGTACCCCTCTGCGAGAGAGTGTGGATCCGATCTCAAAATTATTCCTATCCAAAAATTCACAAACTTCCTTTAAATACCTATCGGTGCCCTTGAAATTGGTTCCACAATCGGACCTTATTAACGACGGCATTCCGCGGCGAGACACAAAACGATTCAACGTGGCTACAAAGGCTTCTGTGGTGAGGGCACTAACCACCTCCAGGTGGACCGCTTTAGTGGCCAAACAAACAAATACACACAAGTAAGCCTTTTCCGTTCTAGCATTACGAAGCCGCGATGTCTTAACGGTAAATGGCCCCGCAAAATCCGTTCCAACTCCTGAGAAGGGCATCGATTCGTTCACTCGATCGGCAGGCAAATCACCCATCTGGGGCTGCATCGTATCGGCGCGCAAACGATAACACGGGAGACAACGAAAAATAACGGATCGGATTATTCTCCGCGCTGACAAAATCCAGAACTCTCGTTGGAGGAGCGCGGTCAAAGCATTACAACCGGCATGAGCATTCTTTACATGTCGGTCTGTAATCAACAGTCTAACTAACGGTCCATCCTTGGGGAGCAACAAAGGGTGGCGTGATCCGTACGGCAGGTTGGCATGTCTGAGCCCACCTCCGACACGCAGCAATCCGGTACTGTCCAAGAAGGGATTCAACCGCACCAAGGGTCCCTTCAACTTGGGCTTACTTGAGCGCAGGACTTTCAGCTCCGGTTCAAACTCTCGCTGTTGCGTCACTCGCAACCAATGCAACAGAGCGTCTTGCCGCTCTTGTGGGGCGAGGACCGGAGACAACGATTTCTCCTGAGGCTGGCGACAATTTCGCACAAAGCGCCTCATCCAAGCAGTCACGCCGAGCAACTTATCAAGAGAACTGTAGCGGTCTAACAAAAACTCCATCTGCGGAGCAGCCACCGTCTCCACGGCGTGAACACGCATGCCTAGGTCTGGGACTCTGGCCACAGCCGGGGTGGCAGGCCATGAGCGCTCAGGCCGTAACAACCATGATGGACTCCACCATAGGTGGTGGTCCACTAACTCAGGCGCCTCGCAGCCGCGGGAGGCACAATCTGCGGGGTTCAATTCGCCCGGTACGTGGCGCCAAATCAACGGGGCCTTTGAAGTCTGAATTTGTGAGACCCGGTTGGCCACAAAAACCTCAAGGGTGTGGACTGAACTCTTCAGCCAACAAAGGACGACCTGGCTGTCAGACCACGCAAATATCGACTCCAAGTCGACACCGTTTCCCAAGGTGTCGGCAACATGATTGAGTAGCCGTACTAAGAGAGTGGCGCCGGACAACTCCAACTTCGGAATGGTTAGCCTAGTCCGAAGGGGGGCGACCTTACTCTTGGCTGTAACTAAGTGTACGGCGACAACGCCTGCTGCATCCACCGTTCGGATGTAAACGGCTGCCGCGTATCCGCTTTCGGACGCGTCACAAAAGCCGTGCAGGGAGGCTTTAAACTTTCCCGAAGGCAGCATTTGCCTCGGTATACAAACCCGATTGACGTCGGGTAGGGATGACACGAACCTCACCCACTCTCGTAGGAGGCTACCAGAGAGGGGCTCATCCCATGACAATTCCGCAGCCCAGAGCTCCTGTAGGAAGCACTTCATCGAAAACACTACAGGGCTGAGCCAACCGTTCGGATCAAAGGTACGGGCTACAGTAGACAGCACCGTGCGTTTAGTCCAGACCTTTGGGTCTGGCAGTTCCAATCTATATGTGAACAAATCCGGGACTGGTCAATACTGGACTCCCAAAACAGACAGCATGTCTGGAGTCTCCGGATTTTCAAAGAGGAGCGGCTCTTGCTGGTGGTCCTTAGGCAAATCTGCCAATAGGTCCGGTGAGTTAGACAGCCACTTCCGCAACTCATAGCCACCAGCCCTCAAGAGCGCAATCAGCTCATCACGTAAGACGAGAGCCTCATCTAAGCTCGAGGCCCCCGTGCAGATATCGTCGACAAATAAGGCCCCCCCCTCAATAAGAGCAGATGCCCGGGGATAGCGTAGCCGTTCGCGCTCTGCGAGCTCCAAAAGCGAACGGATCGCCACAAAGGGGCTCGACCGCAAACCATAAGTGTTGGTGTTCAGCTCGTAAGCCAACATCGGATCCTGGGGATCCTCACGCCAAAGGATGAGCTGGTATCGTCTATCCTCCGGGTGAATCACGGTCTGTCTGAACATCATGCGGATATCGGCCACAAAGACGACAGCGTGCCGGCGGAAGTTGGTCAAAACATCACAGACATCGTGATGCAACTTCGGCCCCGCATGCAGACACTGATTCAATGACACTCCGGTTGACGTGGGCGCTGAACCATCAAGGACCACGCGGATCTTCCCATTGGAAGTCTTCAAAACAGCGTGGTGTGGCAGGAAGTAATGTTCCACATTACGCCAGTCCAACTGCGAGATGGACATGTGCCCAAGGTCCAAATACTCCCGCATGAAGTCTATATACTTCTCCTTGAATGCGGGATCCCTGGCCATCCTACGCTCCATGGACAACAATCTCTTCTCGGCCATCGGCCGGGAGCTCCCTAAAGGAGGGCGAACCGCCAAGAAGGGCAAGCGGGTAATCAAGCGACCCGAGAGGAGGCGCCCAGTGTTGTTCTGGTAGAACAATTCGCACTCCTCGGCTAACGGATCCAACCGCTTGGCAGTGGGGGGTTCCTCCACCTCCCAAAACTTTTGGAGAACGTCGGACAAAGTAGAACCGACAATGGTCTGGCGGTCTACCGACGGGGTCTCTGGTGTCTGTGGTACCTTTCCCATCACCACATGACCCAGCGACGAGGACAAGGCGACAAGATCGGCTGTCTGCAAAACTCGCTTGCTTCCACACAGTACACGACCGAGGACATCCGCACCAATCAACAAGTGTATTGGGCCCGGTCGGTGGAAGGAAGGATCAGCCAAAGCCATTCCAGACGTCAGCTCAATCGTGGATGGCGGCACTCGCACTTGCGGGAGTGGTCCAACCACCTTATCAAATACTATCGCCGAAGCACCGATCTTCGGCCTTGGCGCGAAGTGGGGGGAGAAGGAGAACTCAACTCGACCAATCGGATCAGGGATCCGCGAGTCTCCCACCCCCCGTACCGCTTCGTGATGCGGCACAAGCAAAAGACCCAGCTGTCGGACAAGCCACCTGGACATTATGCACCCCTGGGCACCTGAGTCCAAAAGGGCACGCACCGTTACAACATTGCCCTTAGGTCCCCAAACATTCACGGAGGCTGTTGGCAACAGCACAAGCTCCGGAGGGGTGGTTGGGTCCGACAGGGGCGCCATTAAAAATTTTGGGGGGGTACTTGTCCCCCTCGCGCCTGAGTCGGCGCGCCAAATGTGGGACGCTCGTACCGGGCGAGCGGGTCCCAATCGGGTACATACTGGCCCCGACCAACAGCACTCCTAGGTGCAGGGTAATACCCGTGTGGGGCGTGCCTCGGTACATAGTACCCCAATCGAGGCCTCTCCATTAGGGGGGGGGAGTAGCAAATAGGGCCCGTGCCCATCGCCACCGTGGCGTACTCTTGTGGTACCCCCCTACCCCCGCCCGTGGCGGGGGCGTCTCTCCTATAGTTCCCCCTCTCCGGGGGGGACTGAACGGGGGGGCTAAGCCCCGCCGAATCTCTAGGGGACCGGTTCCGGGCTGCCGGGCCCCCGCCCGTGCGCGAGGAATTCGAACCCCGGTCGCTCCCGGCGTCCTTGCGGTCCAAACAAAGGTGTTCGGAAAAGATCGACGTTTCTGAACGCAACTCTAATGTCACGTCAAATTGACATTAGCTGTCACTTGAAGTTGACAGCGAGACTTGATTGGAATTCTTCTTAGAAAATGTCGGAATAATTTTGCTGAATTTGTTAAAGGTCGCTCGCGTTGAATGTGCCTGGCATATCGAGTTTGAATCCATCTAAAATTATCTATGTGATCCCGTTTTGTACGACCAAGGTTTTGATGCCATCTCTGGAGTGGCCGGTCGCGGATGCTTTGAAAGATAACCTTTTCTACCACACGCGCTTGTTGTTGGGACTGTAAATCATAATAAAAGAGGCTCCCCCGTGTGTGTCTTTGTGTATCTATTGTTGAAACGCCCAGTGTCTTGTGAACGCTGTTATTTGTGTTGTGAGTGAGGTCACTAATTGGTAAGGTCTGCAGAAGAAGAAGATACCTGGGGCGCGCGCCCCGTCTCGCCGCAGCCGAGGAGATTTTCGACACCACAGAACCGTATGTGAAATCACCTTACTTAACATTCTCTCCACTGTGTATCGCAGTCCTATTGTTCAGTTACATCCCGGCTGAAACTAAGATTTGTCCGGAGTCTATACTCATGATAGCCTTCCACTGCGCCAATGCTGACTCCGCGGTCTAGGCAGGGGTGTACTGAACATTTCTTGGTAGCCAAGAGCGTAGCTTGAAGGCCTGAGAGGCCCACGCCAAAACTTTGTATTAATCAGTGCCGTTTGATGACCCAGTCTGGTCCGGACTAGATTAATTTGTACTTGTAAATGGTAATTAACTTGCATTTGAAAAGTAAAGGGCATTCCTTTGTTATTGGTTCCATGTCTTGTAATTAATTGTCATGTATTGAAGTTCCAAAATGTAAACAGATACCTTTCTTTGTTCATAATAATTATTATTTAGTTTTGTCAGCAAACTTGAGTTGTGAATATTGACAAGTTTGTTGCTAAAATAATAGCTAATAAAAGGTCAGCTAATAAGTTTGCACTCAATACTTAGTGAAACTTAAATGATTTGGGACATTGTTTACACATTGAAACTCATTGAAACTTGTGCTTTGAAATAATTGAAATTAACTTGTTGTTGTGTAACAGTATGTTGTGTTGATATCCAAGTGAATTTCAATAGTCAGTGAGTTTTGTTGTTTTCTGATAACCTCCAGATATTTAAGAGCATTGACGCGGTCGAACGCCGTTTTGCCTCAAAATAGGCAGTTTTGAACGAGATATTTTCTATGAAAACGTAATCTTAGAAACATGTTAATTTCAAATTATTGTAAACAGTATCTTTGTCTAAAAAGTTAGTAAAAAACATTTTTCTTTTTATAGAGTATTTGTGAATACTGTCAATTTTCCCGAACAGTGTTTTATAAACTTCACTTTTAACATCAATTTTGAAGCTCTAATTTTTTAATACCATTGAACAAAATAGGAAACAAAAATTTCTATGTATATTTACATATCATTACGCAAATAGTTAGTAAGGAAATTAGTTTAATTTGTGATTATTTTCATACGAAATTAAAATCCAAACAAAGTGAAAGTATAAAGAAATCACTGGTGGTAAACATGCAACATTTATCAATAAATTACTTTATTTTACAAAAACTTATAGTCTAACGTAAAATAAGAACATATTATCTAAAGTTTGAATACAAAAAACCTTTATAATGATGCATAATTTATTTTATATATTTTTTTTTAAAGTGCTATAAAACACTCTGCGCAAAACATTTCAAATTAGTCCGCCGCTAGGCTCTTCAGAGGGAGGACGTATCGCTCGGTGCTCTGCCGTCTGCCGTTCGCTGACCTTTGCAGTGTGCTGCGTGGTGTGGTATAGTTTATAGTGCAACCGACACGTCTTAGTACTTTCGTCTTAGTACACTCATTAGATAGGTAATTGAAAATTGTTTACTTCTATGATCATTAGTTCACTCACACACCTAATTGCATTTATCATAATTGAATACGTATTTGTAATAGAAACTGACCCTGAAAATGATCTAACAAATAGTAATTTGTAAGGTCATTTTTTAATTTGACGACTCTGTATGAAGTAAATCAGGAGGAAAAAAATTAACCTTGACGAGTTTCTTGCCGGTACTTCTTCAAGGTCTCCTGTTCTAGGGTTTGCGAACCCATGGCGTAAATGACTGAATTATCCAAATGGGATGTTGACCTTCAAAACGGTGTATAAGCACATGAGTACTATCAGAGTGTTGACTTCATAGAGCGTGCAAAATTTTGGTAGGGTTGTTACAAGAAGTTAAAATTGTTAGCTTTCTATTAGGTACCTATTATGAAATATTTATTTACAAATTACTTACTCTAATGTTTCTCTTTATACATTTTATTTTTATAATTATATTTTTTTGGTACTATTTTAATAGAAAACAGCGACGCAATATCAAAAATATAAAAAAAATCCAAGATAGCGGCCAACTTTTTTGTCTGTTGGCCGATTTCGATGAAACTCGATTTCTAGTACTATTTTGACAAGAAAACAGTAACGCAATGTAAAAAATATAAAAAAACCCAAGATGGCGGCCAACTTTTTTGATTGTGGGCCGATTTCGATGAAACTCGGTTTTTGGTACTATTTTGACAAAAAAAATAGCAACGCAATGTCAAAAATGTAAAAAATCTAAGATGGCGCCCAATTTTTTTGTTTGTTGGCCGGTTTCGATGAAACTCGATTTCTAGTACTATTTTGACAAGAAAACAGCAAAGCAGTGTTAAAAATACTAATAAATTCAAGATGGCGGCCAACTTTTTTGTTTATTGGCCGATTTCGATGTAACTTAGTTTTTGGTACTATTTAGACAAGAAAATAGCAATGCAATATCAAAAATGTAAAAAAATTCAAGATGGCGCCCAAATTTTTTGTTTGTTGGCTGATTTCGATGAAACTCGATTTCTAGAACTATTTTGACAAGAAAACAGCAACGCAATGTAAAAAATATAAAAAAATCCAAGATGGCGGCTAACTTTTTTGATTGTGGGCCGATTTCGATGAAACTCGGTTTTTGGTACTATTTTGGCAAGAAAATAGCAACGCAATGTCAAAAACTTAAAAAAATCTAAGATGGCGCCCAAATTTTTGGTTTGTTGGCCGATTTCGATGAAACTCGATTTCTAGTACTATTTTGACAAGAAAATAGCAACGCAATGTCAAAAACTTGAAAAAATCCAAGATGGCGCCCAAATTTTTGGTTTGTTGGCCGATTTCGATGAAACTCGATTTCTGGTACTATTTTGACAAGAAAACGGAACTGCAATGTAAAAAATATTCAAAAAACCAAGATGGCGCCGAAATTTTTTGATTGTTGGCCGATTTTGATGAAACTCGATTTCTAGTACTATTTTGACATGAAAATAGCAACGCAATGTCAAAAATGTAAAAAAATCCAAGATGGCGCCCAATTTTTTTGTTTGTTGGCCGATTTCGATGAACCTCGATTTCTAGTACTATTTTGACAAGAAAACAGCAACGCTATGTAAAAAATATAAAAAAATCCAAGATGGCGGCCAACTTTTTAGTCTGTCGGCTGATTTTGATGAAGCTTGGTTTTTGGTACTATTCTGACAAGGAATTAGCAACGCAATGTTAAAAACATTAAATAATCCAAGATTAAAAACCAAGTTTTATCGAAATCGCCCCACAAACAAAAAAGTAGGCCGCCATTTAGGATTGTTGAATATTTTTAACATTGCGTTGCTGTTTTCTTGTCAAAATAGTACTAGAAATCGAGTTTCATCGAAATCGACCAACAAACAAAAAATTGGGCGCCATCTTAGATTTTTTTACATTTTTGACATTGCGTTGCTATTTTCTTGTCAAAATAGTACTAGAAATCGAGTTTCATCAAAATCGGCCAACAAAAAAAAATTTCGGCGCCATCTTGGTTTTTAATATTTTTTACATTGCAGTTCTATTTTCTTGTCAAAATAGTAATAGAAATCGAGTTTCATCGAAATCGGCCAACAAACCAAAAATTTGGGCGCCATCTTGGATTTTTTTACATTTTTGACATGGCGTTGCTATTTTCTTGTCAAAATAGTACTAGAAATCGAGTTTCATCGAAATGGGCCAACAAACCAAAAATTTGGGTGCCATCTTGGATTTTTTTAAGTTTTTGACATTGCGTTGCTATTTTCTTGCCAAAATATTACTAGAAATCGAGTTCCATCGAAATCGGCCAACAAACCAAAAATTTGGGTGCCATCTTGGATTTTTTTAAGTTTTTGACATTGCGTTGCTATTTTCTTGCCAAAATATTACCACAAACCGAGTTTCATCATTTCATCAAAATCGCCCTACAATCAAAAAAGTTGGCCGCCATCTTGGATTTTTAATAAAGATTGGTTAAATTCAAAATATATTTCTCTTTCGAGAGTTATTGAAAAGGCGTAGCCTGAAAACTGCAGATTGTGATAAAAATGGTATTCTGAAATCGGTATTTTATTTCTAAACTAGCTTTCCGCCCGCGGCTTCGCCCGCGTGGACTACACGACGTTATCCCGCGGGAATGTAATATTTTTCCGGGATAAAAGTAGCTTATATTCCTCTCCAGGCTACAAAGTATCTGTGTCCTAAATTTCAGCCAAATCCGTTCAGCCGTTTTGGCGTGATTGAGTAACAAACATACAAACATACAAACATCTAAACATCCAAACATCTAATCTTTCACATTTATAATATTAGTAGGAAGTAGGATAGGATTACGTATCGAATGGTCGGTCATACATGAATAACATAAGATGAGTAAGCAAGTACTTACATACATATTTGGGAAGGATTACTTTATTAGTATTAGTTGGTAAACTTTTAAAAAATCTACTTCATATAAACAATAAAATATTGTCTATGTAGTAAACCCATTAGATTACAGCATACACTTATTATGATTATGTAAGGGTAAGTAAGGATATAATATAAAAACTAACACTAAATAATATTTAAACTTGAGTTAAAAGGATCAATGTGATTAGTTTGACTATAGCAGGACACCGCACGTTTGACCTTGAGCGCACGTCTGATGCGAGTGAAAGTTATTCATTTACCTAAACTCGACGCGACGCATTTGGGTTTAACGCTCTTAAGAGTTTGTGTCATTATAAATACTTTGTTGTTGTAATATTGGAATTTTGTGGTTAGTAATAACCTCCAAATATTGAAGATTTTGTGTTATAGTGAATATTTTGAATTTGTTGTTTTTGTTGATAAATTTGTGACGTTACAATGACGGCCTCCTCTGCTAAAGCCAAAATACGTTCTGAGTTACGGTGGTTGGCTTCTGCGGTCGCGTTGTTGGATCGACCGGATAGAACGGAGGCCTTGTTGAACAGATACGTAGATCTGCCCATACGTTTGGCTGTTGTTGATGAGCAGTATGCCTTATTTTTGGAAAGGACTGTTGAGGCCGAGGTGGAAATGCGACAAGAAGTCGGTTTGGATGTGGACCAGTGTTATGATTTTGCGGACAGAATTACCCAGGTAGCTCGACCTTTGCAAGTGGCAAGAGAGAATGAACCGAGCCCGTCCCCGGTCACATCTAAAAGTATGCCCCCTCTCTTTGCTAGATTGGCCCCCTTAGACTTAAGGCGCTTTGCTGGTCGTCTAGAGGACTGGGAGGGCTTTATTAATATTTTTGATAGTCTTGTACATGCCCGGGACGATTTGACCCAGGGCCAGAAGTTAGCTTATTTGTTATCCGTGTTGGAAGGGGAGGCCCTTGAATCGGTTCAACATTTGGCCCCCTCGGATGAAAACTACCCTATTGCTAGGGATTTGATTGCCCGTCGGTACCAGAACGTACGACGTCTGGCGGACAACCATGTTGCCGCCATTTTGAATTTACCCCGCGTTGCCAGCGTGATGCACTTGAGAGTGGCTTTGTTAAATCCGCTGTTGGTGGCATACAACGCATTAAAAAACTTAAAACTCCCAGTGGAGCAGTGGTCGTTTTTGTTACTGCACATTGTCCTGGGAAAGTTGCCGGACTCTGTTAAGGTCCGTTTTGAGCAGCAGTATGGTGGGGATAGTGCGACTTATCTGCCACCCTTCTCGGACCTCTTGACGTTCCTGGAAGGAGAAAGTAGACTGGCAGATAATTCCTCTCTGGCCGGTCCTATGGGACCCGAACGACCTGTGCCACAGAGTAGATCCCCCACCGGACCCCCCCGTAGGGGGCGTATGGCCCCTCGCGCGCCCGGCCGCTATGCCGCCGTCCAGGAGACCGCCCGCTGCTTGTACTGTCGGGAACCGGCTCACAGCACGACCCGTTGTGATAAGTTCCTCGACCAGCGCGTCCAAGGCCGTCGAGCGATCGCGCGACAACGGACATGGTGCTACTCGTGCTTGGGCCTGCACATGCAGCGCGAATGTACCCAAGCGCACCCATGCCGCTTTTGTAAGGGCAACCACCATCCCCTCCTCTGCATGAACAGCCCAGAGGGCGGCGGAGCGCCGCAGCGCGTCGCTGCAGGATCACCTCGTATGGGTGGGGGGCTCGGACCCCCCGCGGTGTTTGCATCCCGCAGCAGTTCTAGTGGCCACCAGAGGGGACCCAGACGCTCTCCGCCACGTTTTGAGCCTCAAACGGGCGGGGGTCCCAGGGACCCCCCAATGGGAAACCGATCCCCAAGGATGGGGATGAGTTATGCGGGCGTTGCCGGAGGTCGTAGAGGCCCCCCGCGACGTTTTGAGCCTCGCACGGGCGGGGGTTTCACGGACCCCCCAATGGGAAATCGGTCCCCAACTAGGGGGTTCGATTTTGCGAGCGTTGCGGGAGGTCGTAGAAGCCCCCCGCAACGTGTTGAGCCTCGCACAGCCGGGGGTCCCCGGGACCCCCCCTCTGAAAATCGGTCACCGTGCCCCCGCGACTATGGGGCGACGTACACGGTGGATGATAGGCACCGATTCTCGCCGCCGCTCGCCGAATACCCGCGTTTGGAGCGGCGCCCGCCCCGTCTTCAAGGGGCCGGGAGATATAACCCGCCTGATACCGGGCGATTTGGACGTAGGCAGTATGTGGGAGATTGGGACCCACTGGATCGCTATGAGCGACCCCCTTACCATGGGGGGACGTCTGGGGACCCCACATACTAGCAATCAACGTGTTTACGGTCGATTGTAGCCACCCCTCCAGAGACCGTTTTGTTGCCCACGGCCTCTGTGCTTGTCAGGGGATTGAATGGCGACCTTGTGGAAGTTCGCGCCTTGTTGGATTCCGGTGCTCAGGGGTGTGTTGTGTCATCTTGGTTAGTTAGGCGGTTGGGCCTCAAGGTGCACCCCCACACGGAAGGCGTGAGAGGTGTTGGCGATGTGAAAGTCCCCGGGTTGTTAGGGCATGTTGACTTCACATTTACATCACGTAATGGGTCCACGCCAGGCATTAAGACCTCGGCGATTGTGTTGGACACAGTTGTTGGCCGTCAACCTTCAGTTGACTTGGGACCGAGTATGTTGTCTTTGGTGTCTGATTCCCCACTCGCCGATCCAAATTTCTTCCGCCCAGGCCCGATTGATGCTCTCCTTGGAGCCGATGTCCTGGGGCGAGTTTTGTTGACGGGGAAGCGAGTTTTGCAGCCAGATGGCTTGGTAGCTCTGCAGACGACACTCGGTACAGTTGTGATGGGCCCTGCTCGCCGCGTTTTGGATTCCCCAGATGAGGATCGCGGTCTTGTTTTTAATGTGTCTCTCTCCGAAGTGGTGCAGAAGTTTTGGGAGGTTGAGGAACCTCCACCAGCCCCACGGGTTGACCCAGTAGCGGATGAATGCGAGTTGTATTACCAGAATAACACTGGTCGCCTCCGCTCTGGTCGTTTGATCACCCGTCTCCCCTTTCGTGCCGGCCGACCTCCTCTGGGCGAATCCCGACCGCTAGCGGAACGTAGGCTAGTGGCGATGGAGCGTCGCATGAGCAAGGATCCGGTCTTCCGCCAGAAGTATGTTGAATTCATGCGGGAGTATGAGGAGTTAGGGCACATGTCCGTGAGCGATTTGGATTGGCGCTCCGTTGAGCACTTCTTTTTGCCGCACCACGCCGTCTTGAAATCCGGAAAGATTCGGGTGGTCTTTGACGGTTCGGCTCCCACCTCTACTGGAGCGTCTTTGAACCAGTGTCTGCATGTAGGTCCCAAGCTGCACACGGAGATCTCAGACATTTTGACCAACTTCCGGCGGCACCAAATTGTATTTATGACTGACATCCGGATGATGTTCAGACAAACGGTCATCCATCCAGAGGATAGGAGGTACCAATTGATTTTGTGGAGAGAGAGTCCTAGGGACCCCTTGTTGATTTATGAATTGAATACGAATACGTACGGTTTGGCTTCGAGCCCGTTTGTTGCGATTCGTTCTTTGTTGGAGTTGGCCGAGAAGGAGCGCTTGAGATACCCTCGCGCCTCCGCCATTTTGGCCAGTGACGTCTATGTGGATGACATTTGCACGGGCGCCTCATCTGTCTCAGAGGCGATTGTCCTGAGAGACGAACTCACCGCCCTTTTGAAGTCGGGAGGTTACGAGTTGAGGAAATGGATATCCAACTCGCCTGATGTACTGGTAGGTTTGCCCGAAGAGCACCAGCAGGACCCCCACCTATTCGAAAATGTTGATAATCCCCATGTGGTGACCGTCCTTGGCGTACAGTACAAACCGGTCTCTGACACGTTCACTTATTGTGTGGATTTACGACCACCGAAAGTCTGGACCAAGCGTTTAGTATTGTCTACTGTCGCACGTACCTTTGACCCCAATGGGTGGATTTGCCCCGTGCTGTTTATGGCCAAGTGTTTCTTGCAACGGTTATGGGCTTCGGGTGTGTCGTGGGATGAACCCCTCTCGGACGAGTTACTCCGAGATTGGTCGAGCTTCGTTTCATCCCTCCCCGAGATTAATGAAGTGCATTTGCCGAGGCTATTCCTCCCTTCTGAAAATTGTAAAGTTACTCTTCACGGCTTTTCCGATGCCTCCGAACGTGGATTTGCTGCGGCCGTGTACCTCCGCACCGTTACTGTTGACGGAGTTGTTGCTGTGCATCTGGTGATAGCGAAAAGCAAAGTCGCTCCCCTTCGGACTCGTCATACGATCCCGAGGTTGGAATTGTGTGGAGCTGCCCTCCTAATGCGTTTGTTGAACCACGTATGGCTCACATTAGGTCGATCTATTGCGATACAAGAGGTTTATGCTTGGACGGACAGTCAGGTCGTCCTTTGTTGGTTGAAGGCTCCGGCGCACACCTTGGACGTGTTTGTGGCCAATCGAGTGTCGCAGATTTGTAATTCCGACATCGAGTTGATTTGGAGACACGTGCCGGGAACCATGAATCCCGCGGATTGTGCGTCTCGGGGTTGTGTAGCCCCAACCCTAATTAACCACCCCCTCTGGTGGGGCCCACAGTGGTTGATGCGGCCTGAGTCGGAGTGGCCGCCCTCTCCAGCGTTGTCGAACGTAGCCGTTCCTGATATGCGGGCATGCGTCCTGGAGACTAACCCCGCCGGGGAAAAGGATTTGTTGTTGGATCGGTACAGCTCCTTACAGAAGCTGCTTGGTGTTACCGCTTGGATCAGACGTTTTGTGTACAATTGCAGAAACCCACGCGCGAGGCGTGATTCGTCGGTTCTCACTCCGGACGAGCGTAGGGACGCGCTCTTGTTTTGGGTCCGGAGAGTACAAGCTGATAGTTTTGAGTCCGAGATTGAAATTTTGCGTTTAGGCCGTCGCAAGTTGAAGGGCGCGGTATCGCGATTGAATCCCTTCCTGGACGAGAGTGGGCTTTTGCGAGTCGGCGGAAGACTTCGGAATGCGAACCTGCCGTATGGAGCTGTATGAGCTGTATGAGCCGTCACCCCCTTTTGTTACCTAAAGCCGGACATTTGACTCAACTGATAATAACAGATCGCCATGTGAATGCACAACATGCTGGCTGTAATGCTTTGTTGGCCATTTTGCAGCGTGAATTTTGGATTTTGTCTGCTCGTCGAGCCATTCGCACTGTGGTTTTCCGTTGCCTGCCTTGTTATCGATTGAAGGCCGCGACCATGCAGCCCCAGATGGGTGATTTGCCTGCTGATCGCGTCACGGAATGTAGAGCTTTTGCCGGAGTCGCCACCGACTTCGCCGGTCCCTTTACTGTAAAGGCTTCGAGACTGCGTAATGCTAAAACCTATAAGGCGTACTTGTGCGTGTTTGTGTGTTTGTCCACCAAGGCTGTCCACTTGGAAATTGTCTCGGAATTGTCTACCGAAGCCTTTGTCGCCGCCTTGAGCAGATTTGTTTCCCGTAGAGGACTGCCGTCATTGATACGTTCCGATTGTGGTACTAATTATAAGGGAACGTGTAATTATCTTAAGGAAGTAGTTAAGTTTTTTGTTGATAATAAAATAGACATTGGAACCACCCTCTCCCGGCGTGGGATAATCTGGAAGTTTAGCCCTCCAGCTTGTCCGACCTGGGGAGGAATTTTTGAAGCTTGTGTAAAGGCTGCCAAGACACACTTGCGTCGCGTGATTGGAGAAACTATTCTCACGTTTGAGGAACTTGATACGGTATTTTGTAAAATTGAGGCCGTCCTCAACTCGCGACCCTTGTGCCCGTTGTCTTCGGACCCGAATGACCTGGAAGCGTTGACGCCAGGTCATTTCTTGATCGGACAGCCCCTTTTGGCGTTGCCTGAATATCCGATTCAGGATGTAGGATCCCATCGTTTGTCGCGATACCAACTTTTGAAACAGATGTCCCAAAACTTCTGGGCACGTTGGTCGATGGAGTATTTGCATATCCTGCAACAGCGCGTGAAGTGGACAGATAAAACCACCCCACCCCAGACTGGCGACCTCGTGTTGATTAAGGATGCTAACCTGCCGCCCCTATGTTGGCGAAGGGGGCGCATTGTTAAACTCTACCCCGGAACTGACGGAGTTCCTCGTTTTGCTGAGGTTTTGGTTCGAGATTCGGTTTTGAAGAGAGCAGTTAGTGGGCTCTCCCGATTACCCGTAGATTGACGTACCGTTCTTAACGGTCCGGGGCGGGGGGATGTTCGGAAAAGATCGACGTTTCTGAACGCAACTCTAATGTCACGTCAAATTGACATTAGCTGTCACTTGAAGTTGACAGCGAGACTTGATTGGAATTCTTCTTAGAAAATGTCGGAATAATTTTGCTGAATTTGTTAAAGGTCGCTCGCGTTGAATGTGCCTGGCATATCGAGTTTGAATCCATCTAAAATTATCTATGTGATCCCGTTTTGTACGACCAAGGTTTTGATGCCATCTCTGGAGTGGCCGGTCGCGGATGCTTTGAAAGATAACCTTTTCTACCACACGCGCTTGTTGTTGGGACTGTAAATCATAATAAAAGAGGCTCCCCCGTGTGTGTCTTTGTGTATCTATTGTTGAAACGCCCAGTGTCTTGTGAACGCTGTTATTTGTGTTGTGAGTGAGGTCACTAATTGGTAAGGTCTGCAGAAGAAGAAGATACCTGGGGCGCGCGCCCCGTCTCGCCGCAGCCGAGGAGATTTTCGACACCACAGAACCGTATGTGAAATCAACTTACTTAACATTCTCTCCACTGTGTATCGCAGTCCTATTGTTCAGTTACATCCCGGCTGAAACTAAGATTTGTCCGGAGTCTATACTCATGATAGCCTTCCACTGCGCCAATGCTGACTCCGCGGTCTAGGCAGGGGTGTACTGAACAAAAGGAGGGGGTGATGCCTCCCTCCGCAAAGACGACAATCCTCGGTCTGGGGACACGCCGACTGCATGTGTCCCCCCAAACACCTATAGCACCATTGGCGCTGTCTAGCAACGGCCCTCCGTCCCTCTGGGCGGAGGCCTCTAAATTTGGCACATTCGTGCACCATGTGCCTATCTCCCCTGCAATACCTGCACCGCTCACTCGGTGCGGGGGGAGGGGACTGCTGGAAGGCAGCATAGCGATTGGTCGGGCGACGGGGCTGTTCCCTCGCCGCCACCATACGACCAACACCTGGAACCGGGGCGGGCTCCAGGTGGTCCGTCACCCTACATTCGTCCTCCAAAAAACGAAGGAGGTCCGCGAAGGGCGGGAGATACGAGGCGCTGTCGCCTCCGTACCTCTGCTCGAAACGCCCCTTCATTTCAGCGGGCAATTTGGCGAGGACTATGTGCAGCAGTACAAAGGACCACTGATCCACCGGCAGGTCCAATCGCCTTAGGGAGTTGACCGCTGACAGTAGCGGGTTCAGCAACTCCCTCCGTAACAGGTGTACCCGCGTGATTCGCGGGAGGGCCAAAATCGTGGCCACGTGGGTGTCCGCCAGTAACCGGACATTCTGGTACCTGCTAACCAGAAGCTGGCGAGCCACCTGGTAGTTGTCGTCGCTGATGAGCAGGTGCTGGATTACCGCGCTGGCCTCTCCTCGCAGGGAGGAGCGCAAATAGGCCAACTTCTCGCTAGGGGATAAGTCCCGTCGTGAATCCACCAAACTGTCAAACAAATTAATGAAGCCCATCCAGGCTGACAGATCCCCATTAAAAGTGGGAATCTCCAATGTAGGCAATCGGCCTAGCAACGCCGTCGGGGTAGGTTTGACCTCCCCGCTCAAAACCGGCTCCCCCTTCCGAACAGCCAGGGCCCTCTCAGCCGCCTCCGTGAACTGGTCAGCCAGCTCATAGGCCTGGGCTACATCCTGCTCCAGCTGTTCCGACACGGCATCATCAGCTGGGGGGTTTTCCAAATAATGCGCGCGACACTCCATGGCGTGGCGCTCCAGGTCTTGCAGCCGAGCTGCCAGCCCGCCATACCGAGCTAGCAACGCGCCTACCCGGTCGGCTCGGTCTATTAATGTGACCGCACAAGCAAGCCAACGCAAAGCTCCTTGGATGCCAGCCCTGGATACGGCGGTCGGATTCGTAGGAGCCATTTAATCCGTTTAATAAACAAAGCAAACAAAGAAATATAAAGGTGGTAAACATCAACAAAAAAAAGCAATAGAAATAGGTCGCGTCACGATAATATAAAACACAATTAAAATTCGGACGACATACACGGACCCTACTATTTTCATAAATTATTAGCAACTTACCAATTTCAAGGGCTAACAATATAACGGTATAAACAAAACGTATAGGATTAACGGTATGGCATACCTCGCAAATCAACTACTAAACCGTTATCAACAAACGAAAACAAAACTATTTTTAATAATAATACTCGTAATTTAATACTACTAATAATTAAAACTAGTTCCACTTTTTTAACTAGGCAAGCGGACTCGGAACAAACACTAGTATGTGGTACTAATAAACAACACTTTCGAACGAAACTATTCGTCAAATAAATCCGGACACACAAAAAAAAATATACACATCTAGGCGAGTAAACTCGTATCAAATCACTAGTATGTGGTACTAATAAACACACTTTCGAACGAACTATTCGTCAAATAAATCCGGACACACAAAAAAAAATATACACATCTAGGCGAGTAAACTCGTATCAAAACACTAGTATGTGACAACAATTATATAAGTGTCTATCTATTATCGGATCCACCAAGTGAGAAACATTCGCTTCGAGAATTTACTAGAACAATTTCTTAGTACTTCAAATCGTCTCGGGATCATCAATTGTCCTGGCTTCGTCTCTGAGATTTATTTAACCATGTAGTAGCCCTGCTACGCGTCTGTATTCACTCGCACACAGGTTTAGCGCAAGAAAGAGAGAGAAAATCGTCCCCTCTCACGCGCCTCACAGCGCCCCGCCTGTGCCTCATTCGTGTCCGTGCGCGCGCGCCGAACGCACGCAGTGTTAATTCACAGCTAATAAAAGAAAAAAAAAAAAAAAAAACAGTTCCCATTTTCTTACGGTATCGTTATGCCTAAGCGATCGTACGAGGATTCAGATGAAGACAAATGGGAACGGAAGCTTAATAAATACAAAAAGAAATTAGATCGCAAAAGGAAGCAACGTCGAGTACTAATATACTCCGATAGCGATGCGAGTAGCAATGGAGAAATACAAGGTACGTGCAATTTTGTTCTAAATAACAAGTGCTTAATGGTTTATTTTATTAACATAAAGTGAATAAATGAGGCAGACTTGCTCCGTGAGAGAAGCTGAAAGCTTATGCTCCGAATCAATACGCGATATTGATCTGTAGCTTATAACATAATGTTACATTTTCGTTAAAACAAGTGGTACTTTTTTTAGCTGACTCAAGTCCGTGAGACTGAGCGGTGTACTTTCGCTCAGAATCAATATGGAATATTGATCTGTAGCTATTAAATTCGAGTTAATACCAGATATTAACCTTAATATTCTTATCTCAAGCCTAACGCCTGATATTAGAACTTTTTGCAAATTATAAAAAAAAAAAACAAACTACCCTCATTTTTTCTTCTGCAGAAAAAGAAAATGAAATTGAACCAAATACACCACTAGCACTGGAAGAAGTCGAGCCCTCGCCACAACCAGATGTGGCGACCACAAATGATATTCCGGAGACCGTAATTGATGCCGATTTCTTAAAGGCTTTGGGCGATGATCACGTCGAAGCCCCCGAGTGGGGTGAAGGCATTTTAAGTCACTTGTCCGAGAGGTGGGAGCCCATACTGAAAGCCGGAATAAAAAAGGAGGTAAAGGAGGGCTTGCATAAAAAATATTTATTTCCTAAGAATGCCCCTTTCTCCAAGCCGCCCTTACTGAACCCGGAAATCCGGTCAGTTTTGACAGATTCAAGCCGTAATAGAGATGGCCGCGTTGAAAAAAAACAGGAACAACTGGGACGTGCTCTAGCGGCGTTGGGAAAGGCGATGTCCGGGATCATGACGAAATCAATGGAAACACCTCAGGTCTTGGAGGTATTAAACGACGTCGGCAAGTTAATTGCTGATTCCCACTTCTTGGAAACCGACACCAGGAGGTCACTGATCATGCCTCTGCTGGATAAATCCTTTATCGATCCAATAAAGGATAGGAAAAGAGATGCTTTTCTTTTTGGCGATCAGCTCAAGGACTTTATTAAGTCCTCCAGAGGCATCAAAAAATCAGGCCAGTTAATAACACCGACACAGACTAGTAATTTAAACTGGAAAGGCCCGTCGACGTCCCAATTGCGAACTCAACGCTCGGCTCGGGCTCCACCAACCCGCAGCATAGGAAGTTCGCGAGCACAGTGGAGCGGGCGCCGCCGCGCTCCATACCATCCACCAGCGCAGTTTCAGCAGGCACCAGCTTATGCTGCGACTACACGGCGCCAAGCACCATCGAACGCAACGGCGAGTCACCGACCGCCTCCAGCACCTTCAACTTCTCGCGGACGGAACCCAACCAAATAGAGGTACATGCCGGTCGTTTAAAGTATTTTTATAAGGAATGGATATCTGTTACTGACGACGCCACTATTTTAGAGGCGGTGTCAGGATACCGTATCCCCTTTGTCGAAGAACCACATCAAACATGTGATAGGTACCCTAATCAGTTCTTTTCAGACACTGAAAAAAATGCTATCGCTAAGGAAATATCGCATTTACAGAACATTGGCGCCGTTAGAGCTTGTAAGCCAATAGAGGGGCAGTTTCTGTCTAGTATTTTTCTGGTCCCAAAAAGTAATGGTGACAATAGATTTATATTAAACTTAAAAAAGTTAAATAAATACATACTAACTCATCATTTTAAGATGGAGGATTTGAGAACAGCTTCCAGACTGATGAGTCATAATTGCTATATGCTTAACATAGATTTAAAAGAAGCCTATTTTTTGGTCCCCATACATGATGACCACAAAAAATATCTTAGATTCCAATTTAAGGACAACCTCTATGAGTTTACAGCATTACCTTTTGGTCTCTGCACTGCCCCTTATATATTCACTAAGCTCTTAAAACCGGTAGCTGCTCTCCTACGATCTCAGGGTCTTATATCCGTTATTTATTTAGATGATTTTCTGTGTTTCGGGTATAGTTATATAGAATGCAATGAGAATGCTAGTCAAACAATAGCACTGTTAAATAAACTAGGTTTTTTAATTAATTACGAAAAGAGTACCCTGGTCCCAAATAGAGTCTGTAAATTTCTAGGTTTTATATGCAATTCTAAGAATATGTGTTTAGAGCTACCTCCAGAAAAGAAACAGAAAATTTTGGGTTTGATGCGAAAATACACATCTAAAACCAGAGTTAGTATTCGAGATTTCTCTCATGTCATTGGCACCTTAATAGCAGCCTGTCCAGCCGTGCCATACGGTTGGGCTCATACGAAGTCTCTTGAGAGAGCTAAGTTCTTAGCTCTTAATTGCAATAACGGCAACTATGATAAACTAATGACAATACCTAAATCCCTATCACACGACTTTAATTGGTGGGAAAAGAATATCGTTCAGTCGAAAAATCCCATTAGATCATTTGATTACAAATTAGAGATCTTTACTGATGCGTCAACTACTGGTTGGGGGGCTGCCTGTGGTAATGAAAAGACTGGAGGTTTCTGGAATTCAGAAGAGCAAACGAAACATATTAACTACCTAGAATTAACGGCTGCATATTTGGGACTCAAAACCTTTGCTGATAAAATGTCTCAGTGCGAAATTTTATTGCGCATTGATAATACTACCGCCATATCTTATATTAACCGAATGGGCGGTATTCAATTTGTACATCTAAATGAAATCGCTCAAAAAATATGGAGATGGTGTGAAATGCACCAAGTTTTTGTTTTTGCTTCATATATAAAATCATCACTGAATGTAGATGCAGATAGTGAGTCCAGGAAACTAAATATAGACACTGAATGGGAAATATCTAGAGAAGCGTATGAGAAAATTGTGTCAACTTTAGGAAGTCCAGAAATTGATCTATTCGCGTCTCGTGTGAACGCAAAGTGTTATAGATACGTTTCGTGGAAAAGAGATCCTTTTGCATACAATGTTGATGCTTTTACTATCAGTTGGGACAATTTTTTCTTTTATGCTTTTCCCCCGTTTTCAGTAATTTTAAAAGTTCTTCGAAAAATTATAGCAGATCGAGCTACAGGTGTCCTAGTAGTCCCGAATTGGGAATCTCAGCCATGGTTTCCTCTCTTCAAGTCCTTAGCTACCAGCGATATTATTATATTTCCACCCAGTAAAGATCTTCTTACATCTGTTTTCAGACAGTTGCATCCACTCCATCGCCACCTTTCCCTGGCAGTCACAGTGTTATCAGGGAAGCATTTTCGCGAAAAGGGGTGCCTCAAGCAGCAATGAATATAATGTTAAATTCGTTGTCTAAGAATACATTGTCACAATATTCACCAAGCATTAAATTATGGTGGGAATACTGTAAATCAAAAAATATTCAAGATATTTATGATGTGAAATATTACGATTTAATTGCCTTCCTTACTTTGTGTTTCGAAAATGGGGCATCCTATGGGACGTTAAACAACCATAGGTCAGCAATCTCTTTAATTTCTATGAATAAAATAGGGGAAAATGATCAAGTAAAACGTTTTTTCAAGGGAGTTTTTAAGATGAAACCAGTCTTTCCTCGATACGACGTCACATGGGATCCCCAGATAGTATTAAATTTTTTGTCAAATTTTTATCCCAACACTGAATTATGCTTGGAAGTTCTTAGTAAGAAACTAGTCATGTTACTAGCACTAGCCTCTGGACAGAGATGTCAAACTTTATCTTTGATTCGTGTTTCGAATATAAGTAACTTTAATGATAGATATATAATAAAAATAACAGATCTTATTAAAACATCTTCCATAGGAAAATCACAGCCTGTATTAGATTTACCATTCTTTAGAAATCCAAATATTTGTCCCGCTAACGCGTTGTCAGCATATATGCTGAAAACGTCTCAGTTACGCCCACTGAATGTGGACAAACTCATCTTAACGTTTAGAAATCCTCACCGTGCCGCGTCCTCTCAAACTATAGGACGATGGATAAAGGACGTTCTAGAAGAGAGTGGCATAGATATCAACACCTTCCGTGCCCATAGCACGCGTCATGCAGCAACTTCTGCCGCTGGCCGTGCCGGAATCAGTGTTGAAGTTATTCGTAAAACAGCGGGTTGGTCTCAGCAATCCGCGGTATTTGCGAATTATTATAACAGGCCTCTAGTAAAAGATAATGATTTTATGAGAGGTGTTTTTTCCTAATTAAATTAATTAAGTTTTGTTTTTGGTTTTGAAAGCTTATCTATTTTTGTTACTTTACATAATATGCATAAAATAAACAGTTATTATTCTTTCGGAATGATCTTTATTATTTACTCGACAAAACAACATTGATTTTGTTTCTCCAAACATCTACATGGTTTGTAAAACAGCGCCATCTAGCCGCATCGCGTCTAAACGGCTTGTCACTTG
Source organism: Crambus lathoniellus (assembly GCA_949710035.1). Taxonomy (NCBI): domain Eukaryota; kingdom Metazoa; phylum Arthropoda; class Insecta; order Lepidoptera; family Crambidae; genus Crambus; species Crambus lathoniellus. The sequence goes on along the minus strand of OX453300.1, from coordinate 28,094,248 downwards.
ATTAACCGCTAAACTGGCACGTACCAGCAATTGTTTAGGTTCCTGCACAGTATATGTGGCAGAGGGCGCTGTTGTTAAGTTTAGTGAATGCATGAATTTATACAAATATATTTATACCTATAGATAGTAGCATAGTATTTAAGGCCGCACAATTGTCCGGCGAGACCAGATACTATCACGACACCGTTTACCTTGCATTAAATAAATAGCCAACCATAAAAATCCATTCTTTTCATTCGGCCACCACTTTACATTTGGTGACCCCTAGTTTGAGTTAGGTACAAGTAGTCCGCGAAAAGTTCTGCCGCGTAGGATTTATTTCAGCATATTCTAGCAAATCACTGAGATCTCCTACGGGCCAGGCTGGGTTTGTGGCCAAAATCGGAGCAGCCATTTTGCAAACCTGACGAAAAAGTACCGAAGCACGCACGCATTACAATCTTGAAGAATCTCAAGAATCAACGTAGATGGGAGCCGCTGAATGAAAAACTATCAACGAAGCAAGCGATTAATCGATATTACGAAGCATATTTCACAAAAAAGCCGAGATCCCGGATAAGTACACGCCGAGCACGTGAGTTGAGTTGGCCATCCCTTTCAATTTCTTTATCCCACCACTGTTCAGTATTCCCTTTTTAGTATAATTTAATTAATTAACGTGTTCCTTTTAATACAATTATTCTCTTTTTTGTCGAAAAATGTCGTCCGAGGACGAACGAGGCGTGGTCCCGTCCGAACCTCGCGGGACCATTAAATTAGAATCAATTAATTTACAATCCTTGAAGAAAAAACGAGGAGTATTCAAGGGAAAGTTAACATTGTATCGAAAATATTTAAATTCAATCACCGCTACGCAGCCTAGCGCTGATCAGCTAAGAGAATTAAAATTGCGTACCGATAGAATTAAATCTGTGTTTGACGATTTCCAAAAATGTCAGGACAAAATTGAAACTGAATGTGCCGATTACGAGGCACAATTAGACGAAAGAGAAACCTTCGAAAATAACTACTTCGAGGCTATCTCTTGTTCGATGCGTTATTGTCAGTTCCAGGAGGAATCGCCTCTGGAGACAAACGCATCCACTATCACGGTAGAAAGTAAGTCTGATAGTGATAATATTAAATACCCAGAAATAATTTTACCTACCTATGACGGGGATATAAAACAGTGGATGGAGTTTCGCGATACCTTTGATGCCATTATAAACCAAAGTAACCTAAAACCGATTCAGAAATATAAGTATTTGCGAACTTGTCTAAAAGACGGTGCGCTAGAAGTCATTGCATCACTAGAGTACAACGAAAGTAGTTATGAGTTAGCGTGGAAATTATTGTGCGAACGATACAATAATCCCAGAATAATATTAAGAAATCATTTAACAGCTTTATTTAACATTGAAGCAGTGCCCGCCACAGCCACTGCATTGAGAAGTTTAATCGATAACATTTCAAAGCACCTGCGAACGATCAAATCTTTGAATGTCGAAACGGAGAATTGGGATTTATTAATCATTTATTTTTTATCTTCCAAGCTCGACCCTTCCCTACAACAAAAATGGGAGGAAAATGTTGGCTCAAAAAATTTACCTAATTTACAGGATTTCAAGACATTTCTAAGGGCACGCGCTGACCTACTGGAAACACTTAAACCAAATAGCAGCCAAAGTCAACCAAGCGATAATAAGCAGAATACAACAAGGAAAACATTTTTGACCACGACTCGGACAGCTCATGAAAAAATGCAAGGTAACCCAAGTAATCGATGCCCTAACTGTAGCGAAACTCACTACATTAGTCAGTGTCCTAAATTTCTAGCCCTTAACGTAGAAGCACGCATTCGAACAATTAAAAAACTAAGATTATGCTTAAATTGTTTTAGATCTAATCATGTTATTCAGAACTGTAGGGCCAGTCGGTGTCGAACCTGTAATGGCAAACACCACTCGCTACTACATAACTCAACATTTACACAACGATTTAGTACTGAAACTTCTCATATCGAACCGAAAAACACGTCGACATTACATAATTTACAATCGAGCGAAGCGGTATCGCATTCTAACCCGAAACCGAATGCGTTGATTAGTCAATCTAGTATCTCATCGCTTGTGCATTCGAATAACGAACAATTCATGCACAAGTCGATTATTTTATCGACAGCGCTAGTCAATATAAAAGTTACCCATAACCAATATAAAACATTTCGGGTACTTTTAGATTCCGGTTCGCAATCGAACTTTATTACGCAACAAGCGTATGAAATGCTTAACTTATCGAAACAACCGATAGACGCGGAGGTCCGCGGATTTAACGATAGCATAGCGAATATTAAATACTTTTGTAATTTAACCGTTCACTCTAGGGACGATACATTCTCGGCTGACATTTCGTGTTTTATCGTTCCAAATCTTTGTAAAATACCGCAAACAAATATAGAAAACATAACGATCCCTAAAAAATATCGACTTGCTGACGAACATTTTTATAAAGCAAGTGAGATCGACATAATAATAGGCGCGGAACATTTTTATCACCTATTGTGTATAGGTCAACACCGATTGGGTAAGGGGCTACCTATTTTACAAAAAACGCGGTTAGGCTGGGTCATATCGGGCCTAGTACCAATGACTCAACCTACTTATTCGAGTTTTAAGTGCAACTTTGTGGTAAATAGTAACGAAGGAATGAACCTACCAGATGATGATACTAAGCAATGTGAGAAAGTTTTCCGTACACACTCACGAGGTACTGATGGCAGGTTCATAGTGACTATTCCCCTAAAGAAGGAGCCATCCTCGCTGGGGAGGTCACGACATATCGCGTATAAAAGATTAAAGGCTTTAGAAAATAAATTTAACCATAACCCAGAATTTAAAGAGCGGTATATTAGTATTATGCGCGAATTTGAACGAGCGGGCCATATGACGAAGGTACGGAACCCTCCTGATGGCCCATGTAATTTCTTGCCCCACCACGCGGTAGTTAATTATGAAAAAACAACCAGCCCACTCCGAGTAGTGTACGATGCGTCATGTCAGACCGATAACGGCTTGTCCCTAAACGACATTCAATATAAAGGAAACATTACACAGGATGAATTATTGAATATCTTGTTACGATTTAGAATCAATACTTATGTAGTATGCGCAGACATAAAGGCCATGTACACTATGATTTACATTAACCCAAACCAACGAAAATTACAATGCATTTTATGGCGCGAGAACCCTGATAAACCGATAGACATTTACATACTTAATACGTTAAGTTTCGGGTTAAAATGCGCGCCGCATTTAGCTACGCGTTGTTTACTACAACTCGCACACGAAAACAGTGCGCGATATCCCGACGCAGCAGAAGCTATTAAGACAAGTTTTTATATCGATGACTTGAATTATAGCGATGAAAACGAAACAAAAATAATAGAAACAGTAAGTCAGATCGACAACATTTTACAAAGCGCTAATTTCCACCTTCGAAAGTGGATATCCAATTCACCTACGATTTTAAAAGCAGTTAGCGCAGCCGACACACACACACATACACAAATGCCATTAGGAAACAGCTCAAACAAAATTCTTGGTCTTGTTTGGGACCACGAAACAGATAATTTGAAATTTAAATTGAAACCACAATTACTCGTGGGACAATTAACAAAACGAAAGATACTGTCTATTTTATCATCGATTTTTGATCCACTAGGATTAGTAACGCCAGTCCTAGTCACAGGGAAAATTTTTATACAGAAACTCTTTGCGGAAAAAACCGAGTGGGATGAACCATTGCCAACTTCACTAGTCAAAGAGTGGGAACTTATTTATGAAAATATTTTTACATTAAACTCGCTTAACATACCGCGACACGTAGGAGTGCATGATTGTACTCGAATCGAATTACACGGGTTCGGCGATAGTTCCATATCAGCCTACGGGGCAGTAATTTACCTAAAATCAATTGACAAACACGGTAACATACAAGTGCGCCTATTATGCTCAAAATCGAGAGTAGCGCGCAAAGAAACAATACCGCGACTCGAACTGCGAGCCGCGGCGTTACTAGCCACACTTTATGAAAAAGTTAAAACAGCGAGTAAAATCAACTTTCACAATGTTTATTTATGGTCTGACTCAACCATAGTTTTAGCATGGATAAATAATACACAGCCAGAAAAACTACCCCAGTTTATGCGTAATCGAGTAAAAGAAATTCACGAATTAACAATTATTAGTAGTTGGCACTGGGTCAGTTCACATGACAATCCCGCGGACCTTATCACGCGTGGGTTGTCAGCGGCCGAAATACGTCAATGTCTCTTGTGGTGGCAGGGCCCATCGTGGCTACCAAAACCTCGATCGGAGTGGCCACTGTCAAAGGCACCACAAACAATAAGTTTCGAAACAGAAAACGAAATTCAAATGCTTTGTAATATAACAACAGAAACAGAATCGAATTTGTTTATAAATAAACTATTCAATAAATACTCTAGTGGTACCAAACTGATACGAGTTTGTGCATATTTATTACGATATATTACTAATCTAAAGTTAAAAAATAATAAACTTGTGGGCCCACTTTCCGTAATTGAAATAAACAATTCTTTAAATAAATTAATTCAGTTGTCACAAGTAGAATCATTTCCTAATGAGTACAATTTATTACAACAACATAAATTAATTCCGAAAAAATCAAAATTATTAGATTTGAGACCTTTCATTGAAAATGGAACAATGAGAGTAGGGGGGCGACTAAGTAACTCGAGTTACTCATACGACAAGAAACATCCCGCAATTCTACATCATAAACACCCACTCACAACTCTTCTAGTTAGGGACGAACACGAAAAATTATTCCATGCCGGTCCTCAGCTGTTATTGTCTTCAGTACGAGAACGCTTCTGGCCCACACACGGTAAAAGTCTAGCAAGTAAAATAGTACACCAGTGCGTTAAGTGTTTTAGGGCTAATCCACAAACGACTACACCCATTATGGGTAACCTACCCGCCGCTAGGGTCACACCGTCACCTCCATTCAATACAACAGGTATCGATTATGCGGGGCCTTTTACCCTACGAGACCGTAGGGGTCGTGGTTACAAATGTTATAAATGCTATATTGGTATATTTGTGTGTTTCAGTACTAAGGCGATTCATATTGAATTAATATCAAGCTTGGAATCCCAGGCCTTTGTGTCGGCATTACGTAGGTTCATTGCTCGCAGGGGCAAACCCCAGGTACTGGTAAGTGACAATGCCACTACCTTTGTCGGGGCAAACAACGATTTATCAGAACTATTAGAATTTTTAAACTGTCACTCAGATGAGATAGTAACATTTAATGCAAACGAAGGTATCACGTGGAAATTCTTACCTGTTTATACTCCCCACATGGGAGGTTTGCACGAAGGGGCTGTAAAAAGCTGTAAGACCCATTTAAAGCGAGTCGTTGGACGGGCCTTGTTAACTTATGAGGAATTTTTAACATATTTAATTCAAATAGAAGGGATACTGAACTCACGTCCCCTTTGTCCCGTTCCAAGCTCCGACTCCGATAATATCCTAACCCTTACGCCAGCTCACTTTCTCATCGGGCGGTCACCGACGTGTCTCCCCGACTATGATTACAGAGACATAGCACCAAACAAGCTAAACCATTATCAACAAATACAGCAGATGACGCAAGACTTCTGGCGCTGTTGGTCACGTGACTACATAGGTCTCCTACAACAGCGCACGAGGTGGAGGGCCGCGAAGGGACCACGCCTTAGCGTGGGGACTGTAGTGCTGATCAAGAACGACAAACAACCACCGTGCTACTGGCAACTGGGACTGGTGATCGACACCCACGACGGGCAAGACGACGTCACCAGGGTGGTGACACTCAAGACACACAAGGGAATCGTCAAACGCGCTTTCAACACTATATGTGTCTTGCCACTCAACGGGATAGATTAATCTAAGTATTTATTTTAAGTCGATTTAAGTATAATATTTTATAGAACCGAAATAAAGCGATATTCCGTTTGTTTTTTATTATAAGGTAATACCTGTTTGTCATGGTAATGTTAGTAGTTTGTTAGGTAGGTAGAAGTTTCAGATAATACCTAGTAATTACTAATGATTACTTATGCACTAATGCACTAGCAATATAATTAGTCCTGATAGGTAACTTAGCATTCTAGATTAAAATTAGATTTGGTCAGTATTTGACAAACCGATACTAGTATTTTATATAAGTAGGTAGTTTATTTTGTGATAGGTATTAGGAATTACAACCTAGTAATCTCATTTAGCAATTGATAAGTAATGATTTCCTAGTAATCTCATTTAGCAATATTGATAAGTAATAATTATGTTACCTATTTTATAACCTATTTCAATTATGAGGTATCCCTATTATTCACATTATAACACTTAGTAGCTTGTAGCTGATAAAACAAACCGAAACAGGGTGCCTAGATATTACATACCTATAGTAGTCTTGTTAGCTTTAGATATTTTGCCTATAATTGTTACCTATATGTGCATCATAGATATAGTATATTAAATGTACATAATATTGCAATTCTTGCAATAATGTCAAATAAGGCCCGCAGCATGTAAAACAGCGCCATCTAGCCGCATCGCGTCTAAACGGCTTGTCACTTGATTAACCGCTAAACTGGCACGTACCAGCAATTGTTTAGGTTCCTGCACAGTATATGTGGCAGAGGGCGCTGTTGTTAAGTTTAGTGAATGCATGAATTTATACAAATATATTTATACCTATAGATAGTAGCATAGTATTTAAGGCCGCACAATTGTCCGGCGAGACCAGATACTATCACGACACCGTTTACCTTGCATTAAATAAATAGCCAACCATAAAAATCCATTCTTTTCATTCGGCCACCACTTTACATGGTTAAATAAATCTCAGAGACGAAGCCAGGACAATTAGATGATCAAACGAACTTACCTTAAGTGAAGTTCGATCTTAATTGTCCTGGCTTCGTCGAAGAGATTTAAGCTCCCGACCCTTCCCTATAAATACACCTATTTATACATAAATAAATAATGTTCGATCCCAATAAATCTAATCAATGTTGTGAAGTCGTAACATATCTGATAGGTTCCTCGTCTTCTTGCTCTAAAATGAATGAGGCACAGGCGGGGCGCTGTGAGGCGCGTGAGAGGGGACGATTTTCTCTCTCTTTCTTGCGCTAAACCTGTGTGCGAGTGAATACAGACGCGTAGCAGGGCTACTACATGGTTAAATAAATCTCTTCGACGAAGCCAGGACAATTAAGATCGAACTTCACTTAAGGTAAGTTCGTTTGATCATCTAAATACCCTCGAGATTTCAACAAAAAAATAATAATTTTTAGGTACGCTTTTTAGGTACGCTTTTTATTTTTACTATGAAATTTTATGTAGTTAATTTTAATATGAAAATTAATTATATCAACTAAGCTCTGCTACCAAAAATATGATCACGCACAATTGTGATGACCACATCTACTGTGTTCCACAGTTTATTGAAACGAAGGTTTCTCATGCAAAATTAAGTAAATTAGCTAGTCCTACCTTACTAGAAAATAGTGTCCGTAATCCAGGGGGGCTGAACGTTGTCTCGCCGGCGCGCGCCTGGCAAAACTATCTCCACACAACCCCCGATGGGAAACTCTTACAGCTAACACCCTTATAACCTACACAATGCCCTAATAGGCAGCTAAAACTTCCCGGCGCTTTTCAAAGCGAACACACACGGGTCACAAGTCCGTACCCGGACCGGGCGCTCCTAGGTGTGCAAAACGAAATCACGGTCACAATACGGGTAGGTAACTGGCGCGGCACGTCGCTACAGAAACACACGAACTTGCCTCACGGCTGCTTACGGCCAACTGAGCGCGAGTTGCGCGGACGGTGGTTGGCGGCGCACCCACGAATGAACGTGAATGAATGAATCACGCGCGGCGTGAACAAGCCCTATATTATGAATTTACATTCTCATACATATAATCCTTCATACCTACTTGTACACATGTTACGAACATCTTAATTGAATGTTGAGAAGATTAGTTAAATTGAGTTCGAAATTCAATTTAATGAATATTATTCTTCGATCAACAATAACACCTAAGATATTATTATTGCAGGAAACTGTTCAAAAGCTCTTTCAACATTAATAACCTAATTAAATACAAAATTAACATTAATAACAAAATAAAATAATATTGTAAGTATTGAATGAAGTACACTGCACACTGTTTTTTTTTTAATACCTTAAGGGACAATCACCTTTCGGGTTTTTTAGAAATTGTATAAGTGATGTGCACAAGTATAATTTACTACAACAGAAAATCACCTCAACCGTATTTTCAATAGGCGTTTCTACTCAGGGTCATGCCTGATTTAAATTATTTAATAGATTTTTCATAGCGAAGATGTACTAGTAGAATGCGTTCAACAAAAATTCATGTTTAACGTTTTTCTCAGTGTGTAGCAAGCGGTCTCCATACAAACGGCGATTACGTTTTCCAACAGCAATGAATTTTCGGCATGTTGTTAAAATGCATTTCTAGGGCTGTACGTTTTTTTTATATTTATCATAGATTTTGAAATATTTGCAGTTTAGTGATTTCATACAAAATAAAAAAGTGACAATATAAATCTACAGTGAATTAAAAAAAAAACAAAACGTAGTACAGCCCTAGTTCTTCTACATTTCAACAACATACCGAAAATTTGATACTCGTGTATCGAGTAGTAACGGACAGTACTTTTTTCACGAGCTTTAAAACATTTAATGGTTCAGCACTCGCAAATTCGCTTAAACGTTACCTTAGATTTATGTTTCGTTTTCGTCGAAACGGTTCATTATTCACTTACTTTGGTCCAATTTTTATCGCATTTGTTTGTACTACTGTTTTATAGGGGTTATAAAAGTAAACTTAACATCTTCAAGAGAAAGAAAGTAAACATTTTACTATCGTCTTAACCATCTCATATAATTTACTACAACAGAAAATCACCTCAACCGTCTTTTCAATAGGCGTTTCTACTCATGGCACAGAATAAATAATGCTCATGGTCATGCCTGATTTAAATTATTTAATAGATTTTTCATAGCGAAGATGTACTAGTAGAATACGTTCAACAAAAAATCATGCTTAACGTTTTTCTCAGTGTGTAGCAAGCGGTCTCCATACAAACGGCGATAACGTTTTCCAACAGCAATGAATTTTCGGCATGTTGTTAAAATGCATTTCTAGGGCTGTACTTTTTTTTTAATATTTATCATAGATTTTGAAATATTTGCGCTTTAGTAATTGCATACAAAATAAAAAAGTGACAATAAAATCTACAGTGAATAAAAAAAAACAAAACGTACCTACAGCCCTAAATCTTCTTCATTTCAACAACATACCGAAAATTCATTGCTGTATGTTAAGGTTTAGAGGGTGGAAAACTTTATCGCCCTTTGTATGGATACCGTTTGCTACACACTCCTCTTTATTAGAAAGAATACCGTAAATCTTATCTTACTTCTTACTAATCGGTATTATAAATGCGAATAATATTTATTATTGGATATGCAAACATTCAATAAAGTGATTGTCTTTGATTATTCTGTGCGTATAGTTTCGGCACGTACCGATTGTCCGTTAGCGCAATAAGCATATAAATTGACCTATTTGTTGCGGAACAACTGTTTCGAAAGATCTAATAAAAATTGCACATTCCTCTTTATGAAAACCATTTGCAACGAACCAGATTCGTTGAAAATTCAGTAAATTGGATTGCTTAGTATGAAATTACCATAAAATGGAGATCGGTTCCAGATAAAAATACATTGATATTCAGTGCCCCGAGATAAATTAAAGTCTTCCGTTTAGCAAAGCGTTATCCCGTGATAGTAAATTCTGGTTTATTCATAAAGCATGCATAAAATGATTCTCATGTGTACGTACTTTAATGCTAGTTAGACATAAATCTTTTATGACATGACTCGGAGAGTTTCATTTCATTGCATAATATTGAAACGCCTTCTGCGAGGATCTAGATTTAGCCAAAAACGCTAGCAAGTTTTCGGATTGCTGGCGCTGAAATAGCCGCCGTTTTGGACTTATTTGTGATTCAGCACGTTCCATCACGCCGAACTTTCCTGACCCAATTGCGCGACTGTCACTAACCCTGAAATTCTCTCAAGACTTCTTGTAACATCTCTATAAAGTTTAATAGAATCTTCGCATAAAAGATAAGAGCGATTGCCAAGTGAACTCCATCGTTCTCTACGAATCAATATTTCAAAAACTATATTTTTCTCATTACTAAATGGACATGCACAGGCAGACGCCTTATGATAGTACTGCTGTCACAAGTAATAGACGTAGACCTCCTCCAGTTTGTAAGACAACTCACTATAGGTTATCCTTAGCGAGACGTCACTTTTACTTCATGGGTCCTTTGTTGTATAATAAAATCAACAAAATATTAAGCATATATCCCTTAACAGTTCGTGAATGTAAGCTAAGGATTACTGCGTGGCTACAAAACCTGACTTACTCTGATACGGAGGAATTTCTTAGTTTGATACTGTAATAATACCTTTTACTTTTACTAATAATGTACACACTTAAACGCACATACACATACACAAACGCACACACACTAACACACACACACACCCACTCACTCACACACCCACACACACACACACACAGACACACACACACACACACACGCACGCACACACACAATCTGTAAGTACTTAAGATAAACTGTATCAAATTGTATTAAGTTAAATTGTTTATCATTCTGTTAGATTGAATGCTTTATTGGACCGCTTGGAGTTGGGCGCTAATGTCTGCGACGCAGTGTATACTATAGCGGGCTTTAGCGAACATTGTATAAATTGTACTGTTTGTTTTTATACCAATAAAGTTATTTATTTATTATTTATTATTTATTATTCTCTTGTCCTTAACTAAAAACCATTCTGATAAATATTACATTTAAATTACAAAGAACAATGTTTCATAAAGATATCAACCACTCTTCTTAAAATAGACGGATAACTGAGGAGGCAACTTAACGACTTATCCGAACTTTATAACTTTCTTTCCCATAAAACCACTACAAATCTCGGTATTTACTGTATAGTTAGATGAAAAACATCAATTTAATGGAAACTGGGACAAACCAGCGAGATGCTGATAATAAATTTCACAAAAAAGGAAACATGTAAGCAACTATTCAAGCAAACCAGCGCAAAGTATAGCCGTTTTCAATTTATTAAATACTACCTTTCCTCTCGCGGCTTCACCCGCGTGGACTACACGACGTTATCCCGAGGTAATTTGATATTTTATCGGGATAAAAAATAGCCTATGTGTGATGAAGGCTAAGTAAGTAAGTAAGTAAGTAACACTAAAATGTGAAAAAAAATAAATTCTCTTTCGATCGGGGAGCTACAATCAGAGGGGTGTTATAAGAGTATCTATATGTGTTGGGAGTCCCCCGACCGAAAGAGAAATTAATAAAGTATATATATACCCACTCGTAGTCAATAAGTCGTACTCGTAGTAATAAGTGATTTCGTAGTCTACTACGAATGCTACGTCGTAGCAAACTATCGATTTTTTGGATTACATTTCTGTTGACAGATTCAGGAGGTGGCGAATCTTCTTAACCTTTAAAGTTGCATTATTTTATTGATATCTTTTTCATTTATTGGCAGATCCCACCAGCACACGCATGAGATTGACAAAAGGTCTCAACGTCGTAAAAGTTAGAGGTCCCAATAGAACCATAATATGGAGCCTTTTATGTTGTTACGTGGTCCACGTACTACGTGCGGCCGGCTGAAATGTCAACTAGAAAGAAACGGTATTTTATAAGATAAACCTTTATTCTTCAGTTTTATACTATGGGAAAACTGCTACGATTATCTTAGTTACCTTTGTGTCAAAATATGTCCTGAACTACCTAAAAATGGTAAAAAAAATCATGTAACTTTAATTACATTTTGCATTAGAACTAGAACTTATATAAAATATAACTGCAGAAGTTTACTCAAAAATAGAAGATGGCGTAATATCGTTCAGTAGTAAGAAGAGTAGATTTACAATACATATTTGACCATCTGACCACCAAATCTCACTACACCGATAGTCAGTTAAGACTAAAAAAATCCTATTTGATCACTGGCGGTCAATTGGGAGTAATTTATTCCTAATATGTAATCACTAGTGACGAAATGGGTTTTTTGTCTCATCTGACCACCACCGGTGGCCTTCTGGACACCACTCCAGACCTGACCACCAAATCGCACCACTGATGGTCGGTTGAGACAAGAAAGATCCCACCTGACTACTGGAGGTCAATTGGGAGCATTTCATTCCTATTGCATATTTTAGCTTTCATTTCATCATACCTACCTCATTTTGAGTGAAAATAAGGCTGGAGCTGGATTCGCGCTTTGTCCGGAATCCTTGACCACTGAGACATAGAGTATGCACTGAGAAACTAGCTTCTGACAGAACACACCCACCACACACACCAATACCACAGTATAATGTCGTGGTCAGATCATTGAATTGATTATTTCATGAAATGGTTGGTCATTTCATGAAATAGTCGTATTTCATGAAATTATCAAAATCCGCTGGTCATATCATTGAATGATCAGCGTTTAATAATATGAACAGCTAAACGCATGGTCATTTCATGAAATGGTCAATCGCTAGTCAACATATCCTAAAATAGTTACATTGTGCCCTGCTAGAGGCGCTGATGTCGCTTTGTTATTGTTTGTTGAAATTTTTTATTACAAAAGTTAGTAATAATGCGACAATTTGAGATACAAATGCACACAAATGCACGTTAGAGTGTACCAAAGGGGCGCAGTGCTTAGAAAACGCAAATCCCAATAAAATAAATAGGTAATTTTTGGTTAGGTTAGGTTAGAACTGTGACGAAAAACAGCACGAGCCGATCGAGCGGTGCGAGAGTGCCGCGGCAGCGGCAGGCGAAGCGCTAGAATAAAAATTAAAAAAGACAAACTTTGATCTCACGGAAACCTTACATGAATTTCCTAAAATTTAATTTGATAATTTCATGAAATGGATGTTTGATGCTGTTAATGGTGTTTCTGATTAATTTCTAAAAACATTTTAATAGTATATTATGATACAAGTGAGCTAGGTTGCTCATTATACACGAGGCTGTGGGTTGCAGCCCGAGCCGCAGGCGAGGGCGTAAATCAGCCGAGTGTCTAGTGAGTAAGTTGCTCACGAGTTTCATACGCACTTTTTCAACACACTTGCGAGGAAAAACAAACATTGATTGCATACAATATGTACAAATAACCTAATAATAGCTACTAAGGGAAAAGGGGAAAAGCGCGCAAGTTTTTTTTTGCACGCGCCAAATGTAAGGTGATTGATTACATACAGCCATTCAGCCTACTTCAAAATAATTATAAAAATAGTGATAAAATGCAAATGTTTTATAACAAATTATTGTGAATTATAAGTAATTTGATAATAATATACTTAATTATGTTTTTTGTCTTAATTAGGGACACATTAATTTATTTATTCTAAAAACGTAAATGGATTTTCAGCCGTATAAAACCTCTTTGTTGTTACAAAAAAGAACTGTACCTATTACCCGGTGAAATTGAAAATGCTCTGTTTACTTGCATATAATTTGCAGTTAGGTACTAACTTAACTTTGTAGGGATAATTCTATTACACACTAGTCTATACTTATAATAAAACTGTAAACGATCCAATTCTGTACATTGAAAAGAAATAGAAAAAAATACCACCAGGGGTCTTCTTAAACGAAACAGATACCAAAAATATAGTTTTAAAGTTTTTTGTCTGTCTGTCTGTCTGTCTGTCTGTTGTCCGCGTTTCACACAAAAACTACTGAACGGATTTTGATGAAACTTTTTTTGTTATACAGCTATTGGCCCTCGCCAACATATAGGCTATTATTTATTTTCTATCTATCTATACTTATAATAAAACTGTAAACGATCCAATTCTGTACATTGAAAAGAAATAGAAAAAAATACCACCAGGGGTCTTCTTAAACGAAACAGATACCAAAAATATAGTTTTTGAATTTTTTGTCTGTCTGTCTGTCTGTCTGTCTGTTGTCCGCGTTTCACACAAAAACCACTGAACGGATTTTGATGAAACTTTTTTTGTTATACAGCTATTGTCCCTCGCCAACATATAGGCTATAATTTATTTTGAAAATCGTAATATCTGATGTGGAACCATAGCAGTCCAGCCAAACTATGAGAGATATAAAAATACCGTCTTAAGGAAAATTGTTAAACGTGATGGGCACTTTCTATTGACGTACAAAGTTTGAAGGTCTGGTTCACCTGATGTGGAACCCTAGCAGCCAGGATAAACTATATGAGATACAAACATGGCGTCTTAAGAAAAGTTGTTTCACGTAATGAACATTTTCTATTGACAGAAAAATATCGAAGGTCTGGCTTACCTGATGTGGAACCCAGCTAAACTATAAGAGATACAAATATAGCATCTTAAGAGAAGTTGTTCAGCGTTATAAGTATTTTCTTTTGACATACAGTCTATACTAATATTATAAATGTGAAAGTATGTTTGTTTGTATGTCCGTCTTTCAAATCAAAACGGAGCAACGAATTGACGTGTTATTTAGTATGTGCGGGTAGTTTAGGAGCTAGAAAGTGACATAGACTAAAAATATCACTTTACCTCGGGATAACGTAGTGTAGTACATGCGGGCGAAACCGCGGTCGGAAGGCTATGTTATGTAAATTTTTAATGTGCTTATATGTATCATAGCATTCATAGCGCTGTACTAATATATATTAAACTAGCTTTCCGCCCGCGGCTTCGCCCGCGTGGACTTCCCGACCTTATTCCGCGGGAATGTGACATTTTTCCGGGATAAAAAGTAGCCTATGTTCCTCTCCAGGCTACAATGTATCTGAATCCTAAATTTCAGCCATATCCGTTCAGCCGTTTTGGAATGATTGAGTAACAAACATACAAACATCTAAACTTTCACATTTATAATATTACTAGCTTTCCGCCCGCAGCTTCGCCCGCGTGGACTACACGACGTTATCCCGCAGGAATGTGATGTTTTTCCGGGTTAAAAAGTAGCCTATGTTCCTCTCCAGGCTACAAAGTATCTGTGTCCCAAATTTCAGCCAAATCCGTTCAGCCGTTTTGGCGTGATTGAGTAACAAACATACAAACATCCAAACATCTAAACTTTCACATTTATAATATTAGTAGGAAGTAGGATAAGTAGGATAAATAAATAAAAAAAACAAAATAGCTTATTAGCCTTAAAAATTAAAAATGCTGCCGAAAGTCAATATTCCACGCGGACGAAGTCGCGGGCACAGCTAGTATATAATAATATTATGCACGTGTGTGTTATAGTTCGGTTTATGGCCCTAAGATCGACGTAATAAGGCTCACTTTATGAGCAAGTGTGTTGAAAATAAATAAAAAAAACAGTCCGCTCCTTAACTTATTTCAATAAACAGTGTTATACAGGGTGAAGCGGCTAAGCCAGATATTGCAAGCAACCACTTCACAAAAGCTGCCCTCAATGCCGCTGCTTAGCGTGATTTATGGCCTGAACCATTCACGCTTTAATGTTTATTTAACATCTGTTGTGGGAAATTAATTATCAAATCCTACAAAACAACAACTAGTAAGTAAGTAAGTTATAATAACAAAACCGGGTGAGTTCAAGGGTTATAATTTTGAATTCCTAAATATTCTTGCAAAAATTTAAGAAAGTATAATACTTTTATGCCTAGGTGTATCATTATTTTTAGGGTTCCGTAGTCAACAAGGAACCCTTATAGTTTCGCCATGTCCGTCTGTCCGTCCGTCCGTCTGACCCCAGTCTAGCTCATAGACTCTTAGTACTAGAAAGCTGTAATTTGGCATGAATATACATATTTACCACGCCAACAAAGTGGTAAAGTAAAATTTTGAAAATTTTTTTTTTCGGTTTTCTCCCCTACACGTGAAGTGGGTATGTAATTTTTTTTTCTTCTCTACCCCATAGTGTGGGATGTTGTTGGATAGCAATTTTAAAAACGTTGTGGGTTTGTCAAGACAGTTTTTTGGTTGATGCATCTGTTTGTGAATTATTAAGCTTTAAAGTGAAAAATTTTGTTAGAGTCAATTGTCCCCCTACCCCTACCAGCCAAATGGTTATTTCTGGATACGTGAAAAAATTCACGATAGTAGTACATATGACGAAGTTAAAAGGAAACTATCACAGCTAAGTAGGCTTTACAAGTCTTTGAGAATACACATTTTCGAAAACCGCAAAAAATGACAGTGGTATTTTTGCTTGGTGTACGTAATCGGTACGTTAAGTGGGTACGGAACCCTTCATGAGCGAGTCCGACTCGCACTTTGCCGATTTTTTTTTATTTACCAAAAAAACTTCTAAGTTATTTTTTTGAAAAAAAAATTAAACATAATATCTATAAACCCGAAATCAGCGTGCTGAATGTGTGTAACAGTTCCCTTGTCAAATATTTTATACCCAATTTACTTTTATGACAGAAGATTCACTTTCAAGGCAAAACGGAAACTAACTAACTCAAAATTCATAAAGACTTGACAAAATTTATTCTGTGATAACAGTTTTTATGTGATCTCATTTTAAGATATTAATTTAGCCTCCCATTGAAACACGTAGTTTCTTTCATTGGTATTCGTGGGGCAGGCAGGACTGCGCGCTGAATTCACTCAGACACGGTTCTTGGGCTGATGAATATTAAGCGACGCTCCAACACAGCGCACAAGCCGAAATAACTTGAAAAACAGTATTGTATTTATGGAAGTGAAAACTTCTTTAGCGGCGTTGTGAACTTTTTGTGATGGGTAAAAACTTGTAAACTTGCGTCAGGATCACGTGACCATAAAACGATAACCGTAAGGGCTTAAACTGCGTCACGCGGACGCCCGCGCGGTTCCATACAAAAGTGCTCCGTCGCGGGCCCCGCGCCCGCGCCTTGTGGCCCGTTTCCCCGCGAAGGTCGCCCGCGCGCGTGTCCACGCGGCCCGCGCGCGTGTCCACGGACGGAGACCCGCGACGTGTGCCCGCTTTACTCAGTTTAGGCTCTTAGACGTAAGACGATCGCGTGACCGCAAGTCGTGGGCCACACACACTGGAGCGACCGCGGGCCGCGGAGGCGACCTGCGGATCCGCAGGACGCGCTAACAAGTACTATTCCCTCTGCCGGTCGCGGCGACCGCCAGACGTGCCAGTGTGGCCCCTCCCGTCCGTCTCAATATATTTGACCGGGCGGAGACGACAGTTGGAGGTGTACAATTTTTTACAGCATGCAAACTTGCAAGAACGTTTTAGACGACGACATATGTAAGCACTATCAAAATTAGAATTTTTATCCCTGTGCATCACACATGAAATTTAATTTTAAAATGTAACGTACTTTTTTGCTACATTTTAAAATTAAAAAATCTAATTTTGATACTTAGTGCTTACAAATGTCGTCGTCTAAGACGTTCTTGCAAATTTGCATGCTGTAATAGTAGATTGTTTAGCAAGGGATGTATGGCACCCATAACAGTCGAGTGTTTTGGCGCACGAACGAAGTGAGGGCGCCGATAGTTCGAGACTGTTATGGGTCCATACGCCCGAAGTAAACACTCTACTTTTTATTTTGAATATGAGGAAAGTAAAAATAAACAGAAATAATCTAAAAAATACTTTTCCCATGGCCGCGGAATTTTCGATTTTGTTCATTTTCTCTGTTTTAAGGAAGGCAAGGGAAACTTAAGTCCATACAGTTTTGTTTGGTGTTTGACCCGTACTCTATACAATTTCATGAAATTAATAGCCTGATTTTTTAATTTACAAATAACTTATTTGGTTTAACCTGTTTCTAAAAACGCATTCTTAAAAAAAACAATGTTTAAGATATTAAAATAATAATTCTACGATATTAATTATTTTATATAATAGCAAAACATGGCTGTATAGGCTTCTGTGCCTTAGCCTGTATACCTTTGGTAAGTAAATGTCCAAAGAGGTAAGACTCTACACACGTTCCTATTCGACCTCCGATCCGATTCGGTCTGCTCCCAGACCAAATCGGAACGTGTGTAGCGCAGATTTGTTCTGGGAGCAGACCAAATCGGCTGTCGGATCGGAACGTGTGTAGATGCTAAATTACAGATTTTGACATGACCCCTCCTATTCCTTTTTTAAATTTCATAACGGCCCTAGGGCCGCCACATACCACTTTCAACCCGCATTTTAGGCAAGTTAGGAGTTACTTTCAGATTATGAGATATGAAAAAAAATTTACACCTCCAACTGTCGTCTCCGCCCGGTCTGTATTTGTTTTTCCCGCTCAACGCGGACGCAAGACGCGCCGCTTCAGTAGTGTGGCCTACGACTAAAGGACACAGCACATTACATCAACTCGGAAAGGGATCGACACCGTATCGCCTTCGCCTCGCCGTCAACCAGGCGTCAACCTAACGCAAGCACGTAACCAAACCGGATTAGCGTCGGTACATCGGCTCGGCTACGGCTAGGCGACGCCGCGCTTACGGCTAGGCGACGCCGCGCTTACGGCTCGCCGCACAGTGGTACCATATAAAAAAAAAAATGAGAGAGAAAAATGATAAGTAAAAAAAATTTTAAAAAAAATGACAAAAAAAATTTAAAAAATGAAAAAAAAAAACATTAATAAAAGAAAATGATTTTCATTTTCAGACCACTGTGCGTAGAGCCGTAAGCTCGGGTACGGAGAGACGTGAGCGCGTGGACGACTAGCGGTAAGCGCGGGGATAGCAAGTTGAGCGACCCGCAAAGCGGTTCGTGAGCTGGTCCCGAGGCGAGCCGATTACGTTACGAATCCGATTAGTGTGCTTTGCAGTAGGGGGTTTCATACAAAGAATACTGAACCGCTCGAGTTGATACGTTTACGATCCCTTTCCGAGTTGATGTATGTGCTGTGACCTTAAGACGTACTTACAAAGTCATTAGAATACGAAGGCAAATTTCGCCATCTTTCAAAATGTTGTGATGGCTCTGGCACCTCGGTTAGAAAACAGGCGGCGCGCGGCGGCAGAACAGGAAGACCCCTCGGTTCAAATCCAGTTCGTATTATTATTATTTTTTTGTGAAAAAGTCTAGGGAGCCTGTTCGGAAAAGATCGACGTTTCTGAACGCATCTCTAATGTCACGTCAAATTGACATTTCGCTGTCACTTGAAGTTGACAGCTCCCACTTGATTGGAATTCTTGTAAGAAAATGTCGGATTAAAAATTTGGCTGAATTGTTAAAAACCGCTCGCGTTGAATATGCCTGGCATATCGAGTTTGAATTGAATCCTGAATTATCCTTGTGATCCCGTTTTGTACGACCAAGATTTTGACGCCATCCAACATCAGGCCGGTCGCGGTGCTTTGAAAGATAACCTTTTCCACCACGCGTTGTTGTCGGGACAATATATCTTAAAAGCAAGCCCCGCGTGTGTTATTGTGTTTTGGGACCCTGTGTGGTGTTAGTTTTGTGAGTAAGGTGACGAATTGGTAAGGTCTGCAGAAGAAGAAGGATTTACCAGGGGGCGCGCCCTCTGTCTCCGCTGCCCAGGAGACTTTCGACACCACAGACCGTATGTAAAATCACCTTACTTCACATTAAGTCGCTGTGTATCGCAGTTTCAATTGTTCAGTTACATCCCGGCTGAAACCAAGTTTTGTCCGGAGTCTATACTCATGATAACCTTCCACTGCGCCATGCCGATTCCGCGGGTCTAGGCAGGGGTGTACTGAACATTGCTTGGCAGCAGTAGCGTAGTTTGAAGGCCTGAGAGGCCCACGCCAAAACTTTGTCTATTAATCAGTGCCGTTTTGATGACCATCTGGTCCGGACTGGATTAATTTGTACTTGTAAATGGTAATTAACTTGCATTTGAAAAGTAAAGGGCATTCATTTTGTTATTGGTTCCATGTCTTGTAATTAATTGTCATGTATTGAAGTTCCAAAATGTAAACAGATGCCTTTCTTTGTTCATAATAATTATTATTTAGTTTTGTTAGCAAATTTGAGTTGTGAATATTGACAAGTTGTTGCTAAATAATAGCTAATAAAAAGTTGTCCTAAAAGGGCTTGGGTACCTAATAAGTTTGCACTCAATACTTAGTGAAACTTAAATGATTTGGGACATTGTTTACACATTGAAACTTATTGAAACTTGTGCTTTGAAATAATTAAAATTAGCTTGTTGTATGTTGATATCCAAGTGAATTTCAATAGTCAGTGATTTGGTTGAACTGAATAACGTTTGACTTATAAAGTCAAAGTTAGTTTGTGTCTAAGTTATAACCTCTTGAGAGTTAGAGTTATAATTACATACTTGAGTTTTGTTGTTTTCGGATAACCTCCAAATATTTAAGAGTTTGTGTCATTATAAATACTTTGTTATAATATTGGAATTTTGTGGTTATTAATAACCTCCAAATATTGGAGATTTTGTGTTATAGTGAATATTTTGAATTTGTTGTTTTTGTTGATAAATTTGTGACGTTACAATGACGGCCTCCTCGGCTAAAGCCAAAATACGTTCTGAGTTACGGTGGTTAGCTTCTGCGTTGCATTGTTGGATCGACCGGATAGGACGGAGGCCTTGTTGAACAGATACGTAGATCTGCCCATACGTTTGGCTGTTGTTGATGAACAGTATGCCTTATTTTTGGAAAAGACTGTTGAGAACGAGGTGGAAATGCGACAAGAAGTCGGTTTGGATGTGGACCAGTGTTATGATTTTGCGGACAGAATTACCCAGGTCCCCGGTCACATCTAAGAGTATGCCCCCTCTATTTGCTAGATTGGCCCCCTTAGATTTAAGGCGTTTTGCTGGTCGTCTAGAGGACTGGGAGGACTTTATTAATATTTTTGATAGTCTCGTACATGCCCGGGATGATTTGACCCAGGGCCAGAAGTTGGCTTATTTGTTATCCGTGTTGGAAGGGGAGGCCCTTGAATCGGTTCAACATTTGGCCCCCTCGGATGAAAACTACCCTATTGCTAGGGATTTGATTGCCCGTCGGTACCAGAACGTACGACGTCTGGCGGACAACCATGTTGCCGCCATTTTGAATTTACCCCGCGTTGCCAGCGTGATGCACTTGAGAGTGGCTTTGTTGAATCCGCTGTTGGTTGCCTACAACGCATTAAAAAACTTAAAACTCCCAGTGGAGCAGTGGTCGTTTTTGTTACTGCACATTGTCCTGGGAAAGTTGCCGGACTCTGTTAAGGTCCGTTTTGAGCAGCAGTATGGTGGGGATAGTGCGACTTATCTGCCACCCTTCTCGGACCTCTTGACGTTCCTGGAAGGAGAGAGTAGACTGGCAGATAATTCCTCTCTGGCCGGTCCTATGGGACCCGAACGACCTGTGCCACAGAGTAGGTCCCCCACCGGACCCCCCCGTAGGGGGCGTATGGCCCCTCGCGCGCCCGGCCGCTATGCCGCCGTCCAGGAGACCGCCCGCTGCTTGTACTGTCGGGAACCGGGTCACAGCACGACCCGTTGTGATAAGTTCCTCGACCAGCGCGTCCAAGGCCGTCGAGCGATCGCGCGACAACGGACATGGTGCTACTCGTGCTTGGGCCTGCACATGCAGCGCGAATGTACCCAAGCGCACCCATGCCGCTTTTGTAAGGGCAACCACCATCCCCTCCTCTGCATGAACAGCCCAGAGGGCGGCGGAGCGCCGCAGCGCGTCGCTGCGGGATCACCTCGTATGGGTGGGGGTCTCGGACCCCCCGCGGTGTTTGCATCCCGCAGCAGTTCTAGTGGCCACCAGAGTGGCCCCAGACGCTCTCCGCCACGTTGGGAGCCTCAAACGGGCGGGGGTCCCAGGGACCCCCCCATGGGAAACCGATCCCCAAGGATGGGGATGAGTTATGCGGGCGTTGCCGGAGGTCGTAGAGGCCCCCCGCGACGTTTTGAGCCTCGCACGGGCGGGGGTCCCACGGACCCCCCATGGGAAATCGGTCCCCAACTAGGGGGTTCGATTTTGCGAGCGTTGCGGGAGGTCGTAGAAGCCCCCCGCAACGTGTTGAGCCTCGCACAGCCGGGGGTCCCCGGGACCCCCCTTCTGAAAATCGGTCACCGTGCCCCCGCGACTATGGGGCGACGTACACGGTGGATGCTAGGCACCGATTCTCGCCGCCGCTCGCCGAATACCCGCGTTTGGAGCGGCGCCCGCCCCGTCTTCAAGGGGCCGGGAGATATAACCCGCCTGATACCGGGCGAATTGGACGTAGGCAGTATGTGGGAGAATGGGACCCACTGGATCGCTATGAGCGACCCCCTTACCATGGGGGGACGTCTGGGGACCCCACATACTAGCAATCAACGTGTTTACGGTCGATTGTAGCCACCCCTCCAGAGACCGTTTTGTTGCCCACGGCCTCTGTGCTTGTCAGGGGATTGAATGGCGACCTTGTGGAAGTTCGCGCCTTGTTGGATTCCGGTGCTCAGGGGTGTGTTGTGTCATCTTGGTTAGTTAGGCGGTTGGGCCTCAAGGTGCACCCCCACACGGAAGGCGTGAGAGGTGTTGGCGATGTGAGAGTCCCCGGGTTGTTAGGGCATGTTGACTTCACATTTACATCACGTAATAAGTCCACGCCAGGCATTAAGACCTCGGCGATTGTGTTGGACACAGTTGTTGGCCGTCAACCTTCAGTTGACTTGGGACCGAGTATGTTGTCTTTGGTGTCTGATTCCCCACTCGCCGATCCAAATTTCTTCCGCCCAGGCCCGATTGATGCTCTCCTTGGAGCCGATGTCCTGGGGCGAGTTTTGTTGACGGGGAAGCGAGTTTTTCAGCCAGATGGCTTGGTAGCTCTGCAGACGACACTCGGTACAGTTGTGATGGGCCCTGCTCGCCGCGTTTTGGATTCCCTTGATGAGGATCGCGGTCTTGTTTATAATGTGTCTCTCTCCGAAGTGGTGCAGAAGTTTTGGGAGGTTGAGGAACCTCCACCAGCCCCGCGGGTCGACCCAGTAGCGGATGAATGCGAGTTGTATTACCAGAATAACACTGGTCGCCTCCGCTCTGGTCGTTTGATCACCCGTCTCCCCTTTCGTGCCGGCCGACCTCCTCTGGGCGAATCCCGACCGCTAGCGGAACGTAGGCTAGTGGCGATGGAGCGTCGCATGAGCAAGGATCCGGTCTTCCACCAGAAGTATGTTGAATTCATGGGGGAGTATGAGGAGTTAGGGCACATGTCCGTGAGCGATTTGGATTGGCGCTCCGTTGAGCACTTCTTTTTGCCGCACCACGCCGTTTTGAAATCCGGAAAGATTCGGGTGGTCTTTGACGGTTCGGCTCCCACCTCTACTGGAGCGTCCTTGAACCAGTGTCTGCATGTAGGTCCCAAGCTGCACACGGAGATCTCAGACATTTTGACCAACTTCCGGCGGCACCAAATTGTATTTATGACTGACATCCGGATGATGTTCAGACAAACGGTCATCCATCCAGAGGATAGGAGGTACCAATTGATTTTGTGGAGAGAGAGTCCTAGGGACCCCTTGTTGATTTATGAATTGAATACGAATACGTACGGTTTGGCTTCGAGCCCGTTTGTTGCGATTCGTTCTTTGTTGGAGTTGGCCGAGAAGGAGCGCTTGAGATACCCTCGCGCCTCCGCCATTTTGGCCAGTGACGTCTATGTGGATGACATTTGCACGGGCGCCTCATCTGTCTCAGAGGCGATTGTCCTGAGAGACGAACTCACCGCCCTTTTGAAGTCGGGAGGTTACGAGTTGAGGAAATGGATATCCAACTCGCCTGATGTACTGGTAGGTTTGCCCGAAGAGCACCAGCAGGACCCCCACCTATTCGAAAATGTTGATAATCCCCATGTGGTGACCGTCCTTGGCGTACAGTACAAACCGGTCTCTGACACGTTCACTTATTGTGTGGATTTACGACCACCGAAAGTCTGGACCAAGCGTTTAGTATTGTCTACTGTCGCACGTACCTTTGACCCCAATGGGTGGATTTGCCCCGTGCTGTTTATGGCCAAGTGTTTCTTGCAACGGTTATGGGCTTCGGGTGTGTCGTGGGATGAACCCCTCTCGGACGAGTTACTCCGAGATTGGTCGAGCTTCGTTTCATCCCTCCCCGAGATTAATGAAGTGCATTTGCCGAGGCTATTCCTCCCTTCTGAAAATTGTAAAGTTACTCTTCACGGCTTCTCCGATGCCTCCGAACGTGGATTTGCTGCGGCCGTGTACCTCCGCACCGTTACTGTTGACGGAGTTGTTGCTGTGCATCTGGTGATAGCGAAAAGCAAAGTCGCTCCCCTTCGGACTCGTCATACGATCCCGAGGTTGGAATTGTGTGGAGCTGCCCTCCTAATGCGTTTGTTGAACCACGTATGGCTCACATTAGGTCGATCTATTGCGATACAAGAGGTTTATGCTTGGACGGACAGTCAGGTCGTCCTTTGTTGGTTGAAGGCTCCGGCGCACACCTTGGACGTGTTTGTGGCCAATCGAGTGTCGCAGATTTGTAATTCCGACATCGAGTTGATTTGGAGACACGTGCCGGGAACCATGAATCCCGCGGATTGTGCGTCTCGGGGTTGTGTAGCCCCAACCCTAATTAACCACCCCCTCTGGTGGGGCCCACCGTGGTTGATGCGGCCTGAGTCGGAGTGGCCGCCCTCTCCAGCGTTGTCGAACGTAGCCGTTCCTGATATGCGGGCATGCGTCCTGGAGACTAACCCCGCCGGGGAAAAGGATTTGTTGTTGGATCGGTACAGCTCCTTACAGAAGCTGCTTGGTGTTACCGCTTGGATCAGACGTTTTGTGTACAATTGCAGAAACCCACGCGCGAGGCGTGATTCGTCGGTTCTCACTCCGGACGAGCGTAGGGACGCGCTCTTGTTTTGGGTCCGGAGAGTACAAGCTGATAGTTTTGAGTCCGAGATTGAAATTTTGCGTTTAGGCCGTCGCAAGTTGAAGGGCGCGGTATCGCGATTGAATCCCTTCCTGGACGAGAGTGGGCTTTTGCGAGTCGGCGGAAGACTTCGAAATGCGAACCTGCCGTATGGAGCTCGTCACCCCCTTTTGTTACCTAAAGCCGGACATTTGACTCAACTGATAATAACAGATCGCCATGTGAATGCACAACATGCTGGCTGTAATGCTTTGTTGGCCATTTTGCAGCGTGAATTTTGGATTTTGTCTGCTCGTCGAGCCATTCGCACTGTGGTTTTCCGTTGCCTGCCTTGTTATCGATTGAAGGCCGCGACCATGCAGCCCCAGATGGGTGATTTGCCTGCTGATCGCGTCACGGAATGTAGAGCTTTTGCCGGAGTCGCCACCGACTTCGCCGGTCCCTTTACTGTAAAGGCTTCGAGACTGCGTAATGCTAAAACCTATAAGGCGTACTTGTGCGTGTTTGTGTGTCTGTCCACCAAGGCTGTCCATTTGGAAATTGTCTCGGAATTGTCTACCGAAGCCTTTGTCGCCGCCTTGAGCAGATTTGTTTCCCGTAGAGGACTGCCGACATTGATACGTTCCGATTGTGGTACTAATTATAAGGGAACGTGTAATTATCTTAAGGAAGTAGTTAAGTTTTTTGTTGATAATAAAATAGACATTGGAACCACCCTCTCCCGGCGTGGGATAATCTGGAAGTTTAGCCCTCCAGCTTGTCCGACCTGGGGAGGAATTTTTGAAGCTTGTGTAAAGGCTGCCAAGACACACTTGCGTCGCGTGATTGGAGAAACTATTCTCACGTTTGAGGAACTTGATACGGTACTTTGTAAAATTGAGGCCGTCCTCAACTCGCGACCCTTGTGCCCGTTGTCTTCGGACCCGAATGACCTGGAAGCGTTGACCCCAGGTCATTTCTTGATCGGACAGCCCCTTTTGGCTTTGCCTGAATATCCGATTCAGGATGTAGGATCCCATCGTTTGTCGCGATACCAACTTTTGAAACAGATGTCCCAAAACTTCTGGGCACGTTGGTCGATGAAGTATTTGCATATCCTACAACAGCGCGTGAAGTGGACAGATAAAACCACCCCACCCCAGACTGGCGACCTCGTGTTGATTAAGGATGCTAACCTGCCGCCCCTATGTTGGCGAAGGGGGCGCATTGTTAAAATCTACCCCGGAACTGACGGAGTTCCTCGTTTTGCTGAGGTTTTGGTTCGAGATTCGGTTTTGAAGAGAGCAGTTAGTGGGCTCTCCCGATTACCCGTAGATTGACGTACCGTTCTTAACGGTCCGGGGCGGGGGGATGTTCGGAAAAGATCGACGTTTCTGAACGCATCTCTAATGTCACGTCAAATTGACATTTCGCTGTCACTTGAAGTTGACAGCTCCCACTTGATTGGAATTCTTGTAAGAAAATGTCGGATTAAAAATTTGGCTGAATTGTTAAAAACCGCTCGCGTTGAATATGCCTGGCATATCGAGTTTGAATTGAATCCTGAATTATCCTTGTGATCCCGTTTTGTACGACCAAGATTTTGACGCCATCCAACATCAGGCCGGTCGCGGTGCTTTGAAAGATAACCTTTTCCACCACGCGTTGTTGTCGGGACAATATATCTTAATAAGCAAGCCCCGCGTGTGTTATTGTGTTTTGGGACCCTGTGTGGTGTTAGTTTTGTGAGTAAGGTGACGAATTGGTAAGGTCTGCAGAAGAAGAAGGATTTACCAGGGGGCGCGCCCTCTGTCTCCGCTGCCCAGGAGACTTTCGACACCACAGACCGTATGTAAAATCACCTTACTTCACATTAAGTCGCTGTGTATCGCAGTTTCAATTGTTCAGTTACATCCCGGCTGAAACCAAGTTTTGTCCGGAGTCTATACTCATGATAACCTTCCACTGCGCCATGCCGATTCCGCGGGTCTAGGCAGGGGTGTACTGAACAGAGCCCTTTATCAAGGCATCTAATTCATCTCTAAAGTATATTTTCTAAAAATCAACGGATAAAAAATTTAAGAATATCAAAAATGCACAACGTTAATATTCAAGTTTTCACTTCTGCCGGCACTGCCGGAGTGCAACTCGCTGTTTTTAACCGACTTCTAAATCAAAAAGGAGGAGGTTCTCTATTCGACTGTATGTATGTTTATTTTTTGTGTATGTCCACCGATTACTCGAAGACGGATGGACGGATTGAAATGATTGAAACGTTATTATATCAGGTTGGATTCCAAATTGGTCCCATTTTTTGAAATTTTGAAATTGGTTTAGTAGTTTTCAGGAAATTTTGAAAATACTGTCGTTTTCGTTACCACTCTATGTGAATTTAATACGTATCTTTAGGCATAACTCCTTTGTTTAGAAACCGATTTAGATGATTCTTGTTTTGTTAAAAAGGTGATACCTCAAGGTATTTTACCCAACTTCGAAAAAGGAGGTTTTCAGTTTGATCACATACCTATTTACCAGAATACAAGTAAATTGCCTGCACGAATGCAGAGTGAAATAAAAATTACTTTTATAAAAAAATAAAACCGCCTTCAAAAAAATCACATCAAAAAAGTAAGAAATAATTCCTCACCAAATAAATAACGTAAATACTTTGAAGTCGGGCGGGTTTTAACAAAAACAACGACTTCAAAGTACTTACGTTATTTATTTGGTGAGGGATTATTTCTTACTTTTTTGATGTCATTTTTTTGAAGGCGGTTTTATTTTTTTATAAAAATAATTTTTATTTCACTCTTTTTAGTGCAACATGCAGGCAATTTACGTGTATTCTGGTAATTAGGTATGTTATCAAACTGAGAACCTCCTTTTTTGAAGTCGTTTAAAATACCTTAAGGTATCCCCTTTCCAACAAAACAAGAATCATCTGAATCGGTTTATAATTAACAAAGGAGTTATACCTAAAGATAAGTAATAAATTCACATAATGTCACGAAAACGACAGTATTTTCAAGATTTCCTGAAAACTACTGAACCGATTTCAAAATTTCAAAAAATGCGACCAACTTGGGAAAACCCCTGATGTTATAACGTTTGAATCATTTCAATCGGTTCAGCCGTCTTCGAGTAATCGGTGTACATACATATTTAAAAAAAAACGCGACGAATAGATAACCTCCTCCTTTTCAATTTTTGAAGTCGGTTAAAAACGAATTTTAACTCCAAAAATGTTACGTAAAAATGCAATACTTTACATAACACGATCGAAAGGTATGTAAAGTATAAACAGTTTGTTAGGAAACAAGTTGGTTCTATCGTCATACAAATCTTAGCCGTGACTTATTATTCTTATTATTTTAGAAGCAATAAACACGTCAAGCGTTTAGCGGGTATGGACTCGAATACAAAACAAGTTGGCGTGCTAAAGGATCTTTAAACGTTTCCGTTTAAATCGTTTTATTTCTACCCAGAATACGTGGATGTAATGAAATTATGAATCCGCATACAAATGAAAGTTTTAACTTAAAAACTTTTACATTTCATGTGGTATTTTTATACTGGGTGTGAAAACTGTGAAATCAATAGTCTAGTCATAATATGACATAGTATGTAAAATAATTATAAAAGTATAACTTTGCATAAAAATAACAATTTGAACATACGTTTTTATTCAGTGTTAAACGTTAAATTTTTTGTGAATTTTCATTTTACATTTAGGTACCTACTTGCGCATCGTTCACGTGCTTGATTGAAACAGATAACAGCAAGCAAATAAGAATAGTTTCGTTCTTGATGCATGAGTAGGTTTACGGCGGGTCCACGCCGCCGGGGCCGTCGTAAACCAAGCTCGCGTAATGGTTAGTAAATTTTTATGGCCTCTGCAGAAGACTTGTAAAGTCAAATAAGGCGGACGGCCGGCTACTTTACAGCCTGAGAAACTGCGGCAGACCCATCCGCCTTAAGAACTACTGCCGTTAAGCTAGGTACTTTGAACAAAAGGAATATTTATAATCTTTCTGGATTCGGTTTAGTAACAATGATAGGTACTAAATTCTGATCAATTACACAAACAATATACCTATTCACAATGTTTTAAAAAAATAAAGTTATTTAATACTTTCGTATTTCTACTGAGTCCTACTAAAAATCCTACTAAAATTATAAATGCGAAAGTTTGGATGGTTGTTACTCAATCACAGCGAAGCGGCTGAACGGATCTGGATAAAATTTGAGACAGCGATAGATTATGAATCTAGAACCTAGCATTTATGCTACTTTTTAATCCGGGAAAACATCTCATTACCACTTGAAAACATCGTCTAGCTCACCCCAGCAAAACCGCGAGCGGATAGCTAGTCATAAATTAAATAACAAAATCAAGACAGCAGCTATTCTGAAAAGCAGCAGTTTCTCTACTTTTATGAGTCAAAGTCGAAGTCTAATTTGTATAAGTATTCAATTTAGATTGTGATTTACAATACTTGTGAACGTCATAGAAGGCGCCATAGGTTCGCAAACGCTATATACGGGCGCCTGAAGACCTTGCTGAAGAACCGGCAATAAACTCTTCAAGGGTTGTTTTTTTCTCCTTGTTTCATTTTATACAGAGTCATTAAATTGAAAAATGCAAGTTATTATCCAAAAAACATGACATACCTAGATGTAGTATATACAGTATGTAAACGATCGAAAGGCAAACCTTAAAACTGGTGGGTGTATGAAACGGGTATAATACAATAGCACCCTTTTTAAATACTTACAATTTATTTTAATTTTTAGTTTTTTGCATTCACAATGCAATTTTTATTACTGAAAAATGGAAAATGAAGTATTTAGTATTTTAGTATTTTAGTTTAGCGAAAGGTCGTGGGTTCGAGTCCCATCGGAGCTAGTTGTGAGACGGGTCGATTTTTTCTAAATACTTCATTTTCCATTTTTCACTTACAATTTAATTTAGTTTAATTTTTTAATTTTAGTAAATTAAATAATTTACCTCTTTATCTTCAGTCGGTTAATGATTATAGTAACATCCTGTGATGCAAGTTTGTCATCACTTTAATAACAGTACCTAATCATCTCCAAAGAATATATACACTTACGCGAATCATCTCTGAGGTTTTTGACAAAATATCATAGATAACGCGTTGTCTAAAACAAAAACCTGCTTTCACAGAACAGCAAAAAGAGAAAAATCCTTTTTTCTATTCTGCATTTATGACTAAAGAGATTTGTTAGAGAAGTAGAACTTCAAAGAGAGTAAAAGTAAAGAGAGTGATTAACTACATGCTCTTTGGTAAAGAGTTTGATGATTCAGATCAGACCTGATGTTTTTTTACCTATTTTTCTTTATTTAATATGTTTTACTGTGTTCAGTTCAGTTTAGTTAAACCGGTTCACAAAATTATTTCGTTGCTTGAACTACCGCGATAGGATTCGTTAGTGTTTAGTGTGATTTGCTGCTTCAAAAA
Organism: Crambus lathoniellus; assembly: GCA_949710035.1. Classification (NCBI taxonomy): domain Eukaryota; kingdom Metazoa; phylum Arthropoda; class Insecta; order Lepidoptera; family Crambidae; genus Crambus; species Crambus lathoniellus. The sequence goes on along the minus strand of OX453300.1, from coordinate 28,063,801 downwards.
GACTTGTTTAAAAATTGAAAAGCCTTTGGTTATGTAAGTACCTATTTATTATTTTCTTCTCAATAAAGTAAGGTGCAGTGTTATCCTGTGTTTCTCTGACGACATACTTATCGAACCACATCGCATTTAACATAATAAATTAATGATATTTAAGTTGTTGTCACTCGTTAGTGTACAACTTAAATCACTGTTGAGACGTCACTTTTCAGATTGTAAACAAAGTTATACAGGGAGTTACATTTTGATTAACTTATTATTTATTATTTACATTATCGGATTTTATTCTTTGCCTTTCGATCGTTTACATACTGTATTCTGTGATATAGATGTAGTTGTAGAGAGTTGACTCTACACCGTAAATGAGAGAACCAGGAGTCTTGATATCAGTAGTTTATTATTGCAGATCACAAATTACATCACAGTACTTATTATTATCAACTAGACCGTTCAACGATTTTACAAGCAGTGTTTGTTATTCTTAATGACATCCAACCAAGTTGATATCATGATGTGCAGCTGATTGTCAAAGCTTAAATCTCGAATATACCATAGATACTTTAAAAGAGGTCAGTCTAATTTGCTAATAAGTCTTAATAAGGTTTACAACCTTATAATAATATATAATCATCCTCCCTCATTAGGATGTAATTTAGAAGTAGTATAAGTTTAGCGTAAGTATTAATTTTAACAGGTTTCCGAGTACCTACTTAACTCGGTGATAGCAGACTGCTTGACATAAAGGGGTGACCACAAATTCGGATACCGTTTTCCGTTTTACCATTTTCGGTATATCGGTATTTTCTGGATTTGTGGACACCCTCGCTCGCTAGCCTACAATTTTTGGTAGCAAGAGCGTAGTTTATCTGACCTCATTTGTTTGTTTGAATTGTATCAACTAAGAAAGTTTGATGTTAATCTGTTTGTTTGTAATTAATATTTTTTTGGTTAAGGTTTAGTTTGTGGTCCCTCGGTTGTGGCCTTTTGGTTTGCAAATATAGTTGCAGCTAGTTGCAAGGCCCCATATTGTAGTGAAATAATTTGCCGGGTGACTCCGCTTTCCATATAATTTGGGAATAAAAATATTTGTTTGGAAATATTAAATATTCGGGCCTAAGTTTGTTTGTTTATTGTTTGGTGCTTTGTTTGACTATTGTTTTGAGCTTGGCTATATAATTTAACATTAGGGTGTGTTATATTATTTACTGAATTTTAAAATTGTTTGTGTAATTTATAAGTTTATTTTAGCGTTCCGGGTTTGAGCCGTTGTAGGATAGTATATTCGGTTTTATATTTAATTGTTTGTTGTTTGGTCTATTTTGGTAAACGCAATGGCGAAGACGGTCGCGACTGCGAAGGCAGCGATTGCCTCCGAACTTAGATGGTTTGCGAGCGCCGCAGCACTCATAACACGGGCAGATAAGAGCGAAGCTTTGCTTGCTCGAGCGGAGCAGCTCCACTCGCGTGTAGCCAGTGTCGAAGTAGCTATGGTGGCGCTCACGGAGGCTGCTTTGGAGCCAGACGTATTTGCTGGTTTCGTAAAGGATTACGACCAGATTATGGTCATAAATGATGACCTCGTGGAGGCTGCGGCCAGGATCAGGGCGAGACAGGCGGGTGGTCCTGCCCCTCGCATTCCCGGTGGACCGGAAGGACCAGGTGTCACTGGTCGGCTCCCCACTCTTCAATTGTCCTACTTTGGGGGTAGGATGGAGGAGTGGGTGGCATATAAAAATATGTTCGAGTCGTTGGTTGACTCTAGTCAGGATCTGTCAAAGGCCCAAAAGATGGCCTATCTCCTCTCCACCCTGGAGGATGAAGCGCGGTCGCTCATCCAGCATCTCCGGGTAGAGGATGATCAGTATGATACGGCGTGGGAGCTGTTAAACTCCCGGTATCAAAATGTGCGTTTGTTGGCTGACGCACACGCCGCGCAGTTGTTGGCCTTGCCTAAGGTGGCCAATCGGGCACAGCTGCGCCTGCTTTTGCTCACGCCCGTTACAGTGGCCTGTAACGCGCTCCGCACCTTGGGGCTGCCGGTGGACCAGTGGTCCTTTTTATTGGTGCACATTTTGCTGGGCAAATTGCCCAATGATATAAGCTCACGGTTTGAGCGCGAGAATGCTGAGCGGGATAGCTCCACCCTACCCACCTTCACTGACTTGGTCAGATTTCTGGAGTTTGAGGCCAGGGCTGCGGAGAGTTCCATGACGGAACCAGCGCCATCTGGGGCGCAGGAACGCAGGCCTTCGGGACCCTCATGGCGAGGGAAGCCCAGGCAGCAACCGACACCGTCCCCGCGTGGAGCTGGTGGTCGGTATGTGAATACGGCAGCAGTCGAGAGGGACGCGGGTTGCCCGCAGTGTGGCCAGATGGGTCATGGCTTGCTGCAGTGCCGAGACTGGCAGAGGCTGCCAGTAGTGGAAAGGCGCCGCATGGTGAAGCGGCATGAACTGTGCTTTTATTGCCTGGGCCGTCACTATGCACGTGACTGCCGCAGAGCCAAGCCATGCAGTGTATGCCAAGGGCTGCACCATGACATGCTCTGCATGAACCGGAGTAAGAATGGCTCTCCGATATTGAGGCGGGGGCCCCCTATGGGCGGGGGCGCTCCTGCGCGAAGCCCTCCACCGTCGGACGGAGGACGTGGTTTCGCTCGTCACAAAGGTTTCGCTCGGAAGGGGGGTCAGGTGCCTGCGCGGGCCCCGGCGGGCCGGGACCCTGCGCCTCCCATGCATGGCCAGTATGTGGTTGGTTGACCCCCCATGGGCGGGGGCCCTAGTGCGGAAGGTAGAGGTGGGACGCCTCCCTCCGCACCGGCTGCTACTACGCGCCGGATGGAGCCACAGCGGTTTTCCCCGCCGCTCCACGAGTACCCAAGGTTGGAGTACCACCCGCACTACGCTAGGTACGGCAGGGCCGCGGGTTTGCGCCCCCTCATATGGGTATGTGCACTCGCCCGCCATATTATCCGGGACAATGGTACCCCCCCGGCTTGGAGAGAGGGGGGAGCCCATAACTAGTTTGCTCCCACAGTGGGACAGAACCGCGAACGGTTCTGCTCCCTACCGCGGCGGTCGGCGTATGGGGTAGTATGGGACAGTGTGTCACTGTAAGAGCCATGTTGGATTCAGGGGCTCAGAAAAGTTTGATTACCACTCGAGTGGCACTTAAATTAGGCCTAGCCGTGGAGGACTCGCCGGTGCCACTTCTTGGGGTTGGTGGTATACAGGTGAAGTGTCCGATGGGACAGGCACTCATCACCTTTTCATCGCTGAAGTCCTCCACAATGAGGATCACGACTTCAGCCCTGGTAATGGATACCATTGCGGGTTGGCAGCCCTCTACAGACATACCGCCGGACGTGTTATCTTTGTCATCGGGTTTGGAGTTGGCACCCCTTTGTTGCTCATCCCGGCCCAGTAGACTTGCTCCTGGGCTCGGACGTTTTAGGTTGGATTTGGTTGGGCCCCCAGAAGGCTCTGGGTTCGTCCTCATTGGTGGCGGTATCCACCATTTTTGGTTTCGCCCTGATGGGCCCTGTGTTTGAAAGCGACTCCAGGGAGGGGCCGCCGGTTGTCGCGAATGCGTCTTTGGCCAAGACCATGCAAAGGTTCTGGGAGGTGGAGGAACCACCTATGGCCTCCAGGATGGATCCGGACCACGCAGAGTGCGAAGCCTTTTACCAAGCCAACACAGCGAGGTTGTCCTCCGGTCGGTTGGTAACTCGGCTGCCGTTTGTGGCTTCTCGCCCTAGCCTCGGGCGCAGTAGGGCACTTGCGGAGAAACGTCTGCTGGCCATGGAACGGCGCATGCAGCGTGACCCCGTACTACGCGATAAATATACTGAATTTATGCGCGAGTACGAGGACTTGGGTCACATGTCTCCGGCTCGAGTTGATTGGAGCTCAACTGAGCATTATTTCTTGCCCCACCATGCGGTGGTGAAAGCCGCAACAGGCAAATTGAGGACCGTCTTTGATGGGTCGGCGCCCACTTCGAACGGGGTTTCGTTGAATGAGTGTTTGCACTCCGGTCCCAAGTTGCACAGGGATATAATTGACATTATCCTGAACTTTAGAAGACATCAGGTGGTTTTTGGAGCGGACATCCGGATGATGTTCCACCAGACAGTGATACATCCTGAGGACAGGAGATTCCAGTTGATCCTCTGGCGTGAGCGCCCTGAGGATCCTGTGACGGTGTATGAATTGAACACCAATACTTATGGTTTGAAGTCCAGCCCCTACATTGCAATCCGATCATTGCTTGAATTGGCTGAGCGGGAGCGGACCCGCTTTCCCCGTGGGGCTTCGGTGTTGTCGCGTGACCTGTACGTCGATGACGTCTGCACGGGAGCCCAAAGTATTGAGGAGGCCCTCGTACTGCGGGATGAATTGATCGCAATTCTCAAAGCAGGGGGCTATGAGTTGCGTAAATGGTTGTCAAATGACCCACGAGTTCTAGAAGGGATCCCGGAGGATCACCAACAGAACCCTCACCTGTTTGAGGACGTGGATGATCCCAACAGAATCGCGGTGCTGGGCATGCAGTACCAGCCGCGAACGGATATTTTCACCTTCCAAGTGGACTTGGAAGTACCAAAGGCTTGGACTAAAAGAACGGTGCTATCCATGATAGCCCGCATGTTTGACCCAAACGGCTGGATAAGCCCAGTGATATTCGCTGCAAAGTGTCTTCTCCAGCGACTTTGGACCTTGGGCGTCTCGTGGGACGAGCCGCTGATCGGGCATCCATTGGACGATTGGCTCGAGTTGATCTCATCGATCGAGGAAGTCAATCGGATTGCCTTGCCTCGTCGAATCTTGTCGCCTGGAAAATGTCAGGCCAGCCTTCATGGCTTCTGTGACGCATCGAAGCGGGGCTACGCCGCGCATATCTGTATACATGCGGACAGTCGACGCCGATGGTCGGGTCAATGTCTCGCTCTTAATGGCGAAGAGCAAGGTTGCTCCTATTCGGACAAGACTGACTATCCCCAAGCTGGAACTGAGCGGAGCTCATCCCCTCGCTAGACTGTTGAGTCACGTTGCGCGGGAGTTGGCGGCCACGGTCGAGATACGGGATATCTTCGCCTGGTCGGATAGTCAGGTCGCGCTTGCATGGTTGCGCGCGGCTCCAAGTCCAAAATATTGGGATTGATATAATATGGAGACACGTACTGGGAGAGCTTAACCCAGCGGACTGTGCTTCCCGAGGGTGTACGGCTCCAGAGTTGGTGGCACACCCACTTTGGTGGGGAGCAGAGTGGCTGGTAGGACCAGAAACCTCTTGGCCTGTTTGTCAGGTGGACGGAACAGCGCCTATTTTGCCAGGGTTGCGTGTTCATACCGTGGTCGCTGAGTCGACTTCAGAGCCGGGTTGGCTACTTGATCGGTATAGTAGTTTGGAGAAGCTGCTGGGTGTTACCAGCTGGATTAAGCGCTTCATCCATAATTGTCGGAACCCCCAAGCAAAACGCTTGGAACCTATTGCAAGTGCTGAGGAGCGCCGGAGCGCATTGCTGCACTGGGTTCGTGTCGTGCAGACCGAACGGTTTGATTCCGAGTTTCGTATTTTGCGCGAGGAACGTGCTAAGTTGAAGGGCGCGGTCGCTCGTTTGAACCCGTTAATCGACTCAGATGGGCTTTTTCGGGTTGGAGGCCGGCTCCGGAAGGCGGACCTTCCGTTTGGAAGCCGCCATCCTTTGTTGTTGCCCAAGGGCGGACCCTTGGTGCAGCTTTTGGTGTCAGATCGACACGTCCGCAACGCTCATGCAGGGTGCAGTGCGTTACTGGCGATTTTGCAACGAGAGTTTTGGATACTCTCTGCCCGGAGAGCAATCCGAAGTGTTTTGTTTCGATGCATTCCCTGTTATCGGGTAAAGGCAGCCACTATGCAGCCGCAAATGGGGGATTTGCCGGCTGATAGGATCCGACCTTCGGGGGCAAGGCCGTTTGATGGAACCGCGACGGATTTCGCTGGACCCTTTTCAATCAAGACAACTAGCCTTCGCAATGCTAAGATTGTCAAAGGGTACTTGTGTGTGTTTGTTTGTTTGGCCACCAAGGCTGTTCACTTGGAGGTGGTATCAGCCTTGACTACGGAAGCCTTCGTCGCTGCGTTAGATCGGTTTGTGTCGCGTAGAGGTCTACCCTCACTTATTCGCTCCGACAACGGCTTAAATTACAAGGGGACTGTAAATTATCTTAAGGATGTTTGTGAATTTATTGATAAGAATTGTAATAGTTTAAGTCAAATTGCCGCCCAGATGGGGATAACTTGGCGGTTCAGTCCCCCAAATTGCCCTCATTGGGGAGGGATTTTTGAAGCTGCTGTGAAGTCAGCAAAGACACACCTCCGCCGCACTATTGGAGAAACGGTTCTAACCTTCGAAGAGTTCGGAGAGTGGAGGGATGAACGCGCATATCGGTTGTCGCGTTTTCAAATGTTACAGCAGATGAGCCAGAACTTTTGGAGTCGCTGGTCTCTTGAATATTTGCATTTGTTGCAACAGAGAGTGAAGTGGAAAGATCGGACTGAGCCTCCCAAGGAGGGAGATTTAGTATTGTTAAAAGAGACAAATCTGCCATCATTGCTTTGGCGACGAGGTCGCATACTACTTTGATTCTTGGTGGAGATGGAACTCCACGTGTGGCTGAGGTGTTGGTCGAAGGTTCGATCTTGCGGAGAGCCGTGGCGACTCTCTCTCGCCTTCCGGTTGAGTAAGCTAGCGGTCTGCTTCTCAGACCGGGACGGGGGGATGTTCATAATAGAACATCACTATTAGAAGTCGTAATCTTGTCTATGGCAGACGATGTCAATGTGACAACCTCACGGGTTTGACAGCGGACGTGGGCTGTCACTCACTTACTTGCGGGTCGTCATTCGTGCGGCGTGGTTTTAGAGGTTATGTAATGTGCTGGTGCACAGAAAAGTTTGGTTATATTCTAAGTGCTTGAATGTTGAAATAAGTGGAATTACTCAACATAATACTCCCGCAGGGCGCGAGAGAACAATTTGTGGGTTCCGATTTTGTTATAAGGACGCGCCGGTCGCTCCGAGTGATTTTTGTTATATTAAATGTTTGGATTGTTGAAACGGTGAATTCTCTTGACTGGCGTGGCGCCGCCGACAGTGAGGAGTGGACTCCTGGAAACCAGGGGCCAGCCCCAAATCGCGAAGGTTCCGGCAATATCCTTTGTTCCCAATCTCCCAAAACCTATCCCCAGAACCGGCGCCTTCCAGGCGATATCAAGCTTATGGACTATGTAAGTGTTAGATGTAATTTAGAAGTAGTATAAGTTTAGCGTAAGTATTAATTTTAACAGGTTTCCGAGTACCTACTTAACTCGGTGGTAGCAGACTGCTTGACATAAAGGGGTGACCACAAATTCGGATACCGTTTTCCGTTTTACCATTTTCGGTATATCGGTATTTTCGGGATTTGTGGACACCCTCGCTCGCTAGCTTACACCCTTTTACATTTGACATAACAGAACTCCTATGTGCCTCTCGACCTAACTCCAATAATAAAACTTCTATCTGCCTCTCGAACTATATTATCAACAAAATTCAATTTCAACTCCTACTCGACCTATCTTATTACAAAACTTCAACTCCATTATCAACAAAATTTAATTTCATCTCCTAATCGGGAGTTGGAGTTTTGTAAAAAGATAGGTCATCTTTTTACAAAACTCCAACTCCCTTATCTCCTACTCGACCAATCTACTAACAAAATTCCAACATTATTACAAACTTTCTTAACAAAACTACCTACCTATCTCTAAAATAAAACAACAAATTACCTACAAATATTATAAAATTTAAGATACAAAAAACAAGATTATAAGTCGAAATTAAATGTACTATAAACTCAAGGTTTCTTTTAAAAACTGTGTAAAGGAATTAAAAAATGTTGCTTGAACCACATGCTTGCTTATATTGTCTCTTTCTATTTTTCTTTATGATTCATTTACCAAAATACTTAGTTGTAATAATTTCCACACCCCCTTAAATGAATCATTATATATGCACCCCCTTAATACTTTAACTGATAAACTGACTTTACTTTATCTTTACTCAAACTTATAAACTGAACTCCTTAAGTTTACATTACAATAAAAAACATTACACACCCCTATAAAACTTACATACTAATACCCCACTGACCGAAAACGCACCTAGTTCACTTTTGCCCACTCTGATACGAGTCTTCTTGACATCTTTATACCTTTCTGGTAATCTCCGTTTTCTCGCCGGTTGATTTCTTCTAATATTTTCCACTGCTCGAGTTTTCTCAATTAAATTTCTTCATTACTATTTCCATTTTCTGCTTCAATCTCTACCACTCGATTCTGACTTTCCTCAATTTGTTCACTATCAACAAATTCTTCATTTCCTCAGGTTGTAAAATGTTATCAAAATTAAAACCTCTCAAAATTCTTCCCACTATCTCATTCGTTCTATTGTCATTTGTTTCACCATTTTTTTCCCTTAATCTTCTACACTTTCCTTCGTCATGTTGATGGTTCTACTCCTATTTTCACCTTCTCAATACTCTTCATTTTCGTCTGTTGTGTTTAGCCAAATTATTTCAAAACATTTCACTTTGTGTTTTTTCTTCACTTGACACTTGAAAAACAAAAGACTGACATACCTTTTCATGGTTACATATCAACAACTCCTGTTGTTAGGCTAATTTGGTCAATTTGGTATGTTGTTCTGACCTTTCTTAAAATAATTTTCTGGACTCTAGAAACAACTTTTCCTACATCTTCACCCCTTGTCTCTTTATAACGGTATTTTCGCCCATAACCTGTAGAGAGTTGACTCTACACCGTAAATGAGAGAACCAGGAGTCTTGATATTCACTAGTTTATTATTGCATCACACAAATTACATCACAGGACTTATTATTATCAACTAGACCGTTCAACGACTTTACAAGCAGTGTTTGTTATTCTTAATGACATCCAACCAAGTTGATGTCATGATGTGCAGCTGATTGTCAAGGCTTAAATCTCGAATATACCATAGATACTATAAAAGAGGTCAGTCTACGAGCCTGCCCTCAACAGTAGTAAGTATAATATATTATACAGGGTATTAGTTTGGTCAGTTGCAAGCCCTAAACCACAGCTTGTACTGATAACAACTGATGAACAACTTTCCCCAAGAAAGACGGGTCATAGTATTTACATATGAAAAAATAACAAGCTATTCATCATTTCAGAGAAGGTGACATCGCGTATCTTCGTGGCATCGCGGCGGACGTCTCGCGCGGCGATACGAGCCCTGACGCCCCTGAAAAATTAACTGTATGAACGTGGAATCGCTTCGTGATCTAAGTACGTGCTTTTATTTACTTACTTACTTTAAGAGACTCCGTTGTGGCCACTTTAAGGATTTTTTCACTGTGAAGCACTGAGTGCTAAATGGTCTAGGTATTTAAGACAAAAATTATATCTTAAGAAGTTATAGAGAATTTATCTAACTTTAAAGGTGTATCTTTCAAATTTAAAAAATTGAATAGTTTTTGTATATAACACAAAATGTGCGGTAGGTACTAAATGCCCCAACTTTTGTAAATATAGCAAAAACTCAAAACCAAACCCAGGTTAAATTAATATACTCTAATGTGCTACAAACCAATCAATTGCAAAACAATAATTTGATTGTAATAAACAAAGGTTTATAATAATAGACTAGCTTTTGCCCGCGATTTCGTTCGCGTGATTAAGATAGTAATGTGCGTTTATTTTGAAAGTCACGGATTACCAATATAAGTATCAAGGTATTTATTTATCAGTAGATCTTGTTTTTTTGTTCCATGCTCACTTATCTTTTGATCTAGGTGATCTACCCTCCAAAAATGGTGTCTCTACCTTCAACCTAAATGGAAATTCCTTTACAAACTGAAACACCTTGTAGCATCCTGTATAATGGGAATTTTCCAAAATGCTTTCTTAGTGCTCACCTACACCATGGAAGGTATCTACCCTCCAAAAATGGTGTCTCTGCCTTCAGCCTTATTCAAATCCCCATACAAACTGGAACACCTTGTAGCACCCTGTATAACGGGAATTTTCCAAAAACCTTTATTTGTGCTCACCTACAACATGAAGGTATTCCCCATACAAACTGGAACACCCTGTAGCACCCTGTATAACGGAAATTTTCCAAAACCCTTTCTTAGTGCTCACCTACCCTCCAAAAATGGTGTCTCTACCGTCAGCAATATACAAACCCCATACAAAGTGGAACACTTTGTAGCACATTCTATAACGGGAATTTTCCAAAACACTTTCTTAATGCTTACCTACACTATGAAAGGTACCTACCCTCTAAAAATGGTGTCTCTACCTTCAGCCGTTAGAGCTCTACCTACGCCTATGCCAACAATGAATGAATCAGACAATCAGTAGAATCAATTTAGAGTTTTATATACAGGGCGTCCCAAAACTATGCCACATGGAGGGAAAGTACCTTAAACACTGAAGATACAAAATTTTACTGAAAGGAGACTTCATTTTTATTTTAAAAAGAAAACAAACTGCATTCGAAGAATTTTGAATAAACACCTGTCTGAACTGGGAATCGAACCCGCCGAATGTAAAAAAAATATTTCTTTAATTTTATTGTACCGATCGAAAGGCTCAATTATACCTAAGCATTTTTTCTAAGTAACATAGCATCTAAAATAAAAGGAAGACTACGAAATTTAACATTTAATGTTGAATAACAAGTTTGTGCAGCGTTATGGATAGCCTTTTCTGTGACTGTCCTGCTCAAAACTTTAACATTTCAATGTATTACTAATGATTGAAAATTGGTGCGAACCATACCTAGTTTGCCCTTCATACGTGTTTGATAAAGTTATAATGTAATAAGTAACACCACCTCGAATAGTTTAAAAAAGTTTGAATAATTTGGTGCGGGTTCGATTCTCGGTTGCTCTTATTTAAAAGATTGTATTGTTATTTAAATAGAAATAAAGTCCTATTTCAATAAAAAATTCTATCTACAGTATATGGTGCGGTCTATGCCACGATGTGGCATAGTCATTGGACGCCCTGGGGGCATCCCACGACTATGCTACATGGTGAAATGACCGCACCAAATTATTCGAACATTTATAAACCAACTTGTTATTCAACATTAAATGTTAAATTTCGTAGTCTTTCTTTTATTTAAGATGCTATGTTACTTAGAAGAAATAAATGCTTATAATTGAGCCTTTCGATCGATACAATAAAATTAAAGATTTTTTTTTTCTACATTCAGCTGGTTCGATTCCCAGTTCAGACAGGCGATTTTTTTAAATTCTTTGAATGCTGTTCGTTTTCTTTTTAAAATAAAAATGAAGTCTCCTTTCAGTAAAATCTTATATCTTCAGTATTTAAGGTACTCTCCCTCCATGTGACATAGTTTTGGGACACCCTGTATATAGATTTCAGTCTTAAAAAATTCTTAAAATTTTCATACAAAAAAAAACAGTAAATAGCTTTATTGAAAAAGAATTGTATGGCAACAGGAGTTGTAAGGATTGTTTTATTTGCCTGCCTCATTTTAATTGCCATTGGCAAAAATTACGAAAAGTTATTTCGAAAACTTTTAGAGCAAAAAGTTGCCAAAACCGGGGCTTCTGCCCTACGTTCTTAAAACCAATTTAAACTTATAGGAAAAAATGCATTGTGAAGGCTTACAAATAATTTAAAATCTCAATTTAAACTATATCACTTGTGACACTTCATTAGTAATTTGTATCCTATCCTAACTACTATCCTACTAATATTATAAATGTGAAAGTTTGGATGTTTGTATGTTTGTTATTCATTCACGCCAAAACGGCTTAGCGGATTTGGCTGAAATTTGGGACACAGATACTTTGTAGCCTGGAGAGGAACATAGGCTAGTTTTTATTCCAGAAAAACATCACGTTCCCGCGGGATATCGTCAAGTAGTCCACGTGGGCGAAGCCGCGGGCGGAAATATTATAAAAATGTGATAGTTTAGATGTTTGAATGTAATACTCAATCACGCCAAAACGGCTGAACGGATTTGGCTGAAGTTTGGGACACAGATACTTTTTAGCCTGAAGAGGAACACAAGCTCCTTTTTATCCCGGAAAATATCACATTGCCGCGAGATAACGTCGTGAAGTCCACGCGGGCCAAGCAGCGGGTGGAAAGAATAAATAAAGCTTTCATAAAAGTTATTAAAAAAGAAGGCTTTGCAGGATGTTAGTCGCATAATTCCCTACAAACTGTTGCTCATTAGATAGTTGCGTTTTAACGTACTAAAATCCTTGTTTAATTGAAGAAAAACCTAACATTTTAATTAGAATTTTTCTTTTTTGTATAATTTTACTCGGTTCCTCGGTACCGTATGCATAAATCGCGAACAACAAATAAATAGTTATTTTAAATTTTTACTTTTTTGCATTCACAATGCAATTTTTATCATAGAAAAATGGAAAATAAAGTATTTAGAAAACGACTCCGTAGCTCAGTGGTTAGAGCAGTCGCCCGGATAGCGAAAGGTCGTGGGTTCGAGTCCCATCGGAGCTGGTTGTGAGACGGATTTTTTCTAAATACTTTATTTTCCATTTTTCTAACAAATAAATAACTCTAACATTATTTAAATATGAATTAATTGATACAAAACTAACAATGTGAAATTATAAAAATAAATAATGATACGATTTTATCTTCCTTCGAGGTAAACGTCCGTTTTTGAAGCACGCACAACACGACACGAGACCGATAGCAGTGGTACATAGGATTAAATTACTGCATTTGTTCCATGCGAATTGCGTGTGCGATGCGCGCACGCGACTTGCGTCACGGCATCATCGGCATGGCAGGCTCGCGCTGTGTCGCCTACAAATAACCGCCGATCCATTAAGGTGCACCTTAATTGCTGACTATTATCCTAATACTTGTTAGGAATATCTTCTGGAACATCCAATTATGGAACCGATTAAAAGTATGCTAATGTTTAATGTCTTCATTCATTAGAATATAAAGAACGTAAAGGTGTTCTTTAACCTTCCAAGATAATTTCGAAAAGTGAAGCTTTGTCTCCAAACTTAAAAGTTTCTTAAGGGTCCTCACACTATCAGTCTTATCTCTTCCCTTTTGATTTTGGGGTTTTTTGCAGGCTACGGTGCTACGGTGCTACGAGCTTAGTGACTACGAATGTCTTGTAAGTCTTACCCAAAGTTTGCCCTCATTTCATTTATGATAGTATTTATAAATATTCAAAACAGAACACGACTAAATATGATATCTTGACTGCTGGGTGTGCCAGACTGTGCCATAATCAGATTGCGGCAGTCGTAGAGCTTCGCTGAAGCAACTTTGGCCGCTCCCACCATATAAATTAGTTCAATGGAATGAACTTTCACGGTCCAATTCATTAACCTTATTAAATTGGCTAGAGCGAGCCATCTAGGTCTAGTCTATTACTTTTATGTTTCATTTATAACATGGAACTAGTTACAACGAAATTAGATCGCAAACCAGGGTAGGTATCATTGATCTCGGTCAACCGAGATTGTTCTCAAAATAGAAGCCAGCAGACTTGTTGAAGCGAAGCCTCGTCCCTCAAGGACGAATGAAAATATTCGCCATTCAAACTCACCTTATTATTTCATTTTGCGCGTCTGCCCGGCACGCCGCATGTCCTCGCCCGGCGGTATCACAAAGGGTTAATTTTCACATATCGAAGCAGTCCACTCGCGGCGAAATCACTGACCGGTAGCCGATGAAGAAGATGTGATTGATGAGCGTTATGCGCGCGTGTTGTCGCGATCGTTCGTGCGATGCGGCGGACAGCGTGTGGCGCGACTTGCGGCGAGGGCGCGAGCGGAGTGTCCCGCGGCGTGCAACGCTCGGGCGGAACGGCGCGGCGCGACTGCGCGGCTGGAGGTTCTCCCGCCGCTGCCGCTCGATAAGCTGGCCATGAAAATTTCAGCCGCTGTCAACCGGTGGCGGCACGCAGGTGGCGCGCCCGCGCCCGCGCGCCCTACCTGTCACTACACGTTACACGACCGCGTGTACTGCCAACATCACCATTGATGTCCAGCTGTTCAGGTTCGCTGCTTGCCAATTCTCATTTGCGGTTTTGTTATCATTGCCTTGACATAAACATCAACAATGTTGCATTATAGAGAAATTACAAACTTAAACTAATTTTCTAACTTCTTGAACTGTATTAAATAATAATGTTTTGTTCTCAAAATCCATTCTGCTGTTAAATTGTGTGTCGCAATAAAATCTCGAGGAACAAGTAAATCATCAAAGAGTGAACTAACTAATAATTAGTTATTTACAGAATTCGCGTAAAAAGAAATACTTAGGTAGAAATACTGCAGTGAACGAATATAACCACAGAACATGGAATGTAAAAAATCTTTCCGTGTTCTGTGAATATTATAACTATGGAAGCAGCCTTATTTTCATACTACAATAGCCATGAAGCTCGACTTAATACTGAGTCAGTATTGAGTCGAGCTTCATGACAATAGCTCTCATTTATTATTGACACCGTTTTTCACACAAATGTCAGTAAGTACGCACACAATGACAAGTACAGTAAAATATTTATAAGAAAAAAACAACATAAAAACTGACGTCTTCTCTCTACATACGCTTTTTTGTAAATAGGACTTGTTATTTAATTGGACAATATTCGAAAACGATAGTCACCGAAAACCTCCGAGTCCGAATGGGCTGGTGGATGTTTCATGCAATAAGTAACTGTAAAAAGCCAGGAGCTCTATTTTTGATTCACTCGTACGTATGACACCGAGTTGCCGCATGCGACATAAGTCACACTCGTCTTCCAAGTTGCATCACGACAATTTTCCATATTTTTTAATCATTCGTCTACAGTCCTACCAACTTAATACGAAATGTTGAATTTTACAAACATACCTGACCCGGTGATATTTTTTTGGAAGTAAAGATTTTTTCCTACTATTGACCATTTTGACAACTTTGTATCGCAAGTGGCTCCTCTGTCACCGGAACAGAGATTTTTATAACTATTTATGTTGTCATATGCATTATGGCGACTCTAGTAGTCATGAAGTTTGACTTAATACTCTGAGGTAACTGGAGCTCTCACCCTGAATAAAAAAGTGTCGCCAGTAAATTTGACATTTATGTATGTAGTGGCTGTCAGCTGTCTCATATGACCATACGTATTTTTTTAAAGTGTAGGTGAGACGGAAGACAGCCACTGTTATTTGTGGTATTCAAAAAATTTTTCGTACTGCACTCTCCAGTTACCTCAGTATTAAGTCGAGCTTCATGCTAGTAGTAGTGCCGGAGGCGACACATGTGACCTGTTTGCATCCTATTTCCAGACAACCTTTCAGGATAGTTCTGATGTGAATAATGACCGCGACTGTCACATCAATGGACCAAATCAAATCAAATCAAAACCAAATGATCACACGGTAGCCATAGGAAGTATACACGTAGACCCCGCTGAAGTTTTGCGACTGTTCAAAAGCTTGGCTGTGAGAAAGGGTGAAGGCCCAGACCACATTCATCCGATCTTAATTTTAAACTGTGCCTCAAGCTTGGTCGAGCCTCTGTGTATACTTTTTGATAGATCCTTGCAAGATGGTGTAATGCCTGATATATGGAAAAGTGCATTTATAACACCCATACATAAAGAAGAAAATAAGAGTGACGTATGTAACTACCGTCCCATTTCAAAATTATGCATTTTCTCTAAAATACTCGAGAGGATAGTACACCAACAGCTTTACACTGCAATGAGCCCATTACTTACCCATGCCCAGCATGGTTTTGTTAAGAATCGATCCACAACTTCTAATTTGATAATATTTAACGATTTTATCACCTCAAAAATGGATAATGGCAAACAAATTCATGTAATATTCACTGACTATTGCAAGTATTTTGACCGCATTGACCATCATCTTCTTCTTCAAAAACTTAATTTTGCAGGAGTACATGGTAGCTTATTCAGGTGGTTCACCTCATACATAAAAAACCGATGTCAAGCAGTGGTTTTGAACGGTTTCATATCAACATGGTGTACTATCCCCTCAGGGGTCCCGCAGGGGTCGATCCTGGGCCCTTTACTGTTCATACTATTTATAAACGACGTATCCACATGTTTTCAGCACTCTCAGGTACTCCTATTCGCAGATGACATGAAGATTTATAAGGAAATAAGTGACGAAACCGATTGTCTCTTACTTCAAGAGGACCTGAGTAGGTTTGAAGCCTATAGCGATGCAAATAAACTTGAACTTAATACTAGTAAGTGTCATACTATGATTATTTCACGTAAGCGCAGTGACATAAGCCATACATATCGACTTAAAAGCCAAGCTCTAACTAGCGTTAACCAGATGCGAGATCTCGGGGTAATCCAAGACTCTAAGGTACTATTCGATCAGAATGTGATACACATTGCTAAAAAAGCGTCAAAAACTTTAGGCTTCCTGATCAGATCCTGTGCACAATTTAAAAAAGCCAAAACTATTAAAGTCTTGTACTGCTCACTAGTTCGAAGTATCTTGGAGTATAACTCTCAGGTCTGGAATCCTCATTACTCGGTTTATATCAATCGACTTGAATCAGTTCAAAAAAGATTTCTCAAGTACCTAGAATATAAAACCAGAGTTTATGACAGTTCATATAAGGATCGATGTACCTATAAGACTCCACCTGCTTCCCCTCGAGATTCGTAGAAATATTTCAGACTTGGCTTATTTGTCCAAAATATTGAAGGGCAGTGTAGACTCGAGCGAGCTGTTAGAACACATAAAGCTTGTGTTACCTCGCAGTTCCACCACGCGTCATAAGTCGTTGAAGTTACATGTACCACAAGTGCGTACTAATTATCGACAGAATAGCTTTCTAGTTCGCTCGTGTCGGTTGTTCAACTCATTGAGCGATCAAACTGATATCGATCTATATTTGAATAGTACTGCATCACTGAAGCGAGCACTAGCAGTGGAATTACTTAATAAATACTAACGTGGATAGTTTGGTTAGGTGTTGTTTTTTTTTTGTTGTGTTATATTATTTGTACTGATGATTGTTGTTTACTGAATAGTTAAGTGAGCCTATTTGCTAATTGTTTATCATTCCTGCTGTCATTCCAAAGCATGTTCGTATCGTTGTGAAAAAACCGCATTTATCTACTCGCAAAATTTTAAAACTCATTTGTATCCTATATGTGAAAACTGTTTATTGGCTAATGAGTAACCATATTTTATAAAACATTTGTATTAATAGCTGTAAGTTTTCCAAGAAGTAAAAATAAAAATAAAATAAATAAAATAACAACACGTCAAAACGACGTGTTTTGACGTTCATTCTGTCACTCGCACGATGCAACGAGTGGGTAGAGGCATTCGTTGCGGTCGAGCGATAAAAAAATACGGAATTTCAGATGTCGAACGAAAATCAGTGGAAATCGAGCGCTCGGCGCGACCCGATTGCATAAAAAATAGAGCTCCAGATATTGCAAATGTCGAAAAAGTTTAGATTTTCTCATCACTAAAACCTTCCGCAAATGGGAGGAATTTAAGGGTAGGTTAGATTCATTTATTTATTTATTGAACTTACTTAATAAGTACTACCATTTAAGATTTTAAAAATCCAATGCGATAGTACTAGCACTGCAATTACTTATTCTAATTTACTTTGTAACATATTACATAAAGTGCAACCCTTGCGAATTCACTCTTAGTACACACAAACAAATCTAATTCTTTGGTTAGTTCATTGAGGAACCGTGTGGCGCGAGTGATCGGAATATTATGAAAGTCTTTAACATTATTTCTTAGTTTTTTACAAATGGTATTTTTATTTATTCACAACTAGCTTTCCGCCCGCGGCTTCGCGTGGACTACACGACATTATCCCGCGGAAATGTGAGTTTTTTTCGGGATAAGAAGTAGCCTATGTTCCTCTCCAGGGTACAAAGTACCTATGTCCCAAATTTCATCCAAATCCGTTCAGCCGTTTTGGCGTGATTGAGTAACAAACATTCAAACATCAAAACATCTAAACTTTCACACTTAAAAAATTAATAACTTGCTTTCCGCCCGCGGCTTCGCCCGCGTGGACTACACGACGCTATCCCGCAGGAATGTGATGTTTTACCGGGATAAAAAGTAGCCTATGTTCCTCTCCAGGTTACAAAGTCAAATCCGTGTAGCCGTTTTGGCGTGATTGAGTAACAAACATAGAAACATCCAAACATCCAAACATCTAAACTTTCCCATTTATAATATTAGTAGGACTAGCTTTTGCCCGCAACTTCGTTCGCGTGATTAAGATAGTTGTGCGTTTATTTTGAAAGTCACGGATTATCAATAGGTACCTATAAGTATCAAAGGTATTAAAATAATAAAAAAACAAAAATCAATATCAAAATCAATTATTTTTTATTCAATTTAGGTTGAGGTAACAACTACTAAGGGACTAGTCATAACAAGCGCCCGAGGCGCGCGTCCGAGGCGTGCGCCCTAAAAATTGTATGAATGAACGGCAGCGCTTGGTTTGATTTGTTGCATACAAAGTCATTAAATTTTTAGGGCGCAGCGTTCTGAGCGCGCACCTCGGGCGCTTGTTATGACTAGTCACTAATACAAATTCTCATACAAGCTTGAACAACCTGTAGCACCTTGTATAACGGGAATTCTCTAAAAACCTTTTTTGCTCATCTACATCATGAAAGGTATCTACCCTCTAAAAATGGTGTCTCTACCTTCAGCCGTTAGGGCTCTATGCCTATGCCAACAATGAATGAATCAGTCAGTCAATAAATTTTGAGTTTTATATGTATAGGAAGTAGGATTATAGTGATGTACTAGAAAATATCGAGCCGTCTCCCAAATAGCTTTGGTGGAATTCAAATCCACGCCCCTTTCTTATCCGGGTGAATGCTCTGACAGCTAAGCTACGGAGCCTAAAGTTTAAAATGGAATTACGTCTCAACTAGAGTGTCAAAAAGTGAATGCTGTGTCACAGGATGCGTTATCGGATCAATTGGACAAAGAAGGTTAGAAGTTGAGGCAACTTCTTCATATGGTGAAAAAGCGCGAGGTTGAATACCTAGGCCATGTGCTTAGACACGAAAGATACATGCTGGTTCAATTGATCATCGTGGGAAAAGGCGCGCTGGACGTAGGAAAAAATCGTGGCTGAGAAATATTCGAGAGTGGACTGGGCTCGATTCTGTCAGGAAGAAGAATTTATTAGAAACTAGCTTTCCGCCCGCGGCTTCTCTCGCGTGGACTACACAACGTTATCTCCCGGGAATGTGATATTTTTCCGGGATAAAAAGTAGCCTAAGTTACTCCTTATTACATCAGCTACCAGCGAAAGTCCCGTCAAAATCGGTCTAGCCGTTTCATAGATTAGCCGGAACAAACAGACAGATAGACAGACAGACAGATAAACAGACAGACAGACAAAAACGTAAAAAAAAATTTGTATGTGTACCGTATATTATATAATCCATGTAGTAATAACCGTCTCTTCAGTAACTGAAATTAAAAAGCGTGGTGCGCGTGGTCGAAATTATGTACTTGAATGCATGATTTGCAAAGGGAACCACGCTTTTTAATTTTAGTTACTGCAGAGACGGTTATTTACCCCTTATACCCCTGGTAAGCTATGGATCTGTAGTATGGTGGCCAAAGGCCGCTCAAACCACTGGCGCAAAAAAACTACAGGGACTACAACGTCAGGCCTGCTGCGCTCTCACAGGTTGCATGAGCACAGCCCCCACAGCGGCTCTAGAGGTAATGCTGAACCTAACACCACTGCATCTCCACATTCAACAGGAGGCAGCCAAAACAGCTCTAAGACTAAAACAACTGGGATCTCTAAAATTCGAAAGGGTAAAACATCTCAGTGTATTACTGAAGGACTGGCTAAACGACCCTCTTATCGAAGCAGTATGCGACAAGGTCAAGCCAACCTTCATTTTCGACAAAAAATACAGAATACACCTGATAGACGACATCAGCTCAGGGAAAACACACAAGGCTCTCCTCATTTACACTGACGGCTCCAAGACCTCATCGGGCACAGGGTCGGGTGTCTTCTCAGAGGACCTCAACATACAAATTGCATCCCCCTTAGGCTCATACAACACGGTCTTTCAGGCCGAGTGCATGGGCATAATAATGGCGGCTCGGGCAATCGAAACAAGAGAGGTAAAAGACCGCGACATCTTAATTCTCTCCGACAGTAAATCCGTCCTACAAGCTCTCCAGGGAAGTCGCATCACTTCGAGCCTTTTACTTGAGTGTCACCACGCCTTAAATATAGTAGGTGCACTTAATACTATTACTATCCAATGGATCAAAGGTCACAGCGGATCACGTGGAAACGATGCAGCCGACGAACTGGCCAGACGCGCATCCGGCTCCACGCCTGTTGGCCCAGAGCCGATCGCGCCCATCCCGACGAGCTGGTATGCAAATAAGATCCGTGAACGCACTACAGAATTACACCAACAGAACTGGAGCTCGCTGGATTCGTGCAGACAGGCGAAGCTCGCAATGCCGCGCGTGGACGCGCGTTTATCCAGGGCCCTGATACAACTGTGCAGACCGCAACTTCGCCTGGTAACAGGTGCCATTACTGGTCATGGACAATTTAACAGACATCTTTTTAATTTAGGTGTCACCGACAGTCCCCTATGCAGAGGATGCATGGAGGAAGAAGAAACAGCTGCCCACGTACTGCTGGAATGCAGGGGGGTGGCCCCCTACCGGGCGAGGTACCTCGGCTCGCCGGGCAGCGTCCAGGAAGCGATCACTAATGTGAAAGCTCTTGGAGCGTTCCTGGCTGAGCTGGGCTGGCTGGAGTGATCTGGCCGCGCACCCTCCGGACGCAAAATAGGCGCAATAGACGTCGAGTTGCGGAAACCGCCCGTATTGTTAAGAAGAAGAAGAAGAAGAAGAGACGGTTATTTTGTACTTTTTAGTCTGTTCCTATAAAAGTGTGGATTTTTAGTTTTTTAAACTACATATTTATTTTTTACTTTTTAGTTTAATAAATGGCAAGCTATGGATGGATGGTAATCGATTTCACAGTCCATTCATGTATCTGCCCACCCCGTAAACATTATAACTCAAAGACGTGATTGTATGTATTTAGTTTTACAAATTCAAGTGGAGTTTATTAGTTACCGGATGCGCGAGCCGAACCCTTACTTCCTCCCTGCTCCATCATCAGACCCTCACCACCAAGTATAGCAAATATGTTTCATCAGAACGAAACAAATGAGCCCAAACTCAAGGGGTTTCCTAGTGGTTACAAAGGAATGCCACTGACTTCCTCCGTGCTTCATCATCAGACCCTTACCACCAAGTGTAGCAAATAGGTCTCATCAGAACGAAACAAATGATTAAGGAGTGTCACTGGCTCACTTCCTGCTCCATCATCAGACCCTCACCACCAAGTGTAGCGAATAGGTCTCATCAGAACGAAACAAATGAGCCCAAACTCGAAGGGTTTTCTTGTGGTCATTAAGGAGTTTCACTGGCTTCCTCCCAGCTCCATCATCAGACCCTCACTACCAAGTGTAACGAATAGGTCTTATCAAAACGAAACAAATGAGCCCAAACTCGAGGGGTTTCCTATTGGTCATTAAGGGGTGTCACTGGCTACCTTCCTGCTCCATCATCAGACCCTCACCACCAAGTGTAACGAATAGGTCTCATCAGAAAGAAACAAATGAGCCCAAACTCGAGGGGTTTTCTTGTGGTCATTAAAGAGTTTCACTGGCTTCCTCCCAGCTCCATCATCAGACCCTCACCACCAAGTGTAACGAATAGGTCTTATCAAAATGAAACAAATGAGCCGAAACTCGAGGGGTTTTCTATTGGTCAATAAGGAGTGTCACTGGCTACCTTCCTGCTCCATCATCAGACCTTCAACACCAAGTGTAGCGAATAGGACTCATTAGAACGAAACAAATGAGCCAGAACT
Organism: Crambus lathoniellus; assembly: GCA_949710035.1. Taxonomy (NCBI): domain Eukaryota; kingdom Metazoa; phylum Arthropoda; class Insecta; order Lepidoptera; family Crambidae; genus Crambus; species Crambus lathoniellus. Next base: position 28,041,791 of record OX453300.1, on the reverse strand, counting down.
CGAGGTGTTTCCCATTGGTCATTAAAGACTGCCACTGGCTTCCTCCCTGTTTCATCATCAGACCCTCACCACCAAGTGTAGCGAATAAGTCTCATCAGCACGAAACAACGAAGCCCAAACTCGAGGTGTTTCCTATTGGTCATTAAGGAGTGTCACTGGCTTCCTACCTGCTCCATCATCAGACCCTCACCATCAAGTGTAGCGAATAGGTCTCATCAGAACAAAACAAATGAGTCTAAACTCGAGGGGTTTCCTAGCAGCCATTGAAGAGTTCTATTGCCTACCTCTTGACTCCATCATCAGATCAGCTCGATGGAAGCAAATTATTGTATTGTCATCGGATTCATATAGACTTGCAAAGTTTCAAATCAATACGTCACTTAGAAGTAGGTTAAAATTGAATTCCAAGATTTTCTTACATTGTGACTTAGTTACATGTGAAGCTAATAAAAGTGTGGTAAAAAGCGGTTATTTTAATATTACAAACAGACACTCCAATTTTATTTATTTGTAGTAAGTATAGAAATAGAATATAGAATAAATAGAGGGCCGCAGTTTGAGCAAATAAATACATCATTTGGATAAATTTGTTTTGTTTTGCCAAGCCCTAATTCAGGATCTTATCAAATTCTTAACGGTCATTGTAAAATCTGCATCATAAGTGCTGTAGTCAAATTCTGCTAATTACCTATTCTGAAATAATTTCTGAAAATAATTTTCCACCTTAAATAAAATTTCAATCTTTTTTCTTGCAACTTTTACTGAAAAATGGAAAATGAAGTATTTAGAAAAAAAAGTCCCATCGGAGCTGGTTGTGAGAGGGGTCGATTTTTTCTAAATACTTCATTTTCCATTTTTCTATAATAAAAATTGCATTGTGAATGCAAAAAACTAAAAATTAAAATAACTTTTACTGAGTTCATTTGGCTTACAACTTTTACTGACATCATGTGGCATATTGACATCATGCAAGAGAAAAAAATAATTTTGTGCTCCTAAAATTTACTATTTTTAAAAAATTATAATAAATAGAAAAAGGGAAAAATGAAGTATTTAGAAAAAATCGATCCGTCTCACAACCAGCTCCGATGGGACTCGAACCCACGACCTTTCGCTATCCGGGCGACTGCTCTAACTACTGAGCTACGGAATCGACGAATAAATTAATTTAATTTAAAAAAAATCTAAATATATTTTTCCATTTTTCAATACTAAAAATTGCATTGTGAATGCAAAAAAGTAAAAATTTAAATAAATATCTACTAAGTTCAAAATAATATAATTAGGCATGTAACGCGTTGATGTCTTTTTCCCATCCGTCCCGCCCGCCACCGGGACAAAGCCACCGCACCGGGGTGGATGGGACCGACTCGTTCACGGGATGGGTGACCAAAAACTTTTCAGAGCTCGAGCTCATCCGTGCTTCGGAAGGCACGTTAAGCCGTCTTAGGATCTCGATCTCGTGTCATTTTTCGAGACTAATCCCGAAACATAATATGACGAGATCTCGCTCGAGATTGACGGGATTGGGGGGTAGAAGTCAGCGAGACCCTACACGCGTCCACTCGGTGCGCGAGCGAGTTAGTTTTTAAGAAGCTATTTTCAAAATTACCCCTTTAACTAGACTTTTTCCTCATTTGACTGATAGCGTTATTTTGTTGTTTTGTTGAGTGATTTGAAAAATACAGGTTATTATATTATTATTGAGTTATATTAAAGAATAAAGGTTTTTTTTCTTCCCATTAATAATTTATCTTAGTTAACCTCATTATCACAACCCAGCCGGTATCATCACTCAAGCTTTTTATTAACTTGCCATGTTACGCCCGAATTCTCGAACGCAAATCATCTTTGGAAGCGTCTCAAACATCACATTGGCATCTCTTTCATACGTTTGACATTTAAAGTGACAGGGCGATGTTGGAGACGCTCCCAAAGATAAGTAGCGTACGAGTATTCGAGCATTAGTTAGTTACTTAGTAGGTATGTTAGTTAGTGGGGGACAAATCTTGCAAGCTTATTTTGACCCACTTCCTAGTGTCCGATTGAGCTGAAATTTTGTATACAGGTTTGGTTCAGATGACAATACAATATTAAAGTATAGCCAGCAAAAAAGCTTGTCATAAAAATGAATTTTTACTAAAAACTTTTTAGTATTTTATTCGCTAGTTGGTTGGTGTGTTTTATATATATGGCATGGGCAATATGTGGCATTATTTAATTTCAAACGAATTGAAGCTGTAGAATTAATAATAAATCTTTTAAGTCACTTAAAATGAAAAATACAACAGCTTTATGTCATACGTCGTAGTCGTAATCGTAAAACTTATCGAGTCTTTAGTCGTTTCGCCCCACAAGCGGTTCGCCCCGCGGGGCGAATAACCCAAGCACTGTTTCTGAATGGGGCGATTCGACCCGCAGTGGTTTCGGTGGGGCGAAACGGCCAAGGTTCTTTTGGAATGGGTCGGTTCGGCCCAAGGACTGTTTACCGGTATGAATAATTCTGTATGACGTCATATAAATATATTTTGATACTATTAAGTTCCAGTACAGAAATTTTTTTTGGTACTCTAAAATTGTTGTAGTATAAACATTTTTGTACAAATATTTTTTAACTGTTGTTTATATTAAAATACTGAAATTTTGTTATGGCTTTGGAGGGGCGGGGAGATTTCTAGCAACTAGCACATGAGTACTATCAGAGAGTTAACTTCATAGAGCGTGCAAAATTTTGGTAGGGTTGTAACGAGAAGTTAAAATTGTTAGCTTTTTATTAGGTAAGTAAAACTATTATGAAATATTTATTTACAAATTACTTACATACTCTAGTAAGTTATTTCAATTAATTTTTATTTTTTATAATTAATTTTTTTGTACTATTTTGACAAGGAAACAGCAACGCAATGTTAAAAATGTTAAAAAATCCAAGATGGCGGCAAACGTTTTTGTTTGTGGGTCGATTTCGATGAAACTCGGTTTTTTTAGTATTTTGACAAGAAAATAGTAACGCAATGTCAAAAATGTAAAAAATCCAAGCTGGCGGCCAACTTTTTTTGTTGGCCGATTTCGATGAAACTCGACTTCTAGCACTATTTTGACAAGAAAACAGCAACGCAATGTTAAAAATTAAAAAATCCAAGATGGCGGCCAACTTATTTGTTTGTGGGTCGATTTCGATGAAACTCGGTTTTTCGTACTTTTTTGACAAGAAAACAGCAACGCAATGTTAAATATATAAAAAAATCCAAGATGGCGATCAACTTTTTTGTTTGTGGGCCGATTTCGATAAAATTCTGTTTTTGGTACTTTTTTGACAAGAATACAGCAACGCAATGTTAAAAATGTAAAAAAAATCCAAGATGGCGGCAAACTTTTTTGTTTGTGGGCCGGGCTGACTTCGATGAACCTCCGAATATTTTTATATTGCGTCGCTGTTTTCATGTCAAAATAGTACCAAAAACCACCTTGGATTTTTTTATATTTTTTTGTCAACTTATGGCGTGCACAAAAGATCTGCTGTTTTAGAGTGTAAAGCATTTGAAATAAAAGAGTTTTTTAAGATACAAATTTATGGTATTTATGTTGACATAGATCAGCTTTTAATGTTTGATTTTTGTTCAGAGAAAATACTAACACATATTTGCTATTTATTAATTTCAGTAACAAATATTTGCTTATGTACAATATTTAAGGACTGTGTTTTATTAAGTTTAATTTATACTTTCAAAATGTAGTATGTACTTAACCTATTTTATGTAGAAAAAGTAACTTTGTTTCTTTCTAAAATGCTAATGTACTATAAATAAGTTTTTTTTTAATATTTTATGTATATTAAATTTTTTGTTTATAACTTTAAGAAGTTTACTAATCGTTGATACATATTTATGAAAAGACTTATATAAATATTAACGATTAGTAAACTTTTTAATACCTATTAATATTCTTTTTAATATTCGCCCCGCGGGGCGAAAGAACCCATTCAAAAATGACTCTTGGGCTATTCGCCCCGCGGGGCGAAACAACCCATTCAAAAAGGACTCTTGGGCGATTCGCCCCGCGGGGCGAATCGCTTGTGGGGCGAAACGACTAAGGACTCAACTTATCAGTCATACAAATTTAAAAAAAAATTCGTGAACTATCCGAGATCTCGAAAATCACGCGAGATTGTAATTTTTAATCTCTTGAGCGAGGTCAAAGAAATAAAATGACGCATATATTATAACTATTCGTCATGTTCAATTGCAACTAATTAACGGTGACATTAATGAGTATATATTCATTTAAAAATAATAATAAATAAAAAAAATCGGCCAAGTGCGAGTCGGACTCGCCCGTGAAGGGTTCCGTACCTTCTTAACGTACCGATTACATACACCTAGTAAAAATAGCACTATCATTTTTCGTCAGAAAAAACTAACTTTGTTTTTCATAGTGTTTGTATGAATTACAAAGTTATATTTGCGGTTTTTGAAATGTGTTAATCTCTAACGCCCGAATTCGACACAGTCATGACTAACAAAATTTTGCAGTTTTAAAGCTTAATAATTCCCAAACGGATGCCTCAATAAAAAAACTGTTCTCACAAACCCACAATATTTTTAAAATTGCTATCCAATGACACTATGGAGTAGACAAGAAAAAAAATTTACATCCCTACTTCACGTGTAAAAAAATTTTAGGTTACCTCCCCGGTAACCTAAAATATTTTTTTCTCAAAATTTTACTTCACCACTTTGTCGGCGTGATTAATATTTGTATATTCATGCCAATTTACAACTTTGTACTAAGGGTCTATGAGCTAGGCTGGGGACAGACGGACAGACGGACAGACGGACATGGCGAAACTATAAATAAACTAAAAAGGTTAAACCAGATGTAAAAGTAGTTTCATTTACAATGACGACCGATTTGGCGCAGGGGTAGGCTACCCACCTTCTGCGCCAGTGGTCTCGGGTTCGATTCCCGAACAAGACAAATATTTGTGTGCATGAACATGTCTATTTGTCTTGGTCTGGGTGTTAACTATGTATATTAAGTATGTATTTACAAACAAAAAGTATTTAAGTATATATTTATCCGTTATCAAGTTTTCCATGATACAGTTTCTTAATGAAATTAACATGGGCTTCGATAATTGGTGTGAATGTAAGAAGTTATTTCTATAATATTATTTATTTACAATAGGCCAGTCAATATCGACACAAAAAAGGACAAACATCGCAAACGCGCATGTAACTTTCTACGATTTTTTATACGTTTGTTATTGTAAGGTCCCTTGAGAGTAGTTAACACCCAAGTTTGCAACCCTGAAAACCCGGAATTCGAATCGATCGATTCGAATTCTGTGCTTTGTCGTTGTCTATTCCATAGTAAGTGACAGAGACAGTGCATTCATTCCGCTGTCGGGAGCGTTTCCGACGGTTCGTAAATCAGGGGGCAGGTAATAAAAAGCTGCCACGTGGTGTCACCAGGTGGCTCCTCTAACCCACTATCCCGCAAACCCAAATCCGTCCTGAATGACCCGCCCGACAAGCTCACGGCCGACCTGACCCGCCTATTGGAGGCTCAGGAAGCCGCTGTAGCCCTCACTCCTCAGGACCCTTCCGGTCAACCCCCAGTAATTTCACAGGACCCTTCAGGTCACCCCCAGTCCTCTCAATCGGCGATTACCCCCTCTGGGAGTCAGTCGATCTAACTTCATTCATTTCATTTTACTTTGTTTTATACGACTTTATTTTTTCCACATTCCAATTCATTTCATTGCCGACCCGCCCGCTTTGGGCATCGGTATTTTTGTTTTTGATTTCAGATATGACCAGTCACCTCGTTTGGATGCTGGTCATCCCCAGTGCGCACTTCGCCTAGGCGGGTGACGCCCTGCGCCACGCCCCTCCTAGGGGCGTGGTCGCCTTCGATAAGCTGAAATACCCATCCAGGTAACAGCTGTTTTCAGGCAGTGTTTAGTCGGTAAGAGTCCGACATAACCATTACAGCCGGCTGTAATGGTATCCATGAGGATTCACTGCCTCCTTCCCCCGTAGTCCGGAAGGTTGCCGGATGAGCGATTGTTTCAATAGGAAACGGTCGGTCGTTCGACGCAAAAAAAAAAAAAAAAAAATGTCACCAGGCCTGTCACACTTCCATACAAGCGGCGCGAAATCCCCGAGATATTTACCTACTATTCTGGAAAACAACCTAATTTCAACCTTTTGCATTGCGTTTTGCGTTCATAGTACAATAACTGTCTGCCGTCTCGCTTCAATCTACTAGGGCTGTCAGAGGTACTACTTTACCTGTGAAAGTAATACACGCGAAGCGAGACAGATGGCGACACATACGGATGCGTGCGCTGCGTGTGCGACAAGTCGAGCGAGTGCCAGCCTATTGAGACTAGTCCGGTGACCGGACGCTTGCGTTTATCATACCTAAACTCGGGAGTGAAATTTTTGTACCGTAAGGTACTAACTAATATATATTCTGTGGTGTCACAAACAAATAGCACTCACCCCTTGGGTACCTACAGTATGTTGTTAATTTTATCGAGTGCCAATATAAAGCAAAATTAGACTACCTGTCTAGTGGTGTCAGTATTTGAAAATGAAACAATATTAAATTAGACATGATTTTTATTACAGTCATACACATGTTAAACGGACGTTGGTGGAAAATTACAAAATTAAAAATTTATTACACAATATTTACAAAACTAACAGCGTTTTAATGCTTCGAACAGGTACCATATCCTAAGGTACATTGCGAAAACTCTTTTTTTATGAAATTAATTTTTAATTAGGACAAAATGTCATAGAATTTACTTTAGAATGATATCATAGGCACAATTAATCATTCATAATTTGATGATCAGAGCTATGTCATTATAGATTGAACTTTTTGTTGGAAAGATAATTATTCTGCGACTTCAGTTGCGAAATAAAAAATATAACAAATATTTTTTTTAAATCCATAGAGTACACTAAATCATACATTCACAGGCATTCATGCAACTATACATATAAATAAGTAATATAAATAAAGAAAGTATTATGCTCACGTAACCATATAAATATAAGTAACTCGTTTTATACAGACATTTTAGGCAGGTAACCTTATATTTGAAATATCTATTATCATATCATTCAGTCCAGTATTCATAATCTAAATGCTATTTTTATGGAATTTAAGAATACATAATGCCACTGGGTTAATGATTACCGGCAAAGTTACATTATTACATACCTACATAAATATTTTAATCAATAAAACAAATATTTTCTTCTCACCTAAGTATCTATAAGTACTATCTTTTGTTTTGAAAATAGGTAAATTTTGCCGTGAAGGGAAATTATTTTCTTGTAAATTACATGTAACTACACAATAATAATATATTGTACACAACATTATAAAACACGTATAATTTACTAATATACACAATACTGAAATTCGGTTTCTCGAAATATCAACCCACGTTCAATATCTTAAAGCTTCTTCTATATAAGGATGTATAAAAGAGAGACAGCACCTTACTACTTATACATAACAATCTGCCTTTGGCTCAGTATTATTTTTGTATATTCCACTTGAGATTCTTATTTACACAAATCACGTTATATACAGATAGCAAACAATATTTATACAAAACACTAAAACGATTAATCTACGGTTAAAGGTGGCGCTGCGGGAGCGTTTTATTTACAACAGTAGTTTTAAACTAGACATCTCGAAAGTTAAAATAGGTACACTATGAACACAGACATGGAACAGTCCTTGTTACCCACATTGAGTATACATAGTCACAAAGAAATAGCACAGGAACTGGGAACAACGAAGCTACGAGTGCTAACGTATTAATAATCACATACCTATTGCGTTTTGATTTCAAATCACAATACTCCAACATCGAATTGGGTGTGGGAATGGGTACTATTTTTAAAGCAAATTAATTAAAATGTTAATTAGAAATTCTTTTCAACATCGTAAACAAGAATAAACTAGAGATTCGACCGTACGTCATTCGGAACGCAAGGCTTATTATAATACGGGAAACAATTAACAAACCATTCCGAATCGTTTTATAAATACTTATGGAGTAAAACATTGAAGAGTAATATTAGCACTCGAAGCGTCCGATCACAGAGGTTAGTCCCAGCTGGCGCGGACACTACTGGACACTCCTGGACACTACTGGACACTGCTGGGCACTACTGGACAATGCTGGGCACTACTGGGTGTAGTGTCAGGGGCGGCGCGCGCGCGGCTTGCCGTTGACGGCCGGCTCGGGCGCCGCCTTGCGCGGACGCAAGATGAAGTTTAGGTTGTACGCCGTGTTTACCGCGTAGTACACGTTCGCGTTAGACGGCAGGAGCATTTCTGTAAACCACATAAAATTCTGTTATACTTTTAGTCGATAACCTAGAAAAAGGCCTGGACAAGAATGGAAGTTAAGGTGTCTAATCGTTTATTACTGCTTTACCCAGTTGTAACCAAAATGTTTCAATAAAGAATAATGTTAGTGACCTGACTTTAGTAGAGTAGGTACTAGACAAGTAACACAAACAATATAACACTGTACGTAGGTTAAATTACATTAAAGGTTAGTTTACATTAACAGAAACATAAGTTCTATTCTAATCCATTACGTTCGATTGCAACCAGATTTCATCTATACGTCAGTACTTACGTTATATTAACATCAGTACGTGATCACACGTATAGTATCGAATGCCGGATATGTACGAATTCTTATTTTCTTTCCGAATATTTTCATAGGAATAAATAGGAAAAATGCGTGCGTGAAAAGTTCAAGAATTCAAAGTTAAAATCAACTTGGTTTTTTGTAACCTCTGTATTCATATTGCAACCTCATTTAGAAAATGTTGTCATATTTACCTCGTTCGGGCAAAACTTGAGCCAAGGTGTACGCATCAGGATCGCCGTCGAGGTTGAGCTTGAGCATGGCATTGCGGATGACCTGCGGCGTGCGCTCGTTGTTGCTCAGCATAATCGACTTGTACAGCACCACGCCTTCCGTCTCCGCGCAGTCCGACTCATACGTCACTCTGATTATGTAAAAGTCTGGTCCAGCCCCATTCCTACTGTTGGCGTGAGCCGGACTGTTCCCACCAGCCTTTCCGTTTGCTTGTTTCTGCCCGCTGTTAGCGCTAGAGAGGGAAACATCTAATGAAGGCAGGGACGACGACGATGATCCGTGTGATAGTCTCGTCGGAGACGACCGCCGCTCCAGACTGTCTCTTTTCCAAGCGGTAGCCACCCCGTCCGTCTCGCAATAAAATTGCGAGCTGTTACTCGAACTCGTACTTGCAATCGAGTCGTTTTTCCTGTGCCCTTGGTTGTTAGCGTCGCTTATCTTTTTCGGTCGCCTGTCTTTCGGCGGATTTGTCGGTGGTTCTATTTGACACGAGAGCTGGTATGCTTCTCGGTCGTCGAGTATTATTACAGAATCAAACCATCGATCGAACATCGGATCTAATGGCAGATGATACGCATTCGCAGCACCTTGAAGAAGTTTGATCTGAGCTAGGACCTCAAACTCCTTTCTTCTCTTGTCGAAATTGATTAAGCCGTCCGCCACCGTGTCCGGTATTGCGGTGTCGATCATAGTGAGATCCGTGAGAAATGTCCCTAAATATGGTATAGTTCCGTGACTCACTCCCGGCGAGCCTCTCTCGTGCAACAACTTTTGTAACTGCCTGTCGTTTTCGCCGACTGTGTCTGCGAACTTAGCGGTACCCTCTCGCATCAACAACTCCCTTTGTGCCCATCGATTATTGTCTTCGCTAAATATTCGAGCTAGTTCATCGAACAATTCGGATTTTTCCTTCGGCAAGAGTGCCCACGTTTTTCTGAGCCTATACACGGGATTACTCTGTAATCCGGAAATAATAGCTTTCAACGAAGAAAAGTTTTTGAGTACCCTCAATTCACGAGCAATATCCATCCACGAGGCTAAAATATCGGCTCGCTCGAGCGGTCTCAAATTGGGCTCGACGAGGACCGTAGATATGACTCTGAACGATACCGCATTAAATTGGTTGACTGTGGCGAGTACGGTGGCGGCGTCGTGATTTCGATCTTTGTCCCTTCGCGACCACACCGCGCCGAGACACTGGTGAGGCACGAGCTTCTTGAACAGCTCCATGTCCATCCTCGTGAGCTGCTCGGCGAAGTGTCGGTGCGGCACGTGCGGCATGCGGTACGTGCTGGTGTGGTGCGCCGACAGCCGCATGCCCGGCGCCAAGCACACGTTGCCTCCGCCGATTCCAGAACCACCATTTCGTTCCGCACTGAATATAGCTAACTTCTGTAATACCTGGAAAATAAAGATTATTGTAAAACTCGATTCATACTTTCACAGTAAGTCAAAACTAATTAGCGAAGCGCACCTTCGAATGAAGCTCTGAACCGGGCAAGTGGAGCTGTGTGAAGGCGAGTAGCTGCTGCAGTGCGGGGTGGTGAGGGGGCTGCCGAAAGTCCTCAGGGTAGGTGTCCAACCAGACATGGAGACATGCCACCAGAGTTCTGTCAACATATATGATTATGACTGATCAATATACAATAAGTTTTTAGTAAAAATTTCATTTTTATGACAACCTTTTTTGCTGATTGTACTTTAATATTGTATTGTCATCTAAACCAAACCTGTACACAAAATTTCAGCTCCATCGGACACTGGGAAGTGGGTCAAATTAAGCTCGCAAGATTTTCCCCCCACTAACTAACAAACTATCTAAGTAACTAACATGGCAAGTTAATAAAAAGCTTGTAAAAAGGCGTGCATTTCCAGAAATATAGCTATAGAAATAAAATGTAATGAAGGTTCTACGAGTAGTACCTACATACTTCGAATTGTAACTTACATTATACCACAATACAAATGTATCTCGAATCTACGATTATCAAATACTTCCATAGAAACATTAATTGACTCGACATCTCGACATGCAAGAAAATTACATCCAGACAGTCTATGCTTGTATAGACTTTATACTCGTAATATTAATTAATTATCATAATGTGAAATGTATTGAATTTGAAAGCATCTTAACCGCCTCTGTGGTCAAGTGGTTCACACCACCGATTTCAGCCCTCGAGGTCCTGGGTTCGATTCCCAGTGGGGGTACATATTGTATTCGGTTTGGTTGATGGTAGGACATGTTAAGTCCGCCTGGCTAGCTACCACCGTCTTATCTAAGTCTGACGCCATAACAACGATGTTTTCAGCATTGTTGTGTTCCGGCAGTTAGAGATAACATAGGCAGTTCCTCAGTAAGTGAGGATTCCGGGAGTAGTGCGCTTCCACCTTCAGCCTTGTCACCACTTAACATCAGGGCTAAGTGCTACCAGGGGGGTGTCACTCCGCAGTTTAGGTACGTTCGGCCGGCACGCCTGCCGGGCAGGCGTATGGCAGAAGGATGCCGCTCGGCTCGTATGCTCCACGTTCGCGCGTAAAACGATCGATCATTTCTGTGATTTTTGTGCACCGAACAATGACTATTAAACGTTCTTAAAATCCGTATATAAGATACTGTTGTGTTTACGGGTGTCTAAATAAAAGAAAGAACAAAAGAAACAACAAAACCGAACTCGCAAGTCGCTCGCAACCCTAACCAGCGAGCGAGTTGTTTGAGACATTCATAGAATAAGAAACGCTCCCGTGTAGCTATTGGGTACAGTTTTGCTTGCATGGGCGAACTCTAGGTTATTATAACAGTAGGCAAGCGATGACAAAGCAACCGGAATTGGACTTTATTTCCACGCAGAAAGATTTATTTTTATTTGAATGAGCTTGCAGAGTGAGTCTTCTGTGCCTTAGCAGTATTATTCATTCTGTGGTGCTACCCCGTTGTGGATAAAAAAAATCTTACTTTCGGTGTTGCTGTGATGTGTCAACCGCAGCCGGCACGTGGTCTTCCGCTGCCAGTGCTTCGTATCTGCGGAGCAGTAAGTCCAGCACTCGACCGCATTCCGCAAATGAACTGTAACCACAACAAATTAAATCAACTTTATTTTTAGGAGTAAATATATTATATTCACATGACTCATCTCATCTCACTGTCACTGGCGATAACTCTTTCAACTTGTAAACAAATGTTCAACAAGGGGATTTTTAAGAGGTAGTTTACCGCAATTTGATGTCGTCATTTAATAAAGCATTGAAAATGAGTCACACCAATGATTTTTGTTATCAGCATATCTGAAAAATATGTTACTCGAGAAAAAAGAATTCGTTTTTATTTTTTTCCTATCTTCAAAAATGACTGAGATATTGAACGTTAAAGTACGGCCTCCGAGGAAAGTTCGGGTGAACCAATGGCATTAACGTGTGACGTCACATCGCGAGTTGGCCCTTCATATTCTCCTTTGGCTATATAGTTGCGCTCTCACGGTTTCGCAATAAATTTATTTCTTTTTCTTATAGTCGATCAATGATCAATTTTGTATTGAGCCCTCACATGGGCTCAATACAAAATTGAAAACACCTTCAAATATATATGTTGTATTTTCGTGATTAATAAATTAAATCAACTTTCGTAATGGCGGACGGTATTCTGTCAATATAAATGGCAACCGTCAAACTTCGATCAACAATAACACGAAGCCGTCAAATGAACAGTAGGTGACAGTTTTAGAGTGCGGCTGCGCGCGGTCGAAATCGAATACTAATTATTTACTATAACCTTAGAACGAAGAAAATGTACTGTAACTAGCGCCAAAAACGCACCAGTTGCGCGAAAATTGCGCACGGACGGACTCTATGTAGGTACAGTTGGACGGAAATCACCCGCAGCAGCCGCAATCGGAGATGTCACTGCGACATGACGTCATCGCAATAGCGCGCAAGGAAAGCAAATTTACAAAAGCTGGTGAAACTTTGCAACGCTGTAACTTTGGAAATCCTGGACAGATTTCGATGAAACAAAAACTGTTATACTTGCACGAGTACGCGCATTAAATGCAGTAATTTTTATAGTCATATTTTGATGTGTTGGTGTGACTCATTATGATGGTTTAGTGTTATTTTGAGGATTATTTGCAAACCATAAAATTTGCCTAACTAACAAAATGTACACTCCATACGATACGTATTTAATTTTCAGTAATAGTGTAGTGGTTCAAGAACTAAAACAAAACCCGCGCATACAAAGGCCTCTCAAAAAGTTAGTTAAGTTTTTTTTTTTCTATAAGGCACTGGCCACTTGTAATTATTTTAAAAAATTTTGGTTATTTAAAAGTAAAAATACCATTGTTCGAATTTTGAATTTCCCTCCACATTTTTCGAGAACCATACTTCGATCAACAATAACACTATTATAGTGTCACATTTAAAAATCAAGAGGTCAGTATAAATAAATGGATCGAGAACATTTTCGTGCGATGATTTCCATTATTTTAAATGTGGCCTAAAACCTGATGAGTCATTTGATCGACTTCAAATGGCTTTTATGGGTGGAGGACCTTCAAAAACCACCATTTACCGTTCATCCCTAAAATAAAAAAATCTGCTGAAAGGGATATAGTTTTCATCGCCGAAAGACGCGCTATCATCGTTCGAGAAGGCCGTAGAAGAGGTGTCTGCGGCTGAGTAGAAAAAGTTATTCGAAAATTGGTTCAGACGCATGAAACTGTATAGAGGCGGGTGGAGAGTTCTTTGAAAAGATTTAATTAAAATATTTTAAAATATAAGTGAGTTTTTTAGTTTCTCAAAACTTTCTGAGTGTCCCACTGTATGTATGCGGCGAGGAATATATTCAAATAGACGGACTCGAGCTCCCTCGAGTACGAGTACTCGAGCTCACCGTCGTCCGTGGCCAGCGCCTACACAAGCCGCTCGACAATGCCCGCCTTCACGAAGGTATAACATGTAGTAAATAATATTTTATGTCTCTTACCGGTATATGGCGTGGAACACGTTGACATAGGTGACCCCAAACTCCTCGTCGTCGGTTGCCACCTTCCCGAAGGTAGATACATGTAGACTTGTCTCCATACCGGTATGTGGCGAGGAACACGTTGACGTAGGTGGACTCGAGCTCGCCGTCGTCTGTCGCCAGCGCCTCCACCAGCCGCTCGACGGTGCCCACCTTTACGAAGGTAGATACATGTGGACTTGTCTCCATACCGGTATGAGGCGAGGAACACGTTGACGTAGGTGGACTCGAGCTCGCCGTCGTCGGCGGCCAGCGCCTCCACCAGCCGCTTGACCGTGCAGGCTTCACGAAGGTAGATACATGTAGATTTGTCTCCATACCGATATGTGGCGAGGAACACGTTGACATAGGTAGACTCGAGCTCGCCGTCATCGGTGGCCAGCGCCTCTACCAGCCGCTCGACGGTGCCCGCCTTCACGAAGCGCACGCGCACTGTCTCCCACTCCAGGTGCGATATCTCGTCATCCGACTCCTGGAATTTAAAATTGGTACTAATTAAAACATGAAACCAGACAAATTAAAACTAACTTTAATAAAAATCATAACCAAGAATGTTGTAATAGAGCCAATTCCATTGAGGATAGTATCTAACTTACAATATTATTAGAGATGATCATTGTGCAAATCAAAGCGTTTTTTCAATTAATTATTTAACTGCATAAGATCTTACAATACCTAAGTAATACGTTTGTGATCTGAGAGTCGCAGGGATAACCCCTATCAGCGATAGAATAGCGAACGGTTGGCCCTGCCTGGCTCACCAGGCAAGACAAACGAAATTCTAATATAATGTATTTTTGAAACAAACATGTTGGAGAAGTCAAATAAGATTACTAAAAAAAACATTAAGTACTTATTACCTATAATATAATGTAAGTAGACGCATGTCCTCTCTAGAATAAATTTAGTTAAGTTAAGCGGGTAAAAGTGACGATCTAAAATTCAAAACCTTAGACGGATCATATAAATTATTCATGAGCTTAAATCGAGAATAACAAATAGAGAATCTGGAATCCCTTCGCACTCAACTCCAGTAAGGTGCTGCAATATTTTATTTATGGGTTCTTTTGTTTGTAGTTCTTAATTCTCAATTCTTTATTGCTATTCCACAATGGTTGTTAGGTCTTAAAAATAAAAATCGTGAACATCATGGACCCTGTCGGGCACAGCAAAATTAGAAGGGGTTTAGTTTCTAACAAAACAACAGATTAGTGTATACAACAAACTTTGAAAGGTGTCGTTTATTCATAACAGGCTAGCACCTAGCCTTCCTGACACCAGCCTGATGTTAAGTAATGATAATGCGTAAGGTGAAAGCGCAATACTCCCGGAATCCTCACCACCGAGGAACTGGCTGAATCTTATCTCTATCTGCCGGAACACAACACAACAATACTGAAAGCATCGTTGTTATGGCGTAAGACTTAGATAAGATAGTGGTAGCTAGCCAGGCGGACTTTAAACAAGCCCTACCACCAACCAAACCGAATACAATATGTACCCCCACCGGGCACCAAATCCGGGATCTCAGGGTCTGATACCGGTGGTGTGTACCACTAGACCACAGAGGCGGTTGAAATTCAATGTCAATAACAGTGTTATTTTCACAACATCCAACAAAATTGATCTTTCATTGAACACCTAAATTCCGCAAAAACATAAATTTATAAAAGAGGAATTTTATTGCCAGTATGCCGTTCCATAGTGCAGTGCAACAGGCAATGACGCTGTGATTGTTTGGATGCACCTCAGTCATTCATTAGACACGAACATGCTCTCACAACACATTTTTTGTAAACAATCTTGCACATTTTACATAATCGTATCGTACACCCGCACGTTATTTAGTTTCACAAAGAGGCAGTGACCATGACGCGCATGAAACACCAACTATACTTACATTAGCAACATTAACGTTATCAACGCAAAAATAACTCGAGCATCACTCCTCGCTACCGAATGAAGAATACTTCTAATAAACTATAAATATAAATAGTAATAACTAACAAAGTACATTTAAGTTGGTAGTAGCCATGTTGTCATGTAGGTACTTACTGGTTGAAGTGCTAAATGCCCATTTTTGTATTATCAAAGAAAACCGGACCCATAGTAGAAGCAAATACTATGCCGGAACGAAGCAACCTGTTTTATAAAGTTGCTTTTTACAAAGAGCGACAAACAACGGGTTATCGAGTTATTTTTATGCCATGCTTTCCAATTGTCATGTATTTGTGTTGTTATACTTGTAAGAATTTCATTCATAATATGTATTTATTTGTATTCATTGTTTTGGAGTCCAAGTTATATACGTAATTTATTATTTCTGAGATACAATTTCTTCTTTATAAATTAATTTAGTAGAAGTGAATGTGGTGCGACCTATCACAACTAATTGATTCATCAAGATTTACGAATGCATATAAAATATCTACTTAACAGTTAAAGGGACCTTAAACCCACTTGATTTTAAACCTTGTGTTAGTTAAATGATTAATCGGAAGTTGATGAAGGAATTTTCAGATACTTTTTTTTTCAGAAGAGAGAATTTCTTCGACAGCTTCAACAGGTCCACTAAGTATGTCCAATCATACATAACTACTGTGTGTGTTGCTACAGCCGTGTTCACAAGCAAACTGGCGGTGCGCGGCGTCGTCTGTTTGGGCGGGCTTGGAGATCTTCGGCCACCCTCAAATTGTCTTTTTTTTTTGTTTTGATTATCGCTAGTGATGTCATTACGGCACACAGCACTCACAGACTCACAGTATCGGGGTTTGTTTTTAACGGTAAAACTTGCGGCTTACACTTGTTATCACTGGATTCCACGCTGATGACAATTTAAACCCGTCCTCCCGATTGAAATTTTTATACTTCTTGATTTCATGCTGTAAGTACATATGTATGTACTACATAATAAAAGTCGCGTTGAGTCCCGTTACTCTTGTTTATAATTATAATGGAACGCGAAAGTTTAAAATCTTATACATAACTACTGTCGTATCGTATCGTTATATTGTACCTATTATTACTGCCATTTATAAGTAGATTATGTCGCGTAAACAAAGGCTGTTGTTAAAGCAATGCCCATAAAAGTTATCGCCTCATGCTGATCACTCTCATGTGTAAATAGGTGCTTCACGCTCACAAAGCAACACTACCTACTATGTTACGCATATAGAGCGTGCGAATGATGAAACGACATTTAAATATGTTAATGAAAAATTAACTAACTAAATAACTTCACAGTAATATTTTAAATTAAAACATCATACATTTGCTGTCTGAACAAGTTTTATCTTATTATCTCAATCTTATGTTACAGACGCCAACAATATAAGGTTATTGATTTTAGGATTTATATGTTGAGGATTTCTTCTAAGGAGCAATTAGTATTTATGAGTAAAATTAATATGTATTTAATACATTTCTAAATATCTAAGTAAGTATCACTATCTATTTCATAAGAATGCACCCGTTCTCTAGCATAGCTCTAGCATCTAGGGTAGTATTCTACATATACATCATCTCAACAATTATGGCATTTATACTAATGCATAAATTGCGGCAATTACTAATTGAACAGCTCATCTGTGAGACAAGGAGACGATACAAGCAAGCCACTATGCAACTATCTATACAATTCTATCTGAGCCCACAATAAGCGGTGTTTGTACTATTGACACATAGAAATAAGCTATACAAGTTGCTAACAACAAACTGTTATTATTATTCTTGTACAAAAACGCATAAACGCATATTAACTACTGTACATCTTTCTATTCTTCTCGTTTTTCTTTCACATCGAATTCATAAAAATATTTTGCTCAATGTGGATTTAATATAGAATGAAAGTTATATGGGACCTTGGATATCAATACCTATAGGATAGGTACTGCCATTTTAGAAACTCTGCAATAGAAAGACTAGATATGACATAGAGACTTGGACTTAGTTGTTATGAAGTTTAAGAGTATGGAAAAATAGTGTGACGAGACGAGCCGAATAGTGGCGCATGGTTAGCGCGCTCAGGTGGCGAAGTTCTTAAGCAGCTCCCATGGTTGGTGATGATGGTGAGTATGGCTAACATTTTAAGCCCCCAGTACACGATGGCCGATCATGGTCGGCGACCATGACCAATACATCGTACATTGACACTTTTGAAAGAACCTTTTTAAACTTGTTCGTTCAAAAGTGTCAATGTACGATGTATTGGTCATGGTCGCCGACCATGGTCGGCCAACCTGTACTGGGGGCTTAAGAGGTATTCCTCGAAGCGCTCCCATTTGGAGCGCTCCCAACGAAGCGCCCCAAAACTATTCCTCGAAGCGCTTCTTTTAATAATTTTTAATAAAAGTTGCGCTTCACATTTAAAAATACTGAAATTATGTTCCTCGAAGCGCTCCCACGTTGACATAGACTACAGAAGCTAATTGAAAGTTAATTTTAAAGCTCTTTAATCAAATCATCTTGATCGAGTTTATAAAAATTAAATTAAAAATTAGCTCCTTAAAGATTCTGTACTCCTGGTAGTTTTTCTCTACTATCCAATATATTTTTTTATTAATTATTTAACATTTTAACTTGCACTTGCACTAATTCAAATTCACGTGATGCTGCTAGCCAGGATCACCTTAATATTTGCAAACCGATCTACGCTCACGGAGCACCCATCTCTATTCAAAAATGAAACATAGGGGGGCGCTTCGAGGAATAAAACTTTAATATTTTTAATTGTAAAGCGCTCCTTTTATTAGCAGTTACTAAAAGGAGCGCTTCGAGGAGGAGCGCTCCAAAATGGGAGCTTTTCGAGAAATACCTCAAATTTTAAGGCGTTACTCGGGAAAAGTATGAACTTTTTGATATAAAACTATAGGACGGTTAGAGTTGTTACAAATCTGGTAATAAGATATTTATTTTCTTCATACCTTTATCTAGATGCGTATAGTTTCAGAAACACGATTTTATGATTTTGCCTCGACTCTTTTTCTTTTCGAAAAGACCTCTAAAAATACGAAAACTTAAGATTATTCTTAAAAGGGGTTACATATAGGTACTATTGAAAATTAGTTTAATTAGTAGACACCAATAATATTAAGGATCGTGTAGAAGCATTTTTAAAAAATCGCTATAGTTTTTTAATACGAAGTGATTTTGTTTTTTTTGCCTAATCTGCAATATCGGTCTCACTAACGCGCGCGTCGTTTTCTCATTGCTATCTCGCTTCCGCATAATTTTTTCGAGTATCGCCATAGATCGTATATCGTAAACTTAATATGTTTGAACTTACACTGGAGACGCTCCGCGTGGGCCGGTGGTAGCGCACCTTCTTCAGGTACACGGTGTAGACGGCGCCGTCGACGCGCTCCTCGCCCCACAACCGCCATGTCGGCTGCTGGAACACACCACAACAGGTCAACACAAATGATCACCACACATCTTATGGTTATCGGTGAGTAGCTATGTTATATGATTGAACTAGAATAATTTGGTTGGAACTAAGATCACTCAGATGTATGACATCAAAAATTAACAATAAAGGACCACAAAACATAATTTCCAGTTTCTATGTGCATTACAAGTAAAATTCGATAGTTAATTACTGCTGATTTATACCACGAAATCAATTTCTTTGCACTAATCTGATAGGAAAAAGCTGTAAGTTTAATAACTAGCTCAGTGGTTAGAGCAGTCGCCCGGATAGCGAAAGGTCGTGGGTTCGAGTCCCATCGGAGCTGGTTGTGAGACGGGTCGATTTTTTCTAAATACTTTATTTTCCATTTTTCTATGATAAAAATTGCATTGTGAATGCAAAAAAGTAAAATGTACGTTTGCACGTTCTTACATACAAAATAGGTCTCATTGCTCAGACTATTTAACAATCAAGTCTGGCGTCCCACAGGGCTCCCATCTTGGGCCTGTTTTGTTCACATTATACATTAATGATATGGACCAACACCTGCCAAACACGCTCGTCAATTATACTATGCAGATGATACCAAAATTTTTGCAGTAGTAAAATCAATTAGTGACTGCGCTAGTATCCAATCCGATCTTAGTAATCTATCCAAATACTGTCTCGATAATCAACTTTATTTAAATAATGACAAATGTTTCTCTGTCACATATACAAGAAATCGAAAACCTATTAACTATCAATACCTACTCAATCAATAATAAAAATTTATGTCGAGTCAACACTATCCGAGACCTTGGTATTATTATGGATGACAAACTCTCATTTAATAATCACATTGACAAGGTAGTTCAAAGGTCATTTAAACTACTAGGTTTCATTAAAAGGATTGGAAAAGAATTTAAAAAGGCAACCACATTAAAAATCCTATTTCGCTTTCGTTCGGTCCATACTTGACTTTGGTTGCACAATTTGGAACCCCTCGTACGATGTTCATGTTAATAGACTGAGGCAGGTCCAACAAAAGTTTATTAAATTCTTAAATTACAAAACAAACCGCCCAAATTCTTCTTACGCCGAATCAATTGCTCATTATGGTATCTCATCTCTTAAAAATCGTCGTTCTGAATTTTACCTTTGTAACTTATTTAAAATCTGAAATAACCAAATCTTCTGCCCTGATTTATTGCAAAAGGTGAGCTTCATTGCTAAAAGTAAATATCTAACGCGCCCCTCACGAGTCAAGTCATTAAAGGCTTGAGCACACCAAACGCGGGTCAGAAGCAGAGCAGGTCAGTAGCAGCGCGGGAGCGCGCGGTAGTTGGCACACTGAACGCAGCAGCAGTTTCAAAGCAGTTGTAACGCGGGCCCGCGTTCAAACCGCGTTCACTGTGACGGGTTCTCCCACAATCGCAGCTTGTATGTTACATTCCTATAATATTTGTCCTTTAAATCATATAAACATTTATTTTTACGAACTAATTCTATTAATTTTTCACCGGAATCCATCACGAATATCAAAAAATACAACTCTCGTCAACTGCTTTCGACCCGCTGCGCTGCACTGCAAACGCCCTGCCTCGGTGTGTCATGCTAACATGGCCGCCATAGTTATACTACAGCGCGGGCCCGCGCTCAAACTGCTCTGCGCCGCGCCTGCGCTGCTTCTGCCCCGCTCCCGCGCCGCCGCCGCCGGTTTGTAGTCCGGCAGTTGCAGTGCGGCGCGGTGCGGCGCAGAGCAGTTTGAGCGCGGGCCCGCGTTCAAATTTAGTGTGACGTAGTTAATAGAGTTTCTTGTATTACAACATGCGCGGGCCCGCATTCAAACAGCGCTGCTCCTGACCTGCGTTTGGTGTGCTCAAGCCTTTAATGACAAGTAAGTAAGTAAATGTTTTCGTGCCATCCACCGCAAGTAAAAATTATACACGTAATCGTTTCCTAGTAAGAAGTCTAAATAAATATAATGATACTTATTGTAATCTTGACATGGTTAATTCAGAAGTTGATATTTTCAGTAATTCATTGCCTAAATTTAAGCGTTTAATATGTGCATACCACAAAAACAACTAAATAGAATAATATTAGACTAAACTAGACTAGATACCATAAAAATATATACTTAGTTTAAATTTTATTATTGTTTTACGTGTGCGTTTTCAATCTTATTTGACTAATTTTAATAAGGGGTTTTTTATGTGTTCTTTGTTGAAACTTATCATACACTTAATTACCATATTGTTGATGTTCTAACAATACATTTTTTTGTTAGTTATAACTATTGTCCAAATACCTATATCCTTATCGGCACTGTAGGTCTATTATAGCTAGTAAGATATTAATTAAGTGCTTTTGTAAAAAAATGACTGTTTGTTGCCAAAATAAAATAAAATAAAAAATAAAATAAAAAATAAAATAAAAAATTTAATTAAAAAATTTAATAGGCTTAGGTAACACTGCTTCATCATCATCGTAAGGTTTCAAAATGAAAATACAATAAAAATGACTAATAAAAAAGAGCTATAAGTTGGTATGAATGTGTAATTAGTTAAGGTATACCACGTAAATGTTGATTTCACAGAATGTTGAAGTTATAACGTCATGCTAATTAATGTCAATGACAAAGTAACAATAAAAATTACAATTACTTCAAATGCGGTACGCGTAATTTTTCACATTACAAGAGCGAATTTTCTTCATTCATATTCGGATATCCGTGTTTATCAACAAGTACCTACTGATGTAAAGCCTACCGTGTTTAAAGCTCTTCCAGCGATCATTAACTATGATTATGATCGCAGCTTACACAACAGACGCACCTACGTTTGACAAGAGTCGTATAGGGTAGCCTAAAGCCACGCACATTAAGATACACAGCGCTAGACGCGTTGCTTAGTACCGTCCTCGCGTGGACTTACATAATCATCGTCTACGTTGACGCCGAACAGCACAGGCTCGGCCTTACTGATGCCGCAGATTCTCCACATGGCCCATGTCTGACGTCGCGCGACGTCACCGCCTCAGCTGAGCACAGTGCGCACTTTCACTGCCGGGCCCGCGCTCGCATGCAAATCCACCGATCTCTTAATTGGATCAATCACCGAGAACGAGAAGAGAGTAACGCGCCGTCTCCTGACGTGCGTAACGGAGAAATCGCGCACACTCGGTCGCTGGCACACTTACGATGGACATCCGGCTCATACGCTACTAACGATGGACTCGCCACCGGCAAAACCTATTACCTTTATCGGCACACTATTCACAAACGATTAGCTCTCACCCGCGTAACGATTTCTATACACGTCTAAAAAGAAGCGGACGATTAACCTCTGTAATATCTGTGGTGATACCGTCACATTTTCACTACGAAATTGTAAAATCGTATGTTTTCCATATTACGCCGCTACGACCACTGTCACAGACACCGCGACACTATCACTTACTTTCGCGAAGAAAAATCGTTATCATGCACCTGTGTGACTCTTTAATTTATCACTTATTGTTTTTACTATTTACGGATTTTTTATGGTAAATCTTTATGATACAAAAGTTCTGCCAGCGCGGACGCAACACGACTGCTCTCTCGTGGAGAGATCGCGTGAAAAACGCCGATAGAGCACGTCAATGAGCGTAGCAAGAGCCGCGGCACAGGTGCTAACTTCATAACACACCACGTGCCTGTGTATTCGACTGTGTAATTAGCTTATTTGCACACAAAAATGACTAAACTTCATTAGTGAGACTCGAATTAATCCAGCAAGTACGTGGATGTATAAATGTATGACCTACACAATCATGTACTAGCACGTGTAGGTACTAACTAATAATAAGTCAAAATTTGTATAGCTATGTATTTATCATCGAAATAATTAAGTTATGTTCTTTTTACAAATAAGAAACTCCAACAACCTACAACGTCATTTAAACAATAATTTTTCACATTTACGACGGCAGCGGTGAGTTACGATTACAACACGATAATGAGATTTTTTCTTTTCTCTTGCTTATTGTTCCCACGATGCTAAACAAAACTAATCTCAGATAAATCTCTTCGACTGTATGAAATTAATGATTTTCGTTTTAAATCAACCATTGTCTAATGTTAAATCAAAGTCGGAAATGAAACTAAGGAAAATGTAACGAGAAAAGTTCAACTCTCCAAATAATAATCTTTTATTTTTGTCTTTTTAACGAGATCAAGAAATGAATGCAGGCATTCCCGCAATACTCTTAATAAATGAACTCTTATCTCGAACGCTCTAAAACAATATATAGAACCATCCCCCATGTCAAAAAGGTGTTGAATTTGATATATATTCCTGGGACTGTTCCTCATTACACATAATAGGTTCAATTTACCAACGGGAACATGCGTGCCTGGCCCGAATTGCTGCCATTTGTTCCCGCCCAATATTTACGTAATGAAATGCGTTTCCGCTTCTGAGCGTCGGAAGCTGACGATCCGTTGATGCCCACTAATTGTTTAGCCGTAAATCTTGTCAGATCTTTACTAATGAATCCATTTCGTTCAAAAGGAATCACAGGATGTCATTACTGACTTAGGGTTCCGCTTTCGTAAGGATACCCGCAGCTTAGTGCAACTGGTGCTTTCTGCTACGTAGGTTGTTCTAACGAGATGTTGAGTTCTCGTTCGCATTTGCATCTTGTGGTTAGACTTACGAGTAATGACTCCCAGAACTGCCAATCTACGACTTGTCGTTTCCTGAGATTGTGCAGAAACTCACTGGCAGTCGTCAAGTGAACGACTAGTCTACCGTTCGAACTTGGCACCAAGTGTACGGAGCTTATGAATAAAATATAAAGAAATACTTGTATTATAAATGTGAAAGCGTGTTTGTTTGTTAGTACTTTTGGTATGGGGATAGTTTGGGAGCTGGATAGTAATATAGGCTACTTTTTATCCCGGAAAATAAATCAAATTCCCGCGGGATAACATCGTGTAGTCCACGCGACGCGAGTGAAACCGCGGGTAGAAGGCTAGTACCTATAATGTATTTTAATAAATACCAATTCATAGATTGTTCCAATACCTTTAGTAGCTTGAGCAGTAGTGTTATGGAAATAGGAAACAACGACAAGTATAACATATACCTACACCCAGACACGAGAAAACATCTCGAAATATTTGTTTGCGACCTTTACCGTCCGGGGTCCCGTCGAACCTTGAAAACCGGTGCGTCGGTACACCACTCGACCACGTAGGTCGTCAAATTGCCGGTCACCAAGAATGAGCGCTTAGAAAACTATAGATTAGACTACGTACATAGAGCCTATTGAACCGTGTTCTAACTATACTTGACGACAGTAGATGCACAGCTGGGTGATCGTACGACATGCGCGAGCGCACTCAATTGAACTGACGTGACCGTCCGCTTGGCAACAGAACTGTAGTCAGAGATGCTGAACTGAATCGGTATTACAAGAATGTATTTATTGATGTTATAAGATTGAACAATACGACAAAAACAGTAGGGGGGTGCTCCTACTAATTACTCCTACTGATAGGAGCACCGGGACACCCATGTCCTTTTGCTCCTACTGCTAAATGAAATCTGAAGTAGGAGCATTATTTTACTATAAGTGGAAGCTTGTAATTGGCCTTCAATATTTAAGTTAGTACCTACTTTTTGTAATCCCACCTAGCTGTAAGATTTCCTAAGATTGTAAAATAAATAAATAAATAAATAAATTAAGACATTACAAAAATAAAATTACTCATACTGTGGTTAAATTATAGGTGAATCAGAATTGGGACTAAATGAACTTTCTAAAGATTGATCGAATAATGTATCAAATTATAGCTGAAAAGTTGTCACTGTCTATGTTTGCGAAACCTACAGTGTGCATCTAAAACACAAAACCCGACAACAAGAAATGCGACTGGCATGAGCAGCGGTCTGGCAATGGTATTCAACTGGCAAATAAAATAGGATTATACTTTGTCTCTGACACTCTGAGAGTCATTCATAATGCATGATTCACCTTTACTATGCTGATAAGCTACAATCACATTCAACAGCAAATTGTATGTTAATATATCAATTCATATTCATCGTTACAAAATTCATAAAACGTTTTTCCAGCACACTTAAAGCAATAACAATGAAAAATAGTGTAGCAATAACAATGAAACTACATTACAGTGTAGTGAAACTATTCTGTTTGTTTTTAACCTAAGCAACAATCATTGGTTGGTTATTGCACAGAGGTCAGGTTACTCAGGTTGCAATAAAATTTAAATTTAATTGCTTTTAATTTTATAGATATTGTGTTCTATTATAAGCTAGTGCCAAAACCATAGAATATAAAACAGCTGATTGCCTGTTTCATATTCTATATACACTCAGCCAGATTACAACATTAAGCAGCTTAGCAGCTTACAGTATAATAAGAATGTCAGCCGACGGATGTTTGTTGACAAACTTAAAGTTACCAAAATCGTTAGATAATAGTAAGTTAGTTAGTTAAAATAGTAAAAGTTAGATGTAGGAAAATTAATACTACTTATAAAACTCAGTAAATCTTAAGAAACAAATATTAAAAGTTACGTTAAAACAGTAGCATTGGATTTGAATTACTATCCATTTGACCCGGATTTAAATCGAGGTTAGTACCGAGTTGCGTACCAGTGAGCTATCTAATAGTTTACTATAAAACAAATTGAACCAGTCTACGGACAATTAGACGATGCTCCTTTCGATTCGTATCTAACTTTAATATGTAATAGAATATTCTACCAATCGATGGATACCGCAGCATGGCACGACCTCGCCCACGAATAGAAATATAATAACAATACAGTTATGAGATGCCATCCAAACAACTCATCCTTGGTTTTCAGTAAAATTATAATCGTTATAGATTCACAAATAAACGTAAAGGTATTTGCTAATAACAAATTGATCGACCGCTAGCATCACCTGATGCTCTTACAACTACCCCCATTATTATTTTTTGTAACTTTTGCAATTTTTTGATTTTTTGAATGCGGTTTTCGATGTTCAAAAAAGAGATAAACTCGTCGTACTGTAAAAATACACTATAATATGTGATCCTGAAGAAAAAAAAACAAAAAAATTTTGAATTTTGATTTTTTTGGAAACCGGAAGTAATTAATTTTTTGAATTTTTTTAAAAAAAACATGTTTTTCCGTATATTATATTCTTATCAGATAGGTTTTTTCATGTAGATTCTAAATATATATACTTCTTATATGTTATTTTATCGATAGCTATGTGAAAAAAAATTATATCGCATGGACCGCACTATTGCTATTTATTTACTCAACGGTCGACTTCGAACGACCATTATAAAAACAAAACATATCGTAAAACTGTCACACATTGTTAGTCTATCGCGTTTGCTACTCAGCTTACCATAAATGTAACCAAAGACGGCCTAAGTATAACCAGATGTTCGGGATAGCGATAGCGGCGCTCTTAAGTGTTTTGTTTACGTAAAAAACGGGCCATAAAAAAAGGACCCCGGTCTGTCAAGGGTTAATAAAAACAAACAGGAGTTTTCATTTTGTGCCAGCCAAACTCTGCTAAACTATGATTCTATGTTTGAATGTGATACTAAAATAAAATATGTATCAATTTTATTATTTAAATATCCTCATTGTCATGATACAGCCATCTAAACCTAGGTTTTCTTTTGTTTTTAAACTAAAAAGACTATTTTTTAGGCTCTAACATTTTCCGATAACCTTCGCATATATAGGTACTGTGCTTCGTGTTTAGGTATATTAAGTGCACCGCTATAGACTACCTAGGAAATTTGCTTACGGCAAGGTACAGTATCGATCAGGACGTGCACCGATGGTACGGATAGCTAAAAATAGCTGATGTCATTGAGTGCTGTCTCCGGACCAAAAGCCTTCAAGAGCTGAAGCCCGACCTCCGGCCCTAACAAGCAAAGCACTTATTACTCTGAGTAACAGGATTTTCTATACATAGCCTAGAGAGTGAGGTGAGATAAAAGTGCGAGTGTCTGACATTTACTGTTAATTGGCTTTGGAGAAAATAGTCATAACTGTTTATTACCAGTAGTAAAAAAGGGCCGTAAAACGTTTGTGTCTTTTTGATAAAGACAAAGATATTATATTTTATAGTTTACCATACTGGTTTTGATATAAAACTTCGTATCTTACATCAAAATGCAATATCAAGCAAGACACATTTAGAAAAAAAACAAGTAAGTATACATAACATAGATCAACAAATTAGATCTGCACACTTATGAGTAATTTCGCGTTTATTGAAGATTCAGATGAAAAATAAATTGCCATTCTATAAATAAAATTAATTTTACAGTATATACCCCAGATGAAGAAAAAATCAGTATAGAGGCTAGAACGAACAATGAACTTTGGCTTTTCCAAACATGAACGTGATGAGATCTATAAATAGGATTATGCCGAGCATGCAGAACCACCCCACAGTGACGCACGGATTTTGTTTTGCCTCCCCTGCCGGCTAAGTACCTATGCCTAAAATAGGTAAGTATAGAAATTTAGTTGAATAAATTATATTACTAGCAGCTCCGCGCAATTCTACCGCCTTTATGCTATTTCAGTCTTTATCTATATCTGTGCCAAATTTCATCTAAATCTGATCAGCAGTTTTTACGTGAAAGAGTAACAAACATACATCCTCACAAACTTTCGCATTTAGATATTTATATACTATTTACTTGTGTTAATAAAGAAAGATAAATGAGAACAATAATACACTTTGTGGGCGAAATTCCCGCGATAGGATTAAATTAAACATACTTAAGTAATTTAAATATCTAATATTTAATTAATTTTGTAAAGTCGAATTCCGGTATAAGTCGCAATACTTGAAACCATTTATATCCCCCAATACGAGTATTTCGTTGGTATATTCAATTTGGGTGACCAAAAAAAACTTTTCATCTCGAACTCCTACGTGATTCGGAAGGCACTAAGCCCTTGGTCCCGGCTGCATTTTCAGTCGTTAAACCACCAATCCGCACTGGGCCCGCATGGTGGAAGCGTGGTGGAACCATAAGGAAGGCCAGTGCCACAGCAGTGGGGACATTAAATGGATGATGGTGATGATGATATTCAATGGCAAGGGGTTAAAATTACCTAGAATTCTTAGTTTTCTCATACAATTCGTCTTCCAGAGTATCAGCATAAACCGCCCCCCGCCCCCTAGGGCCTTGGTTAATGATTAAACCCAATTTATTAAGAAACTATAGGTATATAATGAATCGAGTTTTTTCTTATTAATTCGTAGTCGATATTTAACAAAACGTGCTGCAATAACTTACCTTATTTTTTATAATAGCTCCGGGTTCTCAGTAAGAAACCCGCGGTACGAATAAAAAGAAACAGTCGTAACCGTACATGGCTGGTTCTAGCGCAGTATGGTCACAAGGTAAAAAAAATACTACTATAGTACTCATGTGGTATGGTCTCCTGCCGGCCCAGCATGAGCGGCTTATAGCGCGCGATATGATATGGTACGGCAAGTTGTCTTGCTTACCCCACTAAGGTGTAAGCAAGACGGCATGCCGTACCATATCATATCGCGCGTTATAAGCCGCTCATGCTAGGCCGGCTGGCCATAAATAAAAATGTTGTGCAAAATAATTGCGGCCAGCGACATAACATTAGCGTTGAGTAACAAGTCAAGCACCGGTTAAACTTCGAAACTCTACTGTCTCTTTGTAATTTGTATTTGTCACAGATCGAGTGATATCTGTTACGTAAATTATATCAATAAGTTTACGAAAGCAAGTAGCGTTTTAATGAACTTGTTTTATGCGGATAAAAACATTTTATAAATAACGACCGCATTTTGACCGCTTTTCAAGCTTAACTTATTTTCGGTACTGAAAACTCATACCCCATTGATACAAAACAATCTTTTGCAAATTCATTACGGGCGTAGTATTTTGACTAATCTTGATAACAATTAATAATCCATAATCTAGAACGCAAATTTAGAAAGCCCCTAACCGTAGACGGTGAAGCAAGTAAATCTCAGATTACCAAAACAAAGGTAATTGAAATATATACCCTTAGAAGTAAGCTTTCCAGTATTGAAGGGTACGGATTTTTCCTTATTAGTTTTTCATTGGAATTGCCAAAATGTTTGTTATGCTACAGAGGAGCGTAGTTACTCGATCACTCAAAGTATCTTCAGTGTCGGGGCATTAGACGACCGAAGGACTGAGGGCGCGCGGGGCCCGTGACGGTCGCGCTCCGCCGCGGCGGCCGGCCGGCACCCTGCGCCCGCGCCGATGACACCCGGACGGAACCCTCGAGGCATTGACCAAGGCGATCGATATGTATATACAGTACCTGACACAATCTTCGCACACAGTCATGATTCAAGTCCAAGCTCGAATGTTATAGCCGGCCAGCCTTTGATAGTTACGACAAGACGGTTCTTTCTACATGTTACCTTTTGATGATAGCTCTAAACCTTAAGGACACAGCACATTACATCAACTCGGAAAGGGATCGACACCGTATCGCCTTTCGCCTCGCCGTCAACCAGGCGTCAACCTAACGCAAGCACGTAACCAAACCGGATCAGCGTCGGTACGTCGGCTCGGCTACGGCTAGACGACGCCGCGCTTACGGCTAGGCGACGCCGCGCTTACGGCTCGCCGCACAGTGGTTCCATATAAAAAAATAAAAAAAAGAATGAGAGCAGAAAATGATAAAAAAAAATACAAAATAATTACAAAAAAATTATACAAAAAAATGAGAAAAAAAAAATTTGATGTTCATTTTCATTTTCAGACCACTGTGCGTAGAGCCGTAAGCTCGGGTAGGTACCGAGAGACGTAAGCGCGTGGACGACTAATAGCGGTAAGCGCGGGGATAGCAAGTTGAGCGACCCACAAAGCGGTTCGTGAGCTGGGTGCCTACCATCAACTTTAAGACAGCGATTCAAAAATAGCGCGATGCAGAATAGGTTCCTAAAATGAATTGCTTTCTTTCGTACTATGACCTTCTAAAAACTGGATCGCAAATGAATGGCTAAATGTGAATGACCGAACGATTTGTGTCCTTATTTCTTCTACCCGTCTCTTTCACTCGATTCTGTCATGCCCGGAGAGGGAGAGGGACGGGTATAACCTGCAGGTGTCATGTTAAATCGACCGGGTCATAAGTCAAATAAGATTGTCGTGGTACGAATAAGCGAAGCAGATCAGTTTAGGTCCTAAACAAAACCGCAATAAGAGTTGATGGTAAGCACCCTGGTCCCGAGGCGAGGCGATTACGTTACGATTCCGATTAGTGTGCTTTGCGGGGTTTCATACAAAGAATACTGAACCGCTCGAGTTGATACGTTTACGATCCGTTTCAGAGTTGATGTATGTGCTGTGACCTTAAATCTGAAAGTAGTTAGATATTCTGGGATGTTTATAACAATTAAGAACGAACCACTTAGTAAAATTTAAAATCACACCCTTTTTGGAAAGATGACTAGACCTAATTATTCTCTTGCAAACTCATAGAAAATTCTTTTGTGCTCTTGTTGCAAAAGATCTCGGTTATTTTGAATGCGTGCCCGCCATTCAGAGTGAGAAGTACTCTGCTCGTTTCTTTTCCATGTTTGAAAACCGACACAGAACACGTTTTCTTGAAACTTTCCTCACGTTTATGTAAACATCGCGTTTATATGCTAACCAGCACGGGTAGCATGACGAACTCGAGAAAGGTTTTGTCTATATCGAAACGTCAAAAATGACATTTCATCGTAGACAAACCTATTGTTTGGCTGTCAACTATAGACTTTCGAGGTAGACAAAACTCTTCTCGGGTTTGTCATGCTACGCATGCTGGCAGTGGTTTGGTGTTACTTTTCTATCCAGTAATAAATAAAATTATATAAATGTACATAGAAAGTTACCGTGAAGTTGTATAATAGAAACTATAAGAGAACAACGGCGTTGGCGTATAATTTATTATTCTATTTTTATAATTACATTGTGTCCGTTAATATAAATTGATTTCAGTATTTATTATTAAATAAATAGTACTACTTAATCTGTTCTAAGTTATTTCCAAATAACTATAAATTGAGCATTATCCTATCTTTATAATTTATAAAATGATAAAATATCGAATGTCGGCACTGTCTGAACAAATTATAATTATTAATGACTTAACAAAAACACGAGACGCCTCGATATCGATACTTATATTTTATTACCTAAATCAAATACCCATAAACGTGGATCACAAAGAATAAAGGGAGGTCAAGCACTTAGCGCTCAGCGAACTCGTGGCCCGAAAACATGGTTTTCTTTAAAAGCGTCGTTATTCTGGCGGCCATTAAACTGAGTCACAGTCATTGGAAAACTGCCTTAATTCAGTGTTCCGGTGATTCCTCGTCATTCGCCGAGTCATTTGCTTATTGTCGTCTGTTAATTATACCATAAATACCTACTCCACTTCATGGCACCGACAGGTACAACTTAGTTGGCACTAAGGAAGGGTAAGTATCTAAGTTTTAAGTCCTAAAACTATAATCTAAAAATCTAAACCTAAAAAATAATGAACAATGTTAAAACCTTAATATTGATCAATATTGATTAGCTCTAGTAGGTCAACAGATGGTATGACGCGAGTAGAGCGTGAAGTGAGTACTGATTCCAGATCTAGTCAAAAATTTAAATCGTTAGATACGGGCGGTATTCAACTCCTGAAATTTTATTTTTCCGAGTATAAATATAACATCTATGAAAATGTACTTTTCTGATATAATTAGATATATTTTCAGGAATGGGTCTTAGTTTAGTAGGTATCTAAAATCAAAAGATTTCACTCTAACATCATGAAATCGTGAATCAGCCATGAAGGTTACCTATATGACTCAGCTGTATCAATCAAAGACAAAACATTATGTTTCCCGAACTACGAAGTTAGATTGATTCTATATAAGTATATCTGCTGATTTCTTAATATTAAGAACTTTAATTAATGTTTAAAAAACGTTGAGTTGTAAATATTTATACTAAAAACGTCCCAAGATAACTAAGTTGCTGCATATAAAAATGTACCCACTTCTGAGTTCGTCGGCCCCGA
Organism: Crambus lathoniellus; assembly: GCA_949710035.1. Classification (NCBI taxonomy): domain Eukaryota; kingdom Metazoa; phylum Arthropoda; class Insecta; order Lepidoptera; family Crambidae; genus Crambus; species Crambus lathoniellus. Next base: position 28,009,339 of record OX453300.1, on the reverse strand, counting down.
CACCTAAGCAATCGATACCAGCAAGCCTAGATACGAACATTGACCTGATGTTACCTCCGACTACGAGGATAATTAGCTATTCACAAAAATCAGTTCGTAATCGTAAGCTAATTGGATATGAAACTCGGCAGAACGTAGACTGTGAGCTTTCCATCGAAATTCGATAGATTATCGCAAAGGAAACTTAATAGCTGCACGATAAAAAATAAGTTGAGTCGCTTTTATTTCAGAAATGAGTTTTCTACTTCAATAAATAACTTCAACAACCAATTATGGCTTGAACATTGAGACAATTATGCTCATTTCTATGAGTAGGGACGACAGCAATGTCTTGGTAATGCAAAAAATAAAAATAACATCTCTATTTCCAATATATTATGAAATACGTACCTTAGTGTAGCGTATTGATTTTAAGAATTCAGTTTTGTGCTCATGTAGTAGGTATAACTTAGTATCAAACTTTTTTATCAAATATAATGCCTACGCACTTCATTGATTAATTCTGTAAAACATATACGATGCTCCCTGTGTAATAATCATTAATCAAAATATAAACGTAACAATGACTCATAATATTAGTCAGTCAATATTTTAATGGCGCTATTAAAAGGACGTTAGACATCGCTGGAACATAACATAAACCTCTTCACATACTCATAGAAATTGTAGAAGAGTATTAATGAGATATATTATATCTGATATCATATAGGCACACATTAACAAAGCAAGGCTCGGGACCTCAAGGGGGACCTCGGGGGACGTTGGACCTAAGGGCCTAAAGGCCTACGTACCCCGCCCCCGCCTGAAGAGGCTCGACCGCAAGACTCCGCCCGCCCGCCCGCCCTGCGGTAATCCCTTTACCCAATATGCCTAGCAACATTAGAATAAACATATATTAGAATAATCCGATAAACAGATTTTTTATGTTTACTTAAAATACACAGAGAGCTCGTAGCGAGTATAATAGGATATTTATGTTACATGCTGTTAAATAAATGGCATACAGTATCGGCCAAGTAAACAAAACAAAATCGTGGTTAGAGATTTTCGCGCAAAAGTATTCTTCCATTACCTCAAATGACAATACGCTTTATGAAAGTAAATTAAGCGACCAAAACAAAAGTTTTGTTAAGAGCAACATGAATTGCTGTAGATCTGCCAAAATAATGGTAGTCGGGGTGAAATGGGGGGGGGTCAACGAACTCCTTAACTTCGAGCTAAAAGATGGCAATTTTCGTTTTAAGTCTTTTCGTTTTACAGTGGCAAAGTATAGTGTGGGACTGCATTGATAAAATCAAATACCTTGGGGTGTAATAGGGTATGGGTTGTCAGCCGCATCACCTAGCGTCACAATCACTGCGCGTGAAGAAGCGGCAGCATTCCTGCGCACACGCCGCTCACATCACATAACACAAGCCTTGACCCGCATTGCCAACGAAGCCTGCAGCCTAACGCGCGATAAGCGCTTAACTAACACCAAACAAATAAAAACAGAACAATTAGGCGTTCCACAACTAACTTAACTAGTAAAAGCGCAAAACGTGGATGACCTCGAACACACTGTTATAAGCTACATGAAACAGCACTTTAACGCGAATACGTAAAACAGTTTTAGCACATACTCAACGAAGAATTCGTTACTTTTGTGAATTACTAATAAACTCGATTTAAATAAACAAGCAAAAATATTGAACGGTGTGCCGCCTTGTCGGCATATACAGTACTGACTAATACTACGGCAATATTTGCCCGTAGCCGATTCGACGTGTAATTACAAATGGTTCATATCGGTTAAAGAGCGTGGTCGACTAGTAAACAAATATGAGTCGTCAGCGGGCGGTTAGTCAGCGGTTCTTGGATCATTCATCAGTAACGAAATAATTATACCCAAAGTAGCAAATAACTGAGTCGATGAGCGTGCACGTCTGCACGTCGACATGTAATGCTTATTTTTACATTGTTAATTTTTTCTAACCATAAAAATATCAAAAAAACAATAAAAACATCTGTACTGTTAGTTCTCCGCATAGAAGTAACTAAAGTTCCACAACAAGCATATTAAAAATCAATATCAGGTTCAGGTAAAGATAATGACTAGCCCTATATGACGGCCGATCATGCTAAGAATAAGTACGTATATTGATAATAATGCTGAAAATTATTGAAATTATGAATGAATCAATGACATTCCTCGTAAGTTGATGCCGTCATTGTATCGCACAATGAGAGGAGCTCGGTAAACACCTATATCCGCTGCTAATAACGCACAGTTGTACTCAACAAGGAAAGCCGTCATGCTATGAGTCCGGAGAACATTGTTAGATAAGTGCCTCCACACAATAGCATTTTGTCCCAAACGTCATTTCATTATACTGATGTCAAATGTAATATTCCCAAAATAGGCAAAAGCGACAGGCCATATTTTGTTAATTTAATTCCACTAATCAAATGACGAACTAACGTAGTTAGTTTGTTTTGAGGAATCAAATAATTTAAAAGTTAATTAAGTAGGTACACGATGAGAGACCTTGCATTTTCGCATTCTGACAAAGTAATTTGTAAAAGTTGCTTGCGATTGAGCTCACCTTGAAGCAACTTGACTGCAGAATAATATAGGTAATAGAATGACTCTTCCTTTACTTTTAATGAAACATTTTCGCATTTTAATTTATAGCATATAATGTCATGTTACATCGTCAAGAAATCGTGAGGTTGGATACCAACTTGTTGAGAGACTAATAGTCTCTTGATAGACTCAGCAAGTGCCGCAGCTAGCCCACCACACCCTATCCAGACTAGCATCGCTAACCCACGTGTATATGTGGCCGACCAACATCGTCAGCTTACCTTGACGTACCACCGAGTCTGGGACTTGCGGTGCCTTGGACGGCGGCGCTCCGCGGAGCGGTCGGCGCGCGCCGGCGAGCGCAGCGCGTGGCAGCGCGCCGCCAGCGCCTTCGTCCGCTCCGCCAGCGAGTGCCGCAGCTCGCCCCCAGCGCACCCCCGCACCAGCATCGCTAACCCACCTCCGCCCCCTTCACTAGCTCTGACAATCCGCGAACACTCATTGTTTTGATCGCACCACTCTGCTCATAAAGTCACCACCATCCGTATTGTTTTCTATTTAATTTGATTTTAATATACTCAGTACTCAATGTCAAGTTTGGGTAATATAACCGTGTGCGGTTATTCAATACCTACGTAGCGTGCTACGGAGGTATTGAACAAATCACAGTATGATAGCACAACATGTGAGCTACTACATTTACAGTGCACGTATCATAACAGACATGTGTATTATGAAAGAGATATCATTTGTACGCGACATTTGAGTAGATTAAATCGAGGAGATGAACTAACAAGGTCTAGGTTAAAAAAGGTCAGATGGCCGGCGCTATTTATACCAACTGGAACATTGAGTGGGCAAAATTAGTTGAATACGACCTTTACATGTTGTATGAACCTTTGATCATCTAATTAAGTCATTACAACGGGGATTCATGTCTGACTAAAATCTAAATCTTTATGAAATATTGTTGGATATCGATTACACCACAATCGATAACAAAGAAGACTATGGAAATACTCTCAATATTTACAAATTCATATCTAATCGTAAAATATCTTTATCGGAATGATCGTTGGTGTGATAAGTCGACCATTGCCCATTTGCCCAAAGATATAATCAATGAATATAATAAATACCATATGATTCTTTCTTTGAGATGAGTAGTGATTATTTCAGTCGCTTAATTAACGCCTATGAGTTTTAATGAAATGCACAAAGAAGTAAGGAAAACTGCTGATTTCAGGGCTAGCGCTTTGGATCCTATTTCCCGAAATGTAGTCGGGACAGTATAATTTATTTAACAGAAAAGGAGCTGAACTAGTAAGTGAAAACAACACAGACACTACAGCTATACTATGCTGCAGCTGATCATGATAGAGTTTGTTATAAATATTTTTTCTTTAAATTAACAGTTATGGTCGGATTCAACCTCAATTGATTGCAAAGTAATGATGTCTACGGAGCTCGCCATCTGACAAGGAAATTGGATAATTGAGGAAGGGAGTGGCCAGCTGGTTAATGCACGTATACCTACCTACTCTGAAGCATCGGCTCGCCTTCAAGCCCGGCTATTTGTTAACACTGCGTTACAATACTTTAGTTTTATTGTTTGTTGCTAGATAAATACATACTCCGGAGCATCGGCTCACCTTAAACCGTATTTGCTAACACTGTGTTACATGTTACTTTACTTTTATTATTTGTTGCTAGATAGAGAAAAGTGGTTTGTATACAGATTATCTTACTCGCCAGTTGTTTTGCCAGTTCATGTCTAGTTTCTAAGGTGTCATGAAATTATGGTTGTTTGTAATAAAGGTACTCTCCTCGTCTTTTGGCCCTTGGGCTCGATTGGGATCAAGAGCAAACCGTAATAAAAGAGGTGTTTCAGAGACTAAATTGCTTTTGCTTCAAGAGATAATCAAACAAACATGTATAACAACATCACCTAACCCATTATTGATAAGTGCTTTATAGATTTGCAGACAGATCGAGATGGTTTGTTTTAAGTTAATTTATTGAGCAATTTTCACATCATCAAAATATTATCCATAAAAAATATTTTGATGATGTGAAAATTGCTCAATAAATTAACTTAAAACAAACCATCTCGATCTGTCTGCAAATCTATAAAGCACTTCAAAAAGTATTGTTGACGAATGGCTGCGATAAGATAAAACTCAAGATGTATGTGTAATGTGCATATATCTGTTACTCATATTTATGAATCTTAAGACGGTCGGCTAAGAAGATAAATCTCAGCACTGAGGAAATGACAAATCATAAAATAACAATTCTGTAAAAATTTGTTATTACTTCCTCATGTTTAAACCCATCTTCATGCATACTATATGCATATTTATTGAAGAATGTCACTTAAACATTATGAGATAATTTAATTTTAGCATATGTTAACGTAAAAGTAAAAAACTTATGTAGCAATGTTATAAAAGTCAATAGTTAGCAATAGAGTTCTTTAACCCACATTTTGTACCTTTATCATTACTACATAGAGTTAGTTACTTAAGTACTTATAATCGGTTTCAAATCGCGCAATATTTGTTCCTTTCAAAGCATAGCAAATCCTTTACGAGTCCATTAATGCACTTACAAGCGAGCTAAATCAGAAAGATATCAACTCACTCTATGCTATGAATATGCGGCGTACCTACTCGAGTACTCATGTGGATTAGATTATAACTGGAGATATTTGTGTTAATTTTGAGTTGAATTGGCCGCCAAATGTCTCGTATTATTCGTCGGTGGTACCAATCTCGGCCTGTCGTAAAACTGGAACACAGTTGTTTTAAATTTGTATAGTTAGCGATAGCGACAGGTGGCAACCGCGCCGACCGTCAGGTGTAATGCAACACACAAAAGCGCTTTGAAATCCTTCCTACCTGGGACGAAAAGGTGCAAAGCAAACAGGGTTTGCTGATTTTATACGAGAAAATAATAATGTGCTATCAAACACAATCCTTAAAAAACTTGCGTAGGTAGTAAGCATAAAAATTTCGTAGATTATTTTCTTTTTAATGTCATCTTTGTGTTCATGTAAATTATTAGACTCAATAATTTTATAAATATATTGGAACGACCTACGCTGCCGGAAGTCAGAGTAATTCGAATCTGCAGATTACAGCAAAAATGTTAATCAAATAACGTGTTAAATTATGTAAGCACCATTACATGTAACAGCAATTTAAAGTTTTAATAGTTTATGGATACTTTAGTTAATTTCGCATCTATCGTTACTTATATTATAAAGAGGAAAGATTAGATTTTTTGTTTGTTTGTATGTATGTATGCTTGTAATGTATACTTTTAAAATTAAAAAACTACTTGACCTTTTTAACATAGTTATCTTTCACCATTAGAATGCTGCATTCTTCCTGAGTGGCATATGCTGTATTTTCTTAGTTCTATCCCGCCTGAAAGCTACTTATAGTAGGGCTCGTGGTTTTTACTAACACCTTTTTCCTATAAGTTTAGAAGACGGTAAATATGTATAACTTCTGATCCCAAATCGTTTTTTCTTTGGTTAACTTTAAACGAGTAATGATAATAAGATTGAATGTACGATGTATGAAATACTTTACCAGTACCTACAGATAAAAGAGACGTTCTTTGATGATTTGATGGTTTAATTAAATACTCGCTTTACATGTGTATTTACACATACACTACATTTATTTTACCCAAAAGAGACTAAATTTTATTTCTCGTTTTCTATAAAAACTTGACTTTGAGTACTTTACCTGTTTTTAATTGACACTTATCAAACAAGTACTTAGATACAAATCACTCCCGGTAAGTGTCACCACAAAACAACAATTATATTAACATACCACTGATTCACGTCACAGTCACTTGATGCTTGTTTGTTAAAAAAAAAAATCTATTCTATAGACGGACAAACAAAAGACGGAAAAGTTTATTTAATAAACTGGAGTTCTTTTAAAAAGTATAAATAATTATTGCCGAAACCGGAGTGTCGTGCACCCGTGACAAGCCCTTCCGCGCTCGACGCTCGGCGCGCGTCGTCTGATGCGATCGGACCAGTCGTACGGAGGACCGACGACGACAAGACAAGGAAACTACGCATGCGCAGGATTTTCTTTGGCTTTTCCAAACGATGACGTGACGTCACATCCATTACGTTGAACTTTGTTAAGTTTAGAATTTGTGCTTAAATATTCCTATATCATACTCGCACTACTATTATCAATACGATAAGAGAATGGAGCGATGAAGAACACGATGAAGATCACGATGGAGCGCTAAAATTATGCAATACAATATAATATTGTGGCTTAGCATAGCACACAGGCTATAAATTACCCCGATATTCTCGCGGGCATAGGTAGGAACATCGCCGGCCGGGAAAATTCAGAGAAAAGATATTACTATAATTTGTAATTATTATCTCTAATACTCTACGTGACTCTACTGCACTTATTGAACATAGGTCAAAAGTGTTAGGACGCGTGACATGACATAACAGGTGTTATGAGATAGGGAACAGAAGCTTGTCTTCAATAGATAAGAGTATAATACGAGTGAAATAATATAAATTCGGCCAATTGCGAGTTGGACTCGCCCATAAAGGGTTCCGTACCCACTTAACGTACCGATTGCCTATAACTAGACAAAATTCCACTATCATTTTTCGTGAGCAAAATATAACTTTGTTTTTCATAGTGTTTGTATGAATGACAATGTTACATTTGCGGTTTTTTTATCTATTTATTTATATTTACTATATCTCGTTAACCCAATTTTCATTGAAAGTTTTTATTAAGATCTACTGCATATATTTTCCCTAAATTTTTCAATCTTTTATTTCAAAAGTTAGAGGGGGAGACACACATTTTACTACTTTGGAAGGCTCTATCTTTTAAAAGATTGACTTTGAGAAAAAATGGTTAGAGAAACCTTTATGTCATTTTCAAAGACCTATCTATACGAATATGTCATCCCACACGAATATGATTTATTTAAAAAAATCAGTTTCAGTTTAATAATAAAAAAATTAAGGGGGCTCCCCATACATATGTATGGGGAGCCCCCTTAATTTTTTTATTATTAAAGCGGATTACAGAATACATCTATCTACCAAGTTTCGACTGTGTAGTTTTTATAGTTTTGGAATAAAGTGGCTGTGACATACGGACGGACAAACAGACAGACAGACAGATATGACGAATTTATAAGGGTTCCGTTTTTTACCATTGGTCTACGGAACCCTAATAAAGTGACTTAACCAAGGGAGCAGACAATACACGGCAAACAAAGCGCGTCATCTGGCGAGCGACGACGCGCCACCGACCGCCCCGCCCCGCGCCGCTCTGGTGCAACGGTGACTCACCCACCTACTAAGTACACCACAACGAACTCACATGCTGCTCTATGTACTCTTATATTGCAGGACGATGCCGAAAAGTCAAAATATCTAAAAAGAACATTAAAACAATAGTAGATTGTACAACAAGTGCATAAAACGTACCATTTTACCCGAGACCCGATAGTCAATTCGAGGGTAAAATGGGTTTTATGGTGTGCGTTACCGCCGCAAAAACTTGTGCTTTAGAGAGATGAGACCTTATCAGATAATTAGTGTGTCGTGAGGAGAAATTTGTTTACTAATAGCAAAATTTGTGTGAATTGTAGTTTTTGAGATATTTGACAAAAACAGTTTTTGCCAGGGTCACGTTTTAAACGTTACCCTGGCAAAAAAAGTTGTTTTAGCTCGGAACTAAATACATAAATAGATATCTTTTGTTTCGTTGTAAATGTTAGCAAACAGCAAAAATTGTGTGTGTTATGGTTCTTGAGTTATTTGAGTTTTTGCTGGGGTAACGTTTTGAGATTTCCCATATCTCAGAAACGGTTTAACGCAGAAGTTTGAAAAAAATACCAGTAAGAGACCTGAATTTGTTTAAATTTGTTTAAACATTAGTTTTTGATTTGGTTGTCGTAAACCAAAGTAATTAAATGTTTTCGAAAATCAGAAAAAACCGATTTGTAAGTAAACTATTACATTTACAACCAAACAAACAGCTGCAAAAAATACCCGTGGTAGACACTTATTATGTCTAGAGTTTTAGATCTTGTAACTTTACACGATTTAAAGATAAAGATAAATTTGATTAATTTTAGACTGGTCGTACTTTAGAGATCGAATACACAGTTTCCATAACATTAAGGCACATGGCATACATTAAACAAATTTAAGTAATTCATGAACATTCGTTCCTGTTAATTTTAGCTTTCAATTACAGCTATCATGAAAGATATATCTAAAACAAGATTGAGACAGCAATTCTTTAATAAGCCGACCAAATTGTAAAGGTCACTTATAAGCGACCGCACCATACGTACGGGCTATCTTCGTAAATTAGCAGCTTAGTATCCGATGTTTTGTACAGTTATGCAGAAAAACGTTATTGGTAAAGTATTGATTCTACTAGTTTTCTATTTTATAAGTAATAAATATGTAGTTTAAAAAACTAAAAACACACTTTTATAGGAACATACTAAAAAGTACAAAATAACCGTCTATTCAGTAACTGAAATTAAAAAGCGTGGTGCTCGTTGTCAATATTAAGTACTTGAATCTTGAATAAAGATAAGATAAAAATATTCTTTATTCACTTAGACATAATAAATATGTACTTATGAATCGTCAATATTTTCCTACCACCCATTCAAGACTTTTTTAACTGACAAGAAGAATGGGCGCAAGAAACTTGCCAGCGTTTCTTAGTTAGGTAACGACATTTACAAAAAAAAAAAAAACATATCGTTACTAATACAACAATTGCTTAGTATAAAAATACATCATATTAAACAGTGATTATGTTATGTGTTACATCATGACCATGCATTGCGGTCATTCAAATAATCGTCTACTTTATAGTATCCTTTGCTCATCAGCGACTCTTTAATGTAACATTTAAATTTATGCAATGGTAGTTCAATTATATGCTGTGGAACTTTATTAAAAAAGGCTATGCTTTTCCCCAGAAATGAGGCTCTGGATTTTTCTAGCCTAAACTTGGGAACGACAAGTTTATCTTTATTTCTTGTGTTAAAGCGATGAATATCGCTCTGCTTTACAAATGTATTATAATACTTTTTCACATAAATTATATTTTCATAGATGTAATGTCCTGCAACAGTTAAAATGTTTATTTCTTTAAATAGATCTCTTAAAGAATCTCTCGATCGGAGGTTGTAAATGGCGCGAATAGCCCTTTTTTGGAGCACGAATATACTTTGGATGTTAGCGGCTGAGCCCCACAACAAAAGGCCGTAGGACATAACACTATGAAAATAACTAAAATAGACTATTCTAGCCGTTTCAATATCGGTTAAGAGCCTTATTTTCTTAACTGCGAATGCAGCCGAACTGAGTCTACTCGCCAAGGCTTCGATATGAGGATCCCATTGTAGTCGCGAGTCTAATATAATACCTAGAAATTTTGTATTGTTAATGAATTCGACCGTATCGCCGTCTAGTCTAATATGAAAATCAACTTGTCTTACATTAGGTAACGAAAATTTTAAACACTTAGTTTTCTTTGAGTTTAATGATAAATTATTACTATTAAACCAATGTGACACTTTTGAAAGAGCACTATTTACTTCGTCAGAACAGTCATCACCTCTATCTACTTTAAAGACTAGAGATGTATCATCGGCAAATAGCACCGTCTCACATAAATTCTTCGCGTAGTAAGGAAGGTCATTTATGTATATTAAAAACAACAGCGGGCCCAATATTGATCCTTGGGGTACGCCCATAGTAATGGGAGCTCCGGTAGACTCAGTTTTATTAATAACTACCTTCTGAGTTCTTTCATACAGATATGAATGCATAAGGCTTACTGACATTTCAGAAACACCATAATGTTTTAACTTCCTTAATAGTGTTTGGTGATCAACACAATCGAATGCCTTGGAAAGGTCACAAAAAATAGCGATTACATCCTGCTTGTCCTCCCAGGCATCAAGTACATGTTTTAGAAATGCAACCCCAGCATCAGTTGTACTTTTACCTTTTGAAAAACCAAACTGTTTCTCATGCAGTATACTATTTAATTTAAAATATTCTAAAAGTTGAGCATAAATTAATTTCTCAAATATTTTACTTATTGCTGGTAGTATGGATATAGGTCTAAAATTTGCTGGGTCACTTTTGTCACCAGCTTTAAACAGAGGAATAATTTTACTATTCTTCATTAAATTAGGAAAGACCCCTTCACTTATACATTGGTTAAAAATTATTGCTAATGATGGAGCTATCACATCAATTATTGATTTGATGATACTTGTAGATATGCCCCAGAGATCTTCTGTTTTCTTAATATTTATTGCTTTGAATGCTTTAATAATATCTTCGGTAGTGACATAGCTAAAACTAAATGTTTCCTGGCACTTGTTCACACTAGATTCCATAAGAGAGACAGCGGTGTTGGGGCAAGAATTAAGTCTGCTAGTAGTTTCTAACGGTATTCGAGCAAAGAAACCTTCAAAAGCACTAGCCACCTCAATATCTGATTCAAAAGTCTGATCACTAATTTTTAAGTTAAATGAATTAATTTTGCTTTTTGTTTTGCCAGTTTCTTGGTTTATAATACTCCAGGTAGCTTTTATTTTATTTTCAGATGATTTAATTTTATTTGAAATATACCTTGATTTTGCCAAAGCACATACTTTCCTAAATGTTATTGAATATTTCTTGACATATTCAATGAAGCTAGGATCACAGGAAGTCGTTTTTTGTGCATAGAGTTCAAATAACTTTCTTCTGCTATTATAAATACCAGGTGTGGCCCAGTCACTAAACTTCTGCATGCTTTGCAAAGGGCGCACCACGCTTTTTAATTTCAGTTACTGAATAGACGGTTATTTTGTACTTTTTAGTATGTTCCTATAAAAGTGTGTTTTTAGTTTTTTAAACTACATATTTATTTTTTACTTTTTAGTTTAATAAATAGCAAGCTATGGATGTATCGTAATCGATTTTACAGTCCATTCATGTGTCTGCCCACCCCGTAAACATTATAACTCAAAGGCGTGATTGTGTTTATTTAGTTTTACAAATTCAAGTAGAGTCTATTAGTTACCAGATGCGCAAGCCGAACCCTTACTTCCTCCCTGCTCCATCATCAGGCCCTCACCATCAAGTGTAGCGAATAGGTCTCATCAGAACGAAACAAATGAGCCCAAACTCAAGGGGTTTCCTAGTGGTCATTAAGGAGTGCCACTGGCTTCTTCCCTGCTCCATCATCAGACCCTCACCATTAAGTGTAGCGAATAGGTCTCATCAGGACGAAACAAATGAGCCCATCTCGTTGTAGCGTTGTCAATATTATGTACTTGAATGCATGCTTTGCAAAGGGCGCACCACGCTTTTTAATTTCAGTTACTGAATAGACGGTTATTTTGTACTTTTAGTCTTGTTTCTATAAAAGTGTGTTTTTATAGTTTTTTAAACTACATATTTATTTTTTACTTTTAAATTTAACAAATGGCAAGCTATGGATGGGGATGGTAATCGATTTCACAGTCCATTCATGTGTCTGCCCACCCCGTAAACATTATAACTCAAAGGCGTGATTGTATGTATTTAGTTTTACAAATTCAAGTGGAGTATATTAGTTACCAGATGCGCGAGCCGAACCCTTACTTCCTCCCTGCTCCATCATCAGACCCTCACCACCAAGTGTAGCGAATAGGTCTCATTAGAACGAAACAAATGAGCCCAAACTCAAGGGGTTTCCTAGTGGTCATTAAGGAGTGCCACTGGCTTCTTCCCTGCTCCATCATCAGACCCTCACCATTAAGTGTAGCGAATAGGTCTCATCAGGACGAAACAAATGAGCCCATCTCGAGGGGTTTCCTAGTGGTCATTAAGGAGTGCCACTGACCTCCTCCTTGCTCCATCATCAGACCCTCACCACCAAGTGTAGCGAATAGGTCACATCAGAACGAAACAAATGAGCCAGAACTCGAACTGTTTCCTATTGGTCATTAAGGAGTGCCACTGGCTTCCTCCCAGCTTTATCATCAGACCCTCGCCACCAAGTGTAGCGAATAGGTCTCGTCTGAACAAAACAAATGAGCCCGAACTCGAGGAGTTTTCTTGACGTCATTAAGGAGTTTCACTGGGTCCTCCCAGCTCCATCATCAGACCCTCACCACCAAGTGTAACGAATAGGGCTTGTCAAAATGAAATAAATGAACACAAACTCGAGGTGTTTTCTATTGGTCATTAAGGAGTGCCACTGGCTTCCTCCCTGCTCCATCATCAGACCCTCACCACCAAGTGCAGCTCATAAGTCTCGTCAGAACGAAACAACGGAGCCTAAACTCGAGGGGTTTCCTAGTGGTCTTTAAGAAGTGCCACTGGCTTCCTCTCTGCTCCATCATCAGACCCTCACCATTAAGTGTAGCGAATAGGTCTCATCAGAACAAAACAAATGAGCCTAAACTCGAGGGGTTTCCTAGCAGCCATTAAAGAGTTCTATTACCCACCTCTTGACTCCATCATCAGATCAGCTCGATGGTAGCAAATTATTGTATTGTCATCGGAATCATATAGACTTGCAAAGTTTCAAATCGATACGACAATTAGAAGTAGGTTAAAATTGAATTCCAAGATTTTCTTACATTGTGACTTAGTTACAAGTGAAGCTAATAAAAGTGTGGTAAAAATCAGTAGTTTTAAATAGTTTAATGATTTACGATAGTTATTAGTTTAAAGGCAAATAAATAAAGGTTGGTCAGTAGTAATTTATATCTACCTAAGTAGGTAATAATCTCAGTAAGCAATTTATAGTGTGATTTATTTGTCAGTCCCAAACATGTACCAATAAATAAATTTATAGTAATTTGTTGTTTATCTTTAGTCAAACCAATTGTTTTATTTTTATACCACAACGTAACGAAAACGCCACGCTAAACTTTTTTTACTTTCGCGATGCAAGTCGGTTCTCGCCTCGTTCGCCTATCGCAAATATTTACCGTTTTAAAGTCCATTGAGCGTTTTCACATTGGATTGGACGATAACGGTAACGAAACGATATCGGCACGATATCGTCGGACTGGCAGTTTGATACAATCACTACTAAATGCTTTCACACTGTGTCGTTCGTTACCGTCAACGATATTGTCTGTCGTGCCGATATCGGTGTAGTATCGTGTCGGTGTCGTTATCGTTCAATGTGAAAACGCCCATTCGCTTAGATAATGTCGCCATTTTATCGCACCGCATTGGCACGTGCCGCTTTTTGTCAAAGGTTGCCGCCGCATAAACAAAAGAAGCCGCGTGCGGCGTACACCCGCAATTGAATTGGATTTTGGGATTCGGCATTTATTAAATTATTTTTTCTTAAATAATCTATGTTTATTATAAATACAGGTGGTAACGACGGTTGTGACTTGTGACAATTCAGGCGATGATGAGTAATCATAATAATCATATAAAAATGATTATTATTATTATTATTTGTAAATCACTTATTTAACTTCTTTTTATATAAAAACTAGCTTTCCGCCCGCGGCGTCGCCCGCGTGGTATACCCGATGTTATCCCGCGGGAATGTGATATTTTTCCGGGATAAAAAGTAGCCTTAGTTTCGCTCCAGGCCACAACGTATCTGTGTCCCAAACTTCAGCCAAATCCATTGAGCCGTTTTTGCGTGATTCAGTAACAAACATACAAACATCTAAACATCTAAACTTTCACATTTATAATATTAGTAGGAAGTAGGATATACAAATTTTCATTAAGATTGACTTTGGTACCCAACTTGAGTGTATTATTTTATATCTGCATTTTATAGCAAGAGCCACAATGCCGTGCTAACTTTACACAACATGTCAAGCCAAGCCATAGTCATATTTTGACACGTGGACTGGAAGGTGACTATTGCTTAACCAACCTTGTCGTGGAAGTGGTACCAAATCACAAATTATATAGACTAGTCACCAATTTGTAACCTATCACGTGTTCTACAGGACTTCCGAAGTAAACTCGCTCTCTGAAATGTCAACGCAGCCGTGCGTAATATTGTCTTGACGCGAGACGAACGCTCGCTCTTCCAACCCAGCCAACGAATTAGTCTGTGTCGTAAACAATGAGTCACACCAACACATCAAAATATGGCTATAAAAATTACTGCGTTTAATGCGCGTACTCGTGCAAGTAATAACAGTTTTGGTTCCATCGAAATCTGTCCAGGATTTCCAAAGTTACAGCGTTGTAAAGTTTCACCAGCTTTTGTAAATTTGCTTTCCTTGCGCGCTATTGCGATGACGTCATGTCGCAGTGACATCTCCGATTGCGGCTGCTGCGGGTGATTTCCGTCCAACTGTACCTACATAGAGTCCGTCCGTGCGCAATTTTCGCGCAACTGGTGCGTTTTTGGCGCTAGTTACAGTACATTTTCTTCGTTCTAATGTTATGGTAAATGATTAGTATTCGATTTCGACCGCGCGCAGCCGCACTCTAAAACTGTCACCTACTGTCCATTCCACTTATCTGACGAGCACTCTTGGAACAGTTTTTACGGGAAAATGTTTTTTAACAATTTTCCACGCAATTTTTCCATATATATTTCTTACCGTTAAATTAAACTTCCCCCTGGAATACGACAGACATTTTAAAACTAAAATCGGCCCAGCCATTCTTTAGTTTTTGCGAGACTAACGTACATTTTACTTATATTTAAAGATAATCTGACCAGCGAACTTTTGTACGCAACTGTACTAACAAAATATCCATAACATCCCGTTCATTTAAGATGGTTACGCTTATGTATGGCGCGGTCGCTTTTACGTGACCTCTACAATTTGGGCGGGTTACTAGAGAATTGTTGTCATGTTCTTGTTTTTGATATATCTTTCATGATAGCTGTAATTGAAAGCTAAAATTAACAGGAACGAATGTTCATGAATTACTTAAATTTGTTTAATGTATGCCATGTGCCTTAATGTTATGGAAACTGTGTATTCGATCTCTAAAGTACGACCAGTCTAAAATTTATCAAATTTATCTTTATCTTTAAATCGTGTAAAGTTACAAGATCTAAAATTCTAGACATATAAAGTGTCTACCACGGGTATTTTTTGCAGCTGTTTGTTTGGTTGTAAATGTAATAGTTAACTTACAAATCAGTTTTTTCTGATTTTCGAAAACATTTAATTACGTTGGTTTACGACAACCAAATCAAAAACTAATGTTTAAACAAATTTAAACAAATTCAGGTCCTCTTACTGGTATTTTTTTCAAACTTCTGCGTTGAACCGTTTCTGAGATATGGGAAATCTCAAAACGTTACCCCAGCAAAAACTCAAATAACTCAAGAACCATAACACACACAATTTTTGCTGTTTGCTAACATTTACAACGCAACAAAAGCTATCTATTCATGTATTTAGTTCCGAGCTAAAACAACTTTTTTTGCCAGGGTAACGTTTAAAACGTGACCCTGGCAAAAACTGTTTTTGTCAAATATCTCAAAAACTACTATTCACACAAATTTTGCTATTAGTAAACAAATTTCTCCTCACGACACACTAATTATCTGATAAGGTCTCATCTCTCTAAAGCACAAGTTTTTGCGGCGGTAACGCACACGGTTTTATGTACGAGTTATACACTCTACTTTTCACTTCGAGTTTGAGGAAAATTTAATAAATAACAATATTGCAAAAAAGAAAAAATAAAGACTTCGGCATATTGGCGGGAAGACTTTTTTTTATACGTGGCAGTGGCAGCATAGTGACTTTAGCATAGATCGTACTCGTAGTCCATAATGCTCTTGAAATACTTATTTCTTAGAAAACTCATTAAATTTGCCTAGTTTTATTAATTTAGTAATTTAACATGGATTATGTACAAAATTTAAGAAACAGAATGAAATAACAGGTTTATATAACGAAGTTTAATTGCATGTGTGACTGTTTACCTGACGACCTTTGTCTTAGAATCTGAGACTTAGACGAAGATTTTACTTTATGCACTAGAGCATAAAAAGCGATTTTATGCAGCCTATACCCAACATAAACACGAACTTTACGAGCATGAGAAGTGAAAAGAATATATTGTCTGTATTAAAAAAAACGACGGGTGGCACTCCGGGAGTGCCGGCGTGAAAAGTGAAAAGGGCTCCCTAGACTTTTTCACAAAAAAAAAGAAATTTAACGAAAAAAAAGAAAAAAGTACGGACCTGATTTGAACCGAGGTCTTCTGGCTTCAATGCCGCCCGTTTTCTAACCCGAGCTATCACAACTTTGGAAACAGTGGCGAAATTTGACTTCGTATTCTAATGACATTGTAACAGTTTTTCGATCGTCACGTGTCCGTCTTACGTATTTTCGATCTGAGACGGTCACGTGATCTTGACGCGAGTTTAACATTTTTTACCCATCACACAAAAAGTGCAAAACGCCGATAAGATTTTACTTCAAAAATTTGAAATTAAATACGTAAAATTTTATTATTGAACAGCACTATAGTCGTTGTCATAAACCGTCTCTGTCTTTATATAAACCGTTTAAAAAAAATTTTACCGCCTTCAAAAAGAATCTTTAAACAAAAATTAACAAACACTAAAAAACGAAAAAAAATATTAGATTTTTAATTCAAAGGACGAAAATGCGTGACTTTTTCTAACTTATCTTGGTACTTACTGAACTGTTTGAAGTCGGTGCCAAGTCTAATAGGTATTTGAGGTAAATACCTCATGATTGCGACCGGCTTTTTTTAAATATGTTTGTTATTTCACTTAGGCTGCATTCGACCAAAGTTTTATTCCAAGAATAAGAGCGGTTGCGCACTACGTCCGATTCTTATTCTATTCTTATTCGATTCTTATCAGTCAAATGACGGTCCGGCGTGGTCATAGAACTATTTGTATGGTAGTTTACGCACTAGATCCGATTCTAGTTAAACGTATTCTATCCGGAGTTTTTAAGATCCAATGCTACTGTTTTAACGTAACTTTTATTATTTGTTTCTTAAGATTTACTGAGTTTTATAAGTAGTATTAATTTAAAGAATTTTCCTACATCTAACTTTTACTATTTTAACTAACTAACTTACTATCTAACGATTTTGGTAACTTTAAGTTTGCTAACAAACATCCGTCGGCTGACATTCTTATTAAAGTAAGCTGCTAATGCCCGAATACTCGTACGCTACTTATCTTTGGGAGCGTCTCACACATCGCCCTGTCACTTTAAATGTCAAACGAATGAAAGAGATGCCATGATGTTTGAGACGCTCCCAAAGATGATTAGCGTTTGAGAATTCGGGCGTAAGCTGCTTAATGTTGTAATCTGGCTGTGTGTAGAATATGAAACAGGCAATCAGCTGTTTTATATTCTACTAGCGGACCCGGCAAACGTTGTTTTGCCATATAAATTTTATTAGACATGAACTTCGTATCACCAAAATCTGCCTGCCATAAATGCCACTTATTAAAAATAGGTAATCCAAAGAGACAAAAACGCATGAAGCTCGACTTAATACTGAGATAACTCAGAGTATTAAGTCAAACTTCATGCAAAAACGTCACTGATTACATACTCTTTGACATACCTACTCTTTGGAAGCTGCTATGTAGGAAATGACAGTTGTGTAAAGTACGACAGTTTAACGATTTTATTTACAAAATTACCATATTTATTTTAAAATTTTCCTGAATAAAAAGTAGCCTATGTTACTCTCCAGCTCTAAAATTATCCCCATACCGAAAATCTCGTCGATCCGCTGCTCCGTTTTGACGTGAAAGACGGACAAACAAACAAACAAACAAACAAATAAACAAACAAACAAACACACTTTCACATTTATAATATTAGTATGGATGGTTTTGGCACTAGCTTATAATAGAACACAATATCTATAAAATTAAAAGCAATTAAATTTAAATTGTATTGCAACCTGAGTAACCTGACCTCTGTGCAATAACCAACCAATGATTGTTGCTTATGTAAAAAACAAACAGAATAGTTTCTCTACACTGTAATGTAATAGACGCTATTTTTCATTGTTATTGCTTTAGGTGTGCTGGAAAAACGTTTTATGAATTTTGCAACGATGAATATGAATTAATATTAACATACAATTTGCTGTTGAATGTGATTGTAGCTTATCAGCATAGTATGAATGACTCTCAGAGTGTCAGAGACAAAGTATAATCCTATTTAACCGACTTCAAAAAAAGGAGGAGGTTATCAATTCGACTGTTTTTTTTTTATGTGTGTTACCTCAGAACTTTTTAGTTAATGAACCGATTTGGATAATTCTTTTTTTATTTAAAAGGTGACGCTTCTCATGTGGTCCCATTCAAATTTTATCAAGAACTGGCCAGAAGTTCAGGAGTTATCCTGAATAATGTGTATTCAGACTTTATTTGGGTATATGGACGATTTCATAGTTTCATCAAATTGGGGATCATTTTCTAAATTTTTTTTTTCGAAAGTTGGTACTTATGACCTGATCTTACTTTCACCAAGTCAGGACCAGGGGATCAAATCCCAGGAAAATTGAGAGAAATTCTCAAATATAGGCAAGCCTTATGCGTTCCATTTATTTTTGAAGTTAGTCAAGTATTTGCATCTGGTAGTCATCATCTCATACTGATGAGCTGGTGATGGAAGCTACAACTCCTTAACGGTTAGGAGCTGGAGAATATTTCTTTAAGTATTAATCGTACGTATGGGCCAATAGTTATATTCTTTCAGGTTATTAGGGTGAGCTGCTGATGAGAGGTGAAACTCCTCAACAGTTAGGAGTCATATTATGATGTTTTATACATACCATATGCACGAATGGACCTTCAGTTGTATTCCTTCAAGTTAAAGTCGGTGCCAAGCCAAAAAGAATAAGAACGACATATTTTAATATAATTTTTGTTTGAAGATCCGTTTTGAAGGCGGTTACATTTTTTTTCAAAAACTTTTCTCAAAATACTTCATTTTCCATTTTTCATAAAAAGGAAAGTTTTGCAAACTGTACCGAACACCTATAATGTGTTTCTTGAAAAATATATTTTACTTTACCATCTTTGAAATGAAACAATCCCTCCCTCTCAACCAGGCGAGTATCACTCGCCTGTCCAGTTATTTTTATATAATTACTAGCTTTCCGCCAGCGGCTTCGCCCGCGAGTTCTACACGACATTATCCTGATGGAATGTGGTGTTTTTCCGGGATAAACAGTAGCCTATGTCACTCTCCAGCTGCTAATCTACCTCCGTACCAAAAATAACATTGATCCGTTGCACCGGTTTGACGTAAAAGACGGATTTTCCCGTGAGAATATGATATTGTCCTGTGGTAAAAAGTAAAAGCAGCCTATTATAATCCTTCCCAGCAGGGTTCAAATTATTTACTCAAATACCAATTTCTGCCCGCAAATTTACCCGCGCTTAAAGTGATTTTCCCATGGGAATGAGATTTTTCCCGCGGTAAAGAGTAAGTTTTTTCCTTCCCAGGGCCTTAAACTGTCTCTATTCTAAATGCCTTCCCATGAACTCAAACTTTCACCTTAAATACCAAAATAATTCCATTCCACAGCTTTGCCCACGCTAAAACTTATTTTTCAAACCAATCCAAATGCACCCAGAACCTTCGGCTTATCGTGTCTACCGAAGCACCATACATTTTCAACAGCCATCCCGTGATAAACCATTGCAAAAGTCACATAACCTCAGCGATCGCAGGCCGAGCACACTACTCTACCCACTGCTCTATATAGATACCAAATTTCATGAAAGTCAGATCAGTGGTTTAGGTATGAGAAGGTAACGATACCTAGACAAACAGACAGGAGCTACTTTCGCATCAATAATATTCGGACATTCTTCTACTCTTGAGAAACAACATTTTGCTTTGCCCGAAAATGAGTTGCATAGGAGTCATAGGACCCACGCTACATTGAACAAAGTAAAGTGAAAAAAAAAACTGTATCCCACGGGAACCGTTCTTTTTCTCGAGTTAAAAAAACCTTATGAAATTTATCGTTTTGTTGTGATTCAGCCACAAACATCCAAACTCCGTATCTTTAATACCCCTCCATATAAACTTTAACCCCCCTTTCTACCATATTAGGTATTTTTTTACATTGACTCCTCAGATAATTTTTAATCATGACCAGTATCCTTCGTACCAATTTCCATATTCCTAAGTTTAGAAATGAGGAAGTTTTTATATATACTTAAGCCTTAATCCCTCCTATTCAGAGTTTTTTTTTAAATTCGCCTGCGCGGATCATTTTTAATCCTGACCATTATCCTAGATACCAATTTTTATACTTCTAATTCTAAAAATGAGGAAGTTCCATATAAACTTGAAACCCATTTTTTACCCCATTTGTGGGGAGATTTTTTAACTTCCCCTACGCAGATCACTTTTAATCGTGATCAGTATCCAAAATACCAATTTTCATACTGCTAAGTTCAGAAATGAGGAAGTTCCATATAAACTTTACCCCCCCATTTTACCCCTTCAGGGGGAGAGTTTCCCAAAATCCGTTCTTAGCGGACGTCTCCTAGTCATAATCTACCTTCCTGCCAAATTACATCTTTGTTGGTTCAGTAGTTTTCGAGATTTCGTGATGAGTGAGTTATGTCCCTTCGATTTTATATATATTTAAATTTTTTGACTGCCTCCACTAACATTCCTGAATTTATTGTAGCTTGTTGCCTGTGCCACATTTAGCAAGGCCACGCGCTTAGCACTGCTTTAGTATAAAATCTCTTCGAAAAATTTAATTACTTAAGTAGATTAGCTAATTCAAATCAATATCGAACGGTTGTTTAATATGAATGCGAGATACCTACTCTATAAATTATTACTATTTTATCGGTTTTTTTTAGCACAACGGGGTATTTAGCACTTAGCACATCGCACCTGATGTTAAGTGAAGATTAGGCTGAAGGTGGAAGCGCAATTACTCCCGGGATCCTCAATCACTGACGAACTGGCTATCTTACCTCTAACTGTCAGACTTAGATAAGCTAGCTGTGGCGTGGGGTCAAAATATGGCGAAGGTAAGCCGGGCCAAAATTTGGTGGCAATATCGGCATAGTGGATCGTAGGGTGGCGCATTTAGGGATTTTTCAAGGGAAGCCGATGTGAATCGGCTTGTATGGACCCTTCACCACGGGTAGCTAGCCAGGCAGACTTACAGCCTATTCACAGGAGCAAAAGATTTTACCTAAACAATCTTGACGTGTATCACTACATAGTATAAAACAAAGTCGCTTTCTCTTTCCCTATGTCCCTTTGTATGGTTAAATCTTTGAAACTACGCAACGGATTTTGATGCGATTTTTTTTAATAGATAGAGTGATTCAAGAGGAAGGTTTATATGTACTTTTTATCCCGATATTCCCACGGGAACGGGAACCACGCGGGTGAAACCGCGGGCGGCCGCTAGTTTTAATATAAAATGTAATAATTAATAAAAATGAAACATTTATTTATTCAAAGTAACTCCATGTTTTCATATTTTAAAATGGATATATTTTTATATAAAAATACATCTTTCTAATTTTTAATGCAGTTCTTAGGTGAAGACTGAAGAGACATATCAAGATTGTTTACTAAAAATCTTCTAATATATAATTAATATCGTCGAATTATTATTTTAATATCTAAAACATTGTTTTTTTTTAAGAATGCGTTTTTAGAAACAGATTAAACCAAATAAGTTATTTGTAACATAAAAAATCAGGCTATTAATTTCATGGAATTGCATAGAGTAGGTACGGATCAAACACCAAACAAGACTGTATGGACTTAGTTTCCCTTGCCTTCCCTAAAACAGAGAAAATTAACAAAAAAGTTATAGTCTTTCGAAAATTCCGCGGCCATAGGAAAAATATTTTTTAGATTATTTCTGTTTATTTTTACTTTCCTCATATTCAAAATGAAAAGTAGAGTGTTTACTTCGGGCGTATGGACCCATAACAGTCTCGAACTATCGGTGCTCTCACTTCGTTCGTGCGCCAAAACACTCGACTGTTATGGGTGCCATACATCCCTTGCTAAACAATCTACTATTGCTCCGCTGAATGAAGTGTGTACAATCCCATAGAGGCCCAAAATACTGTTATTCACAACGTAAATAAAACTAGTGTGTAGGTCGAGGATAATTTATTGGGTGCATCGACAAGACTATATCAATCACCAAAAAATCTTAACACCGCCGTTCAGCATTACGTACGTTTGGCACAACGCCATCTATGTACAATAATTACAACTTATATTTAAATACAACGGCTTAACATTCCGCCCACCATGAACGGAACGTCCATCAGAAACAACACAATCAAATAAGAAACTTAACAAAAATAACAAAATTTAGGTATGCAATACATCAATAATACATAACTAACACATACACATACTTGACTAAATTAAAATACAAAAAAACATAGTAGTAGGTATTTACATTTATTAAGTGACAGGTAAAATTATAAGTTTGGATACAGGTCTTTTTACTAGAGACCCCTTGCATCGCAAGGTTACGACTCTCGTAAGATTGTCCGCACCAACATGTTTTTCCTTAATTACGCCATACAACCATCTGGACGGTGGGAGGTCATCCTCCTTTACTAACACGACATCCCCTACAGAAGGTTCAGGAGCAAAATAGGACCATTTATATCTATGCTGTAATTGAGTCAAGTACTCATGAGACCATCGTCTCCAAAAGTCTTGCAGTAGTCTCTGTACAAACTGCCATCTTTTAAGAGTACTCACGTTACTCTGCTCAAAGTTTGCATCGGGTATAAGCAGCAACGGCTCACCGACTAGAAAATGGCCGGGAGTTAATGGATACGGATCATCTGGATTATTGCTAATTTGAGAAAGTGGACGCGAGTTAAGGCAAGCTTCTATTTGATACAGAAGCGTGGACATCTCTTCGAATGTCAAGGTACTGTTACCAATAACCCTTTTTAGATGGTGCTTTGTGGACTTCACTCCAGCCTCCCACAACCCTCCAAAGTTCGGCGAGTGAGGTGGAATGAAGTGCCAGTTGGTACCATTTGTTGCCAACCACTCAGCAATATCATTAGCGGCTTCAGACTTTTCCGTTTGGAATAAATGCTTTAACTCCCTATTGGCCCCCACGAAGGTCGTGCCGTTGTCACTCCATAAATCTGCGCAGTGACCTCGCCGTGCAACAAAACGCTTAAAAGCTGCTAAAAATGCCTCGGATGTCATGTCACTAACGACTTCGAGGTGTATTGCACGAGTGGTCATACATACGAACAAGGCTATATATCCTTTAACGGCTCGATAACCACGCCCTTTATACGGTCTTATAGCTATGGGTCCTGCGTAGTCAACCCCACTCTGATAGAAAGGTCGACAGACTGTGACACGTTCCGTAGGTAGCTGTCCCATCATTTGCTGACTTGTTTGTGCAGAATGGCGACGACATACAACACACTTCCGAACGACCTTGCGAACAAGATTTTTCGCATTAACTATCCAATACTGCGTTCTTAAAAAGTTTGTCATTAATTGTGGACCGCCGTGAAGAGTGCGATTATGGGCATCATCCACAATCAAATCTGAGAAAAACGACTGATACGGCAGCAATATTGGATGTTTCATATTTTCATCTATTTCAGCATTTTGTAAGCGACCGCCCACCCTGAGTATACCATCAGCATCAAGAAACGGACACAGTGAGGTAAGTTTACTACTTTTCTTTATCTTTCCCAAAGTTTGTAAACATTTTATTTCTTCCAGGAAACTTTTCCTTTGACACAATCGGATACAGGTAAGTAAAGACTCTTTTATTTCTAATCTAGATATGTAAGGCGTAAATTTTTCTTTCTTTAACTTAAGGAATCTACGTATGTATGCAACAACTCTTAATAATTTATTCAATGAAGAATAACGACATAATATAGATTCTGACTCTGACTGAATAGTGTGGCACGAAATTTGCTCTTTTTTCTTTTCTAAATCCGTTAATTTAAATTGTCCCTTTGAATAATTAATAACCTTTTCTTGCAGCCATTGTGGACCCTCTCTCCAGATCTTTAAATCCGATAGTTTGCTCGGATTTATACCTCGCGACGTACAATCTGCAGGGTTAGATTCGGACTTGACATGTGACCACTGAGTATTATTCATAAGCGTTAATATTTCAGAGACCCGATTCGCGACATAGGTTTTCCATTTGCTGGGATGACTGCTCAACCATGAAAGGACTACACTTGAGTCCGTCCAGGCGTACACGCACTCCTTCGGAATCTCTAAAACTTCTGCAATTTCTTGAAGCAGGTTGGCTAACAATACCGCTCCGCACAACTCCAACCGAGGAATCGAGACTTGCTTCACCGGAGCAACCTTCGTCTTTGCGGCAAGTAATCGTACATGCACATCACCTTTAAAATCAACGATTCTCATATAGACTACAGCTGCGTATGCTGCATTTGAAGCATCGCAGAATCCTTGAAGTTCTCTGCTAACATCTTTGGTGCTAGTGCCAATCCATCTTGGAATCTTAAATTGAGCAAGATGTGTAAGTTCTTCTCGAAACTCAAGCCATGCCTTCAAAATATCACATGGCAATTCTTCATCCCATTGTATCCCTGACAGCCAGACTCTTTGGATAAATATTTTAGCAGTGGTGACCACAGGAGCTAGCCAACCGAGGGGATCAAACAGTTTTGCTATTTCCGAAATCATTTTCCTCTTAGTTATGGGTGTTTCCAGTGCTGTAAGTTGGACAGTGTATTGAAATTCATCTTGGTGTCTATTCCAAGTGAGACCTAAAATTTTGATAACCGTATCTAATTTTAGCTCTAAAGTTTCCTTTGAATTCTTACTTTCTCTATCCCACTTTGACAGCAACTCACTATTGCTACTACTCCATTTCTGAAGCTGGAAACCACCAAGTTTAAGTAACTCGTTCATTTGTTGATAAATCTGTGCTCCCTCGTTTATATTTTCGCAGCCTGTCATAAGATCATCCATATAATATTCCCTAAGGACTCTGCTAGCTGCCAAAGGATATTTATCTCCCTCATCATGTGCAAGCTGTTGTAAGGATCTGACCGCCAAGTAAGGTGCCGCTGATGTACCAAATGTTACACGCAATTGTCGGAGATGCTGAAGTTCTGAATTAACATCGCTACGCCATAATAGACGTTGAAAATCAACATCCTCAGCAGCTATCTTGACTTGACGGTACATCCTCACAATATCTGCTACCAGGCTTATAGGATAGCAGCGCCAACGTAAAATAAGGTGTCGAAGTGTGGGTTGAAGCGTTGGACCTACCATGAGATCATCATTCAACGAAGTTCCATTATTAAGCGAACACGACGCATCAAACACGACCCGAACCTTAGTGGTGCTTCTCTCATTGCGAACGACAGCGTGATGGGGAAGATACACAGCCTTGGGATTAGCTTTCTCCACTTCCGGCACTACTTCCATGTGATTTAATTTTAAATATTCCTCCATAACCTTCGAATATTGAATCTTCAGTGGTTGATTCTTCAGTAATCGTTTTTCGAGCATAAAGAATCGTTTCTGCGCAATATCATAAGAATTACCATATTGACAACTTGGATCCACCCTTTTGAATGGCAGTTTTACGACATAGCGACCCTTATCATCTCTAGAAGTAGTTTTGGCGAACAGCTCTTCGCATTGCTGTTCTTCTTCAGACAGACATTTCTTCACAGCTGAAGACAGTTCTTCTTGCTCCCAAAAACCTTTCAGGAGATCGTTCATACTCAATTGAGTGTGCATACTAATTATTTCATTACGTGTCTGTGAAAGTTCGTAACTTGGAGGGGAAAATATATGGCCTGAAAGGATCCAGCCAAGTTTGGTATTTTGCGCAATTGGAGAACCTGGTGGACCTTTGACAACTCCATCCATTAAAATTTGACCATACACTTCCGCCCCCAGTAAAATATCAATTTTACTCGGAGTATCAAACTTCGGGTCTGCTAACTCTATAGCAGGAATCTGAGGAGAAAACATCGGAACAGACATTTTCCTCTCAGGTAAAAGAGAAGTGAGCTTATTAAGAACATGAGCTTTAACTTCAACTATAAAGTTGGGGTCATGGCGTGACTGAATTTTGACCATAACGGTCCATTTAGACTGCAAGGATGAACCTTGATCACTACCTAACCCTGAAATGTAGCTCATGTTTGAAACTCTTCTAAGACCAAGCATTTGTACAACAGACTCTGCTATAAATGAAGCTTGTGAACCTTGGTCCAGAAGAGCTCTGATACAAAAAGTTCCATTTTTCGTATCTACATTAACCAAAGCAGTGGCCAATAATACTTGACTATTTGCATTAGAAAAGCATGATACTATATTTGATGCCTCGCCTTGAGATGATTCTACATTGGACGACTGAGCGCCCCCTTCCACTACGGAAGTGTTTACCTGATCATCTTTAGGACCTAACTTTGGGTGCAGTAAAGAGTGATGTCGCCTTTTACAAATGCGACAGCTGGTTGATTGACGGCAATTGTATATCGAATGATTCGGAGCAAGACAATTAAAACATAACTTGTTGGTTTGGGCAAAAGTACGACGTACATTTACATCTTCCTTTGCGAATTTTTTACAATTACACAGTTTGTGAGCATCGGAACAAAATATACATGATACAGCAGGAATTGCATGCATTGTTTTAGGAACATTATAACGAACATTACTCTGTTTAGTGGATTTATTGTCAAGAAATTCTAAAGATCTAAAACGATGATCCAAAAAGTTTTTGAAGTTAATAAGTTTAGGCAATTCATCATTACATTTACTGACTTCCACTTCCCACAACTTTCGAGATTCTGTATCAAGTTTCAACGAAACTATATAAATTACAATAAGATCCCAGGAATCTACATTTACATCTAAATTAGTAAGAGCATTTAAACACTCATTAGTTGTGTCCAGTAATTCCTTTATCGCACTTGAAGATTCCGACAATACATTTTTTTGGTTCATAAAACGTTTTAGTACACAATTGGCTAAAAACCTTTTGTTGTTGTAACGATGCTCTAACTGATCCCAACAAGTTTTATAATTACATGCCGTGATAGGAATGTGTCTTAACATTTGCTCGGCTTCGCCAGACAAGTGACTTTTCAAATAGTGCAGCTTTTGAACGTCATCCAATCCCTTATTGTTGTGAATTAAAGACAAAAATAAATCACGAAAACTACTCCATTCTGTGTATTTGCCACTGAAATTAGGTATTTCTATTTTCGGTAATTTAACAGTAAAGGATTGGGTGCTGCTAGTTGCATTTGCATCATAAAATTCATTAACATTAACATCTTTCTTTAACCTAAGGATGGCTTCCTTTAACTCCGACTTGTAATTTATGTACAGTTCTTCGGTCTCATCATACATGTCATTTTTAAAATAAGTAGATTTTTCAAGTACGTCTCCAGAAACTTCCATTATAATCTTCTTATGTGTTTCATCAAAAGAAGACCACTGTTTTTCTAAGGCTTCTAGACGTGTTTCTATGTATGACAAAGAGATCCTATCTTTCGGAGATTTTCTAAAGTTAGACCTTCCCTTCTGAATCTTTGACTTAGTATCATCTTGTATTTTACCGTAGGCATCCATCTTGATAGTTATTCTAACTATTCACCGTATGAGAAAATTCAAAATTATTTTCTAAGTCAATCGTAAAATTTACGAAATTTTTCTAAGTGTTTTCGCACTTGGCTCCGCAAACTAGCGTGGATTCCCCGTATTTCACTTTTGGAGAAATTATTCTAAGTCTATGAAAACACTTCTAAAATTTCCAAATTCTAACTTTCTTGAAATTATTCTAAGTTAATGAATGACACAAATGTACTCACAGTTTCATCACAGCACAACACTCACTCATACGCTTCCGCTTACGCAATCGCTCGCTTCGTGGTAGCACCGGATCCGCTGACGTCACTGCTGCAGCTGCTGCTGCAAACTCAAACCTCCGATCCTCCGTAGTCCCTGCTCCTGTCACTCGTACTGAGCTGGTTCCAGGTCAACCAACCGAAACATCCGGCTCGAAGGACCATGTACAATCCCATAGAGGTCCAAAATACTGTTATTCACAACGTAAATAAAACTAGTGTGTAGGTCGAGGATAATTTATTGGGTGCATCGACAAGACTATATCAATCACCAAAAAATCTTAACACCGCCGTTCAGCATTACGTACGTTTGGCACAACGCCATCTATGTACAATAATTACAACTTATATTTAAATACAACGGCTTAACAAAGTGTAAAACAAGTCCTACCACCAACCAACCCGGAAAGGTAGTGCTCTACTCTCAACATGTCAGGGACAAGCATTTCTTTTTTTTAAATAAAACATGCTTCCCTCCTTTAAGAAGAAACCGGCTAAAATAAAAAATTGGTTGTCTGTAAAGTCGGTTTACAGACTATAATTTTACGTGATAACGTCATAAGAAAACAGGGATGAAAAATAGCATACTTTTATGAATGGAATTGAATTGTTATCTTATCACTGAATTATCTAAAGATTTTCATTCACTCTGAAACACGTGCGATGGCTTCTGTTTTGCTATATGCCGCGGGCCGCGACGAG
Organism: Crambus lathoniellus; assembly: GCA_949710035.1. Lineage (NCBI taxonomy): Eukaryota > Metazoa > Arthropoda > Insecta > Lepidoptera > Crambidae > Crambus > Crambus lathoniellus. The sequence continues at coordinate 27,980,143 of OX453300.1, read as the reverse complement.
ACGCAATCGAGGCGGTTGTATATCGGTGCCAACCATTTCGCTGCCTTTTGTTGTATGTGTGCCTTGTTTTTACCCCTTCATTACAAAACATGGAATTTTCTCTATATTTTATTTTATTTTATTTTATTTATACAGACACAATTACAGTTCACAAACCATGAAAAGGTCATACAATTACATTAAAGCTTTAAAAAAATGTGTAAGCCTGGAACCAGTTACAATTGTGCACAACATTCAACTTAAATGTTAGCAGTTACCTTATCAACAAATACCTACAATGCAGAAATACTATTAAAAACATTGTTAAAAACATCATTATAAATATTATCAAAAACATTAAGTATTAAAAACATAATAAAAAGCATTATCAAAAACATAATTAAAATCAATAAAAAACATTATTAATATTAATAAAAACATTAAGTACCTATTAAAACATTATAAAAAAGCATTATCAAAAACATTATTTAAAACATTACTAAAAGAAACATTCTTATTCATATTATTAAAAATAATAAAAACAATATACCTACTTTACATGTTAAGCTCGTTAGATTTAATAGATTTCAAAAGTGAATTCAAAGTTTGGTGGAATATATCAATTTCATTATCAAGCTTATTATAATACGGTATTTTACTGATTTTTTTTTATTTCTTTAAAATGTTTTTCGAAATATTAGCTACACAAAACAAGTTTTCATTTTGAATTATCTTGAATATTTTCAAAGATATAGGACTTCAAACTTTATAATTAGACAAGGACAGGACGCTATCTTAGTGACGTCAGTGGGTTAGTAGCGTCATAGTCACGCCATAGAAGATTTCGTTTTAGAAAGAGACAGCTATAACTATTGTAAAAAACGGGATATTTACCATGTTTAGATTTATTTATGAGTCCCCGATATTTCGGCGCAGTTGCACGCGCCATGATCACGGAGTACTCCGTGAAAACTGCGCCGAAATATCGGGGACTCATAAATAAATCTAAACATGGTAAATATCCCGTTTTTTACAATAGTTATAGTGAAATTGACCATGAGAGACAGCTATAGTCAAAATCAAACAGACTATAATTCTTTTATTATAAAACAGATTTAAATTATTTTTTCACATTTGGTATTCTTAATTGCAATATTTTTTAACGTCATCATTAAATATCTACATTTCAACAACAGTAAAATACCCTATTCCTGCACATCCGGTATAATGGATCGTTATACGAAACATTGTAAGACAGAAGTGGTACATAAAACAATTTCTGATTGCGTTGTCTACCTATCATAAGCCTGACATGGTTTAACAATTCACTAGTATCCCACACAGAATTTACTACTTTAAATAGTACTGCAAAACTTTGTAAAGTGCGTCTACTCTCTAGAGATTCCAATTCGAAATGCCTAAGTCTATCTTCATAAGATGGGAGCCTCCGTCTCAGGCCTATTTTGGAGCTTAAATGCCTTAAAAATCGCCTCTGGACAGACTCAATCCTACTTTTGTGCTGTTCATAGTATGGAGACCACACTACCGAACAATATTCCAGCACACTTCGTATCAATGAAGTATATACAATATTATTATAGATTCAGGATCTTTAAAGGGACGTACGGATCTCAGCAAAAAACCCATAGTTTTGTTACATTTCAATACTATGTAATCGTAATGCTGCCTAAACGATAGATTACTATCGATCAATACTCCTAGGTCTTTTATTGTTGTTTCTCTTCTGAGTTCGACCTGATTTATTTTATATTTGTAATTAGCCACACTTCTTTTTCTTGTAAACGTTAGTACGTTGCACTTTGCTACATTTAATGACATATTATTCTTGTGACACCAATCAGACAACACATCGATATCATGTTGCAGTGACAAAAAATCAGTGTCATTGGTAATCTTATTAAAAATCTTAAGATCATCAGCGTAAGCAAGACACTCACAACTAAATAACCCTAACAAATCATTGATAAACAGAATAAATAGCAGTGGTCCCAAATTGGAGCCTTGTGGGACACCTGACCGTGGTACAAACGGCTCTGAGTCATAACCATATAACGATACCAGCTGGGTTCTGTTCAACAAATAAGACTCAAACCATCGCAATAAACTTCCGTGTATTCCTAGGAGACTCAACTTTTGACACAATATTCCATGATCCACTCTATCGAACGCTTTTGCAAAATCCGTGTACACAGCGTCAACCCGAGATCCCCCATTAAGCGCTACAGTCACGTAATGAACATAGGATAACAAATTCGACGCCGTGGAACGACCCTTGACAAAACCGTGCTGTTTAGGGCTAATAGCCTGTTTCACGTGAAAGTAAACATGTGTATACAGAAGACCCTCGAAGACTTTAGCAAAGCAATTAAGAATGCAAATTCCTCTGTAATTAGAAATATACTAATAATTAGAATGTTTTGTATTTATAAACCTTCAAGAATAAATTTTCTAAATAACAGTGAAAACTGCATCAAAATCCGTTGCGTGGTTTAAAAGAAAAAAGCTTAGAAACAAACAATAACAGACAGAGGCGGAGAGCTACTTTGTTTTATACTATGTAGTGATTAAAGTGCGGCCAATTATTTTAGACCTAAATATCATGTGGGAAAGATTGATAATTTAATGTAACTGTTTCAGAAGCGAGCTTTTATTATTTTGTGCTCAGGCGGAACGTGACAAAGACTCATGTTTTTTCGTGCGCGCAGCCAGCGTTCATCGATTTATAAGACGTTATCACGAAAAAAAATTTAGGATCCCTCCCATACACGTGAAGTGGGGATGTATTTTTTTTCTTGTCTACCCCATAGTGTGGGGTGTCATTGGATAGCGATTTAAAAAATATTGATGGTTTGTGCAAACAGTTTTTTGATTGAGGCATCCGTTTGTGAATTATTATTATTAAGCTTAAGTGCAAAATTTTATGCAGAGTCATGTGTCAGCCAAATGGTTGTTTTTGGATACGTGAAAAAATACACGATAGTTAATGACGAAGTTTAAAGGAAAACTATCACAGCTAAGTAGACTTAACAAGTTTTTGCGATATAATACACTAGCTTGTCGCCCGCGGTTTCGCCCGCGTGGACTACACGACGTTATTCCGCAGGAATGTGATATTTTTCAGGGATAAAAAGTAGCCCATGTTCCTCTTCAGGCTAAAAAGTATCTGTGTCCCAAATTTCAGTCAAATCCGTTTAGCCGTTTTGGCGTGGTTGAGTAACAAACATTCAAACATCTAAACTTTCACATTTATAATATTAGTAGGATTTTCGAAAAACGAAAATATAACTTTGCCATACGAACACTATGAAATGTTATTTTTTCTGGCGAAAAATGATAGTGGTGTTTTTGCTAGGTAATCGGTACGTGAAGTGGGTACGGAACCCTTCGTGGGCGAGCCAGACTCGCACTTGGCCGATTTTTTTAAACTCCCATTCGTGTTTTAATACCCCTCATTATGTGACAGTCACATTAAATATTACATATTTTATTATTAATTTTAGAGCAACATTCACATTAGTGATAAGAAAATCTCTGAAGAAACTAAAGAAATGATGAAAAAGACATCAACGCGTTAAAAAATAGAAAATGCGTTCAATTCTTTTGACATCAAGTTTGCATGTCTCTTTGTCAGCACTTTGCAGAATATACGAATTATTTATCATTGCACATAGAGAAACCGTACACGCGACATTCAGATAGAATCATTAACTTCACTTTTCTTTGAGATACGTTTTCATTGACGATTTCTTCGAAAAATAATTACTTTGGTTACGTTACGTACAACGCTACGTGACGTGAAAGTATTCGAAGGTCCGGCCGGTTTCACTTTCTAAGGAAAAATGCGTCACTTACTAAATTGCGAACCAGTCCAACAAAAACATAATCTTATAACTTCCGCTAGATGATGACAGACGAATTAAGGGTGAAAATCTCTAGGAACTTCTTAATAATTCTATAAGTACGCAGTTATATTTATATATTTATTAAGGAAATAAATAATACTTATGCAAAAATACTACAAACAGTGAGGCATTGTCTCGTCTTCATTCTTTTTTTAAGTCTTTATGTGGTGCTTATGGTTTTAAATTATTTACAAGGCGATTGAAATTTATAATTATTTATGATATAAAAAATGTCACCTTGCAGGAGATTTAAACTGAACGACGACTTGAAAATAAAGTCGTGTGTGATTTTTATTTATAAAGCGCAAATTTTGGCAAAAGTTCGCCATAACTCAATAAGCTATACCTATACGAAAGATTTAAATTACTACTAAGAATACCATTGAACAACTTGTCTGAATGAAATCCAAGCAGTAACAATGGTGTAGAAACTAGAGCGCACACATGAAGTAAGCTACTATCCCACGAGCGCTTTCGACATCATAATGTTGCTGGAAACGTGTAAAACAAATGTCGTAACGTAGGTATTTCCACTGCGATATAGATAGATTTCTTTTTTTTATCAACAACGGGGTAGCACTTAGCCTTCATCGCACTTGATGTTAAATCAAGATGAGGCTGAAGGTGGAAGCGCATAACTATACTCCCGGAATCCTCAACCACTGAGGAACTAGCTATCTTATCTCAGACTGCGGGAATACAACAATACGGAAACCAGGCGCGGTCCGAAGGGGAGGGTCACAGTTGACATGACACCATTGGGAGGGGAGGGGGGGGGGGGGGGGGGGGGCTTCCAATCTCTACCCAAATATAAAGACTGCTGAAAATTCTGCAATTTTCATTTTCTACGCTAAGGCGTGTAAAAAATTGGTTGAGTAAGCTCTCAACCAGAAGAGAGGCTGACAGGTCTAGCTCTTCTAAATATTCATCCAGAGATAGCCCGCCGACGTCTCAAATATCACTGATTGCCAATAAAAATAAAGGACTTCCATTTGTTTGTTATGGCATCAGACTTAGATAAGATGGTAGTAGCTAGCCAGGCGGACTTAGAACATTTCCTACCACCAACCAAACGAATACAATAATATATACCCGTGCTGGTGGTGATGATAATATAATTATTATCATGGCTATTGCGATATTTGTTTGAGGTCTTCTGACAATTATTCTAGCTTCCCCAACGGGGTTAATGTCTTGCGTGGTACGACCGGCCATCAACCACTATGCAAATTGAATATGATAAAATGCGCTGTGGACCATTCTTACTGTGGTTTGATTCGATGTTAATATAAAAAAATGTAATGGGATAGTAAAACGGTGGATTCTTTAATATTTCTGCGTTTTTTTGGTAAATAATTAAATAGAGTAAAGTAAAAAATCATTTTTCTCTTTACAAATAATCTTGTTTGAAATTAAAATTGACCATGACTATAATGATAACATAACCCACAAATCATGTGACATTTATTTGTAAGGAGACTTGGTACATCTACACTTATCCGAAGCCTATCGTATAGAATACCAGCCTCTTGATTTACGAACCGTCGGATACGGAGTCGGATTCGAATTCTGTGCTTGTCTTTGTCTATTCTATAATGAGTGACAGAGACAGGGCATACATTCCGCTGTCGGAAGCGTTTCCGACGACGGTTCATGAATCAGGGGGCTGGTTGCCGATAGTTAATCTATCTACTGACTTAAATCGATATAGAAGTGGTTCTTGACCTCTAAAGATACATAATTAAGTATGCGATACAACCATGTTCGGTTAGACTCCTGTTAGAGAGAACATACCTACACCCACAGTCCCACACCCATGATTCATCTACTGTTGTCACGTCTCATTCTGCCAGTTTATCAACAATAGCAGAGATGAAATACCAATGCGATTTATATGAGTTATCTATTGAATAAAATCATTTTATATGAAACTTATTCGTTAAAAAATTTTTCACACTTATGCTCTGAAATGTTAATATTATATTTGAGAAAAGAATGCAGTACGTGGCACTTTTCCGAGATAAACATTCTTAATTTGAAAATCACTGCAGTAATGAATTTCAGTACTTACTTACTGCACTGATTTTAGTGCAGTAAGTAAGTACTGAAATTCATTACTGCAGGGATTTTCTATGGTACTACCAACTTTTTTTCTTTATTTTTTCTTTAGTTATTCCTGTGTATAAAAACAGAAAAAGCAAAGGGACATTTGCACCATACAGCCACATTATTATTATATCATAATTAGGTTAACTTTTTTTTTAAATACGGTGCGCACAGATTATATTACTTCGTATTGTACCACAAGCGCTATAGTACCCTTAGCACCATTCTTAGCACGAACATTAATCGAAAAAACAAAATGAGATTTATCATAGACAAAATATCCCGTACGAGTAATTTTGTATGGGAAATATATACAGCGCCATCTACCGCCCAGAAGCGGGTATTGAAGTTGCGCATTTTAGTAGCAAGTAGTAAGTATCACTAGGCTGTATGACCGTTCGCCATGGCCTCACAAACCAATATTAAAAAAACGGCGGGAATGATTTTTAGCGGTTGATTAGATATCAATACAGTTTATATTGTGTAAGAGTTTTTGGCGCCATCTTGGCGGGTTAGGTTAAGTGGATATTTTAATTAATCGCAATTTGTTTCATAGTGGACTTTGTGACTCAAGATAGGTGTAGTTTTGTGCCCCAAGTGTTTACGCAACTGGACGATGTGTGGAATGATTAAAATATGCGCTATCTCGGTAACGTGATGCTGTCGCGAAGGGTTCGCGAGTATCAAAATTAACCCAACAATAATTGTATATAGCAACACTCAATACAAACCATAGAGCTAATTTCCGATCGGTAAGTGTCAACATTTTTCGCTCCAACGTCGACTCGCTTTCAAGTTTTCAAAGTGTAAATCGTGGCATGTGTGATCTTCGCCTGCTGCTCGCCGCCAGCCTCAAATACCACCTAAGTTAAGTACTCAGCATTATACAAACCTTATTTAGAATTGAATGCATAATGTTCCTGTTAAGGATCGCGTTGATAAAGGACGATGGAATGGTACGCCCACGAAACTCGCTGAGCTGATGGGATGTGGTACAGTTTCATCGTACAGAGAGGTAATGTCCTTACAAATCACTGTTGTTTTATGTCATAAGGCGTGTGCAATTCTGTCCCTTGTCAGGGAACTAAGATTGGATGAGTATCCATAAAAGAATGAGCCCTTGAAGAGCTCGCCCGCACGGCCGCCTGCCTGATAGGATGGCGGCCTGCATGTTAAGTTTGCGCAATCTTATCACGAGGTATAAAGGTTGGTCTGAAAAGACCGTAGTTGAGACTAGGGCGTGTGCCGACCGTAGGGTCTGCACTAGTACACCTATTGAGACACGATAAGACCTGCCGATGCTTTCGGAAGGTAAACAAGCTATAAAGAGGACTGAGGTCCTTCACAAAGTATGTGAGATTGCACTCCTAATGACATAACAAACTCAAGTTGATATGCTAAATTTCATGTTGATTACATGTGTTACTTTAATGAGAATATATGTGCTGAGTGCTTAATGATTGTACATGACTGTATGATCATAAGAATTGTCTAACCGCAGGTGTGTCAACCTGACCAAGATGGCGAGGGGGCTAGAGTCTGGCTGAGGGACAAATCATCATCATCCAGGTGAGACAACTGACAGACCTACTTTGCATCATTACCTACCTTAACTGCATGAATACTCTTGGCCTCCTGTATCAGATTTCTATATAATAATATATTAAGATAAAGCGAAGCAGATAATTTATAACTAATAAAATCCATTAACTTTTAATAAGTACATAGGTACTTTATGAAAGAACTCTGGCAACAACCTGTATGATAGTTTGATTTGTGTAGGCTGTCATACAGATTACAGATGTAATTAAGTAATGAATGTAAGGTCACATATGATACCTACTATGTATACACAAATTTGGTGCAGATGAGCTGGGATTGAAATTTGATATAGATAAGTTGGAATTTATCTGGGGAAAATAAGGGGATAAAGAATTGCATATAGTTATACCTACTTACTGAAAAATAATTTAAGTAGTATAAATTCAAACAAAACAATGTTTAGTACAGATCTCAAACAAAGCTTATCTGATATATGGCCGAGGAGAGTTTAATGAGAATTCATTTGATGCAATAGGATGCATTTGTCAGCTGTCTCATCGAATGATAACAATACCTATAAAAAGATAAACAGATAAATACTCATGAAAAACAATGAACAAAGTGCAACAATTTACTTTATTAGTAAAAGTCATGCGGTCACACCTACACACTTACTTACTATAAGTTATTATTTCTGATGGTATGAGTGAAATTCAGTTTTACTAAGGTTGTGAACATTGATCTAACAAGTTACTACTGTTGAGTCAGTGTTAGCAACTTAACATCAAAACAATCAAAATTCCCGCCAAGTGTTAAGTTTAGGATCAGCGCCACGGAAGTGTCAGTGAATACACGCAGCGCTAGTGTGTTAAGATGTTGCAATTTTTCTCCGCAGGTCGCTACTATACTTACACGAAAGGGTCATTGTAATTGTCAACAAACAAATTGAATGTCATTCGAAACATTTTCAATAGTTTAAAGTGAAACAAAGAAAGTACGAATTAGATTTCAACAGGTAAGACAACAAAGCATCACAAGCATTGTTTGAAACTATAATTTCAAGTTTAAACCATATCTTTAAGTCAGAACAACCAATTGTCAGGAAAAATTTTGCGGCAACCTATAAGTCATATAATTATGTTGAAAACAATCTTCAAAGTTTTTATAGACCAAGAAAATGTGCTTAATGATGAAATAAAATATCAGTAAAAGGTGTTTCAATGAGGACTCTAGCTGTGAGCAAATCTTTATTTAAACCTAACCTTTTTATCATTCTAATAGGGACACCGATACTCAGTACCTACAAACAATACATATAAAAGTGTACTATTACAAGAATACATTGAGTAATAAATTGAAGTCAAGGTTCAGGTATGTAAAACTGTGATCACACACCATATTATTTCAAGCACATACAGGACTAGTCACTTGATAAAACTTCCAACATTAAAGTAGAAGCTGACTAGCAAAGATTGTTTCAGATAGCATGTCAAATTATCATAGAACATTGTCGTTGTAATTCTTATACCAAATCAAAACTAATCATAACCTAATGTTTACATACTTATGGTTTACATGACATTTTCACCAAGCGCACTTAAGTTTTCACATAGTGTCACATACCTACCAAGTTGAATATTGTCATTGCTTCAATTAAATACAACTCAAAACATTGACAACAAAGATAATATGAGCGTCTCATACTAACTTTTATTATTTGAGTACTGACAGGTGTTATAATTATCACAACAAAATACTACTTAAGTTAGCTCACTAAGATTCTTAAAATTATAAGAACAGAGTAGCATCAAACTAGACAAATTCTGATCAAACTCAATAGCCTAACGGTGAATAGTTGGTTAATGCTGTGAGAAAATGATACATAAACAAATACATAAATAATGACCTACTTACCTATCTATTACAAACTAAGTGCATACATATTTGATGTTCAGATGTTACATACACTGTGAGAATGTAGTATCTGTGCTTATGGATACATAGTGAAGTGACAATCAGTGTTCATGTTCAGTGTTTACACACTGTGCTATAGTTTGATAACCTATGGTCAAAAGTGAAAAATTATTGGTGGTCAATATGGTATATTGAGTGTACAAAAAGCAATAAAATGATTGTGATTTCATGCGTTTGATAAAGTTAGTGCTAAAATACAATCTAAACACTGTGTGACCAATAAGAAGTGTGGCCTAGTGAACTTTCTTGTGTTCCCATATAACTGAGTCAAAGAGGCACTGTAGTGTCATAGCCAAGTAACTAAGGCGAACGGTCACTGTAGTGCCATAGCCAAGTAACTAAGTCAAAGGGGCACTGTAGTGTCATAGCCAAGTAACTAAGTCAAAGGGGCACTGTAGTGTCATGGTCAAGTAACTAGGTCAAGGGGGCACTGTAGTGCCAGAGCCAAGTCTAGATAAGATCAAATGTTTTAAAGGTAACAACAACTAGCTCAACTAGTGCTATGATTATAGACTAGGTTGAGTAGTATAACTTACTAGAGATGTTTCACAAAATTGACTATGGGATCAAGAAGTCACTAAATAATTAAAACTTAATACTTGATTAATTATTTCAAAACAAGTTATGAAAGCACTATTATAGATGAATATTATGATTTTTACTGTAAGGTAATAAGAGTGCTAATCTACAAACACACTTTTCACACACAGTAAACGCATAACAAAGTTAAAATTAAACAAGGCTAACTATAATGAGTCTGACTAAAATCAATTAATACGGTGTCATGCATGAATGAGTTATAAATGGTATACAGTATTTATGATGATTTCAGATTCATACCAGTCAATATAATTTAATACCATGGAGGAAATATATTTGGATAGACTAACTACATTTGTGTCAAGTATAAAAAATCTAACGAGTAATTCTCGCGCTCTTTGTGCTTTGAAGTCGTGGTCAGACGATGATTTAGAACAAGCAAGGATCGTGTCATCAAAATTACAAGCAGTAATTCACCGATTTAATAGCGAATTGTATCAATATTTTAACACTTCAACAAATCCGGATGCGGATGAGATATCCAGTATGACGACAGAACAATTAAAAGGAGAGGAAGCATTAGCTGAACTAAATGTAAAAATACAAGTCAAAAAGGACAAGGCTGATTCTTCTTCCAGTTCTAGTCAGTCCATCAGCAGAGGAAAGCTACCTGAATTGAACTTGCCCACATTCTCCGGAGATGTTCTACAATGGACACAATTTTGGGATCAATTCTCTTCCAATATTGATCAAAGAGCATTAAGAGACGTCGATAAGTTATTGTACCTAAAGGCTTCCGTGAAGGGTGAGGCTAAGACAATTTTGGATGGTCTTGAGACTACAAACGAAAATTATAAAATTGCTGTAGCAACTTTAACAGACAGATATGGAAAGAAAACCCAAATAATCGATGCTCATTATTCAACACTTTACAAACTTAAGAGAGCAGACAAACAAGAAGACTGTAGAAGAATATTAGATGAGATTGAAAGACACCTTCGTGTATTGAGCTCACTGGGCGAAAATACAGAACACAACCATCTGAGATTCTTAATTCTGGAAAAGTTTCCTGAGGATATAGTATACGAGTTGAAATTGAAACTAAGTAACGACACTATCGAAGAAATGAGAAAACAACTCCATATTGTACTCTCAGCGAGAGAGGATGCTAAAAGAACATCTGAAAAATTCAATTTAGAAGATACCAGTTATACAACAGAAACGCTTCATATACTAGAACCTAGAAATGAGAAAGGATCAAAAGTCCGAAAACCAAATAATATAAGGAAGACAGATAAAGGAATTAAACGTAGTGTAACTGCTTTCAACAAAACCTTTAACACTAAGAGGAAATTTCAATTCAATGAAGAGAAGTATGGGCATGGATCTAATCAGAAAAGAAGGAAGCTCTACTGCATATTTTGTAAAGGAGATCATTTTAATGATGAGTGTACAGAAAGTAAAACTCTACAACAAAGAAGATTAAAATTAAGAAACCGTTGCTTTATTTGTTTCCGTGAAGGCCATCAAACAGGCTCCTGTAAGTCTAAGCACATAACCTGCAGACACTGCGGTAAGAAAGGCCTCCATAATAGAGCACTTTGTCCGAACAGAGAGTTCCCAAGGAAGGTGACAACAAAGAATGAGGTACCAAGGAAAGAATCTACCAGTACAATGCACATCTATGAAAAGGGAGCCACAATACTACAAACTGCTATTGTTAATGTCAAAGGACCTGAGAATACTTCAAAGAAGTGTCGTGTACTGTTAGATTCAGGCAGTATGAGAAGCTATGTTACGCAAGATGTCGCGCAGGACCTTAATTTAGAAACCGAAGAAGACAACCACCTCACAGTATTCACCTTTGGTTCGAACAAACCTCAAGAACTAGATAGCCCGCTGGTAAAACTTCATATTCAATCAAGAACTCATATGCGAAGGACAGTATATGCGAATGTCGTACCATCTATTACACGCAGTATCTCATCTTATGGCAAAGAATTGACCAAATGGAACCATCAAAAGGATTACTTATTGGCGGATGATGGATCTCTGTCAGATAAGGTAGATATTCTGATTGGAAATGATTATTATCATTCACTTATGTCAACCGAAAAGGTGAAATTACAAGAGAACTTGTACTTGGTGAATTCCGACTTAGGATGGATATTGTCAGGCAAAATAACGCATAAACATGAGGATGAGTTATCAATGCTCACATACTTCCAAGCACCCTATGAAACTAGATTAAACGAGCCTGATCTGCCATTAGATAACACATCAATGAAAACTTTGTGGGACTTAGAATCTCTTGGAATTACTGATTCTCCAAATGCTAACCGTGAAGAAGAAGCTATTAAGCATTTCAATGAAAACACCGAATTCATAGAAGGAAGATATCACGTTAGCTGGCCTTGGAAGGAATACCCACCTGAATTACCAACTAACTACGGTCTGGCATACGGACGCCTGATAGGACTAATGAAACGCCTAGACACAGAAACTTTGTCAGCCTACGACCAAACACTAAGTGATCAACTGCAAATGGGTATCATTGAACTAGTACCTAGAGAAGATACAAGTGATCATCCCATCCACTACCTTCCTCACCATGGAATATTAGCACCAGGTAAGGCTCTGAGAATAGTCTATGATGCTTCAGCAAAAACAAAGGATACAAAGAGTCTGAATGAATGTCTATACTGCGGTCCGATGATGTTGGAGGATTTGACTGGACTACTGTTGAAATTCCGAAGTCACGCCGTAGGCATGACGGCAGACGTAGAAAAAGCATTTTTACAGATTGGTCTAAAAGAAGAGGACAGAGACGTCACTAGGTTCTTATGGTTGAAAGACATCAATAAACCCGCTACTGAAGACAATCTACTACACTACAGATTTACCCGTGTTCCCTTTGGGATCATATCCAGTCCATTCCTTTTAAACGGTACGGTTAGACACCATCTTCAAAGGTCGAATGGAGACTACGCAAAACAGTTAGCTAAAGACATATATGTTGACAACATAGTCACTGGGGTAGAAACAGCAACAGATGCTTTAAACCTTTATAAAGAAAGCAAGAACATGTTTTTAGAAATCTCAATGAATCTTCGCGAATGGAGCTCCAACTCCAAAGATTTTATCGAACAAATACCTGATGCTGCCACACAAACAACTGTAAAATTACTGGGTCTAAACTGGGACTTGAAAGAGGACGTACTTTATCTTAGAGCTAGAGTCAACGAGAACAATGAAACCACAAAAAGAGGAGTCTTAAGAACTATTGCAGCTATTTATGACCCCTGTGGATTCTCTGTACCAGTCATGTTACCAGCTAAGTTACTACTTCAACAATTATGGAAGAAACAGATTAAATGGGACACACCATTACCAAAGGATCTACTTCACAAGTGGACGAACATCTTGAAAGAAATGAAACAAGTAGAAAACATATGCCTACAGAGAAATATTACTGTACCCAACGAAAGAGAGGCACAAATACACTGTTTTACTGACTCATCTACAGTAGCTTACGCAGCAGTAATATACATAGTACAGAAAGGCATAGTCAACTTCATAATAGGTAAATCACGCTTAGTTCCTATTAAAGACCAAGAGAACTTAAAGATTCCACGCTTAGAGTTATTAGGCGTTCTAATTGGAAGTAGACTTATAAAATTCGTACTCAAATTCTTACCATTGAACATAACCCAGTTAACACTGTGGACAGATAGTCAAATAGTGATTGATTGGTATCACTCTGAAAAGTTACTTGAACCTTTTGTATCTAAAAGACTAGAAGAAATAAAGCGCAACAAAAATCTGATAGTAAGGTACGTACCGTCTGGACTTAACCCGGCAGACGTAGCGACACGTCCAACCGCCTCAGAAGAGGAAAGGAACAAGTGGTTATCTGGACCCGAATTTTTAAAACAAAACCCTAGACACTGGCCTAGTGGTCCGATAAGGGATACTTCTCTTCTGATGGGGGAGGGTCTGTTGAACACAGAAAAACAACCAAAAATAACACCGTCAGAGAGAGAAGCAATATCAAACGAAATTTTAGATTCACAACTGCAAGAGATAAAAGAACTACAGAAAAGTACATTTCCAGAAGAGTATGGAGGAAAGAAAACAAACCTATCTAAGAACTTAGGATTATTTATTGATACTAATGGAATTCTAAGATGTGATGGAAGACTCACACATTCAGATTTATCCTACGATGCAAAACATCCCATACTACTACCAAAGAACAGTGAACTTACCGAAAGAATAATTAAGGAAACTCATGAGAAAAACCTTCATGTTGGAGTACCACATACATTAAGCCTTATAAGACAAAAATTTTGGATACCTCAAGGAAGAGCAAAAATTCAAAAAACGCTAAGCAAATGTACAAGGTGCGTAAAGCATGGAGGAGGTCCATATGAACTACCTAAAACTCCAGCGTTACCGGCTGAAAGAGTAACGTTTAATACACCATTTACATACGTCGGTGTAGACTACTTTGGGCCGATGGTCATAAGGTCAGAAAATGGTATAAAAAAGAGATGGATTTGTCTTTTCACATGCCTTGTGATACGAGCAATACATTTAGAGGTTGTCAAAGATCTAACCACAGACGAATGTCTTATGGCATTCAGACGCTTCATTGCTACTAGAGGAACTCCTTCACTTATATTAACTGATAACGCACCTCAGTTCAGACTGCTAGCTGAGGTAATATCAGAAAGAGAATCGACAGAAAAGATAAAATGGAAATTCATTCCTCAACTAGCACCCTGGCATGGGGGCGCGTACGAAAGACTGGTAGCAGTGGTAAAGCATTGCCTAAAACGAACTCTTCAAAAACATATGCTCGGAGAAAATCAACTCTCGACGATCATCAAAGAAGTTGAAGCCGTAGTCAATACCAGACCACTTACGTACGTGGGAGCCGATATGGACCACATTCTGAAACCAGCTGATTTCCTAACACCAGGAAAATGTTTGAACATTCAATTACTCATGGATCGTTTGCCACTCTCTGGTTCAACCATTAAACAACAACTCATCGAAGGATGGAAACGTGGAAACACGATAATGAATGAGTACAAAGAAATGTTCATCAGCCGATACCTTCTGAGCCTCAGAGAAAGGTACGGAAATTCTCCCAAACAAGCAAGAGTGAGGACTCGTGAAATTCCTCAAATCGGAGATGTGGTACAAATTAAAGGTGAAACGAGAAACCGCGAAAGTTGGAAAATAGGAAAAATAGTAGAAATATTAAAAGGAAAGGACGGTTTATGCCGTGTTGCTAGAATAAAAGTCGATAACAATGTTTTCACACGATCAATTGCTCATTTATATCCTCTTGAAGTGGAAGAGGAAGAGACACCACAAATTTCCATTGACAAAGCACTAAATCAAGTGGATCTCGAGAACATAAGCGTTGATGATAGAGACTCGATACAAACGCCGTCTATCGGGATTGAAGGTGTCGACACTAATCCAACCAAAGAGATAAGTGATAAATCAAACGATGATGAGAGCACGAATACAAACGTAAGACACGACTCAACACAAGACGCGAGAAAAGAAATAGAGAACGTTAGTACGTTAAATGACACTGAGCTTGCACAAGACTATAATGAACGTGATCTAGAAAACGAAACAATAGATAACCATGAATGTAATAACCAAACAAGCGATGAGAGATCGCGTCGAGCCGCTGCAGTCCAAGCAATGGAGAAGATCCATAAATGGACTCGCGACTTGATGACTACTATAGTGTAAAACTCGCGAGGCGGGTGTGTCGCGAAGGGTTCGCGAGTATCAAAATTAACCCAACAATAATTGTATATAGCAACACTCAATACAAACCATAGAGCTAATTTCCGATCGGTAAGTGTCAACATTTTTCGCTCCAACGTCGACTCGCTTTCAAGTTTTCAAAGTGTAAATCGTGGCATGTGTGATCTTCGCCTGCTGCTCGCCGCCAGCCTCAAATACCACCTAAGTTAAGTACTCAGCATTATACAAACCTTATTTAGAATTGAATGCATAATGTTCCTGTTAAGGATCGCGTTGATAAAGGACGATGGAATGGTACGCCCACGAAACTCGCTGAGCTGATGGGATGTGGTACAGTTTCATCGTACAGAGAGGTAATGTCCTTACAAATCACTGTTGTTTTATGTCATAAGGCGTGTGCAATTCTGTCCCTTGTCAGGGAACTAAGATTGGATGAGTATCCATAAAAGAATGAGCCCTTGAAGAGCTCGCCCGCACGGCCGCCTGCCTGATAGGATGGCGGCCTGCATGTTAAGTTTGCGCAATCTTATCACGAGGTATAAAGGTTGGTCTGAAAAGACCGTAGTTGAGACTAGGGCGTGTGCCGACCGTAGGGTCTGCACTAGTACACCTATTGAGACACGATAAGACCTGCCGATGCTTTCGGAAGGTAAACAAGCTATAAAGAGGACTGAGGTCCTTCACAAAGTATGTGAGATTGCACTCCTAATGACATAACAAACTCAAGTTGATATGCTAAATTTCATGTTGATTACATGTGTTACTTTAATGAGAATATATGTGCTGAGTGCTTAATGATTGTACATGACTGTATGATCATAAGAATTGTCTAACCGCAGGTGTGTCAACCTGACCAAGATGGCGAGGGGGCTAGAGTCTGGCTGAGGGACAAATCATCATCATCCAGGTGAGACAACTGACAGACCTACTTTGCATCATTACCTACCTTAACTGCATGAATACTCTTGGCCTCCTGTATCAGATTTCTATATAATAATATATTAAGATAAAGCGAAGCAGATAATTTATAACTAATAAAATCCATTAACTTTTAATAAGTACATAGGTACTTTATGAAAGAACTCTGGCAACAACCTGTATGATAGTTTGATTTGTGTAGGCTGTCATACAGATTACAGATGTAATTAAGTAATGAATGTAAGGTCACATATGATACCTACTATGTATACACAGATGCCGAGTTTTTTATTGTAGTGGTGACTACCTCAGCAAGAATTACCGAGAAGACCGACTCGACATACTTGACGCCAAATACTCCAAGAAGCATTAGAATGTAACACACCTACATTCTAATGAAAACATAAGAAACTATAATAACATACATAATACTCAAGAATTGGCAGTATGGCTTGATGTCTTCGCCTGTCCAAAAAGGACGAACTTTTTTACAATACAATTATATTGTGTAATAAATTATCAAAATGAGTTCTGCCAATGAAACATTATACAGCCATTGTATGTACCTACTCCACCAAATTTGAGAGCAGAAGCAAAATTAATAACAGAAAACTTACTGCCAGCAAAATCAAAAGAAAGATATATGAAAACCTACGATCTGATTTGGAAAAGTGAAAAAAAGGGGCATACGTTTTCAGAATCTGTGCTGTTGGCGTACCTATTTTAATGATACATCATTAAAATAATATTATTATGGGCGATTTATACAAAGTGTGCCCGGGAAAAAATAGCATTTACATTTAAAAATTGCCCGAACATGTGTCATATAATTTTAATAAATTTTATTAAGTTAAACTATTTTTTTATTTCCTCGCATTTCTTGCGAAAAGCACTATACAAGCCTTGTACGGTAAGTAATGTACTATAAAACATGGCCATGTATTGTTGTTTACCTCTTGATAGGACGTAGCCTATATACTTAGTAAAGATATAAAATGAGGAATATTGGATCTCTCTTAATTTTTTCAATAATCATTAGAAACGTTATATCACCCCGAGTACCACAGGCTTAATATAATATATCTTTTTAATGTTCAATATGGCGGACGTTCGGCGGCATAAAAAAAATATTTTCTCTTCAATTATAACCACACTTTTATTAGCTTCACTTGTAACTAAGTCACAATGTAAGAAAATCTTGGAGTTCAATTTTAACCTACTTCTAATTGTCGTATTGATTTAAAACTTTGCAAGTCTATATCAATCCGATGACAATACAATAATTTGCTACCATCGAGCTGATCTGATGATGGAGTCAAGAGGTGGGCAATAGAACTCTTCAATGGCTGCTAGGAAACCCCTCGAGTTTAGGCTCATTTGTTTCGTTCTGATGAGACGTATTCGCTACACTTGGTGGTGAGGGACTGATGATGGAGCAGGGAGGGAGCCAGTGGCACTTCTTAATGACCACTAGGAAACACCTCGAGTTTAGGCTCCATTGTTTCGTTCTGACGAGACTTATTAGCTGCACTTGATGGTGAGGGTCTGATGATGCAGCAGGGAGGAAGCCAGTGGCACTCCTTAATGACCAATAGGAAACATCTCGAGTTCTGGCTCATTTGTTTCGTTCTGATGAGACCTATTCGCTACACTTGGTGGTGAGGGTCTGATGATGGAGCAGGAAAGAAGCCAGTGACACTCCTTAATGACCAATAGAAAACACCTCGAGCTATGGCTCATTTGTTTCGTTTTGATTAGACCTATTCGTTACACTTGGTGCTGAGGGTCTGATGATGGAGCTGGGAGGACCCAGTGAAACTCCTTAATGACCTCAAGAAAACCCCTCGAGATTGGGCTCATTTGTTTCGTTCAGACGAGACCTATTCGCTACATTTGGTGGCGAGGGTCTGATGATGAAGCTGGGAGGAAGCCAGTGACACTCCTTAATGGCCAATAGGAAACCCTTCGAGTTCTGGCTCATTTGTTTCGTTCTGATGCGACCTATTCGCTACACTTGGTGGTGAGGGTCTGATGATGGAGCAGGGAGGAAGTCAGTGGCACTCCTTTATCACTAATAAGAAACCCCTCGAGTTTGGGCTCATTTGTTTCGTTCTGATGAGACCTATTCACTACACTTGGTGGTGAGGGACTGATGATGGAGCAGGGAGGAAGTAAGGGTTCGGCTCGCGCATCTGGTAACTAATAGACTCCACTTGAATTTGTAAAACTAAATACATACAATCACGCCTTTGAGTTATAATGTTTACGGGGTGGGCAGACACATGAATGGACTGTGAAATCGATTATCATCCCTATTCATAGCTTGCCATTTGTTAAACTAAAAAGTAAAAAATTAATATGTAGTTTAAAAAACTATAAAAACACACTTTTATAGGAACAGTCTAAAAAGTACAAAATAACCGTCTATTCAGTAACTGAAATTAAAAAGCGTGGTGCGCCCTTTGCAAAGCATGCATTTAAGTAGGTACTTACATATTGACAACGCGCACCACGCTTTTTAATTTCAGTTACTGAATAGACGGTTATTTTGTACTTTTTAGACTGTTCCTATAAAAGTGTGTTGTTATAGTTTTTTAAACTACATATTTTATTTTACTTTTTAGTTGGATTTTTTTTAAGCCTTACTTTGGGTATAAACAATAATATGATTTGTCTCACTTAATAATGTATTTGCTTGCAAGTTTTCCTGTTGCGGTTTTTTAATATACCTACCTACCTACTATTGAAAACAATGGTATAATAAATTGCGCTTTGAACATGGATTTAAGTTAAAATTCCTCATAAAACATGTTTACTCTTTTGTCTTTAAATTAATGTATTGGTACTTGCTATTTCTAATTTCAGGATCATTTACACGCGTATTGAATTGGGGCAGTAATATACTGCATTTTGAAACGTGATGATGATGCACTATTTATCGGCAATCGGTAATTTTTACGATGACTGTTGCTATCAAATACATCTACAACTTTGATTGTCCAGTGCTAGCCTTGAACGCCAACATTTACTGTTTAATAACGTAATGTCCGAGGTAAAGTTTGTTCTAGACATTTTATAACAAATTATAAATAGACGATTCGCTTCAGTGCAAAAATTGCGAATGAAGAAATACCTGGTGGTGGTGTGTGTCAGCTAAACTGCTTATTTGCTGTGCAAAAGATTTGTCGAATTGTCGACTACACTTAGATAAGTGTCTAAAGTGGATTGTTTCTCGAATAAACCGAACAATATTGAAAGTGAATTAATATAGAAATAATATTACCAAGCTCTCAGCATCCTGGTTCATCTTTTTCTACGCATTTTTCCCATAGAAGACCCGCTCCCAGGCGGCGCTGCTGCTAGAAAGGTAAACCAATCCACTGCACCATCGCACGTCACCAAAACAACACGCCACATTCCATCACTGCATCCGCGTCCAACATATGATCGCCCTGGCCGGTCCCTATGACGTCACACACTTTCTCGCACTGCACAAGGTTGCGCGTTATACAAACACGATACCCTCTGATCTTATATGATTCGATAAAACCTATAGCTTTTGGCAGTCTTAGAAATTGATAAATACGACCTACACCGAGAGATCGGTGTTCGCGTGTCGTGGAAATGGGATTGTGTGACGCAGGTAGCGACTTTCGCGCACGAACTGACTGAAGCACGTCCGCGTCGTGGCACCGGCGGCGGCGCGGGGCGGCGCGCGCGCACCACGTAACGGCACCGAAGCCCCCGCGCCCGCGCACAGCTCGCGCCTTCGACCCCTACCTATTCTCACAGACGCAGGCCGACCGGCACTGTCTCACGTTCACGACCAGGGGGGCTACCGGCTAAGAAATATGGATATGGGTATGGGTTTCAACTGTCATTTGATTTCCTTATTTTGATAGATTTTTGTTGCTTTGTTCTGTTGAACGTTGCTAGCTAGTTATCGTTATACCCGACGTCACAAAAAAAGTGATAGCGGCTATTTTCTTTAAAAAATTGACTTAAAGTTCCCAAAAACGTATGAACGTCATCATACCCATAAAGTTACGCGGTAGCCCCCCAGCCTTATGCTATCGCCTGCTACCAAAATGTTTGTCCTTAATACTTAAAAGTCTTCTACTTAACCCTGAACCGATTTTGATAATTCTTTTTTCATCTGATAGACCAAAGTTTCAATTTGGTCCCATGAAAAATTTACAGTAGACGGTTCAGAAGTTTTTTCAGAATCCTGAAAAAACACATTGTTGTCGACTAGTAGTTCCTACTTTACGCATCAATGCCTTCGCGAACTATTGACCAATTTCAATTATTCTTTTTTTATTCGAAAGAGTATACTTACCTACTCCTGAGATGGTCCCATTGTTACCAAGTCAGAATCTGATGGTGGAATCCAGAGGAAATCGAGGAAAACTCGCTAATTTTATAGCTCGTATTTTCGTATTTTGTATAATTCCTAAAAAATTAAAGTAGGGCAGAGGTACCCTTTTTGGCCACTTTAAGGCTTTTTTGACTTTTAAGCACTAAGTACTAAATGGTCTAAGGTATTTAAGACACAAATTATACCTTAAATGATAGATAATTTATCTACCTTTAAGGTAAATTTTAAAATTTAAAAAAGTTAAATAGTTTTTTGAATATAACCACAGATAATATAATACTATACTAGTATATAACACAAAATGTGTGAGAGGTGCCAAATGTACCGGCTTAGGCCACTTATTGATAAGTATTAGGGTTTATTTCCCGTCTTCCCGGGTACGGGAATTCCCGGGAAAACTACCTTTCCTCTACCCGGGTAATTTTGATTTTGAATCCCGGGTAGTCGGGAATTTTATTACTTACTTAATTTTATTTTCTATCGCGCTGGTAGTTTTGTAACGAAGACCCATCGTTTCTTATAGCATACTAGCTTTCCGCCCGCGGCTTCGCCCGCGTGGTCTACACAACGTTATCCCGCGGGAATGTGATGTTTTTCCGGGATAAAATGTAGCCTATGTTCCTCTCCAGGCTACAAAGTATCTGTGTCCCAAATTTCAGGTAAATCCGTTCAGCCGTTTTGGCGTGATTGAGTAACAAACATCCAAACATCCAAACATCCAAACATCCAAACATCTAAACTTTCACATTTATAATATTAGTAGGATTCTAATAAAAATAGGTAGGTACATACTTAAATTATGATAAGTATAAAATAAACATACCTATAGTACTTACAGTGTAGGTATGTAGGTATTACTTATCTACTACTTACACCTGTGTCAAATTGAACTTCCATGTAAAAGTGGATTTAAATACCTACAGCTAAAATTGAATTACCTTCCTTCTTCACATTGTAGTTTTTTTATCTAAATAAGTACCTATATTATAAAGAGGAATGATTTGTTTGTTTGTTTGTAATGGATAAACTCAAAAACTAGGTACCTACTGAACCGATTTAAAAAAATCTTTCAAGAATATAAAGCTATATTATCAGCATGAGGCATAAGCTATGTATGTACCACGGGCGAAGCCAGGGAAGACGACTAGTTTATAATATATTTCCTTAAATCCTTTATGCATCATTCATCCCATACTATATGAACAGTGAGAATCTAAGAGATGTAGAAAAAAACTAAGTCTGTTTATTTCAAAGTTCATAATCTGTAAAGTCAAAGGAACGAAAAAAATACGGTCCCGGGAATGAAAAAAGTCCGGGAATTCATAAACCCTAGTAAGTATAGCGAAAAATCAAAACCAAACCCAGGTTAAATTATTATATTCTAATGCGCTAGAAACCAATCAATTGCAAAACAACAATTTAATTGTAAAAAATATGTAGTTTAAAAAACTAAAAAAACACACTTTTATAGGAACAGACTAAAAAGTACAAAATAACCGTCTATTCAGTAACTGAAATTAAAAAGCGTGGTGCGCGTTGTCAATATTAAGTAGGTACTTGAATGCATGCTTTGCAAAGGGCGCACCACGCTTTTTAATTTCAGTTACTGAATAGACGGTTATTTTGTACTTTTTAGTCTGTTCCTATAAAAGTGTGTTTTTTTAGTTTTTTAAACTACATATTTATTTTTTACTTTTTAGTTTAATAAATGGCAAGCTATGGGTGGTTGATAATCGATTTCACAGTCCATTCATGTGTCTGCTCACCCCGTAAACATTATAACTTAAAGGCGTAATTGTATGTATTTAGTTTTACAAATTCAAGTGGAGTCTATTAGTTACCAGATGCGCGAGCCGAACCCTTACTTTCTCCTTACTCCATCATCAGACCCTCACCACCAAGTGTAGCGAATAGGTCTCATCAGAACGAAACAAATGAGCCCAAACTCGAGGCGTTTCGTAGTGGTCATTAAGGAGTGCCACTGACTTCCTCCCTGCTCCATCATCAGGCCCTTACCACCAAGTGTAGCAAATAGGTCTCATCAGAACGAAACAAATGAGCCCAAACTCAAGGGGTTTTTAAGGAGTGCCACTGACTTCCTCCCTGCTCCATCATCAGACTCTCACCACCAAGTGTAGCGAGTAGGTCTCATCAGAATGAAACAAATGAGCCCACCTCGAGAGGTTTCCTAGTGGTCACTAAGGAGTGCCACTGACTTCCTCCCTGCTCCATCATCAGACCCTTACCACCAAGTGTAGAGGATAGGTCACATCAGAACGAAACAAATGAGGCAGAACTCGAAGGGTTTCCTATTTGCCATTAAGGAGTGCCACTGGCTTTCTCTCTGTTCCATCATCAGTCCCTTGCCACCAAGTGTAGCAAATAGGTCTCATCAGAATGAAACAAATGAGCCCAAACTCAAAAGGTTTCGTAGTGGTCATTAAGGGTGCCGCTGGCTTCCTCCCAGCTCTATCTTCACATCATCAGACCCTCGCCACCAAGTGTAGCGAATAGGTCTCGTCTGAACGAAACAAATGAGCCCAAACTCGAGAGGTTTCCTAGTGGTCATTAAGAAGTGCCACTGGCTTCCTCCCTGCTCCATCATCAAACTCTCATCACCAAGTGAAGCGAATAGGTCTCATCAGAACGAAACAAATGAGCCCAAACTCGAGGGGTTTTCTTGAGGCCATTAAGGAGTTTCACTGGCTTTCTCCCAGCTCCATCGTCAGACCCTCACCACCAAGTGTAACGAATAGGTCTTATCAACACGAAACAAATGAGCCCAAACTCGAGTGGTTTCCTATTGGTCATTAAGGAGTGTCACTGGCTTCCTTCCTGCTCCATCATCAGACCCTTACCACCAAGTGTAGCGAATAGGTCTCATCAGAACGAAACAAATGAGCCAGAACTCGAGGTGTTTCCTATTGGTTATTAAGAAGTGCCACTGACTTCCTCCCTGCTCCATCATCAGACCCTAACCACCAAGTGCGACTAAAAAGTCTCATCAGAACGAAACAACGGAGGCCAAACTCGAGGGGTTTCCTAGTGGTCATTAAGAAGTGCCACTGGCTTCCTCCCTGCTCCATCATCAGACCCTCACCATCAAGTGTAACGAACAGGTCTTATCAGAACAAAAGAAATGAGCCTAAACTCGAGGGGTTTCCTAGCAGCCATTGAAGAGTGCTATTGCCCACCTCTTGACTCCATCATCAGATCAGCTCGATGGCAAATTATTGTATTGTCATCGGATTCATATAGACTTGCAAAGTTTCAAATCAATACTACAATTAGAAGTAGGTTAAAATTGATTTCCAAGATTTTCTTACATTGTGACTTAGTTACAAGTGAAGCTAATAAAAGTGTGGTAAAAACAACGGTTTATAATGTATTTCATCCAAAACAAATTTCTTAAAATTTTCATACAAAACTTTTTTAAATAAAAACAGAAAATGGAATTTATGTATAACGAGACAGAAGATTGACTATGATGGCCTCAAGTCCGAAATGGAACAAATAGACTGGTCAGTCTTAGATGGTTCTTCTCTAAATACGATGGTATCTGACACCTCAATTATCCTCACAAAAGCTGTCTCAAAACATTCTCATACGGTCAAAATCAGCCATTCAAAATTTATTATATTTGGATGACCCCAGGTTTACTACGCTGTGCCAGGCAAAGAGACAAACTCCACTTAGACGCAAGAAAACACCCAGACGATATGGCTATAAGATTGGTTTATTGCAGGTACAGAAACTTCTGTAACTACATCTATGGGTACAGTATGCGTGTGCATGCCTGTGATGCACGGGATATATTATAAGAGACCCGTTGTAATTTCAGTCAGTCCGATTGCAGTCCGATGACGGCCGGCACCTTGTAAACGCTCTCGTATTATACGTTTTAAATTGGAGTCAGTGTTTCCTTTTTTAACTTCTTAAAATAGACTATACATTTAGTGACAACGCCTATAGACAATAAATAAAGTTAATAAACTAGTGACAATTAAAGTGGTTACCTGATAAATTGATAACCACCAAATTGGTGACTTTTCGACGTTTTTAGTGCCGTGCCGTAGAACATTTCTTTTTTTTTTTTTTCAATAATTTTCGGTCTCAGTACATTAGTTAATTAAAAATGGATGAACCGGCGACAGTAGCGAATCCAGTGGCCGGCGAAAATGCGAATTTATCTGAGTTAGGACAAGTGACTGTGTCGTCCCGCATTCCAGACTTTTGGGAGGATCAACCACGCATATGGTTCATACAAATAGAATCGGTGCTTTACAATAAAAAATTAGCAGATGTTGCGAAATTCCACCTGGTTGTCTCCAAATTAGGGAATCAGGTGATACAACAGATTACGGACCTCTTAATAAATCCTCCGGAAACCGGTAAATATGATGCACTAAAATCCACTCTTTTAGCCATATACGAAGAGTCAGAATCGCGACAGATACAAAAATTGATCGGAGAAATGGATTTGGGCGATCAAAAGCCATCGCAACTACTTCGGCGGATGCGCGAGTTAGCGCGCGATAAAATAACTAATGATACCTTAAATATTCTGTGGCAAAACCATTTGCCTTCTTCAGTGCGTGCAGTCCTAGTAGTAACAGATACCAAAGATCTTAATACCCTGGCCACCGTCGCCGATAAAGTGATGGAATCCATAAGGCCAATCACAGTTGCTGCCGTGGAAAACAGCGGACAATCATCCAGTGACGCCTCATTAATCGCAGAAATTGCGAAAATTAATCAACGGCTGGATAAATTGACCTTGAGAGGAAGATCAAGAACACCGGGTCGATGGAAAAACCAAACGCGTTCCCGCTCGCGAAATTTGCGCGGCGGGACCCCCCAGCGTGCTGCACCGCGTGATAAAGAAAATTGGATGTGCTATTACCACTATAAATACAGAGATAACGCGCACAAGTGCGTACAACCATGCGCGTGGAAAGGTGCATCTCCTTCAGCGACGTCCCTCGTTCAGGAAAACTGAGCGCCATGCAGCAAGAAGCGGTGGGAAACTGCATAGGCGTCGCCAATCACCGCTTATGTGTTACAGATAAGTGTAATAATTTAAAGTTTCTAGTGGACACTGGTGCAAACGTTTCCGTTTTGTCGCGTGCATAAGTGCATTTAACGACTTATAATAAACAGTTTTCGGATTATAGTTTATACGCGGCAAACGGCACACAAATTAAGACTTTCGGTATTAAGACTGAATATAAATTTAGGTTTAAGAAGAGACTTTCAGTGGACTTTTATAATTGCAGATGTTAAACAACATATATTGGGTGCAGATTTTTTGTCACATTATAAGTTGTTAGTTGATGTTAATGCATGCAGATTAGTTGATGACCTTACAAAGATAAATGTGTCAGCATCTGTTGTGTGTACTAAGGAACACTCAATTAATACTATAGTCGAGTGTCATCCTTTTTATGATATTTTGGCAAAGTATCCTGATATCACTAAACCCGTGTCTTTTAAAGAGCTGCCTAAACATTCTGTTTTTCACTATATTGAAACTAGTGGCGCGCCCGTGCACGCGAAAGCAAGACCGCTTCCACCTCATCGTTACGCAAAAGTAAAGGAAGAATTTAGGGTAATGCAACAGTTAGGGATTTGTAGACCGTCGAAAAGTGCCTGGGCTAGTCCTCTCCACGTTGTGCCTAAAAAAGACGGCCAGTTACGACCTTGTGGCGATTATAGAGCACTTAATGCTATCACTAAGCCGGATAGATATCCGATACCGAGACTACACGACTTTACATATTTATTAGAAGGTAAAACTGTATTCACTCGGCTAGATATTAACCGTGCGTATCATTTTATAATGGTCGCCCCTGAGGACGTGGAGAAGACTGCCATAATAAATACATACCTTATTTTAATCGTAGAATAAGAAATAATGTCCAATCGCGCTTTTTTTCAGTTTAGTGATATTGGTGTCATGTAAGTGGTTTTTAGGGATGCTTAGCTCGATTTTGATGTGCGTTTCGGAATCCAAGATGGCGGCCGCGCTTTTTTTCAAATTTTGTGGTATTGGTGTCATGTAAGGGGTTTTTAGGGATGCTAAGCTCGATTTTGATGTGTTTTGGAATCCAAGATGGCAGCTGCGTTTTTTTTGTATTTTGTGATATTGGTGTCATGTAATGGGTTTTTGGGTCTGCTAAGCAATTATTAACTGTCCTAGTTTTAATAGATTTTTCCAGCGCATTTAATGCCGTTAGTCACGAAATTCTCCTAGCTATGCTCGGTCGGTAAGGTATTTATTTTATGGCACCTACTTGGTTCTCTTCCTATCTTGGCGATTGCCAGCAAGCCGTGCGAGTAGATCGGACGCTGTCTGACTGGCTCGACTTGGAGGCTGGCGTTCCACAAGGCGGTGTACTCTCCCCTCTTCTCTTTTCCTTGTTTATCAACTCTCTGACCTCTCATTTCTCCTCTTCTTTCCATCTCTATGCCGACGATCTACAACTTTATGCGCAACATTATATCCACAGTTTAAATAATGTTGTCGCGCTAATCAACTGTGATTTGATGAAGATTTCTGTGTGGTCGACTAATTATGGCATATCAGTTAACGCGCCTAAATGTCAATCTTTAATTGCTAGTAGGGTAGTTCTCGACAGCTGTCATGCGTAAACTGGAATAGTTTCTACAATTTGGTATTTAACGGCGTGATAATATCCTACTCACAACAAGTGAAGGACTTGGGTTTGATTATATCGATGCCTGCCTCTCTTGGAAAGATCATATCGAGCAAGCATGTCTCAGAGCCACTAATGCACTTAGATCTCTCTATAGGTTTAAGTTCTTTCTGCCTACCAGTATCAAGATTGCTCCAATCCAGACGGTTGTCTTACCTATAATTGTCTACGCTGATGTCTGTAGTACCAACCTCAAAAGAAAAAAACCTTCTCAATAAGTTGGATCGTTTCCTTAAAAACTGTATTAGTTTCATATATCGATTACGTAATTATACGATATCTCTCAACACCGTCAGCAGCTCAATTGGCTCCCTATTCGCGAGCGTAGGAACGTTAGAGTTGTCTGCATGCTCTTCAATATTCTATTAGATCCACTTACCCCAGATTAATTGAAATCCAGATTTCAGTTTCTGGGCGACTCTAATGAACGTAGCCTTCGCTCTAGTGACAACTTTTTCCTGAAAACACCATCCCACTCTTCTGGCTTCGTCTCCCAATCATTTTCTTTTTCGCCTGTACAACTTTGGAACGATTTGCCCTTAAAATATCCGCAGTGCCCCAAGTAAGTGCGTGTTCAAGAAAATGGTCCGCGAACATTACTCGAGCTGATTACACTTATCGTGATAGATCTGTTCTGACTTTATGTGTTATTTATTTATAGTTGTATGTATAATATGTGTATGTATAAATTATATATCATGTTATTGCTACTTTAGTATGTATACATTTTTAATACTCATATATTTATAAGCATTTACAAATTTTCATTTGTTATTTAATTTTAGTATTTTTTTCTTGCATTTAATTAGTTCCTTCTGTTTTCTTTTAACTGTCAATTTTTTTATTGCTGCTGTTCATTTTCTTCCTGACACCCTTTCCAGTTGACTGGAAGAGAATGCATATCAGCATTGAGTCCGCCATTTGTTATATATTTTGCAATAAAGATTAAATAAATAAATATGCACGATTTTGATGAAACTAGGTATTTGGTAGTATTTTGACAAGAAAACAGCAACTTTTCCATACAGTAGGCCCTTGAAGTTGAGCGATACCGACACCTGTATAGGTATTAACGTTAGTACGGAAGGGTTGTCTTAAAATGTGAAGGTAGATGTTTTAGGACCCCGAAGGTATTGTGGAAAAAAAAATCGGAGCAGGAAGTCTCAAAATTTATTATTTTACATGCTTATATTTTATTTTAATTCGTCAATTTTAACATTGCGTTTCTTATTTCTTGTCAAATAAGCACCAAAAACCGAGTTTCATCAAAATCGTCCTACAAACAAAGAAATTGGCTGCCATCTTGGATTTTTTATAATTTTAACACTAGCTTTCCGCCCGCGGCTTCGCCCGCGTGGAGTACATGACGATATCCCGCGGGAATGTGATATTTTTCCGGGATAAAAAGTAGCTTATGTTCCTCTCCAGGCTACAAAGTATCTGTCTTCCAAATTTCAGCCAAATCCGTTCAGCCGTTATGGCGTGATTGAGTAACAAGCATCCAAACATCTAAACATCCAAACATCTAAACTTTCGCATTTATAATATTAGTAGGATTGCGTTGCTGTTTTCTGGTCAAAATTGTACCAAAAACCGAGTTTCATCAAAATCGGCCAACAAACAAAAATTTTGGCGCCATCTTTCATTTTTTACATTTTTGACATTGCGTTGCTATTTTCTTATCCAAATAGTACCAAAAACCGAATTTCATCAAAATCGGCCCACAAACAAAAAAGTTGGCCGCCATCTTGGATTTCTTACATTTTTTAAATTGCTTTGCTGTTTTCTTGTCAAAATAGTACCAGAAACCGAGTTTCATCAAAATCGGATAACAAACAAAAATTTGGGCGCCATCTTTAATTTTTTTACATTTTTGACATTGCGTTGCTGTTTTCTTGTCAAAATAAAACCAAAAACCGAGTTTCATCAAAATCGGCCCACAAACAACAAAGTTGGCCGCTATCTTGGATTTTTAATATGTTTTACATTGCGTTGCTGTTTTTTTGTCAAAATAGTACCAGAAACCGAGTTTCATCAAAATTGGTCCAAAAACTTAAAAGTTGGCCGCCATTTTGGATTTTTAATATTTTTAACATTGCGTTGCTGTTCTCTTGACAAAATAGTACCAGAAACCGAGTTTCATCAGAATCAGCCCACTAACAAAAAACTTGGCCGCCATCTTGGAATTTTCAAAAATTTTATCATTGCGTTGCAGTTTTCTTGTCAAAATAGTACCAAAAACTGAGTTTCATCAAAATCGGCCACCAAACAAAAAAGTTGGCCGCCATCTTGGATTTCTAATATTTTTATCATTGCGTTGCTGTTTTCTTGTCAAAATAGTACCAGAATCCGAGTTTCATCGAAAACGGCCAAGAAACAAAAAAGTTGGCCGCCATCTTGGATTTTTAATTATTTTAACATTGTGTTGCTGTTTTCTTGTCAAAATAGTACCAAAAACTGAGTTTCATCAAAATCGGCCGATAAACAAAAAAGTTGGCCGCCATCTTGGATTTTTCAAAAATTTTATCATTGCGTTGCAGTTTTCTTGTCAAAATAGTACTAAAAACCAAGTTTCATCAAAATCGGCCCACAAACAAAAAAGTTGGCCGCCATCATATTATTCCCATAGGATAACGTCTCGTTCTCGTGCAGTCCACGCGGTCGAAACCGCGGGCGGAAGGCTAGTCACAATATAAACCTATGAACTTCGCCATATCTATATACCTTTTTAGTAAGTTAGTCAAGCAAGATGTATAAAATGTAACTCCTTTTTTTCGGCGAAGTATACTTCGTACAAGAAGACTTCGTACAACTATACGCGTGACAATGACAACCCTTACAGTATTACAACTGTCTGGACATCGGCGGCATTTTCGCCAATGTCAAACGCGATCTAGTAAGTAGACTGGTAGTAGTGTAATCATTTCGCACCGTTCTATGAATGAAGCCTTCTCTCTGTAATAAATACGTAGTAGGTTTTATAGGTACCTACTATGCGATTATTATAAGAATAGGACGGGTTGTTGACAAACTTCACTCTGAAAAGGTACAGTTCGCAAGAAAGTGCTAAACAAAATGAAAATAGTTTTTTTTTATTTTGGCAGAAGGTGGTTTGGGTATTGCCACTTTCAAAACAAAGTTTTTTATTTTTTAAATTTACATACTTCCCTTTTTTTGTACACAACTTTACTGCTCATGTCCTTCCTTATGCCGCCGGCGCCAGACATAGCACAAACATTTGAACAAATGTTTGGACACATGTGGTATTTGAGTATTTATTCAAAGCTTTGATAAAATACTAGAACATATTTCTACAGTACTTTGCAATGTCAGAAGAAAAAGTGTTCAGTCAGAGGTGGAATAGCATTAGCAAGCATAATGTGTTGTGTTTTGATTTACAATTGGCGGATTCACGAAAGGCGCCTCCCCGAGTGGCTCGATTGAATGGTTCCCCGTGATACAATACCCGGCGCACCATGGTAACAGCTAGATTCTGCCGAATCTAACTTCAATCAACGTGCAGACTCTAGCTGGCCAATCCTTTTACCATGATAGACCAAAACAATTTTTCACAAGACCCCCAATTTACTAATTTTATTGTAAAGTTGATTATTAAATTATTTTCATAACTTAAATTCCTGTTTTATTTAAATTCTTAAACCAGTAAATAATCAAAATTCAATTTATTCTGTGTTATTGAAGCATCAGAACATTGTATGAAAAAATGGTTTCAGTTAAATATCACAAAATTTTAATTTAATTGAGATTCAAATTACCTGATCATTTTCGTAAAAGCATACTTTCATGAGTCCTATACTTTCCGAAAAAATCAAGTTAATGATTTGTATAATTATTATCTGCAAATTATTCATATGTTTTGGTTTGCACGAACATTATTATTTATCGTATCTAAGCTATGACATGATCAGCCCCCTGCCTGATTAACGATAAATTTATTTTTTTGCACACCATACTGAAGTGAAGTGAAGTTAGTTTGACAGCACTTTGACAGCTTGACGTCACAACATGGCG
This sequence comes from Crambus lathoniellus, assembly GCA_949710035.1. NCBI lineage: Eukaryota > Metazoa > Arthropoda > Insecta > Lepidoptera > Crambidae > Crambus > Crambus lathoniellus. Next base: position 27,948,239 of record OX453300.1, on the reverse strand, counting down.
GATTCCCTATCCTATTCTTATATTAATCGCATAGTACATAAATTTTACCTTTCTGCATTCCTCTATGTTTATTATTGTGCCAAATCTAATTATTTCTTTGCTTTATCAACAAATGAGTGTGAAGTTTCTAACGCCAAAATTTAAAAATTACTTGTAATTAAACCATCTGTTTCTCATAAAAAGGTTAGGAATCAGCGTAGGGCAGAGGTACCCTTTGTGGCCACTTTAAAGAATTTTTTACTTTTAAGCACTAAGTACTAAATGGACTTAGTTATTTAAGACACAAATTATATCTTAAATTATTGATAATTTATCTAGCTTTAAAGGTACATTTTTCAATTTTTTTAAAGTTAAATAGTTTTTTGTATATAATACAAAATGTGTGAGAGGTGCCAAATGTACCGGTTTTGGCCACTTACTGATAATTAAACTTTTGTAAGTATTGCGAAAAATCAAAACCAAACCCAGGTAAAATCAATATATTCTAATGCGCTAGAAACCAGTCAATTGCAAAACAACAATTTAATTGTAATTAGAAGTAGGTTAAAATTGATTTCCAAGATTTTCTTACATTGTGACTTAGTTACAAGTGAAGCTAATAAAAGTGTGGTAAAAAACAAAGGTTTATAAAGTATTTCATCCAAAACAAATTTCTTACAATTTTCATACAAAACATTTTTTCAAACAGAAAATGGAATTTATTGAAAAAAAAAATCTTATGACATAAGGAATTCTAACGGTTGCTATTATTACCTTAAAATACTTTATTTTAATTGCCTTTATCAGAAATGGCTAAAAGTTGTTTTGAAAACTTTTAGAGCAAAAAGTGGCCAAAACCGGTACAGCGGCCAATACCGGTACGCCTGCCCTACTTATATCAGACGGCTCCTGGCCTAAAATTCTTAGAACAGAAATTAAAACGATCGAAAGCGCAATTAAAGTGACTCTTATTAACACCAGCTCTTAAGTTCAAACTCGTTTGCAACAGTGTAGCGCACGGAACGGCAACGCCGCACTTAGCTGCGTCCAAGACCATTATTTTGAATTTTTTGGCGGGAAAACAGTTTTTTGCCTATAATTTTGAAACTAAGAGGCCCAGAGATTTGAAATCATGCCTCGTGTTTGCACCAACTATAAGGTTTTTTTTATATATAATACGAAACTCTTACTTATACAGTTACAGTGATTCACCATGTGTCAGCCCGTGTTACGTGTCACCAGCTTACACATACTTATCGGTTCGTAGCTCCAAAACTATTTTACCTAAAGATTTGATAAATTTGGTTCTTATTGCATCAATTTTGCAGCATCTTTTGAGGTATAACACATCATCGTACCTTATATAATTACGAAGATACAGATGTGCAAGCCAGAGACACGGTACTCCAGCTCGCACACACTTTTATGATCGTAGTTTCAACAGTATTAGGCGGATCCCACACTGCACCGCACGACGCTCCGGTTTGTGGTAGTGCGCTTCTTAACTATGGCTGTAGAATTTTGATGTGCATACAAAACCCGCAGTGTATGAAAAATCACACCGCATCTCCGTCCGGTAGTGCGGAAACCGGAGGCAGTGTGTTGGACGCCTTAGAGTGTGACGGTTAGTTTTTCTGGTTCTCATTGCACCAATTGTGCATTAACTTTTGGACTATAGTCTAAAACCCTAATTTCACTGGTTTGCCTTAACGGCATGTGTAAGCTGGTGACACATTTCTCCAGCTAACACACAAAAAACAACTCATAGTAACGAACTTGTGGTTGCACTAAAATTATTACTGACACGTTTGATTGCATCAACTTTGCATCAAAATAGAGCATGCTTAGAATTTCTCTATGTCTTATGAGGAAGCTGATGACCCACACATGCAAAAAAGTCAGGTATGCTCAAAGTTTCAGAAAAAAGTGGGATCGGATCGTTCGATCCGAAATACAAGAAATGGCTTAGATAGACCACTCGGTAATAGCTTGAAAGTAATGTGTATATTTTGCAAAACAGAAATGAATTAAAAAAAATGAACAAAAATAATCGAAATAAGCGTCATTCACAATTAAAAAAAAATATTTTTATAATTTTATGATTTTTTAAATTATCTAGCACTATTTTTGGAAATCCATACTTATCTAGCACTATTTTGGATGACGTTTACAGTCGTCACAAATTAAGATGCCCGTTTTGACACATGGTAATGACCCTAGAATGTAACTTGTTACGAAAACCAAAAAATCAAATATATGCTGATTACTTACCAAAGGTGTATGAAAATAATATGTTACATTTTTTAACGCATTACAAATAAAGGCAAAGTGTATTCCGCGTATTATTTTTGCGTTTGTTCTAAAGTAAACGCAGATTCGATTAACTACGAAACGTATCGAAAAACAGTCACGTTGTCAGTCTCATGTATTATTTTTCTCTTTGGTCAGTCTGTCAGTCTTTATTTTTTTAAATACTAGTGTTGTAACCGTTGTGTGCAGAATTTCTCCACCTTCATTCAATTCTATCGAAATAATCGTTATAACCACTTTAATAAATTAATTTGTCAAATTGATCTTTTTTGTGTGAAAACTAGATTGGCGCTTAAAGCATTAGTGAAATTATGATTTGGCAACAACGATTTCGATACAACGGTTTCTAGGCAAACGCACACTTATCCAAGGAGAACGTTTCGAATGAAACGAATGAAAAACTAAAAATTCTTTAAATAAAACCTAGACAACGTTGCACATCTCATCATGTCGAATCGTCACGTTCACCTTTCCAGAGATTTCTTAAAACACGTTTCGTTCGGCTAGTTTGAAGCGTTCGCATCGGACAAGCGTGCGTTCACCATAAGCGGCCTGTATAGTGCAGCAAGCTTATCTGTTCCGGTGATTATCTTTGGAACTAAAACAGTTTTCATACGACAGTCCATTTTGACAGCTAATTTGGTATTGCAAGTGGCTCCTCTGTCACGGCTGTCACCGGAACAGGAAAGCTTGTGGCACTGTACACATTGGTCCAAAAAGCTTAGACTAAATACTGAGGTAACTGGAGAGTGCAGTACGAACAATTTTTTGAATACCACAAATAACACAGTGGCTGTCTTCCGTCTCACCTACACTTTAAAAAAATACGTATGGTCAAATGAGACAGCTGACAGCCACTACATACATAAATGTCAAATTTGCTGGCGACACTTTTTTATTCAGGGTGAGAGCTCCAGTTACCTCAGAGTATTAAGTCAAACTTCATGCATTGGTCCAACCACTGGCCAATACGTCGTATATTAACACTTTTGAAAGAACCTTTTTAAACGACTTGTTCGTGCCGCTATAATAAGTAATGTAGCTACTCTATGACCATGTCTATGCTGTGAGCTGTAGTTAAAATACTTGCACTTTTAGAGCTAACGCGCACTTGTGATTTTTAGTCGACCGATAGTTGGTCGATAGTTTAGTTGAATCCGGGCGCGCGCACACATAGTCCTTCATGCACAGGCCGATAGTTGTCCGATAGCTGTTGTATAACTGTAACTATATAGTTGTAGTAACTATTGGTCAGTCATTTTCGATAGTTCGATACTGAATGCGCAGTCTACCGATAGGTGGGCGATAGTTTAGTTGAATGCAGTGCGCGCGCTCACATAGTCCTTCATGCACATTACCGCCCGGCCGATAGTTGTGCGATAGTTTGATCGTACAACTATCGGCCAGTCATTTTCGATAGTTTGATCGGTCGATAGTTTAAGCGCACTGACGGATTGCCACTGCCATATAACTCTATACTGAATCCGAGAACGACCAAACTATCGCCCGATTAAAAATCACAAGAGCGCGTTCGCTTTTATATAAATTATGCAATTTAAGTGGATTCGATTCAAGTTTATATAACACTAGCTATCCGCCCGCGGCTTCGCCCGCGTGAACTACACGACGTTATCCCGCGGGAGTGTGATGTTTTACCGGGATAAAAAGTAGCCTATGTTCCTCTCCAGGCTTCAAAGTATCTGTGTCCCAAATTTCAGCCAAATCCGTTCAGCCGTTTTAGCGTGATTGAGTAACAAACATCCAAACATCCAAACATCCAAACATCCAAACATCTAAACTTTCACATTTATAATATTAGTAGGACTAGCTGTGCCCGCGACTTCGTTCGCGTGGAATAGTGACTTTCGGCAGCATTTTTCATTTTTTTAGTTAATAAGGTTTTTCGTTTTTTTTGTGTATTTATTTTATATTTATTAGTTTAGCGCTATTATACATACTAACACATTAAAAAAATATTTCACATAGCCTTCCGCCCGCGGTTTCGCCCGCCTGTACTACACGACGTTATCTCGAGGGAAAGTTATATTTTCCCGGGATATCAATTAGTCTTTGTCACTCTCTAGCTCCTAAAATATCCACATACTAAAAAAACACGCCGATCCGTTGCTCCGTTTTGACGTGAGAGACGGATATACAAACAATACAAACAGTATTTCAAAAGAAAGAACTTATCACGCTGAACAATTTCTCTTAAGATGCTATCTCATATAGTTTAACCTGGCTGCTAGGGTTCCACATCAGCTGGCCTAGCATGAACGGCTTTTATCATGCGATATGATATAGCACGTCATGCTGTCTTGCTTACCTACCCCACTAAGGTGGAAGCAAGACAGCAAGACGTGCTATGTCATATCGCGTGATATAATGATGGTAATGCTAGCCAGGCAGTTGTACCAAGACCTTCAAACTTTGTACGTCAATAGAAAATGCTCATCACATTTAACAATTTTCCATAAGACGGTATTTTTATATCTCTCATAGTTTGGCTGGACTGCTATGGTTCTACATCGGCCATTTCGATCTTCTAAATAAATTATAGCCTACCTATAAGTTGGCGACAACTAAAAGCTATATAACAAAAAAAGTTTCATTAAAATCCGTTCAGTAGTTTTTGCCTGAAACGTGGACAACAGACAGACATACAAAAAATTCAAAAACTATATTTTTGGTATCTGTTCCGTTTAAGAAGACCCTTGGTGGTATTTTTTTCTATTTCTTTTCAATGTATACAGCCCCTGTACCGGCAAAAAATATGGATATGGACATGGGCTTCATTTGTCATTTGATGCCCATATTTTGTGCTTTTAAGGGCATAATATGGGCTTCAAATGTCAAATGAAGCCCATGTCCATGTCCATAGGACGTCCTCTCCTCATTCACTTGCTATACCCTGCTGGGTCCATAAATGTTCTTTTATAAAATAACACCTTATGTAATCACTTTATGGTATGCAAATAAATTTGAATTGAATTGAATTGAATTGAATTGTCCATACCCATAATTTTTAGCCGGTAGCCCCCTGAATAGAATCGCATACAGTTATATAATAAGTATGAATTTATTTTATTTATTTACTTAATATACACGGTAATTTTTTTATCACCCCGGATAAAATTAAAAGGATTATTCTGCTCATGAAAACAAACAATTTTTATTATGGGACCAACACTAAAATCGCAAAAAAACAGCTATTCCATACAAAAGTGCAAAAATATTTAATCAAAATGTATGGAACAGCTGATGTTTTTTCGCGATTTCAGTGTTGGTCCTGTAATAAAAGTTAAACGTTTTGACGTGAAAGACGGACATACAAACAAACACACTTTCACATTTATAATATTAGTATATATTGGATGTCAAAAGAAAATACTTATCACGCTGAACAACTTCTCTTAAGATGCTATGTTTGTATCTCATATAGTTTAATCTGGCTGCTAGGGTTCCACATCAGGTGTACCAGTCCTTCAAACTTTGTAAGTCAATAGAAAGTGCTCATCACGTTTAACAATTTTTCTTAAAACGGTATTTTTAACTCTCCCATAGTTTGGCTGGACTGCTATGGTTCCACATCAGAAATTGCGATCTTAAAATAAATTATAGCTATATGTTGGCAAGGACCAATAGCTGTATAACAAAAAAACTTTCATTAAAATCCGTTCCGTAAACTTTTTTGCCGAAGTCACACGAAAAAATTCATCCCCTGTTTTCACCGGGCGGGCTCACGTAGGATTCGAACACCACGCTTCCTAGGGAGCTCTTGTAGCCAAAACAAACATACATTTAAACATCCGAACTCACTTTCTATTTATAATATTAGTAAAGATGAGGACTCCGCGAGGCAAAGCATAGAGGGTACTTTGCATCACTTATGAGGCAATAATGTGACAATCGACACATACACATATGCTTTATAAGCATACTTACTTTTGAACCGACTTCAAAAAAGGGGGTTGTCAGTTTGACCTGTATGTACTTATATGCAATGTATGTCTGTATTTCTGATAGGCGTATTTTGCTAAAATGGATAGAAATAAAAAGTCCACGTACAGTAATGAAAATCTGTTTATTAGTTATACTATACATTGCTAAACAAAATTGTCTTGCGGATCTTTTGACGCATGGAGGCTTTGTGTCCAATTAATTTTAAAGATTCGTTTTTTGCGTACCTACTTTTTAACCTTAAATTAAAATACAGATTTTATAATACATTTAATAAATTCTGTTTATTGCCTATTTTCTGATAAAGTTCTTCTTCTTTTTCTTCTTCTGCTGAGTATTGTGTAATTTTTTCAGGTATGACGTTAAGCCAACCTTTTTTAATTTCTTCATATTTAGGAAATCTGAAACAATGAAAATTAATGTTTGGGTTAAGTAAGAAAGTAAATTCCAGTCTATAGATTACAAACGAAATGGACACCCTACTATACGCAAGAATAAAACTTTGGCTAAATACTTACCTATGAAACGATACACCGCTACGTTTATATGATGCGCTTTTGCATCCTTTCACACATCAAGTGAGAACCATTTTTATTGATTTAAACGTAATTTTAAAATGATAATTAAGATCCACACACTAACTTTACACACATAAATTAATTTGCCGTCGCCATATTGATGATGTTTTTATTTTTATTAAAATGAGCGATTTTCTGAGAGGCCATTTAAAAAAAAAAAGCTTCCAATGGGCGATTTTCTGAAAGCTCAGTCACTAGATGGCGCTGTCCCACCTATGCAGTTAGAAGGAACGGAACGTTATAAATTTTACTTTGACGCGACTTTTTTACGTAAAACGGAACGTCAGACAGATGTTATTTATTTACCTAAATCTTTAAATTTACCTATTTCGTTTCTGTTCCTCACAGGAGTACTTATTTAATATATTATTAGTTTCCTTTGGGTTTTTAAAAAGTAATTAATTTAAATATGTTTCATACCAAAATATACCATAGACATGTACATACTTATTCAACGCCATCTAGTGAAGCAATTGGAAGCTTTTTTTTTTAAATGGCCTCTCAGAAAATCGCTCATTGCTTCACTAGATGGCGTTGAATAAGTATGTACATGTCTATGGTATATTTTGGTATGAAACAAATTTAAATTAATTACTTTTTAAAAACCCAAAGGAAACTAATAATATATTAAATAAGTACTACTGTGAGGAACAGAAACGAAATAGGTAAATTTAAAGATTTAGGTAAATAAATAACATCTGTCTGACGTTCCGTTTTACGTAAAAAAGTCGCGTCGAGGTAAAATTTATAACGTTCCGTTCCTTCTAACTGCATAGGTGGGACAGCGCCATCTAGTGACTGAGCTTTCAGAAAATCGCCCATTGTCCAGACGCAAAGTGTTGCAAATTTATTATAATTAAAACTACCATAACACCGACTCTTACATTAAACAAGTAGTTTTTCAAGGTTTTAAATAATACAAATGATATGGACTTTATTATTATCAGCTTAACATTCCTTTTAATTAATTAATATTTTTAAAATTTTCGAGAACAGGAAATATGAATTTGAATTAAGTTCTACTACAACCAAAAATATTTCATGGTGGCAGCCCAGTAGACAGGGATGCAATCCTATTTAGGAGCCTCTCGCTCGGCTCGTTTTTCCGTTTATCGTAATGTCATGCGAAAATAAACCTTATTGTAACTGCATAGAATCGAATTGACATTGCTTTTATTTTCATAGTGCACAATCTTGTTATATTATATTATCTTTGGGTTGAGTTGGCAACCCGGCAACCCCGGCAACCCTGACTGTAACAGTGCTGTAACATACGAGCACAAATTATATAGACTACATACGAGTGTGTGGTGTGACTTTTGATTATAATTAATATTATCAAACGAACTAAAGAAGTAACTGATCGAATAATAACATAAGACTGAAAATTTAATAATTGTTAATTAAATAATTTTATGTTAAGAATTAATAGTATAGTTGCTTTGCATTATGAGTGAACAAACGGAATCACAGTTTGAAGCGTTTTCTGAGGGCGATAAATCTACAAACGATCATAGCAATCAGATAAATCAAGCAAATAAAGATGAAGAATCTCTACCCCCGTCAAAAACTGAAGAGCATGCCTCAGTAGTAGCTGCTCATTATAATCATCTAGAGGAGAAAGGCCTAAAAGAAAGATTCAACTCGCCTATATTTTATCTAAGGAACTTTAACAATTGGGTGAAAAGTGTTTTGATCCAAGAATATACGGACAAGATTCGAGAAAAAGACTATGGGAAACCCTTGAGAGTATTAGACATATGCTGTGGCAAAGGTGGTGATTTAAGCAAGTGGCAGAAGGCTAGAGTTGAGCGTGTTGTTTTTGCTGATATAGCCCAAGTTTCAGTGCAGCAATGCGAAACAAGGTATGAAGATCTCCGTCGGCGATGTGGGCATAATTTGTTTGCAGCTGAGTTTATAGCTGCAGACTGTACAAAAGAGACTCTGCGTGATAAATATGCAGATCCATCAATTAATTTTGACTTGGTTAGTTGTCAATTTGGCTTACATTATAGTTTTGAAAGCCTAATGCAAGCTAGGAGAATGCTTACAAATATATCTGAATGTATAAAACCAGGTGGTTATTTCTTTGGCACTATACCAAATGCATATGAGATTGTTGCACGAGCCCAGAAATCAGAAGATTATACTTTTGGCAACAGGATTTACAACATAAAATTACTCTTTGATCCTAAAGATGGTTATCCACTGTTTGGAGGAAAGTATGATTTTCATTTAGAGGGAGTAGTGGACTGTCCTGAGTTTCTTGTAAATTTTGAACTGTTTGTAAAGTTGGCTGCAGAGTATGGGCTAGAACTGGTATACAGAGCACCATTTGCTGACTTTTACAAGGACCAATCGGAAAAGTATAAGCAACTTCTTCATAGAATAATTTGTTTTGAAAGTTACCCTGCACCACCTAGTAAAGAGCTCATTGGAGAAGTTGCAGAATATGAGCATGCACGCATTGTTTGGGAACAGATGGAAAACAAGAAAGAGAGGGACTGTCTTGGTACTATGAGTATGTGTGAATGGGAAGTGGCGAGTAAGTATACAATAAAATAAAAATAAAAAATTGACTCTTGGTCCACATGTAAATATAATGCTTAAAATTAAATCCCTTAGTCTTGTATGCACCATTGACCTGCACCATTGATGGTGCAAAAGACACTTCTATAGACCTATCGTTTGCACCTTGATGGTGCAAATGAAACTACTATTAAAATATTATAATGCAATGTTTTTGAGTAATATAATGTTTTTATTTTATTGTTCCCTGAAATAAAAACATTATATTTTATAACATGGATTATGTTGATGGTATTAATCAGTTTGTAACAATAAAACTAAGCCATATGTATGTACAGTTCTTAATAAATTCTAATTTAACTAATCTAAGTAAAATAATTAACTTAAAAAAACATAAATAAATCCTTGAACTAAACAGAAACATAAATTGACTCTTCGCATAGGTAAACTAACAAAAAAGTATCTTTCAGGCGGGATTCGAACCCACGCCTCCGGGAATCCGGCCCAATGCTCTGACCAACTAAGCTACCGAAAGACTATGTATATTCGTAGTGCCTAAACGGATCAAGCAATTTCAATGCGTTTTTTTTATTTTATTGAAAGCTAAATTAATCGAGATGGTTCTTAACTAAGTTTGGTGAAAATCCATCTGGCTTTTTATGGAGATGGTGGATGGAAACGGTTCAAGCGATTTCAATATGGTTTTTTTTAATTTTGTGTGTAATGAAAAATTTATGAATAAATAATATTATAAAGAGGAAAGATTTGTATGTATTCAGGTATGTAACAAATTAACTCAAAAACTACTGGACCGATTTTAAAAATTCTATTACTTTTAGTATGCTACATTATCCCTGATTAACATAGGCTAATAAGACCTCGAGTATTTTTTCCAGGTACTTGATCAATGAGGACTTTTTAAATTTCATTTAGAATTATGTTTAGAACAATTTCACCAAATTTCAGCTTCTTGCGAATTAATGTACTTTCGCTCTCATTTTTTGGTCTAATTTACTAATCTAATATTTATGATTGAATACCTATTAGTATAGTTGTTTAGACAATTCTTATTCTGAAACCAAATGTGTGAAAATATACCAATAATAGTTTTTTTTTTCAGCTATTTACATGGCTTTTGCATTTAAAAAGCAAAAACATATATGGGATTCCAATGGCAAGCCATCCTACATACCTTCAGCTGATAAGGCCCAGTAAAATAGTGAAAAGATTAACAAATTTTAATGTTAATGGCTTTTATAGATTTATTTAAATAAAATTAAATTTTATTAAAAACATGTTTTATTTTATTTATTTATTAGGTGTTGTACCAACTAAAGGCTTTGAGCACACCCATGAAGTTTGACTTATACTCTGAGGTAACTGGAGCTCTCACCCTGAATAAAAAAGTGTCGCCACCAAATTTGACATTTATGTATGTAGTGGCTGTCAGCTGTCTCATATGACCATGCGTATTTTTTTAAAGTGTAGGTGAGACGGAAGACAGCCACTGTGTTATTTGTGGTATTCAAAAAATTGTTCGTACTGCACGCTCCAGTTACCTCAGTATTAAGTCGAACTTCATGAGCACACCAAACGCGGGTCAGAAGCAGCGCTGTTTCACAGCGCTGTTTGAATGCGGGCCCGCGCATGTTGTAATACAAGAAACTATGAACTACGTCACACTAAATTTGAACGCGGGCCCGCGCTCAAACTGCTCTGCGCCGCACCGCGCCGCACTGCTACCACAAATTTTATACTGCTACTGCCGGACTACAAACCGGCGGCGGCGGGCGGCGCGGGAGCTGGGCAGAAGCAGCGCAAGCGCACCGCAGAGCAGTTTGCTGTTTGAGCTGGTTTGAGCGCGGGCCCGCGCTGTTGTATAACTATGGCGGCCATGTTAAGCCCCCAGTACACGAAAAAAACCATTATTGTAACATGTTTATTGGCAAATGAATAAATGAATAACGATGGCCGATCATGGTCGGCGACCATGACCAATACATCGTACATTGACACTTTTGAACGAACAAGTTTAAAAAGGTTCTTTCAAAAGTGTCAATGTACGATGTATTGGTCATGGTCGGCCATCCTGTACTGGGGGCTTTAGCATGACACACCGAGGCAGGGCGTTCGCAGTGCAGCGCAGCGTGTCGAAAGCAGTTGACGAGAGTTGTATTTTTTTGATATTCGTGATGGATTCCGGTGAAAATGTATTTTTGGTTAAACAGGGCCCTGACCGTTTGTGGGCTCCTTTATGTACGCCAAACACATAGGGCGTTTGTGCACTACACTGAATTTTACCGATCCGGGCGGTCCGTTTTTGTACGGACCGGGCGGCGTGGCATGAAAAACACGGATGATTGGCTTGTGCACTTGTCCGGTTTTTTACTGGCCGGGGCAGCGCAGTGATCTCTTTGAAACTACACTTTTCGGACCGGACGCTTTTTAAACGAGACGAGAGGAACAATGAGTTCCTTGGAACGTGTCGGCAATTACTTGTTTTATTGCTTTATGTACGAAGACGTAGAAGACAGAAAGAATTTTGCTTCGAGCAACGCGGGCCTTCCGTCTCGGAAGGGAGTAGGCATACGAAGCATTTCCCCTCTGTCAAAGTACTAGCCCAAGTGGGCATAGGCGTTTATAAAAACTAGTTGCACTCAGATTTTTTACTAGACCGAGTCCAGTCGCGCAAATGAACGCCGCAGTATTAAAAATGCCGAATTGCTCAGTTTTTTGCTGTAGAAAAAAGGTCTGGAACATCAAGTTAACAAAAAGATGGTGTAACATTTCACATGCAAGTAAATTCTGATCATATTATTGCTATTAAATTACATTTAAATACCAAATTCCCATATTTTATTCTTAAATTGTTGACGGATTTGTTCAGCAACATCAAGTCCGCTCGCCCATATAACTCTGTCGAGCAAACATGACGCCTGCAGTTTATACTCTTCTCTTTCACTCGATTCCGCATGCCCGGAGAGTAAGAAGGACGGGTATAACTTGCAGCTGTCATGTTAGCTCGACCGGTTTATACAAATTTCAGATCGGTCGCGCGATAAATCCGACTTCTCGCCGACGATGGGCAACATAGTGATGTTACCGTTACATGTCATAATGTTTGTTGATAAATTTGAGTGGCAGTTGACGACGCGACGAGACGTTATTTATTCATATGTACAAATGATTGTTATCATGGTTTTATAATGAACTATAGTACCGTAAAAGCATACAACATGAGACAGTTTTCAGCAGTAATTGATTATATCTTTTTTTATATTTGATACATTGCTATCAAAGTATAACATAAATTTGAGTCTATGGTTCAGGATGAAGAAGCACATCACACGCGTGGACAAAATAGTATGCTAGAGTTTTTTTTAATTTTTTTTGTCGTTGTCTCAATTTACCTTCAATTGTTGCAATCATGAGACAGTATAACAAACTCATAGTATCTCATGTAACATTTCACTGCTTTTAACATGAGACACTAAAAATAACGAAATATTGAATTTACACTAATAATTTTGTAAATATGTTGAATACAACTCGAGAAATTATAAAAAACAAATTTTCATCTGCAAAACCTGGTTTATAATTTTAGATGGTTAGAATATGTCAAATATAAACAAAGTAAAATAAAACCAAAAATAAAATCGTCCAAAAATTGTCAAAAAACAAAAAAACTAATTTACATAAAATAGAGAATGCGGGTAACTTGAGACATGTCTCAAATTAACCACATGTTTTTGTGCTCTCATTCTCAGTTTTCTTAACAACTTAGTTTTTTTTGAGATAATTACTTAAGATTTTTTCGATATATTATTATGTGTTTGACACTTAGCTGAACTATTGACTAGGTATATTCAACTCATATATTTCTATAAAAACACGGGTAATTTCTATAAGGTTTCGCTCCAGGAGCTCTCCGTCTACCCGGACGCGCTGCCATATACTGTTAACCTTGAACAAAAAACAAACCTTGCTAAAATAATTATTACCTACACCCAGTAAAATAGGTATTTGAAGGTAATTTGAGACTTGCTGTTTATTTGAGACTATGCACCTAATTTGAGACTCAGTCTCAATTTACCTTCCAATAAAAAAAAATACTTCTATCTGTGAGAAAATTTAATTTAAATATGGTAAAACTATGCCAAAAATGTCAAACATGCTCTCAAATTATCCTTGGCAAAGTGTCTCACAAGATGGGATTATTAAATCGATATGAATCATTGCAGTTTTTTACCAATAACCAGAGTTTTGAGGCATATGTAATTCAGAAATATATTGGAATCAAAATTCAGCGGCAGTTTCTCAATGAATGCCACTTGCTGTGTCCAAGTTTCTTCTTGACAGCAAAATGACGTTCACACTTAACAACTTTGGAAAGAAACTGTCAGTATTGCTATAGTAGTAATGATATCACATGCAATAATATATGCCGCGGAAGTTTTGTCTCAAATTATATTCAAGTCTCATGTTGTATGCATTGACGGTACGTTATTATTATTGGGTTACCTAGCATGTAATAAGAATAAATAAAAACCGATCAAGAGCAAGTCAGACTCGCGCACTGAGGGTTCCGTAACATCAAGTATGAATGAAGACACGGCGGTGTAGAATATACGTTATAAAAATAATAGGCCCTTCCGATCGATTACGACCACGGCGGCCTATTTTTTTTTGGATAAAATATGATGAAAGCATTATGATTTCATTGTTTATTTATCGCACTTTTTGTGTTTACAGCTTCCATAAAAATCCTGAATTAAAGAATTCATGGAAAAGTTTTTGCAATAATAAGCAAACCTGGGATCTCAAGCGGAGCAGTGTAATTTGCTCGACCCATTTCATGTCATCCGATTTTCAAGCCCTTCCAAAGAAAGGAGAATAATAACGGAGATTTCAATATGTACCAAATTTTATAACAGACTGCATTTTTGCCGCAAGTCTTCTAAGTATTCTCGGTGTTTTAATAAAGTCACAAAATTGCATCTCACTGTTATACTTATTTTCCAGAGCCATTCATAACCCATTGAACCATCTTACAATACTGCTGGATCTACAAGTTCAGCTATGCCTAACATGTTGACATATTTGATTTCTTGTTTAGTTGAAAATGGTTTACTGTTACATTATATAATACTAGCCTTTCGCCCGCGGCTTCGCCCGCGTGAACTACACGACGTTATCCCGCGGGAAGGTGATATTTTTCAGGAATAAAAAGTAGCCTATGTCCTTTCTCAGGCTCTAGACTATCTCTGTACCAAAATGCATTCAAATCGGTTCAGTAGTTTAGGTGTCATTGTGTAACACACAGACAGACAGAGACGCATTTATAATATAAGTAAGGAAGTAAGGAAGTAAGGATAAGGATTAAGAGCAAATGTTACTACTTAAATTAAGTATTCTATTGTGATGGAATTCAATTTCAATTTGACGACTCTATAAAATATAACAGGGAGAAAAAGATTGCCCTTAAAGATTTTCTTGCCGGTTCTTCTTGCAAGGTCTCCCGCCGTAGGATTTGCGAACTGATGGTGTAGCTGCTTTGACGTTCACAAGTGTTGTAATCTCAACCTAAATAGCAATTTTGAATTTTAATATCTCGTGTCACGGCGCGTATGTGGTCGCACTCTTACAAAACAGATCATCAGTAGCGATTGCGGTATAAAATAAACAGCTCTTAGAAATAGCGGTATAATATTAAGTCTTATTACTATTCTCGTACCTACCAAGAAAAAAAACATTACTACAAAATCGTTCGAACCGTTTTGGAGAAGCGCAACCACAAACACCGTGACACGAGATTTTTATATAATAGAATATCAAAAACTGTTAGTAAGATCCTACATAAATACCTAATAATAATTATAAGAAATCTTAACTAATATTATAAAGCTGAAGAGTTTGTTTGTTTAAACGCGCTAATCTCAGAAACTACTGAACCGAATTGAAAAATTCTTTTATTGTTGGATAGTCCATTTAGAGAGGAAGGCTATAGACTATATTTTATCCCGACATTCCCACGGAAACGGGTACCACACGTGCAAAACCGCGAGGATCCACTAGTTAAGCAATAATTGTTTAACCGATAAATAAAAATAATATTAGTAATATGTTTCAGTTTGTTACCTTTATTAGTCCTTCTTCCGAAATTGAAATTTATCGATATTGCTGCATCGACAGTTGAGTCCAGCCCTATTAACGTTGAAATCGAGGCAATGTGTGAGTGAGTTGTGACTCATCCGTACACGAATTGTCGCTGTATTGTTTCATTTTCTATGTGTTAGTGTCTTTACAGTATTGTTTTTGTATGTTAGTATACGGAATTGCACTTGTGTGCACATTTCCCCCCCCAAAAAACGACAGAACTATTTGAATAGAGTAAACTCGCTAAGGCTACTCCCTTCCGGGACGGAAGACCCGCGCTGCTCGAAGGAATTTTGGGTTCATCCTCTTATCAGTGAGAGGTACCTGACAGGGTCATTTTACCGAAATCACAATAAATTGAGGCAGGATGAAAAATTATTTTTTAACTACTATCGAATGTCTACAGCTAGCTATGTCTACAAAAAAAGTTTCATCAAAATCCGCTTAGTAGTTTTTGCGTGAAACACAAACAACAGACAGACAGACAGACAGACAAACAAAAATTTCAAAAACCATATTTTTGATGGTAGATATATTACGTGTTATTGGTGAGAAAGGCGCTTGAATTTATTTTGGCGTGCGTTAATTTATTTGCGATAACTCCTAAGATATTCATTTAAATTATATGGTGTAAAAGAGTTAAATAATGTGCATGACTGCTTAAAGCAACTAACGTATTTAGATTGATAAGGGTTAATACTGTATCCGTTTAAATAACCGCATTGTTCGTAACCATTTTTTACGAGATAATATGGTTATAATATGCTATCCTTAGAAGATAGACATATGCTACCGCGGACTTTTTTGTAGATCTATAGAAGAGGAATATCCCAACATGCATTATTTTTTTAAACCTCGAAAGGATTAGGCAGCGTTTTTGCTGAAAGCTCCCGGGCGGCTTGCCGTTTGCCGGCACTTTCGACAAATTATCGTTATATTTCTACCAATTTACACAAAACTTTCATAAATTATATATTAAAACCTTACTGAAGAACCACGCTACCTATTAGTGAAAACCGCATGAAAATCTGTTTCGTAGTTTTAAAGATTTAAGCATAATATATAGGGACAGACAGACGCGAAGCGACTTTGTTTTATACTATGTAGTGATTTATGATTAAAATACAACCATCCGTTTTTTTCCGGACGGTAAAATTCAGTGTAGTGCACAAGCGCACATATGTTTTTCATTGCCGTCATCTTGGAACGGAAAAAAACGGTCCGGAGGAATGGGGAAAAGTAAAATGATGGACGGTAAAATTCAGTGTTGTGCACAAGCGCCCATATGTTTTTCATAGCTGCCATATCGGTCCGTAAAAAAACGGACCGCCCCGGCCGCCGCCGCCGGATCGGTAAAATTGGGTAAAATTCAGTGTAGTGTACATGCCTCTGTGGACTCAAATACGAACTTCGTTCGAATGCGTCCATTGAACTAGAGCCCTCTGAAGTTTGTCAGCAACTGGGGAAGAATAGCGCATGCGCTTTCGTCACTTCTCGGCACTTATAAATTTTGAGTTCGTTCGTTTCTCGTTCGCTGTGCGTTCGCCACTCGATCGCCATCCAAGCCTCATGTAATCTTGTACAACGTTTGTGATACGTAGGCAAAATGAGTGTCGAAAATCCAGTCAGTGATAATGATTGTGAATCTGTAAGTAATTAAATTGGTTTTATCCATTATTCCCTTTCTCTTGGTGCCATTTTTGAGCTCAAATACTGGAACCATACCTCGCTTTACTAGTACACCTATACCGATGCGAAAATTTTCTAAGTCCCAATATGGCGTCTACGAAAAGGACTCTGTCTGAATCGAAGCGTCCCCTGATTTTACCGTTTCGCTTCTATTTCTGAATATGTTACTATGTGGATTTTTATACTGTCTAACCTATGAATGTATGTATGTCACTACAGTACTGTTCTATAATATTCAATCATAAATTAATATTTTACAGGGAAAGGTAAACGGCAATAAAAATGAACACGTGAATGGTATTCACAATGGATACAGCAGCTCTGAAAAGCACAAGTCTAGCCACAAGTCGTCGAGCAAGGACAAGCACCGTGATAAAGACCGCGACCACAAGAGCTCTTCCAAACATAGCAGCAGTTCTAGCAGGTTAGTTTTCCAGAAAGTTCTTATGAACTACCTGCTATAATATATACCAATACAGATAGTATAACATGACATTTATTATTATTCTTCAGAGATAAAGAAAAGGATAAACATTCAAGCAGTAGCAAGAATCATAGTAGTTCACACAAGTCATCCAGCAAGGACAAAGAACGAAGTGATAAAGACAGAGAACGCAGTGATAAAGACAGAGAACGCAGTGATAAAGACAGAGAACGCAGTGATAAAGACAGAGAACGCAGTGATAAAGACAGAGAACGTAGTGATAAGCATAAGGAAAGAAGTGACAAAGAACATAGCAGCAAAGACAGGAACAAACACCGCAGTGACAAGGACAAGCATAGGGATAAGGAAAGAAGTGACAAGGATAAAGACAGGAATGACCGAGACAAGGACAAACACAAGAGCAGTAGCGATGAAAAAAAATCATCGTCTAAAGACAAGGACCATAAGAGCTCATCCTCTAAGGAGCATAAGTCCAAAGACAGAGACAAGGAACGTGATAAGGACCGGTCCAAAAATGAGAAGTCTCATAGTGATAAGGATAAACACTCGAGCTCAAAAGACAAACACAGGTACCTAACCTATATTTACTTCAGACCATTATTATAAAATTATTATTCCAGTGTCTTGTCAAATATAATTATCATCTTTTATAAACATTCTATGGCAACAGCTTTTAGGTATTGTCAAATGAATTCTGACATCTCATGTCAATTATTAAATAAATTTACGAGTAGAAAATAACTAAAATTATGCTGAGAATCATGTCTTGTTGTCATTTCTCTGAAATTTATAAGTACTGATTTGGTAGATAGAAATATGTATTTACAATTAATTTTTATATACACTTGTCAACAAAGAATCAAAATGCTGGGCTATTTTCTCACTTTGGGGTCTAAAAATTGTTTCGTCTATTCATGAAATATATGTCAATGCCTAGCTAGATCAAATTTTCAATTTCTCAAATGAAATTGAAATATAGCATTTGAAATAATGTTTCTTGATATTCTCAAAACTTTTAAGGAACTAATGTTTGATCCTAAATAGGATCTTTGTCTCCTCTCTATGACACAAAATAGAAAGGTTTCTGAAGATTTCTGATATTTTTATTTGTCAGTCAAGCATCTGACTCAGTTAACATAAAAATCTTAACAATGCTGATGAAACTTGTATTTAATGTGACATAAAGAGAGCATGTCTGTCTGAAAATAGCCCAGTGTTAAGATATTTACTAGCAAGAGTAATTACTTATGTTACTTTTGTTCAGCTCTAGCAAGTCAAAGGACAAAAGTAAAGATGAAAAACGTGAGAAGATCAAATCAGAATATGAATCACAACAGTATCCAGTAAAAGAAGAACCTATGCAGGTTTGTACTTTTGTGATAAGACAAGTATATTAACACAATGTGAAATGTATTTGGTCAAATCTATTTTGACTCTTATATCATAAATAGGTGGATGATGATGTGAAACCTGCCATTAAAGAAGAAAGCGAAGATGGTTATGCTGCCAATACAACTGCATCATCTTGTGATTATTCCCTATCACAATTTAAAGATGAACCACTTGCTGATCTCCCCGATGATGAAGAGAGTGGTGATGAAGAAGACGTACCTCTGGTGAGTAATCAAGATTTTGTAAGTAGTACATATTACATTTGTATTTTTTATTTAATAACTATTATGGTACCAAATAAATGTTTGTGATTTTTTAGTCTGAACGCAAAGCTGTTAAACGTCGAATGCCTAGTGAGAGCAAGGACGACATTCCTCTACTACAGCGCAAGAAGTCAAAGAAAAAAGTGAAGAAAGGTATGACTTCAATTTATTGTACCAATATATTCACTGCCATCGAAATTGTTTAATCACTTCACTTGGCAATGTATAGGTTTATAACTTAAGAGCCAGTCATCTATTAAGCATACATAATGTATTGTTTTCTGCATAAAAACTTATGCATCAAGATATATTTTCCAGAACCAGATTATGATGATGATGAAGAAGAAGAAGTTAAACCTAAAAAGAAGAAAGTGAAACCAGAAAAATCAAAAGCAAGTAGTGTAAAAACAGAAACTACTTATGGTGCTAGTCCAACTAAGCGCAAGAAAAAACAAGAGGACGAACCAGAAGTATGGAAGTGGTGAGTGATTTTTTTACTGTGTTATTTTGCATTGCATTTAAAAAATATTTTTACTACCAAAACAATCATCACATCTTCACAACACTTGGGTTTGGATAAACCTAGCTAACAACGCCATCTACCGACATCATTTTACGTTTTATCATTCAGCGTGAAGTTCGCAAAGTTATCGCTAGATGTCTTTGTCGACGCGCCCATTGATTGAAGCTTGAAGTTTAGGTTATTTTAGATATGATTGTGAAACTTCTAACTCGATTTTTTAACCATAGTCCTATTATTATAAAGGAAAAGTCTGTCATTATTTTTAATATTAGGCACATACGACGTAAAAGAATAAAGTTAGTAAATATTTGAATACTAATTTTATGTGTGTACAATGTGTTACAATTTACAAACCAAAAGATAGTGATAAAAGCACACCTTTTTTTGCAGGTGGGAAGAAGAAAAGAAAGATGATGGTACAAAATGGAAATTCCTTGAACACAAGGGCCCTCTGTTTGCGCCACCATATGAGCCGTTACCTGCGAATGTTAAGTTCCGCTACGATGGCAAAGAGATGAGGCTTTCGCAAGACGCTGAAGAAGTCGCTGGATTTTACGCTCGTATGCTTGATCACGATTACACCACCAAGCCGGCATTTAATACTAACTTCTTCAATGATTGGCGTAAAGTAATGACCCATGAAGAAGCTAAAGTAATCAAAGATCTCTCTAAGTGTGACTTTAAAGAAATGCAAGCATTTTTCCAAAGCCAGTCTGAGAAAAATAAAAATCGTTCAAAAGAAGAGAAAGCAGAACTCAAAGCTAAAAATGAAGAGATTCAAAAAGAGTATGGATTTTGTATAATAGATGGCCACAAAGAAAAAATTGGTAATTTCAGAATAGAACCTCCGGGATTATTCAGAGGAAGAGGTGAACATCCCAAAATGGGCATGCTTAAAAAGCGTGTTATGCCAGAGGATGTCCTCATTAATTGCTCTAAAGATGGTAAAGTACCCAAACCTCCACCAGGCCACAAATGGAAGGAAGTACGACATGACAATACTGTCACATGGTTGGCCTCTTGGACAGAAAATGTTCAAGGCCAATCCAAGTATGTTATGTTAAACCCTAGTTCAAAATTGAAAGGTGAAAAAGACTGGCAGAAATATGAAACGGCACGCAAACTACACAAATGTATAGATACCATTAGAGAAAACTACCGCAATGATTGGAAGGCTAAAGAGATGAGGGTTCGTCAGAGAGCTGTTGCTTTGTACTTCATTGACCGGCTGGCATTGAGAGCTGGTAATGAAAAAGATGATGATCAAGCTGATACGGTTGGTTGCTGTTCATTACGTGTTGAGCATATAGAACTGCACAAGGAAAAAGATGGAAAAGAATATGTCGTCGTATTTGATTTCCTGGGTAAAGATTCTATCAGATATTACAATGAGGTGCCAGTAGAAAAAAGAGTATTTAAGAATCTCGAACTTTTCATGGAAAATAAGAAAGATAGCGATGACCTATTTGACAGGCTAAATACACAAACACTAAATGAACATTTAAAAGATCTTATGCCTGGTTTAACAGCAAAGGTATTCCGTACCTACAATGCCTCAATAACATTACAAAGACAACTAGATGAGCTCACAGATGGTGATGCCTCCATACCTGAAAAAATTCTAGCATATAACAGAGCTAACCGTGCTGTAGCCATTTTGTGTAACCATCAGCGGGCTGTTCCCAAAGGTACCTAAAATTTATATTTCATTTTATGTGTTCATTAATTTATATTAAGAACACTTTTAATTTAACCACCAAACTTATTTCAGGGCACTCTAAATCAATGGAAGCTTTGAAAGAAAAAATTCAAGCAAAACGTGATCAAGTGGATGAAGCCGAGGAAGAACTGCGACAGGCATCTAAGGCTGCCAAGCGCGGCTCCGTTAAGGAGAAGATGAACTGCGATAAGAAAAAGAAAGCATTAGAACGTCTCAGAGAACAACTCAAGAAACTAGAATTGCAAGAAACTGACCGTGATGAAAACAAAACTATTGCATTGGGCACCTCTAAGCTCAACTATTTGGATCCCCGTATCTCAGTGGCTTGGTATGTTTTAAATTCTAATTCTATAAATGCAAATGGCAAAATTTAGAAAGATTTATTTTAAAAGAATTATTTAATTTATTAGTGTTTTCTATTTCAGGTGCAAAAAGCATGATGTACCTCTTGAGAAAATTTACAACAAAACTCAACGCGACAAGTTCCGCTGGGCAATTGACATGGCCGGCCCCGACTATGTCTTTTAACCCAATCAACTTATCAGCTATGTTCTATATACATAATTCGTTTTTGCAAACGTTCCACTCTATATAATTTTATATCTTTACAATTAACCTAATTATTTTATGAACTTATGACCTATAAAAATGTAAGCTGTTAGTATGGTATTATTTTATTAAAATTTTGGACCCAACCAACTCATTGTTCCTGTCAGATTAGGATCGAAATTAGAAGTCTGACTCTAATTTATTTCTACTTTAGAGCTCTTTAGTTAAATTTTCGCTTATAAACAATAGGCTAGGTTTTATATAAGATTAGGTGGTTAAGATTCTATTGTACAGGTTTTTCTAATCTGTTTTATACTTTAGTTTTTCCAATTCTCGCACATCTATGCCCAAAATGCAATATAGATCCGTCATTAAATGGAGCTTTTATAAAATACCATACAAAGGTTTCAGAGTTGTAAATAATATGATCTATAATAGAGCAATAAAGTTACACTACTTCGAGATTATCGTATAGAAAAATAAATGGACCTGAATGGAAGGGATGGACTTTTATTTTTGTCTAGCTTCACGATCTACCTACTTATTAGATTTGTAGCACCTAATTAGAAATTATAAGTCATGTTTCTAGAACAGTATAAAAATCTGGAGAAATCAAGTGTGTAGCCTGTAGTTGAAATGATGTAAATTATTATGGCGTGTATGTGCACAATGTGCAGTAGTAAATGTTGTAAAATAAGAAATAATGTTATTTTATTTTTGTAAGGTTAGGATCGAAAATTTGGCAAGCGCCGTCAATGTTAAAAAAGGTACAATTCTAAGTAAATGTAATGTTACACTTTGTGTGTCTTGTAAATACAAGTTTTTACCATGTCATTTAATTGTGGAATGAGATTGTCTCAAAATAAATAAAACATTGACATTAGCATGTTGGGTTTTTATTATTATTACAAATTATAATACACAATTAACATTCAATTCAATCTCTTGAGGCACTGAAAAAATCGTAGTCTTCCATACCTTCGGGCATATAATCTAGACCCGACTTCTCTTTATTTAGCATATTGTACCCTTTTCCGTAACCTGAAACAGAATTTGTTTAGAACAGCATAGAAATGACGTGTCTTTCTTTACTATCACTTAGCCCTCATTCGCACGGGTGCTTTATTGGCGCTTTAACGCGCGTTTTTTCTAACGCTTTGAAATAGAACATTTGACTGTCTGTTCGCTCTCACGCGGCCGCGGGCGCTGTTTTGGGTCGGGAATTCTATTGTTAGCGTTAGAAAAACGCCCGTGCGAACGGGGGCTTAAATTCTTCGTAGTCACACCAGTGTGACTAAACGGTGTGACAGCGAGTCCGTTGGGGCTTATCCTGAGGAATACGCGGCCGTTTAGGCGCATAATGTCCAATTCGCAAAATGTCCAGCGTTCGCAAAACGTCCAGTTCGCACAATGTCCAGTTCGCATAATGCCCAATTCGCACAATGTCCAGTTCGCAAAACGTCCAGTTCGCGAAAATGACCAATATTCTTCATAACGTCATACCATCAATCAGTACGTTTATTGATTAGTGTAGCGTTGGGTTTTAATGATTAGTCAAGTTATTACTTTAAAATCAGTTTTTATTTTTGTAATTTATTTTAATTTAAGTAACATAAATCATAAAATACTAAAATCAACATAATAAAATCAAATAAGTCCTTCGGTGATTGTAATTTTTAACAGATCAAATAATGAAAAATATACATTTTTATTTTTAAATTTACAATTTCTCATTATTTGATCTGTTAAAAATTACTGATTGATGGTGTGACAATATTGGACATTTCCGCGAACTGGACGTTCTGCGAACTGGACATTGTGCGAATTGGGCATTATGCGAACTGGGCATTATGCGAAATGGACAATCTGCGAACTGGACATTGTGCGAACTGGACGTTTTGCGAACGCTGGACATTATGCGCCTAAACGTACGCGGCGCGTATCGCTCGGGCGTGTTTGTTTTAGTCCTAGCCGCTGCGTCAAGCGTAGCGCACGCGGCGTATTGAATTCAATACAGTCCGGTACACAAACAGCAAAATGTCTATTGATACTGACCGCGTGATTTTGGGAGTTCAAGATCGTCAAGAATTGTGGGATTTATCTCATGATCTATATAAGGACAGGGATGCCCGTCAAGCAGCTTTGACAGCAATTTGTGGCAAATTTTTTACAAATATTGAGGATTTTAGTGACCAGGAAAAACTTGGTCACAAATTCTCCACTTAATAATCTTGATTCCACACGTATACTACGACGTCGCTTTGACAAATAGTATAAAATTAAATAATCCATCACTTCACCGAGACGTGGCGACCGTACCGTACACACTCTCAATCAAAATAGTACTGGGGCGGCGCTGCGTGGGGCGTACTTGCCACGCGCGACGCGTACTTTGCTACGCAGCGGGTCTGTCTACGTCGCGTGATCACGGCGCGTAACGCCTGCCTGACGCAGCGGACGCCCTAAAGAATGAAATCCTTACTTATATTATAAATGCGTCTCTGTCTGTCTGTGTGTTACCAATCACACCTAAACTACTGAACCGATTTGAATGAATTTTGGTACAGAGATAGTCTAGAGTCTGAGAAAGGACATAGGCTACTTTGTATTCCTGAAAAATAACACCTTCTCGCGGGATAACGTCGTGTAGTACACGCGGGCGGAAGGCTAGTAAAATTATATTTCAATAGACTTCGAACTAGGTGTTATTGTTGATCAAAGTCAATAGACCAGATCCTTTAGGCGCATTTGGTCCAATTCACATTATTCGCGGTTGGTCCAATTCGCGGTTGGTCCAATTCGCGGTTGGTCCAATTCGCGGTTGGTCCAATTCGCAATTGGCCTAATTAGCAGTTGGTCCAATTCGCAGTTCGTCCAATTCGCAGTTGGTCCAATTCGCGATTGCACAGTGGTACCGCGCTCTAAGAAGGGCGGTCGTAGGGGTTTCGCACAGTTAAGGAGTATTGTAATCGATGTTAATCAGTGTAAATACACAGTTTCATTCTATATAATGTTTGGTATTAATGAAATAACTAGATTATATCAACATAATGTCAGTTTATTCGATAAAAAGGGCCAATTCTCCAAAAATATTTTTTTACAAAAAACTGATTAATTATATGAACCTTAATTAGCTTAATAAATGAAATACTGAGAACACACATTAACTGAATTCCTACTAGTTCACTAATTAAATATGTTTAAAGTACTTACACAAAATAATTAGGCTTAAATAAAATTACTGTACTACTTAAAAAAAAAACTACTGATATTAAAATACTTATAATAGTTATATACTACATATAAAAAATAAACAAATTTTAAAAATCATTATTAAATAGACAATAAGTTCAACACCTCTACTGATACAACAGACTTCTTCTTTTTCGGTAGCTTCTTTAGACTAGAAATAAATGGATCAGAATTAAGAAGAAGTCTGTGCATAAGATCAGTGTTGGTGCTAACTCGAGACATTTTCCTCGTGTTATCACGTAGAAACTGCTTAACTAATTTATTACAAGATTCAGCGGCCTCTTCCGAGAGCTCTCCATTGGATAACAATGAATGATCAATTACTTCCGATCCATGAACCAATACTTTATGTACAGAAGAGGGCAAATTATACCAGGGATATTTCGCAACAAGTTTGCGCGCGGTCTCTAAGGCATACTCTTTAAACGCAAAACTATTGATTTTATAACCCGACGAAAGACACTGTAACAAACAATAACATCTGTCAAGAAGTGTTTTGTCTAATCCAGTAATTTCGGCTGAAATTTCTGAATTGGAAAAAAAAGTTCTGGCACCCACAGTCGCAACTTTTCGCAATGAATTATTCTTTTATTCAAATAAAGACACATTAAGGAACATTTTTATATAGGATCATAATGTAAATTCGTGTGTCAAAGTAGTTAAAAGCTTCAGTGAAATCTAATTTTGAATAAAAATAAAATTATATTGCTGTGGCGTGGCATCATATTTAAGTCAATATATCACACCTTTAACTTGAATTTCCATAGCAAAACAACAAGTCACAAACAATCAATCTCGGAAAAACTTGCGTCAGGTAACGTAATTAGCGCTTGAAAAATACACTAATATGATGACTAATGCGATGCGTTCACTTCCGATGCACAAAAGTAAGTGTAACAAATTAATCATTGCAAAACCTTTTCTACCCTCAGGTAGTACGACTAATAGTGGGTAATTAGGCGAGGTATCATAACATAAATCAAGCATTGTGATTGGAGCCCTATGACCTACTACGGGACCAGTGTGGATTGGTCCAATTTAAAGTGTATTGTGATAAGGTAGAAAGAAATATAACCATCAAACATATGATAGATAATTATAATATATTATATAGATATACACTTTTTACCTACCGGGCGGGAGCTTAGCCACGTTATAGATCCCGTTCTATAACTTTGGAAACATTATCCATCTTGGCCTAACCGCGAATTGGACCAACTGCGAATTGGGCAAACTGCTAATTGGACGAACTGCGAATTGGACAAACTGAGAATTTGACCAATTGCGAATTGGACTAAGTGCGAATTGAACCTTTTTTAAAACATTGGACCAATTGCGAATTGGACCAAATGCGCCTAAAGGATAATGCAGACGTAATTAATAGTTTTTACAATATTTTACAGTTATTTACAGATTTTAGTTACGAATTTATTCAATTAAAACTAAGGCCCGTAGTATAGAACGACTGAGTGTCGTAGTGAAGATCTCTTCTCAAGTGTATGGTGATAAGCAATAATGTGTCAACCCACAAAAACACATATTCGGAGATATTGATGTTTTTTGGTTAAGCGCCGCGTGTTCTTCATTATTCAATAATGTTTTAAGCGATTTAAAACATAGAAATAGGAGAAAAACAAAACAATAACTTGAATCAAATATGGAATCATTGAAACCAAGTTTGTCAATAATACGTTTTGTTCCTTAACATAGTCACCACTCGAAGCTGCGCCATCTATTATTTCGTTAAAGATGTCGGGAGACTTGACACATTATTGCGAAATTGAATTTTGTTCTTCGGCGCAGAGACAAACAACGAAGTCCACGTTAAAAAATCGAAATAAACTGTGAAGTTCAGATTAAATTACTTTATTAAATGTACAAACTATTGTTAAAGTGTAATGTCCGCAATCCACGCTGAAGTTACCACGGTAAGTGAGTATTTTATAGAATTTTCAAGATTTTCATTACCATTTCTCTCTGAGGTTAGTTTGCCGATAAAAATGAGAGAAACAATCAAATTCTGTGATTTTTTTGATTTATTTAAAAAGAAAATCATTTATTTAGAAATGTATGTTGATGTTATTCTAATCGTAAAGACTGAAGTGTTCTAAATTTTTCATTAATAATACAAAATAGCCTGATTGATTATTGCTAAATGTAAAGAAATACTAGTATTGGACTATGCAACTAAACGCATTATTGCTAAATGAATAAGGGCGCTTCCGTAAAACTTGGAGCGGAGTTACTATCCCTAACTTATTATTGTTAAATGTTGGTGAAGGTGCTACTAGACATTATTTGTATTTTAAGCTGCTTAAAATGATATTGCCTAAATTAGCTTCTCTAGTTAGTCCCAAACAAAAAATACACTTAAACTATCCTTTTCAATAATGGTGGAACTATAATCTTCAACTGTCTCAATCTTCTGGTTTGATCATAATTTGGTTCGTGGGATAATTGGTTTTTATCATTGGACTCAAATAGAAGGTTAATGGTAGTCCTAAAGGACTGGACTGATTTATCTCCAGAAGATTAGGCTCTTGCACGAAAGTCCCTACATGACCCATTAATTCTGTTATTGGAGCAATGCTTTCTGTAGTATTAATTTCTGCATCTGGAGTTTTAAAAATCGACAGAGTATTCTAGATCTCGATCTGTAATATCATTAAAAAGCTGCTCATCTGCCTGAAAAGCTTCTATTGGTGGACCATCTTTCACGATGGAATTAGCAAGGTTGACCAGCAATTGCCAGCAAGCTGCCAGTTCGGCAGTGGATCCGCCACTCCGCTCGCCGCTGCGGCTAACTGACGGTTCTGCGCCGCTTCGTCTATTCTATGCCTTCTACATAGTTAGTTATGTATTGCCCATTCAACTCACTATTCTATTTTGTTGCCAAAATCAAGAGATCAAATGCTGGTCAACCTTGCTAATTCCATCGTGAATGATGGCCCACCAATAGAAGTTATTCAGGCAGATGAGCTAGCTTTTCAATGATATTACAGATCGAGATCTAGAATACGCTGTCGATTTTCAATACTCCCGATGCAGTAGCATATTTTTAGATGCGCTATCTGAAATTAATACCATAGAAAGCATTGATCCAATAATAGAATGAATCGATCATTTAGGAACTGGCGTGCAAGAGCCTTATCTTGTGGAGACAAATCAGTCCAGCCCTTTAGCGACTATCAATAACCTTCTATTTGAGTCCAATGATAAAAAGCAATTATCCTAGGAACCAAATTATGATCAAACCAGAAGATTAAGACAGTTGGAGAAGATAATAGTTCCACCATTATTGAAAAGGATAGTTTAGGTGACCAAACGACAGAAAAATCTACTTTTAGTAATGGAAAAGATAGCTCGAACGATAACGAGACAGAAGTAACAACTGATAAGGATGGGGAGCAATATTACAATACTATGGAGAAAGGAAACGATCTGGCAGATAATGTCCAAACTCTTTTCGTAGAAACTCTACCCACCACTGAAGATACACAAATACAAGCGGCTGTTAATATTCCGGAATGCATTGTAGAGCATCGTAGTGTCATTGAAATTGACAGATCAGAACAGTAGCCTAAAGAAGAAGAAAGCGAAGACAAATATGAATTAATATTTTAGTGCAAAAAGGAAAGGAGTTTCTCCCAAGAAGATCATTAATAGACATTGTAAATGGCCTTTAAAATGTTCCGAAATGTTGTCGCAAAAGCAACGAAAAAGGAGTTTGCTAAATTCTGAAGTTTTGGTTCTTATGAATCAAAATGCGCGATAATACAGGGCAGCGTTGAAGAAACCAGAAAGAAAAGAAGTTATTCAATAACATGTAAGCGAACATATACAAGAAAATACAAATTGTGTAATACTTCAATTTGTATTAAAGTGTTTATTTTTATTCTTGGCTTTTATTTTTAACTATTTTACAAAAAAAATAGGGAACATACCATATTGGGCAATAATGATTTAAGTTTCTTAATATACATTTAGCGTTATTAAATCCATTATTCATTATTTTGTAATATAGTGTTAAGTTCCGTAACTTGTTGGTATGAAAACTAAAACTTATTAAATATTTCGCAATATACATAAATCGCCTATTTTAGTAAGTATTTAATATATTTCTGCACAACTATGATACAAATCTGTTTATCATACGATATTGAATACATTTAACACCTAACAAATCATTAGAAGCATTTTTGTCTAATAAACTAATAAAGATTTGATGTGGCGTCGTTCGACACCATTTATTCAAGTTGAAGTTCGTGTGGCTTGACACTGTATTGCTTATCAGCATCCGTATAGTTAGCAAGGGATGAATGAATGTATTCGTTGCGTGTATTTGCATCCCTTTCTAACTATACCTACTTGAGAAGAGATCTCCACTTTTGTGTTGTTCTATAATACCGACCGACCTAAGATGAAGAAATCGCGCAAGCCGAGCTAGCGAAGTCCAATAACCGACTTCATACACCCCCCTACCCCCACTCCAGTTTAATAGGAAATGGAATATGTATAGTCGTTTCTGGCGCTTCGCTTGCGCTGTTGGTTCATGTACACGTAACATGCTCGTCGCTTTGCACCTCGCACCTATCAGCAGTACGTGAGTCACTAAAGCGTAGGTGAGTATGAACAGTAGTGATTAATTATTATTTCATACATAGGTGTAGGTAACAACCAGTAGTTATTTTGAACAGTAGGTCGTTTGACTGTAGTTATTTCGACCCATAGTCGAAACGACCGTAGTTATTATGATACATACATACCCTAATAATGAGTCGGTATAAAATTACCGAACATATCGACATTTGAATACAATTGAGTAAGGTCTATTTAACAGAAATGCAATAAGTATTCTTCGTTCGTTCGTTGAATTCATTTTCGTGTAAGTACATTGTAAAAAAGATCAATAACGGATATTTGATGACATGCATAAAACTATAATATTTTGGGATAAGAGATAGAGTGACCGGGAAGATTAACCAAGCTAACGAAATAAGCAGACGCATAGCTTAGCTTAAGCAGACGCATAGCTTAGCTTAGGCAGCCTACTCTAACCTTTTTTGTAAGTGAGGGGAATACTTACGTTTACGCAGCATACCCCATCCACGTGCGGTGTTTGGATGGTGGTTATGTGGGGCTCGCCAGAGGCCGCTTGTTGATCCCCCATCAAGCAACGAATATTCGATGGAGGATCAGGAAGGGGGAATACCCACTAAACCCCTGACTACTTTGCTCTGTCGCTGTCGATTCGTCATGGGGGATTGGGGTGGCAGTCTCCCCTAAGACCCGACGGCTCGGCTATCCTAGCCACTTAACGGCTGGGAAATGGCCGAGCAAATGGGGCCAACTCCCCAGTCGGGCAAACCGTGCAATACCGGCAGTGGAACGGTCTGCTACCAGCTGGTTTCACTGGGGGGGAATAAGGCGATCGACGGTGTCTCCTCCTTCTCCCCAGTCGTCTGCGGCGGATAAGTGCCGCATCCGCTTCACGAGCTCTCTCCGCTATCTCCTTTTGGAGGATCACGGTATCGCAAAAAGAGACCGCCCCGCTTGCTTATCTTTCACTGTCCAGCATCCGACTGACGACGCTGATCAGCGAGAGATCCGGCCCTACCGCTGCCACGAGATCCCGACGCCGCCGCGCCGACCACGCAGGGCACACTTCAAGTGTGTGCTGCGCAGTGTCCAGCTCGGCGTCGCGCTCGTGGCACTTCGGAGTCTCCTCCTTCTGAATCCGGTGCAGGAACTCACCGAAGCAACCATGTCCGGTAAGGACCTGCGCCAGGCGATAGGTAATCGTGCCCCCACCTTCTTTCTCTCCACTCACGAAGCAGGGGACGAACAGCAGTCTACTATAACCTATGCCTAATTTACATTTAAAATGAATCTAAAAGCCGAACAAAAGGCACGCATATTTAACCAATGTATCCTGCCAGTTCTCACTTACGGCGCTGAAACCTGGGTCTTCACCAAGTACATAGGTAACTACTACCTACACAAGTTGAGTGCGCCCAGCAGCGGGCGCTGGAGAGAAAGTTGGTGGGGGTTACATTAAGGGATCGCAAAAAACTAATGAGTGGCTCAGACAACAGAACAAGGTTACTGATGTCATTGAACGCGTAGCCAGACTAAAGTGAGAATAGGCAGGCCACGAAGCACGCAAGACCGAGTCGTGGACCAAAAGGCTGCTCGAGACCTTGGGGCCAAAAGCGTTTTTCCCGAAGACCCCAGATGCGTTGGGTCGACGACGTGTGGCGCACGGCGCGGCGCGCGGCGGCGGCGGCGGGAAAAATGTGGAAAAAGGTTGCACAAAACCGCGACACACATACGACGCGATATCTTTCCTACTTTATTCAACACTGGACATAAAAAAGAGACAGACTTCATGGTCAATTAAAGTTAACTGGCGTCTCCGAGTGCGGCAGTAAAACGCACAATTAAAATAAAATTTTTGTGCCAAAGCAAAAACTTCGTTCATCGTCGTGGTCGGGTCAGGATCACAACACACTTTTTTATAACGAAATATTAAATGTCTAATTAGAGTATTGAATTTCCTAAAAAATGTCATCTATTAAAGCTGTTAGCCAGCAATATACCTATGTACTTTATTAATACACATAAAATTTTTCTTGAACAGATAGATCCATTGATGAAAAATGCCCAAATCATTTTTTAACCCTTAACTTCCCAAACTAGAATCGTTTTCTAGAGCCATGCGCGAATCTAATTAAGTACTTACGGCACTGAAGAATACTATAAAGGTACTTACGCCTAGCTTCATCGGAGCTAGTTGTGATGTGAGACGGGTCGACTCTTTCTAATAGGTAGGTAGGGCAGAGGTACCCTTTGTGACCACTTTAAGGATTTTTTTACTTTAAAGCACTAAGTACTAAAGGGTCTTAGGTATTTAAGACACAAACTATATTTTAAATTATGGATAATTTATCTACCTTTAAAGGTAAATTTTTCAAATTTATAGAAGTAAAATAGTTTTTTTTATATTACACACAATGTGTGAGAGGTGCCAAATGTACCGGTTTTGGCCACTTACTGATAGTTAAACTTGTGTAAGTATTGCGAAAAATCAAAACCAAACCCAGGTAAAATCAATATATTCTAATGCACTAGAAACCAGTCGATTGCAAAACAACAATTTAATTGTAAAAAACAAAGGTTTATAAAGTATTTCATCCAAAACAAATTTCTTAAAATTTTTATACAAAACATGTTTTAAAACATAAAATGGAATTTATTGAAAAAAGATCTTATGACAAAAGGAATTCTAACGGTTGTTATTATTACCTTAAAATACTTTATTTTAATTGCCTTTATCAAAAATGGCTAAAAGTTGTTTAGAAAACTTTAAGAGCAAAAAGTGGCCAAAACCAGTACAGTGGCCAAAACCGGTACGCCTGCCCTACTTACTTATTTAAGTTTTTACTTTTTTGCATTCACAATGCAATTTTTATGGTTGAAAAATGGAAAATGAAGTATTTAGAAAAAATCGACCTGTCTCACAACCAACTCCGATGGGACACTGCTGTAACCACCTAGCTACGGAGTCGTTCGACGAATAACGTATCCGTAGCTCAGTGGTTAGAGCAGTCGCCCGGATAGCGAAAGGTCGTGGGTTCGAGTCCCATCGGAGCTGGTTGTGAGACGGGTTGATTTTTTCTAAATAAGTACTTCATTTTCCAGGTAGGTACTTCATTTTTAATATTTCCCATTTATAAATAACTTACATTGTTGGCTCAAATTAAGCGGTTTAATAAAAAGTGCCAACAGTCAGTGGGACCAATATCACAGAATAAATAATAGTGCTAAGTCACAGAAGACTCACTCTGAAAGCTTATTCAAATAAAAATAAATCTTTCTGCGTGAAAATAAAGTCCAATTCCTTTGTCATCGCTTCGCTTGCCTACTGTTATAATAACCTAGAGTTCGCGCATGCAAGCAAAACTGTACCCAATAGCTACGCGCGAGCGTTTCTATTTCTATGAATGCCTCAAACAGCTCGCTCGCTGGTTAGGGTTGCGAGCGACTTGCGAGTTCGGTTTTGTTGTTTCTTTTGTTCTTTCTTTTATTTAGACACCCGTAAACACAACAGTATCTTATATATGGATTATAAGTATGTTTAGTAGTCATTGTTCTTTGCACAAAAATCACAGAAATGATCGATCGTTTTACGCGCGAACGTGGAGCGTACGAGCCGAGCGGCATCCTTCTGCCATTCGCCTGCCCGGCAGGCGCGCCGGCCGAACGTACCTAAACTGCTGAGTGACACCCCCCTGCCAATATGACATGACAATTGGCATGTCAATAAAGATTCCGCTCATTAGGCAAGTTGTTCAGAAACAAAAGTTAGTTTAATACATATACCTAATTGCTTCATAAGTTTAGTAGGCGCATTTCTCAAATGAAGTGGAACTGGTGGTAGTGGTCCTTTAATTTCTGTTAAATGTTGTTGGCATCTCTTCATTGCTCTGTAAACCTCTTGGCTTTTCGGAGCTCTTGCAAGTCTAACAGCACATTGTACTAATAGGACGTCGCATTCTGGCATTCCTATATGCTGGCAGCCTTGCAAACACGCGACGGCTTCTACTAGGGCATTAGGATCTGCTATGCCTGGAAGAATATAATAAAATGATGTGTAAATGACATTTTTAAAAATAATTAAAATAAAAGTAACCTGGCGACTACATAGTAAAGTTGTTATTCAATTAATCTTACTAATATCACAAATCCAAAAGTTTGGATGTTTAGATATTATTGTCACTCATTCACGAACGGAACGGAACTGCAGGCCTACTAAGGGCCCCACAGACGATCAATCCGCTTGCCGTCCTAGATCGTATCGGCCGGCTGACGTTCCGAGACATCCATCCTCTATCCTCATCCTCCATTTGCCGACAGGCAATGATCGGTCTAGTGTGTGATTCTTTAAATTAAAAGGAACTGTGAGTGTAAGGCCCAAACGACAAACGATCAGTTCGCCTGTTGGCAACGGTCTGTCAGTTTGCTGCACTCAACCACACATTCAAAGTTTTAAAAGTAAGATTTTGGACTGACGGCTAATGCGCAGGCCTAGTGTGTGGCCACTGAGTGGCGTGGACCAATGTTGACAGTTATCGGCCGGACAGAAACTACAAACTAAAACTAAAACTGGCGACTATCAATATCAACTGATAGTGTGTGGCCTCAAAGCTGGTTTTCGACTATTACCGACAGGCAATAATCGTACTAGTGTGTGGCCGATGGAGGTCTCAAATGGCACATGGCCGACCCGAACTAAGACTGCAAGCGGATAGTCTGTGGGGCCCTTACGAAACGCGTAAAATGAACGAAACTTCGCTAGACCCGTCCCTCTCTCGAATCGAGTGAAAGCAGTGGGGCTAACGAAGTTTCCTTTTTCATTGAAATAGAGGATGAAATTTGGCACAAAGATTAAGGTCTAGAATAGCATACCTATATCCTGTTTTAATCCCGGGAAAATATCTCATTCCCGCGGGTAAACATCGTCTAGCTCACGCGGGCACAGGCGAACGGAAAGCTAGTTCTCTTATAAAGATAGCATTGTGAGTGCGAAAATTAAAGTCCCAATTGTAATTTTACCAATATCTTCGCAGGCCGCGCGTATGAGCCGCCGCGCTATGAACAGCGGGTCCTCGCCGCCGCGCAGGGCCCGGGTGGTCCAGTACAGGGCGGCGTTGTCGTCGCTCGCTCGTATCGACTTGTGTATCGCCGATACAGTATTGTAATGTTCTTCACCTTTTTTATCATACAACATGTGGGTTCTCTGCAAAAAGCATTTCTATATAGAAGATTCCTTTAAAGGGCGCTAAGAGCTTCGTCATTTGTGCGATTCTTTCGAATCTTATGGGCCTTTAGACGTCTGAAATTTGCGTCGCCCGCCGTCGCAGCTCTGCGCTGTTACATAATAAAATAACCAGTAGTTGCATTATTACCTTAATTCCGTTTTTAATATCATCAAGGGTAAGGACAGCTGGGCCATTTATACATGTGTCATTCTCAGTATCTCGAGATGAAATAGCAAGTTCGAGTGCTCCCAGCGCAATTCTGGCGTCGCCATCGCAAATTTCTGCCAACCATTGCAATGACTCTTCTTCAACTATTATTCTAAAACATGAAAGTATTAGTAAAACCAAACAAAACTTTTCTTCAAACATTGTCTTGAATTTAATTAATTACAGAATTATAGATTCTAATAAAATATTGATAATTCACCTAGGAATGTCATCCCCTGGCATGTTTTCAATAGACTTGTTTGAATCCTTAATATAAACATTGTGATTTCTTTTAACAGCTCGATTTAATATTTCTAGTACATCATTGACAGACAATTTCTGCATTGTTACTATACGGCAGCGACTGAGTAAGGCATTGTTTAAGCTGAATGAAGGATTTTCTGTAGTGGCACCAATAAGTGTTATAGTACCATTTTCAACATGTGGTAAGAAAGTATCCTGCTGTAATTTGTTGAACCTGAAAATGATTAAGTACTTAATTTAATACAAGATTCCTCCAAAAACATTTAAGAAAGACCATTATGCTTCAAACTGCAGTGTGTGTTGTAGCACTTTCTGTAAAGATAGCAACCAAGGAGTTTTTGAGTATCTAGGTAATCTACTAAATTGTATCAATCAATTAACTACATGTTTATCAGACATGTTATAAAATAAAAACCTGTGAATCTCGTCCATGAATAGAATAGTTTTCTTTTTGAAGTGTGACTCATTCTTTGCAATCTTGACTATCTCCTTCACATCATTGATACCAGCCATTGTAGCAGACATCTTAACAAATCTCAGATTTTCGCTTTCTTTGCATATATTTGAAATTACATTTGCTAATGACGTCTAGAAACAGAATAATCATATTCATTTCATGAATCATGATATCTAAGTTATTTCATTATTACAGATAAGTTTAGTTCATATAGTCAAAAAATTCCAAAGAAACTCAAAATAATAATATTAATGCCTGACAAACTTTTCACTCATTTCCATTTACTTTAATTATTTTATAATCGAATTTTACCTTTCCACAACCAGGAGGGCCCCATAAAATGACATTAGGGATCTTTTTCTGTTCCAGCATAGAATGTAACATAGTTCCTGGTCCAAAACTATCCATGTGTCCCACCATGTCATTCAATTGTGCTGGACGCACTTGTTCAGCCAGAGGAATGGACAATATACTTTTATTGCTATTGACAGGTGTAGCCTTTTGATTTTTGCTAGATGATTT
Organism: Crambus lathoniellus; assembly: GCA_949710035.1. Classification (NCBI taxonomy): domain Eukaryota; kingdom Metazoa; phylum Arthropoda; class Insecta; order Lepidoptera; family Crambidae; genus Crambus; species Crambus lathoniellus. The sequence goes on along the minus strand of OX453300.1, from coordinate 27,911,623 downwards.
TGTAATCTCATGTTTCTCCTAGAATAGAAGTATGGGTAGTCTTTATATCTATGGTACAACAAGTAGGTATCTATATTCTTTACTTTAAATGGTAAATTCAAGGAATGTAATATAATTATATTCATTACAAAGAACAAGAACAGTACCAGATGTATTTTAATTTGGGCTCAGAAGGCAGTGGCTGATTTAGACCAATTTAGACACTTGCCGCCTGTAGGCTATGTGTGTATAAATTTTGTAGATGTTCATTAATCTCATTTTCTTAAGCAAAAGTTATACAAAATGTTGCCAAACCAAAACTACTTAACTTATTTACATTATGATGTGTTATGATATGATATGAATGGATTGGAGCCCTAAGTTCCAGTTAAAAGGCAGAGGCAGAGTTTGATTGAGCATCAGTTCAGTCCTGTTCTAACATGTTTTGGGACATAAAGTCTCATCACCATCAGTTCGAAGTAATATGGGACATGGGAATACCATCAGATCCGAAAGGGTTAAAACATTAAAGATTTAATCCACTGGAACTTATAATAAAAGTTGAGTCAGTGTCGTAGAAAGTTTTGTGTTACCTTCAAAACTATTACCGGTTGTAGGACAGGTGATATATCGAGTTTCCTGCGCTTGGGAGATGTTGTCTTGGAGCTGAAACTAGTTCTTTTATGGCCACTTTGTTCTGGAGTATTGAGAAATAAACATTTATTGACATGTTCTTCGATGACATCTTGCCCGAATTCACGATTGCATACAGGGCATACTACTACCGAACAACTACTAGAATCCGCCATGGTAAAATTAGTTTCAAATTTACCACATAAATCATTACCCGGGACAATATATGTTATGTAATAAAAGAATTACGAATTTAATTTACAAATAGTCCGGGCCCAGGAGCCCATATATTTATCTTTCTCTATGCAGGAGCCACAAATTATATAGACTGGAGCCGCCCGCGCGCCCGCCGCCAGGCGTTGGAATCACCCATAGAATAGGTCAAAACTTAGTGGCCGGTAGCCCCGATACCCATTCATTGGCTATAATTAAGACCGCCATTTTGTTGGGGTGCCCCCATTGGCTAAAATTAAGGTTGTCACTTTTTTCAAGAATTTCAAGATGACGTTTATTTAGTTTGTGTTTTTTTACTCATTTCGGTTTACTAGTATTCTATAGATGTTTTTCCACTTTTTCTCAGATATTTCATTACAGAAATATGGATACATTATTCGAAGATGCCTTCGGTACAAGTAAGTAAATCTATTTACGTAGTTTTATGTATCAATTATTTATTACATTAACCTAAATTTGAGTTTTGTTGTTTTAGGTAATTCCAAGAGGCAACTTTGTATTTCTTAAAACTAACCAAAACAAAAGAAAATACAGTTCACAACTTAACCGGAGTAAAGAAGATTCGGTTTCTCAGAAAGTTATGAAATTTATCAAAGGCTAAAGAGTCGCAATAGTTTTTACAAGTGCGTCATTCCTGGCACCACGGAGGCCTCTTTAACCAAAGTTAAACTGTGGGAAAAGTCTGCTACCCTTTCACACCCATATGTGCTCATCCAGGGAAAGCTCCCTCCTGGCGTTGAACTTCCCAGATCATTATGGAGATCTTTAAATAGACTCCGTACCCAAGTTGGTCGAAGTAAAGGCAACCTGTCCAGGTGGGGCTTCACCAATAACACGGATCTCGCGTGCAGGTGTGGTTACACTCCACAGTCCCTGGCCCACCTCATTGATTGCTCTTTATGCCCGGACACCTGCACATGTGAGGACCTCATGTTGGCTGCAGATAATGCGGTGAGAGTGGCTCAGTTTTGGGCCAACAACATATGATTTTGTACTTGTCATCGACATGTTGAAGAAGAAGTTATGAATGAAAGGTAGGTAATGTTTGTTTATTCTTTTTATATGAATGTAAGTAAGTAGGTATGTGTAATTAATTATTGATTAGTTTTGTTAAAAAAACCTTCCTAATACCTTATTTCAATATACATTTAGAAGTGATATCATATGGTGATAATGATAAAGCACAGTAGATTACTTGGGATTAAATCAGTCGTCACATTTAACAAGTTTCAATTTAGTGAAGTTGTTAATACCAAGCTAAGAGAAAATAACAGTGTAAGTAATTCAATAACTTTGTCAAAACATTTAAAATGCCTTATCATCAAATTCATATTTCTGATTCTGACAAACAGAACAGAATTATAACAAATGTACCGGTGGGATAATATATGATTGTTGTCGGTACGAATGATGGTTTATTGTAATTGTCTTATGACTATGTTATAACTGTTACTGCTACCTACTATCTTAGATCTTACTTAATTATATATACTACCTCTCATCAGTCATCATCATCTAACTTAATAACAGTTATTAACTATAAACATTGATTATCTATAACTTGTGCATAGCGGCACAACAAACAAAATGTGCTTTATACACACTACTCTTTCTTGATTTACAAACTTTTCAGTTAAACTATCACTTAGGTATTTGTTTATAAAATGTTATGGCAGATTATAGTAACAATATGTAGAATCTATACTAACCAAATCTAATCTTTTCAGATAACTTGAGTCTCAACGAGGTTTGAGGAGTGCTGCGAAGATGCCCGTGTCTGCCTATTCTTGCGGTTATAAGTTATCAAATCAGAATTATGGTGCAAATTACTGCTGTTAGTTGCTATATTGATTACTTACTGCATTAAATGTTTAACTATTAGAGTAAGGTTATTGCGTCTTGCATTGAAAGTGATATTAACAGTAAATAATGAAATTGCAGATACTAAATAAAACTACTAGGAAAAATAGCATTAGAATTTGTGCTTAAAAAATATTTGCAAGCAGTTTAATTTTTCTTGTGGCTGATAAAGTATTTATATTTCTTAGTTTATCTATTAAGTCAATTTAGTAAGTAATTTCATTACTCTCATTCTTTGTCTTGTATAAATCTCAACTTATACTTATGTACTTTGTATTTGATAAAATTATAATGTCAAGTAATAAATGCCTTCTTTCATCAAATGTGGTTTTTATTTGAGCAGAATTTAAAATAGTATATTACTAGGGTTGTACCAAACGTCGATGATTTGCACAACTATCGATAACGAATCAAGGGTCGATAGTTCTGGCAGCACTATGTTGTCAAAATCTAATCGGGGTCCGTCATTCACTAACAAACGGCCGCTATAAGGCTTGATTCCTATCTGTACTAGTCTATATAATTTGTGCCCGCCGCTGCCGCTGGTCAACACAAAACAAAAACAACACACACAGACTAACAAAAACGTTAGACAGACAGCAAAATATGACAGGACAGACCATGGAGCAGACCCCTGTCGCAGAATAGCTTTTAACCTTTTGACCGCCATGTCTTCTATAGAAGACAAACGTTTTTGTGTCCTCCACGCTAATGGCCCCAGTACAGGTTGGCCGACCATGGTCGGCGACCATGACTGGCGATCATTTAGTGACAGTGTTCACACGATCGCCGGTTTCATTCTGCGTTGGACTAGCCGTGAGGATGGATGTGTATGCAATGACGTCTTATGCAATTTACATTTACAGCGCTTTTAATTTATTACGAGAATTTTTCTATATTAATAGAGTCTGGATCTTGTTTAATATGTCTAGATAAATGTAATTATGCATTAAAGTAATAATAGACATATTTATCATAACACCCAGACACAGAAAAAACAAATACTTACATCATATCAATATTTCTTGGGCGGGGATTGAACCCAGTATAATAATAATAATGTATTAATAACGTTTTATTCATTTTATTTTTATTTACTTAATTTTAGATAACGAAACAGAATACTCCTATACATCTTGTGAGTTTAAGTGTATTTTATTATCAATTGAATAAAAAATATATTTTATCAAAGATATCAACATCAAGGATATTTTTGACAATGTAATTTGCTCCACAAAATGGCCTGATTACGAAAAAAAACAATAAATCTAAAATATCCTACACGTCAGTCAACGCAGAAATATTCAGATCAACTGAATGATCGGCCAACGTGTGAACGCTGATTGTGGCCTGCGACAAACTCCCTTTGAATCGTGCACGAAAAACCGACACGGGACGGATCGCCGGCGATCACTGCTCACAGTCACCAATCACACGCAAACCGGCCCTTTACAAGATGGCCCAACATGGTCGCCGACCATGATCGGCCATCGTGTACTGGGGGCATAAGACTTTAATATGAAGATGATAACTAATAATTTTTTTTTTGCTTTGTTTGTCTTCTATAGAAGACATTGGCGGTCAAAAGGTTAAAGCCCCCAGTACACGATGGCCGATCATGGTCGGCGACCATGACCAATACATCGTACATTGGCGTAACTTTATGGATATGAACTTCATACGTGTCAATTTCATTAAAAAAATAAGTTTATGGATGGGTATGGGATGGGACCTACTTGTACTATTTAGTATTCTGTGGTATGGTATGGGCTTCATTTGTGCTTCATTTGACATTTGAAGTCCGCTGATCGCACATCACTTATATACTATCTATGCACATCACTATTAAAAACAGTTAGGCCACGTTCGCACGGGCGTGCAGAAAGGCGTTGCGTTAGCGGGGCGATATCGCAACGTCAACGCCTAGGAACCAGAGGTGTTCGCATAGACGTAAAAAAATCGCTTGGCGTTTTGTGCTCACACGGTGCGGACCTATCATGAATTCGGACGACATCTTGGCAATCGCCGTTTGGTATATTAAGAAACGTTAAGCAAATAGAAGGCAGTACTGGTTTCATCCTCTTCATTCAGAGAGAGTTATCTTACTGGTCAATTATACACTCGGTACAGCAAGCTTCAACGATTTCCTCAAAAATTTTTCGACTAATATGAGAATGTCAATCAGCTCATTTGATGAACTAGGTACTGCTTATTTGTTGGCCCTAATAAAATACAGCGACAAGATTCCCAAATGAGTCCTTGGGTTATTTAGGTAGGTATCACCTAAATAAAAATAAACCTAATGAATGACGTAAAAATAGTTACCCACTGACAGTAGGTAGCGTTCAAAAAACGCTTGTATGAACGCCAATAGGGCTGCCCGTATGTTGTATTTCCATCGCGTCCATCGCGTCGCGCCGTCAATCGGGCAATGTGCGATAAAATAACGCCGCGTAAAAAAATCGCTCACGTGTGAACGGATTAGGGAAAGTCCGTAAGTTCTGTTTTAAGGCGTCAAAAAATCGCTTCAACGCGCGATAATATTACGTCCGTGCGAACGTGGCCTTATAGTGTGAGTCACAGAACAGAATTTCTATTCTGTGGTGTGAGTTATAGAAACGTCAAATACGTCAAATGGCCCGATTTCCCTGAATTTTTGAAAGTTTTTACGAAAATACATTTGTTTATTATTTAAATTCCTGATAATTTTATATTTTAAAGGAATAATCTGCATTATGAAATAATATTGCTATGGATTCAGATACCAAGGACGTGTTTAGATCAAAGAAAAATAAGGTTGTGAATAACGACGAGGCTTCTGAGCAAAATTCTAAAATAATTGATCATAATGAAAGAGAGGTAAGTAGTAATTCTGTAGGACGGTCGCCTTCCCATAATTTATTACTATAAAATGAATTTTCTTTTTCAAAATTTAGTCTCAACATTAATATTAACCAAAGTTTCATCACTTCATAAGCTTCATTGCTCCAAATTAATTCTGTTTTCTAGCTCATATTTTCTCCAAATCCGGTTCATTTATCCACTCCAGTCTATTTCTATTCCAGAATTCATAATGATTAATACAGTGTTTCGGGATTAAAAAATAACAGATAACAAGTGTTTTCTAAGTTTCGTTTTTGGCTGTAATTATTTCAGGTCAGTGGAGAAGCAGTTGTCAGCAATGACGAGATAATAGGCCATAAAACAATGGAAGACTCGCCAATGAGTTTGTATCTTCATCTAAAAATAGATATAGTATCTATGAGTCTATTAGTATTAGCCCTAGCAACTAGATTGTACAATTTGAGTGAACCTAATTACATTGTGTAAGTAAACTAACAACATCCTGTTGTAAGGATATCTCATCCTTGTTTTCTATTTTAACATTTTCTTTTGGTGTTAACATATATATTGGTATGTTTGCAGATTTGATGAGTTACATTATGGCCGTTATGTTACTTTATATACAAAAGGAGTTTTCTTCTTCGATGCACATCCACCCCTTGGGAAGCAATTATTGTACCTAGCAGGACGTGCTGCGGGATACGATGGCAACTTTACCTTTGATAGGATTGGAACACCATACACTGAAAATGTGCCTGTCAAGGCTTTACGATTAATACCAGCTGTGGCTGGAAGCTTACTTGTGTCTGTGACCTATCAATTTATGTTGGAGTTGACATGCCACCAGTGGACTGCTATTTTAGCTGCAATTTTAGTATTATTTGGTAAGATTTTGTGCTCATTTATATTTATTTATTGAGTATTGTAACAAACTGAACTAAAATAATTAATGTTGTATGTGTGCCCAAAAGAGTAATTTTATTTTTTGATAAAATTAATGCTTATTAATACCTGTGTGCTGCTTATTGTTTTAGAAAATTGTTTTTTGGCACAGTCGAGATTTATGCTGTTAGAAAGCATTCAGATACTGTTTGGATTGTGTGGCATTTTGTGTGTAATAAGAAGCATACGCAAAGTTGGTGCTGCTAGTGTGGTTTATCTTTGTGTTGGTGCTCTGTCTCTTGGATGCTGCTTTTCGTAAGTACTAATTACTAAAATAACAAAAAAAACTTATTGGAATTATCATCATTGATATTAAAATGGACTCCAGTCAATTTAGACGAAGAACATTTTAAACAAGTCAATTACACTTACCCTGTATTACTACTTTTCACCTGTTTTTTAAGTGCATTAGTACCTACTCTACACTCTACATTATAAATGTACCTATACTTACTTCATTGATTCATTGAATTCAAATGTTACATATATAATTTATATAATTTTCTTTGTTTCAGAGTGAAATATTCAGGGCTCTACACTTATTATCTGGCAATTTTATTAGTCGGGCGTCAAATTTGGAATCAAATGAGTCAACCTAAATCTGTTTTCTTATTAACTATCTCAAGTTTGTGGAGATTACTGATTTTAATAATTTTGCCACTATCAGTATATGTCAGCGTTTTTTATGTCCACTTGACAATGCTACCAAAAGCAGGACCGCATGACAGTGTCATGACTAGTGCATTCCAAGCGTCTTTGCAAGGTGGACTTGCTAGTATCACTCGAGGACAGCCTCTTCATGTAGCACATGGATCACAAATTACACTAAGGTAACTTATAAGGCCTCACTATACAGGGTAAATTTTTTATCAGTGCACAAATTTTTAGGATAGACTCACAATCGGTAAGTGAACAACTTTCTCCTAGAAACATAGGTCGAAATATGACAAAAAAATTTTGACCTTTCATACAAATCGGACTGATCACGTGATTGAATTAGTACGGAAAGTCCAAAAATTTTTGTCGTATTTCGACCCATGTTTCTAGGAGAAAGTTGTTCACTTATCGATTCTGTGTCGATCCTAAAAATTTGTGCACTGATAAAAAAATTATCCTGTATATTTAACTAATAATTCTTGATCATCAGCTGCAAATTAAATAATAAGGCAAATAATCTCTTTGAAAAAAGAAAGAACTCTTGTATCTTCAGATTTGCCCTACTAGGATGCCATGGCATCGACGCCAACAGTGCTTCCGTGACTTTTCCTATTGTCTGTGAGAGACTTTAAAATGTTTCCAAGCGAGATAGGGTTAGGAAAATTGTAATATGATTTGTCATGTTTTGATTGAGTATTATTCTGTGCTATTGCTGACACAATCGCTGGCATCCTAATGACATACAGCTCCAAAATAGCACTTTGAGTGTCTAACACACTAAATGCAGTAAGTGATGATCTGGGTGAAATGGTCCCGACCTAGGTGACTGATCACCCGTCCGGCTTCGCTGGCGTCCCCCCTATAAATAATAAGTGATGACGCCTGCAGGCACACCCACGGGCGCACGTGCTGGCTGCACTCGCACGCGCACGTGTACCCGGTGCGGTACGCAGACGGGCGCGGCTCCTCGCACCAGCAGCAGGTCACCTGCTACAGCTTCAAGGACGTCAACAACTGGTGGATCGTCAAGCGGCCTGACCAGGTACAAATTAAACTAAGAATGGGCAGTCTGCACACTAGCGCGGCTATTGAAAAAGAAAATCATAGTGCTTAAATAAAGACGAAATTGTGAATTATCTCTCTGTAGTGCATTCCGAAGAAGCTTTTGTGGTACTTTTTATCGCTTAAAGGATATTTGTTAGCCTGTAGTTTAGTCATCCCACCCATGCTTTATGCCCGCTTTGCCCGCGTCCCTGCGCCCGCGCTGACGCCGGGCACCACCCCTTTTCACGTAAAAACATAGCTTCATTATGAGTATATATTAATGGGCCGAATGGGCCGAATATAAAGCAATAAAAAATACCAAAAAGCTTTATCTTTATTTAAGCGCTATGATTTTTTTCCAATGGCGGCGCTAGTGTGCAGACTATACGCCCATGAGTAGAATAAATTATAGAAGAATATTAACAAAATAGTATAATCCAACTTAAGTATTAAAAAAGGATTATCTAACAAAACGGCTAAATTTTAAAACCAGGCATTTCGCAAAAAAAATGGCTTTATCTTGGTTTCCACTTACTTGTGTAAGTAGTATTTTTGGTGAATAAACATAATTTATTTTTGAGGTTTCACTCGCCGTCGGCCACCCGCCCGACGCCGTCCGCCACGGAGACGTGGTCCAGCTGCTGCACGGCATCACTAGTAGAGCGCTGAACTCGCACGACGTCGCAGCGCCCGTGTCGCCGCAGTCACAGGTTGCTGATTTGATATTATTATCTATAGTATAGAATATAGATTCTATAACCACTCAATGGTTACGCACACTTAAATATGCTTACGGGGCAATGGTTACTCAGCACAGCTCCGCTCCGCTCCGCTTCGCTCGCTCGGCTTTAAATTAAGTTTTACTCAAAAACTAGAAGGATTTAATAAAAACAAATTATTGATTTATAATGCTAGTTAAATTTGCAATAAGATTGTATTATTTGTAGATGGATTTTTATTACGATTTAATTAGAAACAGCGAGTTGAAGTTGCAGAAAAGGAAATATTTTACCGGTTTCTTGTTAAAACATGCAATAAATACTAATAAATAAACAATTATTACAGACCAATTTGTGTTTAAATAATAGTTTACAATGTTTTTATTAGATAAAAGTAAAAAGAAGATAACTCTCTTTTAGAAAAATATTGTTTAATTAAAGATATAAAAATGTAAGTAAAGAATCACCCTTACGGGCTACAAAAGTATGGATCGATTTCGTATCAACTTCTTTTTTGTAAGTAGATAAATTTTAAATATATACTTTTTATGGGTATTGAGGGCATAACAAGTATATATTAATGTATTACAACATATTTAGTACAATATATTTAGTTATATTTTTATATTTTATTTTTCCGTATTTAGCTAACATTGCCTAAATCACGCATTGGTTCCTTGCCTCCAAGCAAGTCGGCGAACTTCAATCGAATATAATCCGCCATTTTTTTATTAAATTAGACCAATTTCTTGTTCAATGATTAAAATAAAGTGTCTAGATTAAGATTGGTATAAGTTGGATAGGAACAGAGAGTGTTTTGACATAATTAATTAAATTATTTTAATAATCCCGATACTCCCGACCCCGATATTACCACGCGGGTAAAACCGCGAGGTCCCGCTAGTGTACTATAACTTGAATCACTATTCCGTCAATAAAAGGGTACCGCGTAACGTATATGATACTGTATCAAATGAGTACGTAGCAGCCATAGCAGGCACAATCAAACATACTCACGTACAGTACGAATCAAACATGTTACCTCTAAATGAGTACCCTGCTTAACATATTTTTTTCTTTTTTAGGAAGTGTCCTGCTACATCGATTATAACGTATCGATGCCAGCTCAGAACCTTTGGCGTGTTGACATTGTGAACAGAGACACTGATGAGTCCACATGGGATAGCATCCGCTCCATGGTGCGGCTCGTGCACGTTGACTCCGGCTCTGCGCTGCGGTACAGCGGACGACAGCTACCTTCGTGGGGCTTTCATCAGCATGAAGTAGTAGCTGATAAAGTTCTTACTCATCAAGACACCGTTTGGAATGTAGAAGAACATCGTTATACTAAAGGTTTGTTCAAGTTATACAAATAGAAAAAAGTAGGTAGTACAACTGAATGGTACACTTTAACACAAGTTTTTTATTGTTTTCAGCTGAAGACAGAAAAGAAAGGGAACGAGAAATTGTCACAGCGGAAATGATTCCTACTGCCGTAACACAGTTGACGTTCTGGGAAAAGTTTGCAGAACTGCAATATAAAATGATAACACATGCGCCTGATGCGCCACACGGACACATGTTTGCGAGCGAGCCAGCCGAGTGGCCACTTCTTGTTAGGTCTATAGCTTACTGGCTTTCTCCAAATTCAAATGTAAATATATATTTTTTATATGCACTACCTCTGTTATTTGTTTTACTTCATTGCCTTTGTTAATGTATTGTTTGTTGTTGTTCACAGGCACAAATACATTTGATTGGGAATCTAGTAACTTGGTACACAGGGACAATCACAGTATTCTTGTATAGCAGCCTACTTGTCGTATACGCGATACGACAGAGACGAGCTTGCTACGATCTACCCCCAAGAGTGTTGCAGAAATTCAATGATGCAGCATGTGTACTCTTTTTGGGCTACTGGTTACACTACCTTCCTTACTTTTTTATGGATCGTACACTCTTTCTTCATCACTACCTACCAGCATACATGTTCAAAATCTTCTTACTAGCCTTTGTTGTAGACCATATTTATTATGTATTGCAGTTAAATGAGAAAACAAGGCCTCTAACAAACATATTTATTTTAAGTATATGTGTTTGGATAGCCTATGTCATTATAACATTTAAAAAATTCTGTGTTCTTAATTATGGAACCACAGACTTGACTGAGAATGACCTAATGAATCTCAGATGGAAAGATACTTGGGATTTTATTCTACATAAAAAAGGTTAGAGTCAATTGCAATATTAATTGAAACTGCCATTTTATCTATCATGTTTTTTCTTGTCACTTCCCTGAATCTCAATCTTGTAAAATTAGTTATTTTAATTTTAATTAATCTTATTATTAAGTAAAATATATTTTATCAAATCAGAGTGCATTCCGTCCATTTTGCTAAATAATATATTTTTATACTTAAATTAAACAAATTTTATAAAATTTTACTTGTTTTATTATTCAAATTATAAATGTTATTGGCGGCTTGAAGCTGGTTCAACATCCATGGGCTGTACGGGGTGCACACAGACAGACTCCACCACCAGGGGGATAACACGCTGCTTCAATACAGCTGTAGTACCTGGTTTATATCTGTATGAGCCTTGTTTCTTGCCCTGTAAAGAAAAAAAAATATAATTAAAACATGAAATAATATGTCACACCAGGATATGTGTGTGAATAAAGAACAATATTTGCTCAAAGAAAAATGGTTGTGAAAGATTACCTTCACATTAGCTTCCTCATAAGTTCTTAGGTATTGAGCAGGTCCAGTGTTACGTATAACACACAAATCAACATTAGAGCCAGAACCAAGATCATTGAAGATACCAGCTGCAATAGCATCACGCACAAGTTTTTTTCCTTCTTCTTCAGTCAAGTTAGGTTTCCACCCTGCTTCAAATACAGCCATAGCAGCTAATGATCCAGAACCTGTAAATACAAACTAACATTAATCTTACTGACTTTAATGACTACAGTGAGAGTAAACCAAAGTTTTGAACAAAAATTACATACCCATTGTAGCATAAGGTAGCTTGTCAACAGATCCATGAGGATAAATGCAATAAATGTGGGGGCCAGTCCTGTCAACACCACCCAATACTAACGCAGCACCAATATGACCTTGGTAGCGGAACAACATGCGTTTGAGGAGTGTGGCTGCAGTCTCCACTGGTACAGTGCGCCCTGTGTGGAGGCGTTGCAGCTCCAGTTGCGATGCCACAGTTTGAGTGGTCATTTCCGTGTCAGCAGCAGTGCCTGCACCACAGCAGTACATATTGCCAGCCAAAAAATGGATCTTTTGGCAATTTTTGTCCGAAACTACGGTATTTTCGGTAGCTCTGGTATCGGCACCCAGTATAACTCCATCAGCGTAAATTATGCCAACTATAGTAGTACCAGTTTTTGTAGCTTTTGGCGCAGGAAATCCTTTTTGAGCAAGAAATTCATTGCTACAAGAACAAAAATACACATACAACCAAATATGCAAATAAAGAAACGACCCAAAGACCACACAGTACACTTACCGCTGACAATTTTCAAATGAAAAGCCAGGTGCTGGTATTTCAGGAGCCAAGACCGAAGCCATTTCTGCAAATTTTCTTTTCAATAATATCTGATTTCAATTCTAAAAATTACAAACTAAACTAAAATGCCGAAAACTTGCAAAACGCGATGACTTTACAAAGCGGTTTTGACAGTTTGACTTGACTTTCTATTTTTTTCAAACTGTTCAAAAAGAGGTGTGTGGCTATGTATAGAGGTTAAATGTGCCAAGGAAACTTGTATAATCTGTATCTTTGTCAGTGATGTATCAGACAAGAAAAACAGAAAAGTATTTTTTAACCTGGCAATAAAGAATTGTACGAGGCCTTGTTTTATTGGTTATTTTGTTCAAGTGCAATAATAGTCTTTATCAGCTGGACTTGCGATTCATATTATAATTATTATCAGAAGATTGGACCTTCTGAGTTGAGACATACGTGAACCAATGAGAATGTGACGAATTTTCTTTACGCCTTTTTGTCAAATCTTTCATCGTATACGTCAAAAATCGAAATATGTTGTAGTGAGCGCAACTTTGTGAATAAATTTAATATTTACGATATCTTAGTTCCTATACAATTGGTGGAAATATGATCTCCAATGCTGCTTATGTGTGTTTAATTTATTTCACGACCGCTCTTGTTTTAGCTTTAGCCGGTCGCGACTTTTATCAAATACTAGGTGTATCACGTTCGGCAAACACGAATGAAATTAAAAAAGCTTACAGAAAACTAGCGAAAGCTTTACATCCTGACAAAAACCAAGATGATCCTGATGCCTCCCAAAAGTTTCAAGATCTTGGTGCAGCATACGAAGCCCTTTCTGACCCCGAGAAACGTGAACTGTATGATCGCTGTGGCGAGGACTGTCTCAAGAAGGACGGTATGATGAATAACAACGATCCATTTGCAAGTTTTTTCGGTGACTTTGGGTTTCACTTTGGAGGTGAACAACAACAGCATGAGACTCCGAGAGGAGCTGATGTTGTGATGGAATTAATAGTTTCATTGGAAGAGCTATATAATGGCAATTTTATTGAAGTAAGTTAATAACAAAAACATTAATATTCTCGTAATTTCATCAGGCAGGCCCTCAAGAAAGAAAGGTTTATGATAATATTAACTTTCATTGCAGATAACTCGTAATAAACCCGTAATTAAACCAACTTCAGGCACTAGGAAGTGTAATTGCCGACAAGAAATGGTGACTCGCAATCTGGGACCAGGGAGATTCCAAATGATGCAACAGACAGTTTGCGACGAATGTCCCAATGTAAAATTTGTAAATGAGGAAAGAGTTTTAGAAATTGAGGTAAGTTTTAGAAATACTATACTATATAATATTTAGAATAATATATGGGTTAACCCACTTTAGCTTGGAAAGTGCACACATTTGTTCACAAAGACGAACTAAGTCATCATCAGATAATTAAAACTAAGTTAGGCATAAACTATTTTTCATAAATTACACACTTTATATACTTCTGAGTATTATAAAGTCTTAGTATCAAGTAACAAACAAAAATATATTTTCTAAATACAGGTAGAAGTTGGTGCACCTGATGGCCACAAATCAAGGTTAAGAGGTGAGGGAGAACCCCATGTAGACGGTGACCCAGGAGATCTAGTCATTGTGTTTACAACAGAGAGGCATCCACAGTTCACACGGAGAGGGGATGACTTATACACTAATGTCACCATTTCCTTACAGGTTTGTGCAAAACCATATAACAACATTTTGTTACAACAGCAGTGTTAATTATATAAAACAAAATTAAAAATTATTTATTCTAATCGGTTATCATTTTCAGGATGCATTGACAGGATTTTCACTTGATCTGGTACATTTAGATGGCCACAAAGTAACAGTTTCTCGTGACAAAGTCACCTGGGCTGGTGCCCGTGTACGCAAGAAGGGTGAAGGCATGCCTAATTTCGAAAACAACAACCTCCATGGAAACCTGTATGTTACATTTGACATTGATTTCCCTAAACAAGACTTTTCTGATGAAGACAAAGAAGGTAAATTATTATACTTTTTACATAGAACTGAATTTGTTATTGTAACAACATGATATTTATCAACCATTTTGTTTCAGCTTTGCGGAAAATACTTAAACAATCACCAAATAATAAAATTTACAATGGACTATAGTGACCATACTGCCAACTAATTTATTTAAGTAGTGAATTTGAGTGAAGTGGAATGAACAAACAGTTGTTGATGTGATGCCAGTTTTCAAGTTGTATGTGAAAGATTGTGATTGTTTTTATATAAAATAAAAATCATACTTATAAGGTTTATACTTTATTCTTAAAATATGTACCTATAAGGCAAAAATATAATAAGGAAAATAGGTCTTCATGAAAATTGTCTTTTCAAATGGAAAATACTTCATATAAACATGGCATGGCACAGTATTTTATGCATTTGAATATAATATTTTGCATAATTTTTACTAAATCTATCTAAATAACAAAACAAATACAATATAAAACAAAATCTAAATGTATTATCACAATTTTTGAGTTTACACAAATGGATTATCAATTAGTTATCAGGAACTCGATGCTCCAAATATGGGGGATTAAGTATCAAGAATCACCTCATGATAAGAATTTATAAATGTAGGCATGTTTAAGATTAAACAACATGTAATGAATTCTGAATATTTGGATGCTTTCATTCCGCTTCAAAATTAGTAAAATTTACCGCACATAGTCGGTATCAATATGTATGTTGATACTGGGCACATACAAATCTCGAATTGTTTCGATATCATGCCAGTATTTCAATCAAATTCCGCCCTCCCTCAATAATGTCCGTGAGATAAGGAAAAGGTCAATATTGAAAGTCACTGGACTTTAAATATTCGTAATGGGGATTATTATAGATTGGTATATCTATATATATAAAAATGAATTCCTATTTCCCTTGGTCACACCATCACGCGTGAACGGCTGGACCAATTTGGCTAATTTTGGTCTTGAAATGTTCGTGGAAGTCCAAGGAAGGTTCTAACGGTGAGAAAATAGGGGAAGGCGGGCTAAGTAGGGGTAGAGTAGAAGTAGGGTATGGTAAAGGTCGGGTAGGCTAGGGTAGGGGTAGGATAGGGGTAGGTTAGTGGTAGGGTAGGGGTAGGGGTAGGGTAGGTTAGGGGTAGGTTAGAGGTATGGTAGGGGTAGGGTAGGGTAGAGGTAGGGTATGGTAGGGGTAGGGTAGGGTGGAGTAGGGGGTAGGGCCACGGGAACGAAGTCGCGCTGGGTCAGCTAGTTGAGTGAATGAATACCAGTTTTAAGGCAAGGTCTTCGGGACATGCTAGAAAAGACATAGGTACATACGAAAAACCGCTGAGCGGCATTTAAGAGAGGGAAAATGCCTTGGCCTAACTAAACTAAAAATGTTGTTTCTGGGCTGCATTCACGAAACGGAATTCACATTGGTCTTAAGAGAACATAGCGCACGCTGTTGACCACAGCGCGCGCCAGGTAGCCCACCGACACGGCGACGGGCGCCTTAAGGGCATATTGAACCCAATTTGGGCAAGTAGGTCCGCGCGTTAGGAGACGAGGCAGGAGGGCTGCGCGGCGGGCACGAGGTCGGCGGCGGCGGCGGCCTGCAGCACGCTGTTGACCACGGCGCGCGCTAGGTAGCCCACCGACACGGCGACGGGCGCCTTAAGGGCATATTGAACCCAGTTTGGGCAAGTAGGCACGCGCGTTAGGAGACGAGGCAGGAGGGCTGCGCGGCGGGCACGAGGTCGGCGGCGGCGGCGGCCTGCAGCACGCTGTTGACCACGGCGCGCGCTAGGTAGCCCACCGACACGGCGACGGGCGCCTTAAGGGCATATTGAACCCAGTTTGGGCAAGTAGGCACGCGCGTTAGGAGACGAGGCAGGAGGGCTGCGCGGCGGGCACGAGGTCGGCGGCGGCGGCGGCCTGCAGCACGCTGTTGACCACGGCGCGCGCTAGGTAGCCCACCGACACGGCGACGGGCGCCTTAAGGGCATATTGAACCCAGTTTGGGCAAGTAGGCACGCGCGTTAGGAGACGAGGCAGGAGGGCTGCGCGGCGGGCACGAGGTCGGCGGCGGCGGCGGCCTGCAGCACGCTGTTGACCACGGCGCGCGCTAGGTAGCCCACCGACACGGCGACGGGCGCCTTAAGGGCATATTGAACCCAGTTTGGGCAAGTAGGCACGCGCGTTAGGAGACGAGGCAGGAGGGCTGCGCGGCGGGCACGAGGTCGGCGGCGGCGGCGGCCTGCAGCACGCTGTTGACCACGGCGCGCGCTAGGTAGCCCACCGACACGGCGACGGGCGCCTTAAGGGCATATTGAACCCAGTTTGGGCAAGTAGGCACGCGCGTTAGGAGACGAGGCAGGAGGGCTGCGCGGCGGGCACGAGGTCGGCGGCGGCGGCGGCCTGCAGCACGCTGTTGACCACGGCGCGCGCCAGGTAGCCCACCGACACGGCGACGGGCGCCGCGCTCAAGGCTTCCGTCGACATGTCGCTTAGCCCGCAGTCCTGTTGCCGAATTAAATAACAGTTGTAGTTTGATGCACCGTTTTGCATAGAAATTTTACGTATGGTACACGTACAGTCGGGGACAAATTCGGTGAACCACCTCTTACTTCTTTTCGTGTGGCTGGCAACTCACCGTTCACTTGCAGTCCGTATCCCTAATTGCTTATGCATTGTACTTCCCTAGTTTAATACATAACCAAATAATAAAAGGATCTGCGGGTGAATAGCAATTCACCAGCCATACGAAAAGAAGTAAGGGGTGGTTCACCGAATTTGTCCCCGATTGTACAGTCACGAACAATAATAATAAATATATGTAAACAACATAGCACTATGTCACATTACAATATTTTCTAATTATTTTTGTGGCACAGACAGTTTTGTTTCGGAACGCTTCTATGTGACAAAGTTCTATGTTATTGACATATTATTGCTCGTGACTGTACATACAAACAAACAGAAGCAGCCAACTCTTTCAATACCTAAATAGGTAAGTAAAGGAGCCCACAGACGGTCAGGTCGCCTGTCGGCCTAGAACGGATCGGCCGTCTGACGTCCGAGACCTCCATCGGCCACACACTAGACCGGTCATTGCCTGTCGTCAATAGTCGAAAGCTGGCTTTGAGGCCACACACGAGCAGTTGATAGCCGTCAGTTTTAGTAGGTACTAATCGGTAGTTTCTGTCCGGCCGATAACTTTCAATATTGGCCGCGGCCACACACTATACCTGCGCATTAGCTGTCAGTTCTAAACCTTTTACGAAACTGTGTGTGGCCGATTGCGGCCAACTGAGAGGCCGTTGCCGACAGGCGAACTGACCATCTGTGGCTGTGGGGCGCTTAACACAAGTGAGGGTTCTGTGCTTCGCTAGCGGCGCAGCACGGCGGCCCACTGACCTTTATTTATTACCACACGGCGGCCACACACATGGGCAATTCAAACTCTTTTTGACGTTTCGGAACATCGCGTGAAACAATGAACAGAAAACTCAATTTAGAGTTAGGTATGCGGGCGATAGAGGCGAGGTTTGTTGGGTACTCTATTAAGAATTTCACGACCGCCATTACGATTGAACCGCACAGTACCTTGGCGTAGGTGTAGTGCGCGTCGTCCAGCAGGCGGTCCAGGTCGAGCGCGTGCGCCAGCGTGAGCTCGGGGTTGCGGCGCAGCACGGTGGCGGCCACGCACAGCAGCCCCACCCTACCTTGGCGTAGGTGTAGTGCGCGTCGTCCAGCAGGCGGTCCAGGTCGAGCGCGTGCGCCAGCGTGAGCTCGGGGTTGCGGCGCAGCACGGTGGCGGCCACGCACAGCAGCCCCACCCTACCTTGGCGTAGGTGTAGTGCGCGTCGTCCAGCAGGCGGTCCAGGTCGAGCGCGTGCGCCAGCGTGAGCTCGGGGTTGCGGCGCAGCACGGTGGCGGCCACGCACAGCAGCCCCACCCTACCTTGGCGTAGGTGTAGTGCGCGTCGTCCAGCAGGCGGTCCAGGTCGAGCGCGTGCGCCAGCGTGAGCTCGGGGTTGCGGCGCAGCACGGTGGCGGCCACGCACAGCAGCCCCACCCTACCTTGGCGTAGGTGTAGTGCGCGTCGTCCAGCAGGCGGTCCAGGTCGAGCGCGTGCGCCAGCGTGAGCTCGGGGTTGCGGCGCAGCACGGTGGCGGCCACGCACAGCAGCCCCACCCTACCTTGGCGTAGGTGTAGTGCGCGTCGTCCAGCAGGCGGTCCAGGTCGAGCGCGTGCGCCAGCGTGAGCTCGGGGTTGCGGCGCAGCACGGTGGCGGCCACGCACAGCAGCCCCACCCTACCTTGGCGTAGGTGTAGTGCGCGTCGTCCAGCAGGCGGTCCAGGTCGAGCGCGTGCGCCAGCGTGAGCTCGGGGTTGCGGCGCAGCACGGTGGCGGCCACGCACAGCAGCCCCACCCTACCTTGGCGTAGGTGTAGTGCGCGTCGTCCAGCAGGCGGTCCAGGTCGAGCGCGTGCGCCAGCGTGAGCTCGGGGTTGCGGCGCAGCACGGTGGCGGCCACGCACAGCAGCCCCACCCTACCTTGGCGTAGGTGTAGTGCGCGTCGTCCAGCAGGCGGTCCAGGTCGAGCGCGTGCGCCAGCGTGAGCTCGGGGTTGCGGCGCAGCACGGTGGCGGCCACGCACAGCAGCTCCACGCACAGCTGGCGGCGCGCGGCCGCCACGCGCACCAGCGCCTCCTCCACTAGCAGCGCGAACGACAGGTCCGACCGCGACATGTTCATCAGAGTAGGCTCCGCCGGAATCCAGTGGCCCTGCCGTACGTGTCACATATTATTTAGACATTACAGTAAAAATGTACAATGTACAGTAAAAATGGAGTAAAAATAAAAACTATTTTCTTGACACATATGTACTTAAGTGCGATTATTAATTCGTAATTTTATTATCGAATTCGTCGGATTGCTACACACATTTTCGAGTCAGCTTTAATCGGCAAAAATCTGATCGAATATAATAAATAGATGAATGTTCGGGAATCACAAACGGTTCGGCTGCCGAACATAATCACTCGGCTTGCAAGTTGCCATTCGGCAGCCGTTTATATGCAGATGACAAATACTGCCGAATCAAACGATGTTTCAACCCGAATGAACTACGCGATTGACACAAAATTGAAGACCAACGAGTGAAGTAATTGTTTTGGGTCGGCTTTGTTGTTCGATAAATTCTGCCGAACCGACCATGCCGACCCGAATATGTGTGTAAAAAGCGTAATCTTTATAGCACTTACAGCAAGATAAACAATTAATTGCTGCTTTTTGAATATGAAGAATAAAAAGAATTGGCTCTAACACAGAAACCAACAATTTAAAATCATTATCGTGATAACAACAAAAAAAACACGTGTGGCACTCGGGGACTGCCGCGGTAAAGCTATTGCATAAGTAAATAGTGTAATTACACACCAAAACAATTATTCATTCAAAAAAATTTGAACAAAAAGAACGATATTAAGAGCTTGATCATCGAATTTCGCGCGATGAACATTTATATAGAAATATCAGCTAAAGGTACTTTCTCTGCGCGGCATTAATGTGTATTAATAGGGTATTTTACACCTAGAAAGAAAAAATATAAAAATGCATTTTTATGATAGATAACGTAAAAAGTAAACGAGAAACGTGTATATTTATTAATAAAAAGGGATTTTTAAATTTATAATTCAATTTTAAAAATCGTCTTTTTTAATCTGTTCTTCAAATGTCTGAAACGCCATACGCCATATTGGATTAGGATGTGACGTCAATCCGTTAGCATAAACATAGGCGAGGTATTTCTGTCATACAAATTAGTACTAACGACGTCGAGCTTTGTGTTATTTCATGATATTTTCGTAATCTAATAGTTACTATCACGTAAAAGGACTTTTTTTCTATACTTTATTAACGTCACATCATGGATGACGGATTCGTGAAAGCAGAAAGCACGAATCTACCAAGGATAAATAGGTACGTTGATGGTGGCAATTTTTTTTGCATCCAACCAGATTTCTGATCAGCCGAGTTGAGAAATGTTAAAATAGCAATGTAAGTAGGTACCTACTTAATGTTATCAAGTCTGGTCTAATAATAAATACAAAATCAATACACAACACGATAATGCGTGATAATGCACTGTGTTGACTATTACTATCCAACTTAAGGCCCGTGGTATCGCCAACGACCTTGGGCATAGAAAAGTGGCCTAATTTTCCCGCCCGCTAACCGCGCCAAAACAGCTTAAACACACGTTTCGTCAAAACTATGTATTATTTTAAAACGAAAAATGCTCAGTTTTAAGTTAAATAAGTTAGCAATCTTTTCCTGAAAGAAACGTGAAAATATCACTTGTAGTTTAGAAGCAGTAGCGTATTTCAAGTTGAAAACAGCTTCATTTCAATGTTTTTTTTAAATAGTATCTTAAAGACTATGTTTTTTTTAAATAAATAAATAAAAATAAAAATGTTTATTTGTCAGACTACTTGATGGTCCATTATTGTTAGTAACAAGGAGAACTTACCAGCTATGTTAGTACTTAATAATTAATTTTTAGTTTGGAGCGAGTAATTTGGCACATGTGCTCGACTAGCGGACAGTCCCCACTACCGGCGATGGCCTGCAGGACGCTGTTGCTGCTACCGCGAACCCGCCGCAATAGTGAGCCTGCTTTTTTGCGTAATATGGTCGGGAAACTGTCGACCTCTGTGTACGCGAACATGCTAGAAGCGCTGCAATAACGCGGTAGCCCCAACAACGCCCTGAAGGCATTATTGTACTGTACACGCAGGGCGTTATACGATTTTTGGGTATAGTTAACCCACAGACTGCTCGAGTAAAAAGAGGTACAGTAAGCTTTAAAAAGTGTCACCTTAACAGGCGCAGAACATCGAGCAAATCTGCGAGCCAACATATTAGCCCTAACCGACAGCGCCCTGCGCTCTCTCTCTATATCTAAATCGTCTTTTAGGTTTTCTGTAACTATATGGCCTAAGTATTTAAATTGTCTCACTCTTTCAAGAGGTGACCCGTAAAGTCTAATGGGGGGTACAAAATCAGGAAGTTTATTACCGGCTTTAAAAACTAAGTACTCGCTCTTTTTACAGTTGTAAACTAAACCATTTGAAATTGCGTATGTTTCACAGAAACCCAACATCTTTCTAATGGCGCTGACTGAGGGGGCCAGCAGCACCATATCGTCCGCGTAGCTGATATTATTGACGCATGCGTTATTGATATGACACCCGATCTTCATGCTGCTGAGCCCCTCGATCAGCGCGTTCACATAGAGGTTGAAAAGCTTGGGAGAGCTTAAATGCTCAGATTGAAGTTTATATATCAATATTTAATATATATTAATTCTAGATTCATCAGTAGGCTAATTTATGAGTTTTAGGGCCTCAAAAATGATAGTTTCACGACTACATGCACCTTAACCTATTTTCTTGTCATCAGGTCCGGAAGAGAATCATACGGGGACGACGACGCTATAGGCTACGTGCAACTCAAACTGTACGGTATGCCCGGAACACAAAGTGCGGTCCTAGTGCAGTGAAACTTATTGTGAATGAACAGGAAGAGACTCGTTACTAGTGTCCAGTGCCATGCCACGATTGCCCCTCATCAGAAGGTGGCTACAAACACGGTGTTGATTTTTGATGTGGTTACACTTACACCGGCGAACCGAAGCCCCGTCCTGTACTTCGATTGAATGTTATTGGAGTAAATCGAATCTGGCTAAGGTTGGCTCATTAATAAAAATGTTATGTAAGTACAAAAGAAATCTCTAAAAGTAAACCTAAAGAGATAGTTCCAGACAGCAGTGTGTTAAATGAATTTGTTTTGCAATGCAAAAAAAAGAAAAATCAACACAAATGCCATTTTTGAAGCATGAACCTGATGTTGACAGAAAGTAAACTTTTTCGCTGCATCGTCTAATAATTAAATATGATGAAGAAAACGGAGAGGTTTTTAACTAAAATCATGATAGAAAGTGAAACAAGAGATCAACATAAAAGTGGCTTGTGGCATGAACTAAGATATGGAAGTATCACAGCCTCGAAATGCTATGAAGTGAGCCATTGTAAAACTGGATGGTACTCTGGTGGCTATGCTACGCTGTTACATATTGGTGTGGATCTATAATTGGTTTCCTGTAGCTATTTATAGTTTCATATTTTGTAGTTTTAACTGTTGATCCACTAAATAAATAAAATAAAAATAAATTAAGTAGTACTCTGTTTATTATGTTGTAACCTATTTAGTTGATTTTTACAATAAATCCATTATGTACCTAGTAAAATTATTGTTTTATTAAATTTATTTTCAGGAAGAAATAAGACTTACTTTATGTTGGTTATATTTTTTATTACTTATATAATAATAAAAATTATACCTTGTATAAACCAGAGTTGTCTGTTTAGGTATTAATTTAATCCTTTGAAACCACTTAAATTAAATAAAAGACATAGGCATTAAAACAAATAAATTTCTTTATTCTCTAGGTTTTTGATTACAACACTTATGAACGTCAAAGAAGCTACACTACAGCATCGGTTCGCAAATCGTTCGGCGAGAGACCTTGCAAGAAGAACTGGCAAGAAACGCATCAAGGGCAATCTTTTTCTGCCTGTTTTCATACAGTCGACAGATTGATAAAAATGACCTTTCACACTTAATTTAAGAAGTTAGTTACATTTGCTCTTACATATAATATACTTGACAGTAAAAAAGTAACAAGAAATCAAATAGTTAAATGGGCATACTATCTCATTCAATTTAAGATTACTAATAAGAAAACTGCAAGTTGCTTGCTCATGCTTTCCTGAGATACAATAAATAGTAGGTCGGCCACGACCAGATTTTGAAAAATCTTGTCGGTATCTCTTCTGTATACCTACCTGCTTGTTGTAATGTTTTTTTGTGGTGGAACAAGCAGTTTCGTGATTTACACAACGCCCTGAACACATCCATACCTGTTGTAGGTATACAGAAGAGATACCAATGAGATTCAGGTTGGTGAAGGAATTTTCTCAGGTGGCCGGTAGACTATAAATGTTGATGAAACGGTGATGTTGCAATGCAAGTCAACGAGACAATTGTGTAGTTGTCTTCAAAGGTGATGTCATAATGTCTTTGTTTTTTATACAAGTCTTCACATTTCTACTTCAATAGTGTGTCATCCGACAATGTTGAACTGCTTTTATGTTCCTGGGCTTGTACTACTTGGACTTCTTTGTCATGTCATGACATGACACTTATTATTCTTGTCAGATGTCAAAATATAATCTGGAACTAATAGTAAAATATGGTTAGTATAATATTTGTCTTATTGATAATGTTAATAATTTATAACATCTGCTTAAATTAGGTACTCACAAAAAATAAAATAAATTACCTTGACTACAAGATGGTACTGACTGATACAACATCATTCTCCTCTCTTATGGCCTCTTCAATCTCCTTAATTGTAGACCTTAGAATAATAACGCCTAGAAACCGAGTAGGCCTAAGAAAATGAAGCAATTCAAACTGAGCCAATTTGGCTCAGTCGGCCCCCGACTTTACACGAACGTCCCGTTTTGTTAACATCAAAGTTTTGTTTGTGTGCGTGTCGGGGCTGGTCGGCGCACGTAGGCACGTAATGCTCGCACACACATAAATCTGATTTTTTGCTTCACTTTTGACGAAGCTTTAGTATGAAGACTATCGATCTAGCGTAAGCGAAGCGAAGAGTTATTAATCTATGTTGTACTATGCGATTATTATAAGAATAGGACGGGTTGTTGACAAACTTCACTCTGAAAAGGTACAGTTCGCAAGAAAGTGCAAAACAAAATGAAAATAGTTTTTATTTTTTATTTTGGCAGAAGGTGGTTTGGGTATTAAGTACCACTTTCAAAACGAAGTTTTTTATTTTTAAAATCCATCTAAGTAGGTACTTCCCTTTTTCTTCGTATACAATTTTACTACTCATACCCTTCGTTATTCCGGCGCCAGACATAGCACAAACATTTGAACAAATGTTTGGACACGTCATGTGTTGCACGGGTATTTGAGTATTTGTTCAAAGCTTTGATAAAGTATATTTCTATAGTAGGTACTTTGCAATGTCAGAAGGAAAAGTCTTCAATGTCTTTGTAGCAGTAGCAGCTGCAGTATAGCAGCTCAGACCAGCGGGACGATGATTCTCAAATGAGTGGATCTATTCCACTCATTTGAGAGGTGGAATAGCATTAGCAAGCATGTGTTTTGATTTACAATTGGCGGATTCACGAAAGGCGCCTCCCCGAGTGGCTTGATTGAATCGTTCTCCGTGATACCAATACCCAGCGCACCCTGGTAACAGCTAGATTCTGCCGAATCTAACATCAATCATCGTGCAGAATCTAGCTGGCCAATCCTTTTACCATGATAGACCACATCATTGGATAGACCCATACAATTTTTCACTAGGTGACTAGACCCCCAATTTACCAATTTTATTGTAAAGTTGATTAAGTATTAAGTTATTTTCATAACTTGAATTCCTGTTTTATTTAAATACTTAAACCAGTAAATAGTATCAAAATTCAATTTATTCTGTGTTATTGAAACATAGTATTAAAGTACTTACCCCGCAGAAAAATTTATGAAAAAATAGTTTCAGTTAAATATCACAAGATTTTAATTTGATTAACATTCAAATTACCTGATCATTTAAGTAAAAGCATACTTTCATAAGTCCTATACTTTCCGAAAAAATCAAGTTAATGATTTGTATTTATCTGCTAATTATTCATGTTTTGGTTTGCACGAACATCATTATTTATCGTAAGCTATGACATGATCAGCCCCCTGATTCACGATAAATTTCTTTTTTTGCACACCATACTGAAGTGAAGTGAAGTTAGTTTGACAGCACTTTGACAGCTTGACGTCACAACATGGCGGTGTCCCTATCCTATTCTTATAATAATCGCATAGTAGACATTCTTTTTTTGCCTTTTAATAAAGGCCTGCTGAGGTTCACTTGGAGTGGATTTGTGTTTTCAGTCTTGGCAATCAAATCTGGATGGTTTGCAGTTTGGCCTCATCCGAATTCGTTTCACAGAACCCATTATCTTATACTGTGTATAAATCTCCATATCATTTTCCAGCTAAGATATGGAATTTAATATATTTATGTAGGTTTTTTAAAGTTAGGTTCAAAACATAACCTATAAATATGACGTTTGTTTTGTATGTAACAAATTACAACTTTCTTGAAGAACACCAAGTTTTCTTTTGTGTATTATTATTCTCTATTAACCATTATATAATATATATATCGCATACACATCAAAATGATCTTCACAGAAATACAGTCTAGTTTTTGTGAAAACTGCTTTTGGATACCTATCTTCTTGTCAATTTCAACCAAGTTTTTCTCATTTTAATATCAGTTGGCACTTGAATCCATAAATTTTGTGAGGTTTTATACTCGTATTCTTGCACCCGGGCACAAGACACCAATGGATATTACATTAAAACTCATTATTTTCGACAATGTTTTACTTGGGCTTACGCAGAGTCGTATTGTTTACAAATGTACTATCCGAGTGACGTCACGAGCCGATACAATATGGCGGATAGCTTTTTAGCTCGAAAACTAAAAATCAAAAATGAATTTAGATATTAAGGCATTTTTTGGTATCATAGCATTGAAATAAAAATTTTACTGGTTCATTACGACCTCAGGATTGATTTTAGACAGTTTTCAAAAAAGCGTGTAATACCCTATTACTTAGACCACTATCATAATTATATTATGTGCCTATACACAAAAAACAAAGGTACCTACTTCGATCAACAATAGTACTAGATGAAGGCTCACGAACTAAATGAAAACTTTATATGGCCAGACTGACATTTTTTTAAACGGAGAAAAAAGGTTACGAATGTTACGATCTTAAATTATAAATGACAAGAAGCGTTCCAAGTTTGAAATACCTTAGTATTATTGACACTGTCAAAATAATCTACTTATAATTATACTCTCAAGTGAGCGTTCGACGCATAGAGAAAGATAAATATATATAGTAATAGAGAACCCACTCTACACATATTTTTGTCACCTCATTTTGAACGTCCGCCATCTTTTCGACAGTGCTGCTCTCTGTAAATTGGTGTCATACAAAATAGCCTGTACTAAAGCTACCCAGCTGGTGGCCTACCACAAGCTCTTAAAGCAGTTATTTTTAAGTTGAGAGAGTGAGACGCCGCTCTACACGCCGTATAGCGGCGTCTCACTCTCTCAACTTAAAAATAACTGCTTTAAGAGCTTGTGGTAGGCCACCTGGCCCTATTCGCTAGCTCAAATGAAAAGTGGATGTAATTTCCACTTTCATTTGAGTTAGCGAAAGGACAGCCATCGTAGTTCTAGTGATTTTAAGGAGTTAGCGATAAAAATAAAATAACCAGTTTAGATTTGGATTTTTATTACATACTGTATCTATAAATTATATATGATTGTATTTATTGTATAAGTACATCTTCTTTCGAAGACTAAGGTTGACGGAGTGGTTGTGGTCATGGGCCGATAAGTTGGTAGCGGCTTTTGCGATGCTCCTCCAAATCTCTCTATTTGTGGCACTGCGTGTGCATTCTGTAAGGGCACACTTGGTTGTGGACTTGATAAGACTTGATCATCTTGTGGGTGATCGGCCGCGAAAACGTCGACTTTTCCTTGTTTCTTCAATCGAATCATTCCAAGGAGCTTGCGTTATGGCTGATAAGTCCAAACATTCTTAGAATTGGCACTTGCACAATCGTCGAAAATCTTTGTTTGATCCGAAGCTCCTTTTTAGTGGAAACATTTGTGCGACAAGCAGTTCGTTTGATCATCGTGCACCACATCTCAAGGGTATCAATCTTCTTGTGGTACTTACTTTTGGTGGAGCATGCATGTTTCAGCTCCATTATAAGAAAATAGGAAATAGTAAGCTTTTCTTGAATAGAACCCTGGTGTTTTTGATTATGCGGCGATCTTTCCATATCTTCGTTAGCTTTTCGAAGGCTGATCTGGTTAGGTTAGGGCAGCTCGTCTTTTTATATCTTCTTTGCAACCTTCGATCAACAATGACACCTAGGTCTGTGCAACTTCCAGAATTTGTGATTTTAAATTATCGTCATCAGTAATATGTATCACTATGTACCTACTTAATTATTACACGGATTCACCAACACATACTTGCCTCAACAATGTTTTCAACATAATATCGCACTGCTTTTACAAAAAAATATTATTTTAGCAGCTAACTTTTGCATAAAAATCTGAGATTGACAAGTGACATTAATTGACATTATTTTGTTAATATTGTCTTTTCTTCTTTTTATTATTATTTCTGTTTTCAGCCAGTGCTTCGCAAAAAAAAATATTTTTTATAGAAACTAGAATGCTACTTGGTATTTTGAAATTTGATTATTAAATCATATTGCAATATGTAAATCATTCATCTATACGTTTTTTTTCTATTTGTATTTAAAAACTCTAAACTAGAATATTTCTAAACTTTACTACTTTTCTACAGATTAAAAAAAAGAAACACAATAGCCATCTATCGCGGCAATACAACACCTCTTGGTACACCACCACCAATCTGTCAAAACGGTTGGTACACAAAGCTGTCAAAACTTTTTGTTCTAAGTGTGCCCCCCCTGGTTCGACGCTAGGGCGACCGCCCGCGTAGTTACTTTGTGGCTTGGCCATGTCTGTCACTCCAACCACCTCCAACTATGTATCTAGAACTAGGTGTTATTGTTGATCGAAGGGTACCTACTAAATAGTACACGTGCTTGGTTTAATGGTTTCTATTATATACATAACTAGCGGATCCTCGCGGTTTCACCCGCGTGGCACACGTTCCCGTGGGAATATCGGGATAAAATATAGCCTATGTCACTCGGGAAGAATGTAGCTTTCTAATGGTGAAAGAATTTTCTAAATCGGTCTAGTAGTTTCGATGCAAACAAACAAACAAACAATCAAATTTTTCCTCTTAGTATAGATGAAGAATCCATACTAATATTACAAATGTGAAAGTGTGTTTGTTTGTTTATTTGTTTGTTTGTTTGTTTGTCCATCTTTCACGCCAAAACGGAGCAACTGATCGACGTGATTTTTAGTATGGGGATAGTTTGGAAGCTGAAGAGTAACAGAGGCTATCTACTTTTTATTACGGAAAATTATAAAATAAAAAATGGTAATTTTGTATCGATAATAGTTTTGACTGTCGTACGATACCAAACTGTCATTTATTCCATGGCCGCGTCTGCGCGCGCTCAAAATCGAATAGGTACTAATCTTTTCCATAAGATTAGAACAAAAAAAATGTACTGTAACTAGCGCCAAAAATGCCCCAGACGCACATGCGCGCAGACTTATCTGTCACGTAAGTCTATGTACTTTACTTCGTGATTATTTATTTTCATCTGTCTAATATGGTGATACGAAGTACTCTGTCCTACTAATATTCTAAATGTGAAAGTTTAGATGTTTGGATGTTTAGATGTTTGGATGTTTGTTACTCAATCACGCATAAACGGTTGAAAGGATTTGGATGAAACTTGGGACACAGATACTTTATAGCTTGGAGAGGATCAAGGGTTCTTTTTATCCCGGCAAATTATATAATTCCCGCGGGATAACGTGGTGTAGTCCACGCGGGCGAAGCCGCGGGCGGAAAGCTAGTAATTTATATGGCAAAGCAACGTTTGCCGGGTCAGCTAGTGAATAGGTATAATATATAGGCATATAGGTATACAAGGTGTCAGGGGCACCGTTGCAAAAACTTTAAACATGGCTTCAGGCTATCAGGAAATGAAAAAAATATTTCTACTCTCCATACAAAATGTCCCGATTAGTTGCTAAATTTTTATGAAGTCGAATTTTTGACTGTCCGCCATCTTGTCGACAGTGCTGCTCTCTGTAAATTGGTGTCATCATAATAGCCTGTACTAAAGCCACCCAGCTGCCAGCTGGCCCTATGGCCCTATTCGCTAGCTCAAATGAAAAGTGGATGTAATTTCCACTTTCATTTGACATAGCGAAAAGACAGCGTAGTTCTAGTGATTTTAAGAAGTTGGCGATAAAAATAAAACACCCAGTTTTGATTTGGATTTTTATTCCCTATTGTATATATAATTATGTTTGTATTTATTATATACATCTTCTTTCTAAAACTAAGGTTGACGGAGTGGTTGTGGTCGTGGTCCGCAAAGTTGTTAGCGGCTTTTGCGGCGATGCTCCTCTATATCTCTCTATTTGTAGCACTGCGTGTGCTTTCTGTAAGGGCACACTTGGTTGTGCACTTGATAAGGACTTGATCATCTTGTGGGTGATCAGCCGCGAAAACGTCGACTCTTCCTTGTTTCTTCAATCGAATCGTTCCAAGGAGCTTGCATTATGGATGATAAGTCCAAACATTCTTAGAATTCGCACTTGCACAATCGTCGAAAGCCTTTGTTTGATCCGAAGCTCCTTTTTAGTGGAAACATTTGTGTGACGAGCAGTCCGTTTGATCATCATACACCACATTTCAATCTTCTTGTGGTACTTTTGTTGGAGCGTCCATGTTTTAGCTCCATATAAGAAGATAGGAAATAGTAAGCTTTTCGTAGCTTTTCGTACTATCGAACCTTGGTGTTATTGATTATGCGGCGATCTTTCCATATAATTATCTTCGTTAGCTTTTCAAAGGCTGATCTGGTTAGGTTAGGCCAGCTCGTCTTTTGAGATCAACAATAACACCTAGGTCTGTGCAACTTCCAGAATTTGTGATTTTAAATCATCGTCATCAGTAATATGTGTCACTATTGTAGGTACTTAATTATTACTCGGATTCACCAACACACTCTTGCCTTAACAATGTTTTCAACATATTATCGCACTGCTTTTACAAAAATATATTATTTTTAGCAGCTAACTTTTTCATAAAAATCCGAGATTGACAAGTGACATTAATTTGACATAATTTTGAGATTACTGCTTTTTCTTCTTTTTATTATTATTTCTGTTTCAGCCAGTGCTTCACGTTTTAGGCGCTAGTTACAGTACATTTTTTTGTTCATAAACTTATGGAAAAGATTAGTATTCGAATTTGACCTATATTAAAATAAACACATGTAATCAAAAAGAGAAAAATACGTTTATCTCTTTTTAACAACAGGTTTTTTCTATATTTATCTCTTTTTACCAAAACAATGTTAGTAAGAGACAAAATATATGTAAACCCCTATTGTCAAAAAGAGATAAACAATGTTTTGTTAACCTCCTAGGGTGTTAGGTTTTTGCGTTACGGAATTTCTTGATTCGGTAGCCGCGCTCAAAGCCCGCGATAAAAGCTATGCAATAGCTTAAAAAAAATAAAATAAAATAAGATAATCGATAACAAAAAGAGACAAAAAAGAAAAATCAAATTAGAACTCACTTGCACGGTTATCCCCTTGGGCGTTCGTAGTAGGATATCCCAGACGTGTATGTAGAAATGTTTGGGCACGCGACAAAGACATCCTTCCAGTTTTCGCCTTTGCAGTGGAGTTAACCTGATAGAACAGACAATTGCTAAATCAACCCAAACGGTGTTTGATATTTCAAGCGAAAAGAACGAAAGTAGGTAGGTACATATTGGATTTACATAAATCCTTTCAAAATTCGACGACAGCAAGTAGGCAGTTGCCATACTAGGGCTGAAGCTAGCGCTGGATTGGCATGCCACAACAAGCCAACGCTGGACTGTTAGCGATTTCAGCGCCAGCTACTAGATTCATGTAAATCTACCATAAATAAAGCACTAAAATCTCAAAAATAAAATATCTTAATAAACTATGAATAATTCAGTTATTTTTGATCAAGTTAAAAAATGTTTCCGCCACTTGGTCGTTTTTAGGCGACTGAAAAATAAATAGAACTACACTACATACACTTTTCGCCAGTGGGAGACGGTGATGACGCGCTGCAGCAGCGACGGCAGTTTGAACAGCTACAAGCTCTTCAACGTGGCGTTGCCGACGGCGCACGTTGATCAATTTTTAACTTTTAGGTGTAGAACCAAATTCATTTTTTTTTTCAAAATGTCACTGGTTTAAAAAAATATTAACATCTGTTTTGGAACACCTTTTAGCATCCTATACTGTCATTTAACAGTCAGAAGTTACTTTATCATTGCGATTTTAATTATCAAAGTTATTAGCAAATCAATTGTTTTGTTCATCATATTTATTTTATTATTTTCCGGGCGCAATCAAATAGTGTTTTGATAATAATTACTTGCGAGGTGGATGAAATAAAAATGGTGCATATTGCTACCTATTGCTATTGCTATTGCAGATGCTAGAAGGTGTTCCAAAACAGATGTTAATATTTTTTTTAACTAACGTCATTTTGAATTTTGTATTTTCTACACCTAAAAGTTAAAAATTGATCACTGTGCGCCGGCGTGCTATATAGGTACTACTTAAGCAACAGAACTAAATGTGGATGTCTCTAGCTATATGACTATTAGTCCAGCAGCCACCGCCTGTTTCTTTCAGTGATTAATAACTTCTTCGTGAATCTTCGTGAGTATAGGATCGGTTCAATGAGACGCCCAAGTTTTTTATCTGTGAAAATTATCGAGAGAGGTATCTAATGCGGATCGTTTCCAGCTGCAGAACTAGTAAACAGAGCTTAGTAATAGCTCGCCCTTTTTCGTCGGCCTAATGAGATTGATCGCCGCAGTTTGTACGGCGATAAACTTTCGAGCGTAGCATCGGCGCGTTTTTTTCGGGGACAGCTGCAGGTAGATTCGGATCGCTTCCAGCTGTAGGACTATAGTAAACAGAGCTCAATAATAGGTTACCCTTTCTCGTCGGCCCAATCGGAGACGGCGAGCCTCGCTGCAATAGCGTTCGCAGTTTGTATGGCGATAAACTTTCGAGCGTGGCATCGGCGCGTTTCTCCGGGAACAGCTGCAGGAAGATTCGGATCGCTTCCAGCTGTAGGACTAGTAAACAGAGCTTAGTAATAACTCACCCTTTCTCGTCGGCCCAATCAGAGACTGAGAGCACTCGCTGCAATAGCGTTCGCAGTTTGTACGGCGATAAACTTTCGAGCGTGGCATCGGCGCGTTTCTCCGGGAACAGCTCCAGGTAGATTCGGATCGCTTCCAGCACCCAGCCCACGCGTATCTTGAGGATACCGCGGAACATGTCCGGGTTCGTGCCGATAAGACGACCGCAGTACAACACTATTTCCTGCAAAATAAAAAATAAGGCTCATGACATAAGGCAAATGCAAAGTGTTGTTTTTTAATCAGTTTTGTAAAAATACATACAGATAAATAATCGATTTTAATAGAGTTTCAGTACCTGCTGTAATACTGCGCCAATGACGTCATACGGCTGTATTGTTGAGTACATGACGGATTGGATCTCGCCGGGGGTCATCGGTTTGTCGAACACAGTCTCCTTGTGTCCGATCACTCCCACCGTTAGCTGTAAAAAGGGAATAGAGTTTTTTCAAGACCCCGATCTAACATCAACTCCGTCGGAATCACAATCAGCTAAATGTTGTATAGGCAGGGATGTTGAATCCATATAGGTATTACGGTGATCATAGTTGTAAAACAGCGCCATCTAGCCGCATCGCGTCTAAACGGCTTGTCACTTGATTAACCGCTAAACTGGCACGTACCAGCAATTGTTTAGGTTCCTGCACAGTATATGTGGCAGAGGGCGCTGTTGTTAAGTTTAGTGAATGCATGAATTTATACAAATATATTTATACCTATAGATAGTAGCATAGTATTTAAGGCCGCACAATTGTCCGGCGAGAGGAGATACTATCACGACACCGTTTACCTTGCATTAAATAAATAGCCAACCATAAAAATCCATTCTTTTCATTCGGCCACCACTTTACATTTGGTGACCCCTAGTTTGAGTTAGGTACAAGTAGTCCGCGAAAAGTTCTGCCGCGTAGGATTTATTTCAGCATATTCCAGCAAATCACTGAGATCTCCTACGGGCCAGGCTGGGTTTGTGGCCAAAATCGGAGCAGCCATTTTGCAAACCTGACGAAAAGGTACCGAAGCACGCACGCATTACAATCTTGAAGAATCTCAAGAATCAACGTAGATGGGAGCCGCTGAATGAAAAACTATCAACGAAGCAAGCGATTAATCGATATTACGAAGCATATTTCACAAAAAAGCCGAGATCCCGGATAAGTACACGCCGAGCACGTGAGTTGAGTTGGCCATCCCTTTCAATTTCTTTATCCCACCACTGTTCAGTATTCCCTTTTTAGTATAATTTAATTAATTAACGTGTTCCTTTTAATACAATTATTCTCTTTTTTGTCGAAAAATGTCGTCCGAGGACGAACGAGGCGTGGTCCCGTCCGAACCTCGCGGGACCATTAAATTAGAATCAATTAATTTACAATCCTTGAAGAAAAAACGAGGAGTATTCAAGGGAAAGTTAACATTGTATCGAAAATATTTAAATTCAATCACCGCTACGCAGCCTAGCGCTGATCAGCTAAGAGAATTAAAATTGCGTACCGATAGAATTAAATCTGTGTTTGACGATTTCCAAAAATGTCAGGACAAAATTGAAACTGAATGTGCCGATTACGAGGCACAATTAGACGAAAGAGAAACCTTCGAAAATAACTACTTCGAGGCTATCTCTTGTTCGATGCGTTATTGTCAGTTCCAGGAGGAATCGCCTCTGGAGACAAACGCATCCACTATCACGGTAGAAAGTAAGTCTGATAGTGATAATATTAAATACCCAGAAATAATTTTACCTACCTATGACGGGGATATAAAACAGTGGATGGAGTTTCGCGATACCTTTGATGCCATTATAAACCAAAGTAACCTAAAACCGATTCAGAAATATAAGTATTTGCGAACTTGTCTAAAAGACGGTGCGCTAGAAGTCATTGCATCACTAGAGTACAACGAAAGTAGTTATGAGTTAGCGTGGAAATTATTGTGCGAACGATACAATAATCCCAGAATAATATTAAGAAATCATTTAACAGCTTTATTTAACATTGAAGCAGTGCCCGCCACAGCCACTGCATTGAGAAGTTTAATCGATAACATTTCAAAGCACCTGCGAACGATCAAATCTTTGAATGTCGAAACGGAGAATTGGGATTTATTAATCATTTATTTTTTATCTTCCAAGCTCGACCCTTCCCTACAACAAAAATGGGAGGAAAATGTTGGCTCAAAAAATTTACCTAATTTACAGGATTTCAAGACATTTCTAAGGGCACGCGCTGACCTACTGGAAACACTTAAACCAAATAGCAGCCAAAGTCAACCAAGCGATAATAAGCAGAATACAACAAGGAAAACATTTTTGACCACGACTCGGACAGCTCATGAAAAAATGCAAGGTAACCCAAGTAATCGATGCCCTAACTGTAGCGAAACTCACTACATTAGTCAGTGTCCTAAATTTCTAGCCCTTAACGTAGAAGCACGCATTCGAACAATTAAAAAACTAAGATTATGCTTAAATTGTTTTAGATCTAATCATATTATTCAGAACTGTAGGGCCAGTCGGTGTCGAACCTGTAATGGCAAACACCACTCGCTACTACATAACTCAACATTTACACAACGATTTAGTACTGAAACTTCTCATATCGAACCGAAAAACACGTCGACATTACATAATTTACAATCGAGCGAAGCGGTATCGCATTCTAACCCGAAACCGAATGCGTTGATTAGTCAATCTAGTATCTCATCGCTTGTGCATTCGAATAACGAACAATTCATGCACAAGTCGATTATTTTATCGACAGCGCTAGTCAATATAAAAGTTACCCATAACCAATATAAAACATTTCGGGTACTTTTAGATTCCGGTTCGCAATCGAACTTTATTACGCAACAAGCGTATGAAATGCTTAACTTATCGAAACAACCGATAGACGCGGAGGTCCGCGGATTTAACGATAGCATAGCGAATATTAAATACTTTTGTAATTTAACCGTTCACTCTAGGGACGATACATTCTCTGCTGACATTTCGTGTTTTATCGTTCCAAATCTTTGTAAAATACCGCAAACAAATATAGAAAACATAACGATCCCTAAAAAATACCGACTTGCTGACGAACATTTTTATAAAGCAAGTGAGATCGACATAATAATAGGCGCGGAACATTTTTATCACCTATTGTGTATAGGTCAACACCGATTGGGTAAGGGGCTACCTATTTTACAAAAAACGCGGTTAGGCTGGGTCATATCGGGCCTAGTACCAATGACTCAACCTACTTATTCGAGTTTTAAGTGCAACTTTGTGGTAAATAGTAACGAAGGAATGAACCTACCAGATGATGATACTAAGCAATGTGAGAAAGTTTTCCGTACACACTCACGAGGTACTGATGGCAGGTTCATAGTGACTATTCCCCTAAAGAAGGAGCCATCCTCGCTGGGGAGGTCACGACATATCGCGTATAAAAGATTAAAGGCTTTAGAAAATAAATTTAACCATAACCCAGAATTTAAAGAGCGGTATATTAGTATTATGCGCGAATTTGAACGAGCGGGCCATATGACGAAGGTACGGAACCCTCCTGATGGCCCATGTAATTTCTTGCCCCACCACGCGGTAGTTAATTATGAAAAAACAACCAGCCCACTCCGAGTAGTGTACGATGCGTCATGTCAGACCGATAACGGCTTGTCCCTAAACGACATTCAATATAAAGGAAACATTACACAGGATGAATTATTGAATATCTTGTTACGATTTAGAATCAATACTTATGTAGTATGCGCAGACATAAAGGCCATGTACACTATGATTTACATTAACCCAAACCAACGAAAATTACAATGCATTTTATGGCGCGAGAACCCTGATAAACCGATAGACATTTACATACTTAATACGTTAAGTTTCGGGTTAAAATGCGCGCCGCATTTAGCTACGCGTTGTTTACTACAACTCGCACACGAAAACAGTGCGCGATATCCCGACGCAGCAGAAGCTATTAAGACAAGTTTTTATATCGATGACTTGAATTATAGCGGTGAAAACGAAACAAAAATAATAGAAACAGTAAGTCAGATCGACAACATTTTACAAAGCGCTAATTTCCACCTTCGAAAGTGGATATCCAATTCACCTACGATTTTAAAAGCAGTTAGCGCAGCCGACACACACACACATACACAAATGCCATTAGGAGACAGCTCAAACAAAATTCTTGGTCTTGTTTGGGACCACGAAACAGATAATTTGAAATTTAAATTGAAACCACAATTACTCGTGGGACAATTAACAAAACGAAAGATACTGTCTATTTTATCATCGATTTTTGATCCACTAGGATTAGTAACGCCAGTCCTAGTCACAGGGAAAATTTTTATACAGAAACTCTTTGCGGAAAAAACCGAGTGGGATGAACCATTGCCAACTTCACTAGTCAAAGAGTGGGAACTTATTTATGAAAATATTTTTACATTAAACTCGCTTAACATACCGCGACACGTAGGAGTGCATGATTGTACTCGAATCGAATTACACGGGTTCGGCGATAGTTCCATATCAGCCTACGGGGCAGTAATTTACCTAAAATCAATTGACAAACACGGTAACATACAAGTGCGCCTATTATGCTCAAAATCGAGAGTAGCGCGCAAAGAAACAATACCGCGACTCGAACTGCGAGCCGCGGCGTTACTAGCCACACTTTATGAAAAAGTTAAAACAGCGAGTAAAATCAACTTTCACAATGTTTATTTATGGTCTGACTCAACCATAGTCTTAGCATGGATAAATAATACACAGCCAGAAAAACTACCCCAGTTTATGCGTAATCGAGTAAAAGAAATTCACGAATTAACAATTATTAGTAGTTGGCACTGGGTCAGTTCACATGACAATCCCGCGGACCTTATCACGCGTGGGTTGTCAGCGGCCGAAATACGTCAATGTCTCTTGTGGTGGCAGGGCCCATCGTGGCTACCAAAACCACGATCGGAGTGGCCACTGTCAAAGGCACCACAAACAATAAGTTTCGAAACAGAAAACGAAATTCAAATGCTTTGTAATATAACAACAGAAACAGAATCGAATTTGTTTATAAATAAACTATTCAATAAATACTCTAGTGGTACCAAACTGATACGAGTTTTTGCATATTTATTACGATATATTACTAATCTAAAGTTAAATAATAATAAACTTGTGGGCCCACTTTCCGTAATTGAAATAAACAATTCTTTAAATAAATTAATTCAGTTGTCACAAGTAGAATCATTTCCTAATGAGTACAATTTATTACAACAACATAAATTAATTCCGAAAAAATCTAAATTATTAGATTTGAGACCTTTCATTGAAAATGGAACAATGAGAGTAGGGGGGCGACTAAGTAACTCGAGTTACTCATACGACAAGAAACATCCCGCAATTCTACATCATAAACACCCACTCACAACTCTTCTAGTTAGGGACGAACACGAAAAATTATTCCATGCCGGTCCTCAGCTGTTATTGTCTTCAGTACGAGAACGCTTCTGGCCCACACACGGTAAAAGTCTAGCAAGTAAAATAGTACACCAGTGCGTTAAGTGTTTTAGGGCTAATCCACAAACGACTACACCCATTATGGGTAACCTACCCGCCGCTAGGGTCACACCGTCACCTCCATTCAATACAACAGGTATCGATTATGCGGGGCCTTTTACCCTACGAGACCGTAGGGGTCGTGGTTACAAATGTTATAAATGCTATATTGGTATATTTGTGTGTTTCAGTACTAAGGCGATTCATATTGAATTAATATCAAGCTTGGAATCCCAGGCCTTTGTGTCGGCATTACGTAGGTTCATTGCTCGCAGGGGCAAACCCCAGGTACTGGTAAGTGACAATGCCACTACCTTTGTCGGGGCAAACAACGATTTATCAGAACTATTAGAATTTTTAAACTGTCACTCAGATGAGATAGTAACATTTAATGCAAACGAAGGTATCACGTGGAAATTCTTACCTGTTTATACTCCCCACATGGGAGGTTTGCACGAAGGGGCTGTAAAAAGCTGTAAGACCCATTTAAAGCGAGTCGTTGGACGGGCCTTGTTAACTTATGAGGAATTTTTAACATATTTAATTCAAATAGAAGGGATACTGAACTCACGTCCCCTTTGTCCCGTTCCAAGCTCCGACTCCGATAATATCCTAACCCTTACGCCAGCTCACTTTCTCATCGGGCGGTCACCGACGTGTCTCCCCGACTATGATTACAGAGACATAGCACCAAACAAGCTAAACCATTATCAACAAATACAGCAGATGACGCAAGACTTCTGGCGCTGTTGGTCACGTGACTACATAGGTCTCCTACAACAGCGCACGAGGTGGAGGGCCGCGAAGGGACCACGCCTTAGCGTGGGGACTGTAGTGCTGATCAAGAACGACAAACAACCACCGTGCTACTGGCAACTGGGACTGGTGATCGACACCCACGACGGGCAAGACGACGTCACCAGGGTGGTGACACTCAAGACACACAAGGGAATCGTCAAACGCGCTTTCAACACTATATGTGTCTTGCCACTCAACGGGATAGATTAATCTAAGTATTTATTTTAAGTCGATTTAAGTATAATATTTTATAGAACCGAAATAAAGCGATATTCCGTTTGTTTTTTATTATAAGGTAATACCTGTTTGTCATGGTAATGTTAGTAGTTTGTTAGGTAGGTAGAAGTTTCAGATAATACCTAGTAATTACTAATGATTACTTATGCACTAATGCACTAGCAATATAATTAGTTCTGATAGGTAACTTAGCATTCTAGATTAAAATTAGATTTGGTCAGTATTTGACAAACCGATACTAGTATTTTATATAAGTAGGTAGTTTATTTTGTGATAGGTATTAGGAATTACAACCTAGTAATCTCATTTAGCAATTGATAAGTAATGATTTCCTAGTAATCTCATTTAGCAATATTGATAAGTAATAATTATGTTACCTATTTTATAACCTATTTCAATTATGAGGTATCCCTATTATTCACATTATAACACTTAGTAGCTTGTAGCTGATAAAACAAACCGAAACAGGGTGCCTAGATATTACATACCTATAGTAGTCTTGTTAGCTTTAGATATTTTGCCTATAATTGTTACCTATATGTGCATCATAGATATAGTATATTAAATATACATAATATTGCAATTCTTGCAATAATAAGGCCCGCAGCATGTAAAACAGCGCCATCTAGCCGCATCGCGTCTAAACGGCTTGTCACTTGATTAACCGCTAAACTGGCACGTACCAGCAATTGTTTAGGTTCCTGCACAGTATATGTGGCAGAGGGCGCTGTTGTTAAGTTTAGTGAATGCATGAATTTATACAAATATATTTATACCTATAGATAGTAGCATAGTATTTAAGGCCGCACAATTGTCCGGCGAGAGGAGATACTATCACGACACCGTTTACCTTGCATTAAATAAATAGCCAACCATAAAAATCCATTCTTTTCATTCGGCCACCACTTTACATAGTAATTTAACTTTCTGGGTGTCGATTCTGCTAACGTTAAGTCATAATTGTATCAAAATCGTGTTTCAATTGTGGTGTTTTTTACGCACTTGTCTGTAAAATTCGGCGCAAGTAGTCGCGCAATATACAATTTAGAGGTAGTTCGGGCGACAGAGGTGATCTTGGGGGGTACGCTGTTGCGAATAGCGGTTAATTTTTTTTTATACACAATGGGGTAGGTAGCACTTAGCCTTCATCACATTTGATGTTAAGTGGTGATAAGGCTGAACTTTCGGAACCTTCAAACACTAAGGAACTGGCTATCTTATCTCTTAGATAAGATTTCAGCATTATTGTGTTTCCACAATAATGCTGAAAACATAAATTGTTATGGCTTCAGACTTGGATAAGATGGTGTTAGCTAGCCAGGAGGACTATGAACGAGTCCTACGTGTTACCGTTCACCTGCCAACAATATACCTGCTTGCCGTTGACGAGCACGGTGGTGATGAAGGGGCTGATGGAGTCGACGGTGTGGTTGAGCAGCGACGAGCAGTAGCGCACGGCGCGCCAGTGCCGCAGCACGCCCGCGCTGTGGTACAGGCTCTTAGGGAGTCCAGCGCGGTGTTACCGTTCACTGCCAACGATATACCTGCTTGCCGTTGACGAGCACGGTGGTGATGAAGGGGCTGATGGAGTCGACGGTGTGGTTGAGCAGCGACGAGCAGTAGCGCACGGCGCGCCAGTGCCGCAGCACGCCCGCGCTGTGGTACAGGCTCTTAGGGAGTCCAGCGCGGTGTTACCGTTCACTGCCAACGATATACCTGCTTGCCGTTGACGAGCACGGTGGTGATGAAGGGGCTGATGGAGTCGACGGTGTGGTTGAGCAGCGACGAGCAGTAGCGCACGGCGCGCCAGTGCCGCAGCACGCCCGCGCTGTGGTACAGGCTCTTCAGGGAGTCCAGCGCGGTGTTACCGTTCACCTGACAACAATACACTCAACTTGAAGGCGATACTCGGAAAAAATGTGGACTTCTTAATATAAAATTAAAGGAAGTTGAGAGTCGTTACAAATCTGGTAATAAGATATATATTTTTTCATAGATTTGTAAAGATTCAGAAACACGATTTTATGATTTTGCATCGACAGTTTTTCTTTTCGAAAAGACTCCTAAAAATATGAAAATTCACCTTACACACACACAACTCACCTTATACATTGGGCCTGCACGTTCCATTAGAATGCCCCGCAGCTAGCACTGCGCATAGATATTGTCCGAGACCCACAGGGCTGCGACCACATCAGGCGTAGACCGATGCTTGTAGCTCTCGTACGAGATCGCCTCTTCTCGGTACGTGAGCGTCCGAGAAACGTCGGTTAAGGACTGGTAGCCGATATAGGAACACGTGCTCCAGTGATAATTTCTGAACTACTACTATACTAATATTTACAGTCAATTATGGTTGATAACTCACCTCATACATTGGGCCTGCACGTTCCATTAGAATGCCCCGCAGCTAGCACTGCGCATAGATATTGTCCGAGACCCACAGGGCCGCGACCACATCAGGCGTAGACCGATGCTTGTAGCTCTCGTACGAGATCGCCTCTTCTCGGTACGTGAGCTTCCGAGAAACGTCGGTTAAGGACTGGTAGCCGATATAGGAACACGTGCTCCAGTGATAATTTCTGAACTACTGCTATACTAATGTTTACAGTCAATTATGGTTGATAACTCACCTCATACATTGGGCCTGCACGTTCCATTAGAATGCCCCACAGCTGGCACTGCGCATAGATATTGTCCGAGACCCACAGGGCCGCGACCACATCAGGCGTAGACCGATGCTTGTAGCTCTCGTACGAGATCGCCTCTTCTCGGTACGTGAGCGTCCGAGAAACGTCGGTTAAGGACTGGTAGCCGATATAGGAACACGTGCTCCAGTGATAATTTCTGAACTACTACTATACTAATGATTACAGTCAATTATGGTTGATAACTCACCTCATACATTGGGCCTGCACGTTCCTTTAGAATGCCCCACAGCTGGCACTGCGCATAGATATTGTCCGAGGCTCTCAGGGCCGCGACCACATCAGGCGTAGACCGATTCTTGTAGCTCTCGTACGAGATCGCTTCTTCTCGGTACGTGAGCGTCCGACGAACGCAGTTAAAGACTGGTAGCCGATATAGGAACACGTGCTCCAGTGATCATTTCTTAACTACTACTATACTAATGTTCACAGTCAGTTATGGTTGACAACTCACCTCATACATTGGGCCTGCACGTTCCATTAGAATGCCCCACAGCTGGCACTGCGCATAGATATTGTCCGTGGTCCTCAGGGCCGCGACCACGTCAGGCGTAGACCGATTCTTGTAGCTCTCGTACGAGATCGCCTCTTCTCGGTACGTGAGCGTCCGAGGAACGTCTGTTAAGGACTGGTAGCCGATGTACTCGTGCTCCAGCTGACGGAACTGAGTGAACATCTCCGATGGGAACTCGCCTTGGCTCATGAAATCCAGGTGCTCTAAACAACGATAGATAAACCTTGGTTGATAATAGACTTTCATGACAACGTTTCATATCTCATCAGACCGATTTGGGGCAGGTACGGATACCTGCCTTCTGCGCCAGAGGTCCCGGGTTCGATTTTCAGACAAGACAAATATTTATTTTGTGAACATGTCTTGGTCTGGGTGTTTTTTATGTAAGTATATTGAGAATGTATTTACAAACAATAAGTATTTAAGCAGGTAATATTTATACGTTTTCAAGTTTCCATGGCACAGTTTCTTAATCAAATTTACATGCGCTTAGAAAAGGTGTTATTGTGAGAAATTATAAAAAACAAATATTTGCATATGCTTGGTAAGTAGCAGTTTGAATAAGCATCCTCCATTTGCTTGGACTTGAAATGGCATTGCCAAAGTAAGTAGCATTGGGTGTTTTAAGTCAAGGTGGTTTGTTGTCCGAACTATAGGTACTATAAAGATGATATTAAGTGAAGTGATGATTTTATTTTAAAACCATTTTAAAGTCAAGTTAGTAAGGATTCAGCCTTACCCATGCAGGAGCTAGAAATCAAATTCTGCAGCCGGCCGAGGCGCACCTTCACGCCGTCGCAGTGGCCCTTCTTCAGCATCGCGAACAAGTCCAGCATCTGTTTGAAGTGAGGGTCGCGCATGTGCTCCTCGCGCACGAGCAGACAAACCGTCGGGCGCCCTGACAGACGCCAGTACCTGACCAGCGAATTTAAGCCTTAATACTATGTTTGTTAAAATAAAGCAATTGGTATATATCAAGTAATTTATAATAATATTGGAAATCACCATTTTCTTAGTTAATAAACACCTACATACACATGTATTGTATATATGGTGTTTTACATTTCACTGCAAAGTTTTGACTCACTTATTTCAAATGACAAAGTGAATTTGATTAAGATGAATACATGCAAGTCTGAACTGCTTACTTTCCAACAAACTGCAATTCTGTCTTGATATCATCTATAAGAAGTGCCATATCTCGATAAAGATAAAACTCTGAAACTTCAAATATCAGAGGATAGCACAATACCGTCATACCACACACCCTGTATATCTGCGAATTAAAAAAATAATTTTCACTTTAATTAGTTATGTTTTGTAGTTTTTATAACCCAGTTAAGAATTATGTTTTTGAATAACTGACCTTACTCGTCCCCAGTGATCCTACGGGTCTAATTGGTCGGCCCGTCAGTTTTAATTTGGGGCACACGCCTAATTCTCGGTAAACGTGTACTAATTGCGTAGAACTGCACACCTAAATAAAAAAACAAGTTTTGGGTACGTATAGGGTATCCGTATTTAACTAAAAAGTTTGAGAACCAATTGTTGTGACTTGACCTTGAGGGCCGCACAGACTATCAGTCTGCCTGCTAGTCCGCCTGCAGGCAACACGGCCTGTCAGTTGGCCGCAACAATCTGCAGATACACACTCACAGTTTTACATAAAAAAAACGAATGTCAGGCCGCCTGTTCAAAATTCAAAAATTCAAAATTCAAAATCGTTTATTCAATTTAGGTTTGTTTAACAACACTTATGAACGTCAATGAAGCTACGCCATCGGTTCGCAAATCCTACGGCAGGAGACCTTGTAGCGAGTTCGGTAGAGTTCTGCCGGTGGCCTGCCGGCGCGGCGGACTGATAGTCTGTTGGCTCCTTTAATGCTAATGCTAATGGCACTGGATCCCTACAAAAAAAGCCC
Source organism: Crambus lathoniellus (assembly GCA_949710035.1). Taxonomy (NCBI): domain Eukaryota; kingdom Metazoa; phylum Arthropoda; class Insecta; order Lepidoptera; family Crambidae; genus Crambus; species Crambus lathoniellus. The sequence goes on along the minus strand of OX453300.1, from coordinate 27,867,362 downwards.
ATCAAACCAAACCCATTCATAATTAAACATTCGACCTGCCTAAAGAGGACAATACCGATATTAGGTACTGTAACTGTAATGGCTTTGGAATTATGTATCTAAAAATTGGTCACTGACCGTTCTAGTTTGGAGCAAGGTTTTGAATATCTAACCGCACTGCTAAATCTGCCTTTTGAAATATTCCGAGCTGCAAAAATGTTCTTATGGATGGCTCACGTATAAGCGTCTCACCTGTACTGGTTCAACTTCATGCGGAGTTTGCGTCTGTATGCCGTAAGTTCCCATCATGGCCTGCAGACGCATCGACTCTGCGATCAACACCACTTGGACCACCAGATCTGTGGCTGTACCCTGCAATCACCCAACACATGAAAATACAGGAATTAAGATGCAATGTGAACTAAGCCTGGCCGCACACGGGCCACCGACCACGACCACAAAACGCAGCCACCGACCTATTTCCTGTAGTTTTCATACATATTAAATGAACTCGCCGCGCTCCGGTAGTCGTCTCGTCACTTGTTTCTCATAGCTTCAAATATCGGCGTTTGTGGCAGTCGCGTGTGTCTCGTGTGCGGCGACGTAAGATATTAGTTACTATTTGCAAATAGAGCAATTTTAAGGTAGGTATATTAAAGCAGCATTCAATAAATACTTCTTTGTATTTTATTACTATTAAAGCATGCCTTTGCAAAGATGATTACGATCAGGTAATATCTTTTTAAATTATTTTGAACGTAAATATATATAAATGAAATTGACAGAAAGTAAATAGCCAGCAGCAGTTACTAATCTAGAAATAAGAGCTTATTATTCTGACTAAATAGTCATCGACTCGTTAGAGTTCATGCAATAGTTATAATTTCTATGCAGTACAATTAAAACAGGCAGGAAAAGTAACTGTTCGATCGAAGAGGTGCTTTCAGTCTCGCAAATAATATCCGATACTCACAAATGCTGGCTTGGCCTGCGATTGGAGCATGAAAGTAAAATAAAAATGGTGTATTTATTCAAAAAAATATATCTTCTACAGATAGTTATTAACAAAGTGAATGCAATTTATAATCAAAACACTTATTATATATATATACTTATTATGTTTGGGAATAATTAATACACAATGCTATTACTTCTAGGATAAATTATAATAGAAAAGACAATTATTAGTTCTATTATTAGAACTAATAATTACTACTACTATTACTATTAAGTAGGTACTTATACAACTACCTAGGCTTTACCAGTCCAAAAATCTTGTGGGACTAGTTTTTCTATAATAATTTATCCTATTTATAAAAATATCCTTAGAACTATATATTTACAATGGGTCTTAGAGTGGACTTAATGAATCAGTATACACAATAATGATTCAATGTCACAGCGATGTACAGTCAACAACATGTTAGACTTTACAAAATTGGCTCTCCTTATTTTATTTTGAACCTAACATCCAACTTGTTTAAGTTCAAAGTCGATTGTTTTTTCAGTTTTCTAAAGTCTAACTTGCTATCGGTGGTGGATGCACTGACAGAAATATACAACGTGTTAAACCTCTTAGGTGGTCATTGTGCTCATAAATATAAACAACTTTTACTATGGGGCCAACTCTGCAACTCAACAAAAAAAACATCTGTTTCATACAAATTGTCAATTACTCGACCAGAATGTATGGAACAGCAGATTTTTTTTGTTGAGTTGCAGAGTTGGCCTCGTAGTAAAAGTTGTTTATATTCATGAGCACAATCACCACCTAAGAGGTATTGCGCTTATTCATAAACACATTGTATATACGCTCACGGCCCCAAAAATTTTCACTCAACACTTAAGAAGTACCTACCAACTCACTCGTCAGTAACTATGCCAGCACGAACATCGATTGCGGCCACGGGAACAGACCGCCCCGCCGCTGTCTGTGCAATATTGTAAGCCAACACTTGTCTGCACAATATGGTTAGTAAACACTTCACAAATACCTGGAAGGCGGAGTACCTCCCGGCGCGGCGCGGGCGATTGTAGGAAGGCAGGTAGCGGCGGTTGGGGTCGAGCTCGTTCACGTGCAGCAGCCCACCCGTCAGCAGTTGCGCCAGCACGAACATCGACTGCGCCCACAGGAACAGACCACCGCTGTCTGCGCGACACAAGGATTATTCAATTCAATTTATTGCATCAACGAATTTTATCTGTATTTATGGAAGCTGGATTTTTGCCCGGCGGCCTGTTATGTTGTGTCGTCGTGGGTTGGAGTAATGTGATTCTGGTTCCGTTTCAACGGTGGCTAGGTACTTGGGCTGCAAGACGCAGCTGTAGGTCTAGCACAACTTGCGCGCGACTCGAGTGAGAAAGAGTCGCGGGCACTTTCGACTAATCAGATCGCTCGTAGATAGTGCGCGTGTCTTAAAGCGACGTTCCGATTGGTTGGATGGAGCGCGACAAAGAATCGCGCTAAGTTGTGCTAGCCCTACTGGTTTCAATTTATTATAGACAATTACATCACACAATTGTCTATTTCAATCAGCAGTTTTTTACTGAATCTATACTACGAGATTTTTGAGCCAAGTTTTTCCCTAAAACCGTGACTCGTGTAAACGTGACCAAAACCTCAAGAATCTCTCAAAGACTAAAACACTTTGTGTTACAAAGTAAGAAAAAAGGCAACGCGTTATTTGTTCTTTTTTATTACAGTGGTAGGAATCTACGGAATTTAGGAATCAACCGAAGTTAAAAATATCTAATGATTAGCTTGTTTTTATCGACAAATATTTGCCATATAAATTTTCATTTGTTAATTTTCATATTTCTACGTAAACAACTAATCAGAACTTCAGTCACAACTAACCTAAGATTAATTTGCAAGAGATTCATACAATCATTAGCACGAGTGTAATAGAATAGCAATATTTTATCAGCACCACACCTGCAGCAAAACATTATAGTTTGATTATTATTAAAGCTTTACTTAGCACAAACAAAAAACTCTAGAAAAATAGTAGAAATGTTATAAACGCAGCAAATATTAGTCACTCAAGATAAATTTTAGGGTGCAGTCTTAAATGATAACTTACTTAAATAATACTTCGTGCACTTCGACACCGCCTTAAAAATCAAGCATTGAGCCTACTTTATTTTACAATTGTATGTAATAGTAAATAAACTTTTCTATTCATTTACAAAATGGTGCAAAAAATATATTTAAGATATTATAAGTAAGTAAATAATTGATACTTTCTAGGTAGTGATTGTTATTTATAAATGCATAAAGCTCAAACTTCTCTAACTACTCTGGAAAAACGAAAGTTAGGTACAAGAAATAATAGAATAGATCAGACATCCATTCACCAAAGCTCATAGCATTTTTACCTTTGTCGTCAACATCACCAGGTTTGCCTGTAATATTTATATGTTTAGTTAAATAGTTCAAAGGTTGAAACAACACAAAATAACATTTCTGATAGTACCAATTAATTTTCTTGCACAATATTTTGTATAATTAAGTAGTAATTACTTACTTGCAGGTAATCTACGAACGGAATTTGGCTCATTACGCTCGTTTTCGATCCCCTCTCGAGGCACATAATAATACCAAGGTATCACAGGATCTGAAAAAAAAAATTAAAATGATAATTACCATATCTTAAATGATATATTAAATTATTAATCGAGAATATTTTTTCTACCTCCATACTCATCCATATAAATTCTTGCTTTGAGTAATCTCTGATATTCTTCAACTTGCTCTGGCAGCGTACGAAATACTCCATCAATGATCATCATGACATAGAACAAAGGCCATTCGGACTCGACGCCATCGAATTCTTTTAACTCTCCTTCATTATAATACCTTCTAGACGGGTCTTCAAGAACACATTTGTAACCATCGCGGCTAAACCTTTTGAAGCCATATTTGCCTTGTAAACGGCGTAATATATTGGACTTGGTTAACTGCAGTAGGTGATCTTCGTGAGTTGCGAATGCTGGAAATGATATAGTGGCTAATAGAGCAGCATCTACATCCTGAAAATAAGTATAGGTAAGATGTTGGATACAATTCTTGGCTCGCTTAGTTAATCCTAAGGAGAGTGATAATATAATCATGTTTATTTAAAGTCTTTAGTTACCTTGGAACTGGATTCACGAGGGAGCATTGTTTCAAATATACTCCTGTTTCGATTGTGAGCGTCAATATCGACATACACTACGCTCCATGACGCGCCTTTGTCACCAAACAGGTTGCATCCATTGATTGCTTCCAAAGCAGCTTTCGCCATGCCTATGAACATTGTTTCATAGCTATGTTACTAAAACTTAACACTTCGTTCAGTATGTTAACGGACATAATTATTAGTGCATAGAACAAAACATTGACGGTGCTCTTTTTATAGACATATATAAAGATATAGAGACTTCCAGAAGAAACAATGAAACAATTTTTTTAAATAGGTACATAAATAACAGTATCTTTAAATGTAATAACACTTAAAACATTAAGACAGATTTTATATTTGACATGTAGTAGTGCATGAAATTTAGCATACCTATAGATGAAGCATGTATCTCTGGCTTGCCATCATTATATTTGGAACCTCTTTCCCACATTCCATAATCTGGTGTTCTATATGCGCGTTCCACATAATATACTAGATTCTGGACAAAAGCTACTTCATCCTATAATCACATTAAAACATAAACTGAGTTTTCTTACAATAGACAAAAGCTATGAATAAAAATAATATTTTGTTTTTAACCTGTGTGTAGATAATCTGCAATCCTGATGTGATCATTTGTACTAAAAACAGTAGATAGAGTGACACAACATCTATCTGCAAGTGGTGATACTGGTCATCAGACAGCACAGGCTCTCCTGTGATTAGATGGAATTTGACATGGAGTGCATGAGCAGCGCTTTGCCGGGTCTTGAACGCTTCCACACGCGCCGACTGCTTCACCCAACACTCAAGTATACCTCGCATGCATTTAACAGTGCTCTGGCCAAGTTCATGGGACTTGCCACGGTCATCATCAATACGCCTTTAAATTCCGAGAAAGTTTAACAAAGATATTAGTTAAAAAACTTCACAAAAAAGGATATAATGATTGATGATGAATTTATGCTTTCACAATAAAATAATAGGATAAATTATAATAGAAAAATTTATAGAAATCTATTTAGGTAGGAGACTAGTTGTTTTTTCTATTATAATTATTTTATTCTATAAAGAAATTATAGGATAAATTATAATAGAAAAATTTATAGAAATCTATTTAGGTAGGAGACTAGTTGTTTTTTCTATTATAATTATTTTATTCTATAAAGTGGAATCTTTAAATATGTTAATACTTATAATAGAAGTCCAGTCTTAAATCTACTTATGAGACTTATTGTTTTTTTTTTATTATAATTTATCTTATGAGAAGGGAATCTTTAAATAAATATCTTAAAATAAATTATGATTAAACCTTAAATGCTTGCAAACCTGTATGCTTGGTATAATCCCCACACTGCTGATGCACAATATATACTATCTCTGACGCTTCCAATATGAAGGTCAGATGACAGAACTGGAAACATTCCAGTAATGGGACTTTGAAACCTCAAAAGTTGTCTTTTTACTGTTAACAAAAAGAAAAATTAACAAGAAACTTGACTATTTTCCTTCAAACTACCACAACACATAAACTTTTAATCAAATTGATTAGTGCATTTGACTATGTCAAGAACCATAGAAGCCTTTTTATTTTCCTAGACTAAATTCACATTAAAACATATCTTGTGTAAATAATTATGACGGACTACACGACAGACATTATCCCGCGGGAATGTGACTTTTTCCGGTATAAAAAGAAGCCTATGGTCCTCTCCAGGCCACAAAGTATCTGTGTCCCATATTTCAGCCAAATCTGTTCAGCCGTTTTGGCGTGATTGAGTAACAAACATCCAAACATCTAAACTTTCACATTTATAATATTACTAGCTTTTCGCCCACGGCTTCGCCCGCGTGGACTACACGACGTTATCCCGCAGGAATGTGTTATTTTTCCGGGATAATAAGTAGCCTATGTTCCTCTCCAGGTTACAAAGTATCTGTGTTCCAAATTTCAGCCAAATCCGTTCAGCCATTTTGACGTGATAAGAGTAACAAACACACAAACATCCAAACATCTAAACTTTCACATTTATAATAATAGTAAGATTAATATTAATATCTTAATATAGTAGGAAGTAGAATAATTTCGACTACTCATTATAGAACATACTAATTTTGTGACAAGGTATTAATTATATGCTTCTTTGAATATTTTAAATTAATTTTTATCCACAATGGGGTAGCGCTTAGCCTTCATCTCACCTGATATTAAGTGATGATAAGGCTGAAGGAGGAAACGCACTACTCCCGGAATTCTCAATCACTGAGGAACTGTTCTAATCAATAGAACAAGGCATACATTAGCCTGCTTGCTTAATTAACACACTCGTAAATCATGTTTCTTAAATCTCACCTATAGCGTAATATATATCTAATTGTCTTACTGTATCCTCATAATTTGATAACTTTAGAAACTGCTGGGCATTTATATCATCAATACTCCCCTGGCGAATCATTTCTGGGAATGCCTGAAATTAAAGTTAACATTAAGATTACGACTACTAGAAGAGTTAAATAGCGCAGAAAAAAATATAATCAAGAAAATAATAAGAACTGTATGAATTGTAAATTATTTACCAAAAATCAACAAAATTATTAAAAGTTTGGTTTGTTTACATGGTTTACATCGATGGACGACACAGATCACTATATAGACGATGACATTCACATGACATTGATGACATTCAGCCATTCAGCTAAAGGAGCCCACAGACGGTCAGACTCACACTCACAAAAATTAAAAATTCAATCTCTGAAAGTATGGTATGTACTTATAGTCCAGTCAAAATAAAGTTTGGGGTCACATTAATGGCACCTTTAACAAATTTATTTTTAAATAATAATATTGCCTTTATTTTGAGCACTCATCGTGATTTTGTAGGTATACTGGTGTCCGTTCGAGAGAAATACCTAAAGTTGTGTTTTGGCCGTAGTGCATATTATAATATAATCTATGGATACCCTTTAAATTATGTTAGGCAAGTAATCCCTGACGTGAGCACAATATTCTGCACATTACAACGTTTTTTCAGTCACGACGTAAAAAATGAGACTTACAAAATCGCACTTTCAGAGATTTTACTACTAATACACTATAAATAAAAACCTCGAACCTATTTTAAGTTTTCACCTAGGTGTCTTTCTTGGAACCTGGTTAAAAGTGGTTTTTTTGCGTTATGTCGGTTATACATTAAAGTCACTTCAGTTTTTATGTAAGATTTCCATTAACATATTTATTTTATATATAAAAAAATCATAATCCCCTGATAACATGAGAAAGATTCCTCAAAATATAAATAAATGCACAATCACCGCAAAGTAATAAAATAACTCATTCAAAATCCAAATTACGCGTGACCTTGACGGAGCGTCCGCATGGCCAGTCGGTGTGCGAGAGAGACGGAGTTATCGGGCGTGAAAAGGATGGATAGACGCGGCGCGTTGCCGCGCGGCGGCAATTCATCATACTTCCTAATTAAATTGATTATGTGAAAGTTTAGATGTTTGGATGTTGTTTGTTACTCGATCACGCCAAAACAGCTGAACGGATTTGGCTGAAATTTGGAATCTAGATACTTTGTAGCCTGGAGAGGAACATAGGCTTGTTATTTTATTTATTACACAAATTCGCATCTTATTATTTAAATTTCAAAAAAGTTTGCTGCGTATTGTGCGCAGACTAGCCGGAGTAAAATTATTGATACTTTAATTGCGGATGTGATTTTTTACAAGCTTTTATTTAACTTGCAGTGTATGTATGTCCGTTCGGGTCAAATCTTACGAGCTAAATTTGACCCACTTGCCAGTGTCCGATTGAGCTGAAATTTTGCATATAGGTTTGGTATGGATGACAGTACAATATTAAAGGAAGGCCAGCAAAAAAGCTTGTCACAAAAATGTTTTTTTTACAAAAAACTTATTTTTGTGATAATTAGAAAGATCATATAATTATTTAAGTTTTATAACAAACTATTTTTATTTTATTTTTTTATTGCAATTCAGGTTTTGGTACTATTTTGACAGGAAAATAGCAACGCAATGTCAAAAATGATAAAAATCCAAGATGGCGGCCAAATTTTTTGTTTGTTGGCCGATTCTGATGAAACTCGATTTCTAGTACTATTTTGACAAAAAAACAACAACACACTGCTAAAAATATAAAAAAATCCAAGATGGCGGCCAACTTTTTTGTTTGTGGGCCGATTTTGATAAAACTCGATTTCTAGTACTATTTTGAAAAGAAAACAACAACGCACTGCTAAAAATATAAAAAAATCCAAGATGGCGGCCAACTTTTTTGTTTGTGGGCTGACTTTTATCAAACTCGGGTTTTGGTACTATTATGACAGGAAAATAGTACGCAATGTCAAAAATGATAAAAATTCAAGATGGCGGCCAAATTTTTTGTTTGTTGGCCGATTCTGATGAAACTCTATTTCTAGTAGTATTTTGACAAGAAAACAACAACGCACTGCTAAAAATATAAAAAAATCCAAGATGGCGGCCAACTTTTTTGTTTGTGGGCTTATTTTGATAAAACTCGGGTTTTGGTACTATTTTAACAGGAAAATAGCAACGCAATGTTAAAAATATTAAAAAATCCAAGATGGTGGCCAACTTATTTGTTAGTTAGCCGATTTTGATGAAACTCGATTTCTAGTACTATTTTGACAAAAAAACAACAACGCACTTCTAAAAATATAAAAAATCGAAGATGGCGGCCAATTTTTTTGTTTGTGGGTAAATTTTTATGAAACTTGATTTCTAGTACTATTTTGATAAGAAAACAGCAACGCCAGGTTAAAAAAATAAAAAATCAAGTTGGCTGCCAACTTTTTTGTTTGTGGGCCGATTTTAATGAAACTCGGTTTTTAGTATTATTTTGTCAAGAAAACAGTAACGCAATCTTAAAAATACAAAAAATGTTCAAAATGGCGCGTTTTTTTTTGTAGGCCGATTTTGATGGAACTCTGTTTTAAGTATGATTTTGACAAGAAAAGAGTAACGCAATGTTTTTGTCTGTATGTCAGTCAGTATCATCAAAATCGGCCCACAAAAAAGTTGGCCGCCATCTTGGTTTTTTTATATTTTTAACATTGCGTTACTGTTTTCTTTTCAAAATAGTAGTAAAACCGAGTTACTTTGCGTACTTTGCGTTGCTGTTTTCTTACTGCTGTATGGAAAAAATGGATAAACTGTGTCTTAGCCTTCGATGCTATTATTCAAGAATATTAACATAAGAAAGGTTGACACTGCGAGTAGTACCTATTGGGAAAACTAAAATAGCGTTTGAGTATTAATAGAAAATAGCCAAAAAGACTTAATTAATATAAACCTATTACTAGAAAAAATCGGCCAAGTGCGAGTTGGACTCGCCCATGAAGGGTTCCGTACACACTTAACGTACCGATTGCCTATACCTTCCCAAAATTCCAACATATTTTTTTGTCAGCAAAATATAACTTTGTCTTTCATAGTGTTTGTATGAATGACAAAGTTATATTTTGCTGACAAAAAAATATGTTGGAATTTTGGGAAGGTATAGGCAGGTATTTGCGGTTTTTGAAAATGTGTTATATCTCAAAAAGTACTCACTATGTATCGTTCAAACCAATTTTCGTTGAAAGTTTTTATTAAAATCTACAGCCTGTATTTTTTCTGGATTTTTCACTCTTTTATTTCAAAAGTTAGAGGGGGGGGGGGGGACACACATCTTACCACTTTGGAAGGCTCTATCTTTCAAAATATTGAGTTTGAGAAAAAATGATTTGAGAAACCTCCATGTTATTTTCAAAGACCAATCTATAGACACCCTACACGAATATATTTGATTAAAAAAATATTTTTCAGTTTCAGTTCTATGTATGGAGAGCCCCCCTTAATTTGTTTTTATTTTTTATTTTTGTATTAAAATCGTAAAGCGGTTCACGGAATACATCTCCCTACTAAGTATCAACTGTGTGGTTTTTATAGTTTTGGAATAAAGTGGCTGTGACATACGGACGGACGGACAGACAGACAGACAGACAGACAGACAGACAGACATGACGAATCTGTAGTGTGGTAAGAGCGCTCCATATATAATATAAGAAATCCTATGTAATAGTAGTTAGTTCATAGTCCATCGTAGGACAATAAACATGTATTCAACCCAGTGATGTGTTATTATTTCACAAGACCTTACATGGCGACCCTGCCGAAAACGGGCGCGCATTGTCGACGGCGGCGCCGAGCCGCCGCGCCGGCATCGAGTTGCATCTTAACCAAGACTTTTTAAAACTATTGTTAGTGCCGAATCGCAATAGTTACGGACGTAAAGTTGTAAATTTGCAAAATATTTTTTTCTCTAATCGTGCAACATGGGAAAGACGTACTCCAAATATGAAGAAGTGGTCATCGCGCAGACGGCTTCAGGAGGAAATAACCAGGGTTCTCTGCGCGAGCTGGAGTTTCATGCTAGTACCACTAACATTATACTGAGTGTCATCTTACTGGTAATACTGATTATATTGATATATGGTATATATAAAATCTATATGCGATGCCATAAGAAACTGATAAGAAGAGAGATGTTCCAGGATCGGTTCCGACATTCCTCGCTGCGACGTAAAAGAGGGGAAAATATAGACACCAGCAAAGTGTAACCACCTGACAAGTTTTCCGGCGTGTTTAAGTGTAAAGTGAGTGTTATAAGTGCGTTCTCGTAAATATCTCTTGAACTTTATGTGAGTATTATAAAGAAAATGTTTAGAGGCCTGTTTAATCTCTCCATAAGTGTAATTTATAAGTAAAAAAAAAATATATATATAAATATACTCATATACAAATTTAATCATAATATCATGCCATAATATTCTATATCTTTTTTTTGTGTTACTTATATTAATTATTAATTAATTTTTATTCTTTATGTCATGTCCGAAAACCTTTTCGAACTGTATGAAGCATTAAAGAAGTTAAAAAATAATTTGTTTAAAATAAATTTGGAAAAACGAACAAAAGAGAGATTGAGTGAAAAGTTAGAATTAGCAACATTAATATTTACTAACTATTTATCTGTCTATGCTAATTTGACAACAGATGTATCTAATTTAAAGGACGATGAATTAGAAAAAATTGAAGAAATAGATCAACAGATACGGCATGTATATGGTCAGATTGAACAGTTTTGTTTAAAATCTGTTTATTCTCAGAGCTGTGACAAAGAAAGTAGTAGCGTAACCATGGATAAATTTGAATTACGGACCGCAGTGTCCTTGTTACCGGAAATGACTGGTGAGGAGGAGGTCACAAAAAAATTGATTGACTCCATAGAGCTATACAGCTCTATGATAAGTACAGAATCTCATCCCTTGCTTATAAACTTTATTTTGAAAACTCGCCTCTCTGAAAGTGCTAAGTTAAGATTATCACAAAATTATGATACGTGTGATGCTTTAATTCATGACATGAAAAATAATTTATTGACTAGGAAATCGAGCAATGCCATACACATGGAACTTGTCAGATCATCGCAAGGTAGTAACTCTATTGAGGAATTTGGCAAAAGAATTGAGGATCTTTTCGTAAATCTGACTATTTCTCAAGCCGAGGGTGACAAAAGGGCGTTATCAGTTTTAAAACCTATAAATGAAAAATTAGCTATAAAACGTTTCACCGACGGCTTGCGAAATAAAAATTTAAGTGTAATTATTTCAGCCCGCAACTATTTGACATTAAAAGATGCAATCAGAGCTGCAAAAGATGAGGAGGTATCATCTACACGTACGGATACGCCTGAAAATATATTTTACAGCCAGAGTAGCAGCCGTGGTAAGTCAGCATTCAATTATTACGGTCGCGCCAAAAGTTTTAATCAGGAACTACGTGGTAGGGGTGGTCACTCCCGTGGTATGCGTAATAGAGGTCAGTATCAAACTTATCGTAATTCGTCACAAAATAATTCATACGTAAATAATTACCAGCGGTCAGGTAGAGGAGCTTACAGAGGTAACCGTTATAATTATCGTTTTGGTCGCGGAAACTTTAATCGTCATTCAGTGAATATGATGGCTGAAAGTAATAATGTTGAATCGGCACACGGTGAAAACTTAAACGATTCTAATAATCAACAGTTTTTTCGTCCCTCATAATTACATATTTTCGTTTGATAATTATAATTAAATTCAATTAGGCATAAACGGCACCAAATATAGATGGTTGGTGGACACGGGTGCTTCGTTGTCAGTCGTGAAACACGAAACTATGAGTCAGTGGAACATTCCATTCCATAAACAAATTATTAATATTAAAGGTATAGGTGGAGAATTAATCACAGAAGGTTTTGTTTATCTTAACTTATCTTTAAATGGACGAGAGTTAATCAAACACAAGTTCTATGTACTGAAAGGGTTGCCATGCGTTTCTGATGGTATTTTAGGACACGATTTCTTAAAGAAACATAGTTGCATATTAAATTATGAACATAATACTATTTCTATTTTGCAATCGAATGGCTATTTAACTTTACCGTTAGAATTAGAACAATTTGATAATAATAATTATTTGAGCGTACCACCGAGGTGTGAAAAAATATTTTTTGTCACTACAAAGTTACATAATGAATTTATTATTATTCAGAAAGAGTTATGCGATGGTGTGTTTTTATGCGGTGGAATTGTGAATCCTATTAACAATAAAATACCAATAAAAATTTTAAATACTAGAAATTCAGAAGTTCACTCAAATTATTTTAATCCAGATATAGACATTATTAGTGATTATAATATTTGTAGTTTTGAAAAAAGTTTTGTAGATGCAAAAAGGGTTCGACAACTGTTATCAATTCTGAATTTGGATCATTTGAATAGCGACGAAAGGTCATCCATTTTAAACATTTGTGCTAAATTCTCTGACGTATTCTATTTACCAGGCGATACATTGGGTACTGCCAATATTGAGAAACAAAAAATTAATTTAAAACCTAACACAGTCCCTGTTTATATAAAACAGTATCGGCTTCCACATTCCCAAAGAGCGGAAGATGAAAAACAGGTTAGTAAAATGCTTGAAGACAATATTATAGAACCATCCAACAGTGAGTGGTCAAGCCCAGTTCTCTTGGTACCTTAAAAATCTGACAGCAATAAAAAATGGCGACTGGTGGTCGATTTTAGAAAATTAAATGACTGTATTGTTGACAATCGGTTCCCTCTTCCAAACATAACAGATATTCTTGACTCTCTTTCTGGTTCAGTATATTTTAGCCATTTAGATTTATATCAGGGGTATTACCAATTAAATTTAAATGATGAGAGTAGAAAATACACAGCATTTACCACTCATTCGGGACATTACCAGATGAAAAGACTTCCAATGGGTCTTAAAATAAGTCCAAGTTCATTCTCTCGTGCCATAACTGTGGCTCTGGCCGGACTACATTATGATAAATGCTTGGTGTATCTCGATGATTTGATTTGTTTTGGTCGAAATCTATATTCCCACAATAAAAACTTAGTTGATATATTATCTCGGTTGAAAAAAGTAAATTTGAATACTCAACCCGGACAAATGTGATTTTTTAAAGAAAGAAATTCTGTATCTTGGACATCTAGTAACAGAAGAAGGTATTAAACCAGATCCCGAAAAAGTAGCAATATTAAATAATTATCCACGTCCGCAAAATTCAGATGAAACTAGACGATTCATAGCTTTTTCCAATTATTATAGAAAATTTATCCCAAATTTTGCACAGAAATCATGGCCACTTAATAATCTCTGTAAAAAGAATGCAGAATTCATTTGGTCTAAAGAATGTGAAGAGTCGTTTTTAGCATTAAAAACATCGTTAATTTCGCCACCATTGCTCCAATACCCTGATTTTTCTGAAAACAACACTTTTATTCTAAAAACAGATGCTTCTGGTTATGCTATAGGATCAGTTCTCAGTAACTCAAATGGAAGGCCTGTTGCATATACATACCCAACAATTGAAAAAGAATTACTATCAATCGTTTGGTCAATTAATTATTTTAGACCTTATCTTTATGGTAAAAAATTCAGAGTTGAAACAGATCATAAGCCACTTATCTATTTGTTTAACATGTCAATCCCGAGCAGTAGATTGATGAAATTTAGATTGCAATTGGAAGAATATAATTTCGAAGTAGTATATGTAAAAGGCGCAGACAATGCGGCTGCAGATGCTTTGTCACGCATTAACATAACTAGTAAAGAATTAAAGGAGATGAGTGAGAATGTGATTAGGGTCATAACAAGAGCTCAAAAGAAAAAGTTAGATGGGGAGAATAGTTCCAATAATAGCAAGGAGAATAAGGTCTTTAAAGACAATTGGTCTGATCAACCAAGAGTAGTAGAGATTCTTAAACTCCCGAAATATTATACGGAACTCTCGTTTACTAATCAAAGTCAATGGAATAAATTAATGACAGAATTTACGGATACATCGGATACTTTCGCGTATATTCCATCTAGGTCAATGATTTGCGTTAAACCAATTCCTGAGTCACAATGTACACGAGCTGTCTTTGTGAAAGAATTGTGTTTACTATGTAATAAATTAAAAATTGACTCCTTGATTATAATAAGAAATGAGAACAATTGTGAATTAATTAAATATTTAGCTAAATAATAGGTCTTTACATATGAAATTGCCGTTTTTTTCTTTTGTACATATAACTTAACAACTTTTATAATATTAGAAATATATAATTTCTTTAATATTGCGTTACATTAAGACCGTATCGAGCAACTTTTGATAATTTAATAACCACGATATTTGATTATTTACATAGAAAAAACTTATTCCGAAAGTTACGACTATTTTTGTTTCCAGAATTTCGTACTTTATTAGTTGTAACTTAATGAAAAAAAAAATTTTTCTCTTAACGAATGTGTCATTTAGTAGTTAAAATGTCTATAAATACGTGTGTAAAATTTTGTAAATTTACATAATATTAGTCGTTAAATAAGAACAAAAACGTTAGTATGGAAAAAAAATAATTACAGAAATCTCCATACAAAACGGCAATTTCATAGGTAAAGACCTATTATATAAATAGCAAAAGAGAATGGTCCGGACCTTGCTTAAATATTATAAAAGGAGTAGAAAAAGTAAATGATAATGAAGAGAAACGCGTTATTCTTAATGACTTTCACATGTTACCTACCAGTGGGCATGCTGGCATAAGGCGTATGTTAAACACCGTTTGTCGACGTTATTACTGGCCAGGCATTGAAAAAGACATAACAGATTTTGTAAAAAAATGTAAACAATGCCAAAGGCAAAAATATTATAGGGATATTAAGCAACCAATGGTTATTACCGATATGGGTTGTTCGGCTTTTGATAAGGTATTTTTAGATTTAGTGGGCCCTATAAGTAAGGATATTAGTAGTTTTAGTTATATTTTGACAGTCCAATGCGACTTAACCAAGTACGTAGAAGCTTATCCATTAACTGATAAAAACACAAATTCGGTAGCATCAGCTTTAGTAAATAACTTTATTCTACGTTATGGCATTCCTCGACAAATAGTCACTGATAGGGGTACAGAATTTGTATCAAGCACTATGCAAGATGTTTGTAAAATTTTAGGAGTTAGTCATTTAAAATCAACGTCATATCATCACCAAACAATAGGAGCGTTGGAAAATAGCCATAAAATTTAACATCATATTTAAGAATTCAATGTAATAATAATCCGCAAAATTGGAGTTCATGGTTACCCTACTGGTGCTTTGCTATTAACACAACTGTTCATTCTGAAACCCGATACACTCCATATGAGTTGGTATTTGGCAAACCTTGTAATCTACCAAATAATTTAAAAACTAATCTTGATCCCATTTATAATTATTCAGATTATCCAATTGAGTTAAAATACAGAATTCAGAAATCACATTTAGACGCCAAACAAAAAATAGACAGTAAACTTAATAGAAAATTGTACTACGATGATAAAAGTAATGTAATAGAATACAAACCTGGCGATATGTTATTACTTAGAAATAATGGTTCCAAAAGTAAAATGGATCCAATTTATTTAGGTCCATTTCCTGTAATTAGAGAAGTAGAACCTAATGTGATTATATTAGTTGATGGAAAAGAAAAAATAGTACATAAGAACAGGACCAAAATGTGTTTTGATTAATTTGAGATTTATTGTAATACAGCTATTCATAAAAAATATATATTGTTATTTTTTTATTTTTTTTTCGGATGGGCGTGTAGTGTGGTAAGAGCGCTCCATATATAATATAAGAAATCCTATGTAATAGTAGTTAGTTCATAGTCCATCGTAGGACAATAAACATGTATTCAACCCAGTGATGTGTTATTATTCCACAAGACCTTACAAATCTATAAGGGTTCCGTTTTTTGCCATTCGGCTACGGAACCCTAAAAATGGTTTGAGAAACTTGCATGTCATTTTTAAAGACATATCTATAGATACCCCACACGAATAATAATATGTTTGATTAAAAAAATATATTTCGGTTTTAGTTCCATGTATGGGGAGTCTCCCTTAATTTTTTTATATTTTTAATTTTTGTATAAAAATCGTAAAGCGGTTAACAGAATACATTTAACTACCAAGTTTCAACTGAGTAGTTTTTATAGTTTTGGAATAAAGTGGCTGTGACATACGTACGGACGGACAAACGGACAGACAGACAGACAGACATGACGAATCTATAAGGGTTCCGTTTTTTGCCATTCGGCTACGGAACCCCCCAGATCCTTGGGGGAGGCCTATGCCCAGCAGTGGGCGTCGTAGTTCAGTCTATACAGATACCTGATAATGTTTACTACTATGAAAGTTTCTTTTTGTATTTTCAGTTTGGAAACAGTTATAAATGGTTAAAGAATTTATTCATTTAAAAGATCTTCTCTTTTCTACATTCTCTAAATATTCCTGCGGTGGTGTCGTGTGAGTCGGGTCGTTACGTTCCCTAAAATATGGTTGAACGAAGCGATTTGGCTGGCTCATGCGTCATGCTCGTGAACGGGTGCTGCCAGTGGGGTGGGTCTGCTCGTGTCAACTTGTGTTAAAGGTGTTCGGGATATGGTTTATAATAGTATTATACTCGTAATATAGTTTTGTTAGCGAGCTGGTGTATCTCATAGTAACTTTGGTAAGTACTCGTGTCTTACAGTAACAGCAATTTTTTCTAATTATTGTTGTAAGTACTTAATATTTATTCAAAAATTCCTTTTATTTGTTAATACTTATAGATTTGAATATACGGCGCAGCTTGCAGTTTCCTTTTTATTAATCCTATAATATAATGTAAATAAGATTAAGTTTAGTGCGTCCATTAAACTATTTGATTCCTCGTTTAGTTGAAAATTGTTTACTGTTTTAGGTAGGTAATAAGCAAAATTGTACTTACTTTAAGCGGTATTCTGTATTGTGATGGAAAGTAACCTTACTATTATGTAAAGGTCACTTTTCAAATTTGACGACTCTGTATAAATTAAAACAGGGAGTAAAAAATAGCCCATGGCGAGTTTCTTGCCGGTTCTTCTCGTTACAAGGTCTCCTGCCATAGGATTTGTGAACCGATGGCGTAGCTTCATTGACGTTCATAAGTGTTGAAACAAACCTAAATTGAATAAACGAAATTAAATTTAGCTTTTTTTTTCTATGTATTTCAGAAACTATGGATACAGTACTTTGTGCCCATACAAACTTTTTTAAGAGAATAGAAAAATCTAAGAAATGAGACTATTTTTTGAAGTGGCCGCGTAGGCTACCAATTTGCCCATTGCCCTTTATACAATAAAATATTATGGTCAAAATAATACAATATGGTTATCTATACATATAATAAAACAGAAACGGAAAAAAAGTCTGTACATGAAAGATTTAAAAAAAATAATTACTGCTATGTGATGTGTACAGGATATAGACCCCAAAAGGATAGATATTAAAATTTTTGTCTGTTTGTCTGTTTGTCTGTTTGTCTGTTTGTCTGTTTGTCTGTTTGTCTGTTTGTCTGTTTGTATGTTCGCTTTTCACGCAAAAACTACTGGACGGATTTTTACCAAATTTTGTGAAGTAATAGCTTATAACCCGGGTCAACATATAGGGTACTTTATATTTAATAAAAACCCCTTATTCCTACGGGAAAATACAAAGACTGATTCTTACTAAAATAGATGGCGCCACATGATTATGAAAATACGTTATATTTATTCGCTGTCTCAATTAATAATGAATCATGTTATTTTTTTTTACCTGCTTCAAAACATAATATAAATTGAAACCCATCCAGGCACATATAAAATCATTAAAATAATTTCATGTTATTTACGTCATTATATCTACTAAGCAATAGATGGCGCAGGTAGTCAGTAAGATATATCTCTCACAAAAGTACATTCGAATGATTATTTTAATTAGGGTGAAAGCCCTCTCTGTAGCCACTTTAAGATGTTTTTCACTTCTTTCGCATCATAACTACTAAGCAATAGATGGCGCAGGAAGTCAGTAAGATTACGATATACCTTTCACAAATGTACATTCGAATGATTATATTAAGTAGGATGAAAGCCCCCGCTGTTGCCACTTTAAGATGTTTTTCACTTCTTTCGCCTATGGTCTTAAGTAGGTATCTATAAAATACAAAATTTATATCTAAAATTGTCAAGAATGTATCTTATACTTTTCTTTACATTTTTAAATTCTTACAATACAAAAAAACTACTTAAAAAAATTTTACAGACTCCAAAAAGTATTTGTCAACTGAAAAGGAAAAATATAATATCTATAATTTAGGTACCGTTTTGAGGTCAGTGCCAGTCAGTTTATTTGTTTTAATTACTTTTTATTTCTTAAGTTTTAGTGTACAATAACAATAAGTTTTAGTGAATTGTACTATAACATACCCACGGAAACTACTAAACTGATTTTGATGAATCTTAGACTGTTGCTAAAGTTAGAATACACCTAATTTAAATCAAATAGAACCATCTCGATATGCCTTAAGATTTCGAGAAATTCGTGGACAAACATAGTAAAAAACATATAACTAAGTATTCATATACTTACGAAATTTAGTTTTATTTTAGTAAATTAAAAACCTATTTCTTAAACTTAAAATGTGCGAAGGGTGCCGATTGATGTGTTTTTGTTAATCAAATTTTAAAAGATACATCGAGAAATCAATACTTAACTAACTTAGATAAAATAAAAGAAACATCTAATTCGATGTAAACTGAATTATTATTATTGTTATTATGACTTAAAAGTCATAGATAAAAAGTACACTATCAAGCAAAAGTTATTAACGAAATGTTTTAAGCTAAGTAAGCACTCGGGGCAGTGGCCAAAACTGAAGTTTTCACCCTATTGATGTAATATTTCTATTTCGCATTTCCACTCGACGCTAGATGTCGCTACAGTAAGTATAGTGGTGCCACAAATATATCTGTGGCCTTACCATGAGTTGATGCAAACTGTTTACGTTGCCGTAAACTATCGTTTTGTCTCTTTCACTCGCACTGACTGTAAGCAGTATAACCGATAGTTTACGGTAACGTAAACAGTTTGCATCAACTCATGGTAGGGGCACTGACCCGGTGACAGTGGTCGTGGAGGAGCCACTAGCAATACAAAATTAACTGTCAAAATGGACTGCCGGCAGCATGAAGTTTGACTTAATACTCTGAGGTAACTGGAGCTCTCACCCTGAATAAAAAAGTGTCGCCAGCAAATTTGACATTTATGTATGTAGTGGCTGTCAGCTGTCTCATATGACCATACGTATTTTTTTAAAGTGTAGGTGAGACGGAAGACAGCCACTGTGTTATTTGTGGTATTCAAAAAATTGTTCGTACTGCACTCTCCAGTTACCTCAGTATTAAGTCGAGCTTCATGGCCGGCAGTCAACAGTATATTTAGTACCAAAAACTAACCACTGTGTGAAATAAGTTTGTCGCAATGTAGACAAAATGTCACCAATGTAATTTTGAAAAATTTGCTCATAAACGCTAAGTGGCCAGTACCTACGTAGATACCGACACCTACCTACCATTTTTTATGTCATTTAACCGGCTCTGGCTACTTAGGCCTTCAGCCGTAGGTACCATCCAATAAAATAAAGGAATATTAAAAATAGTTTTCTATCTAACTTATTTATTCATTTATTTACTAGGAAAGCTTACATAAATGATGTTAAATTAAATAATTAAATGGTATATCATTACATTTTATACCTGTTACTTAAAGAAAGTTAATTACAAGCTCTCACAAATAGGAAATATCTCCATATCAAAATACTAGCCTTCCGCCCGCGACTTCGCAAGCTCGGACTAATAGACGACGTTATCCCGCGGGAATGTGATATTTTTCAGGGATAAAAAGTAGTCTAAGGCAGCCATTACACAGTCCATCCAGATCGCGATCACTGATCGTGATCTTGATCGCGATCGAGATTTACTATGTAGATATTTTGCGATCAAGATCGCAAACCGTCAATCACATTCGTACACAGTCAATCTGGATCGCGATCATTGATTTTGATCGCGGATCGCGATCCAGATTGACTGTCTAATGGCTGCCTAAGTATGTCACTTTTCAGCTGCCAAACTATTCCCATTCCAAAAGTCACGTCGATCCGTTGCATCAATTTTGACGTGAAAGACGGATAAACAAACAAACCCTCTTTCACATTTATAATATTAGTATGGATGGATGCACACAATCTCTTTTTCATTTTATAGTAAAAATATGATTGGCCTGATATTATGCATTACTAAGTAAGAACATAAATTTTAGCTTGATACCTCCCACGCATACTTGAGAAAAAGTTTCTTGATAGGTAGACGGACAGATCTATGAATGAGGGCTCAACTACTTATGTTCATGCAGCATTTGATAACAACATACCATGTTCATACCCTAGCCTGCATATTCGATATTCTTTAGACCCTTTTAGTAGAGAATAGGATTTCAAGAAGAGCGTTATGAAATCTGGGCAACAAACACACATAAACTAAACTAACACAAAAGTCACTACACCGCGCGTACGAAGTCGCGGGCAACAGCTAGTACTAAAATAAACAAATACTTGTAATTTTATAGTGCGACCAAAAAATCTTGAGCATGAAATATTAATTCGTAGGTATAGTTGTTTAATATTTTCGCTATTATCCCTGATTTAATTTTAGACTTTTTTTGTTTGTTTCAGGTTTATCACAAAGTACAGTTTGCAGAATTGTAAAGTTTGATAATCAAAGTGGTGGAAAATTCATGACTCCAGCTAAACATTTTACTGCAAAAACGTCGAATATAGGAATTCTGCAAAGATTTCAGAACAGTGTGCTCAAAATACTAATGAATGCCCCATGGTTCACAAAAATGGAAGAAGTCCATGAGTATCTGAATATACCAACCGTCAAACAGCACATAGCCAATGGCATTAGTTCGTATAAAGATCGAATTGGTATTCATAAGAACAAACTGGCCCAGTGTCTTATTGAACCATTGCAAACAAGACGCCTGAAAAGACTGCATACTTGGGACAGCATACAATAACTATACCAGTTAGCAAAACACAAAGGCAGCCTGACACTGGAAAGGCATGCCTACACGTCTGCATTAAAACCCAAACCATTAGCTTATGGTCTCAAGACCGATCGCATGTTTGCAAACAAGTACAAACGTATTATATCGAAGTCATCTAAATTTTTAGGAGTGTTTAGCTGGAGTCGAGAATTTTCCACCACTTTGATTACCAAACTTTACAATTCTGCGAACTGTACTTTGTGATAGAAACAAACAATAACAGTCTTAAATTAAATCAGGGATAATAGTTTTCAATACCTACAATGTTTTCTACGAATTAACATTTCATGCTCAAGATATTTTGGTCGCACTATAAAACTAAGAGTATTTGTTTATTTTAGTATTACTGGTATAACCTCATAAGTTAGGATAAAAGTATTAAAAATGTACCTATGTGGGGTATTTCTTAAAGGACTAACATCCAGGATCAATATAATACTTTGTGAATACCGCGGTGCGTTGGTAAACATCGTCGAGACTACTGAGCAACTTTCCTGCTTGGAACTCCGCCAAACATCGTAAAAACACCTAGAAAACTATATCACGGGCACCGCCACGGATTACCTTATTCATAGTTATGAAATTTCCACTTCTCTTCTACGAAATACAATAAACAAATAATACTTATAAATAGTCATAACTTTAAACTTTTTAAAAGGCATTCTTATGGCCGTTTTCACCAAACGTTAAGACGTTCCTAAGGCAATGCTTATCGTTAAGCGATTCTTAAATGGAACTTTTACGTTTCACCACAACTTAAGAATGCCCTAAGTAGTTAAGAAGCTCCTAAAGTTAGGACACAGAAAACGGCCGCCTAATTGTTAAGGATCAACTTAATGTCAAATGAAACGTCAAACTTGACTTAAGATATCTTCGTAAATCTTGAATAAAGTTTAAAATAATCATGAATTTGTATAATAAAAAATGAATGTGTAAGATTTGTTTGAATTTCTGAATTTCTTTGAAATTTTTGACGACGATGAAGGTGATATTTGTACGCATAAAGACAACGACGGATAACGCCAATACACACGAAGCGCTCTCATGCTGTGGAAATATACGAGAACTTGTATCTACATTACGGAAAATGTTGGTTTCCTAGAACTTTCAAGACTTTCAAAGGAACTTTATGGTACCTACCTAATCTATGCTAGAATTCATTTTTCAGAAGTGACATTATATAGAGAAATTTAAACTTAACTAAGACGTTCCTATCTAGGAATCTTTTTAGTAGTTTTGGTTGGTGAAACGTAACAGTATCATAAGGTACTGTTTAAATTAAGATATTCTTAGCTAAGAAATACCTTACGAGTGTTTGGTGAAAACAGCCATAAATATTAAAAATTACTTATTTTGCTATGTATACCTACTGAGACGCACGGGGCTCCCACCCCACTGATAATGCGATGTTCTTCAAATTGTATCTGCGGTTGGGAATTCTCGCCTTAATGACGCGCGCGCCTCACTTCATTTGCGTTTTTGATAATAATTATAATTAAATAACTATAACATATTGGTACCTACGGGATTTTTACTGTTTTGAGTTTATATTAATTATTTCTACATGGATAACTAAAAAAACTCGAGGTGACTTTAATGTGCAAATTTTAAAATCAAATAAAACTGCATTAAAAAAAATAGTACCAGAGTCACCTTGGTGATAATTGGTATACTTATTACTATTATTTATATACATGCTTTGATTAAATATCACTCGGTGTGCCATTATTGTTATAAAGTTAGAAATAATTTGACATAGTATATTCGAAATACACTCAATAAATCGCCCTAGACGAGAGATTATTTATTCCTTAATTAAAGCATTCTAAAAGACTCTAAAATGAACAAAATCACCAGTTTTCCATTTTTTGTTCACACCCAAATTATTTTTTCTTACTTTATTGATTAATTAACCGACAAGTACGAAGTTAATATCAGAGATTATACTGATTTCCGGTTTTTCAAGTATTCATTTATGTTATTCCAAATTATCACCCAAAGTGCTAATATTGCAACCTACTCCATACAAACACATTTATTTTGACTGGACTATTAGAGAAACGGATGCTAGGTCAACTTCTAGTAAAGATTTCGTAAAAAAAACGTAAGCTTACTTTCATTAATCTATGTGGCGAAGCCTAGTCAGTAGAACCGAAAACGTCAGGCCCTCAGTTCATCAATTGTCAAAATAAAAAAAAATCCAATTATTACTAAACTATTAACGTTTGCACCATTGTTTCTACGTTAGAAATTCCCAGAAGTGTTAAAGAATCAGAAATTCAAAGTATTTTTATGTATTTCTTTAGTTTACTTGCAAAATTTGGAAGATTCATTATTGTACAAATTGATGAACTGGGAGCCCAAGCTAAACCTTTATAAATCTGTAACGGTATATTCTAGACAATTGAAAACTTCTGAAAAGATTCAAAAATTATTAACAATCAATGCTTAATTACTTTGACAAGTAGGTGACCGCAAATTTTTGACAATTGATGAACTGAGGGCCTGACTCATTTGGTCATGAGTTTTGCTTAGGAATCAACTATTTTTTTACTAAATCCTCTGATAGGAGGTCTCAAGCTGTTTCTAGCTATGGCCCTCAAACCTTTAATACGTCATTATTTTGACTGTTTTTTTTTTACGTCCGTCAATGTCAAACGTCAAACTCAAAGCACCGCTCTGTGATTTGTGTCCGTCTGGATTGATGATGCGTCTATTAGTCTAAATAATTCTATATAATTTGTGAAATAATTTGTGGATGCGTCAAAAAAAATTTTGTAAATTTTTAAGAATAAACAATTAAACTAGATAATTTTAGAAATTATAGTTTTGATTGCGCTACCGTAATTATCTTCGTATTTATCCACCAAACGAACATTTTCTTTAAGTAAGTATCGGATTTTAGTGTAAAATAAAGTTTTAGATTTTATTATATTTTGACTTCGAAATTCACTTTTTATTTGTATAGGTACTTATTTAAATATATTTAAATAAAAGACTCATCCCCGAGATTGTGTTTTGTGAGTGTTAGAAAATGTCCAATGTTGTTGCTAATATTCTAAGCACTTTCGTTGATTGCAATAAACAGTATATATAAACAATATCAAATCAGATATGTATGAGGTATTTGAAATTGAAACATTGGAAAGTTTAGATAATAGGTGCAGTAAAAACAAAATTTTACAGTTCAACATAATTTATACTACTAATTGTTGATATTTTAACCACAGTTGACTGTAATAATCAACAACGTTGATTATACTTTGGAAATCTATCATCTGATTTCACCTTGCTGTCAGTAATCTATTTATTTTCACATTTTAATATAATAATCTGTGGGCTAGAGTGATACCAAGACATTCCTTAACACCGTTTTGAGATCTCTCAGACCTAGTCTCAGACAACAAGTCATATTCACTATTCTGCATCCATATTGACTCCCTTTAGCAATATCTGAACTGAAGTTGTGTGAACAGTACTTATTGTATTAAAAAATACAATACATACAACAATTTAGACTTTAGTTTGATATTTTTAAAGTTTCTATCGATTGTAATTAGGTATTACCTACTCTTAAACATTACTAAATAAACTATTCACAGTTGTAACATGTCAAAATGTTCAGAAGGTAATTCAGAATTGTAAATATTCTCATTTTGTACTTTTGTATGTATAGCTACTAAGTTAGAAATGTTTCTTTGCTTTAAGAACCTGTAGAGGTGAAGGTGCAATAGCAATAATTAAATTGGTAATTTTGTCAGAAGTGTATGGAAAACATTACCAGTGTATTTCTACAAGAATGAGTAAAGAACCTCACCAAGAGAATAAGGGAAACAGCACAGAATCACAGGTTTCTAGAGTTAAAAAAATAATAAAGGGAAAATTAACAATGATAACATTTAACTTTGTTTGTTTGCTAAGCTTTATAAACAATTTATGGTCTTGGGTTTATTAATAAACTTACCCTAGTTTTAGGTATTATTTAAAAATTTTGTACTAACAAGTAATTTATTTTGCAGCCCACTGCTGCTAAATAAGAAAGAGACAGCATCTTTTTTGTTTTCATTGCATCTAAAAGAAGAAAAATAAGTAGATTCTCTTTCTAAGGTTAATGTGTAGGTTACCTAACTCATAAGTTGTCGTCACTCAGAATTAGTTATTTTCTTCTAGCTACAGTTCCGACATAATGGCACAGCCTTTAGTTGCATAATGTCCAATTTGTAAAATGTCCCGCACAAAACATCTAGTTTGCACAATGGCCAGTTTGCAGATTGTTCAGTTCATATAATGCCCATTTCGCACAATGTGCAGTTCACAGAACGTCCAATTTGCGAAAATGTCCAATATTCATCATAATGCCACACCAGCAATCAGTAATTGTATCAAGCGTTGGGTTTTATTGATTAGTCAAGTTTAAAGTCGAAAATCAGTTTTATTTTTGTAATTTATTTTAATTTAAGTAACATCACTACATAGTATAAAACAAAGTCGCTTTCTCTGTCCCTATGTCCCTTTGTATGCTTAAATCTTTGAAACTACGCAACGGATTTTGATGCGTTTTTTTTAATGGATAGAGTGATTCAAGAGGAAGGTTTATATGTACTTTTTATCCCGATATTCCCACGGGAACGGGAACCACGCGGGTGAAACCGCGGGCGGCCGCTAGTAAATAATAAAATCAACATAAAAAAATCAAAAAGTTCTTCGGTTATTGTAATTTGTAGTAACAGATCAAATAATGAAAAATAGTTTTAACTCCAGGATTTACAGATAGAGGGCTTGATTAGTACATTCCGAATCTAGATATATTATGCATAATTTTTTACATTACCTAGTGTGTATTGTGAAATTTGTGTAAGTACCTACCTATACACAAAATTTTATAAACATTTCATATTTCGCTTTGTTGCTAACATGTATATGTCGCCGTTAGATTGTGAAACCTGTTAGTTTATAATCTACTTAGTGAGATTATCATTTTTTGTTAAATTATGAACAGTACGTCCGAGACAGTACAGTATGCACGCACACGGCTGCGAGCTCACGAATTTGCCTCGGAAAAGTTCTGTACTCCTCGGAAGTCCTGTAGTAAACGTGATAGGTTAGAAATTTAAGGCAATCGCGAAACACAGCGAAGAGATCGCCTTAAATTTCGTGGTTATTTTTTTTTGTGAAACAATCCATAAGTTTGAAAAATGGAAAATGACGTATTTTAGAAAAAAAAAATCGACCCGTCTCACAACTAGCTCCGATGGTAGCTATTTTTCTAAAATACTTCATTTTCCATTTTTCAAGTATAAAAATTGCATTGTGAATGCAAAAAACTAACAATTTAAATAATCCATAAGTTGTAATGATACAAAAAAAATAACCACGTAATTCGCTTCGCTGCGCTTCGCGATCGCCTTAAATTTCTAACCTCTCACGTGTTGTTCTACATAACTTCCGAGGCTCGCAGCTGTGTGCAGACTGTCTATTCATAATTTAACGAAAAATTATAATCTCACTAGGTAGATTATAAATTAACGGGTTTTACAATCTAACGGCGACATAGGTATAGGTATACACCGTAATTTCTTTATCACCCTAGATAATTTTAGGGATTATTCTACTCATGAAAACAAACAACTTTTATTATGGGACCAAAACCGAAATCGCGATAAAAAAATCAGCTGTTCCATACAAATGTATTCAGATTTATAAGAACAACACCTCATTTTATAATCCTATTGTAAGAATGTGTCGCACATATAATGAGCTGAATCGTATTCATAAGAATATTGATGTCTTCAATAATAAAAACTCAAAATTTTAAAAAAATGTGTCAGACATATTTTTAACTCGGAAGGGAATTGAGTAGGTATTGAACTCTACTCCAATTATTTGATTGAATCAGGCGTCACTTGGCGGAAGTCCCTAACCATTGTGAAAAATAAATATATGTAGAAGAAAGCTACATATATTTATTTTTCACAATCTACTCCAATTTTTTAGTTTTACTTATATTTCATATTTTCTTTGCTTTGAATATTTAGAATAATTTTTCAGTTAGCAGTAAGTAAGTTCAAAGTTAGCATGCTGTGTACACTAAATTTAGATTATTGTCTTGGTCTTATCTTTTTGTAAAATGTGTTTTTTATTGTTTTTGTATTGACCATAATCTGTCAGTGTACCTATTTAAAATAAATAAATGTGGAAAAATATTTAATCAAAATGTATGGAACAGCTAAATCAGCTGTTCTTCGCGATTTCAGTTTTGGTCCCATTATAAAAGTTGTTTATTTTCATGAGTAGAATAATCTTTAAAATTATCCAGGGTGATAAAAAAAATACCGTGTTATTTTTTTAAATAATGTTTATACTTACCTACTTTTAAATGTGGAAAATATTAATCTGATTTCAACTAATAACTTGACTAATAATTTAAACACAACGCTTAATACCTACAATTACTGATTGCTGGTGTGGCGTTATGATGAATATTGGACATTTTCGCGAACTGGATGTTCTGTAAACTGGACATTGTGCGAACTGGGCGTTATGCGAACTGGACATTATGCGAACTGGACATTATGCGTACTGGACAATTTGCGAACGCTGGACATTATGCGCCAAAAAGATGCAAAGCATTACAATGCAAAGAACTTGTTATATGGGGATTTCATAAAAATGATAATATAATCAAATGTTATATGCAAAAGTTTGGTTGGTTTGGAAGGCATCAATGGAATGGAAATAGCTTTACAATCGGCACACGAGGGACCAACCACTGCCAACAGAGCGTTAAACATTTTACACAACTTTTTTATGCATTAAGTAGGGTCTGCCGTTCACGTGTTCAATGGCGGCCACGCTTTTCACCCTACTAATGCAATGGTGGAAGTTCGCGACCGCCACCGCGCACCGGTGGCGGTGGTCGGTCGCCCGTTTGCGCCGAGCGTTGTATATATTATGGTGCAGGTTTGCATCTAACTTAATCTGGGAACTGACGACTGCATGATTATAAATAACAATATACAAATTAACAGGGCATGTTTTCAAAGAACTTATACATTGATTGACATCCGGCTCGAAGGACCACAATGTACGAACCCTTTACAGGCTGTACATTTGATGATGATAAAAATGATAGAGAAAATAATGTGGAACACTAATTTATTGCTACTTATATAATTACACTTGATGAATTACGATAAACTGCTAATTTAATCGCTTATGATATGAGTGCACGATATGATGACTGATTGTGAACTAGTTAATAAGTTGCTACAAATAAAATAAGTAGTCGATGCTGGCGTAAAATGCTGACCGCGCGGAATGTACTTACGGTTCGGTTGGGCGAAAAATATTAAGCAGCAATATCTATTGACTGACTGGGCTTATTTCAAAAGTTATTTTCATTACTTCCTATTGCAGATAGACCTATTCAACCTCATAGGAGGTAGCTGGCCCCCAGCGCCTCGCGAGCCCGAGTGCCCCGAGTATGGATCAGTGCCCCGAAATTTTGGTCGCACTATGCAGCGCTCGTCCCAACATGAACGTGTCAAATCTGTAAATCTTTTGGCACATTTGGCACCTGAACGAAGACGAAATAAGCAAACAAGTTCTGGTAGAGTCCTTCCAGTGGTTCCCGAGGACTTGAGGCAGAAAAACAACATGGTTCAGGACACGAAAAAAGTCGAGACAGGTATACTCATAGGTAAGTCAACAACTTGACAAAATAGCCTTAGGTTACACACTACTTACATCAGTTTACTTTCAATAACAGCGAGAACCACTTTGAATGCTTTTGCTTCTAAGGTACGGTTGCTCGTACATTACAGTAAAGTTAAAATTAAAATTTAACTGTTGTTTTGACATCGGTAAAAGAAAAATACGTTGGTTATCTTAGGGTTAAAAGTGTTGTCTATACTATTTCATTAACCTTCCCTTAATTACTACTTAATGTCAAAATTTAAACCACCCCCACCCTGTCGGTTATTTTAACCGCCGCCGTTAAATCTGTAATTTGACTGCTCGTTAAAGTAACCGCTGCTTCAACAACGCTTTTTAAATTTGACCGCCGGTTAATTTTACTTTAACCATAATTTAACCCTAAAGTTAACGTAACCAAGCTTCGAGCAACCGGACCTAAGAAAACTACGCTACGCAAACTTAGCTAGCTACGGTTTGATCACAAATTATTCAAATCGAAGTAGCGATTAGTTCGTATCTTTAGAAAAAAGTTAAGTTGATCGACTTCAGTATGTCTTTAAATGAAATGGAAGTAGGTATGATTGTTTTAATATTTCAAATTGTTGTCTTACGTTGTCATCGGAAGGTCGAAAATTATATAAACCAAAGATCTTTGATATAAACAATGTCTACCGTCAAATTGGAAACCTTTAATTCTTTTAAATACCTACTTTGTAAAAAGACTGATAAGTCCGAGGTTTCTACTTTCATTTCATGATATAACTATTCCCTGATATCCACGAGAAATAGCATGATAACACTGTTCACAACCAAAGAAAGGTCAAATGTAAATAATGAGTAAAGTACGAAAGACTAATGAAGGGGAGGACCTGCTACGTTTCCAAGTAAGAATAAAGTAACTATTTACCATTTTCAGCCCGGATATGACCTGCGGACACTAAATTTGAGACTTTTATCACTATTGTCCACTAAGTATTTATTTTGAAACACACTAACTAGCAGTGTTTGCCCTTACGCTCGGTGAGTGACTCGCGTTCATAGTCTGCCCATTATAGATTTCCCTACTTTCTAAATTTAGACAGTATATGGCGCGGCGGGTGACCGCCGGCTGGTCGAGATGCTGAGACCTTTCTGATCAAGATGTCGTGTGGCTTTTTACAAGACGTAAATTTTGATGATATACCACTGTGTGTCTTGCAGTTGCAACAAAGTATGTTCGGTGCCAACAATACTATGGATAGAATATTTATAAAGGAACTTTAGTACTGAGTCTTTTTTGTAATGCAGATGTGTGCAGTGGAGACGCTCCTGAGGATATATACGACCAGCCCCCGCCCGGCTCTCCGCGAACAGCGCCTCCGTCGAGGTCTCCGGTAGATCTGCAGGATGATATCGGCGTTGGGTCGTTAGTGGAAGTCGCTACGGATGTTGATCAACACTACTACGGTGTCGTCAGATGGATCGGGATTATAGACGGTAAGTAACATACTTGAGCTTGTGATCGCTCATATACACTTTTATATTTAGATTTTGGATATAAAATAGGTACTTTTAAACATATAAGTATTCACAAATTGGTGACATTTCGCTCAAAATTGTTTCAATTTGTCTTATAAACTTTCATGTTTTACCATGTCAAGATTAACTGTACCGACCTACCGACTGATATAGTCCATCTATCTTTATTCATATTGGTTCAGTCATCCAGGTTTTCGCAATTGTATTTTTAATATCAGTATCGACACCAGTTTAGTTCTTAGTTCTGCATAATTTATCAGACGGTGTTTCTAGAAGGAGAAGAGTTCAACTTCTGACAACTCGACAAGTATTGTCGGCAGATATGAAAGTCTACCGTTACACCTATAGTGAAATCGTTCGATTGCAGACACGGCGACAGCAGGCGTGGAGTTAGAGCAGAGCGTGTGCGGGCTGGGCGACGGGACGCGCGGCGGGTCGCGGCTGTTCTCGTGCGCGCCGGGCCGCGCGCTGTTCGTGCCGCTGCCGCTGTGCCGCCGCGACGCGCGCTTCCGCGACACGCCGCCGCCCGACCGGCTGGATCTGCACGATGCCGATGACTTTGAGCAGGTACTGAACATGTCAGAGTTAGGACAGAGCGTGTGTGTGTTTGTCAGTGGGCCGCGCGCTGTTCGTGCCGCTGCCGCTGTGCCGCCGCGACGCGCGCTTCCGCGACACGCCGCCGCCCGACCGGCTGGATCTGCACGATGCCGATGACTTTGAGCAGGTACTGAACATGTCAGAGTTAGGACAGAGCGTGTGTGTGTTTGTCAGTGGGCCGCGCGCTGTTCGTGCCGCTGCCGCTGTGCCGCCGCGACGCGCGCTTCCGCGACACGCCGCCGCCCGACCGGCTGGATCTGCACGATGCCGATGACTTTGAGCAGGTACTGAACATGTCAGAGTTAGGACAGAGCGTGTGTGTGTTTGTCAGTGGGCCGCGCGCTGTTCGTGCCGCTGCCGCTGTGCCGCCGCGACGCGCGCTTCCGCGACACGCCGCCGCCCGACCGGCTGGATCTGCACGATGCCGATGACTTTGAGCAGGTACTGAACATGTCAGAGTTAGGACAGAGCGTGTGTGTGTTTGTCAGTGGGCCGCGCGCTGTTCGTGCCGCTGCCGCTGTGCCGCCGCGACGCGCGCTTCCGCGACACGCCGCCGCCCGACCGGCTGGATCTGCACGATGCCGATGACTTTGAGCAGGTACTGAACATGTCAGAGTTAGGACAGAGCGTGTGTGTGTTTGTCAGTGGGCCGCGCGCTGTTCGTGCCGCTGCCGCTGTGCCGCCGCGACGCGCGCTTCCGCGACACGCCGCCGCCCGACCGGCTGGATCAGCACGATGCCGATGACTTTGAACAGGTTCTGAACACGAACACTTTAGTGGCAGTATTGGCCGCCTCGCCACATTTGGTCTTGCTTCATCACATCGACGAGACGGTTTCTTCACCGGTGGATTTTGGCAGAAGTCAAAAATGGCGAGGAATAACCTGATCAACAGGCAACTGATTAAATTGAGTGCAATGGCTTGCACTCGTGCCTCCTTTCACACATTACATTTGAGAGCGTAGTCTCCGACAGCCTGCAGGAGGTTGTATTGAAATGTAACAATACCCTTACTGAGAGATACATACGCCGTCAATGATGAAAAATGGTACCCCCATAATATTCAGCTACTTCCAAGTGATCAGAATATTTCAAGTAATTAATAAATATTTAGGACGTCACACGATTATGCCACATAGATGGAAAGTACCTTAAATATTGTAGATAGAAAATTTTACTAAAAGGAACTATCCCTTTAATTTTGACAGCAACAAAGCGCTATGGGAATGATAAACAACGACATGTACCCAGGCAGGCATTGCCACATGCACCTAGTCACAAGAAATATTATATAGGTTAGTTTTGTACATTTATTCGATCGGGGATTGAATCCAGGACCTCTGAGATAGCGGCACCTTAGAAGCTGGTGCGTATGCCACCCGACCACGAGGTCGTCAAATACAGTTAAGGCTGTGCAGTCTGCACACTAGCGCCGCCATTGAAAAAAAAACATAGTGCCTAAATAAGGACGAAATTGTAAATTCTCTCTCTGCAGTGCACTCCGAAGAAGCTTTGTGCTACTTTTTATCGCTTAAAGGATATTTGTTAGCCTATCGTTTAGTTTACTTAAGTTTTTTTGCGAAAAGTGGCCACTTTTAGCAATAAGACTAAATTTTAATAAACGACAAGCTATAAAATATAGATAAAGCGATAGAAAGTACCACAAAGCTTCTTCGGAATGCACTACAGAGAGATAATTTACAATTTCGTATTTATTGTGCAGCCTTAAGGTTCTACAAATCTATGAGTACGTAAGTATGAATACAGTAAATATAATTAGTGTGTTAAATAAAACGAAACAAGAGAAATGTAGCGCCTTGTTAGTTTAATTTACATTTAGAATTTTACTTCCTCACATCAATCAATTTGCATAACATTGGTTTGGGGTTCATAGTTCAAATCAAGAGATTTTGAACGCACAATCTCTTTATAAACGAATGCAGATCGGCGCGGTGTCCGAGTTCGCTCTGGGATTTCAAAATCCACTTCGTAGAGACCATACCGAACCCTGCGAACAAAAATGCAATTGAGTCATTCCAAAAACTTAGGTAATTTAATTATTATGATTTATAACAATTAATTTCGCTTACGTGTAACCCCACATCCATTCGAAATTGTCCATGAGACTCCAAGCGCTGTACCCGACAATGTTGGAACCGTTATCGATAGCGTCGAGCATAGCACTTATGTATCCTCTGTAGTAAGTCACTCGATCAGTGTCTTCCAGCCCCGTACTAGTACCTAGGCCATTTTCAATCATTATCAGAGGTGGGTTATTGTAGTCATCTTTTATTTTCGTCAATAAGTTGTAGAATCCCCATGGAGCATACTAAAAAAAAATATAAACCAAATCACAAACAGCTAGTCAAAATCTCGTTTCCCTCTTTTATCTGAGAATAATAATTAACTTGAAAAAAAAACAAATGCTTACGTATCCATTTGCGCCAAGTCGCCACTCCTCTTTTTGATACATAGCGATTTCCAAATCGTCCATCAAAGAAGGTGAATCGTGTAAGTTTATAACTGACTGATTTCTATACACCAAATTGGTAGTGTAATGGTTTAACCCAAACAGATCAGAAGTTCCTCGCACGTACTCAACTTCTTCAGGAGATAATTCTTGTAGTCTGGTTCGCAAGAATCCTTGTGCAGCACTTTTAGCTGCTACCCTTTCTTTCACTATGGGAGGATAGTCGCCTGTTGCCGAGTATATTGGGTATACATAGAGACCCCACTGAAATGGCAAAAACTAATGTGATACGATAAATACTTATCAACGAAAAATGTATTTAGGGTAAGAAAATAATACGTACTAAAAATTGATTAGCCTCTTGAGCTGCAATAACATCATCCTCGCTGGCAGGCTCATACCATTGAGCACTGAACGCGATAAATACTTTGTCCTCTTCCGACCGCCTGTATTTCTCATAGTAAGTATGATATGCTCTTGCATGTGCTAATAGTAAATTTTTATTACACATATACTCAGCTACTCCCTTAATGTTCAACATAGGGGCTTTAAGAATCTCTCCATATCCTTGGTAACAAATTTGGTAAGGTTCGTTCATCGTGTTCCACATTTTAACTTTGTCCCCAAAAAGTTTAAAAACTGTTTCAGCATAGTCACCATACCAATCTACTATATGAGGATTAGTCCATCCACCTAGTTCCTGCAATTTTTGCGGCAAATCCCAATGGAATAAAGTAACAACCGGTTCTATATTGTACTTTAGCATTTCGTCTATTAAATTGTTGTAATATTCAACAGCTAGCGGATTTATTTCATCAGGGAAAGCATTAGGCAAAAGCCGGGGCCACGATATTGAGAATCTGTAGAAATCCACCCCTAGTTCTCGCATCATCTCAACATCTCGTTTGTAGTTATAGTATGAATTGGCAGCCACATCGCCGTTGGAACAGTCCAAGATAACGCACGAATTAGTGTGGGTCAAATGATCCCAAATACTTGGTGATCTTCCTGAAAACATGCAATATTTGCCATTATTAGTACGTACAACTAACTTCTTTATGGTAGCTTGATCTAACTTTTAGCAATTCTGACGCTAAGCTCATATAACCAGTTAGTCCCTTTATTTAAAAACAAAAGCATACCATCTTCGTCCCATGCCCCTTCGACTTGATACGCAGCAGTTGCTACACCAAATTTGAAACCATCCGGAAATCTCCTTACATTTTGAACGTCCTGGACTGCAGCTGCAGTGCTTCCAGGAACTAATAATATTGCTATAGCAGCACTGTAACAAATTAGGCTATACATTATTTATTTTCCCTAATTTTTGAAAGTTGACAACAATGAAAATAATTACGTTGTGGATATTTCCCAGAACATCCTGCCAGATTATACTACCATAAACTGATATAAGTATTATAGGTATATCACTCTACAGGGCGGTGTTTATATCGTAAGTCCTTATCGCTAAGTTTCCTCTGAAGATGTCATCTGGAGATATAATAGTTACAGATATAAGTGCCGAACGAGATAAAAATAATGGACATACTTAGAAGTAAATTTTCCAGAAGCATGAGCTTCCACCACCCTACTACGAGAAACCGTAGAAACCCATCGCGACTCTGACTACGTGTATTTATTTTCTAGTAACGCGTAAAAATTTTCATCTCCTGTTTAATCCTTGCATTCATTTTCTTTCGGAATAAAGTTACCACCTGCATTGTTTTTTATTAGTTCTACATTATTTCATTGTTATCTTAAGTATCACATCTCATCACAAGTGTTTTGCTGATTGCGTCAACTTTATCGCCACAAGATGAAAACGAAAAATACAATGTTTTTTTTACACAATTTTTCTCAAGTTGTTACCATGCTATGTGTAGCATCTTACCTATGGCGATGCACATGGCTATCTTACAAATGTATGGCCTCAACTGCTAGCCGCAAAATAATAGTTCAATTTTATGTCAATATTAATACGAACTTAGCTAAGAAACTTCGTGTCGATAAATTCTTCTATTGTTTACAAGTAGTACATACTTACATGAAGCAGCATTTACCGAACATCCATACTAATTATAAATGTGAAAGTGTGTTTGGTTGTTTGTGTGTTTGTCAGTCTTTCACGTCAAAATGGATCGACGTGACTTTTGGTATGGGGATAGGTACTGTGGTATCATATTGTTAGGATATGATACCTCCTTGCATTGTCTATGGTTGATTTATGTTTAAATCAGTATTCAAAAATATCGAATGCATTGTCATCATTACGCGAGCAGTTTGTTTTAGTCTAGACGATTCCGCGGTCGCGTGTTGTAGTAGATATAGATTATATCGGCCATGGTGCCGCAGTAAAGATTTATATCGCTAATACATTTATTATTCAATAGAATCCCAGTATAGGGCTTCTCATGGTGGAGGCGCAAATCTTCGCAGATCTATACTGTAGTTTCCATGTTTCAGACCCTTTGGTGAAGATGGAACCAAACAAATATGACGGAATACGAGGAAACGTCGAGGAGTTCCTCCGGAGCTACGAAGTCATGGCGGCTCTTCAGAAGTTTGATGACCCTACCAAAAAGCTCGTAGTCGGAGCATACTGCACGGGCCCGGCGCTCCATTTCTATACAAGGATCGTCGACACCGCCAAGGATTACAGCGAGTTTAAAAAATTATTTATTATAGAATTCAAAGGGCTATCGAACCCGATAGCCGCGTTCTATTCGAGGAAACAAGAAAGTAATGAGAACGCATTAGAATACTATTATGCACTGGATGCGTTATCTGCTCGTGCAGGGGTTTCAATTACTGACGAAATATTCGTCCAACAGTTCCTGAGGACAACGGATTATGTCACCAAAGGAAAATTAGCCCCACAGATCTATAAAGATAAAGCACATTTACGGGACGTGGTCCGTCAAGTGCACAATTTGGAAGAAACCCCAATACCGATTGAAACCCCCACCAATTCTTTCACGTATGACCCGCGTCTAAGACGTAACATGATGGAATATGAGAAAGCTCCAGTTCCAAATCATATTGCCTCTCGCACGCCAACCGAAAACCCCACCCCACGAACATTCTTCTCCCGCTCTAATTATAATTTTAGACCAAGACCAGCAGTCCCCATGGCAAGCAGATCAGCTTCAGTGCCACAACTGGACCAGCAGTCTCGCCCAACCAACTCAAGACCAACAAGAATCCCGATGTCCCCAAACGCCAGGAGGCGGCCGATGTAGACGGTGGAAATCGACCAGCCGTAATCCAAGACGTCCACCTTTCAAGTAAGCAAAATCCGTTTATCAGTGTTGAATGTAGGGACAGAATAATCGTCGCGTTATTGGATACAGGCGCATCCGTATCTGTAATATCCGATGTGCTCATAAAGCCCTTGAAAATAAATGTCGTGAAAAGTGATATGAAAGTGAACAATGTGAGTGGAAAAACGCTTGCAACTGTAGGAAAAACCGAACTTAATATTTTAATAGATAACGTCGTGTTTAAACAGGAATTTTTAATTGTAAATAATATTTGCCAAGATATGATCTTAGGTTGTGATTTTTTGTATGATAATGCTATTAGTATTGATTTCTCGAAGTCGCGTTTATCCTGTAAGAGATTCGATTTAGATTTTTATCCCCGGAAAAAAATTGTTCGGATAAACGAAAATGTAGAATTTGTACAGTCGGATACAGAAGTGTTAAAGAAAAACGAGTATGCGTTTTTCCATGACCTAGTTGTTAAAAATGAAAATAATATGTATGAAGGATGCATGGTAGTGGAAAGTAAACCAGAATTTAATATTTCCCACTCGGTGTCTGTTGAACAAAATGATCTTTTGACAACATTATTACACAAATATAGATCGCGATTCGCATTTAATAAGAATGAATTAGGAAAGTGCGGTTTAGTCAAAGTGGCCATAAAAACAAGTGACGATATACCCACGCATCGAGCCCCGTACAGAGTATCCGGTGAGCAACATAAGGTGATTAGGGACCAGATTGAAGAAATGTTGGAAAATGGGATTATACGTGAATCCAAGAGTCCCTATGCATCTCCGGTAGTTCTGGTGAAGAAACCGGATGGTTCTTGGCGTTTCTGCGTGGACTACAGAAAATTGAATAAAAAGGTGATCACAGATTCGTACCCTTTGCCAATAATCGAGGATTTGATTTCACACCTAAATGGAGCAAAATATTTCGCTGATTTAGATTGTAATTCAGGATATTGGCAACTGGAAATAGAAGAAAAAGAGAAACACAAGACGGCGTTCATCACACCGTCAGGTCTGTACGAATTTAATGTTTTACCCTTTGGTCTGAAAACGAGTGGTGCCATTTTTCAGAGAACCATGGATAAGGCGTTAGCAGGGATTAAATACAAGAACGCCATCGTATACGTGGACAATATCATTGTCTATGGGAAGACGTTCGAGGAGTTTCACGACGCCATGGATCAAGTTCTGAAGCGGCTGGAAGAAGCCAACTTAACGTTGAAACCATCGAAGTGCAGTTTCGCCTATGAAGAAATTTCAGTACTCGGTCACAAGATTTCTGGCCGTGGTATTCTACCAGATGAAGAAAAAATCAAGAAATTGAAGTCTATTAAAGTCCCATCAAACACTCGAGAACTGAAGTCAGTCCTTGGTTTATTTTCGTATTATAGGAAATTTATTGATTGCTTTGCGAACACAACTGTACCTTTAAATAAATTGTTACGAAAAAATGTGAAGTTTGAGTGGTCAGAAATACAACAGAGGTCGTTTGACAAAATTTTGTCTATGATCTTAAATCCTCCGTTATTAAAACATTTTGACAACTCGGAAAATGTCATAACAAGATTGAATATCGACGCGAGTGACGTAGCCCTTGGAGCATGTATTTTGCAGGAAGAAGGTAAAAACATGATGCCAGTATCGTTCGCATCAAGAAAATTGTCCGCAGCAGAGAAAAAATACTCCATTACGGAAAAGGAGTGCCTCGCATTAGTATGGGCACTGAATTATTTCAGACCATATTTACATGGTCTAAAGTTTCAGGTCGTAACAGACCACAAGGCTTTATGCTGGCTAAGAGAACGCCGAGACATGAATGGGAGGTTAGCAAGATGGGCGTTAGCAATACAGGAACATGATTTCGAAATAGTGCATTGTTCGGGAAAACAGAACGTCATCGCGGATTTCTTGAGCAGAAATCCCTTGAAGGAGGATGATGAGGAAGAAACCACGGTCGCTCCAAGGACACAAGTGGAGGATGGACTACACTTGTATAGCATCGAAGCAACACAAGTCACGATGGCTCAGCAAACGGACGAGTTCTGTCAACGACAAGAACGAGAGCTTCGACAGAGGCGAAGGCCGATATACAAAGGATTCTTTATTCGAGATAATGTGTTGTATAAAAAATATACTGTACATGGTGTAAATAAAAACTTATTAGTGGTTCCTAGTGTATTATTTAATGAAGTGATGGATGACATACACGACAATCCTTTTATAGGAGGACATTTAGGTTTAACTAAGACTTTGGATAAATTTAGGTCTAGGTATTTTATGTATAAAGCAACGGAAAGGATTGAGAAGTATATAAAAAGCTGTGTTCAGTGTCAAGAGAAGAAGAAGAGAAATATAGTGGTTCCTTTACGACCCATTATAGTCGATAGGTTATTCCAAGCTATAGAGATAGACATTATCGGGCCCTTAAATAAATCTTCGCATGGCAAACAGTATATCATCACTTGTATAGAGTCAATGTCGAAGTATGCGGTGTGTAAACCAGTGCGTAGGGCTACCGCGCGAACAGTTAGTAATTTTCTCATTCAGGAAGTGTTTTGTAGGTTTGGTGCTGTTCAAACAATTATCTCAGATAGAGGTTCAATTTTCACTTCAGAGATAGTAAGGGAAACTATAAGGCGGTTCGATTCTCGCCACGTTACAGCCACCACTATGCATCCGCAAACAGTAGGTTTAATAGAAAGATTTAACCAGACTCTATTACAGATGTTATCAAAGTATAGTGATCCATTACAGAGAAATTGGTGTATGCATGTCCCAATGGTGACACATGCATATAACTGTTCCAAGCAGGCCTCCACAAAATTTTCTCCTTACTTTGTAATGTTTTTAAAAGAACCCGAAAGTGTGTCGGACAGGAGTCTAAATATTAATTTTCCTGATTTAAGTTTGAGACAAAGGCAACGTATTAGACATAGCTGTGTTAATAAGGTTAATGAGAATTTGCGGAAGGCGCGTTTGGTTCAGAAGGTTCAGTATGACAAAAAGGCTAGACCATTTAGATTTGCAGTAGGCCAATTAGTTTTGTTATTTTGTCCTAAAAGGATAGCAGGCATTAGTAAGAAGTTGAGTAGACCTTATAAGGGACCTTATAGAATAAAAAGGGTTAGGGAGCATGATAATTATATTATTAGTAAGCCCCATACAAGTAGGAAAATAAAAGTACATGCAAATAGGCTTAAACCCTTTAGATTGAGACTTTGATAGTTAATATGTCGATTCATTAATAATCCATGATCCATGCCAGCAAATTCCATATCTTAGGTCATGATGATTCCATGATCATGTCTGAAATAATTTTCATTTGTGACAATTTGCATTTAATTGTGACATCAGGTTACAAATGTGACATGGACTCGGTTGTCAGTCATAGTGATGACATTATTTAGTGAACCAAAAAGAGTTTGTTTTATTGTGGTGTAAATAAATATTTTTAGTAGTCACAGATCAGATTAAAATAACGAGTTACAGTTTGATTTTAAATGATAACTATGTTTTGGATTTTGTGGGCAAGAATTATTTGTAGTTTGTTAGGAAAGTAAAACTGCTAAAGTTAATAGTGTTATAATAATGGTAGGTTTTCGTTCATGAATTGTTTGTATTTTATAGAAATAGGATAGGATTTTAGGATGTTTTATAATAGTGATTGTTAGATAGTTGAAATGTATAATTGTGTGATTTGTATTAATATGTGTTTCTTTTTCATGTACGGAAATACTGCACCTGAAGCCCACGAAGTGTCCTGTGGTCCACTTATAATATGATGTATTTACTTAATTTTTTTTTTTAATGTTTAATTTAATAAAACAATTATTTTTTTGCATTTTTACTAATAAGTAGACATCGTGTCGTGTCTCTTTACCTTCATGGGATA
Source organism: Crambus lathoniellus (assembly GCA_949710035.1). NCBI lineage: Eukaryota > Metazoa > Arthropoda > Insecta > Lepidoptera > Crambidae > Crambus > Crambus lathoniellus. The sequence goes on along the minus strand of OX453300.1, from coordinate 27,826,199 downwards.
GGGCAGGAGGATGACCTATTATCTAATTAGGTGTGAGAATCCTCTGACCTTAACTTATGTTGATATTGACATCACGTTTCGTTAATGATCTGGACCACAAAAGTAACACTTCTGTGTTTCATTTTATTTCCGTTTTAGTTAGTTTGTAAGTTGTTTCGATGTCACTTAAGGAACGAGGTGACGTCAACATTTGTTGGTGAGGGGGGAGGAAACCCTGATGGTCCAATAAGGACCAGGGTCATATCCTGTTTGTTGCAGGATCCCTCTAACCCTGACTGGCAATGTTGTCGACACCACGCTACATAAACTGTGGTGGCCCCTAGTAGACAGTCTGCTTGAGGTTACCACAGGTTTATGAAGTTCCAAGCTTGTTGTCGGGTACCTTTTGAGATGAGGGTTATTTTTGGGTAATTTCGTAGTCAATATATTATTGGTGCTTGTCCGACATGTTTGATCTTGGAATTTCGACTTAGTTAATGCTTAAATGAGCTAGGGTTAGCTTTGATTGTAACTACATATGATGTATTAAGGTTAGGTTTAAGGCTGGGCAGACCTTTTCCCTTGGTTTTGGTATGTCGAGCCAATGCAATGGTTGATTTGTTTTGATTTCAAGAAATTAATAATTATATCAACCATTGTCCTGGCTGTCCGTTAGTGAGGACCAGTCTTATTGATGTGATATCGTTCCAAGGTAGGCAGGGCCTTCGCTTTAGGGTAATCCATGTAGGAAAAAACATTTCTTTAGTAAGAAAGGTTTTTTTGTTGCGGCAGCGGCATGTGGTATCATATTGTTAGGATATGATACCTCCTTGCATTGTCTATGGTTGATTTATGTTTAAATCAGTATTCAAAAATATCGAATGCATTGTCATCATTACGCGAGCAGTTTGTTTTAGTCTAGACGATTCCGCGGTCGCGTGTTGTAGTAGATATAGATTATATCGGCCATGGTGCCGCAGTAAAGATTTATATCGCTAATACATTTATTATTCAATAGAATCCCAGTATAGGGCTTCTCAGTACTTTGGAAGCTGGAGAAAGACTTAGGCGAAGTCTGTACTGGACTTCGCCTAAGTCCTTCTCCAGCTTCAACTCCGTACCGACCGTCCGGGCGCGGTTGCGCTAATCAGTTGGTGCGTCCCATACATATACTTATTTTATTAGACGTCTGTGACAAGCGCGCAATGAATGCGCAAATCGCTCGAAGTCACCGCGCTAGGCCAGGTTCTGGCCATAGGCACATAATAAATAATAGTACTCTGGTACAGCAACTTCACTCCGCTTAACCTTTAAATAAATTGCAACTCTAATTACAACGCAATAAAGTGGAATTCAGTTTGTACGGCGCAAATTATGAACGGCCACTCGTTGCATCTCTTTCTATCGCATATCTTCTAGCTCTTTGCGGACTAATTTCTATGGATTTGCAGCGCCCGGCAGAATATAAAATAGTACCGCCCGGCAGTGCGGGCGAGAGTAGCGCGCAACTACATCGAGTGACAGACGCCTGCCATAGGCTACTTTTTATCCCGAAAAAATAGCACATTCCCGCGGGATATCGTCGTGTAGTCCACGCGGGTGGAAGGCTAGTCTGTTATACATGCTATAGCGACTAGGATAATAATTGTATATGGTTTAATTAATCAGGATGACTTTGAAGTCTTAAACATCATTTTAAAATAAGAACATACCTACCTACTCATGATACAGTGTCCTTTCCCTAAATGTGAGGCAAATCCAAGATGTAAATATTTTTTTAATCCCTGAAAATTATATAAAATGCTCGGTAATTGATCACTATTCACTATAACAAATAAAAATAACTAAAAATAACAATTTAATAAAAATATCATTGGTTAATTCATATTCAAATATACTACTACATTGGCCTCCCGACAAAACGTGGGCGCTACCATAACGTAAATTTATTCATGTTCGCGCACGGAATTCACCAAAACAAACAATGTCACCCATGCTTAATGCCTTCAACGTAAAAACATTACTTCGTATGAGTACCTACATATTTTATGGGCCGAATGGATGCCAATGAGCCAGAATATTTAATAAAATACTAATTACAATATTTACTTTTTTCATTGTTGTAATAGGTAATTTATAACTCTCTCCACGATATCGTAAGAATTACACGCGAAACTCGTTTGTTTATCGTTCCACTAACGTTTACAATAAACATTTCACGGACATAGATTTATTTAACTTATCTTTATCGAAGCTCAAATCTGTTCTTTTTCAAAGTTTGGCTAGTGAATAATTTTACACAACATAATTTTGTCACAACAAAAATAACTGCAATGTAATGATATAAAAAAAAAATTATTCGATTAGGTAGTCAGTGTTTTAGTAAGTATACGTACTTAAAACTTCTTTTTTCTAATTGGTTACTTTAACTTAGTGAATAAGTTCTAAATGGCCTAGTCCTAAGAGTGGCTCAGTGTAAGTTTAAAATACTGTAAAAGTTTAATTATAGGCACTGTAAGGTCTTTAGGCTATACTAATATCTTTACATGTTACTGTTTTGTTACTGTACATGACTGTTTGTTGCCTTAAATAAATAATAAAAAAAAATACTATTGTGTAGCTTTGTGTATTTGTATTTTGGATCTAGCTAGACAATGTAGCGCTATGTAACCCTCACAGCCGGACTGCCCCGCGGTGCCGGGCGTGGTGGCTCCGCTGAGCGCGCTGGGCGAGCTGGCCGGCAAGAACCGCGGCATCCAGGGACACCACAACTCCTGCTACCTCGACGCCACTCTCTTCGCCATGTTCACCTTCACCAGCGTCTTCGATGCGCTACTCTACAGGCCACCGGAACCGGAGGTAACTACGCAGGCTATTACGTTTCCTATAATGTAATTCATTTTGGTAGATAGTGCGGTATCGGACTTTGAAATATGGATACTCACTGGTCTGGACTCTGGAAACTCCCTGCATGCATACTTAATTCTGACGCATACAGTATAGTAGACCAAGTCGCCTAGGCACTAATGACACAAAGAACAAATAAGAAAGACATAGAAATAGTAAGTGGGCGGGTAAGCGCCTCTGTGGTCTAGGGGTACACACCACCACCGGTATCAGACCCAGTGGTCCCAGGTTAGATTCCCAGTGGTCCCAGGTTAGATTCCCAGTGGGTACATATTGTATTCGGTTTGGTTGGTGGTAGGGCTTGTTTAAAGTGAGCCTGGTTAGCTACCACCATGTTATTTATGATGTTTTCAGCATTTTTGTGTTCCGGTAGCTAGAGATAGATAAGATAGCCAGTTTTTCAGTTATGGAGGACTAGCTTTCCGCCCGCGGCTTCGCCCGCGTGAACTACATGACGTTATCCCGCGGGAATGTGTCATTTTTCCGGGATAAAAAGTAGCCTATGTTCCTCTCCAGGCTACAAAGTATCTGTGTTCCAAATTTCAGCCAAATCCGTTCAGCCGTTTTGGCGTGATTGAGTAACAAACATCCAAACATCCAAACATCCAAACTTTCACATTTATAATATTAGTAGGATTCCGAGAGTAATGCGCTTCAGCCTTATCATCACTTAACATCAGGTGCGATGAAAGTTTAGTTCTACCTCGTTGTGGATTAAAAAAAAGTGCAAAAAATTCCTTTTTTTCAAATTGAGGAACTCTCCATTCCATATATTTTACCTGTGTACTATTTTGAATTTCTTTTTGTTGTCATCGCAACTAGCTTGTTTTCGATTCACGCTTTATTCAGTGCAAAATGCATGACATGCTCATTCCAACTTATTTCTTGTATTCTGTTAGTGGTGCACGGTTTTTCCATTAACACGTTTTGTGGAGGCACATTAGTAACAAATAAGCTGTTGTAACTTGTATATTATTATTATCATCATGCTTGTTCAGGACTCGCCGCACTATTCAGAGGTGCAGCGAGTGCTCAGAGAAGACATAGTGAATCCCCTCCGTCGGCACGGCTACGTCCGCGCCGACCGCGTCATGAAGCTGCGCACATTGCTGGAGCGGCTCTCCGACGTGCCGGGACTAACTTCAGAGGAGAAGGTGAGCTATTTTATGGCGACTAGTACTTAGATTGGTGCACCAAGTGCTCAGAGAAGAGATAGTGAATCTCCTCCGACGGCATTTCGGACCTCTGGCTGGTGGGGGAAGGGACTGTGTTAAAAGAAGAGATAGTGAATCCGGGACTTACTTCAGAGGAAAAGGTGAGCTATTATTTTATGATTGCTAGTTCTTAGATCAGATGATCCATTAGCTAAGTTTGTAAAGGTGAAAATTTTACTGCTATTTAATCTTTCTCCGAACATTGCGCGGAAATCGTCCCGGTTAGGCATAATACACAATTTAGAGGCATGCGAGTGGGAGTCGAGGTTGCAAGATACTCAACTGCGCATAGATTCTAATTTCATGATCGCCACTAAGATTGAATCGGACTACTTATAATATAAGTGTTGTTCTCCTTATAAGTCCTTAAGAAAGGCCTGTTGAGTATTGGGGACTTATAATGGTTTATGTTGATGATCATGATACGTTTTGTTAAGAGTTTTGATTCTTGACCTTACTACATTGCCATTAAGGTCTATCTGTCGAACCTAAACTAAAACGCCTTTACTTATAATAATTATGTAAACTTTAACAGAAAGAAAACGTTTCTTTTTTCTATACTGAGGCTGTTCGGAAAAGATCGACGTTTCTGAACGCAACTCTAATGTCACGTCAAATTGACATTGGCTGTCACTTGAAGTTGACAGTGACACTTGATTGAAATTCTTGTAGAAAATGTCGGAATAATTTTGCTGAATTTGTTAAAAATCGCTCGCGTTGAATGTGCCTGGCATATCGAGTTTGAATACATCTTAAATTATCTATGTGATCCCGTTTTGTACGACCAAGGTTTTGATGCCATCTCTGGAGTGGCCGGTCGCGGATGCTTTGAAAGATAACCTTTTCTACCACACGCGCTTGTTGTCGAGACACTATATCGTAATAAAAAAAGCTCCCACGTGTGTGTCTTTGTGTATCTATTGTTGAAACGCCCAGTGTCTTGTGAACGCTGTTATTTGTGTTATGAGTGAGGTGACTAATTGGTAAGGTCTGCAGAAGAAGACGGAGCCACAGGGGGGGCCCCCCTCTCCCCACGCTGCCCAGGGACTTTCTACAGCACAGACCACAGTATGTAAAATCACCTTACTTCACATTCTCTCCGCTGTGTATCGCAGTCCTATTGTTCAGTTACATCCCGGCTGAAACCAAGATTTGTCCGGAGTCTATACTCATGATAGCCTTCCACTGCGCCAATGCTGACTCCGCGGTCTAGGCAGGGGTGTACTGAACATTTTTTGGTAGCAAGAGCGTAGCTTGAAGGCCTGAGAGGCCCACGCCAAAAGTTTGTCTATTAATCAGTGCCGTTTGATGACCATCTGGTCCGGACTAGATTAATTTGTACTTGTAAATGGTAATTAACTTGCATTTGAAAAGTAAAGAGCATTCCTTTGTTATTGGTTCCATGTCTTGTAATTAATTGTCATGTATTGAGGTTCCAAAATGTAAACAGATGCCTTTCTTTGCTCATAATAATTATTATTCAGTTTTGTTAGCAAATTTGAGTTGTGAATATTGACAAGTTTGTTGCTAAAATAATAGCTAATAAAAGGTTAGCTAATAAGTTTGCACTCAATACTTAGTGAAACTTAGATGATTTAGGACATTGTTTACACATTGAAACTCATTGAAACTTGTGCTTTGAAATAATTAAAATTAACTTGTTGTTGTGTAACAGTATGTTGTGTTGATATCCAAGTGAATTTCAATAGTCAGTGATTTTGAGTGAATTTCAATAGTCAGTGAGTTTTGTTGTTTTCTGATAACCTCCAGATATTTAAGAGTTTGTGTCATTATAAATACTTTGTTGTTGTAATATTGGAATTTTGTGGTTAGTAATAACCTCCAAATATTGGAGATTTTGTGGTATAGTGAATATTTTGAATTTGTTGTTTTTGTTGATAAATTTGTGACGTTACAATGACGGCCTCCTCTGCTAAAGCCAAAATACGTTCTGAGTTACGGTGGTTAGCGTCTGCAGTCGCATTGTTGGATCGACCTGATAGGACGGAGGCCTTGTTGAACAGATACGTAGATCTGCCCGTACGTTTGGCTGTTGTTGATGAACAGTATGCCTTATTTTTGGAAAGGACTGTTGAGGCCGATGTGGAAATGCGACAAGAAGTCGATTTGGATGTGGACCAGTGTTATGATTTTGCGGACAGAATTACCCAGGTAGCTCGACCTTTGCAAGTGGCAAGAGAGAATGAACCGAGCCCGTCCCCGGTCACATCTAAGAGTATGCCCCCTCTCTTTGCTAGATTGGCCCCCTTAGACTTAAGGCGTTTTGCTGGTCGTCTAGAGGACTGGGAGGGCTTTATTAATATTTTTGATAGTCTGGTACATGCCCGGGATGATTTGACCCAGGGCCAGAAGTTGGCCTACCTGTTATCCGTGTTGGAAGGGGAGGCCCTTGAATCGGTTCAACATTTGGCCCCCTCGGATGAAAACTACCCTATTGCTAGGGATTTGATTGCCCGTCGGTACCAGAACGTACGACGTCTGGCGGACAACCATGTTGCCGCCATTTTGAATTTACCCCGCGTTGCCAGCGTGATGCACTTGAGAGTGGCTTTGTTGAATCCGCTGTTGGTTGCCTACAACGCATTGAAAAACTTAAAACTCCCAGTGGAGCAGTGGTCGTTTTTGTTACTGCACATTGTCCTGGGAAAGTTGCCGGACTCTGTTAAGGTCCGTTTTGAGCAGCAGTATGGTGGGGATAGTGCGACTTATCTGCCACCCTTCTCGGACCTCTTGACGTTCCTGGAAGGAGAAAGTAGACTGGCAGATAATTCCTCTCTGGCCGGTCCTATGGGACCCGAACGACCTGTGCCACAGAGTAGATCCCCCACCGGACCCCCCCGTAGGGGGCGGATGGCCCCTCGCGCGCCCGGCCGCTATGCCGCCGTCCAGGAGACCGCCCGCTGCTTGTACTGTCGGGAACCGGGTCACAGCACGACCCGTTGTGATAAGTTCCTCGACCAGCGCGTCCAAGGCCGTCGAGCGATCGCGCGACAACGGACATGGTGCTACTCGTGCTTGGGCCTGCACATGCAGCGCGAATGTACCCAAGCGCACCCATGCCGCTTTTGTAAGGGCAACCACCATCCCCTCCTCTGCATGAACAGCCCAGAGGGCGGCGGAGCGCCGCAGCGCGTCGCTGCAGGATCACCTCGTATGGGTGGGGGGCTCGGACCCCCCGCGGTGTTTGCATCCCGCAGCAGTTCTAGTGGCCACCAGAGTGGCCCCAGACGCTCTCCGCCACGTTTGGAGCCTCAAACGGGCGGGGGTCCCAGGGACCCCCCAATGGGAAACCGATCCCCAAGGATGGGGATGAGTTATGCGGGCGTTGCCGGAGGTCGTAGAGGCCCCCCGCGACGTTTTGAGCCTCGCACGGGCGGGGGTCCCACGGACCCCCCAATGGGAAATCGGTCCCCAACTAGGGGGTTCGATTTTGCGAGCGTTGCGGGAGGTCGTAGAAGCCCCCCGCAACGTGTTGAGCCTCGCACAGCCGGGGGTCCCCGGGACCCCCCCTCTGAAAATCGGTCACCGTGCCCCCGCGACTATGGGGCGACGTACACGGTGGATGATAGGCCCCGATTCTCGCCGCCGCTCGCCGAATACCCGCGTTTGGAGCGGCGCCCGCCCCGTCTTCAAGGGGCCGGGAGATATAACCCGCCTGATACCGGGCGATTTGGACGTAGGCAGTATGTGGGAGACTGGGACCCACTGGATCGCTATGAGCGACCCCCTTACCATGGGGGGACGTCTGGGGACCCCACATACTAGCAATCAACGTGTTTACGGTCGATTGTAGCCACCCCTCCAGAGACCGTTTTGTTGCCCACGGCCTCTGTGCTTGTCAGGGGATTGAATGGCGACCTTGTGGAAGTTCGCGCCTTGTTGGATTCCGGTGCTCAGGGGTGTGTTGTGTCATCTTGGTTAGTTAGGCGGTTGGGCCTCAAGGTGCACCCCCACACGGAAGGCGTGAGAGGTGTTGGCGATGTGAAAGTCCCCGGGTTGTTAGGGCATGTTGACTTCACATTTACATCACGTAATAAGTCCACGCCAGGCATTAAGACCTCGGCGATTGTGTTGGACACAGTTGTTGGCCGTCAACCTTCAGTTGACTTGGGACCGAGTATGTTGTCTTTGGTGTCTGATTCCCCACTCGCCGATCCAAATTTCTTCCGCCCAGGCCCGATTGATGCTCTCCTTGGAGCCGATGTCCTGGGGCGAGTTTTGTTGACGGGGAAGCGAGTTTTGCAGCCAGATGGCTTGGTAGCTCTGCAGACGACACTCGGTACAGTTGTGATGGGCCCTGCTCGCCGCGTTTTGGATTCCCTTGATGAGGATCGCGGTCTTGTTTTTAATGTGTCTCTCTCCGAAGTGGTGCAGAAGTTTTGGGAGGTTGAGGAACCTCCACCAGCCCCGCGGGTAGACCCAGTAGCGGATGAATGCGAGTTGTATTACCAGAATAACACTGGTCGCCTCCGCTCTGGTCGTTTGATCACCCGTCTCCCCTTTCGTGCCGGCCGACCTCCTCTGGGCGAATCCCGACCGCTAGCGGAACGTAGGCTAGTGGCGATGGAGCGTCGCATGAGCAAGGATCCGGTCTTCCGCCAGAAGTATGTTGAATTCATGCGGGAGTATGAGGAGTTAGGGCACATGTCCGTGAGCGATTTGGATTGGCGCTCCGTTGAGCACTTCTTTTTGCCGCACCACGCCGTTTTGAAATCCGGAAAGATTCGGGTGGTCTTTGACGGTTCGGCTCCCACCTCCACTGGAGCGTCCTTGAACCAGTGTCTGCATGTAGGTCCCAAGCTGCACACGGAGATCTCAGACATTTTGACCAACTTCCGGCGGCACCAAATTGTATTTATGACTGACATCCGGATGATGTTCAGACAAACGGTCATCCATCCAGAGGATAGGAGGTACCAATTGATTTTGTGGAGAGAGAGTCCTAGGGACCCCTTGTTGATTTATGAATTGAATACGAATACGTACGGTTTGGCTTCGAGCCCGTTTGTTGCGATTCGTTCTTTGTTGGAGTTGGCCGAGAAGGAGCGCTTGAGATACCCTCGCGCCTCCGCCATTTTGGCCAGTGACGTCTATGTGGATGACATTTGCACGGGCGCCTCATCTGTCTCAGAGGCGATTGTCCTGAGAGACGAACTCACCGCCCTTTTGAAGTCGGGAGGTTACGAGTTGAGGAAATGGATATCCAACTCGCCTGATGTACTGGTAGGTTTGCCCGAAGAGCACCAGCAGGACCCCCACCGATTCGAAAATGTTGATAATCCCCATGTGGTGACCGTCCTTGGCGTACAGTACAAACCGGTCTCTGACACGTTCACTTATTGTGTGGATTTACGACCACCGAAAGTCTGGACCAAGCGTTTAGTATTGTCTACTGTCGCACGTACCTTTGACCCCAATGGGTGGATTTGCCCCGTGCTGTTTATGGCCAAGTGTTTCTTGCAACGGTTATGGGCTTCGGGTGTGTCGTGGGATGAACCCCTCTCGGACGAGTTACTCCGAGATTGGTCGAGCTTCGTTTCATCCCTCCCCGAGATTAATGAAGTGCATTTGCCGAGGCTATTCCTCCCTTCTGAAAATTGTAAAGTTACTCTTCACGGCTTTTCCGATGCCTCCGAACGTGGATTTGCTGCGGCCGTGTACCTCCGCACCGTTACTGTTGACGGAGTTGTTGCTGTGCATCTGGTGATAGCGAAAAGCAAAGTCGCTCCCCTTCGGACTCGTCATACGATCCCGAGGTTGGAATTGTGTGGAGCTGCCCTCCTAATGCGTTTGTTGAACCACGTATGGCTCACTTTAGGTCGATCTATTGCAATACAAGAGGTTTATGCTTGGACGGACAGTCAGGTCGTCCTTTGTTGGTTGAAGGCTCCGGCGCACACCTTGGACGTGTTTGTGGCCAATCGAGTGTCGCAGATTTGTAATTCCGACATCGAGTTGATTTGGAGACACGTGCCGGGAACCATGAATCCCGCGGATTGTGCGTCTCGGGGTTGTGTAGCCCCAACCCTAATTAACCACCCCCTCTGGTGGGGCCCACAGTGGTTGATGCGGCCTGAGTCGGAGTGGCCGCCCTCTCCAGCGTTGTCGAACGTAGCCGTTCCTGATATGCGGGCATGCGTCCTGGAGACTAACCCCGCCGGGGAAAAGGATTTGTTGTTGGATCGGTACAGCTCCTTACAGAAGCTGCTTGGTGTTACCGCTTGGATCAGACGTTTTGTGTACAATTGCAGAAACCCACGCGCGAGGCGTGATTCGTCGGTTCTCACTCCGGACGAGCGTAGGGACGCGCTCTTGTTTTGGGTCCGGAGAGTACAAGCTGATAGTTTTGAGTCCGAGATTGAAATTTTGCGTTTAGGCCGTCGCAAGTTGAAGGGCGCGGTATCGCGATTGAATCCCTTCCTGGACGAGAGTGGGCTTTTGCGAGTCGGCGGAAGACTTCGAAATGCGAACCTGCCGTATGGAGCTCGTCACCCCCTTTTGTTACCCAAAGCCGGACATTTGACTCAACTGATAATAACAGATCGCCATGTGAATGCACAACATGCTGGCTGTAATGCTTTGTTGGCCATTTTGCAGCGTGAATTTTGGATTTTGTCTGCTCGTCGAGCCATTCGCACTGTGGTTTTCCGTTGCCTGCCTTGTTATCGATTGAAGGCCGCGACCATGCAGCCCCAGATGGGTGATTTGCCTGCTGATCGCGTCACGGAATGTAGAGCCTTTGCCGGAGTCGCCACCGACTTCGCCGGTCCCTTTACTGTAAAGGCTTCGAGACTGCGTAATGCTAAAACCTATAAGGCGTACTTGTGCGTGTTTGTGTGTTTGTCCACCAAGGCTGTCCATTTGGAAATTGTCTCGGAATTGTCTACCGAAGCCTTTGTCGCCGCCTTGAGCAGATTTGTTTCCCGTAGAGGACTGCCGTCATTGATACGTTCCGATTGTGGTACTAATTATAAGGGAACGTGTAATTATCTTAAGGAAGTAGTTAAGTTTTTTGTTGATAATAAAATAGACATTGGAACCACCCTCTCCCGGCGTGGGATAATCTGGAAGTTTAGCCCTCCGGCTTGTCCGACCTGGGGAGGAATTTTTGAAGCTTGTGTAAAGGCTGCCAAGACACACTTGCGTCGCGTGATTGGAGAAACTATTCTCACGTTTGAGGAACTTGATACGGTATTTTGTAAAATTGAGGCCGTCCTCAACTCGCGACCCTTGTGCCCGTTGTCTTCGGACCCGAATGACCTGGAAGCGTTGACCCCAGGTCATTTCTTGATCGGACAGCCCCTTTTGGCGTTGCCTGAATATCCGATTCAGGATGTAGGATCCCATCGTTTGTCGCGATACCAACTTTTGAAACAGATGTCCCAAAACTTCTGGGCACGTTGGTCGATGGAGTATTTGCATATCCTACAGCAGCGCGTGAAGTGGACAGATAAAACCACCCCACCCCAGACTGGCGACCTCGTGTTGATTAAGGATGCTAACCTGCCGCCCCTATGTTGGCGAAGGGGGCGCATTGTTAAACTCTACCCCGGAACTGACGGAGTTCCTCGTTTTGCTGAGGTTTTGGTTCGAGATTCGGTTTTGAAGAGAGCCGTTAGTGGGCTCTCCCGATTACCCGTAGATTGACGTACCGTTCTTAACGGTCCGGGGCGGGGGGATGTTCGGAAAAGATCGACGTTTCTGAACGCAACTCTAATGTCACGTCAAATTGACATTGGCTGTCACTTGAAGTTGACAGTGACACTTGATTGAAATTCTTGTAGAAAATGTCGGAATAATTTTGCTGAATTTGTTAAAAATCGCTCGCGTTGAATGTGCCTGGCATATCGAGTTTGAATACATCTTAAATTATCTATGTGATCCCGTTTTGTACGACCAAGGTTTTGATGCCATCTCTGGAGTGGCCGGTCGCGGATGCTTTGAAAGATAACCTTTTCTACCACACGCGCTTGTTGTCGAGACACTATATCGTAATAAAAAAAGCTCCCACGTGTGTGTCTTTGTGTATCTATTGTTGAAACGCCCAGTGTCTTGTGAACGCTGTTATTTGTGTTATGAGTGAGGTGACTAATTGGTAAGGTCTGCAGAAGAAGACGGAGCCACAGGGGGGGCCCCCCTCTCCCCACGCTGCCCAGGGACTTTCTACAGCACAGACCACAGTATGTAAAATCACCTTACTTCACATTCTCTCCGCTGTGTATCGCAGTCCTATTGTTCAGTTACATCCCGGCTGAAACCAAGATTTGTCCGGAGTCTATACTCATGATAGCCTTCCACTGCGCCAATGCTGACTCCGCGGTCTAGGCAGGGGTGTACTGAACAGAGGCAAAGTAGTAAAGTTAATGTTATAGATACAAATAAAAATATACGTATTTTAGAATGATTTATGCTAAGTTATCAAAATCATACACAGTTAGGCTGGGTTGCAACATCTTGAATAACCTTAACTTTAACAGATACAAACTCATCTGACTCGATGACAGCGTCGCTGTCGTCTATAGCGTAACCTAGGTAACACTTAGCAATAACCCAATAGTTCTACATTTGGCCATTGACTCAAGATAAGTTTGTGTTTGTTATAGTTCCGGTTAAAGTAAGATGGTGCAACCCACCCTTACTCTATGAGCTAAACCATAAAAAAGTATAATAACCATGAAATTTTGTCAAATAACGTCAAATTCAGTCGCGAATTTTTTATGTTTATTTTCTAAATAATACTTATATTTTTTGTAAAGCAGTGCGTTAAGTTGAAAACATAATGGATCCAAGTGTGTTGTTGTTTTGTTGAATCAATGTGATAGTCATTATTATCGGTTGGTTTATATTTTGCATTAGAAGTTTAAATGATAAAAGAAAATAAATTCTTAATTTCTAAGTATGTTGTTTTATTTAATTGTTATCCCACTATAGTAAGTGATTTCTTTAAGACATAATTTCATTCATTTCTAACTTTAAAGTTTTGTGGACACCACAGTGCTTGTATTCCACAAGATAACTAACAAAATCATAGAAAGTTATTTTGTGGAATACAAGCCCTGTGGTGTCTACAAATTATTCTCGTCGTAGTACTAATGTTTTGCATAACTTTGAAGTCCGCAACATTAATAACAAATCATTCTTCAATATTTTGATATTCAAATATGAAAAGTTTTTTTTTTTACAAAATTTTATTTTACAGCGCCATCTAGTAAGTCAAAAGGCAAGCTCGCAGGAAGTATGACTTACATCGCCATCTATGGACGAGTTCACCACATTTTAGACAATATGAAAAGCTGAGTTGACTATCTATTCCTGTATATATAGTGTCTTATCTATGGGGAGGAGTTACCAATGCTAACCCCCACCTCCGACTGTTCTTTAGTTCCATGACTTATGTTCCAAGTTCCACAAAGGTCTGAGCCAAATTCAAAGGACAGATGATAGATATTGTCCTCAATGGACACATAGTAATTATTTTACTTTGTATTATACTATTTTCTAGGATCCAGAGGAGTTCCTAAATGGATTAGTAGCCCAGTTGCTTCGAGCAGAACCGTTCTTAAAGCTATCTTCAGGCCAAGAATCGTTCTGCTATCAGCTTTTCGTAGAAAAAGACGAACACGTATCGTTGCCTACAGTCCAACAACTACTGGAACAGTCGTTCGCAACATCTGGTGTGAAGCTAAGCGAGGTACGTTATAATAATTAGTATTTATCGTGACAAAGTAAATATCAATAAAATTCTTGCGTCACAAATAAGCCACTATTGACGTAGGTAACTCTCCTTTAATCAGTTGTTATGAAATTCCAGGTTCCAGCTGCATTTATTATACAGATGCCTAGATTTGGCAAACAGTATAAGTTGTATCAGCAAGTATTGCCGTCGCCACTACTAGATGTTACTGACCTTATTGAAGGATGTAAGTATCGTTTTAGTTATTTATTTTAATCTTTGGGTTTTTGTTACCATTACCACACAACACACACTTTTTTGCGTCTTGGAACATTTCGCTAGACGAAGCGCAGTACACAATTTAGTTAAGGGCACACACTCACAGTTTTACATACAAAAACCGAATATCATAGCCGATTGCGACCAACTGACAGGACGTTGCCTGATGGCGGACTGATAGTCTGCGGGGCCCTCTATATGCACGCTCCCAGCAGAGTGAAGTTGCGAGGTAGGTACTATACTGCGCAAACCGGCTAACTCCACTACCGTCATTAATATTGAATTGCACTGTACCGGTTTGTTTTTTTACTTCTAAGACACAAGTGCGTTCGCCCTCTTTTCGGAATGACCGGCTTTGTATGCGATTCGCAAATTGAATGTTAAAGTCACTTTTCAATTTGACGACTCTGTGTGAAATATGACTGAGAAAAAAATACAGAACTTTGCGAGTTTTTTTCCGGTTCTTCTCGTTATAATTACGATGTCTCCCGCCGTAGGATTTGTGAACCGATGGCGTAGCTATATTAACGTCACAAGGTGCTGTATCAACCTATGTATGGTTCATACAATATTACTTTAAGATGATAGTAAAATGATATTGATAATTCGGGGATGATAAATTAAACTGCCCGTATAGAATGCCGTAGTTGCACTGATTTTTATTTCGATAAATATGAACATTCGTGGCGCAACGCCTACATAAAATCGCGACGTAAGCATACGTCAATGAACTGCATTATTTCGTAAATAAGTAAAGTCTAACATTAAATGGTACGGTTCCGTACAACCTAAAATGAATAAATGATTTGACGACCTCTGTGGCCGAGTGGTGTACGTATCGGTTTTCAAGGTGCCGCTATCTCTAGAGGTCCCGGGTTCGATCCCCGGTCGGGTAAATATTGGAAACGAACTTTTAAATATTTCCTCGGTTCTGGGTTTGAGTGGTAATACCCGTCATTGTTTCCAATTTCGACAATACTAGTGTAGTAGCTACTATACTTTGGTATTGGAACAATGTACTACGCGTTCGCTTCGAGTTGGCCGCTACCTCTCTCCCCGCCTCACCGGACCGCGCTCCTATACAGACCTTATTACGACGTAATAAGGTTTGTTAATAATAAGATCTAATACGTCGTAATAAGGTCCGTATAGGAGCGCGGTGCGGTGAGGCAGGGAGAGAGGTAGCGGCCAACTCGAAACGAACGCGTAGTATAGTATGTGATGATGGTGTATATATTACCGGCCAAACCCGATTTTAGGACAAACTAGTTTTTCCTAGGCCAAACTAGTTTATATATGTATTTATTTGTCTAATTGAATATTGCACAGTGCCTCGTCAGTGCGCGGTGTGCGGGTCGCTCGCGCGGTGGGAGTGCGCGCAGTGCGCGGGCGGCGGCGGCGCGCTGGACAACGGCGCGCTCTGCGCCGGCTGCCTGCGCCTGGCACACGCCTCGCGCCCGCACCATAAGGTAACCACTATGTATACGCGGTGGGAGTGGCGGCGGCGGCGCGCTGGACAACGGCGCGCTCTGCGCCGGCTGCCTGCGCCTGGCACACGCCTCGCGCCCGCACCATAAGGTAACCACTATGTATACGCGGTGGGAGTGGCGGCGGCGGCGCGCTGGACAACGGCGCGCTCTGCGCCGGCTGCCTGCGCCTGGCACACGCCTCGCGCCCGCACCATAAGGTAACCACTATGTATACGCGGTGGGAGTGGCGGCGGCGGCGCGCTGGACAACGGCGCGCTCTGCGCCGGCTGCCTGCGCCTGGCACACGCCTCGCGCCCGCACCATAAGGTAACCACTATGTATACGCGGTGGGAGTGGCGGCGGCGGCGCGCTGGACAACGGCGCGCTCTGCGCCGGCTGCCTGCGCCTGGCACACGCCTCGCGCCCGCACCATAAGGTAACCACTATGTATACGCGGTGGGAGTGGCGGCGGCGGCGCGCTGGACAACGGCGCGCTCTGCGCCGGCTGCCTGCGCCTGGCACACGCCTCGCGCCCGCACCATAAGGTAACCACTATGTATACGCGGTGGGAGTGGCGGCGGCGGCGCGCTGGACAACGGCGCGCTCTGCGCCGGCTGCCTGCGCCTGGCACACGCCTCGCGCCCGCACCATAAGGTAACCACTATGTATACGCGGTGGGAGTGGCGGCGGCGGCGCGCTGGACAACGGCGCGCTCTGCGCCGGCTGCCTGCGCCTGGCACACGCCTCGCGCCCGCACCATAAGGTAACCACTATGTATACGCGGTGGGAGTGGCGGCGGCGGCGCGCTGGACAACGGCGCGCTCTGCGCCGGCTGCCTGCGCCTGGCACACGCCTCGCGCCCGCACCATAAGGTAAGCGTAAGGTAGGGATATAAAGAGTCATATTGAGGCAAATTACTAAAAGAAAATGTTATGCACGCCGTTTCATACAACATTGCTGGAGCGTTTTAATGATCCAATTTCAAAAAACGCTCCTGCAATGGATTTGATTTTCTTTGTAAATAAAAATAGTCAAACCTGAACATATATACTACTATTATAATACATAGTTATCTACATTAGTACCCTCTGGACTTAAATAGGTATAATTATACAGTGCGGTGTAACCCGATCTGCGCGAGAAGCAAATCAACTTGACTTTACTTACAAGCTGCCTTGCAAGTAGACCCTTTCTTTTTAGGCAAGTGACACTGCTCGCGCGTCCGCTTCCCCCCTTAGACATAGAACTCGCCACTTGGCGTAATGTAAACAGTCACTGTCCAAGCGTTCTCCACTCGCCACTGTACTTGACCAATGTAAATTGGCCAATAACTTTTATAACATTGCAAGTGAGAGTGGAGCAATGTATTCTACTAATAGAACACTATAAAGGAGATCAGTCAAATTGGACCAAAAAAGTAAAAGTGTTGGCCAACGAAAACAAATTGCACATTACTATTGTAAACAGTGAAACGATAATTTTTTTGTTACGACGACGTCAACAAAGTACGATTAGTGGCCAAGCAGTTATTTCAGTTTGAAAATGACATTTTTTCTTCATTTTCAAACTTGAATACAGCTTGGCCAAAGTGCGGTCAACGAAAATAAATTGGAGATTACTATTGTAAATAGTGTAACCATCATTTTTTGGATAAGGTATTAACTCGCCCGAATTCAACTGGCCCGCATTTTTATTTTTGTTTTTAAAGATCACAGTTCTAACCTAACCTAACCAAATGGACTTAAGTTTATAGTAATTTGTGTTTTAAATGATTACAACGAAATGGTTAGATTAGGTTAGAACTGTGACCTATAAAAAACCGCCTTCAAAAAAACCACATCAAAAAAGTAAGAAATGATTCCTCTAATTATCTACTTATAGGGCTCGTGGTTTTTACTATCACATTTTTCCTATACTTACAAAAATTGCATTGTGAATGCATAAAAATAATTTAAAATCCTAAGTTTGAAAATGTCATTTTTTTCTCTTCATTTTCAAACTTGAATACAGCTTGGCCAAAGTGCGGCCAACGAAAATAAATTGCACAATACTATTGTAAACCGTGTAACAATCATTTTTTGTTATGACATCAACATTGTACGATTAGTGGCCAAGCAGTTATTCAATTTTGAAAATGTAATTTTTTTCTTCATTTTCAAACTTGAATACAGCTTGGCCAAAGTGCGGCCAACGAAAATAAATTGCAGATAACTATTGTAAATAGTGTAACGATCATTTTTTGTTATTACGTCAATAGTGTACGATTATTGGCCAAGAAGTTATTCAAGTTTGAAAAAGACATTTTTTTCTTCATTTTCAAACTTGAATAAAGCTTGGCCACTAATCGTACACTGTTGACGTCATTACAAAAAACGATCGTAACACTGTTTACAATAGTAATGTGCAATTTATTTTTGTTGGCTACACTTTGGCCAAGCTGTATACAAGTTTGAAAATGAAGAAAAAATGTCATTTTCAAACTTAAACAAACTGCTTGGCCACTAATCGTACTCTGTAGGCGTCATAACAAAAAATGATCGTTACACTGTTTACAATAATAATATGCAATTTATTTTCGTTGGCCACACTTTGGCCAAGCTTTATTCAAGTTTGAAAAGGAAGAGAAAATGACATTTTTAAACTTGAATAACTGCTTGGCCACTAATCGTACACTGTTGACGTCATAACTGTTTACAATAGTAATGTGTAATTTATTTTTGTTGGCCGACACTTTTACTATTTTGGTCCAAACATGTATGAAGCGTGACTGATCTCCTTTTCAATACCAATCCTTTTTACAGGCTACACCACTAACAGTATGCGAAGAGTTCGCCAATATCCTGGAATCGTGTCCAGTACCAAGAGTTTACATGGAGTTATTTGCTGTGCTTTGCATTGAAACGAGTCATTACGTGGCTTTCGTCAAAGCCGGAGTCGGCCATGATGCGCCGTGGTGTTTCTTCGACTCAATGGCAGATAGAAAAGGTAAACAATACAATTTTGTCTTCCTATAATTAAAAATAACGACACCACAGTCAATATAATAGCACGTACAAATTCGCTCGGCACGACGCAACTTAGTATTAGCACAGTTTAAGCAATCTTTCTATACAGTTGGACGACGCCCTTGAAGTTGGGCGATGCCGACGACTGTATAGGTATTTACGTAAGTACGTAAGGGTTGTCACTTTAAAATGTGACGGTGGACCTTTTACGACCCCTGGTGGGTACATTGGTATTGCGATATTAAATTAATAAAATAATTTAATAATACAAATGCAATGTCAAAATCATTAAAAAATTCCAGATGGCGGCCGACTTTTTTGTTTGTAGGCTGATTTCGATGAAACTTGGTTTTTGGTACTATTTTGACAAGAAAACAGCACCGCAATGTCAAAAAACTTAAAATCCAAGATGGCGGTCAACTTTTTAGCTTGTGGGCCGATTTCGATAAAACTCGATTTATGGTACTATTTTGACAAGAAAACAGCAACGCAATGTTAAAAATATAAAGAAATCCAAGATGGCGGCCAACTTTTTTGTTTGTAAGCCGATTTGTTTCTGGTACTATTTTGACAAGAAAACAACAACACAATATCAAAAACAAGAAAAACTAAGATAGCGGCCAACTTTTTTTTTGTAAGCCGATTTCGATGAAACTCAGTTTCTGGTTCTATTTTGACAAGAAAACAGCAACGCAATGTTAAAAATAAAAAGAAATTTAAGATGGTGGCCAATTTTTTTGTTTGTAAGCCGATTTTGATGAAACTTAGTTGCTGGTACATATTTTGACAAGAAAACAGCAACGCAATGTTAAAAGTATTAAAAAATCCAAGATGGCGACCAACTTTTTTGTTTGCAGGCCGATTTCAATGAAACTCAGTTTCTGGTTCTATTTTGACAAGAAAACAGCAACGCAATGTTAAAAATATAAAAATTCAAGATGGCAGCCAAATTTTTTGTTTGCTGGCCGATTTCGATAAAATACAGTTTCTGGTACTATTTTGACAAGAAAAGAGCAACGAAATGTTAAACATGATAAAAATCCAAGATGGCGGCCGACTTTTTTGTTTGTGGGCCGATTTTGATAAAACTCGGTTTTTTGTACTATTTTGACAAGAAAACCGTTCTTAACACAATGTAAAAAAATACAAATGGTCAAGATGGTGGCCGTTTTTTGTTTTTGTTTCTCTCTTTTCGCTTATTAAATGTAACAGTTATTTGAAAGCTTGAGACAGAGTCAAGTATCATCATCATCATCATGTCAAGTAAAAGATTTAATTAATTATTAATTTACTTTAACACAAGCACAGTATGTTACGACGTAACATCCTTCGTAATTTTGTGTTTTTGACAGCTGTAAACCCTATTTAAAAAAAATAAGTAAATAAAATAATAATTGATATTAAGTTACAGAGTTTGAAAATAATGATTGTGACATGGGATGATTTTGAAATACACCACAAAATTTTAATTGGCATAAATATTTTAGGGGATGTTAGTGCCCATCAATATGAACAACTTTCACTATGGGGCCAACCATGGAATCGCAAAAAAAACAGCTGTTCCATACATTTCAGTCGACTCGATGTTGTACTTTTGTATGGAACAGCTGATTTTTTTCGTGATTCCGTGGTTGGACCCATAGTGAAAATTGTTCATATTGATGAGCACTATCATCCCCTAAAATATTTCTACTAATTAAAATTTAGTGGTGTATAGACGAAGGCGCTTTAAAGGTTAAGAAATATGAATCGGCTTATTTCCAATCTGAATATTTTTCTTAAACAAAACTTCAACCTATTCAAACGTCAGGAGTAGGTCAAATTTACTGATTTAGATACTTATTTTGCAAAATTTCATGGCAGACAGACAGACAGATACAATTATAGCTGAAACTAAATTAAACATGTAATATATTTTATTTTGATACTTCTAAAATGCTAACCATAATTATTTATTTTATTTTATTTCGCAATACACCAAAATGTACCTGCCACATTTTAATTTTGTTACAACCCTTCCGTAGTTACGGAAATACCTATACAGATGTCGGTATCGCCGAACTTCAAGGGCGTTGGCCTACTATATAAAAAAATTGGTTATACTGTGGTAATTGTAACATTTATGTATATATAATTTAGCGTTGCTGTTGCCTTGTCAAAATAGTACCAAAAATCGAGTTTTATCCAAATCGGCTCACAAATTAAAAAGTTGGCTGCCACCTTGAATTTTTTTATATTTTCGACATTGCGTTGCTGTTTTCTTGTCAAAATAGAACCAGAAACTAAGTTTGATCAAAATCGGCTTACAAACAAAAAAGTTGCCCGCCATCTTGGATTTCTAATATTGCGTTGCTGTTTTCTTGTCAAAATAGTACCAGAAACTGAGTTTCATCGAAATCAGATTACAAAAAAAAAGTTGGCCGCCATCTAGTTTTTTTTTATTTTTGACATTGTGTTGTTGTTTTCTTGTCAAAATTATACTAAAAACCAAGTTTCATCAAAATCGGCTCACAAACAAGAAAGTTGGCCGCCATCTTGGATTTTTAATATTTTTAACATTGCGTTGCTGTTTTCTTGTCAAAATAGTACTAGAAAGTGAGTTTCATCGAAATCAGCCTGCAAACAAAAAAGTTGGCTGCCATCTTGGATTTTTTTATACTTTTAACATTGCGTTGTTGTTTTCCTTTTAAAATAGTACCAGAAACTGAATTAAATCGAAATCGGCCAGCAAACAAGAAATTTGTCCGCCATCTTGGATATTTATATTGTTAACATTGCGTTGCTGTTTTCTGGTCAAAAAAGAACCACAAACTGAGTTTCATTGAAATCGGCCTGCAAAAAAAAAGTCGGCCGCTATCTTGGATTTTTAATATATTCAACATTTCGTTGCTGTTTTCTTGTTAAAATAGTACCAGAAACTGAATTTCATCGCAATCGGCCAGCAAACAAAAAATTTGGCCGCCATCTTGAATTTTTATATTTTTAACATTGCGTTGCTGTTTTCTTGTCAAAATAGTACCAGAAACTGAGTTTCATCGAAATCAGTCTGCAAACAAAAAAGTTGTCCGCCATCTTGGATTTTTTAATACTTTTAACATTGTGTTGTTGTTTTCTTGTCAAAATTGTACTAAAAACCAAGTTTCATCAAAATCGGCTCACAAACAAAAAAGTTGGCCGCCATCTTGGATTGTTAATATTTTTAACATTGCGTTGCTGTTTTCTTGTCAAAATAGTACCAGAAACTGAGTTTCATCGAAATCAGTTTGCAAACAAAAAAGTTGGCCGCCATCTTGAATTTTTTATACTTTTAACATTGCGTTGTTGTTTTCTTCTCAAAATAGTACCAGAAACCAAGTTTTATCAAAATCGGATGACAAACAAAAAAGTTGGCCGCCATCTTGGATTTTTTATATTTTTAACATTGCGTTGCTGTTTTCTTGTCAAAATAGTACCAGAAACTGAGTTTCATCGAAATCAGTCTGCAAACAAAAAAGTTGGCCGCCATCTTGAATTTTTTATACTTTTAACATTGCGTTGCTGTTTTCTTGTTAAAATAGTCCCAGAAACTGAATTTCATCGAAATCGGCCAGCAAACAAAAAATTTGGCCGCCATCTTGAATTTTTATATTTTTAACATTGCGTTGCTGTTTTCTTGTCAAAATAAAACCAGAAACTGAGTTTCATTGAAATCGGCCTCCAAACAAAAAAGTTGGCCGCCATCTTGGATTTTTTAATACTTTTAACATTATGTTGTTGTTTTCTTGTCAAAATAGTACCAGAAACTAAGTTTCATCAAAATCGCATTACAAAAAAAAAGTTGGCCGCCATCTTGGTTTATTTTTATTTTTGACATTGCGTTGTTGTTTTCTTGTCAAAATTGTACTAAAAACCAAGTTTCATCAAAATCGGCTCACAAACAAAAAAGTTGGCCGCCATCTTGGATTTTTAATATTTTTAACATTGCGTTGCTGTTTTCTTGTCAAAATAGTACCAGAAACTGAGTTTCATCGAAATCGGCCTGCTAACAAAAAAGTTAGCCGCCATCTTGAATTTTGAAAATTGCCTATCCTTACTTTATCCTTACTTATATTATAAATGCGTCTCTGTCTGTCTGTGTGTTACACAATCACACCTAAACTACTGAACCGATTTGAATGAATTTTGGTATAGAGATAGTCTAGAGCCTGAGAAAGGACATAGGCTACTTTTTATTCCTGAAAAATATCACCTTCCCGCGGGATAACATCATCGTGTAGTACACGCGGGCGAAGCCGCGGGCGGAAGGCTAGTTTTATATTATAAATGCGAAAATGCAAATCTGTCTGTCTGTGTGTTACACAATCACACCTAAACTACGGAACCGATTTGAATAAAAATTGGTACAGAGATAGTCTAGAGCCTGAGAAAGGACATAGGCTACTTTTTTATGTGAACAAAGGGCTGTAAGGGGTTGAAATAGGGGATGAAAGTTTGTATGGAAATTACGTCATTTTTAAAGCTAGAAGCTTCAAAATTATTTTATAGGCTTTTGATTAGATAAATAAATACGACATTCAAAGTTTGTAAAAAAAACTACCCTAAAGAGGGTGAAAACAGGGGATTAATTTTTTCGTGTGATGACGTCGGCAAAAAAGTTTACGGAACGGATTTTGATGAAAGTTTTTTTGTTATACAGCTATTGGTCCTTGCCAACATAAAGCTATAATTTATTTTGAAGATCGCAATTTCTGATGTGGAACCATAGCAGTCCAGCCAAACTATGAGAGATATAAAAATACCGTTTTAAGGAAAATTGTTAAACGTGATGAGCACTTTCTATTGACGTACAAAGTTTAAAGGTCTGGTACACCTGATGTGGAACCCTAGCAGCCAGATTAAACTATATGAGATACAAACATAGCGTCTTAAGAAAAGTTGTTTAACGTCATGGACATTTTCTATTGACGGAAAAATATCGAAGGTCTGGTACTCCTGATTTGGAACCCTTGCAGCCCAGCTTAACTATAAGAGATACAAATACAGCATCTTAAGAGAAGTTGTTCAGCGTGATAAGTATTTTCTTTTGACATACAATCCTACTTAATATTATAATCCTACTTAATATTATAAATGTGAAAGTTTAGATGTTTGGATGTTTGTATGTTTGTTACTCAATCACGCCAAAACGGCTGAACGGATTTGGCTGAAATTTGAGACACAGATATTTTGTAGCCTGGAGAGGAACATAGGCTACTTTTTATCCCGGAAAAATCTCACATTCGCGCGGGAAAAGGTCGGGAAGTCTACACAGGCGAAGCCGCAGGCGGAAAGCTAGTTTTTTAATAAGCGAGATGAATATTTGCACGCACTCACACTACATGTCGTATGCATGCACCATAATATTAATTTAAAAATAAATTATAACGATAAAGACGTGATAGCCCTGGAAGACTTGTCCCGAGTTACTATGAACGGCGTTGTATGTAACTCGGGACAACCACTCCCCCGTCTCACCCCGCAAGCCCCGCACGATTGACCTGTCTAGACGTCTCCGTCGGCCTACTGTATGAAAAGTTGCTTATTCTGTGGTATTAGTTTGTCAATGTGCAAACGTTCGCGTTTGAATTACGAGTTCTCTTCTAGATCTTATATCTTTAAGCTGCGTACGGATAGCGCGTACATTGGTACGGAACGCCATGTCGTCATGCCATAGTCGGTTACGCGTGTCCTGGAACGCCATGTCCATCTTCTTCTTCTTCTTCTTAACATTACGGGCGGTTTCCGCAACTCGACGTCTATTGCGCCTATTTTGCGTCCCGGAGGGTGCGCGGCCAGGTCACTCCAGCCAGCCCAGCTCAGCCAGGAACGCTCCAAGAGCTTCCACATTAGTGATCGCTTCCTGGACGCTGCCCGGCGAGCCGAGGTACCTCGCCCGGTAAAAGGCTCGATGTGATGCGACTTCCCTGGAGAGCCTGTAGGACGGATTTACTGTCGCCATGTCCATACTTGCAGCTGCGCGTACACTCTTGGGGAACGCGTGCCGGTGCCGCGCAAGCTAGCTCACAGGCGAGCCGCCGTCCGTCGGTTTTTGGTCGCGCGTCAAAGGGGATGCCCGGTACGCTATAATAGGGATGATGACTGATGAATAAAATAACGAAATACTAATAAAAAGCGTAAAAATATTCAACTTTTCGAGTCGCTTGTAGACCTCTTGGTTTTATATATTACCCCAAGAGCTATCCGATATTTTTGTAAAAAATTCAATAACAGGCCAAATTTTTGTAAACGCCCCTTAAATATAATTTTAAGAGACTTGTTCGGAAAAGATCGACGTTCCTGAACGCATCTCTAATGTCACGTCAAATTGACATTTAGCTGTCACTTGAAGTTGACAGCGCCACTTGATTGAAATTCTTGTAGAAAAATGTCGGAATAATTTTGCTGAATTTGTTAAAAATCGCTCGCGTTGAATATGCCTGGCATATCGAATTTGAATTGAATCTTAAATTATCTATGTGATCCCGTTTTGTACGACCAAGGTTTTGACGCCATCCATCGGGCTGGTCGCGGAGTTTTGAAAGAAAGATAATTGTCCACCACGCGCTTTTTGTCGGGACTGTAAATCGTAATAAAAGAGGCTCCCCCGTGTGTGTCATTGTGTATCTATTGCTGAAGCGCCCAGTGCCTTGGGAACGCTGTTATTTGTGTTGTGAGTAAGGTGACTAATTGGTAAGGTCTGCAGAAGAAAGGACCCCAGGGGCGCGCGCGCTCCCTTACACCACTTCTGCCTTGGAGACGTTCGACACACAGACCCGTATGTAACCTCACCTTACTTAACGTTCTCTCCGCTGTGTATCGCAGTCCAATTGTTCAGTTTACATCCCCGCTGAAACCTAGTTTTTTGTCCGGAGTCTATATTAGTAATACCAGCTTCCACTGCGCTAGCTGATTCCGCGGTATAGGCAGGGGTGTACTGAACATTTCTTGGTAGCCAAGAGCGTAGCTTGAAGGCCTGAGAGGCCCACGCCAAAACTTTGTATTAATCAGTGCCGTTTTGATGACCCAGTCTGGTCCGGACTAGATTAATTTGTACTTGTAAATGGTAATTAACTTGCATTTGAAAAGTAAAGGGCATTCCTTTGTTATTGGTTCCATGTCTTGTAATTAATTGTCATGTATTGAAGTTCCCAACTGTAAACAGATGCCTTTCTTTGCTCATAATAATTATTATTTAGTTTGTTAGCAAATTTGAGTTGTGAATATTGACAAGTTTGTTGCTAAAATAATAGCTAATAAAAGGTTAGCTAATAAGTTTGCACTCAATACTTAGTGAAACTTAAATGATTTGGGACATTGTTTACACATTGAAACTCATTGAAACTTGTGCTTTGAAATAATTGAAATTAACTTATTGTTGTGTTGATATCCAAGTGAATTTCAATAGTCAGTGATTTTGAGTGAATTTCAATAGTCAGTGAGTTTTGTTGTTTTCTGATAACCTCCAAATATTTAAGAGTTTGTGTCATTATAAATACTTTGTTGTTGTAATATTGGAGATTTTGTGTTATAGTGAATATTTTGAATTTGTTGTTGTTGTTGATAAATTTGTGACGTTACAATGACGGCCTCCTCTGCTAAAGCCAAAATACGTTCTGAGTTACGGTGGTTAGCTTCTGCGGTCGCATTGTTGGATCGACCGGATAGAACGGAGGCCTTGTTGAACAGATACGTAGATCTGCCCATACGTTTGGCTGTTGTTGATGAGCAGTATGCCTTATTTTTGGAAAGGACTGTTGAGGCCGAGGTGGAAATGCGACAAGAAGTCGATTTGGATGTGGACCAGTGTTATGATTTTGCGGACAGAATTACCCAGGTGGCTCGACCTTTGCAAGTGGCAAGAGAGAATGAACCGAGCCCGTCCCCGGTCACATCTAAGAGTATGCCCCCTCTCTTTGCTAGATTGGCCCCCTTAGACTTAAGGCGCTTTGCTGGTCGTCTAGAGGACTGGGAGGGCTTTATTAATATTTTTGATAGTCTTGTACATGCCCGGGACGATTTGACCCAGGGCCAGAAGTTAGCTTATTTGTTATCCGTGTTGGAAGGGGAGGCCCTTGAATCAGTTCAACATTTGGCCCCCTCGGATGAAAACTACCCTATTGCTAGGGATTTGATTGACCGTCGGTACCAGAACGTACGACGTCTGGCGGACAACCATGTTGCCGCCATTTTGAATTTACCCCGCGTTGCCAGCGTGATGCACTTGAGAGTGGCTTTGTTGAATCCGCTGTTGGTTGCCTACAACGCATTAAAAAACTTAAAACTCCCAGTGGAGCAGTGGTCGTTTTTGTTACTGCACATTGTCCTGGGAAAGTTGCCGGACTCTGTTAAGGTCCGTTTTGAGCAGCAGTATGGTGGGGATAGTGCGACTTATCTGCCACCCTTCTCGGACCTCTTGACGTTCCTGGAAGGAGAGAGTAGACTGGCAGATAATTCCTCTCTGGCCGGTCCTATGGGACCCGAACGACCTGTGCCACAGAGTAGATCCCCCACCGGACCCCCCCGTAGGGGGCGTATGGCCCCTCGCGCGCCCGGCCGCTATGCCGCCGTCCAGGAGACCGCCCGCTGCTTGTACTGTCGGGAACCGGGTCACGGCACGACCCGTTGTGATAAGTTCCTCGACCAGCGCGTCCAAGGCCGTCGAGCGATCGCGCGACAACGGACATGGTGCTACTCGTGCTTGGGCCTGCACATGCAGCGCGAATGTACCCAAGCGCACCCATGCCGCTTTTGTAAGGGCAACCACCATCCCCTCCTCTGCATGAACAGCCCAGAAGGCGGCGGAGCGCCGCAGCGCGTCGCTGCAGGATCACCTCGTATGGGTGGGGGGCTCGGACCCCCCGCGGTGTTTGCATCCCGCAGCAGTTCTAGTGGCCACCAGAGTGGCCCCAGACGCTCTCCGCCACGTTTGGAGCCTCAAACGGGCGGGGGTCCCAGGGACCCCCCCATGGGAAACCGATCCCCAAGGATGGGGATGAGTTATGCGAGCGTTGCCGGAGGTCGTAGAGGCCCCCCGCGACGTTTTGAGCCTCGCACGGGCGGGGGTCCCACGGACCCCCCCATGGGAAATCGGTCCCCAACTAGGGGGTTCGATTTTGCGAGCGTTGCGGGAGGTCGTAGAAGCCCCCCGCAACGTGTTGAGCCTCGCACAGCCGGGGGTCCCCGGGACCCCCCTTCTGAAAATCGGTCACCGTGCCCCCGCGACTATGGGGCGACGTACACGGTGGATGCTAGGCACCGATTCTCGCCGCCGCTCGCCGAATACCCGCGTTTGGAGCGGCGCCCGCCCCGTCTTCAAGGGGCCGGGAGATATAACCCGCCTGATACCGGGCGAACGGAACGTAGGCAGTATGTGGGAGAATGGGACCCACTGGATCGCTATGAGCGACCCCCTTACCATGGGGGGACGTCTGGGGACCCCACATACTAGCAATCAACGTGTTTACGGTCGATTGTAGCCACCCCTCCAGAGACCGTTTTGTTGCCCACGGCCTCTGTGCTTGTCAGGGGATTGAATGGCGACCTTGTGGAAGTTCGCGCCTTGTTGGATTCCGGTGCTCAGGGGTGTGTTGTGTCATCTTGGTTAGTTAGGCGGTTGGGCCTCAAGGTGCACCCCCACACGGAAGGCGTGAGAGGTGTTGGCGATGTGAAAGTCCCCGGGTTGTTAGGGCATGTTGACTTCACATTTACATCACGTAATAAGTCCACGCCAGGCATTAAGACCTCGGCGATTGTGTTGGACACAGTTGTTGGCCGTCAACCTTCAGTTGACTTGGGACCGAGTATGTTGTCTTTGGTGTCTGATTCCCCACTCGCCGATCCAAATTTCTTCCGCCCAGGCCCGATGGATGCTATCCTCGGAGCCGATGTCCTGGGGCGAGTTTTGTTGACGGGGAAGCGAGTTTTGCAGCCAGATGGCTTGGTAGCTCTGCAGACGACACTCGGTACAGTTGTGATGGGCCCTGCTCGCCGCGTTTTGGATTCCCTTGATGAGGATCGCGGTCTTGTTTTTAATGTGTCTCTCTCCGAAGTGGTGCAGAAGTTTTGGGAGGTTGAGGAACCTCCACCAGCCCCGCGGGTAGACCCAGTAGCGGATGAATGCGAGTTGTATTACCAGAATAACACTGGTCGCCTCCGCTCTGGTCGTTTGATCACCCGTCTCCCCTTTCGTGCCGGCCGACCTCCTCTGGGCGAATCCCGACCGCTAGCGGAACGTAGGCTAGTGGCGATGGAGCGTCGCATGAGCAAGGATCCGGTCTTCCGCCAGAAGTATGTTGAATTCATGCGGGAGTATGAGGAGTTAGGGCACATGTCCGTGAGCGACTTGGATTGGCGCTCCGTTGAGCACTTCTTTCTGCCGCACCACGCCGTTTTGAAATCCGGAAAGATTCGGGTGGTCTTTGACGGTTCGGCTCCCACCTCTACTGGAGCGTCCTTGAACCAGTGTCTGCATGTAGGTCCCAAGCTGCACACGGAGATCTCAGACATTTTGACCAACTTCCGGCGGCACCAAATTGTATTTATGACTGACATCCGGATGATGTTCAGACAAACAGTCATCCATCCAGAGGATAGGAGGTACCAATTGATTTTGTGGAGAGAGAGTCCTAGGGACCCCTTGTTGATTTATGAATTGAATACGAATACGTACGGTTTGGCTTCGAGCCCGTTTGTTGCGATTCGTTCTTTGTTGGAGTTGGCCGAGAAGGAGCGCTTGAGATACCCTCGCGCCTCCGCCATTTTGGCCAGTGACGTCTATGTGGATGACATTTGCACGGGCGCCTCATCTGTCTCAGAGGCGATTGTCCTGAGAGACGAACTCACCGCCCTTTTGAAGTCGGGAGGTTAGTTGAGGAAATGGATATCCAACTCGCCTGATGTACTGGTAGGTTTGCCCGAAGAGCACCAGCAGGACCCCCACCTATTCGAAAATGTTGATAATCCCCATGTGGTGACCGTCCTTGGCGTACAGTACAAACCGGTTTCTGACACGTTCACTTATTGTGTGGATTTACGACCACCGAAAGTCTGGACCAAGCGTTTAGTATTGTCTACTGTCGCACGTACCTTTGACCCCAATGGGTGGATTTGCCCCGTGCTGTTTATGGCCAAGTGTTTCTTGCAACGGTTATGGGCTTCGGGTGTGTCGTGGGATGAACCCCTCTCGGACGAGTTACTCCGAGATTGGTCGAGCTTCGTTTCATCCCTCCCCGAGATTAATGAAGTGCATTTGCCGAGGCTATTCCTCCCTTCTGAAAATTGTAAAGTTACTCTTCACGGCTTTTCCGATGCCTCCGAACGTGGATTTGCTGCGGCCGTGTACCTCCGCACCGTTACTGTTGACGGAGTTGTTGCTGTGCATCTGGTGATAGCGAAAAGCAAAGTCGCTCCCCTTCGGACTCGTCATACGATCCCGAGGTTGGAATTGTGTGGAGCTGCCCTCCTAATGCGTTTGTTGAACCACGTATGGCTCACATTAGGTCGATCTATTAAGATACAAGAGGTTTATGCTTGGACGGACAGTCAGGTCGTCCTTTGTTGGTTGAAGGCTCCGGCGCACACCTTGGACGTGTTTGTGGCCAATCGAGTGTCGCAGATTTGTAATTCCGACATCGAGTTGATTTGGAGACACGTGCCGGGAACCATGAATCCCGCGGATTGTGCGTCTCGGGGTTGTGTAGCCCCAACCCTAATTAACCACCCCCTCTGGTGGGGCCCACAGTGGTTGATGCGGCCTAAGTCGGAGTGGCCGCCCTCTCCAGCGTTGTCGAACGTAGCCGTTCCTGATATGCGGGCATGCGTCCTGGAGACTAACCCCGCCGGGGAAAAGGATTTGTTGTTGGATCGGTACAGCTCCTTACAGAAGCTGCTTGGTGTTACCGCTTGGATCAGACGTTTTGTGTACAATTGCAGAAACCCACGCGCGAGGCGTGATTCGTCGGTTCTCACTCCGGACGAGCGTAGGGACGCGCTCTTGTTTTGGGTCCGGAGAGTACAAGCTGATAGTTTTGAGTCCGAGATTGAAATTTTGCGTTTAGGCCGTCGCAAGTTGAAGGGCGCGGTATCGCGATTGAATCCCTTCCTGGACGAGAGTGGGCTTTTGCGAGTCGGCGGAAGACTTCGAAATGCGAACCTGCCGTATGGAGCTCGTCACCCCCTTTTGTTACCTAAAGCCGGACATTTGACTCAACTGATAATAACAGATCGCCATGTGAATGCCCAACATGCTGGCTGTAATGCTTTGTTGGCCATTTTGCAGCGTGAATTTTGGATTTTGTCTGCTCGTCGAGCCATTCGCACTGTGGTTTTCCGTTGCCTGCCTTGTTATCGATTGAAGGCCGCGACCATGCAGCCCCAGATGGGTGATTTGCCTGCTGATCGCGTCACGGAATGTAGAGCTTTTGCCGGAGTCGCCACCGACTTCGCCGGTCCCTTTACTGTAAAGGCTTCGAGACTGCGTAATGCTAAAACCTATAAGGCGTACTTGTGCGTGTTTGTGTGTCTGCCCACCAAGGCTGTCCATTTGGAAATTGTCTCGGAATTGTCTACCGAAGCCTTTGTCGCCGCCTTGAGCAGATTTGTTTCCCGTAGAGGACTGCCGACATTGATACGTTCCGATTGTGGTACTAATTATAAGGGAACGTGTAATTATCTTAAGGAAGTAGTTAAGTTTTTTGTTGATAATAAAATAGACATTGGAACCACCCTCTCCCGGCGTGGGATAATCTGGAAGTTTAGCCCTCCAGCTTGTCCGACCTGGGGAGGAATTTTTGAAGCTTGTGTAAAGGCTGCCAAGACACACTTGCGTCGCGTGATTGGAGAAACTATTCTCACGTTTGAGGAACTTGATACGGTATTTTGTAAAATTGAGGCCGTCCTCAACTCGCGACCCTTGTGCCCGTTGTCTTCGGACCCGAATGACCTGGAAGCGTTGACCCCAGGTCATTTCTTGATCGGACAGCCCCTTTTGGCTTTGCCTGAATATCCGATTCAGGATGTAGGATCCCATCGTTTGTCGCGATACCAACTTTTGAAACAGATGTCCCAAAACTTCTGGGCACGTTGGTCGATGGAGTATTTGCATATCCTACAACAGCGCGTGAAGTGGACAGATAAAACCACCCCACCCCAGACTGGCGACCTCGTGTTGATTAAGGATGCTAACCTGCCGCCCCTGTGTTGGCGAAGGGGGCGCATTGTTAAACTCTACCCCGGAACTGACGGAGTTCCTCGTTTTGCTGAGGTTTTGGTTCGAGATTCGGTTTTGAAGAGAGCAGTTAGTGGGCTCTCCCGATTACCCGTAGATTGACGTACCGTTCTTAACGGTCCGGGGCGGGGGGATGTTCGGAAAAGATCGACGTTCCTGAACGCATCTCTAATGTCACGTCAAATTGACATTTAGCTGTCACTTGAAGTTGACAGCGCCACTTGATTGAAATTCTTGTAGAAAAATGTCGGAATAATTTTGCTGAATTTGTTAAAAATCGCTCGCGTTGAATATGCCTGGCATATCGAATTTGAATTGAATCTTAAATTATCTATGTGATCCCGTTTTGTACGACCAAGGTTTTGACGCCATCCATCGGGCTGGTCGCGGAGTTTTGAAAGAAAGATAATTGTCCACCACGCGCTTTTTGTCGGGACTGTAAATCGTAATAAAAGAGGCTCCCCCGTGTGTGTCATTGTGTATCTATTGCTGAAGCGCCCAGTGCCTTGGGAACGCTGTTATTTGTGTTGTGAGTAAGGTGACTAATTGGTAAGGTCTGCAGAAGAAAGGACCCCAGGGGCGCGCGCGCTCCCTTACACCACTTCTGCCTTGGAGA
The DNA here is from genome assembly GCA_949710035.1 of Crambus lathoniellus. Lineage (NCBI taxonomy): Eukaryota > Metazoa > Arthropoda > Insecta > Lepidoptera > Crambidae > Crambus > Crambus lathoniellus. The sequence continues at coordinate 27,793,793 of OX453300.1, read as the reverse complement.
CGTTCGACACACAGACCCGTATGTAACCTCACCTTACTTAACATTCTCTCCGCTGTGTATCGCAGTCCAATTGTTCAGTTTACATCCCCGCTGAAACCTAGTTTTTTGTCCGGAGTCTATATTAGTAATACCAGCTTCCACTGCGCTAGCTGATTCCGCGGTATAGGCAGGGGTGTACTGAACAAGACTATATTTTGGAATCCAACATAATATCGCATTGGAAGGTATAAAAAAAAAGTTATACCCCGAAAATGGTGCAATTCTTTCAGCAAATATGCTATCACCAATTTTATCAATAACATGTGTTTATGTTCACCATATCTAAGCACCAAAGTCGAAATCCATAAAGATATAAAACGGGAAACTAATGCTTTAGGAAGAAGTCGGTTGTTTGTAACACCGTATTTTTTGAGAATGGAAGTTTTACCTTTTCGCCTGGTTTCGCATAGCGATCCTTGTTTATACACACTAATTGTCACAGAATCCTTTCCGTATTGATTGATTTTGAGCTCTGATTTATTCACTTCACTTTGATTAAAGTGCAAACATCTCTCCAATAGAATTATGTTGACGAGGTTGTTTTGTTTTCATAACGTCACTTGATAGCTGTCTGACGTGCGACAATGACAGTTGACGTTTGGCGGGCGGTTGACAGTTGCATTGACCCGCACAGACCAGAGTTCCGTCTGGCGAGAACAGAGATGCCTGGTCGAACTTGTAATTTTCTTTTATTATTAGAAAACATTTTAATAAATGCGGAGCTTTTAAATTCATGTGAAGTATTTTTGTTATCTTTGTATTAGCTTGATCATAGCCAATTTGATGGCCAATTTCTTTTTAATGTTTTATCTTTGTTGCGTTCTGCCAAAGAGATTTCGTCTTTTTAGAAGCGACGGACTTGTGTTTTGGCACGAGTCGTGAGACGGAACACGCCGGTGAAAGTGATTCGTCATGGCTTGTGTGGCACTTTGCTTGATCTACCGGAATGGAATTGCAATCGGAGATCTGTAATTAATTTTATCGCGATGGAGTTCTTCAGGTGAGCGACATGTGAAGTTAAGAAGTGTCTCACGTTGGTTGGAAGTGATTTTCTATGAGTCGGATGTAAATAGTGACTTTGTTCGATTTTCAGGTGAATGCGCCTTTGTGCGAGGTTTGCACGCGGGATGGGTAACCATGTCGCTGGCCTAATGGCGTGATTAACGTCATGAAATTATGCCCGTTTAGGTAAGTTCAGGACAAGTTCGTTGTTCCACATGTTCGTACCGCTTCATCACAAAATGGCGGATCGTACTGACAAAATGTTTTTAATGGTTTTAGGGCTCCATACCCCACCTGTAGCAGGGAGATCCAATTGTCCCCGGCCGTGACGTGGAATATTATGTGCGCCGTGTGAGGTTGACGGCCAACCCGCTCGTTTATCCAGAATGTAATGGTCATTGGGTGTTTCAAATTTGTTGACCTGATTTGCCAATTCAGCAAAACTCAGGGACTTCTTGAGGTAACCCGCGGAATCCTAGAGTATTGTTAAGCCATGCCGCTGTCCAATTTTTTAACATAAATGCCAAATATATAACCGGTTCATGTTCATATGGCAGTGTTCATCTACCTTTGCCGCATGTATTACCCCTAGTTTATTTTAACTCAACTTAGAGACATTTATATATATATGTAATGAGAATGTGTTGTGTGTATTTGTATGGGATATACCACGGACACGACGGGTCTCATTTACCTGTGAGAGTGCCTAGCTGGAGGTGACCGCTCCGGACTAGTTCGCCTGCGGCTAGCCACTTTGCCGTTGAGTGGGTCCGTCGGGGCCTTGGGCTATCCCCTTAATAAAGGTATCATACCACTGATAAGAGTGATGTTACACATATAACATTTTAAGTCAAACGACAATTATGTGTCGTATCCTAGTTAAGTAATTATAATTTATTTTATTACCATTAATACCATTATATTGGTTTTGTACTAATTGTATCTGCACCGATTAAAGGTTTAATAATGCATCAAGCCTGAGTTTTCATTGAGTTCACTTTGTTTCGATCTGGGGTTTTTTAAATACATTTTTAGATATTTCAGCACTTCTATTTACAAGTTTAATAATTTTAGTAACTTGCATTTGTGATTAATATCAACGGCGCCCAAGGTTAATTATAACCCCAGATGTCTGAGCTACGCCTACCTACGACCCTAAGTGTAGTTTGAGTTAGCCGAGTCGAGAACAACTTACTAGGGTTGATTCCAGTGAGATTCTAACGGGTCCCCCAAATTCTCTAACGGGTACCCCAATTTCTCTATACCTCCAAAAATTGTTATTACAGTGGCGCCCAACGTGGGGCTCAGAAAAGTGAATTCAATGCTCGGTGCATTTATTTTGATAATTTTAAATTATTTTAATTAATTAATTTTCAGCCATAATGACTGAATATTATTGTAACGGTAATTCTTTGATTAAAGAGAAACTTTATCATGAGTTATCAATACTTAAGGTCCATTTAGGTATTTTGAGTATTTTAACAATTTTTAATTTATGTTAATTAATTAATTTGTAGCCAATATGGCTGAACTTAATTGTAACGTTAATTTCTTGCTAAAGGATGAACTTGAACACGAGTTATCAATATTTAGAGTCTCTTTTGATGAGAATAGCAGTGTGGATCATTTGCGGAAACTTTTGAGAAATACCTGGAAATTAGTTTGTAGGGGTACTTTGAGAATTCCTTCTACGGCGGTTTCTCTTGACGGTGAAGATTCGGAAGCTTCGATTCTCAAGTTTAAGGCTCATTTGCTTATTCATTCCTTTAGTGATGATGATATTACGGATGCTACATGTTTACGCCTTATTGGACGCGCTCATTATATTCTTTCGAGGATCTCTAGAATTGCTAATCCTCCGGAGGAACTTTTTGTGTTACAGGGGAAGCTTATTAATTACATCACATTAAATGACGATTCTTCGGAATCTGAAACTGAAGATAGCTCTCCCCGCTCTTATGGTCGAATGGTGATTTATAAACCGGAGAAATCTTATAACTTGTGTTCCCTCAATTTAAAATTTAACGGTTTTACGTGTGTTCGTGCTTTCTTGTCTAGATTGGAGGAGCTGTGCGTTGCTAGGAGTATACCTAAGGAGGATGTGTTCACCGGGTTCCCTGATTTGATCGAGGGCCCTGCTCTTTATTGGTATCGAGCAAGTAAGTGCAAGTTCCAATGCTATGATGAGTTGGTTTCGGCGTTAAAATCCGATTTTGATCTTCCTGAATTTGATGATCGGCTTCTGGAGGAGATTAGGTCACGCACTCAGGCTAAGCACGAGTCTTTAATAGTATTTTTATCCACCATTTTGGGAATGATGTCGCGTTTAAGTTTCGAATTATCGGACGCGGAGAAACTAAAGATTGTGTTGCGTAATATACGTCCTGAGTACAACCGCGAATTGTTGTTGGTCGACGTCCGATCTATTGACCACCTGAAGGAAGTAGGGAAACGAATTGAATTGGGTAACATTCAGAGGGAAGGGTTTTCAGAACCATCTTTTAATAAACTTGTTGTTGCTCCGGATTTTGTTTATAAACCGTCGACTAAATTTAATAATACGGAAGTGAATAATAATAACTGATAAGAAGCTTCCGGTTTCGTCTGTTCAGAACTCCTGTTCTAAGGGCTCTTCATATTGTTTTATATGCAAAAACAATGAGCACCCCACTTATTTTTGTAAGGCTCCTCGGCCGCTATGATGTTTTAAATGCGGTAAGCCTGATTTTAAATCCACTGATTGTCCGGATTGTAAACGGCAAAATAAACTAGGTGGTTTAGTTTCTCTGAATAATATTAGCAGAGAGACCCCTTTTGAGCCTAGTTTGGGAGACGATAGACCATTTGTTATTGTTAAGGTCTATGGTGTTCCCGTCAGTGGATTACTTGATAGTGGTGCGGGTTGCTCTTTGCTCGGTAATAATGCCCATGAACGTTTGGTTAAACTCGGAATACCATTGAGAGCTTTTATTAAACCTCGATATATTAAAGTTGCTAATGGCTCCGAGTATTTTTGTCGACATTATATGGATGTTCCCATTGATTTTAAAAATGAAACTAAAATGATAAAGTTTTATGTTCAACCGAAGATTACTCTTCCGGTCCATTTTGGAATCAACTTTTGGAGGTCTTTTAACCTCGCCCCGGATGTTTTAGCGAGTGTTCCCTCTGTTGATTCTGTTAGGGCTCGTGAAATTAATAGTGTCTCGGATACAGTACTGGATTTGACTTTTAACTCGGATCGACATTTTGACGGCCAGGCTGTTACTGTCCATCCTGATAATCACGCCTTCGGTTTACCCGAATGTTTTTCCGCTAAATTACCTCCCAAATTTGTAAATTGTGTGAGGGATATGCGATCGGGTAACGTGGTGACTTCTTTGGAGAGTAGGGATGGGGAGCCTCTTGGTTCGTTTGACGTCCGAGGTGTTGTTGTGCGGGGTCACAATGAAGGCGCTTGAAGTATCTTCAGAGTATTTCTGGATCTCGAGTCTGCCATTGTGTTACCTTGTGCACAGTGTTTTTAGGTTAGAAGCATGATTAGGTTATTAAGTAGCTGCCTGTTAGTTTTATTGTTTTTTTTCTTTTGTGTTACATCCGTAGGCCTTGCTGCATTTGGGTAGACCCCAAAGGATGCCAAGGATGGTAACATTCCTTTTGTTAGCTTTAATGTTTTTGTGTTACATCCGTAGGCCTTGCTGCATTTGGGTAGACCCCAAAGTATGCCAAGGATGTTAACATTTCTTTTGTTAGTTTTAATGTTTTTGTGTTGCATCCGTATGCCTTGCTGCATTTGGGTAGACCCCAAAGGATGCCAAGGATGGTAACATGTGTATTACGCAAGTCTTAAGATTGTCGTAATGGTGTGCTGTTGATTGTTTTTAGGTGTTAAAAGGATTTATGGGTGTTCCTCTCCTCACCTTAGTAATTACTTACTCGCTTAGTAATACACCACCTTTAGTTGTTTAGGTGAATTACACATATATATTAAATTAAATACAATTTACCAATACGATCAATTTTTTTTAGAATTGCATTGATTAATTCATTTAAACCTGTTACTATTTCTGAAAACTGAAATATGTTAACAAGGTGTATCAAATTAAATATCCCATTAAATAGATTAATATAATTTAATTAAAATTAAAAGCAATTAGCCAGCGCTAAATGCATATGTATTTTGTTATAATAAACCTGTAATTGTTTCATGAGACTGAAATATATGTAAACAGGGAATTGGATTGATTTCTTTCGTTATAGTAAATTTTCTTTTTGTTATTGTTTGGCCAACTAGGTGTTTGGTACTGGTTTAGGGTTGAGCTCGGGTTGAGCTCTCTCCTTCAGGGGATTGTAGTTGCCGAGATGGTGCTCCCCTTTGTTCGCATGAACTCGTGCGAGTTATTTAATGTTCCCTGAATAGACTCAAACTTTGTTATTCAAGTTTTGGAGTCCTGCGGTGGCTGATGCCTGGCAACAAATAGAAGTAAGATTTGTTTGGTTTAGGGCATGTAGTAATATTAGATTTTGTCGTTTCTCTCGACGAAAAATTTTATTCAAAATGTTCATTTTATTTTATTTTATTTTATTTTATTTATTTAGGTAACAAACAGTCTTACAAAACAAGTAACATACTAACAATATATACAAACAGACCTATAGTACCATTAATATTTTAAACAAGCAATATTTTATTGATAGAACACGTAAGAAACATTGATTTGTAAAAAGAAAAATAAAGAAAACTTATCTACATCTTACCTAAAAATTTTGAATAAAATTTTTCTTTCCCAGCGAAGACGGTACTGTAACACCGTATTTTTTGAGAATGGAAGTTTTACCTTTTCGCCTGGTTTCGCATAGCGATCCTTGTTTATACACACTAATTGTCACAGAATCCTTTCCGTATTGATTGATTTTGAGCTCTGATTTATTCACTTCACTTTGATTAAAGTGCAAACATCTCTCCAATAGAATTATGTTGACGAGGTTGTTTTGTTTTCATAACGTCACTTGATAGCTGTCTGACGTGCGACAATGACAGTTGACGTTTGGCGGGCGGTTGACAGTTGCATTGACCCGCACAGACCAGAGTTCCGTCTGGCGAGAACAGAGATGCCTGGTCGAACTTGTAATTTTCTTTTATTATTAGAAAACATTTTAATAAATGCGGAGCTTTTAAATTCATGTGAAGTATTTTTGTTATCTTTGTATTAGCTTGATCATAGCCAATTTGATGGCCAATTTCTTTTTAATGTTTTATCTTTGTTGCGTTCTGCCAAAGAGATTTCGTCTTTTTAGAAGCGACGGACTTGTGTTTTGGCACGAGTCGTGAGACGGAACACGCCGGTGAAAGTGATTCGTCATGGCTTGTGTGGCACTTTGCTTGATCTACCGGAATGGAATTGCAATCGGAGATCTGTAATTAATTTTATCGCGATGGAGTTCTTCAGGTGAGCGACATGTGAAGTTAAGAAGTGTCTCACGTTGGTTGGAAGTGATTTTCTATGAGTCGGATGTAAATAGTGACTTTGTTCGATTTTCAGGTGAATGCGCCTTTGTGCGAGGTTTGCACGCGGGATGGGTAACCATGTCGCTGGCCTAATGGCGTGATTAACGTCATGAAATTATGCCCGTTTAGGTAAGTTCAGGACAAGTTCGTTGTTCCACATGTTCGTACCGCTTCATCACAAAATGGCGGATCGTACTGACAAAATGTTTTTAATGGTTTTAGGGCTCCATACCCCACCTGTAGCAGGGAGATCCAATTGTCCCCGGCCGTGACGTGGAATATTATGTGCGCCGTGTGAGGTTGACGGCCAACCCGCTCGTTTATCCAGAATGTAATGGTCATTGGGTGTTTCAAATTTGTTGACCTGATTTGCCAATTCAGCAAAACTCAGGGACTTCTTGAGGTAACCCGCGGAATCCTAGAGTATTGTTAAGCCATGCCGCTGTCCAATTTTTTAACATAAATGCCAAATATATAACCGGTTCATGTTCATATGGCAGTGTTCATCTACCTTTGCCGCATGTATTACCCCTAGTTTATTTTAACTCAACTTAGAGACATTTATATATATATGTAATGAGAATGTGTTGTGTGTATTTGTATGGGATATACCACGGACACGACGGGTCTCATTTACCTGTGAGAGTGCCTAGCTGGAGGTGACCGCTCCGGACTAGTTCGCCTGCGGCTAGCCACTTTGCCGTTGAGTGGGTCCGTCGGGGCCTTGGGCTATCCCCTTAATAAAGGTATCATACCACTGATAAGAGTGATGTTACACATATAACATTTTAAGTCAAACGACAATTATGTGTCGTATCCTAGTTAAGTAATTATAATTTATTTTATTACCATTAATACCATTATATTGGTTTTGTACTAATTGTATCTGCACCGATTAAAGGTTTAATAATGCATCAAGCCTGAGTTTTCATTGAGTTCACTTTGTTTCGATCTGGGGTTTTTTAAATACATTTTTAGATATTTCAGCACTTCTATTTACAAGTTTAATAATTTTAGTAACTTGCATTTGTGATTAATATCAACGGCGCCCAAGGTTAATTATAACCCCAGATGTCTGAGCTACGCCTACCTACGACCCTAAGTGTAGTTTGAGTTAGCCGAGTCGAGAACAACTTACTAGGGTTGATTCCAGTGAGATTCTAACGGGTCCCCCAAATTCTCTAACGGGTACCCCAATTTCTCTATACCTCCAAAAATTGTTATTACATGTTTCTGATAGCATTTTTAACATAGGTGTAATGCCAATTTGAGTTTACGTAGAGAGTTTTTTTAAAAGTTTATTTGTTTTTCATTTACAAATATAGGGGGATTATATACTTTTACGAAAGATAGTAATAAATGTATTCAAATGTAAAGTGAATAACACTTATACCATTTTTGCCTATTTTTTAAAGATTTTTTAAAGCTTTGTATTTGTTTTTTTTTAATGTTGCTGTCATAAATATTGGTGGATTACTAATGAATTATTTATTAAACTAGATAATCTAATTTTCAATGTTAAGAAATTACTGATATAGAATTATTGTTGAGTCTCCATAGAGCGAATTAGTTTGGCTCTCGGGCTATATTGCTTTTTATTAGTTTTATGACCCTTCAAAGTTGGCTGGGCAAGTCCATTTAAAAAGTATAAAATTTATTAGAATAACTATTAAAATGTTTAGCAAAATTTTTTCAAGAAATCATTTTGTAAACACAATATTTAATATAGCTGCCGAACAAATTTCTAACGCGTTGCATACAAACTACTCTAGCGTGACGTCACAATAGAGTAGCCGTTAGTATGGAGCGTTTTTGGGTGAGTCCAATGTGTGTGCATTTCCAACTGTGATATCTAGGGCAGTTTTCATGCTAGCAAAATAATTATTTTACCAATGTTTCTATCTTTGCGAGATCATTGTATATAACCTAAATAAAAAAAAAATCATCATGCCTATTGGGCAGAATGGATAGCCACGCGTTTTCATCAAATTTCAATAACGAAAGTCTATGACTGGCGGGACACGCGTAGCGCTGTGGATTGATTGACCTCGCGTTCAGGTTCGCAGCGGTCCGTACAGAAGCTAACACGCGCCGTTAGAAGCCAGCTTTAGACAGAAACTACATGAAATTTGTTTCGTACAGGCCTGCTGGAATTTAAATATCGATTGATTTAATTAGATGTAGGTAAATGGAAAATGAAGTATTTAGAAAAAATCGACTCGTCTCACAACCAGCTCCGATGGGACCGGACCGACTGGTTGTGAGACGAGTCGATTTTTTCTAAATACTTCATTTTCCATTTTTCAACCATAAAAATTGCATTGTGAATGCAAAAAAGTAAAAATTTAAATAGATGTAGGTATCCAAATTAATAGTAGAGCATATTTTAAGCTAAAATTGCAATCGATAAGTGTTTTATTTCATGTTTTGCATTTGTTCCGATGTGTCAGGTGAGCGCAACGGCTACAACATTCCGGAAATAGTGAGCATCGAGACGCTGGGCGCGTGGCTGGGCGAGGAGGGCCGCGCGCCGCAGTCCGCGCCGCCGCCGCCGCACGCCGCGCGCCTGCTCGCCGACGCGTACATGTGCTTCTACCGCAGCCCCGACGTCGCCATGTACCGCTAGTGGCCCGTCGCATGCGTCACGCACTATACGTACTGCATCACCGAGACTGTGGGCGAGGAGGGCCGCGCGCCGCAGTCCGCGCCGCCGCCGCCGCACGCCGCGCGCCTGCTCGCCGACGCGTACATGTGCTTCTACCGCAGCCCCGACGTCGCCATGTACCGCTAGTGGCCCGTCGCATGCGTCACGCACTATACGTACTGCATCACCGAGACTGTGGGCGAGGAGGGCCGCGCGCCGCAGTCCGCGCCGCCGCCGCCGCACGCCGCGCGCCTGCTCGCCGACGCGTACATGTGCTTCTACCGCAGCCCCGACGTCGCCATGTACCGCTAGTGGCCCGTCGCATGCGTCACGCACTATACGTACTGCATCACCGAGACTGTGGGCGAGGAGGGCCGCGCGCCGCAGTCCGCGCCGCCGCCGCCGCACGCCGCGCGCCTGCTCGCCGACGCGTACATGTGCTTCTACCGCAGCCCCGACGTCGCCATGTACCGCTAGTGGCCCGTCGCATGCGTCACACGCTATACGTACTGCATCAACGAGACTGTGGGCGAGGAGGGCTGGGCGAAGATGGGCCGCCGCCGCGTGTTCTCGCCGATGCCTACATGCGTTTCTACTGCATCAGCCACGTCGCCATGTACCTCTAGCGACATAGCGACCGATCGCATACTCCATCACCGAGACAATGAGCGTACACTCTCTAGGCCTTTAATGCACATAAACTTTATAAAACAATGTAACGCGGTTAATGGTTATAATGATTGGGCATTTAAAAGTCAAATGTATTGTGAATTATGCTCAATCGACCACTAATTTTCCTGTGTGGGTTTCGGCAGAAGTATGGCCATGCTATAGACTTCAAATATCTTATACCCCTACTATTAACGATATGGTAACGCACTCAGTGATGTACCTAGAGCTCGGATGTTTTAATTGTATGGTCGTGATTCGTTATTCGTGCGTTGCAATAAATTAATTTGCTGAAATGTTTTATTTTGTCTTAACAAAACATAGATGTAATTGCGGTATAAACAGCCCACAGTATATTTAAAGGTGCGTAGGCGAATTAGAGCCGCTCAGCCCGAGGCACTTCTCGCGGCGAGGCTGCTCAGTTGTGCATCAGTTTGTACATTGAGGCAACGTGCTCCCGGCGAGCCGCCGGCGGTTCGCGCCGCACATAATAGCGTCGAACGCGAACAATTCTGTGCTTTGTCTTTGTCTATTCTATAATGAGTGAGAGATTGATTGATTGATTGATTAATTGTAATCTCAAAACAACAGTTCTTGTCAAGTATCAAACAACATGTCCATATTACGCGAGGCGCGCGCACCGAGGCACCTTTGAGCACGGCCAAAAAAGCAACTCTGAGTCGCTCGCGGCGTCATGTGCGCGAGCCACGTACGAATTTGAGCAAATTGCCGAGCCGTGCGTGCCTCAACCAGAGGCTGCCTCTAATGCGTACGTAGCTTAAAGGTGCGTACGGATTAGAGGCAGCCGCCCGAGGCTCGCCCTGTTGCCTCAAGTGCGTACGCGCCTCAGCCCGAGGCGTGCCTCACGCGAGGCTGCCTTGACGCGAGCCATCAGGTGTCAGTTTCTCGACTGTGCTCAAAGGTGTCCCTAATTAAGACAAAAAACATAATTAAATATATTATTATCAAATTATTTATAATTCAAAATAATTTGTTATAAAACATTTGCATTTTATCACTATTATTATACTTAATTATTTTGAAGTAGGCTGTATGGCTGTATGTAATCAATCACCACACATTTGGCGCGTGCAAAAAAAAAACTTGCGCGCTTTTTCCCTATATAATATTAGGTTAATACAATATGTATGCAATAAATGTTTGTTTTTCCTCGCAAGTGTGTTGAAAAAGTGCGTATGAAACTCGTGAGCAACTTACTCACTAGACACTCGGCTGATTTACGCCCTCGCCTGCGGCTCGGGCTGCAACCCACAGCCTCGTGTATAATGAGCAACCTAAGCTCGCTTGTATCATAATATACTATTTCACACTTATGCTCTGAAATGTTAATATTATATTTGAGAAAAGAATGCAGTACGTGGCACTTTTCCGAGGTAAACATTCTAAATTTGAAAATCACTGCAGTAATGAATTTCAGTACTTACTTACTGCACTAAAATCAGTGCAGTAAGTAAGTACTGAAATTCATTACTGCAGTGATTTTCAAATTTAGAATGTTTAATTCAGTAATTCACTAAAATCAGTGCAGTAAGTAAGTACTGAAATTCATTACTGCAGTGGTTTTCAAATTTAGAATGTTTACCTCGGAAAAGGTACTACCCAAAGATATTATTACCAACTTTTTTCTTTATTTTTTCTTTCGTTATTCCTGTGTATAAAAACAGAAAAAGCAAAGGGACATTTGCACCATACAGCCACATTATTATTATTATTATACAGGAAGTATTTAAAATCACTCTCCAAATTTGAATATGGTAATCTTTAGGCAAAATGATGAAATACGTATATTTTCTTTTAGTGTCGCCTAGTACAAATTTTTTAAGTTGAGTCATCACAAAGTTATCCCTAAAAGACCTACGTTTTTGGTCACCGCGCAACGCCCCGCCCGCTTGCGCTAAGTAAACATACACCCACAGTAAGTTCATTGATAGCCTGGTATATTCCCCGCGCCCCGCACCCGACCGACCGACCCGCCGACGACGGCCGAGCGCGCGCGAGCGACAGACCGCATACCCTCCCCCGCGCCCACCCCGTGTCCCGGCGGCCGAGACGGGTCACCAAAGGTCACAACTACAAGAGTTCGCTTTAACCACCTCTGTGGTGTAGTGATGGTACACACCACCGGCATCAGACCCAGAGGTCTCGGGTTCACTTCTTAGTGGGGGTACATTGTATTTGATTTGGTTGGTGGTAGGGCTTGTTAGTCTGATGCACTAACAATGATGTTTTTAGCATTATTGTGTTCAGGCAGTTAGAGATAAGATAGCCAATTCCTCAGTGATTGAAGATATCGGGATCGGAAGTATTGCTTCCACCCTCAGCCTTATCACCACTTAACATCAGGTGTGATGATGATGAAGGCTAAGTGCTACACCGCTGCCCCCGTCCGGATACAAAGTCCGTGTCAGATAACATTAGGGTGATTTTGGCGCCAGTTACAGTACGTTTCTTTGTTCTAAGGATTAGGTAAAAGATACGGAGTCGATACTCAGTTGCTCAGTGGTTAGAGCATTCGCCCGGATAGTGAAAGGTCGTGGGTTCGAGTCCCATCGGAGCTAGTTGTGAGACCGGTCGTTTTTTTTCTAATAGGTAGGTACTTCATTTTAAAATTTTAAATAATAAAAACTGCATTGTGAATGTAAAAAGTAAACGTAATAAGAAAACTTAGATTTTTTGGGATTCCTGCTTAGATGGAATGATAATTAGTATCAAATTGATTAAAAGGATATGCAATTGTTTTGTATTGATCACCTAGTAAAAAATAATACGAAGTAACTACTTAGGTACTTATGTAGCGAGCAATACATAACTTAAAGAAACGTAATCGTTAGAAAAAAACGCATTCCTAATTTAATCCATTAGGATCTAATGTTAGTACCACAATCAATGACACCACAATACAATATCTTGAATTACTCGTAAATTTAACGGTGCCTATTTAAACTGAGCGGTGGTTGACTGGAACAGCTGATCATGTGTACTTGTGTTGCGCTCGCTGCCGCGCGAATGTACTCCTACGGGTTTGTGAACATTTGAAGTTCATTGCGGCTGGTCAATTTCATATGCATTTTTCGTTAGGAATTCTAAGAAAAATCATTTATCAAACAGCGTAATTCACTCTACCAAACTTTTAAGACCTGCTCCTGCTTACTACGCTACGAATAGGTAAATAACTTTATGAATTGTTCAAAGTGCATACCGTTTCTCGCCAAGCAGTTGCACGTTTTTACACTCTCCTTTAACTTTGCGCGCACTACAATAGGTACACTTTTTCAAATGCTGCTAGGCTTTGTGCTTCCTCGACATAAACACGACATTTATTTCACTCCACATGTAAATTATAACAACAACGCACCATTTCATACTGCCTATTCACGACCGAATCGAATACATCGCGAAACATACATGCGGGTGTCGCTACGGCAGGCGGCCGGGGCGGCGGCGGCGGCGGCGCGGCACCGGCGCTGGCGCGGCCGGGGCGGCGCGCGCGCAACACGGAAGTAAACACGGAAATGTATGTACGCAAAGGAGTTGCGCGGCCGACTGATGTTGCTGCCGGTTGCCGAGGGCACCCGGGCGGGGAGGCGCGGCGGCCGGCCGGCGGGCGGCGGCGGGGCGGCGCGGGCGCGGTTCCCCCCGTGCCCCTGCACCCGCGCCTTACCGGCTGTTTCATTCATTGTATTCTGCGCGGGAGTCGTTTGACCGTGGTTTGACCTACGTGACTAGGTGACTATGCGATCGTGGTAATTATTTAATCGTTATCATTTTAATGTGAAAATTTTACCTACCTATTTTTTTCCATAAATGTGATCTATTAATGATACATAAAGCCTGGAAAAATTTTGGAGAGTGGTTAAAAATGCACCCTGTATAGGTAATTATTATAACATAATTAGGTTAACTTTTTTTTAAATACGGTGCGCAGAGTATATTACTTCGTATTGTAATATTATTTTGTGGTATTGTACCACAAGCGCTATGTACCCTTAGCACGAACATCAATCGAAAAAACAAAATGTGATTTATCATAGACAAAATATCCTTTACGAGCATGGAAGTATTACCTAAATAATACTTCCATGTTTACGAGTAATTTTGTATGGGAAATATGTACAGCGCCATCTACCGCCCAGAAGCGGGTATTGAAGTTGCACATTTTAGTAGCAAGTAGTAAGTATCAATAGGCTGTATGACCGTTCCACATGGCCTCACAAACCAATATTAAAAAAACGGCGGGAATGATTTTCAGCGGTTGATTTGATATCAATACAGTTTATATTGTGTAATAAATTATCAAAATGAGTTCTGCCAATGAAACATATACAGACATCGCGTATGTACCTACTCCACCAAATATGAGAGCAGAAGCAAAATTAATTACAGAAAACTTAGGTACTGCCAGCAAAATCACAAGAAAGATATATGAAAACCTACGATCTGATTTGGAAAAGTGAAAAAAAGGCGCATACGTTTTCGGAATCTGTGTTGTTGGCGTATTTTAATGATACATCATTAAAATAATATTATAATGGGCGATTTATACATAAGTGTGCCCGGGAAAACAATAACATTTACATTTAATAATTGCCCGAACATGTGTGATATAAATTTTAATAAATATTATTTAGTTAAACAGTTTTTTTATTTCCTCGCATTTCTTGAGAAAAGCACTATACAAGCCTTGTACGGTAAGCAAATTACCTTGCCTCGAATGATTAAAGCCCTCGCCTGATGTAATTTCTTACTTACCTGTCCTCGGCTGTAATGTACTATTACTGAGGCAGCCTCAACACGAGCCGTGCGTAATCCGTACGCATCCGTACGACTTTTCATAAAATTACATGAAAAGCTTTAAAAATATACAGGGGTTGAAAAATTTAAAATGAAGTATCAGAAAAGGTCGACCCGTCTCACAACTAGCTCCGATGGGACTCGAATCCACGACCTTCCACTGTCCGGGCGAATGCTCTAGTCGACTTTTTTTAAAATTTTTCAGTAATAAAAATGCATTGTGAATGCAAGAAAATAAAAAATAATTTGAAATATACAGGGGTTGTTTAAAATTACGGAACAATTTTACTTTCGTATATGGAATAAAAATATATATATCTGATTGATGTATGTAATCTTGTGTATAATGTTCAGCAGATTGTACTTAATTAAATATGTAGATACCTACCTACATAGATAAAACTTTATATTTTCTAAACAATTATAAAGTATAATAATGTTAACATTTCTTATTTATAATAAACAGAAAAACATTACCTAAATATTGTATTCTTTGTTACTGCAATTATAGTATAGTGCAGCAAGCTTTTCTGTTCCGGTGATTATCTTTGGAACTAAAACAGTTTTCATACGACAGTCCATTTTGACAGCTAATTTGGTATTGCAAGTGGCTCCTCTGTCACGGCTGTCACCGGAACAGGAAAGCTTGTGGCACTGTAAGTATAGTTCTTTTGGTTTAAGATTGATTTTACGTTAGTGTGCGTTCACACAGATAGTGTAGAATGAACAATAGGGCTGAGGCGCGGCGCATCCCTTCATATTCATACAGATTATTCGGCCTGATGCGCGGATCGTCCCGCGCGCGATGCAACCCTGCCGCGCTACGCGACGGGTAGCGTTAGCAGTAGTAAATTCACCAACTCGTCCCACATGCCTACGGCCCATTTAGTACGAGTTAAAAGAAATTTCAATTAATTAATCTGATCATGCATGGAGTATTGCTCCCACCTCTGGGATGGTTCGGCTAAATACCAGTTAGCTGCACTTGACTCAGTGGAACGTAAAACCAGACAATGAATCTGCGACGATGAGCTGGTAAAAACCAAGTCCATACCCTAACTAACTAAAGTATTTTACAAGCTGTACTTTGGAGAGTGTGCTTATAAGCTGCATGAGTTTATTCTGCCATTCCCGTTCTACCACCGAGAATCTAGACGCACAGCAGGCGTTCATCCTCACTTGGTTAACATCCCGCGGATGAGTGCTTTTCTTCTTCCTTTGTAATACGCACCGCCAAGGAATGGAATACCCTGCCTGCGTCTGTTTTTCCCGAATGACTACAACCCTATAATTTTTAAAGCTTGAGTAAATAGGCTGCTTCTACGCAAGCTCGCTCCATCTTAGGCTTTTTCTCAACCCTATGGTTCAGTGTGAAGCCAAGAGTAAGCATATAAAATAATAAAAATAAAAAATACAAAATTTCAGTCTGCAACTCATCCGCCTTCATTATCTTAATAAGAAATGGTACAATCTGCACCAAAAGTGTGGAAATATTAAAAAGTTTGATTCGTTTGATTAAATAAATATTTAATCATCATAATACAGAACATCAGAAAAAATATATCACAAATTTGATAAATAGAACATACATAAATGTAGGTTTGATATTAAACTTAAATTATAAATAATAAGCAAAGCAATAGTCATAAAGATAATAATCAACAGTTATGGGGATGCATCGGGGTTGACTTTTTGTTTCTTGAACATCGCTTGTTCTTGATTTTTGTGATGTCTACTTTAAATTTAGTAAATCTGTTCGTGTTTAATCATGATTACAATTTGTCTGTATTTGTAAAAGTGTTTTTGTGTGATTTATCTCGTTGTTTTGTCATAAATTTATGCACAATTTATGTACAAGGCCCTGATTTCATTGTTTTGTTTCACTTTTGTTCCACAACTTAACAAATTATATAAGAAGACTTTTGTTAACAATTACAGATTATGCACGGCACGCCTAATTAAGTTTCTTCTTTTTATATTGTGTTTTTTAAGGCGATGGATTGTCGGACTGAATAAAATAAAATGAATATTACTCTATTCATGTATGCGCATGGTATTAATTTTGGGCGTTTGCTTGTAAAATAACATAGTAAATGGTTATCCTTAAAAATATTAATGCTATAATATTTAGTAACTTTGTCAGATCACAGAAATAAAAAATATAGTTATAAATAAAAATATTTGTCTTACTAACATTACCAAACGTTTATAATAACGCTTAAAATTCCGAACAAAAAAACGTTCATCTCATACTAAATGGGCCGTAGATAATATGGGACGAGTTGCTCAAATTTTTTGCCTGTCTTTACTTTTCGCGGTCACTCGCACTTCTGTAAAAACCAAGATACGCCAAAAGACCTATACATACATACTTATAAAAAATACTTTTTTATTTTTTAGGATATCTTTTGATTCTTCTTTGTTCTTTTGAGATTACAGCAACAATATTCTATTGTCCAAGGATAGTTACGACTAGAATCCGTGCCAAATAACACTGCACGCGATTGGGGCGTTTTTGGCGCTAGTTATAGTAAGCTTTTTTGTTCCAAAGTTATTGTAAAAGATCAGTATACAATTTCGACCGCGCGCCGACTTATCTGGCGCGCACTCTATAATTTATAGAGTGCGCGCCAGATAAGTCGGCGTAAGAATAAAACAAGTGCCTAGAGACGTTACATTAATTTAATTCCTAGAGACGTTACATTAATTTAATTCATTCATTAATCTTTTGTTTAAAATCCCGCATTTGTCCCGCTCTGACGAAAAATATAAATGGTCACGTTATCTAGAAACTAATTTATATCAATACAGATTCAATTCAAAAGCCTGATAAGTTTTACTTAATACGTACATACATAACACATAACTAAAGAGAAAAATTGACATTTTACTTAAGTAAACAAAAAAAACCAACCTTACTCAATAAGTAAGATTAAAGAAGTAAGAACAAAAATTCCATCGTATTTGTAGGCTGTTAATTTTTTAAATCTTATTTCTAAGGGGGATATTACATTATCAAATATCTCTGATCATTTAAATGATCATATTATTTGATTCAATATAATTGACTATTATAATGAGTTATAAATGAATCGTATGACTATATTATATTATCCAATATCATTGACTCATAGATCCATGTGACCCAATAAATGATCCGATAAATGATAGTGTAATATGCCCCTAAGTCATTTGTTTTGTATATTTAACTACAAAATAAATACCATAGATGACATCAAATCACCAAAGTAGATTCAGCCACATTTGTTTACTTTTGTGTTAGAATGTAGTAAATTAAAGAACTTATTTATGTTTTGATACAGACGCAGACGAATTAGGTTTAATCACAGGTTTAATTGACTTACTGCCGCACTCGGAGACTTCAATTAACTTTAATTGGCATTAAATTATCATTCCTACTGTAGGGACACATGTGTGGCTCTACATTATTTCGCTGACCTATCTTTAATTTTCACCGCTGCGCCTGCGCCTCCCCAGTCACGGGTTGGTCGGGGCAAGCGGTCGGTCGCGTACTTGTCTGTAAATCCTAACTGTGTCTAAATTTCAATATATACTTATTTCGGTCATTCACTTCTTTTATTTCACCGCCACCCGTGCCTCCAAACTGGTGACCCCGTATTGGACTTTGAAAGATAATACTAAATTCAAAAATAATTAAAGTGCAATTGTGTAATAAACTGTCGTCAAAAGTGAATGTAATTAAACTAACTGGACTATGGCGAACCCACAACCAGCGCCAGTGGGCTATGCACCACCGCCACCACAACAACCATCAGCATCGCGGGAAACTGACGAAGCTTCGTTGGCGCAGTTGACCGTGGCGTCTAAAATACCATGTTTTTGGAGAGACTCACCGCGACTGTGGTTCGCGCAGTACGAGGCTGTCATTGCCAGCCAAAAAATGTCAGACGCGTCCAGGTATAATTTGGCCATCTCTAAACTGAGCAAAGATCAGGTCGAGCAGGTTAGCGACTTGGTGCTCGGTCCTCCGGAAGTAAGGAAATACGACACGCTCAAGGCCAGATTGCTGGCAGTCTACGAAGAGTCTGAGGTGCGGCAAGTACAAAAGCTGCTGAAAGAACAGGAACTAGGAGAGCAAAAGCCTTCCCAGCTCTTGAGAAGGATGAGAGAGTTGGCGAGGAACAAGTTTCCAGAAGATACCCTGCGTATGCTTTGGATGGGGCATTTACCGGCACCAGTAAGAGCAGTGCTGACGGTAAGCGAGGTTCAAGATATGGATAAGCTAGCGGTCATGGCGGATAAGGTGTTAGAGACTACTTGTTACGCTGAAATTCAAGAGGTGTCGCATACCAGACCCTCCACACCGAAAGCTCAAGACCTTGAATCTCAAATAGCCACGCTCACACGACGGATACAGCAGTTAGAGCGATCAAGGTCCAGAAGCAGATCAAATGGACCCAACTCCAACCGGTACCAACCTCGAAACGGGTCCCGAAACCGCGATCGCGATCAAAGCCTCATGAGCCGCAAGAACCCCAACTGGCAATGTTTTTATCATTACCGTTATAAGGAAAAAGCTACTCGATGTGTTTCGCCGTGTGCTTTTAAAAAGCAGCAGGAAAAAAACTAGACGCGGTACAGTCAGCGGCGGATAGCTGTGCCACTGGAAATCACCGCCTCTCAATTTCGGATAAAAAGTCGAATTTACGCTTCTTAGTGGACACCGGTGCAAACGTGTCTGTTTTACCTGTGTCGAAGTTTAGGCGTAGTGCAAGTGAGTGCAGTGATTACAAACTGTATGCCGCGAACGGGTCGGAAATTCGGACATTCGGTACAAAATCGTTGGTGTTAGACTTTAATCTACGTCGGCCATTTAAGTGGACTTTTGTTATAGCGGATATCACACAGCCAATACTAGGAGCTGATTTTTTATCACACCACGGATTAATAGTCGACTTAAGCTCACGTAAGTTAATAGACAGTTTAACAAAATTAAACTCTATTGCATGCGTTGTTAACACTTGTATACCGACTGTAAAAACGGTAGAAGGCAATCATCCATATTTTGATTTATTATGCAAATATAGTGATATTACTAAACCTACGTCGTATAAAGAGGTTCCGAGCCATGGAGTATATCATCATATCGAAACGGACGGACCCCCTGTATACGCACGTGCGAGACCCCTACCACCCGAGCGATATAAAAAAGTCAGGGAGGAGTTCCGGGTCATGCAAGAACTCGGTATATGTCGCCCCTCAAAAAGTCCATGGGCAAGCCCGCTGCATGTTGTTATTAAAAAAAATGGAGACATACGTCCATGTGGCGACTACCGAAAACTTAACTCTGTCACCAAGCCGGACAGGTATCCTATTCCGCGTTTATTAGATTTTACATACTTACTAAACGGTAATTTTTTTTTTTCAAAAATAGATGTTAATAAAGCATATTTTTGTGTCCCAGTTTTTCCGGAAGATATCGAAAAAACAGCAATTATTACACCTTTTGGGTTGTACGAATTTCCTAGGATGACGTTTGGGTTGCGTAACGCAGCTCAAACATTCCAGCGTTTCATGCAACACACAGTATTAAAAGATCTAGATGACGACACACGGAACAATATATTCTCATACAGCGATGACGTCATTTTAGCTAGTTCCGATGAAAAATCTCATCGAAAACATTTAGAGTCATTATTTAAACAGTTTAGTAAGTATGGTATCACGATTAATGTAGCTAAATGCTCATTCGGTAAGTCGGAAATCGATTTTGTTGGTTACCATGTGACATCGGAAGGTATTCGTCCGCTTGACGACAAAGTTAAGGCAATTTCGCAGTATCCTAAGCCCGAAACTGTCGAACAAATGAGGAGGTTTCTGGGCATGGTAAATTTTTACCGCGCTCACATACCTAGCGCAGTTTCATTCCAGTCAATTCTAAATAATTATTTACACGGAGCTAAAAAGAAAGATAAGACACCTATTTCTTGGACTCCTATTGCTGAGCAAGCGTTCGAGCAATGTAAGTCGAGCTTATGCGACGCGGTCACTTTGGCCCACCCGGTCATGGATGCACCGCTCGCGCTCATGACGGATGCGTCCGATACTTGCGTAGGCGCGGTGTTACAGCAGCGTAGCGACGACACATGGTTACCTTTAGGATATTATTCGAAGGCAATGTCGAATGCAGAGCGTAAGTATAGCACCTACGATCGCGAGTTGTTAGCCGTTTACTTAGCTATTCGTCATTTTCGGTATTTAGTCGAAGGACGTAATTTAGTCATTTATACGGACCACAAACCTCTTACATATGCATTTACTAAAAATACATACGAAAAAGAGACACCACGGCGGACGCGTCATTTAGCCTACGTCAGTGAGTTCACCACGGAGATAAGGCATGTGAGTGGTCAGGACAACGTCGTAGCAGATGCCTTATCGCGCGTTGCTACAATCGACTGTCCCACGGTTATAAATTACGACCAACTTGCTACGGAGCAAGAACATGACGCTTGTTTGTCGCAATTATTGAAATCTGACGAGTCGGAACGGTTCAAAAAGGTATTATTACCGACTACAGGGAAGCATATTTATTGTCACATAAACAACGATAAGGTCAGACCTTATGTCACTGAAAACTTGAGACGGGTTGCTTTTGAGTCAGTCCATAACTTAAGTCATCCCGGAATAAGAAATTCGCGTAAATTAGTTTGTGAACGATTTTTTTGGCCAAATATGAACCGCGACGTTGGGCTATGGGCTAAAACCTGTATGCAATGTCAGCGTGCAAAGGTTAATAGGCATACCACGTCAACGTTAGAATCATTCTCACCATGTGATAGGTTCGAGCATGTCCACATTGACCTAGTAGGACCTCTACCGACGTCAACTGATGGGTTTAAGTACTGTCTTACTATGGTAGACAGGAGGACGCATTGGCCAGAGTGTATACCTATTAAAGACATGACAGCGGAAACTGTAGCGCGATGTTTTTATCAGAATTGGATCTCTCGATTTGGTTGTCCCAGAAAGCTAACAAGCGATCAAGGACGCCAGTTCGAAAGTCAATTATTTTGCGAATTGATGAAATTATTTGGTATTCATAAATCACGCACCACACCGTACCATCCGCAATGTAATGGAACGGTGGAGCGCTGGCATAGATCGCTTAAAGCGGCGTTAACCGCTCGTTTATGCAATGTATCGTCATCATGGGTCGACGAATTACCGACTGTATTACTAGGTCTTAGAACAGCGGTTAGAAGCGACACGGGTATTAGTGCAGCTGAAATTACCTATGGAACAACTTTACGTTTGCCAGTTGATTTTTGTGACAATAAATACAGCTTAAAAGTAAACGATTGTCATGAGTACGTTAGAAAAATTCAAGATACTATTAAGCAATATCAATCTGTTTCGGTACGGAAAAATAGTAATGTAAACATGTTAATTCACCCGGACTTAGAAAAATGTAATTTTGTTTTAATGCGAAACGATGCCGTACGTAAGCCGTTACAACCGACATACGACGGACCGTTTCGAGTGCTGAAAAGATATAATAAGGTTTATTTAATTCAATTATCTAGAAGAAAGTTAAGAGTTTCTATTGATCGTTTAAAACCTGCATATTGTTTAAATGAACAATTTAATGATAGTGAGCCAGATTCGCGTAATGAATCGAAATATGATGATTTGCCGAAAGCGCCGAGCCCTATCTTACGTACCACGCGCAGTGGTAGAATATGTAAGCAACCAGTGCGTTTCACATAGATAAGTTAAGTATAAGTTTAGTAATAGATAAGTTTAATCAACACTAAGATGCATACAAATCGGTATGGTTATAGTTAGTATTCTTTGCATTATAAAGAATTGGTAAATAATGTCAAATTAGAATAAATTTTATACTTTGTTAATAAACTGTATGTAACTACGGTAATTATAAAAATAAATAAATTTGGATTTAATAAATACTTACGTATTACTAAAAACTAGATTGTAATAATATCTGATGTGATGTGCTTATATTCTAACTAAGAATAATACTTTGTGATGTCATTGACACATAAGAAAAATGAATCTAGGCACTTAGTCAGTTCATTGTTCTTATGTTGATGATCATGCTAAATATTGCTAGCGCATTTTAATGTTGAGCAATTTAGAAAAGAAATAATGCAGATTGGATTTTTGAAAAAGTAGGTTAAGAAATTGCAGTTTTAGTATGTAATGTTTTCTTTTAGACATATAAGTAGCCACTGATCATTACTCGTTGAGACATCGTAGTATCCATCCATAATTGCGATCATTTTTCGAATCGAATAAAATGGGCAAGAATATAAGCAAAGAGCAACACAACGAGCACGTTGTTATTGCTCAAAATGGGAACAGCGTTGTGGAACAAAAATTACAAACGTTTGAAATATTTTTGGTTGTATTGGTGTTACTGTTGGCAGTCATTATTGCATACTGTTTATATAAAAAACTCAGTACTGGACTCAGAGGCTGGATACGTAAGCAGGTCGCATTTGCCTCAAGGCCTCCAAGGATTGAAAATGCACCCGCTCCAACGCAAGTGGTCTACTCGTAACGTAGTTAAGTAGTTAATCAAATACAACAAGTAGTGATCAGTGACAAAAACAGTGTTAGTTGCAAGTTGTAAAAGTGTTATTTGTGCGTAGTATATTTATGTTCTCGTAAAATTGTGTGTTATTGTATTGCATTTGCAAGTTATTATCGAATGTCGTGTTGCAACACTTGCAATGAACAAAAATTGTTTACTAAAGTGCTTAACGTAATTAATTGACTTGGCATTATAATTGTTTTGTTTAGTGTTCATGTTATCTCTCTGTAATTGAAGCCAAGCGCTTAGTAAGATGGATCGTATTATGTTTGCATTGGGTCAACACGACGTGTACTTATTTGTAACCATATATCTGTGTAGGTGTAAATGTAACCTGATTAAGTATGGCGATTTGTTTGTTCGTATATATTTTTTTTCCTTATGTACTTACCTTTTTCTAAGGGAGGGAATAGTGTAGGGACACATGTGTGGCTCTACATTATTTCGCTGACCTATCTTTAATTTTCACCGCTGCGCCTGCGCCTCCCCAGTCACGGGTTGGTCGGGGCAAGCGGTCGGTCGCGTACTTGTCTGTAAATCCTAACTGTGTCTAAATTTCAATATATACTTATTTCGGTCATTCACTTCTTTTATTTCACCGCCACCCGTGCCTCCAAACTACTTTATTCAATTTAGACATAAAAAAGAGACAGATATAGATTTAATTGTCATTAAAAGTTAATTGACGTCTCTGAGTACGGCAGTTACTGTTACTGCTGCTCTCACGAGACGTCAATTAAATTTAATTGTCATTAAATTATCATTGCTACTCTATTCAATCAATACTGGACACATACTCTGCTTTTAGGTTGAGTGCGAGATACAACGTTTCTGCTGTACAAGTGGTTTTTTGTGTACTCTCTGTGTTGTGACTACGGCCACTAGCAACATCCCTTTGTCTCCCCTAGGGGAGACACCGAGGGAGACACGGCCCCGAAGGGGAAAGGAGGAGGGAGATGACGTTGTCATTGGGGATAGGAGAGTCTGTGGGGAAAGCACAACCATTGGGTTGTTGGGACTGTGGGGTTTCCACTATTGACCTATGGGCTCTAGCATCATAGCCAGGGCTTGCAGATGGGAGAGGTTGATGTTTGGATGAGGAGACCGTTTTACGGTATGAAATATTTTCGAAAGCACAACCATTGGGTTGTTGGGACTGTCGGGTTTCCACTATTGACCTATGGGCTCTAGCATCATAGCCAGGGCTTGCAGATGGGACAGGGTTGATGTTTGGATGAGAACACCGTTTTACGGTATGAAATATTTTCGGACCTGGGGGAGAGGAGTTGAGTTGGGTATTGAGGGGATGAAGGATGAAGGAAAGGGATGTTGCTAAAACCGTAGCTCCCCTGAACGGGGGAGACAAAGCCCCATCATTTATTCAATAATTTTATGGTGGTTTTGTCGCCCTCATGGTGCCTCATGTTTGAAAATGACAGGCCAGTGAACTTCGTAATGAGTTTCAAATCTTTTATAACCTAACTGGTCACGTGATTATTCGAGAATTTCTAATCATTCAATATTAATAATGTTAAAATTTATAAAAAGGAATAGGGGAGTAATTTGATAAATGAAATAATAATACTTAAATTTACTTTTTTGTTGAAATCTCAAGTCATAATTTCTTTTCTCGTGTTAAATGCTGATACGCACAGTTTTTGCACTAGCCACTATGTAATTTATATAAATAAATAAATATCATTGATCCGTTGTTCAGATTGTTGGTTCTCCAAATCAACTCCAATACAAGCGTTGTGTTAAGAGTTTGCAAATATTTCTGTTGAATCATTAAAACTCTCGAATCACGTGACCAGTAATAAAATACTTGGAGTTCACTGGCCAGTCATTGTCAAACATGAGGGAGACAAAACCACCATAAAATTATTGAATAAATAGAGGGGCTTTGTCTCCCCCGTTCAGGGGAGCTACGGCCACTAGCAACATCCCTTTGTCTCCCCTAGGGGAGACACCGAGGGAGACACGGCCCCGAAGCGCTCCTTTCCACCATCATCAATCTTCTAGGAAGATTTAGTGATGTCCCCCTTAGAGGTGTGCGCCGATACCAAATTGACCGGCGGCGGCGTGGGGTCCAAAATCGACCGGCGGCGGCGGCGTAGTCGGCGTGAAATCGGCGTGATGCTTTTTTAGTGAACGCGTAACCAGGAATAGCAAAAAGTACTTATATAGTGAGAATTTTGCGACAAATTGCGACAAATTTACAAATGATTAATGTATTTAACTTTAGTCAAACAAATTTTGACAATGAGGATAATTGTTTGTTTTGTAACTTACAAAACGAAATAAAGT
Source organism: Crambus lathoniellus (assembly GCA_949710035.1). Classification (NCBI taxonomy): domain Eukaryota; kingdom Metazoa; phylum Arthropoda; class Insecta; order Lepidoptera; family Crambidae; genus Crambus; species Crambus lathoniellus. The sequence goes on along the minus strand of OX453300.1, from coordinate 27,768,212 downwards.
TACTATAAATGGTCTAATAACACTGTGCCGTTATAGTGACTCAATAAATAAGCCTTAAGCTACATTTATTAGCTGGTAGTGAGTATAAAAAGCCTACACTATTATTGAGACAGTTTCTCGAGAAATATTTGATTTTTTAAAACAAATATTTCTCTAGTAAGTAGGTATACTTAAGTATTTTTGTCCTAAATAGAAATTTTAATCAAGACAAGGCTAGCTGACGAATGTCAGTTGTTTGAATGATGATTACGTATATTAATAACTAGCTGTTGCCCGCGACTTCGTACGCGCGGTGTAGTGACTTTTGTGTTAGTTTAGTTTGTGTGTGTTTGTTGCTCAGATTTCATAACGCTCTTCTTGAAGTCCTATTCTCTACTAAAAGGGTCTAAAGAATATCGAATATGCAGGCTAGGGTATGAACATGGTATGTTGTTATCATATGCTGCATGAACATAGTTGAGCCCTCATTCAAAGATCTGTCCGTCTGTCAAGAAACTTTTTCTCAAGTATGCGTGGGAGGTATCAAGCTAAAATGTATGTCAAATTAAATACTGAAGTCTGCAATCCCTTAGAGGCGACAAAAAAACAAACTTCTCTTCTCTTCTTCATAACTCAAAAGGGCCACTTGGATCTCGATTTTCTTTTAAATCCCATTTAGCTACTTGTTGTTACCGATCCCGATTTAAATTTAAACCGCTATCTAGGTCGGTTTAGGCTGTCAAATCTCGATTTACAGTAAGTTGTGATAACTTATCTATATTTTCATATGGTTTTATACGCAAAAATGCATGTATCACACATAACAGTGTATAATGATAACGATTATTTTGAACAGCCGTTCTTCGTTCTTCGACGTTGCTTGCTAGCGGGCAATAGATCTATTCTACGCGAGGTTCATAAGACTGAACCACACCAAACGATCCATCTTGGATTGGCCAACCACGATCTAATATTGGGGATCATGGATCGTGAATCTAATTTGTTCTCTTGGTGCTCTTGGATCGCACGAGGCACGTCCACTCCGACCACTACTATGGAGCTCCAGTGGTGAAGCGCACTCTTGCCGCGCGCGATTAGAGCGCGTATTATCGTTTTGCGCATATGCGCGCTTTCACGATTCAAACAGAAGTTCTTACTTAGTAATGCATAATATCAGGCCAATCATATTTTTACTATAAAATGTAAAAGAGATTGTGTGTATCCATACTAATATTATAAATGTGAAAGTGGGTTTGTTTGTTTGTCCGTCTTTCACGTCAAAATTGGTGCAACGGATCGACGTGACTTTTGGGAATATATATGAAAATGGGAATAGTTTGACAGCTGAAAAGTGACATACTTAGGCAGCCATTAGACAGTCAATCTGGATCAATGATCAATGATCGCGATGCAGATTGACTGTGTACGAAGGTGATTGACGGCTCGCGATCTTGATCGCAAAATATCTACGAAGTAAATCTCGATCAAGATCACGATCAGTGATCGCGATCTGGATGTAATGGCTGCCTTTGGCTACCTACTTTTTATCCCTGAAAAATATCACATTCCCGTGGGATAACGTCGTCGTTTAGTCCGAGCGGGCGAAGTCGCGGGCGGAAGGCTAGTATTTTGATATGGAGACATTTCTTCTTTAAGTAACAGGTATAAAATGTAATGGTATACCATTTAATTATTTAATTTTAATCAATCATCATTCATCACTTATGCAAGCTTTCCTAGTAAATAAATGAATAAATAAGTTAGATAGAAAACTATTTTTAATATTCCTTTATTTTATTGGATGGTACCTACGGCTGAAGGCCTAAGTAGCCAGAGCCGGTTAAATGACAAAAAATGGTAGGTATAATAGGTGTAGGTAACTACGTAATGGCCACTTAGCGTTTGAGCAAATTTTTCAAAACTACATTATTGGTGACATTTTGTCTACATTGCGACAAACTTATTTTACACAGTAGTTATTTCTTGGTACTAAATATACTGTTGACTGCCGGCAGTCCATTTTGACAGTTAATTTTGTATTGCTAGTGGCTCCTCCAGGACCACTGTCACCGGTTCAGATATATTTGTGGCACTATACTTACTGTAGCGACATCTAGCGTCGAGTGGAAATGCGAAATATAAATTTTACATCAATAGGGTAAGAACTTTAGTTTTGGCCACTGCCCCGAGTGCTTACTTAGCTTAAAACATTTCGTTAATAACTTTTGCTTGATAATATACTTTTTATCTATGACTTTTAAGTCATAATAACAATAGTAATAATTCTTTATGACATAGGAATATTATTCAATAAACGCTTTTCAGTTTACATCAAATTAGATGTTTCTTTTATTTTATCTAAGTTAGTTAATTATTGATTTCTCGATGTATCTTTTAAAATTTGATTGACAAAAAACACATCAATCGGCACCCTTCGCACATCTTAAGTTTAAAAAATAGGTTTTTAATTGACTAAAATAAAACTAAATTTCGTAAGTATATGAATACTTAGTTATATGTTTTTACTATGTATGTCCACGAATTTCTCGAAATCTAAAGGCATATCGAAATGATTCTATTTGATTTAAATTAGGTGTATTCTAACTTTGGGAACAGTCTAAGATTCATCAAAATCGGTTTAGTAGTTTTCGTGGGTATGTTATTGTACAATATACACTAAAACTTAGGAAATAAATAGTAATTTAAAAAAATAAACTGACTGGCACCGACCTCAAAAAGGTACCTTAATTATAATATAAATTATATTTTTCCTTTTCAGTTGACAAATACTTTTTGGAGTCGGTTAAACTTTTTAAGTAGTTTTTTTGTATTGTAAATTTAAAAATTTAAAGAAAAGTATAAGATACATTATTGACAATTTTAGATACCTACTTAAGACCATAGGCGAAAGAAGTGAAAAAAAATTAAAGTGGCAACAGCGGGGGCTTTCACCCTACTTAATATAGATAATCATTCGGATGTACTTTTATGAAAGGTATATCGTAATCTTACTGACTTCCCGCGCCATCTATTGCTTAGTAGTTATGATGCAAAAGAAGTGAAAAACATCTTAAAGTGGCAACAGAGGGGGCTTTCACCCTAATTAATATAATCATTCGAATGTTCTTTTGTGAGAGGTATATCGTAATCTTACTGACTTCCTGCGCCATCTATTGCTTAGTAGATATAATTACGTAAATAACATGAAATTATTTTTATGATTTTATATGAGCCTGGATGGGTTTTAATTTATATTATGTTTTGAAGCAGGTAAAAAAAATAACATGATTCATTATTAATTGAGACAGCGATTAAATATAACGTATTTTCATAATCATGTGGCGCCATCTATTTTAGTAAGAATCAGTTTTTGTATTTTCCCGTAGGAATAATTAAATTTCCCGCAATAAAAGGTACCCTATATGTTGACCCGGGTTATAAGCTATTACTACACAAAATTTGGTAAAAATCCGTCCAGTAGTTTTTGTGTGAAAAGCGAACATACAAACAGACAATCAGACAAACAGACAAAAATTTTAATATCTATCGTTTTGGGGTCTATATCCTGTACACATCACATAGCAGTAATTTTTTTTTTTTATATTTCATGTACAGACTTTTTGTCCGTTTCTGTTTTATTATATGTATAGATTAAATAAAGCTATCTTATCACTCCTTGCTTTCAACAGATGAAAACTGTTGAAAGCAAGGCTAAAGACCCTAGAGCCAAGCTTACCCGACACTATACAGAAGATATACCGGACGTCAGCCTGTACGAGATTAGAATGGCTCTAAAGCAGCTTAAAAACAACAAGGCGGCGGGCGATGACAGAATCACAACAAAGCTTGTGCTTAAAGTCATCTAGAAGCTTTTCAATTCAGTCATCTTTGAGGGCAAAACGCCAAAGGCATGGGGCAAGACTCTCATAATAAGACTCTCTTGAAGATCTACAGACCCATCTCGCTTTTGAGTCATATCTAAAAGTTATTTTCGAGAGTCATTACGAATCGTTTCGCTCGCAGGTTTGACGACTTCCAACCTCCTGAACAAGCCGGGTTCCGGAAAGGCTATAGTACCATACAGTACAACTTGCCACTTTGCTTGGCGTTCGGGCGGTGCTGCAGTCTCTCCAGAGGTGCCAAATAGACTACAGGTACATCGAGGTGCTGAGGTACTTATACCAAAACGCCACCATGTCATGTCAGTCCGATAACAGAACCAAAGCTCTAATCCTATCCAACTACTGCGAGGTGTGAGACAGGGCGACGTCATCTCTCCGAAACTGTTCACAGCTGCGTTGGAGGACAGTTTTAAGCTTCTGGACTGGAAATGATGCGGCATCAACAACAACGGCGAGTACCTAACACACCTACGGTTTGCCGATGATGTAGTTCTTATGGCTGAGACCTTGGAAGACCTGAACACAATGCTCGAAGATCTCAGTAATGCTTCTCAAAGAGTGGGTCTTAAGATGAACATGGATATGACGTAAATCATGTCCAATGCCCATGTTGCACCTGCTACAGGACTTGTTGACCACTATGTTTACCTAGGACAAACAGTTCAGTTAGGTAAGTCCAACTTTGAGAAAGAGATTTCTTTTCAAATCCGGCTCGGATGGGCAGCGTTTGAGAAGCTCCGGCATAATATTCACGTCCGAAATACCTCAATGTCTCAAGACGAAAGTCTTTGACCAGTGTGTGTTTCCACTGTTGCCAGTAATGACCTATGGAAGTGAGACGTGGTCTTTTACTATGAGTCTCATAAGAAGGCTCAACGTCACCACAGATAATATAATACGTCACCCAGCGAGCAAACGAGAGACCGATTGATTGGTATTTCTGTCGCAGGGATTTTGTCAAAGTCGTGATATTATAATTCCACTAGTAAAATTATAATTTCGCGTGATATTATAATTCCACTAGTTAAATAATGAATAGACAATGATCAATCCATAAGTTGTATTGATACAAAAAAAAAACACGAAATTTAGGAGGACGGGCAAAAATGTATGGGACTTGGCCCAACGACCAATAGCAAAGACTTATATGTCATTGAAAGCTCTTTTTATGTAGATTAATTGTTACTATGGCGGCAAGTCTCAAATCGCTGTGTGAAAAAAGTTATAGGGCTCTAAATGCGTAAAAATTGATTAAACAAAGGGTAAAAAAGTGAAGTTTTAAAAATATATGTTTAATATCAAATAAGATACCTAAGGTACCTGAGGGTATTAAGGCCTAGCTAAGGGAAATTTGTAATAAAATGAAAAATATCCAACATAATCAACAAGTTTTATTATTAATCAGTCATGTACTTAAATTACTACAGAGTTTAAACAAAAAATAGCTTGTCTAGCTTAAAACCCAAACAATATATAACTTTAAAAAAATCGCAGTCTGTAGGCCTTATTATACTAGGGTAGGGTAAAAAGGCCTATAGTTTAAACTATCCAAAAATCAACTTATACTACGTAAATTGATATGCTTGAGATCAATAATCATTAACATAAAGCAATAGGAAGCATAGTGGTCTTAGAAAATTAAATAAATTGCCTTTATTCGCATCCATCAGGACATTGAAAGTTATCAGTATCTTCTGCAGTCAAACCGACACACTCTTCGTGGTACCACTTGGAGCATCGTGAGCATTGCCTCATTGCATCGTCCATTATATCTTATTTACAGACATGGGTCTACGTCCCAAACTTTTCTTTAAACTGCCAGACTGCAGATGATTTCTGATTTTTCTTCTGAGAACCTTATATCTCTCTGCAGCCTTATACGTACTCAAAGTTCCTCCTTGTACTGCTCTAACAGCTGCGATCAGATCGTCTTCTGACCACAATGCCCGTTTTGGAGGCATCGTGACGGTAAGCACTGAAAACAATGATAAATAAATTGAAAATTTATAACTGCGTACATACTATCCACCAACAAACATTTTAAAAACACGCTCCTACTTATATAGCAGTTTAAAAAAATAGGAGTATAATAAGGCCTATAGTAAAATTTTATAGGCCTTAATATCCGCCAGCCACTTAGTTACAGAAAAAAATTATAATAAAAATTTTACAACTACAAGTCCTTTAATACGGTAACCTAGAGACAAGCATACATTAATTAATAAACGGACAGTCAATACAGGTTTGTAAATATGATATTTTCAAAATAGCTTACGTTTTACTGGAGCCAATTTTTATAATTTATGCCGCGTGCCTTCACCGCTGAATGATTTCGACGACACTGGCGGGGGGAGAAGTGCAAGCGTTCGTCCGCCACTTCGCAGCGACTTGTATACGCTCTGAGCTTGTGTGAGTGTAACCTTGATCGTCAATTACTGTATTTCGTACGTTTTTTGTTACTTAGGCCTTATTACCCGACAGGCCTTAATACCCGCAGGTACCTTACATGGTTTACAGCCAGTTTACCATAAAAATACCATTATCCCCTTTATTACATTTTAAATACTTACATAATTATATTTATAAACTTTACATTTTTACAATGTAGGTATAACACTAAAAAATATAACATTTAAAAATACAAAAATGCAGTTCCCCAACGGTAGCAAGATCAGGGTCCCGGCTACCGATGGTTAAGGATCCAGAGACAGGAACCTTCTCACTATACGGGCCGTGTCCAGAAGTACTGCCTTCTGCATCTGGCTCCCGATCCATCCACCTAACGCAAGCCTCTTAAGGTGTTTATCGAGGCTCTTGGCTATCAGACCATGGGCAGATATGACTATCGGAACAACAATTGCTGAATCAATGTCCCACATGTCAACAATCTCGTGAGCTAAATCAAGTAATTGCCGCCATAGTAACAATTAATCTACATAAAAAGAGCTTTCAAATGACATATAAGTTATTGCTATTGGTTTTTGGGCCAATTTGTCCATCCTCCTTTCTAACCTATCACGTGTTCTATATGACTTCCGAGGCTCGCAGCCGTGTGCATACTGTCTGGTAATGTCTATTCATAATATCACGCGAAATTATAATTTCACTAGTGGAATACGGTATTTTACTGATTTTTTTTTTATTTCTTTAAAATGTTTTTCAAAATATTAACTACACAAAACAAGTTTTCATTTTGAATTATCTTGAATATTTTCAAAGATATAGGACTTCAAACTTTATAATTAGACAAGGACAGGACGCTATCTAAGTGACGTCAGTGGGTTAGTAGCGTCATAGTCACGCCATAGAAGATTTCGTTTTAGAAAGAGACAGCTATAGTCAAAATCAAACAGACTGTAATTCTTTTATTATAAAACAGATTCAAATTATTTTTTCACATTTGGTATTCTTAATTGCAATATTTTTTAACGTCATCATTAAATATCTACATTTCAACAACAGTAAAATACCCTATTATAATATCACGACTTTGACAAAATCCCTGCGACATTTCCAAGCTCGATCGAATCAGAAATGATGAGATCCGCAGAAGAACTAAAACAACCGACATCGCTCGAAGGATTGCCTCGTTGAAGTAGCAGTGGGCGAGACACATAGGGCGGAGAACCGATGGCCGTTGGGGCGGAAAGGTTCTCGAATGGCGATCGCGTACCGGACGACGTTCCGTGGGCAGGCCCCCTACAAGGTGGACCGACGATCTGGTCAAGGTCGCGGGAAGCCGCTGAATGCAGGCAGCGTAGGACCGATCGTTGGGAACATCCTTGGGGGAGGCCTATGCCTAGCAGTGGGCGTCATTTGGCTGACATAATGATGATGATCATAACACTCATTTCCATTTTGTATAATAAATTCATTTAAACTACATTTAGCAGGTTTTTTTTCCACAGTTTAGTATATTAAATTAAATTCCCTTAAATTGCTACCAAGCAATGGCAACTCTGCTCGTACATATAAAGCACGGATAGATAGATCAAGGTAATGGATTTTCTCTAGATCAGGCGTTAATTGAATCATGGAATGTGGGGTGGTACACCTGTATTGAGTAGGTTTTTGAGCTACACCCGGCGTTATATTCACGCCGATTTCACGCCGTTCGAACAATCGGCGGCGGCGGCGTGGCGAAGAGTACCGGCGGCGGCTGCGCGGCGCGGCGGCGCAAACCTCTACCCCCTACCGCACAACCTCAGAGACCAACTATCTCAGCTCCTCAATCTTGCCTGCTCGAATGGCTCCCATCCTTCAATGGAACTGCCGCAGCAGCAAGAATAAGAAGCACGATATCATACACCTTATTAATAAATTTAACCCCTTCATCTTTGCTGTTCAGGAGATGCGTCGCAAACCTGGCGATCGAGTCCGATTCCCAGGTTATTCGTGCCTGCGGGACGACAGAAGCGACGGGTATGGAGGCTCCGCCCTCCTAATCTCCAGAACATTAACTTTCTCCCAAGTCAACCTCCCCTCTCACAGTTAGCATGTAAATGCGGTAGCTGTGAGAATTTCCAATGTGACCTTTTTATCTATTTACATCCCACATCCCAATCATTCATGCCTTGCTGAGTTTTCCGATATACTCTCTTCCCTTTCCCCCCCTCTGGTGGTGTTAGGTGATTTGAATATTCATCACACATCTTGGGGTTCCAATTATTCCGACCATTTATCCCAATCCTTCCTCGACATTTGCGACCGCTTTGATCTTTGCGTGCTCAATGACGGCTCACCTACACGCAGGGTTTACCCGTCCCAGAACATCAAAAGCGCTGTAGATTTAAGCTTATGCTCTCCTGCTCTCGCCTCTGACTACACTTGGACTATTCTCCCCACAACCTATGGTAGCGATCATTATGTTATCGTCATACTAACTTACGATAACCGCCTCTCCCGCTCCAATCCACTGCCAGACGCTAAATTTAATACATCCAAGGCTGATTGGTCTGAATATGGACTCACTTTGGACGAGAATATTAGGAATCTTCCTGAAGTCACACCCAACAACTACCTAGCAGTTTATACTGACTTCAGAAACAGCCTTGTATCCGCAGCAGAGAATTGCCTTCCAACCAAGAACATCTATAAGGGCAAAAGTTCTTCTCCACCTTGGTGGGATCCAGAATGCACGTTGGTGTGCAAAGAGCGAAAGGCAGCAGAACGTGAATATTCCCTGTCCATGACTGAGGCCAACTTCATTAAGTACCAATCGGTGGCGGCTAAGGCTGTCAGAGTCCTCACTGAAAAGAAACGATTAGGTTGGCGCCAGTTTTGTGAGACCCTGTCCCCAAGATCCCAACCCTCGCTAGTATGGAGAAACATTAGGAAATTCCGTTGCTCTGCTTCCAGCAACAGCAACATAAACTCAAATGATCCATCAGCTTGGCTGGAACTCTTCCAAAATTAACTCGCTCCCCCCTCAGTCCCAACTGAAATTGAGGCTTACTCTATGTACGCCGTCAATGTCATCCCCTTACTCCGAATTTGACTCTCCATTCTCTCTTGAGGAACTTAATGCAGCCCTGGACGGCCTTAAAGACTCCTCCCCAGGTATCGATGGGATTCCCTATTCTCTACTAGTTAACAGCAGCTCCTCCGCCAAGAACCTCTTTCTTAATTTAATTAACAGCATCTTTTTGAGGGGAGTTCCTCCTGAGGAATGGAAAGCCCAAATTATACTCCCCATCCTTAAGCCTGGAAAACTCAGCAACGACCCTAATGGATACAGACCCATTGCTCTTTCCTGCACAACGGCCAAAATCATGGAACATCTCATTAAAAACCGGTTGGAGTGGATAGTGGAGAGTAGAAATCTACTCGCCAAAAGCCAGTTTGGTTTCCGTAAGGGAATGGGCACAATGGACAGTCTCAGTGTCTTCTTGACTGATATCTGGATAGGCCTTTCCAAACGTAAGAATGTCACGGGAGTTTTTTTTGGACGTATCATCTGCCTACGACAACGTTCTGCTTCCGGTACTCAGGCAGAAAATGCTCAATCTGAGTATCCCTGTGAGGCTTGTTGATATGATTTTCAATCTGTACTCGGCACGATCCTTACAGATATGTTACAATAACTCTCTATACCCCGCAAGAACTGTTTGGAGAGGCCTTCCCCAGGGGCAGTCTTAAGTCCCTTACTTTACAGCATCTACACTTATGACCTTGAGTTGTCCCTCAACCCTTTTTGCAAGGTTCTGCAGTATGCAGACGACTTGGCCTTATACATCTCTCACCGTGATTCCGAGCAGGCTACTTCTCTTCTCAACACCGCATTAGAGTACCTCCATGACTGGCTATCGGAACATGGTCTTTCGCTTTCGGTTGATAAAAGTAACATGGTAGTCTTTAGTCGAGCAAGAAATACCCCCATCATGCCGGTTAAATATGATAATCGAGATATTTCCCTAAAAACTCAAGCGAAATTCCTTGGAATGGTTTTAGACTCTAAAATGAGTGGATCCCAACATGTCTCCCATATAGCTAAAAATGTGAAAAAAAAAATATACATGTCCTTCGCTCCCTCTGTGGTACCTGGTGGGGTGCCCATCCCTTTTGCCAGAAACTGCTCTACAATGCACTGATTCGAGCGCATCTGGACTACGGGTCCTTTCTCCTAGAACCTTGCCTGAAATCAGCATTAAACTCAATGGACAAAATACAGTCCAAATGCCTTCGAATCGTTGTAGGAGCAATGAAATCCTCTCCGATCAGTGGGTTACAAGTGGAGTGCGCAGATCCCCCTTTAGCTATCAGAAGGCAATACTTAGCCGACAAATTTCTTTTTAAAATTGTCCAAAATTCGCCCCATCCTCTTCTTGGTAAACTACATCAGCGTCGGAGTTTATTGCATTTGACAAGTTCTGGGAACACCGAGAGGCGCCTTGCCTGTTCCGCAGCTCCGTCAAATTTATCCGTCTTCCCTGTCCTGTATATCAATGTGCCCTTAAACCCCTGTTTGGGAATCCATACCGCTCTCTGACTATGCAACCAGACATCCATCTTAATTAACATTGTAATTTTATGGTCAATGAATAAATTTATTATTTTTATTATCTTGATATCGGTATCGCCAAAGACTCGCCACATGCTGAATCCCAGTTGCACGAAGCCCTTGGTAAGAATTGGAGGGACTGGGTGGTGATCTATACGGATGCGTCTAAACTGTCCGACGGAGAATGTGTTGGTGCTGCGGTCTGGATTCCCAAATATCAAGTAATCCTCAATTTCAAATGTCCCCCATACACATCCGTCTTTACTGGAGAGGCTACTGCTATTCTCGAGGCTGTTCTCTTTGTGGAGACGCACAAATTGGACAAAACAGTTATCCTCACAGACTCCAGAAGCTGCCTACAGGCAATCCTATCCAATCCTTTCCGTAGTAAGTCCAATTTTCCCTATATCCTTAAAATCAGAGACATCCTATTCAAGTGTGCCACGCTTGGTTGTCGTGTTTCATTGGCCTGGATACCGGGTCATACAGGTATAATAGGTAACGAAACTGTTGATCTTTATGCAAAGCAAGCGACTGTAACTGGATGTACCACTCATGATAGGGTTTTTTCATATGACCTTCCTCCTTTGGCTACCCAAATCATGAGATCGAAATACCCAAATCATGGGAAACCCAGTGGCGAAAAAAAAGCGCATCTGTTGGGAAGCATTTTGCTGACATTCAACACTGTTTACCGGAAAAGCCATGGTTTTTCAAGTTTAAAAAAGCGTCAAAAAAATGCACCTCCACTGTGTGCTGATTAAGGCTAGGCCATGCATGTACTCCGGTCCATCTCGCTAAAATTAGGGTCAGGGATTCTTCGCTCTGTGAATGCGATCTGGATGAGGGAACGATGGACCACATATTTTTTAACTGTCCCAAATACCCAATCTCCCTTTATGATCTCCTCCCGCCATGTATCCCCAAACCCACGAATTTTAAATCTGTCCTCAGTTATGTGAAATCCCCCTGTATTGATGTTTTATGTGATTATATAACAACTAACAATATAAGATTGTGATTTAGTCGTCCGCCTTTTACTAACAAATATTAAATATAAGTATTGTGGTTGCTATTTTTCAGATATTTTTTTCAACAGCTGGTTCTGCACTACAGCCTTAAAAAGATCTCACCCACCACCTCTGTACTTGTACATTGTTCTCCTACAAGATACCGAGACAAGCAATGAGTCTGTAGAAACAACCAACTGAGCTAAAAACTGGATACTGGCGAAATCCGGAAGGGAAACGCCATTGCATTAAAAGAAGAAGAAGAAGAATACTGGACATAAATAAGAGACGGATAGAGATTTAATGATCAATTAAAGTTAACTGGCGTCTCTGAGTGCGGCAGTTATTCAGTCTTAAGCAATTTCTCAAAAGTTACAACAAGGCATTGACTAGACTTTACTTTTTTTAAATATGAATATTTAATAACTAGATTTTTCCTGCCTTGTTAGACAAAATATCCCTCTGTTATCCCTTATAATAAAGCCTCAGAGAACCAGAATTAAGTCTTTGAAATTAATGAAACATCCGAGTTGTTGAACCTATAACTACTGTAGAATATTTTTGCTCCGATTTGTATTATAATTCTTCATGTTTGGAAAGTTCTTCAGCATCACACTGACATGGAAATTTCGCTTGGAGAACCAGGGTCATATTTTCATAGATGATGATTTGACTCTTTATTTTTTTACTCCATTCCTAGAAGAAAAATTAAATAATGACTGATGGTTGGCAAATAGTATTTGATTAGTTGATTACATTTAATGATTGGTTTGGCTATTGATTTATTTATGGTAGAGAGATTGAATGATTAAAATAATTTATTGTAGTAGTAGACAATAACAGTTAAATACCATGTTATTATGATTTATAAATCTAATTACTTTATTAATAAGCACTAGCGTCTTTGATGACGATGAAAATTTTTTTTTTGTTGGAAGAGGGGACTTTCTTGATAAATAAATAATAAATACTACTACTTCGCTGGCTCAGCCACCCGAAGTGGATCTTGGCCTAAATAATGGCCCTTGGCCTAACTAATAATAAGTAAATTATCTAAGCCCATGTTAATTTCATTGAGAAACTGTGTCATGGAAAACTTGATAACGGATAAATATATACTTAAATACTTTTTGTTTGTAAATACATCCTACTAATTCCTACTTGATATTATAAATGTGAAAGGTTATATGTTTGGATGTTTGTATGTTTGTTACTCAATCACGCCAAAACGGCTGAACGGATTTGGCTGAAATTTGGGACACAGATACTTTGTAGTCTGGAGAGGAACATAGGCTACTTTTTATCCCGGAAAAACTTCACACTCCCGCGGGATAACGCCGTGTAGTCCACGCGGGCGGAAAGCTAGTACTTAATATACATAGAAAACACCAAGACCAAGACAAACAGACATGTTCATGCACACAAATATTTGTCTTGTTCGGGAATCGAACCCGAGACCTCTGGCGCAGAAGGCAGGCATCCTACCCCTGCGCCAAATCGGTCGTCAAGATGATGATATTATTATACTTTCGTTCACACATCATACAGGAGTGAAATTGGTTAACAGGATCACGTCATCATAAAATAGCTCTGGCTCAGTCCATTACTTTTATCAATATATTCTAAATATGGATTTAAACTTACATGAAATAAAACAGCATGATAACAAATAATGTGTTGAGGTAACAAATTTTCGTTGGCAAATTTCCGAGCATTTTCTGCAATAGTGTGGGCTTCATTATCATGTTCGCGGGCCCACAATATACGATCAACCAAATCTGACAAATCCTGCGATACTGGTACATAATGCTCCCAAGCACGGAGTTGTTTATAAAAATGCTCATGATAAGGAGATTCTTGTTTCAGAACCATACCACCTCCAGCAAGCAGGTATGGAAGTCTATAAGCAGCCACTGTACCATCCACATTTATCTGGTATTTATACTAAAAAAAATGTGGTTTTAATGTTAACATTACTTATGTATTTTATAATAGGTCTGCAAAATTACTGTCTTTGGGCCAACTTAGGAAAGAATAATTGTGCACAAAAAACAGTACATTTTATAGTTGACAGCGCACCTCAGCAACAGGTGCTATAGAAAAAGTATGTGTTAGGTGCATATGAAGCGAGCATTTAGTTAGGTGATTCAACTCTTTGTAAATTGGTTGAAGTAAAAATCACACCATTTACTTACATCAAAAAACTTGAAAAAGGATATGTGAGGCTGCTTAGGACCATATTCGGCTTCTTTATCTCTAAAGAAAAAGAAGTTAGTAAGAGAAGCATTGATGAGGTCTGGATTTGCGCGTGCCATGTCCACCAATTTTAAACGCTCCAGACGTGAATCTCTGCCACGCCAAACAGCTTTACTTTCCCTCTCTGACCAGTTGTGGGCAACACTACCCTGTACTGACAGTATGTCTAAAGTAACTCTGAAATTATATATTGTCACATTTCAGCTAAAACTATCAGTATGTATTTTGAAGTCCTGCCGGCCTAGCATGAGCGATTTATAGCGCGCAATATGATATGGTACGGCAAGTTGTCTTGCTTACCCCACTAAGGTGTAAGCAAGACAACTTACTGTACCATATCATTGCTGATGTGAAGATTTAAATGTAATTTATCTTACCGGCCCATATTTTCCAAAGTAGATTCAGTTATATCATAAGTAGGCATCAATATGTCGATTGTTTCATTACTACCACACCATGAAAAAATTGGCAATGGATCTGCTGTTTTGTGGACCAGAGGCCAGTCACCTAGGTTTACAACAAACTCTATATCTGGTAAAATAACTTTACGAGCTAAAAAGAGTAACACATTATCAGAAAACATATTGAATCCCACATGCTTTCCATAGCAGTTTCTATATACTTGATTACTCTTCACTGCATAATGACAAAAGCTGGTGCTTTCAGGTTTGTGGTAGTTTTTGATTATTTTTTTAATCTGTTCTTTCATATCCAAATCATGAAATCTCTTAAGATCATCTTCAATGTGTTCATAACTAGATGGACATCCATATTCTTTCAACCAGGTCTCAAAATGATTGTGAGGGCAATAACATTGATCAGGTTGAATAGGACCTAAAAATATAATGGAAAAAGTGTAATTCAAAGTTATGGTACCAAATGATTAAAAGTCAAATAATAAATAATCTTACCTTTGAAAGTAAGCGGAGATCCATTAATATGTTTACTTTTGTAATAAATACTAATTGACAAGTCTAAGCAAGTGTCATATACCTTATACCGTACTATAAAGGAGCCATCCTTTCTATCTAATTTATTAACCCATATTCTACATTTTGTACTTTTAACACTTCTTCCATCTATCTCTACTGCCAAGTCATTAGCCAATGTTGGAGAATATCTGCAAGCATAGGAAAGCAAGGATTATTTCAATTATTGGAACTTAAGCATAAAAAAAAAAACTTTTTTCATCATGATTGTATCCAGCATCTTTATGTGGCAAATGTAACCCTGTTATAAAAGTTCAAAATTACTGCAAATTAAATTTAGGAAAAATAGAAGACAACAACACCCATTGTGGTAGGCCACAATATATTGAAAGTGCAAAAACTTTTGTTCTATCAAAAAGGTACAGTAGAATCTCACTTACCCATTGTGAAAAAAGAAATATTATATAGCTTGCTTCCACAAAAAATACAACATGTATGAGGCACAGCCCGCCCACCCGCAAAAATAAATTGCATGTGCAGACCACAAAATGAATTTGGTGCTGGCTTTTGCACAATCTAACTCCTGAAGATGCCCCGGGTTGGGAAACATGTGTAGAGTAGTCTAATTAAAAGGTGCATGGTTTGTTGCTGTCTTGCTAAATGCAGGTATTGTGCACTGATATTTTCGTGGTGTGCATATGCAATTTTTTCGGCAGTGCATCTTGCATGTTGTGTTTTTGCACAAGTGAGCTATATGTTATTTCTTTTTTCACAATAGTTAGGGACTTCCGACAGGTGACGCCCGATTCAATCGAATTCTCACTTATCCCCAATTTAAGGCATAGGGTGTTGAATTATTGGAATTACTGGATTGTAAAGAAAAAAACAATAGATAAAGTATTTCATATAATGTAGGTATACTATGTATTTGCATGCATATTTTTTATACTGTAATATTATCTCACAGTACTAAATACAGACTTTTAAATTAAGCCTGTTTTAGGGCAACTTATGGTCCTTGTTTTAAAAACCGTACTTATGGCACAGATTACTAAATAGTTACTAGTAACTTATATATAGCATGTTTCACTGGCAGATGGAGTGGAGGGTGCCGAATTATTGGATATTTATTGAAGTAGGTACCAGAGTTGTGAGATTCTATTGTAATTGTCTTATCCCTTAAATTTACATTTGACTTTTTTGGTTTCAAGAATATTAAACTGAAAACATACTTTCTGTTATTGAAGTTTACAAAAAAATATCTTGCCGGCATAACTAGTTTTTGAGGCTGTAATCCGGGTCCATGAACTTCTATTTCATTTTGATAACTTGAATGTGAACATATGATTATTATAAGTGTTGTAGCAAGTAAAGTGAAAGCTATTTCTTCATTTTTCCTGATTTTTAAACTCATTATAAACATTTTACATATAAAACTTTAAAAATTGGGATAATATTCATCACTTTTGTTGACTACAAACTGTACAACTGTACTTTTTTGACGTGCTTTTGACAGTGACAGAGGTGACAGGGGTGACAGATGGATGAAGAAGAATTGCCAATTCTTTTCCTTTTTTTAAAGCATCCCACAGATAAGCAAGAGTAACGGGACCCAACGCGACAACGCGACATTTATTATGAAGTATTCTACATATTATTATGTACACTCGGCAGCACATCAGGTTAAACAATTGAACTGCGATAACAGCTTTTATTACGTAGGGCATAAAGGCGGTCTCAAGGTCAACATGTATAGTCTGATGTGCCGCCGTGTGTACTTACAGCTCATCAGCTTGACGTTTCGCCTGTGTTGCTACAAACGCGAAAGCTCAAAGCCCCCAGTAGGGGGCTACCGGCTAAGTAATATGGATATGGGGTGTAGTGGGTAAGTTATGCTCTGATGTGAAGTTGTTACTGACCAACTCGGCTTAGTCCCGGGTACGTAACAACTGGCTGTTTTCTAACCGCCCACAAACTCTCTGTTAGTGGCTCCTCGTAGCTGCAGTGTACAGCAGCGGCCACACCCTGGTAACCACGTTGGTCCGTGGGCTGAACCTAACAGAGGGGGCTGAATGTCTCTGACTTCAGCTTTCACAGGTGATCTCCTGAGAGTACACTAAGTCTGTGTCAGCGTAGACTGCGGGCACCGTCGATAGGCAACTGCTACCGGGGTTTACGGTGATACAGCAAGGTTATGTGGTATGCCTTAAAGGGCGCTTGCTAGGATCTAGTATAGCTCGCGGCCAATCCACTGCATCCTCTCTGCCACCGGTCGTACCAGGCCTCTGGTCCATCGGGTCCACAAATTACACAGTGGCTGTCTTCCGTCTCACCTACACTTTAAAAAATACGTATGGTCATATGAGACAACTGACAGCCAGCCACTACATAATAAATGTCAAATTTTCTGGTGTTCACGTTTTTATTCAGGGTGAGAACTCCAGGGGGTCTACCGCCTAAAAAATCTGGATATGGATATGGGCTTTATTTGACATTTGAAGCCCATAATCTGAACTTGGCGGTACCGCCTAATTCCATGGACTTCATATTTCTTCCCATACCCATATGTCAGAAAAAGAGTGAATGACGAAGAAAATTCTCTATACATTTTTGACAGTTGAAGCCCAGAATCGGTATTTTGTAAAAATTAAAAAGTAAAAACTCGAAACCCAGATTCATATCGTTATGTCAAATGAAGCAGGCGAGTATTTTGGTATCGGAAGATTCATGGAAAAGTTTAATTTCTCAATTTGTGTGAAGTAACTTGCTACTTTTGAGTGTAATCAACTTCATTTATAGTAAATATACCCCTAGCACTTGTAAAACGTTGAACTTTAGCAGAAGAGAGTTTAAAAGCAGAGCGAAAAGATGGAGCGAAAGAGACAAACACAAATTGCTATTTCGCTGTTCCTTTCTCTCGAAGTCATGTAATGGAATTTTACCCGCGAAATTCAAATTTTCGTTTCTTGTTTCGTTATCGGAATTTACATAACTTTAAAGATAAATTGTTGACCTACTTTTGATAAAATTAAAGTAATGAAGATACTATGTAAATCAAAAATAGGAAAGTTTTATTTTATGTAGGTACGGTTATATATTTTGTTTTTACTGCTTTGAGGATTTTTATCCGAAACACAAAAATTAAACCAAATCACTAGCCTAGCCTAGCCACCATTCTGGCTGAAGTGTGCTGAAGTGCTAGATAATACTTATTATCCTCCTTGGAGTAATTGTGTTGTGTGATATTATCAATAGCTACTTTTTTTGTGGATATTGTCTACGGAAAGTGCAATTCATTGACATATTATTTTACAAGTGATATTGAGCTGTGATAAAGTTCTCTGTTATTTATTATGTTATAAAGCTAACTCCTTCCTATAAATGCATGTTTTAAGACCTCAGCAAAGCATTTGATCTTGTGTGTTATGAAGTTATGATAAGCTTTGGACCTTTGGACAAAACTTAAAGATGTTTCTCGTTGGCTGAGGTTATAAATGTACCTACTGGCACATTGGTATGGTAATCAGAAAAATGTGGTAAAGTGGGGAAATACATGCTCTAAAGAGTTTATGTGGTGTTAGACAGGATGGGCTGACTTCGCTCTTATATATGTATATATGGACAAGCTCATCGCTGGGCTGAGCAGCACACATGGTTGTTATATAGATAATGTCTGTGTGAATAATATCAGTTATGCTGATGACATGGTGCTGTGCTGCTCTGCCTATCGCTGGGTGGCCCAAAAAGCTCCTGCGAGGACTATATATGGAAGCACGGCCTAAGGTACAACGAGAAATAGAGTGAATTCATGATCTTCAGGGGTAACATTAAGAGACTTGAAAATGTGCCCCTGTTACTTTTGAACAGGATTCCTTTGGGCCGTGTTAGTCAGTTTAAATACCTTGGGCATATAGTAACTGAAACTCTGTATGACAATTTATTCTGATATAGATGGATAGGGATGCAGGGCTTTGTTGGTCAGTGGTAACATGGTGAGACACAGGTTTGCTTGGTGTACAGTAGAAGTAAATTTTACTTTATTTAAAGCCTATTGTCAAAATTTTTATACCAGCAGTCGTTGGTCAAACTTTATCCAGCTTTCCTACAATGCCCTGCGTGTGTTATACAGTAACATCTTTAAATCCTTGTTGGCGCTTCCACGTTTCTGCAGTGCATCTGGATTCTGGCTTCTTATTTCAAAGGCATTCTGAGGAGAGTGGAGAGAAGTTAGTCTCTTCATATTTTGCTAGGTGAAACTTTATGTTAACATAAGTAGCCTATTTTAATTTACTTTTTCAATTTTAATTTTAATATTGTGATTTTGTACTAAAATAGGCAGTAATCAAAGAAATGGTTTGAAATAAAGGAATTTTATTTTATTTGAACAGTTTAATCATTGCTTATTTAATCATTTCTGTCGAACAAATAAATTTTTATTTTTAACCTAATCGATAGAAGTTTAAGTTATAAATTTCAATAAAAGCTCCCATCTGTTATCATTTGTTAGATACTCTATACTTAACAGACTAACTCTAGTTTGTCTGTTTTTCGTTTCGGGACGATGCAATTATTTCAGAATTACTGAATAAATAATCCATATTATTAACCTATTTATTTAGCAATTTCTATTCAAAGTACCTAATCCACGTTATGTGCTATTTTGTAAAAGTATTTTGTAGTAAGTAGTACAACTACATAATATGCTATGCTATGTTGTACTTACTAAGTACAATATAGCATAGCTACAATGCACATCTATACCTGTCTTTTGTGTGCAACTCTAGGAGACAGCGCTTAAAGCTCATATTTTCCAAATAAAATTATGAGTTGATAGACAATTTGTTAATTTTCTTAATTGCTGTTAAATTGTAATGTCAAAAACCCACTTATTTATATTTAAGTTAGCAACTGAAAACATAAAATGTGCTAAACTGAAAAATCATAGAAAATTAAATAACATTTGGCCGCTGAAGAAATAAATAACTTATGTATTTACAGGTCTAACTATTTAATCATCCTCATAAATTATAGTAATTTTATTTCTCTTTCATAGCAAATTTATATAAAATAAAGATAATGATAAAAATAAGTACCTACCTATGTTACATAAATAAGTGTTAAAAATATGAATTCAAAAAACTAAACATTGCTTATTTTCAATTCTGGAAGGGTTGTGTTGTGGCACTTCTTAATTGAGAATATTGGCTTTGTTTAGTCTGAATTTGTCACAATATACTAATAATTTATGTAAACACAAAGGTATAAGTAGGTAAGTACAAGAATGGAAACAACTAGCAAAATGGTATCATCATGCATTTATTAACCAAGTTGTTATTGTCACAAGTTCACAACACATATTTTAAGACATTATTACGGTATACTTTGTACTGTTTATCTTTTAAAGGTTCTGTTGAATGATTTTCTCTGTAATTATCATCTTATAAACAATGTTCTTGTCTTGGAGTAGCCGTCCATTCCATCATGTCAATATTAAACTTGTAAGGAACATTCGGTCTGCTTTTCTTTAAATCTTGATAAATATCTGCAACCTTGCTCTGATAATGAGCCTTACGGGTAGTATCATATGAGGAAATGAAGAACATTAACCACAAAATGACCCAACCAAACAATAACTTTACAAAATTTTGCCATGACGGGGTCATTTGTCAAATTGTTCACGTAATTAGCGCACACAAATCGAAGAGAAACCATAGTTGACCTTCAAAGATATGCCTTTTTCGTTATATTTTATTAATTTTGTGTTATTTACTTAATTCAAAAAGTAAAGTTAAGGGTGGTATTCCACTTATCAAATATTTGATCCAAGAAATTGGACGAGGACAACTTCGAATGGTTTCATTGATAAATTCTTTGATGAAATGCATATTGGACAAAGATATTTCATAAGTGGAATACTGTAGAAAGGCTTGTCATTTGCGTTTGGTTATTAATTGATACGTACATTATTTATTTTAGGAATACTTGTTTTTAATACTATGAAGAACTAAATTAATTGTTTTTATCGACTTTGTCCGTTGTCATTTAAAATATAAATAATAAGAGTAAAAAATGCAGAGAAATAATAATATTTTGTTAAATATTGGTATTTATTTGATATGATGCAACAAGACGCGACTATCATTCACTCGCGAAATCCAGATCCGGAAAAACAGTTAGCCGGTAGCTCCAATTGAAGCCCATATTATGGGTCTGGGCTTGAAATCAGAAATATGGATCTGAACTTCATATTTTTAGCCGGTAGACCCCCAGTTACCTCAGTATTAAGTCGAGCTTCATGGGTAGGCCACCAGTACAGGATGGCCGATCAAGTTGGCCGACCATGATGGGCCATCGTGTACAGGGGGGCTACCGTGTAACTTTATGGGTATGAACTTCATACGTTTTTTGGAACTTTGAGTCAATTTTATCAAAAAAAAATAGCCACTAACTATTACAGTCGTCACAAATTAAGATGCCCGTTTTGACACATGGTAATGACCCTAGAATGTAACTTGTTACGAAAACCAAAAAATCAAATATATGCTGACTACTTATCAAAGGTGTATGAAAATAATATGTTACATTTTTGAAAGCATCATAAATTAAGGCAAAGTGTATTCCGCGTATTATTTTTGCGTTTATTCTAAAGTAAACGCAGATTCGATTCACTACGAAATGTCTCGTAAAACAGTTACGTTCTCAGTCTTTATTTTTTTAAATACTAGTGTTGTAACCGTTGTGTGCAGGGTTTCTCCAGCTTCATTCAATGTTATCGAAATAATCGTTATAACCACTTTAATAGATTAATTTGTAAAATTGATCTTTTTTGTGTGTAAACTACTTTGGCGCTTAAAGCATTAGTGAAATTATGAATTGGCAACAATGATTTCAATAATACGGTTTCTAGGCAAACGCACAGTTATCTAAGGAGAACGTTTCGAATGAACCGAATGAAAAAAAAATTCTTTACATAAAACCTAGACAACCTTGCACATCTCACCATGTCGAATCGTCACGTTCACCTTTCCAGAGATTTCTAAAAACAAGTTTTGTTCGGCTTGTTCGAAGCATTCGCATCGGACAAGCGTGCGTTCACCATAAGCGGCCTGTACACGTTGGTCCAACCACTGGCCAATACATCGTACATTGACACTTGAATGAACAAGACGTTTAAAAAGGTTCTTTCAAATGTGTTAATTTACGACGTATTGGCCAATGGTTGGGCCAACGTGTACAGGCCGCTATAATAAGTAATGTAGCTAATCTATGACCATGTCTATGCTGTGAGCTGTAGTTAAAATACTTGCACTTTTAGAGCCAACGCGCACTTGTGATTTTTAGTCGAAAGATAGTTTAGTCGGAATCATAAGACGATCGCGATCAAACTGTCGGCTGATAGTTTGGTTTTGAGAATCTGCGAGCACTTGTGATTTTTAGTTCACCGATAGTTTAGTTGAATCCGGGCGCGCGCTCACATGGTCCTTCATGCACAGGCCGATAGTTGTCCGATAGTTGTATAACTGTAACTATAACTATAGTTTTAGTAACTATTGGCCAGTCATTTTCGATAGTTCGATACTGAATGTGCAGTCTACCGATAGTTTAGTTGAATGCAGTGCGCGCGCTCACATAGTCCTTCATTCACATTACCGCCTGGCCGATAGTTGTGCGATAGTTTGATCGTACAACTATCGGCCAGTCATTTTCGATAGTTTGATCGGTCGATAGTTTAAGCGCACTGACGATTGCCACTGCCATATAACTCTATACTGAATCCGAGAACAACCAAACTATCGCCCGATTAAAAATCATAAGTGCGCGTTCGCTCTTATATACATCATGCAATTTAAGTGGATTCGATTCAAGTTTATATAACATAAAAGGTCAATTTATACTTTAATAATATGTTTATTAAAAGTATAAGTACCTATATAGTAAGTTTAACATTTTATAATAATAACTTTATTTTTAATCCACATAAGTTGCAAACCTACTATAATCGATTAGTTACTCAGAACCTTAATCGATTAATCGCGAGAATCGATCACAGACTCGTATGGTTACATGCCTATTCACGTCACTTTAGCATGTGTCAAAACGGGCATCTTAAATTGTGACGACTGTAGTTTCTTGTTTTGTGACGTCGGGTATAACGATAGCTAGCTAGCAACGTTTAACAGAACAAATCAGCAAAAATCTATCAAAATATGGGATTCAAATGACAGTTGAAGCCCATACCTATACCCATGTACGTCAGACGGCCGATACATATTAGTAAGTAATCTGTGGGCCGATCCGGGGGGGGGGATCTGTTCTGTGGACATAACCTAATTTTCTAATTTTCTATCTGTTTGTCAAAAAATATAAAACTCGCGTATTTATCTAAATGTATATCACAAATAATTTGTGTCACAAATTATAGACTATCAATTATAATTTGTGCTTTAAAAGATATATAATAACTCCTAATAAAATTCTAGTCATTCTAGATCATGGCTTGTAATATAAAAATTTTATGCACCCAAATTACTAAATTGAGGTAAGTAATTTCATAAAAACTGACCAATAAACTTTCTTAGTTTGTAAAATTATTCATTGCTGTACTATACTTTTTCATACAATTGTATAAATTTTAAAGAATTATATGGGTTGTGTGTTTGTTCCCTTAACTGGGCTTAACCGAATTGGGTTTACTTCAGTAAAAGAAACCACTTTTGGCTTGCTATGGTTTATATTTTTTAAATATATATTTGCAGATTAGACCACGTCGTTACAAGATCGGTTCATTTTAACGTAAAATACCGACCACCTTATTGGTATCATCCAAAGGAAAGAGTGGTATGTACTTATTTTACCCCAGTTTTATTATTAATCTTTATGGATTAACTTATGTCAGTTGCTTAAACCCTTCTAATATTTAGGTAAGTGTAGTTTAAATGAGGCAGTCATTTGTTACCTTATTTATTGACAAACCAATCTATACATATAATAAAATCGTAGACTTTCCGTGTCTGTACATTGAAGATATTTGCAAAAAAAATACCAGAACATAAGCAATAGAGCATATAAATCTCTTTTTTAAATTTTTTGTCTGTTTGTCGGTTTGTCTGTTTACCTGTTTGTCTGTTTGTTTGTGACGGCATCACGCAAAATCCACTGAACGGATCTTTATGAAATTATGTACGAAGACAACTGGTTACTCTTAAAAAAGTATAGGATACTTTTTGTCCCGTAAAAATCCCTTATTCCTACGGGAAAATACAAAAACTGATTCTTACTAAAATAGATGTCGCCACATGATTATGAAAATAAGTTATATTTAATCGATGTCTCAATTGATAATGAATCATGTTATTTTTTTTACCTGCTTCAAAACATAATATAAATTAAAAACCATCCAGGCTCCTTTAAAATAATAAAAATATTTTCATGTTATTTACGTCATTATAACTACTAAGCAATAGATGGTGCAGGAAGTCAGTAAGATTACGATATACCTCTCACAAAAGTACATTCGAATGATTATATTATTAAGTAGGGTGAAAGCCCCCTCTGTTGCCACTTTAAGATGTTTTTCACTTTTTTCATCTATGGTCTTAAGTAAGTACAAAATTTATATCTAAAATTGTCAAGAATCTATCCTATACTTACTTTTCTTAAAATTTTTAAATACTTACAATACAAAAAAGTACCTACTTAAAAAAAATTTACCGGCTCCAAAAAGTATTTGTCAACTGAAAAGGAAAAAATAATACCTTTGCGGTACCTATTTGAGGTCAGTGCCAGTCGGTTTAATTTATTAAATTACTTTTATATTATTCTTCTCCATTTACAATCAGCCTTTTAGCTTTAATTAAATCTTATGAATTCGTAAAACTTTAAGGATATAGCACATCCAGTGATGTGTCATCCCATGCAATGGTATTATAGCTTTAACTGGAAGCTAGTCTTGTCCTCTTTAGTCGAAACACGCTGTCATCAGTGTTCATAAGTGTTCTAGCCAGTTGGTTTTTGTGCATGTCTAGTCTGTGTTTATAAGTTTTACAGGAGCTAGTAATTTGCTCTCTGACTGTAGGTATTTCCAAGTATTTGTGTACTTCTTCGTTTCTAGTAAACCAGGGGGCACTGCTCAAGATTTTTAGGGCTTTATTTTGAAACCGTTGGAGTATTTCAACATTGGAGTGGCTAGCCGATCCCCAAAGTTCAATGCCATATGACCATACCGGTTTTATGATGCTTTTATATACTAACAGTTTATTTTCCAGGCTGAGCGAGGACTGTCCTCCTATCAACCAGTACAAGTCTCGCAGTTTTATGTTTGCTTGTTCTCTTTTGGCTTTTATGTGGTCTTTCCAAGTGAGTCTCCTGTCCAGATGCATCCCTAGGTATTTGACTGTTGCACACTGAGGCAGGACAGCTCCATCAAGCATCACCGGTGGGCAGTCCCCTCTCTTCAATGTGAATGTGACGTGAGTAGATTTGGAGGCACTAGCTTTTATTCTCCATTTCTTGAGCCATGATCCAACCTTATCTAGATGTTTTTGGAGATTTATAGATGCTATGCAAGGATCTTTGTGACATGAGAGCACCGCCGTGTCATCAGCGTAGGTAGCTATCGATACTTCAACGGAAGAGGGTAAGTCTGCAGTGTAGACAGTATACAATACTGGACCCAAAACTGATCCCTGGGGGACTCCAGCTTCTATTTTACAAATAGGTGACATAGAGCCTTCTGTTTTCACCTGAAACATACGGTCTTGTAGATAAGATTTAAGGAGCATGTAAGCAGTGTTCGGAAGGCACTGTTTCAGTTTGCATAAAAGCCCCTTATGCCAGACCCGATCAAAGGCCTGTTGGACGTCAAGAAATGCAGCAGAACAATATTCTTTGCGTTCAAGTGCTTGGCGAATAGTGTTAGCAACTCGGTGTACCTGCTCTGTAGTACCATGGTGCGCGCGAAATCCAAATTGGTGGTCTGGTATTACCATTTGCTCCTCAAGTAACGGGTGAAGGCGTTTGAGAAAAAGTTTTTCGAAAAGCTTCGATAGTATGGGTAGAAGACTTATTGGCCTATATGAGGTTACCTCTGTCGGTGGTTTTCCAGCTTTAGCGACCATATTTATAATCGAGACTTTCCACAGAAGGGGGAAATACTGCAATCTCAGCACAGCATTGAAAAGGATCGTCAGGAGAACAATTCCTTTTCTAGGTAATTGTTTTAAGATTTCCGACGTTATCAAGTCAAACCCCGGTGCTTTTTTATTCTTGAGTTGTATTATGGTTTTCCTCACTTCTGTTGGTGTTATTAATTTCATCGGTAGTGACATTTGTTGGGCACTGTTAAGTATATTGTCAATCTCGGTTTCCGAGTTAGCTATATCAGGTTTGTTTGGCTTAAACGTTTCTTTAAGAAAATAAGCAAATAACTCTGCTTTAGCCGAAGGTTTTCTTGACCAGCTGCCGTTCTCTAGTCTCAGTGGAGGAATATGTTTTATTGGTCTTTTCATATTTTTTGTCATTTTCCAGAGTGAGTAATCTTCAGCCTTACTTGACGAGAGAGTCCTGAGCTTGTCTTGTAGGGTATTGCTTTCGTTTTCTTTAAGCATCTCCTTTAGTTTCTTCTGTGCGTTGTTAAGTGCCCTTTTGTCTTGTCTATTTCTACTTATGTGCCACTGACGCCTTAGCCTCCTCTTTTCAGCCACCATGTTTCGTATTGCGAGGTTAGAATCTTGGCTCTTTCCTTTAAATTCACTTTGTGGAGTGGATAGCCAAGCCGCCTTTTGAATCAGGTTTGTAACATACCAGGCGGTGTTTTCTATATCGTCTTCTGTTTTTAGAGGTATAGAGAGGTTAGTATTCTCATCAATATAATCACGAAAAGATTCCCAGTCGGTTTTATGATTATATAATGTCTCAAAAGGTTCCTTACTTATGACTGTAGTGCTAAGCGTACAAAT
Source organism: Crambus lathoniellus (assembly GCA_949710035.1). Lineage (NCBI taxonomy): Eukaryota > Metazoa > Arthropoda > Insecta > Lepidoptera > Crambidae > Crambus > Crambus lathoniellus. The sequence goes on along the minus strand of OX453300.1, from coordinate 27,741,179 downwards.
AGCAGGTGTGTGATCTGAGTTGCCGTCCAGACATGATTCCATTCTTGAGTAGAGTTCCGACATTCCTTTAGTTATATAGAAATCCAGAAGGTCAGGAGTTTTGTTTGGGTCTGTTGGCCAGTAAGTTGGTTCCCCTGTTGAGAGTGCACCTAGTTGATTTTTGTCTAAGGCTTTTTTTAATTCCCGACCTCGTGTCGTGGTGAGTCTAGAGCCCCAATAAGTGTTCTTAGAATTCCAATCACCTCCAGTCATGAATCTACTTCCAAGTACTCGAAAAAAATCTGTAAACATTTGCTCGCTGATTCTATGTTTAGGTGGGCAGTACACAGCCGCAACGGTAAGGGTACCTTGCCAATCGTCTACTGATATCACTGTTGCCTGCAGGAAATCGTGTTTGAAATTTGGGAGAGCGTGTTGTTTTATACTTTCTCTGTTAATTATTGCAGCTCCTCCATGTGATGTTCCGTCGGGATGGTTTGTGTAATAGACATTGTACCCGTAAATTTTAATTACTCTTTCGTCCGTCAAATGTGTCTCCGAGACTAAAAGAATGTCAATCTTGTTGAAGTTTAGGAATAGCTCAACTTCTAGCTTGTTAGGAGCCAAGCCGTTGATGTTCCATGTTGTGATGCGTAAAAATTTCATTTTTGATTCTGAGCTATGAGTGTCGTAAGCAGTCCCATTAATGTGCTCATTTGTTGTATCACTATGTCCAGTTTCTCTGTTTGTTTGATGATAATTTGCTCTAGCAAATTTGTTGGCTGAGGTTGTATATCCTCTATTCCTCTGCTCTCTAGGTTTGCAGCAACTCTGGAGTATTTCGGTTTGTTAGGGTTCTTATTTTCCATGAAATCATTTGGTGTAATAAATTGGCTTTTCTTAAGCGGTGGAAATTCTTCAAGTTGTGGCGGGGGAAGCAATTTGTAAGGGTTTCCCGCTCTCACGGCTGTTTTTGTTTTGTTGTTTACTGTCTGTGCCATTTTTCGTGCTCGTATCTCTTTGTAAACTTGGCAGCCTTTATAATTGGCTGGATGGTCACCAAAGCAAAGAGTGCAAGTAGCCGGTGTGTTCCTATCTTTTTTAGGGCAGTCTGTGGTTTTATGGCCTTCAGCGCACTTTACACAACGATAGGGGCGCATACAGTTATTTTTGGTATGACCATATTGCTGGCATCTGGTGCACTGGGGTATTTCATTAGATTTCCTTGGATCTTCAATATTGACTTTTGTATGATAAATGTATTGTATCTTCTTCACATCTACGTTATTTGGGCTAGGCTCAAGGTTCACAAAAAACATATTTAAAGGTTTCTTGTTTTTCTTAGATATTGCACATATGACTTCACCTCTAACTATATTGCCAGATTTTTCAATTTCCTCTATTATAGCTGATTTTGGTGTACTGTGATGCAAGTTTTTAATAACAATTCTATAGCACTTCTTTTCCTTTTGAGTGAAAGTATGTCCAATAAGACCATTGCTTCGTATGTGTCCTATCAATTCTTTGTAAGTTTCACTTGATTGTGTTACAATTCGAAGTTGATCCCTGTTTATTATTTTGTAAGTATAGCTGCCACTAGTGATACCCTTATTTAGCAGCTCAGTTAATTTGGACAGATCCTCTACTCCATACAAAATTATTGGTGGGGGTTTGCTAACTTTCTTAGGATTGGCAGTTTGAGTTTGGTCTTTTGAGGTTTCTGTTGAATCATCAGTCAAGTCTACTGGTAGGCCACTAAATCTGTTTGAAGTACTAGCTTCCATCTGTGATGAGCTAATATTGTGTCTTTTTGCGTTAGGTGGGCTGTTTGCTATTCTCCGTTTATCCACATTGCGTGGGGTAGGTTCTCTTTGCCAGGTGGGATGACAAGTTGTGTTCTCGTTGTCAGAATGTTTTGTCTCGGATGATGTAGGAGCTTGGTTTTGCTTGTTGCTCGAAGGACTCCCCATAGAGGCGGATCTTGGTCGTTGGGTGAAAAGGCCTGGATGAAAGGCCTGCTGTACAAGTTTTTTAGTATTGCTTCCAGTAGCATTTACCGTCACAGGGGCCTGGTCACTCACACCTGTGCAGTCTTCGGTAACAGATTTCACACTTGCAGGCCCGGGTACCTGCAAGCGCCGGGCGTTAGCCGGATCGCATGACATAACAGCATCATATTCATTCATTGTCATAATAAAAAGGTGGGACTTACTTACAATGCTTTCCCAAGGCATTGCAGACACTCTTTTAGAGGGGATTTAATTCCTCAAGGCTTGTGATTGCCTAGTGTGAGTCAGGTTATTTAAACCGCCGCCTGACACCCGGCGTTGTTACTCGTTTTGCACCACCCAGGGGACACGTGTAGGGTGGGTCTAGGATAAGATGGTAAATCCTACGGACGCGAGTAACTTCGCCCCCCTTAAGTGTAAGTGTATATTGTACCATAATATACCCACATATCAAAAACTACTAAACCGATTTTGATGAAACTTAAACTGTTACCAAAGTTAGAATCCACCTAAAATACCACCTATTATAATACACCATTGAATACTTCACCTCTCAAATAGAATCATCTCGATAATATTATTATTATTATTGTTATTGAACACTTTATGCACAAAAAAGAATGTACAGAGGCGGACTTAATGCCTTAGGCATTTTCTACCAGTCAACCTTAGGGTGATGTGGAGTCTATGATGTGGTAGGGTGCACAACCAGCTTATAGAAGAAAAAAAGGAACAAGAAGAATAATGTATACTCTTTAAAATAAAATATATTACAATTGCGATACATAAGAAATATAATATAATACTATATACTACAAATAAAATATAATATAAATATTAAATCATAATTAAATACAATATATATGCACATATATGTATATATATATATATATATATATATATATATATAGATAAGTAATATGTTAATAACAAACAACAAGTTTTAAGAACGATCTGCTTGTTCTGTTAAAAATTTGCGCAACTTTGTCTTGAACGAATACCGACTGGTGGACAATCTGATATCTAAAGGGAGCGCGTTCCACAGTAGAATAGGATGAACGAAGAAAGAAGAATGAATGGTATCAGAGTGATGAGAGGGACAGCTAAGTAGACGGTTAGAAGAGGAACGAAGATCTTTATCATGCGAAGTACATATGTATTGGAAATGTGAAGTGAGATAAGAGGGAGCATTAGGAGAGCTTAAAAGAGAAAATAGAGTGGTCAAAGCCCGCATACTTCTGCGCTGCCGAATGGGTAACCATTTAAGCTGCGATCGGTAAGCGGACACATGATCATATTTACGTAGATTAAATACGAATCGAATGCAGTTATTGAAAAGACGGTCAAGTTTGTTAAGTAGATCTGCATTCAGGTCGAGGTAGCACACATCACCATAGTCGACGATAGGGAAGATGAAGGACTGCACAAGCATTGCCTTGATGTTGGATGGAAAGAAGTTTTTGAGACGGTAAAGATAGCGCAATACTCCTGTGACTTTTTGACAAATACTTGTGACTTGTGCTTGCCAGTCAAACCTAGAATCAATAAGTAAACCCAGGTCCTTCACACTAGGGGTTAGTGGTATTGGTGTGCCGTCGAAAATAATAGGACACAGATTAGTGAAGTCCACTCTGGACATCATCCGGGGACTACCCACCAACACAGCTTGGCATTTACCAGGGTTGACGGCAACACCGAAGCAGTCAGACCAGATCTTAATGTGGTTTAGGTCCCTGTTCAATTCATTGACAGCATTATCTAAGTCATCAACACGCGCCTGGGCATATATTTGTAAGTCGTCTGCATAAAGATGATACGAACACTGAAGTTTATGTGTGATAAAATCAATAAAAATTGAGAAAAGAAGAGGAGAAAGTAAGCCGCCTTGGGGAACGCCAGTGTCTAGATTAAGCCAAGATGAGGTTGACTCATCAAATTGCACAGCCTGCTGGCGTTCCCGAAGATAAGATGAAAACCATTCCAGTACCTCGTTAGAGACCATAAGATGGGACAATATGGAAAGAAGGATATCGTGACTGACAGTATTAAAAGCGTTGGAAAAGTCAATAAGTATCAAAACCGTTATTTTTCCATCCTCAATCGCTTTCCTAATATCGCCAGTCACTTTGAGGAGAGCGGTAGCGGTGCTGTGTCCTGGTCTGAAACCAGACTGCAAAGGACTTAGTAGGGAGTTTTCATGGACAAAGTGAGAGAATTGCTTATGAACACAGGCCTCAAGCACTTTGGACATAAAGGGAAGGATGGAAATTGGACGAAATTGGTTAGGATGATATGGATTAGTGGTTTTGGGGAGAGGACGGACATAGGCTTTACGCCAAAGGTTGGGGAAAACACCAGAGTTAAAGGAAAAGTTTATGATGTGGGTGATAGCTGGTAGAAGATGTTCCAATAAAGTAACTATCATGCAGCGACTTATGCCATCACAACCCACAGCATTGGATTTTATGGAGAGGATAATCTTTTTGATCTCATCCTCGGTAACTGGAGAAAAACGAAACGGGGGTATATTGGGACGCGCTAGACTAGCTAATAATATGCCTTTAGATTTCGAGAAATTCGTGGATTAGCTTTATTTTAGTCAGTTAAAAACCTATTTTTTAAACATAAAATGTGCGAAGGGTTTGGAACCGCTTATTGTTTTTTGTTAACCAAATTTTTAAAGATACATCGAGAAATCAATACTTACCTAACTTAGATAAAATAAAAGAAACATTTAATTCAATGTAAGCTAAAAAGCGTTTATTTACTATTGTTATTATGACTTAAAAGTCATAATTAAAAAATATATTAAAAAGCAAAAGTTTTTGACGAAATGTTTTAGGCTAAGTAAACACTCGGGGCACTTGCTAAAACTGGGGTTTTCGCCCTATTGATGTAATATTTATATTTCGTATTTCCACTCGACGCTAGGTGTCGCTACAGTAAGTATAGTGCCACAAATATACCTGACCCGGTGACAGTGGTGATGGAGGAGCCACTAGCAATACAAAATTAACTGTCAAAATGGACTGCTGGCAGTCAACAGTATTTAGTACTAAAAAATAACCACTGTGTGATATAAGCTTGTAGCAATGTTGACAAAATTTAGCCAATGTCATATTGAAAACTTTGCTCATAAACGATATGTGGCCAGTACGTACCCATTTTTTATGCCATTTAACCGGCCCTGGCTACTTAGGCCTTCAGCCGTAGGTACCTACATACTTACCCAATAAATAAAATAAAGGAATATTAGAAATAGTTTTCATTCTAACGTATTTATTCATTTTTTACTAGAAAAGCTTACTTAAATGATTTTGATTAAAATTAAAAAATTAAATGGTACTTATATAACTGTACGTATATTTTATAACTGTTACTTAGAGAAAGTTAATTTCAAGCTCTCACAAATAGGAAATGTCTCCATAAATATCAAAATAATAGCCTTCCGCCCGCGACTTCGCCCGCGTGGACTAAACGACGACACGTTATCCCGAGGGAATGTGATATTTTTCCGGGATAAAAAGTAGCCTAACACAGTCAATCCAGATCGTGATCTTGATCGCGATCGAGATCGACATTTACTATGTAGATATTTTGCGATCAAGATCGCGATCCGTCAATCAACTTTGTACACAGTCAATCTGGATCGCGATCATTTGCGATCCAGATTGACTGTGTAATGGCTGCCTAAGTAAGTATGTCACTTTTCAGCTGCAAAACTATTCATATGCCAAAAGTCACGTCGATCCGTTGCACCCATTTTGACGTGAAAGATGGACAAACAAACAAACCCACTTTCACATTTATAATATTAGTATGGATGGGTACACACATTCTCTTTTTACCCGTCTGCGGCGAAGCCAAAAAAGGGTTATGTATTTGACCTGTATGTATGTGTGTCCGTTTCTATGTTCCCTCGTAACTTCTAAACGGATGAACCGATTTTAATAAATGATACGTCGTCAGATTTGTCTTAACGGGCCGAGTGACAATGGGACATCAAAATTAACAAAAAAAACAAAATGGCAGCTTTTAGGCGATATATTCTGTGCATTGTAAAAAAATATATTTTTTAATCCCATCGAGTGGGGTATCAAAATGAGGAGGTTACAAAGACGATGACGAAAATATAAATAAGTGATATGTTTTGAACTAATTTCGACTAATAAGTGCTAATTGTTTGTATAGGAAAAATAAAAAGTGTTGTTTTACTATTTTTCACGCAGTTTCTTCATAAAAACCTTTCCGCGTGCTTTATAGAACATATGAAAAAAAAAATTAGCCGAATTAGGGATTTTCTGACAGATGATTAAAAAAGAAAAAAGTTAGTTCCAAAAAACTCAACAGATGGCGTTCATCAGACATGGGTTTGCTTTTTTTAAATTTGCTGGCAAGGGCCCTGTTTAACCATTTTTACAAGTCTACAATTATGTAAGAAAGCTATTGTAAGATCCATTGGGACGGGTCAGTATGAAAAAGTTTGAAACTATAAGAGAAGGAGATATTTGTTCTAAGAAATCATGTCATCGATTTTTAAATTAAGAAAAACTTCGATTCCCGGGTCGTGCATGAGTATTTTTTAAATCTTTGAATGCAGTTTTTCTGAACTCTAAAATCGACGACATGGTTCCTAAGAACAAATACCTATCTCTATCTCTTATAGTTTCAAACTTTCACATACTGACCCGTCCCGATGGATCACCCTGTAAAGTTAGGTACATGTACGCCTACCTCTGAACTAGAACTGCTTTTTTCCCTCCAACTTTAGCTTGGCGTTTCCGTAGTTCGTTTTTAAGGTCATTTACCGACCAGGAACCGTAGTCCTTGCTCATTGGTGAAGGATAAATGTAACAAACAATATGACTCGGAACAGGAACAAAAAACTTAACGAAAACGTGAAACATACAACAAATCTTTAACAACAAAACAAAAACTCAACAAAAACGTGAAACATACAACAGAACGTCAACAACTAAACAAAAATTCAACAAAAACGAGTTAACAAATTCAACTATAACAGATACAACTCGCGGTATGGTCGGTATGGTATTGCAACGCAAGACAAGAGGAATAGAATTATTTGACATTTCTTTTCTTCCGTCAACGTCAACATTTTTTTGGCCTTGCACCTCTTGCACAACTTTGAAATACAAGTGTAGGTCAGATGAGATACATGCACTGGGCCCTATTTCTTAAAGGTACAAGTCTTGTAATACAAGTGTGTTACCATAGTAACACATACTATGGTAACACACTTGTATTACAAGACTTGTACCTTAAAATTAAAATTATAAATTATTATTAAAGTAAAATTCCGAAATTACAAGTGTAGCGTTTCACGAAACTGTACATAACACGTATGTAGAGAAAAATCTTAATCAAATTATCAACCTCACAAGTAAATATTTACACGTGTAAAATTAATTCCGTTTCTCAAAGAATTACGTTGACGATTGTAACTAGTGACTTTCAGAAATTATTCTAGCAGTGTCAGGAGACTCGTTATTTTTATGTTTCGCTAATTATTTAATTATATAATAATACTAGCTTTCCGCCCGCGGCTTCGCCCGCGTGTACTACACGACGTTATCCTCAGGGAATGTGATATTTTCCGGGATAAACTACGTCACTTTCCAGCTCCCAATCTACCCCCATACCAAAAAATCACATTGATCCGTTGCTTCAACAAATTATAACTACCTACCTACCTACAAACATACCTACCTACTGGTTTTCCCGTGGGAATATGATACTTTCCCGCGGTAAAAAGTGTTATGTCTTTTCCAGGACCTTAAACTGTCTCTATTCTAAATATAATCCTTTCCATTAACTTAAACTATCACTTTAAATACTAATTCCATTCCACAGCTATGCTCGTGCTAAAACTTATTTTACCATGGGAATGATCCTTATTCCCGCGGTAAAAAGTCCTTCCTGAGGTCACAAAATATCTCCATTCCAAATTTCATCTGAATCGGTTCAGCAGTTTTGACGTAAAAACAGAACATACAGACAGACAGACAAATAAATATAAATTTTCGCATTTATAATAATATTATTAAGGGATAGTAGAAATATGAATATGATTGGCCGGCCGTGACTACGTCCGTCCGTGAGTAATCAAAATTGGGTACAGCGCAACATTTCATGTCAAAAAGTAGGTAGATACCTAGGCGTTCTCTAAGGTCTCGTCAGCACCGTCATCAATCCCTTTTAATGTCCCCGCTGCTGGGGTACAGGCCTTCATATTGATGGATAAGGAGAATGGACCATGACCTTCCACACGGGTCCATTGCAGTTATGGGGTATTAACCAATCCAAATGCAGCCAGAACCATCGGCTTATCGCGTCTTCCGAAGCACCATATATTTTTAAACAGCCATCCCGTGAAAGACCACTGCGAAAGTCACATAACCTCAGCGATCGCAGCCCGAGCATGCTACCTATACTTTATACCAAACATGAAAGTTCAAAAATTCGGACATTCTCCTACTCTTGAACTACCTACCAAAATGCAAAAAATCAAGTCAATACTTTGCTAAGGTACTTTTTAATGTGGCATGGGTTCTATGACAGCTCTCTCGTGCAAAGCGAAGCTTTTTTTCTATAGCAAAGAGCATGTAATCACTACCTGCGTTTATTCTATAGTGGCAATACGCACTCTTTGGTGGCAATGAGGTACGTCGCACTGTAGAAATCAAAAGCAATAAGGAGTATTGATATCAACTTCGATGCAAATCACCCCCAAAATAATTTTCTATTCCTTTTTAACCCTGTTAGGTGATGAGTTTCAATGAAATATGAAACACATCTTCGATTAATTCTGTTAAAGAATGTTTATGCAAAATTTGAAGAAGATTGGACAAAGGAATCACGTTGTCCCATACAAACTTTACCCCCGTTTTTCACCCCCTTAAGGGTAGAATTTCGAAAAATCCTTTCTTATCGGATGCCTAACATCATACAAGGAACACACCCTCCAAGTTTCAGGTTTCTACGATCAGCGGCTTAGGCTGTGCGTTTATCCGTCAGTGATTCAGGACAAAGGATTTTATATATATAGATATACTACAACGAAACTAACGTGTCAAAATCTTTATTCCTTCGTTTGTCAAACATTGTTCATCCTGAAGTTGAATGATTATCCATTAATTAAAATTAAAAAGAAAAAAATAAAATGGTGCCTGTATCACACTCGTGATGTTTTATGTTAATAGTGTTTGAAACTTTCAACGATTTTAATCATCTCTGTGAAAAGTTATCGTCGTCAGTTTTTCAGAGAGATCGTCCAATCGAACTTGTAAAATGGCATATGATTATAGGTTCTTATTTACAAGGCTTGTAATGTTTTTGTGAAACACATTTTACAAGCACTTGTATTTTAACTCTAGTAGAACATCAGAACCACAAGTTGGCGGCCATTTTAGAAGAAATCATTCACTATAATTACGAGTGTAATGTCAGTGACATTGACATTAAGATAATAGTAGATTGTATTACAAGGGAGCAAAATAGCATATTTACGGCGAGGGCGCTATTTTTAATTCAGAGCGCAGTGAAGGACGGAGCGAGGGATTCAATATACGTCGCCCGAGGTGAAAATAATTTTGCGGCCGAATAATACACTCTACTTTCATTTCGAATTTATGGAAAGTAAATACACTTTGCTTTTCATCCCCCTATATAAGAAAAGCAACAAAAACAACAAAAACTACATAGAAAAATAAAAGAATGGTGGCGGGGGGCATCGCCTTCACTATTTTTTCTATTATATTTAAAAAATTTGAAGTTCAATTAAACAAAAAATAAAAAATTATATGTCCATCGGATGCCTCCTATGTATCTTCTCCGGGGTACCATAGGGGGTTGAAAATTTTGTTAGATTTTAGCTTCGACGCACCGTTTTTGAGATATTCTCATTTTTATAAAATTCTTTTTTGAAACAGTTCCGGCCCCCATACCCATACAACATCAGTAGAAAACTTTTTCATTGCCGATGAGGTAATTCTATGTTTGACTGTAACCAAATTCAGTTCTATTTTTAAAAATACTTTTACACCCTAGGGTGCAACGCAGAGTTTTGAACCCGCTGCTCAGTTTAAAGGCCTGATCAGACGAGGGACTGTCCGCCGAGTACTTTTTTGTCCATCGATATAGATCTCTTATAAATTGTATCGAATAACGCACACAAGGAACTAAAAGTACCGCGGACAAAAAGTCCCCGAAAGTACGGCGGACACCGAGAGACTGGACTAGACAAAAGTTTGCGGTAGTCCCCGAAAAAAATAGAACAAACGTAAATAGGCGTAACAACGCACACAACGAACTTTAGTCTGCATTGAGCGCCCGATAGTGAAGTACGTCTTCGGGCAACAAATGACCGCACACTATATGCGTTGAGTCCGCGACAAGTACCCGGAGGAAATATTTTGGACGTACAGGGACTTTTTGTCCCACGAGGACAAAAGTCCTTCGTCTGATTAGGCCTTAAATATACATCACTTTTCGAATATGAGAGATGAAAAATATTTATCAGCCAATGCATTTATATGTCATTAGGTATTCCAATGACACTTTTTTTTGTTACCGTAAAAAACACTTGTTATTTACTTCGTGAAACAGAATTTACAAGTCCATGTTACATTTCAAAGCTTGTGAACTTGTAAACTTGTATCTTTCGAGAAATAGGCCCATCTCTGTGTGGTAATAAACAATAGAGGTGAGTGGATTCATGTCAGGTCAGCGCCATCTATCGAGCTAATAAATAAACTTTTTTTTTTTAATTTGCTGGCAGAAAATCTCTCATTGGCCTAACCGTTCTCGAGTTTTGCGCATAACAACATTCATTTTTGAATTTTATATAGATATTGTTTTCTTTGGTCACAGCTAGATGGCGCTGATAGTCGATTAGAAGGCGCTAACGTTTGGCAAACATAAAATACTGTTAAGTGAGTGTATTTATAATATAAATAAAACTTTAAATTAAATAAATTAAAATAACTTGAATTGTTGTGATACAATAATGATCAGGGGCGTGCATACCATATAGGCAATTAAGCTCTGCCTACCTCATTAAAAACCTAAATAACATGCTACTAATTTTCCACTAATTTAATTATATACTTAATTCAGATATTCTATAATAAAACATCTATTCAACACCTCACCCAATAAGTTTTTCCTCGCTAAATACTAAATACTTAGGTACCTAACTCTAAGGTAGGCAGACTCCGAATCGCCTATTCGATGCAAGCAGCCTTTCATACAACATAAATTAGAAAAAGTACTGGTCAAGGTAATACGACCGCGTATAATGTTTACCGAAAATGTGCGTTGTCCTTAGACATGCATAATATGTTCTCAATTTAACTGGGTTAGGTAGTTGAGCTTACTTAGACGAACTGTCGCGAAATGAACCGATGATTTCCGACCCGTCTCCTTCTAGTTTCGCGCGCTGCAGTGCGTGTACGTTCAACGAGTTTCAACCTTATTGCGCTGATTTTAAGAGTGATTGTTAACCGCCCGCACCCGTGATTGAGTTATAGAATTATTAATAATTACGGATGTAATTTGCAACAACGAAAGTTCCTGCCATTTTGTTTTTAGTTTCTGTTTTTGTCTTCTTGGCATCACACGCGCGCGAGACCTAATTAGATAATTACTGTTGAGTAAGTGTTTGTACTGTGATAAAAAGAAATTGCTGTGTGTGCTTGTGCTTAATATAGGTAATCAATAATTAAAATATAATGGAGAAATTAGAGTGTGCCGATTGTGCGGATTCGATTTGCTTACAGAAATTACGTAGGTACGTATCCTTTCGCACAGTTTTTACTCGCATTATTTCTAAGTTTTATTTAATCTAGTTAAATTTAAATACCTCTCAATATGTGTGTGTTATTACTCGTTTATTAATTAATTAAACCCGGTATTCGTGATCGTGAGTGATGTGAAGTGACATAAAACAAATACAACGGCTTTTCTAAAAAGCCACTATGGCTATCGCTCAAATGACATGTGTGATTCTTTACGAGTCATGTTGTATTCATGCATTTTTGAGATATCTGTGTGGTTAAAAATTCGCTCCACCGCACACGACCGCCAGGTGCCAAAGGATAAGAGCAGAGCAGGTTCACTAGGAAGTAAGTTCACATAACATACAGAACATTAGTTACAGTCTGAAGAAAGCGGGAAAATATATGGTAAGCGAATTTATATCCAACATAGCCTTCCGCTCGCGACTTTGTCCGCGTCACGTCGCCGTCGCGCGGCCTAAATATTACGAATTTTAAAATGATAAGTGCAACTACCACTAGTTAGATCTGCAGTGCCTACTGCGCTGGAAAACTGATGCACGCCCCTGATAATGATAGATATACGAATTGCGATGTTAAAATAAAATATCTGTTTTTTAGGTATATGACGTGATAATTAATTTAAAAAAAATTGTTCGTCGAATTTTAACGAAATCGTTTTCATTGATAGTTAAGTTAGTCAAGAAGTTTTATTTTCTTTCTTTGGTTTATTATAATATAATAGGATAGGAGTTGTTTAGAAATTAGAATTTTGGTTTATTTATTAGAAGTTTTATTTTCTTTGGTTTATATATTAGGAGGCGATAATAATAGGATAGGAGATGTTTCGTGAAGTTAACGACCAAAACTCCCTTCCCTACAAGAATTGACACGTCTGCGAGGTCTTGCTCATGTACTATGCGATTATTATAAGAATAGGACTGTCAAACGGCATTTTTGATCTTTGTTCCTTTTCTTGCACATCCTACACCCTGAAGTGGAAGCGAAACGCAAACAAATATGGCCGTTTTGACAGTCCTATTCTTATAATAATCGCATAGTACATAGAACATTTAACTAAAAAGCTTAAAATAAAAAAACGAATTTAAAAAACTAAAAAAAACCCGTCTGCGGTGCAAAAAACTAAAAAGAAAAAAACAAGCAAAAAAAGATCGATTGTGGATTGAAATTAGGTACTTAAGTAATACAAATTTTAAGTAAGAGAATTCTTGGAAGCAGGCGGGATCCATGATATTTTTATAGATTTTATACGCAAATGGATCCCGCTTGCTTCCGAGAATTCTCTTACTTAAAATTTGTATTAAGTACCTAATATATATAACGCTGCATACAATTTACTAGTAAGAACTAAGAACATATTCAATCCACAATCGATCTTTTTTTGCTTGTTTTTTTCTTTTTAGTTTTTTGCACCGCAGACTGGTTTTTTTAGTTTTTTAATTCATTTTATAGTAAAAATTGACTTGATGTTATGCATTACTAAGTAAGAACTTCATTCTTGAGAAAAAGTTTCTTGACAGACGGACAGATCTATGAATGAGGGCTCGACTAAGTTCATGCAGCATATCATAACAACATACCATGTTCATACCCTAGCCTGCGTATTCGATATTCTTTAGACACTTTTAGCAGAGAATAGGTCTTCAAGAAGAGCGTTATGAAATCTAGGCAACAAACACACTAAACTAACACAAAAGTCACTACACCGCGCGTACGAAGTCGCGGGCAACAGCTAGTACCACATAAAAATGGAGTTGAGTGGTATTCAAAATCAAAATCATTTATTCATTTTAGGCTGATACAGCACTTGTGAACGTCAATGAAGCTACCCTATCGGTTCGCAAATCCTATGGTGGGAGGCCTTGTAACGAGAATAACCGGCAAAAACTCGCTAAGGGCTATTTTTTTCTCCCTCTCCTATTTCATACAGAGTCGTCAAATAAGTTAATAATTTCTGGTGATATAACATAGGTACACACTTCGCCAAATTGACTCCCTCCTAGCTAATCAAGTGAAATGATTTTTGTAAGACTGAAAACACTATAAATATGCAATCACAATTGAGTGAAATAGATCATCGGTCCGGCGTCCAACGCTGGCTGGCGTCCCCCCGCCCATTTTAAAACACAATGGAACCACTTTATCCTGGTCTTGTGTCATTTTTTGAGATCTATGAATATGACGAGATCTCGCTCAAGATTGACGGGATTGGGTAGTTGTCAGCGTGACCCTACATGTGTCCACTTGGTGCGCGAGGGAATTAGTTTCTTAAAGAAGTTATTTCCAAAATCACCCCTATAACTAGACTTATTCTGCATTTGACTGATAGCTTTCTATAATACTTCTTTAAAATTGTATGTTAATATGAATTACAACCATGATACACAAGGCAGGAAAAAAAGAAGTTGCGTCATATAGACCGATAAGCCTCCTACCAACTCTTTCTAAGGTATACGTATCTTCATACGGAAACCAGGGAAGGCCACGTATCAAGAGGCGAAGTCCTTCAGATGCATCAGCCTTTCCTCGTTCCTACTGAAGACACTGGAAAAGATACTAGAGAAACCATAGGCAAAAGTAAAAGACCACTACATGACAATCAACATGCCTATATGGAAGGGAAATCCATTGAGACAGCCCTCCACAACATGGCAGTCAGAGTGGAAAGATCAATCACAAACAAGGAATACGCTCTAGCGTGCTTCTTCGATGTTGAAGGCGCCTTTGACAAAGAGTCTGCGCAATCCATCGTGGAGGCACTAAACAGAGAAGGCGTAACAAAGCAAATATCAGGTTGGATCACCAACATGCTACAACACAGATCCATACAAGCAGAACTAGCAGATATCAAATACACCATCAAAGCCAGGAGAGGCTTTCCCCAGGGAGATTGTCTGTCTCCACTGCTTTGGTGTATCTTAATAGATGAACTAGTAACTAGAATCACTGCTATGAATATATACATCCAAGCGTACTCGGATGATGGCCTGTTACTTGTAAGAGCCAAAGTTCTAAGCGTGGTCAGAGATATAATGTGAAGTGGAATTATGACAACACTGAGATGATGCAGGGACAAGGGATTGAACCTCAACCCTAGTAAAACCAAACTGATGTTGTTCATTAACAAAAGAAAGATTGATAGCATGATCCCAATTAACATTGAGAATGTAGAACTCGAGACAGTAAAGGAGTTTAAATACCTAGGGATAGTCTTAGACAGTACCCTAAGTTATAGGACACACATAAAAGAAACCAGTAAAAAGGCAATGACAGCTCTCATGCAGTGCAGAAGAGCCGTTGGCAGGAACTGGGGCATGAAACCCGAAGTGGTCCAATGGATCTATAGGGCAATCATCCTACCGAGAATCCTTCACGGAGCACTAGCATGGTGGCATAAGGCAAAACTAAAATACAACAGAAAAGAACTCACTAAGGTACAAAGACTAGCTAGAGTCATGGTATCGGGAGCCATGAGAACAACTTCCACGGCCGCCTTAAAAATGATACTAGGCCTTAGTCCAATAGATCTTGAAATCGAAAAGAGAGCTACAGAACAATGGTTTAAGCTGAAAAGCACTAACCTGTGGATAGGAAGGCACAATGATCAAGGTCACGCTGAAATAGGAAAAAAGTACTAAGAAAACCTTTCCATGATACTGGTTAACAATGACCTAATAAAAAAAGGAAAGGATCTTCGACAAAAAGTAGAGAATAAGCATCAGATCCAGAGAAGACTGGAAACTAGGACATGACAATCTGGATAGCACTGTAGTATGCTACACAGATGGGTCAAGAAAGGAATCAACTGGACTTTTGGGAGCTGGGGTATACATAGCTAAACCCAACACTATAAGAACTACTTTTAATCTGTGCAAGTACGCCAGCGTGTTCCAGGCGGAAGTATTCGCGATACTGGAGTGTGCGAACATGATTAAAAGTGAGATAGGCAATTACAACGTAGGAAAAATAATTATATATAGCGACAGTCAAGCTTCCATCAAGGCCCTTGACAAAGCGGAGACTACCTCAGCCCTGGTGAAAGAATGCAAACAAAGCATTCAGGCACTTGCTAGCTTGGTTGAGGCAGACGTTGCCTGGGTACCCGGACACGAAGGTAACGAAGGCAATGAGGAAGCTGATGAACTAGCCAGGGAGGAGCTGATGAACCCTTCATTGGCCCTGAACCAAGACTACCAATCGCATATAGAATTACTAAGAACATTATCGGGATCAGAACAATCAAAGAAACCAACCAAAGATGGATGAGAAGAAAGGACTGCAGACAGTCTAAGATCTTCATCAAATCGGTTGACAAGAAGAAAACTAGAGAACTTCTGAAACAGAGTAGGAGAAATATAAGAACGATTGTAGGTGTACTTACTGGGCACTGCCCACTAAACAGACACCTATCAGTGATTAAACGGACAGAAGACCCTATCTGTTCGCAATGCAAAGAAAGAGAAGAAACAAGCTACCACTTCATGGCAGAATGCCCGATGTACGCATCACTGCGCTGGGAGCTCTTTGGAACGGACAAGCTTAAGGAAGAGGATCTAAAGCAGTTAACGATAAGTCAACTCAGCAGGTACTGTAAGCGCAAAGGTAGGTTCGAGGGTCCGACGCCGGTGGGGTAAATGATAACCCGCCTCCCCCCTGCTCTTTAGCTTTTCAGGGGACTTGGGGAACTGGGTGAAATGGTCCCGACCTAGGTGACTGATCACCCGTCCGGCTTCGCTGGCGTCCCCCCTATAAATAATAATAATAAAGGTATTCGAGAAGTTGCTTCTTACGAGAATAGCGCCAATACTTATCGAAAATGAAATTGTCCCCCAACATCTATTTGGATTTAAGGTTCGCGCACATTATGCCGGGGCGCAGCGGAGCGAACCGCAGCGCAAAAATCCGCCCAAATCGCTAGTATGTATTTTATATGAACTATCGCACACTACCTATGTCGGGGCGCAGCGGGCCGCATAATCCGCCGCGGATTTTGTTGCGTGCGTGCGATGCGATGCGGCCCGCCCCGCCCCGCTGCTTCCCGACACAGTGTGCTATAGCAAGCGGATTTTTCTCGTACTACTCGGTCAGATAACATGACACCTACAAATTATACCCGTCTCTTAAACTCGATTCTGTCATGCCCGGAGAGTGAGAGGGACGGGTATAACCGGCAGTAGTAGAAGAAATTGGATGTTTGAATTTGGTTGTAGTCAAAATCCGTCAATGCGCTGCGGCCCGGCCCGTCACTAATGTGCTATACTTAAATCCGTCAATGCGCTGCGCTGCGGCCCGCTCCGCTGCGCCCCGGCATAATGTGCGCGATCCTCAAGGCAACAACATTCGACTATTGAACAAGTACATCGCGTGTGTGACCGAATTCGTAAGTCTCTCGAAACAAAGGAGTACTGCTCATGCTCAGCAGTGATCCTGGACATCCAACAGGCCTTTGATAAAATGGAGACATCATGATCAGATCATGGCTGGTGTGCCACATGGCTCAGTTATTGGACCAGCCGGCCTAGCATGAGCGGCTTATAACGCGCGTTATGATATGGTACGGCATCCCGTCTTGCTTACACCTTAGTGGGGTAAGCAAGACAACTTGCCATACCATATCATATCGCGCGTTATAAGCCGCTCATGCTAGGCCGGCAGGGGTGCTACCGCGTAACTTTATGGATATGAACTTCATATGTTTTTGGGAACTTTAAGTCAATTTTATAAAGAAACTAGCGGCCGCCCGCGGTTTCACCCGCGTGGTTCCCGTTCCCGTGGGAATATCGGGATAAAAAGTACATTAAACCTTCCTCTTGAATCACTCTATCTATTTAAAAAAATCGCATCAAAATCCGTTGCGTAGTTTCAAAGATTTAAGCATACAAAGGGACATAGGGACAGAGAAAGCGACTTTATTTTATACTATGTAGTGAATAGCCGCTATCAGTGCCTTGTTTTGTGACGTCGGGTATAACGATAACTAGCTAGCAACGTTCAACAGAACAAAGCAGCAAAAATCTATCAAGATAAGGAATTCAAATGACAGTTAAAGCCCATACCCATATCCATATTTCTTAGCCGGTAGCCCCCCTGTACTGTATAGAAAGAAAGAAAGAAAGAAAGAAAGAAAAATAATTTATATACCATATACACTGCTGACCTTCCCGAAACACATGGAGTAATAACAGCTACATTTGCTGACGACACTGCACTATTGGCTAGCATCAAAGATCCCCAAATAGCTTCCAACCGTTTGCAAGTGAGCCTTTGTAAAGTAGATGACTGGCTCCAGAGAAGGCAACCGCTTACAAATCTGTGCATATTACCTTCACACTTAGAAAAGGAAATTGCCCACCAGTGACCTTAGGAAACAACACCCTTCCTCATCATGGAACGGTCAGATATCTCGGCATACATCTGGATAGACAGTTTACTTGGAAGAAACACATCAAAACAAAGCAAGACAAATTAAATACGAGGTTCAGGAATATGTATTGGCTAATGGCACGAAACTCAAAACTCTCGTTTGACAACAAGCTTCTCATCTATAAATAAATAATATAGATAAAGAAATAAATTATAATAAATATACTCAAGCCGGTATGGATGTACGGCATCCAACTGTGGGGAAGTGCCTGTAATACAAGCCGGTCAATCATCCAAAGACTACAAAACGGCATATTGCGTACAATATCCAATGCTCCTTGGTTCGTTACCAATACTGAACTACACGAGACACTGAATATCACAACAGTAAAGGAGGAGATAATACCATCAGCTTCAAGCTACAAAACTCGTCTCGAGTACCATCCTAATGAACTGGCTACCGCCCTATCAAATGTGACATACCGCAAACGCCTCAAGCGCCATGACATCCAGGGTTTAGAGAAGCGTTTCTGATTGACGGGGGAATCTTACGCTGGGGAGCACCCTCAAAATCCAACGTTCAACAAGCCTATTCAAAGTTCTAAGACTGATAGTAGACAAAACAAACAAAAAAAAATTAAGAATAAAAGTCATAGCCCACCTACACATGACCGCTCCCAACCAACACCGCCCTCAACTAAGGTGTCAAGTGTCAACTAGCAGGCACCCAGCTTTCCACGCGGCGACAGCTAGCAGACACCCAGCTGACCACAAGCCGACAGCTACCCGCTCGATAGGTGCACAGCCGCGGGTAACCGGCGGCGCGGCGCGGCGTCATTTTACCGAGCTGTCTGACGGCGGTAGGCTCGCTGACAGCGAGTTGGCTGCTATTTTACATTGTTACTGTAAAGTGCATCTACAGTGCACGATATTAAGTCCATATTTGGCTGCTCATACTTTGGTTGGGTGGGAGCGGTGCGGCCGGATTGGTTGTGATTATGAAGTTAATTAAGATAAAATATTAATTGAAAGAAAAATACTGTAAAGGTCTAAAGGTCATAGCCCATTTATACCGCACCGCTCCCACCCAACCAATGTATGAGCAGTCAAATATGGACTTAATGGCGTGCTCTGTAGATGCACTTTAGCTTGCGGCAGGCTCGCTTACCGCGCGCTGTCTGCTATGGTATATTGTTACTGTAAAGTGCATCTACAGTGAACGATATTAAGTCCATATTTGGCTGCTTATACTTTGGTTGGGTCTCGGAGCGGTGGGGTATAAGTGGGCTATGACCTTTAGACCTTTACGGTATTTTTCTTTCAATTAATATTTTATCTTAATTAACTTCATAATCACAACCAAGCCGGTTCCATAGCTTTTTAGTCATCCAAATTTAAGGCGATACTCGGAAAAAATGTGCTGAAGCGAGATAGCAATGAGAAAACGACGCGCGCGGGAGCGAGACCGATTTTGCAGATTTGGCAAAAAAAACACAAAATCACTTCGTTTTAAAAAACTACAGCGATTTAAAAAAATGCTTCTATACGATCCTTAATATTATAGGTGTCCACTAATTAAACCAATTTCCAATAGTGTAAGTAACCCCATTTAAGAATAATCTTCACTTTTCGTATTTTTTTGAGGTCTTTCCGAAAATAAAAAGTGTCGAGGCAAAATCATAAAATCGTGTTTTTGAAACTATACGATTCTAGATAAAGGTATGAAGAAATATATATCTTATTACCAGATTTTTAACAACTGTAACCGTCCTATAGTTTTAAATCAAAAAGTCCATATTTTTCCGAGTAGCGCCTTAACAATATCTTTTCGAAAACTATCCGAGATATCGCGAGATTAGAAATGACAACTTCGAATTTGCAATCTCGAGTCGAGAATGCATTCCCGATTCACATGATTGTGCATAGGACTTTGTGCGGTATAATATTATCATATAATAGGGCGGTATACATACATACATACATACATATACTCACGCCTATTTACGACAGGGGTAGGCAGAGAGAGACTATAGATCGCCACCTGCTGCTACGATCCTTGCACACTTCTTTCGCTTCATTCACATCAATCAATCTTTTTATACATGCCAGGCAATTTTTGTCACTGCGTACCTACATAATATAATAGGGGGCGGTGTAATTATTAATACAGGTGTTAGGGTGACTACTACTGCTGAGCACTGGAGACAATGTCGTAGTTGCAGATGACCATTATTGTCATTGAAGAATCCATTTCAGTAAAGTTTGTTTAAATATCTGCAAATAACTAACAACAATAATTTGACGACCGATTTGGCGCAGGGGTAGACTACCCACCTTCTGCGCCAGAGGTCTCGGGTTCGATTCCCGAACAAGACAAATATTTGTGTGCATGAACATGTCTAGTTGTCTTGGTCTGGGTGTTTACTATGTATATTAAGTATGTATTTACAAACAAAAAGTATTTAAGTAGGTATATATTTATCCGTTATCAAGTTCTCCATGACACCGTTTCTTATGAAATTAACATGGGCATAGATAATATTGTAAGAAGTTATTTATTTATTTATAACAAATTTAATTTTTTGAATGGGCTATTTTTTTACTACTTATTTTGTTTTTATTAAGTTGTCAGATGATTACTTGACGCAAGAAAATAAGCAGTTTATAGAAGAAGTAATAAAAGATAGAAATAGTTCTCAGCAAGAACTAGAGTCACCTCTAGTCAATAATATACTACAAGCTTCACAACAATGGCAACCAACTACGCGTAGAGTTGGAGTGATAGCACGTAAGATAGGGAACTATCCTATTTGGTCTAAAGATGGCAAGAAAATGCAAACCACCTTATTACAGGTAAGTAAGACACATTTTGGCAGTTGAGACTGTAAAAGTATGGAAAACACTTAAGAGCGTGCAGTTTGCACTTAAGAGCGTGCAGTCTGCACACTAGCGCCGCCATTGGAAAAAAATCATAGTGCTTATATAAAGATCATATTGCGAATTATCTCTCTGTAGTGCACTCCGAAGAAGCTTTGTGGTACTTTCTGTTGCTTTATCTATATTTTCTAGCTTGTCGTTTAATTTAATAGAGTTTTATTTCTAAAAGTGGCCACTTTTCGCAAAAAAACTGAATTAAACTAAACGAAAGGCTAACAAATATCCTTTATGCGATAAAAAGTACCACAAAGCTTCTTTGGAGTGCACTACAGAGAGATAATTTACAATTTCGTCTTTATTTAAGCACTATGATTTTTTTTTTCAATGGCGGTGCTAGTGTCCAGACTGTACAGCCTTAAAATGGGCGAATTATTCCATTAATCCCCACCGTCAAATCCCCACCAGATGTTGTTGATTCTAAATTATTAAACAAAAAATGCGTAATTAAAATCGTTTAATTGGATAAGTAAGTAAAATCAGAATTGTAAAATTATCTCATTTTTTCTAAAAAAAAGCGGCACTGTAATGTCGCCTTGCATTAACTCTTGTTGAGCATCTAAAATAAACTGGTCTTTTTATTTGCTTTAAGACAATCAAAACAGTGACCGTTTTCGCCGTTATATGTTAAGCCAATTGATAAAAGAAGATTTTATATTATTTTTATGCATTCACAATGCAATTTTGTAAGTATAGGAAAAATGTGATAGTAAAAAACCACGAGCCCTATACATTTTGGCACTTATAGGGCTCGTGGTTTTTTACTATCACATTTTTCCTATAAAAGAAGATTTTATAAAAGTAGTATGTGTTCACGGAGAGATACAAAACCACTAACTTTTTGGAAGGGTGGCATAATAAGCTTAATGCAGCTGTATCGAAGAAAATACCAAGTTTACTGAAACTCCTAAATTTTTTGCATGAAGGAAGACTCTTTGTTTTATGAAAGAAGTGCTAACGACAGTCACTGTCGGAACCCGCGATCACAAAAAAGCAAGGAAAAAGACCAGTTTATCTTAGATGCTCAACTAGAGTTAATACAAGGCGACATTACAGTGCCGCTTTTTTTTTAAATGAGATAATTCTATAATTCTGAATTTACTTATCCAATTAAACGATTTTAATTACGCATTTTTTGTTTAATAATTTAGAATCAACAACATCTGGTGAGGATTGTTACTTATTTTTTCCAGAAATCCCCACTAAGCCGAGTTTATTTATCTGGTGGGGATTTCTGGAAAAAAAAATAACAATCCCCACTGGTGGGGATTTGACGGTGGGGATTAATGGAATAATTCAAATGGGCTGTCTAGGTACTAGATATTTAATGTTTTTGATTTTATATATATTTTGTTGACCTCCTAGTAACAATTCAGGGTTTCGGGCTTGCATTGTCGGAACCAAATACTAACTCAATACAAATAAAATAAATAAATTATTCTTTTCGAAACCGAAACCAACCAACTTAGCTCTGTCGCTATTTGATTGATATGATAGTAACTTGTGTGTAACATTTACATATTATTTTCCAGGTTGTTGATAATCACGTTATAAAATACATACCACCAGAAGAATTTAAGCCAATGAAATCAACTAAAGTCATATGGCTTGAAAAAAGAAGATTAGGCTGTCTTCTGGTTGGATCAGAGACGGTAGACCCTACTACTGTTACAAAGGAATACAGTGGCCTGTTCAATGCCGTCGGCATGCTACCTAAAAAGCACTTGTGTAGATTTATGGTATCGCCTGAAGCAGCACTCCCTACCGGCACTCCATTGTTTGCCACTCACTTTAGAGTTGGCGATTATATTGACGTACGATCGAAAACGTAAGTGAACAAAACAGAATAATATTCGGCGCAAATTAAGCTTTTGAAAAATTAAAGCGCCATCAGCCTTCTGATTCCGCACACGAATGTTGGGCTTGTCAATAACGTCTGAACTATGGATGACCAGAGTTCAGAAAGACATAAGTAATACTTAAGAATTTTTCGGCTGACATGATGATGATGATGATGAATCATTTTTCAATATTTCACAGTATGGATCGAGGCTTTCAAGGAGTAATGAAAAGATGGGGTTTCAAGGGTATGCCTGCATCGCATGGAGTCACTAAGACACATCGACGACCTGGAAATATAGGAGCAGGTGGCGAGAAAGCTCGTGTTTGGCCAGGAACTAAAATGCCAGGGCATATGGGAAACAGGTAACTAATGTGTCTGATTGTACACCCAAAAACGTGCGACTCAATCAAATTGCTACCAAAAACCTTTCGGCACACCATCCGAGAAATCGGTTCTACTTGTACGACTGTCTAAAGTCGCGATGTATCATTAAATTTTGCTATGATTCAGACCAACCAGCTCTGATCGGCCCCGGCCCGGCAAGGAGCCGCCTAGCCGTACGTACGGCAGCTGCGGAAGCCGTACAGAGCCGAAAAGCGCGGCGCGGAATCTAAATACGAGTTCTTTTTATCCACATCGGTGTACCACTTAAAGCCTTCAGCACACCAGCAGGCGTAGCATGACGAACCCGACAAAGATTTTGTCTACCCCTTAATGTCATTTTTGACATTTCAACGTAGACAAAATCGCTCTCGAGGTCGTCATGCTACCCGTGCTGATGTTAAGTGGTGATAAGGCTGAAGGTGGAAGCGCACTACTCCCGGAATCCTCAATCACTGAGGAACTGGCTACCTTATCTCTAACTGCCGGAACACAATAATGCTGAAAACATCATTGTTATGGCGTCAGACTTAGATAAGATGGTGGTAGCTAGCCAGGCGGACTAAGAACAAGTCCTACCACTAACCAAACCGAATACAATATGTACCCCCACTGGGAATCGAACCCGGGACCTCATATTATCCCGGGATATTAGCGGGTTGCAGCTATTATGAACTGTTATTCATGTCTAGACATTTCAATTTCCTATACCGCATTGTAAAATGCCGACCGCGTCCGGTCAGAGCCGCGACGGCCGTACAGTCGTCGGAAACACACTTGTCTGGCGCAGTGTGTTGAAGCGCGGTACAACGACGCGTATTAATTTCATACATTAGTTTAGTATGGATATGCTGGGGCTTCACCTGCGTGACGCCTAACGGCGTTAATAACGGCATGCGCGTCTTAGCGCTCTGATTGTATCAAATTAGTGCGCTGAGACCCGGCTACACCTGCGTCAAAGAATACTATAATATTACTAACGTCCTGCGTATTATATCAAATAGCGCGCTAATGAGTCACACCAATGATTTTTGTTATCAGCATATCTAAAAAATATGTTACTCGAGAAAAAAGAATGTTTTTATTTTTTTCTTATCTTCAAAAATGACAGATATTAAACGTTAAAATACGGCCTCCGTGAAAAATTCGGGTGAGCCAATGGAATTAACGTGTGACGTCACATCGCGATTGAGAGTTGGCGCTTCCGTATATCTCCATTGGAAGAGTCGCGCTCTCACGGTTTCGCAATAAATTTATTTATTTTTCTTATAGTCGATCAATGATCAATTTTGTATTGAGCCCATGTGAAAAACCACCTTCAAATACATAAGTTGTATTTTCGTGATTAATAAATTAAATCAACTTTCGTAATGGCGGCGGGCGGTATTCTGTCAATATAAATAGCAACCGTCAAACTTCGATCAACAATAATACGAAGCCGTCAAATGGACAGTAGGTGACAGTTTTAGAGTGCGGCTGCGCGCGGTCGAAATCGAATACTAATAATTTACCATAACCTTAAAACGAATAAAATGTACTGTAACTAGCGCCAAAAACGCACCAGTTGCGCGAAGATTGCGCACGGACGGACTCTATGTAGGTACAATTGGACGGAAATCGCCCGCAGCAGCCGCAATCGGAGATGTCACTGCGACATGACGTCATCGCAATAGCGCGCAAGGAAAGCAAATTTACAAAAGCTGGTGAAACTTTACAACGCTGTGACTTTGGAAATCCTGGACAGATTTCGATGAAACAAAAACTGTTATTACTTGCACGACTACGCGCATTAAATGCAGTAATTTTGTATAGTCATATTTTGATGTGTTGGTGTGACTCATTAATGGCATTAGACGCAGGTGAAGCTCGGGCATTAGAAACACATTAATGCACTAAGGCGCGACTCTCTCTGTCTCTGTCGTGTCCATACTAAGTGTATGAAACAGTTATTCTAGCGTCGCGTCACCATAACATACAATACATGCCGACGGACGGAGCCGTACGTAGAATACGAACGGGGCGATTAACGGTGCAGCTAATAATGAACTGTAACTCCTGTTTATACATTTAAATATTCTATACCGCATTGTGTTGCTGTTGCAACCATTTATTTAATAGCGGTATACAACCATTTGAGCACCAACTAGCCATATTAAATACTGCACCAACTTTTTAACCGATTTCAAAAAGAAGGTTAGGTATCAGTTTGACCTTGTATCTTGTATCTATGTGATATAGTTGAGATTGGTTAATATTTGAGTATAGCGTTCTATTTAGGCTTCCAAACACGTCTGCTAAATTTTAAAGTACGTACATAAATAAGTACGTATGTTTATGTTTGTCGATGTTTGTTACGAATTTCTCGAAAACTACAAGTCATATCGAGTTTTTTTTACTTAAATCGGGTGTATTCCAACTTAGAGAACACTTAAGTTTCATCAAAATCGGTCTAGTCGTTTTTGAGATAATATGGGTATCTTACTGTACAACCACTAACAGTTAAGAAGAAAAAACCGTCTTCAAAAAGGAGGTACCTACCTGTCAAGAGACACCTACAAGATTATTATTTTGTCTTTTCAGTTAGCAGGTTACTTTTTGAAGTCAGTTTAATTTTTACACGCACATGTGCAACGCATCACTGTCCGACGGCGAATGAATAATCGGCGATCGTGTCGCAGGGCACGTCAACGCAACCACCGGCGATTCCCTTTGGTGCGTGTCCGAAAAACCAGCGGCCGACTGGCAAACCGGCTGTACACAGCCGAGTATGCCCTCTAACCAAGTCTACACGATCGTGCTCGCGTGTAATCGTCTGTAATCGATGATAGTGTAGAGGAGCCATCAGACTACGTCTGCGGTAATGCCCATATTGCGTGCTAATGCACAACAAATATAATTCTGTGCTAATGCTAGCAAGCTCTTGCCCGCATGATGATGTGCCAGACCTTTTAGCGTCGCCGCACACAAGCCACACGCGACAGCCACACATTTGAAGCTAGAAGTGGCTAAAAAATCAGACAGTACCAAGTTCTGTGTAGTGAGTTCCCATAAGTGTGCAGTGTTGTCTGATATCTTAATGAACACAATGTCCTTTTCAGATGGAGAACTCTGCGAGGGGTTAAAATACTTCGTGTCAACACAAAATACAATGTATTATGGACACTGGGAGTTGCTATACCAGGAGAAACTGGTGCCATGTGTTATTTGTTCGATACGGTTCTCCCTCTTCGAAAATTAAAGAACAGTCCCCCTTTCCCAACACATCCGCCATCCGACGACCTGCCCATCGAGTACTATGACGAGCGAATTCATCCATTTGCAGATCCAACATTAACATATGAAGAATCATAAGTGTTGAAATGTGTATTATTAATTTGTGAATAAAATGTTACATAGCAATAAAATTATTAACTACCAGAGATGATTTTTTTTGTCAAACTTGTGGCGTCCTGTGGTTTTATCCGCGTGGTTCCCGTTTCCGTGGGAATAGCGGGATAAATATAGCTTATGTTACTCGGGAATGTAACTTTCTATTCTGCCGCCCTTACGATAAGTGCAATAACTCGGTTTTTGGGCTTACTGCTTAAGTACATAATAATGAACCTATTATAATTATTATAGAGATGGGAGGTGGAATAAAACCCAACAGGAAAAAAATAGTTTTTTTTTTCATTTTTGGTTTTTTTCCTACCGCCCATCTCTATGATAGTACATTATTATGTACTTATTGCACTACTTCCTATATATACAAGTTACTCTATGGCACTAATCGTATAGACGGCAGTATTGGTGAGCGAATTTTTAAAATAGGTTAGTTTATTTGAGTTTAACCATTACAGATATACAAACAAAAAATCAAAGCTTTACTCTTTATATACCTTTAGCACTTAGTAATATAAGTAGCGGCACGTAAGTCTAGCGCTGACCGAAACGTGGAGGGAATGTGCAGAAGTCAAAAATAAGGTATTTTGGGCCTTGCCTTCCATAAACATGCGCAGCTATCCCCTCCGCGTCATGGTCAGCGCTAGACTTACGTGCCACTACTTGTACCAGTTGTACCTTCATATATTTTGGGGCACTTTTTTTTCTAAGGTAAAATGAGAAGTAGATGTCATACACAAGTCGATTTATTTCATCATAAAACTTACATTACTTATCTATTACTTTATTTCATTTAGCTAAAAACATTCAATATTGTTCCATAATCTATACATTACTTCATTAAAACTTAGCAGTATTTATATATTTATTTAAAAGAAACCTTTACTTATTTTTATTTGTTTCTTATGTACAGTGATTGGATAATCGGATGCATATTTACCTAAAGTTGAGGTGTTGGCTGTTATGGAATGCACTTTTGTATCTAAAAATTTTTAATAAATACCTCATGCAATTGGAGTGTAGCAAGAATCATTTTGTTGGATTTAGTATGGAGCGGGAACTTGTAAAATTTTCATGGATGATTGCAATTTAGCTTTTAGCGCTTCGCCGGCCGCTCCCGCGGCGCGACTCGCGCGACATATTGGTCACAGTTCTAACCTAATCTGACCTGAAACGTCTGTTACATTTACATTTGGTTAGGTGGCGGGGGGCTTCGCCGCCCCGTTCCTCCTTCTCTGTTTTTTAAACATATATTTTGAAGTATAGGAAAAATGTGATAGTAAAAAACCACGAGCCCTATAAGTAGCTTTCAGGCGGGATCTATCACATTTTTCCTATACTTACAAAAATTGCATTGTGAATGCATAAAAATAATTTAAAATCTTATATATTTTGAAGTTTGTAACAAAAAAAAAATTTTTATACGTCCATCGGATGCCCCCTTTAGTATCTGCAGGGTACCAAAGGGGTCGAAAATTTTGTTAAAGTTTAGGCTACGAGACGCACCGATTTCAAGATATTCTCATTTTTATAAAATTCATTCTTGAAAGTCCTGGCCCCATACACAAACTAAGTTGAAAGTCCTGCACACCCTTCCACTCCAAACCCTCAACCATGATACCGACGCATTTTGCATTCGCGAATTTTCTGGAGATCTGGGACTTATATATATATAGCCTTTCGCTTCAGACCATCTTTCTTTGGATTTTCTTAGTGGTTTAGTATTTGAGCCTTGCTCATTTTTTGTAGGTCTGTTTGCCAGTTGGCAAAGGCCTCCTCCAACCTTTTCCATTCGTGTCTGTCCACAGCCACTCTATTCCATGTCGCTCCTGCGACTTGTCGTATGTCGTCGTCCCACCTTCTTTGTGGTCGACCTCTCTTCCTTTTGCCCTCTCTGGGGTACCACCTTGTTATAATTTTGCTCCATTTTTCTTTTCCTCTTATCATATGGCCTGCCCATCTATATATGGGGGGATCTGGGACTTAGGTACATTTAAAAAAACATGTTTTAAGAAGCCGCTGCCATAATTTCCTAGCCAAAAATTAACTTTAGGTAAATATGCATCCGATTATCCGATCTCTACTTATGTACCAATAAGACTAACGAAAGTAAGCAACTTATTGCGATTTACTTTATTTGATAGATTCGATATTATCATCTTTTATTGTTGGGTGGGTGGCTGAAAACCATAGCCAGGGTAAGGTTGAGGTGCCCCTGGTGGTGGTGCCCCCGGGGCAGGAGGCCTAGCATAGGGATAAGGAGATGGTGGGTACTGTGCAGATGAATAACCTTGTTGGTAAGCATGTGATGGGTATGCTCCACCAGGAGGTGGGTAGTTTTGCGGATTCTGAGGATAAGAACCCTGAGGTGCTGATGTTGAGACTGATGGTGCTGGGCTGCCAGGCTGAGAAGAAGGGTTAGAATAAGGGGGTTGAGTTGCTGGTGGATAAGGTGATGGCTGTCCTGGAGGAGGATACTGTTGAGATGGAGGTCCACCTGACGCGGGTGTTGAAGATGCTGCAGTAGAAGGTGGAGCTGAACTAGGATGAGAGCTTGAATTATAAGTAGGCGACTGAGCTGATGGGGACCCATACCCAGAACTATTAGGATTTTGAGAAGTGTATCCACTTGAGGGTGGTTGTGGAGATCTGTTAGGCTGTGATGTGGGAGTGGAACTGTATGTTGGTGTAGTATTAGGAAAAGGTTGTGACTGATATGGCTGTTGCTGAGAAGCAGTTGAATTGTATGTACTGACACCAACATTGGGATAATTGGCACCAGACTGAGGAGGGTATGCAGAGTTTCCTGTATAACCTGGTTGAGCAGCAGCACGAACAGGGTATGGGGATCCTGCACCAGCAGGACTACCAGGAGGTGGTGCATAAGGTTGCTGGACCGTTGATGGTGGGTAACCTGATCCGGGGTGTGTGGAGGGCGGATAATTGTTGGGAGCTGTGGTACTTGGAGGGCCATAATTTGAATTTGGGGGATAGCCCTGTGATTGTGGAGGATTTGGGGGACCATAGCCTTGGCTAGGAGGCCCATAACCAGCTTGTGGGGGATACACATTAGGTGTACCTTGGTATTGTCCTTGATATTGATTCTGAGAATACGGTCTTTGACCATAGCTTTGAGTTGGTCTTGTAAGTGTGGTTGAAACTCCTGGGGGTGGTCTATATTGCTGTTGAGATGATTCACCTCCAGTGGAGGGGGGATTTGGAGGACCTTGAGGTGCACCGCCTGATGCTAGTGCATGTGGAGGCTAAAACAAAGGGGCACAATCTTAAAATAAAATAGATATTATAAAAACTTAACACACACTTTAATAATCTTTCAACCTAATATTTAGACAATTTTTTTAGAACACAAAAACTTAGTCAATTGTAAAATCTAAAAATTGCATTTACCGGCAGAAGAGCTTGGATGTTTTGATTGGCATCTGCAATTGAAGCCAAATAAACCAAGTTTCTGTGTAGCATTTGTTGATACTGATGACACTCCATTAACTGTCCTTTAGCTTGATAATCTTGTATAGTTTGTATCAGATGAGCATTTTCGTCCAGCATCTTTTGAATTTGAGCCGGACTCAATGGAGGTCTATTACCTCGAGGTGCAAAAGCAACCGACATATTGGTAATAAACAAACTTTGTCCTTTCTAAACAGCGACAAATACTATCTAATGCAAACTTTAATGATGCCGATCTGATGCCAAATGTAAGCTCAAATATTTCTTCCACTTTCACTGGTTATTAAGAATATAAACTGCCGAAAAATTAAACAAACCAATTTTAACAATTTTTTGACATTACAATTTACAAGAAAGAACCACCAGAAAGAACCAAGAACGACAAAGACAAGAAAATGGGAACACTGGGAAGGGATAAGGGAAGGGATGTGATGTGAATATGTGAGATGAGAAATAAACGATTATTACATTAATCGATTCTTTTTAATCTTTTGTCAGTTTAAATCGATTTTTAAAACTTCGTTTAAAAATAGATCAAATGTATACTGGACAACTTTTGATAAGTGGAATACAACCATTTTTCAACAAAGGCGATTCCCACACTGCACCGCACGCCCGCCGGCCGCTCCAGTTTGCGGTAGTGCGCTTCTTAACTTTGGCTGTAGAATCTTGATTTGCGTACAAAACGTGTATAAAGCGCCCTACAGGGGGGCTACCGCGTGACTTTATGGATATGAACTTCATACGTTTTTGGGAACTTTAAATCAATTTTATAAAGAAAATAGCCTTTATCAGGGGGTCTACCGGCTAAAAATATGAAGTTCAGATCCATATTTCTGATTTCAAGCCCAGACCCATAATATGGGCTTCAATTGGAGCTACCGGCTAACTGTTTTTCCGGATCTGGATTTCGCGAGTGAATGATAGTCGCGTCTTGTTGCATCATATCAAATAAATACCAATATTTAACAAAATATTATTATTTCTCTGCATTTTTTACTCTTATTATTTATATTTTAAATGACAACGGACAAAGTCGATAAAAACAATTAATTTAGTTCTTCATAGTATTAAAAACAAGTATTCCTAAAATAAATAATGTACGTATCAATTAATAACCAAACGCAAATGACAAGCCTTTCTACAGTATTCCACTTATGAAATATCTTTGTCCAATATGCATTTCATCAAAGAATTTATCAATGAAACCATTCGAAGTTGTCCTCGTCCAATTTCTTGGATCAAATATTTGATAAGTGGAATACCACCCTTAACTTTACTTTTTGAATTATGTAAATAACACAAAATTAATAAAAATAACGAAAAAGGCATATCTTTGAGGGTCAACTATGGTTTCTCTTCGATTTGTGTGCGCTAATTACGTGAACAATTTGACAAATGACCCCGTCATGGCAAAATTTTGTAGAAGTTATTGTTTGGTTGGGTATTTTGTGGTTAATGTTCTTCATTTCCTCTTATGATACTACCCGTAAGGCTCATTATCAGAGCAAGGTTGCAGATATTTATCAAGATTTAAAGAAAAGCAGACCGAATGTTCCTTATAAGTTTAATATTGACATGATGGAATGGACGGCTACTCCAAGACAAGAACATGACTACATAGTATAAAACAAAGTCGCTTTCTCTTTCCCTATGTCCCTTTGTATGCTTAAATCTTTGAAACTACGCAACGGATTTTGATGCGTTTTTTTTTTAATAGATAGAGTGATTCAAGAGGAAGGTTTATATGTACTTTTTATCCCGATATTCCCACGGGAACGGGAACCACGCGGGTGAAACCGCGGGCGGCCGCTAGTTGTTTATAAGATGATAATTACAGAGAAAATCATTCAACAGAACCTTTAAAAGATAAACAGTACAAAGTATACCGTAATAATGTCTTAAAATATGTGTTGTGATTGTGAACTTGTGACAATAACAACTTGGTTAATAAATGCATGATGATACCTACCATTTTGCAGTTCTTTATTTCTGGTTGTTAATTTCTTGTACTTACCTACTTATACCTTTGTGTTTACATAAATTATTAGTATATTGTGACAAATTCAGACTAAACAAAGCCAATATTTTCAATTAAGAAGTGCCACAACACAACCCTTCCAGAATTGAAAATAAGCAATGTTTAGTTTCTTGAATTCATATTTTTAACACTTATTTATGTAACATAGGTAGGTACTTATTTTTATCATTATCTTTATTTTATATAAATTTGCTATGAAAGAGAAATAAAATTACTATCATTTATGAGGATGATTAAATAGTTAGACCTGTAAATACATAAGTTATTTATTTCTTCAGCGGCCAAATGTTATTTTATTTTCTATGATTTTTCAGTTTAGCACATTTTATGATTTCAGTTGCTAACTTAAATAGAAAATAAGAGGGTTTTTGACATTACAATATAACAGCAATTAAGAAAATTAACAAATTGTCTATCAACTCATAATTTTATTTGGAAAATATGAGCTTTAAGCGCTGTCTCCTAGAGTTGCACACAAAAGACAGGTATAGATGTGCATTGTAGCTATGCTATATTGTACTTAGTAAGTACAACATAGCATAGCATATTATGTAGTTGTACTACTTACTACAAAATACTTTTACAAAATAGCACATAACGTGGATTAGGTACTTTGAATAGAAATTGCTAAATAAATAGGTTAATAATATGGATTATTTATTCAGTAATTCTAAAATAATTGCATCGTCCCGAAACGAAAAACAGACAAACTAGAGTTAGTCTGTTAAGTATAGAGTATCTAACAAATGATAACAGATGGGAGCTTTTATTGAAATTTATAACTTAAACTTCTATCGATTAGGTTAAAAATAAAAATTTATTTGTTCGACAGAAATGATTAAAAATAAGCAATAATTAAACTGTTCAAATAAAATAAAATTCCTTTATTTCAGACCATTTCTTTGCTTACTGACTATTTTAGTACAAAATCACAATATTAAAATTAAAATTGAAAAAGTAAATTAAAATAGGCTACTTATGTTAACATAAAGTTTCACCTAGCAAAATATGGAGAGACTAACTCACGACTAACTTCTCTTCACTCTCCTCAGAATGCCTTTGAAATAAGAAGCCAGATGCACTGCAGAAACGTGGAAGCGCCAACAAGGATTTAAAGATGTTACTGTATAACACACGCAGGGCATTGTAGGAAAGCTGGATAAAGTTTGACCACAGACTACTGGTATAAAAATTTTGACAATAGGCTTTAAATAAAGTAAAATTTACTTCTACTGTACACCAAGCAAACCTGTGTCTCACCATGTTACCACTGACCAACAAAGCCCTGCATCCCTATCCATCTATATCAGAATAAATTGTCATACAGAGTTTCAGTTACTATATGCCCAAGGTATTTAAACTGACTTACACGGCCCAAAGGAATCCTGTTCAAAAGTAACAGGGGCACATTTTCAAGTCTCTTAATGTTACCCCTGAAGATCATGAATTCACTCTATTTCTCGTTGTACCTTAGGCCGTGCTTCCATATATAGTCCTCGCAGGAGCTTTTTGGGCCACCCAGCGATAGGCAGAGCAGCACAGCACCATGTCATCAGCATAACTGATATTATTCACACAGACATTATCTATATAACAACCATGTGTGCTGCTCAGCCCAGCGATGAGCTTGTCCATATATACATATATAAGAGTGAAGTCAGCCCATCCTGTCTAACACCACATAAACTCTTCAGAGCATGTATTTCCCCACTTTACCACATTTTTCTGATTACCATACCAATGTGCCAGTAGGTACATTTATAACCTCAGCCAACGAGAAACATCTTTAAGTTTTGTCCAAAGGTCCAAAGCTTATCATAACTTCATAACACACAAGATCAAATGCTTTGCTGAGGTCTTAAAACATGCATTTATAGGAAGGAGTTAGCTTTATAACATAATAAATAACAGAGAACTTTAACACAGCTCAATATCACTTGTAAAATAATATGTCAATCAAATGCACTTTCCGTAGACAATATCCACAAAAAAGTCGCTATTGATAATATCACACAACACAATTACTCCAAGGAGGATAATAAGTATTATCTAGCACTTCAGCACACTTCAGCCAGAATGGTGGCTAGGCTAGGCTAGTGATTTGGTTTAATTTTTGTGTTTCGGATAAAAATCCTCAAAGCAGTAAATACAAAATATATAACCGTACCTACATAAAATAAAACTTTCCTATTTTTGATTTACATAGTATCTTAATTACTTTAGTTAAATGCCTAATTTTTATCAAAAGTAGGTCAACAATTTATCTTTAAAGTTATGTAAATTCCGATAACGAAACAAGAAACGAAAATTTGAATTTCGCGGGTAAAATTCCATTACATGACTTCGAGAGAAAGGAACAGCGAAATAGCAATTTGTGTTTGTCTCTTTCGCTCCATCTTTTCGCTCTGCTTTTAAACTCTCTTCTGCTAAAGTTCAACGTTTTACAAGTGCTAGGGGTATATTTACTATAAATGAAGTTGATTACACTCAAAAGTAGCAAGTTACTTCACACAAATTGAGAAATTAAACTTTTCCATGAATCTTCCGATACCAAAATACTCGCCTGCTTCATTTGACATAACGATATGAATCTGGGTTTCGAGTTTTTACTTTTTAATTTTTACAAAATACCGATTCTGGGCTTCAACTGTCAAAAATGTATAGAGAATTTTCTTCGTCATTCACTCTTTTTCTGACATATGGGTATGGGAAGAAATATGAAGTCCATGGAATTAGGCGGTACCGCCAAGTTCAGATTATGGGCTTCAAATGTCAAATAAAGCCCATATCCATATCCAGATTTTTTAGGCGGTAGACCCCCTGTTCCTTGTTTTGTGACGTCGGGTATAACGATAACTAGCTAGCAACGTATAACAGAACAAAGCAGCAAAAATCTATTAAAATAAGGAATTCAAATGACAGTTGAAGCCCATACCCATATCCATTTTTCTTAGCCGGTAGCCCCCCAGGGGGTCTACCGGCTAAAAATATGAAGTTCAGATCCATATTACTGATTTCAAGCCCATACCCATAATATGGGCTTCAATTGGAGCTACCGGCTAACTGTTTTTCCGGATCTGGATTTCGCGAGTGAATGATAGTCGCGTCTTGTTGCATCATATCAAATAAATACCAATATTTAACAAAATATTATTATTTCTCTGCATTTTTTACTCTTATTATTTATATTTTAAATGACAACGGACAAAGTCAATAAAAACAATTAATTTAGTTCTTCATAGTATTAAAAACAAGTATTCCTAAAATAAATAATGTACGTATCAATTAATAACCAAACGCAAATGACAAGCCTTTCTACAGTATTCCACTTATGAAAGATCTTTGTCCAATATGCATTTCATCAAAGAATTTATCAATGAAACCATTCGAAGTTGTCCTCGTCCAATTTCTTGGATCAAATATTTGATAAGTGGAATACCACCCTTAACTTTACTTTTTGAATTATGTAAATAACACAAAATTAATAAAATATAACGAAAAAGGCATATCTTTGAGGGTCAACTATGGTTTCTCTTCGATTTGTGTGCGCTAATTACGTGAACAATTTGACAAATGACCCCGTCATGGCAAAATTTTGTAGAAGTTATTGTTTGGTTGGGTCATTTTGTGGTTAATGTTCTTCATTTCCTCTTATGATACTACCCGTAAGGCTCATTATCAGAGCAAGGTTGCAGATATTTATCAAGATTTAAAGAAAAGCAGACCGAATGTTCCTTATAAGTTTAATATTGACATGATGGAATGGACGGCTACTCCAAGACAAGAACATTGTTTATAAGATGATAATTACAGAGAAAATCATTCAACAGAACCTTTAAAAGATAAACAGTACAAAGTATACTGTAATAATGTCTTAAAATATGTGTTGTGAACTTGTGACAATAACAACTTGGTTAATAAATGCATGATGATACCATTTTGCAGTTCTTTATTTCTGGTTGTTAATTTCTTGTACTTACCTACTTATACCTTTGTGTTTACATAAATTATTAGTATATTGTGACAAATTCAGACTAAACAAAGCCAATATTCTCAACTAAGAAGTGCCACAACACAACCCTTCCAGAATTGAAAATAAGCAATGTTTAGTTTCTTGAATTCATATTTTTAACACTTATTTATGTAACATAGGTAGGTACTTATTTTTATCATTATCTTTATTTTATATAAATTTGCTATGAAAGAGAAATAAAATTACTATCATTTATGAGGATGATTAAATAGTTAGACCTGTAAATACATAAGTTATTTATTTCTTCAGCGGCCAAATGTTATTTTATTTTCTATGATTTTTCAGTTTAGCACATTTTATGTTTTCAGTTGCTAACTTAAATATAAATAAGTGGGTTTTTGACATTACAATTTAACAGCAATTAAGAAAATTAACAAATTGTCTATCAACTCATAATTTTATTTGGAAAATATGAGCTTTAAGCGCTGTCTCCTAGAGTTGCACACAAAAGACAGGTATAGATGTGCATTGTAGCTATGCTATATTGTACTTAGTAAGTACAACATAGCATAGCATATTATGTAGTTGTACTACTTACTACAAAATACTTTTACAAAATAGCACATAACGTGGATTAGGTACTTTGAATAGAAATTGCTAAATAAATAGGTTAATAATATGGATTATTTATTCAGTAATTCTGAAATAATTGCATCGTCCCGAAACGAAAAACAGACAAACTAGAGTTAGTCTGTTAAGTATAGAGTATCTAACAAATGATAACAGATGGGAGCTTTTATTGAAATTTATAACTTAAACTTCTATCGATTAGGTTAAAAATAAAAATTTATTTGTTCGACAGAAATGATTAAAAATAAGCAATGATTAAACTGTTCAAATAAAATAAAATTCCTTTATTTCAGACCATTTCTTTGCTTACTGACTATTTTAGTACAAAATCACAATATTAAAATTAAAATTGAAAAAGTAAATTAAAATAGGCTACTTATGTTAACATAAAGTTTCACCTAGCAAAATATGGAGAGACTAACTTCTCTCCACTCTCCTCAGAATGCCTTTGAAATAAGAAGCCAGATGCACTGCAGAAACGTGGAAGTGCCAACAAGGATTTAAAGATGTTACTGTATAACACACGCAGGGCATTGCAGGAAAGCTGGATAAAGTTTGACCACAGACTACTGGTATAAAAATTTTGACAATAGGCTTTAAATAAAGTAAAATTTACTTCTACTGTACACCAAGCAAACCTGTGTCTCACCATGTTACCACTGACCAACAAAGCCCTGCATCCCTATCCATCTATATCAGAATAAATTGTCATACAGAGTTTCAGTTACTATATGCCCAAGGTATTTAAACTGACTTACACGGCCCAAAGGAATCCTGTTCAAAAGTAACAGGGGCACATTTTCAAGTCTCTTAATGTTACCCCTGAAGATCATGAATTCAATCTATTTCTCGTTGTACCTTAGGCCGTGCTTCCATATATAGTCCTCGCAGGAGCTTTTTGGGCCACCCAGCGATAGGCAGAGCAGCACAGCACCATGTCATCAGCATAACTGATATTATTCACACAGACATTATCTATATAACAACCATGTGTGCTGCTCAGCCCAGCGATGAGCTTGTCCATATATACATATATAAGAGCGAAGTCAGCCCATCCTGTCTAACACCACATAAACTCTTCAGAGCATGTATTTCCCCACTTTACCACATTTTTCTGATTACCATACCAATGTGCCAGTAGGTACATTTATAACCTCAGCCAACGAGAAACATCTTTAAGTTTTGTCCAAAGGTCCAAAGCTTATCATAACTTCATAACACACAAGATCAAATGCTTTGCTGAGGTCTTAAAACATGCATTTATAGGAAGGAGTTAGCTTTATAACATAATAAATAACAGAGAACTTTAACACAGCTCAATATCACTTGTAAAATAATATGTCAATCAAATGCACTTTCCGTAGACTATATCCACAAAAAAGTCGCTATTGATAATATCACACAACACAATTACTCCAAGGAGGATAATAAGTATTATCTAGCACTTCAGCACACTTCAGCCAGAATGGTGGCTAGGCTAGGCTAGTGATTTGGTTTAATTTTTGTGTTTCGGATAAAAATCCTCAAAGCAGTAAAAACAAAATATATAACCGTACCTACATAAAATAAAACTTTCCTATTTTTGATTTACATAGTATCTTCATTACTTTAATTAAATGCCTAATTTTTATCAAAAGTAGGTCAACAATTTATCTTTAAAGTTATGTAAATTGCGATAACGAAACAAGAAACGAAAATTTGAATTTCGCGGGTAAAATTCCATTACATAACTTCGAGAGAAAGGAACAGCGAAATAGCAATTTGTGTTTGTCTCTTTCGCTCCATCTTTTCGCTCTGCTTTTAAACTCTCTTCTGCTAAAGTTCAACGTTTTACAAGTGCTAGGGGTATATTTACTATAAATGAAGTTGATTACACTCAAAAGTAGCAAGTTACTTCACACAAATTGAGAAATTAAACTTTTCCATGAATCTTCCGATACCAAAATACTCGCCTGCTTCATTTGACATAACGATATGAATCTGGGTTTCGAGTTTTTACTTTTTAATTTTTACAAAATACCGATTCTGGGCTTCAACTGTCAAAAATGTATAGAGAATTTTCTTCGTCATTCACTCTTTTTCTGACATATGGGTATGGGAAGAAATATGAAGTCCATGGAATTAGGCGGTACCGCCAAGTTCAGATTATGGGCTTCAAATGTCAAATAAAGCCCATATCCATATCCAGATTTTTTAGGCGGTAGACCCCCAGGTGGTTAGTTCGCCTGTCGGCAACGGCCTGTCAGTTGGCCGCAATCAGCCTTAGTTTGCGTTGCTCGCAGACGGCAATCACACGCAAACCGGTCCAGCAGGCGTAGCATGCATGACGAACCCGACAAAGATTTTGTCTACCCCTTAATGTCATTTTTGACAGTTAAACAAGGAGTTTGTCTACAATGGGATGTCATTTTTGACATTTCAACGTAGACAAAACCGCTCTCGAGATGTCTCGAGGTCGTCATGCTACCCGTGCTGGGGGGCTACCGCGTAACTTTATGGGTTACTTTATAAATCGTAGTGGGGAAGGGAGAGCCTTCAATATAACCCCTAAATTTTTCTAGAGCAAAGATTAAAGCATTTAGTTCCTTTTCAGTAGTGGCATGGTTTCTTTCTGGTTTAGTAAGAGAACGGCTAGCGAAGGCGACAGGATGTTCTTTACCCTCGTCGTCCTTTTGAGAGAGGACACAACCGAGACCTAAATCAGAGGCATCGGTAGAGATGATAAAAGGCTTATCAAATTTAGGTATAGAAAGAATGGGTGCAGATACCAAACGTTGCTTAATCTCGTTAAAGGCAAGGAGAGCTTCCTGCGGAAAACTAAAAGCTTTGCCCTTGGGCTGTTTTTTAATTAGGTTGTTTATAGGAGCAGTTACTAAAGAAAAGTTTTGGATAAAACGCCTATACCATGACGCCATGCCTAGAAAACGTCTGACTTCTTTTTGGTTAGTAGGGACAGGGTATTCCAAAATGGCCTTAACCTTGTCACTGTCAGTGCGTAGTCCGTGTCGGTCGACGATGAACCCTAGAAACTTAAGGGAAGATCTGCAGAAAACTGATTTGTCAAAATTGATGGTGAGACCTACTTCTTTTAAACGTTGATAGACACGCTTCAATAACTCGACGTGTTCGTCATATGAATTACTGACCAGTATTACGTCATCCACGTAGGTAAACAGACGGCCAGCAAACTCTGGTCCAAAGACTTTATCCATAAGTCTCATCATTCTAGCAGATGCATTGACAAGTCCGAAAGGCATGCGGCAAAATTGGAAAGCCCCAACCCCAGGAATGGAGAAACTAGTCTTCTCCCGCGAGTCTGGGTGTAAATTAATTTGAAAAAATGAGCTTTTCAGGTCAATAGAGCTTAGAAATTTAGCATTATTAAGAGAATCAAGTATGTCTTGGATACGCGGCATAGGATATGAATCTATTTTGGTGACACTATTCAGTTTTCTACTGTCTAGGCAGATCCTTAAGTCTCCGTTAGGTTTGGGAACTACTAAGAGAGGGGAATTCCAAGGTGAATTACTTTTTTCGTTAAAAATACAAGTTACATTTGGCCCCACGTTGGGCGCCAAATGTAACTTGTATTTTTAACTATAGGTTTTGATGTAAAATAAAAGAAATTGAAATATAATGAAATGTGAAGTTTTATTTTTATAACATGTAAAATTAGGTCCTTACAAGAAATACAGGGCGTGGGGATAATTATTCTACTTTGCAGCTCACTTGTTGCACTGTCAGAGGGACTTAAATTACAATATTCTCACTGAGTTGGAAATTACATAAACAGGTAATGAAGTTTACACTAGACAAATAAGGTTACAAAAGAAATTTACGTGAATAGGAGACCTAGGCTATCGCTATCCTTAAGATAGGTTTACAACGTGTCAGACTGGATATACAAATACAAACACAAATTAAAATATGGTTGTTATTCAATATTAAACGTTTTATAAGTTCACAAGTGTAGTTTAAATCAAGTTGGGAGTGTTACAAAATTGAAAGGTAGGTAGGTAATACTTATATGTATGTAGTTAAGTTAAACTTATAAGAGAGGAGAAGATTAGAGACAATTAATGGGCGCCACGTTTATGAACAGCTCATAAACGAAGAGAGTATGGAGAGATGTAGTTAAGAGATAAAGATATAAGAACGATTACACCTGAGATTTCTATTCCGAGGAGGGGTTGCGAACGCCGGTCTCTCAAGGCCTAAGGTCAGCGAACGAGGGCTCGCCAGTATGATGTCAGCTTCGCAGGTGCTCGCTCCGGACAGGTAGTCCAGTCAATAATAAGAACTGTCGAGGAAGAAGAAAACACAGCGTTATGCCAAAGCAGTGACATAAAGAGATGTTGGTAATTTGTTTGCCATTTAGCAGATCGACTTACCCGGACGCTGAAGATCGAGGACGAATCAAGAAAATTGCAGTGTTCACACAATGATGCAGCTTAGGACGGTTAGGTTTATCAGGGAAAAACTACGTAGGTAAAAAAAATGTCTATGCAATAACAGTTCACAGTGACTTTGCTTCACAGTCTTTTTCACAGTCAGTTAAGTAGAGGTTATCGAGAGAAAAAACACTGGGGCGAGACGGGCCCTATTTATATGTTCTGCCACGACTTTTCTAGAATCTTGTTTTTAATTCATATTGCTTTACCATCAATCTCGAATTTTCCAAGGTAAGTAGCATAGACAATGCTCACTTGTACATTTCTAGAATGATCCGAATATAGTCTATGGTTAAGAAAATTAGCTAAAGATAAATGAAGAATTATATAAAATCAAATAAAGGAAGATTTGTAGATTATGAATAACTAATTACTTTCATTGTAAATTAGATATTCATAATGTTATTGATAAAAGTTTTTAGGTACCATAGATAATCTGGACTCAATATGTAGAAGTTCAATTATTAAAGCAAGAGAGCTACTCTACGCCAGATGTCAGTTTCGGTGCTGTTGCATGAACGAGATGACAGGATGGCTATGCATTTAGGTGTGAGAGAGATGACAATATATGTGCGGCATACTTTGCCACTATTTGACACCAGATGGCGCTAAAGTTTGATGAAGTGTGGACTCTCAACGCAAGGTGTCTTTATAAGAAAAAGAGATGGAAATAGCTGGACATCCATGCAAGAATGAGAAGACGTATATCTCTGGATAATTGCTCGTGGAAATAGTTCTGCTGTTCCTCACAAGATTGAGCCAATGGTTCAAAAATTATGATGTTTACTCTGATAAAATTAAATGTCAAACGTCAGACGTGATAGATGTTTGTTGACAAATTTAAGTGTACCTAAGATGTAAAAATTAGCAATTATTGTTTGGAATTGAGTTAATGAGAATGTATGTACTTTGCAATAAGGGATGTATAAAAACTGTGTTGTGTAAAGGTACAAAATATAGGATAAAAAACAGGAATGAAGGTTAGTACTATCATAGTTTATTATGAATGTAACATATTAAAAAAATGATATGTTACACAGCTACCGTTTGAAAGCTTATATTTTACTAAACGATTTGTGCCAACAGGTCACCACTTCTTGTTGTTTGAACGTACCTAATGACCTTTTTGAACTTCGGCCCTCAATCCTCCACTTTCTTTCGTTTTCGTCCTATACGTTTACCGAATACCGTGTAATGCTCCCA
This sequence comes from Crambus lathoniellus, assembly GCA_949710035.1. Lineage (NCBI taxonomy): Eukaryota > Metazoa > Arthropoda > Insecta > Lepidoptera > Crambidae > Crambus > Crambus lathoniellus. Next base: position 27,698,708 of record OX453300.1, on the reverse strand, counting down.
GTACACGATGGCCGATCATGGTCGGCGACCATGACCAATACATCGTACATTGACACTTTTGAAAGAACCTTTTTAAACTTGTTCGTTCAAAAGTGTCAATGTACGATGTATTGGTCATGGTCGCCGACCATGATCGGCCATCGTGTACTGGGGGCATTAAAGTAGAAAAAACCCATAAAAACCCACAAAACTGACTGTTCTTGTGAAAAAAAAATGTTTTTAATTGTCAATAATAAATATGATTAAGGTCACAATCACAATCAAGTAAAAACTCGACTTTTTCAGTCAGTTTTTAGGCTAAGCTTTTGCTAACTCTCAAGAGATGGGGGGCTATGACGCTAGCATCAAACCCCGGCCAGACTGTTGTTAACAAGCCCTCCACATCGGTCTCCACCGGCGGTTTACAACAGTGTAAACACTTGTTTGCAACAAAACAAAAATTCGTTTGACCTTTCCACAACCTCAGGGGTGCGTTCTGTGGCTTCGCTCGAGTGCACTCGAGCGCACTCCGGCGCGCGCTCTAGCCGTTCCGTGGCTTGTTGAAATTTTACTCTGACAGCTGTCAGAGTGTAGTTTCACCCGTTCTGTGGCTCAGGCGTGCGTTCCGTCGCTTCGATCGATTGCACTCGAGCGCACTCCGGGGCGCGCTCTAGCCGTTCCGTGGCTCGGTGAAATTTTACTCTGACAGCTGTCAGAGTGTAGTTTCACCCGTTCCGTGGGTCAGAGTTCAGCAACCAAACAACCGGTTGTTTTTCACTCTGACAGCTATTTGACGTTTGAACAATGAAAACTGTCAAAGTTAGAATGACGTCTCGAAAATTTTTTACTTTATCGCCGTAATTACTTCGTCTATCTCATCTTCCAGGAGGATTAAAGTCAAAATGTTGCAGAAATAGCTATAAAACTCGAGCAAAAGTAAATAATTTCCAACACAAGCGTCGTCAAAAATTTTGAGGTTATGAAAACTCGATCGTTCCGTCGCTCGGTTGCAACTCAAACGGTGGAAATTTTAACCAAACAACCACGCACAAAGCGACGGAACGCAGTCCAGAGTGCAGCAACCAAAGATGTAGTATTAAACATAGATGGATAGGATGGATACTAAAAAGTTGAACAACAAAACGATATATCTTTCCTTTCCTCCTAAATGACAGTTCAGCGTGTATTGAAAAGAGATAGCAATATAGGCAACGCTCCGTATTGAAACCTAGCGCGCCACCAGCCGAGTTTCTGTAGGCCAGAGTGGACTACATCAGTGTCAACCAGTGTTCGTGGTTTTTTATTAATTGTGGTTAATTTATGCAAGATTAGTGAAAAAAATCTTTCTGTGGGTATTGCCAAAACACCATGGCTTGTGCTGTAAGGAGCTGCAAAAGTTCCTACAGTAATTTAAAGGACAAACTCGGAATAATATCCTTTCATCGGTGAGTGAACCTCCGTTTTTTCCAATTATTCAAATAACTAGGCCATTTTTGGTAAGCCTTTCTTTGCAAAAATACTGTAGAAAACTCTTATCTTTTGTTTTCATACACGTAACTATGCCTGATGATAAAACAAATAAATGAAAATCTTTTGTTAGATATCAATCGACATTTTGTTTGACATTTCATTTACTCGCCATTGGTCTTGTAGTGTTGGTACTTTGCAGATAAGATATCGATAATCGAATCAATATTTTTTCGTTCTCAGTATTCAATCATAGTACTTTTATTTTATGTGTGTAAGTACCTACTTTTTCGTTCGTATGGCAAATTTAATTTAAAAACAATATGTTAAATTTTCAGCTTTCCGTCAGACTCCGATTTAAAATTGAGGTGGTTGAAAATATAGGAAGAGAAGACTGGCTTCCCTTAAACAATGCAAGAGTATGCAGTTTGCATTTTGAAAAAAAAAACGAGTGCTACAAACAATGTGCACGGATTTATGCTGATACGGATTTTTAGAAATCAACCAGCAAACGTTCAGCAGGTAATTTTTGTATTCTGAATTTATGTTATCTATAAATTTTCATTCTGTACCTAAGCTATTCATTTAAGAAGTGTACCTAAGTATATGATGTAGGTACATAGGTATGTATAGATAATGTATGATTATTTTATAAACAAGGTGTTACAAAAATACCCGTATTTTGTTTAAAGAAATAATAGTGTTAGCGGGAAAGTGATACGCGTAGATGGCGCGCAGGTGCTCGCAGAGGGCGCTCGAGTGCACGCAGATGGCGCGCGCAGTATAAAACCGGCTGCAGAGCTCTTGCGGGGCTCTTTCTCTCTACAATTTATTTTTTGCATACATTCGTATGCTGTTTTAACGATTTTCTTTTGAACCATGTCGTGTGTATTCTTGTGTTCGAATACTAACGTAAGTACGTAGTTGATAAGATAACAGTGATGGTGAATATTCTGGTAAGTTTTTACAAAACTACCCCCACTTCCTTTTTTTTTTTCGCAAGAGAAATAGTTTTTCTTTGTTTCAACGTTGGGAAGTGCTGTATCTAGCAGCTTTTAGCTATTCATTGTGATTTTATGGTTAAAATAACTTTTGAACACTGTCATAGCTTAAAAATTGTTGCGGTCCATAATTTTTTTTGATAACTTATCTCTATTCTTTCTCGTGTCTTTGCTTAAAGTAACGTACGTAAATCCGGCTACTTTTTAAAGTTCTTATTCATGCCAAATCATAGCCGGCAAATTAGAAGCCGGTCAAGACATAGAGGATCTAGATCGCGATCCAAACATACAACATACGCGAAGGCGTCATGGTTCACCACGAAATGAACTACAACAAAATATGCAACTCATTCTAGATCGACCCTCATCATTGGAGGAACAGCGCAGGCAGCCTTCATCCCAGGCGAACGGTGCGGTCGCCAGTGGGTTCTCTTCAGCGGTGCCCCTGCACCATGAAGGCGTGGACGGTGCGCAGTGGAAACGACACCGCAGATGGCGCGCATATGGCGCTCAGACGGCGCGCAGGTGGCGCGCAGATAGCGCGCTTATTGCGCACGTCTGTCGTGCAGTCGGCGCGCTGGTGCACGCTATCGGCGCGCTGGGGCACGCTGTCGACGCAAGCGGCGCGCGGCGGAAGGCGCGCTGGTGCACGCTGTCGGCGCGAGCGGTGCGCGGTGGATGGTGCGCTGGTGCACGCTGACGGCGCGAGCGGCGCGCGGCGGATGGCGCGCTGGTGCACGCTGTCGACGCGAGCGTTGCAGATGGCGCGCAGGTGCGCTTAGACAGCGCGCTAATGGCGCACGGGTCTGGCACGCAGGTGTGCGAAGACAGCGCGCTAATGGCGCAATGACGTTCAGACGGTGCGCTAACAGCGCGCAGACGGCGCGCTAGCGGCGCGCGGACGGCACGCTATCGGCGCGCTGGTGCAGCTATCGGCGCGAACTGCGCGCGCTGGTGCGCTCGGGTGGCGCGCGAACGGCACGCAGACGTCGCGCAGCGGTCGGCGCGAGCGGCGCGCAGCAGATGGCGCGTTGGCGCGCGCTGACAACGGCGCGAGCGACGCGCAGCAGATGGCGCGCTGGTGCGCGCTGACGACGCGCGGGTGCGCGCTAACGGCTTGCAGACGGCACGCAGCAGACGGTGCGCAGCAGACGGCGCGCTGATGTCGCGCGGGTGCGCGCGGACAAACGGCGCGCTAACGGCGCGCAGACGGCGCGCTGACGGCGCGCACGCAGATGGCGCGCAGACGGCGTGCGCACAGACAGCGCGCTAACGGCGCACGGGTCTGGCGCACAGACGGCTCGTAGACAGCGCGCTTATGGCGCGCGCACTATGGGAATGGACTCCTGATACGTGCGCTATGTACTTCGATAGTGAGTTTGGTAGTGCGGGCCGCAAGAATAGCTAACGTCGTGCTTCCTTCTTGTCGGTGCTGCTGCCTGTGTAGACCTCAAGAATAGCTAACGTCGTGCTTCCTTCTTGTTGGTATGTGTGTTGGCCTCAAGGATAGCTAACGTCGTGCTTCCTCCTTGCTGGTACCTGTAGGACAGGAAATATGCTAACGTCGTGCCTATGTTTCCTGTCGACCGAGATAGCTAACGTCGTGCTTCCTCTCTGGTCTTTGTAGTTGCACCCATGCTAACGTATTGCCTAGGGCTCAACATTGATTGTGAACTCTTTAGCACATTGCTAAAATTGTGAACTCTTTAGCACATTGCTAAAGAGGTGGTTACAGCTGTTTTAAGAACTCTTTAGAACATTGCTAAAATTGTGAACTCTTTAGCACATTGCTAAAGAGGTGGTTACAGGTGTTTTAAGTTAGTGCTTTCTGTTAGTAGGCGCTGACCAAAATGAGGAGTCTACGCCTGAGCAAACTGCCGAGAGATGCGACGTGTCTACCGAGAACCCGATGCCTGAGCCTCTGCAGTGGTTCAGCTTCAAGTAGAAGAGAACGAGGACGTCCTCAAGTCAGGAGAGGCCGTGTTAGCGGGAAAGTGATACGCGTAGATGGCGCGCAGGTGCTCGCAGAGGGCGCTCGAGTGCACGCAGATGGCGCGCGCACTATAAAACCGGCTGCAGAGCTCTTGCGGGGCTCTTTCTCTCTTCTGCATCGGGTCGCCGAGGTGTCGACAATCTACCATCAACTTCTGTCCATTTGTTCCTCGTAAAAGTGCCTACTCTTTGTTAGTTTCGGAATTCGGTTAAAATCTGATTGTACGGTTTAGTTGAAGTTAGTTTCTAATAAAATTGTTGTTTTTTGTGAATAAATTTGTATGTTACCGTTCATTTTTCTTATCAATCCCTACTGATTCCTAAAAATAGTTATTATTAGTAAAAAAATTATAAAGTAATTGCTAAAGTGCCTACTGAACTGACATAGCCCGGAGGACCCATTAGTTCACACAACTTTGCAACAAATATAAAAAAATAAATAAATAACTTCTTACAATCACACCAATTATCTAAGCCCATGTTAATTTCATTAAGAAACTGTATTATGGAAAACTTGATAACGGATAAATATATACTTAAATACTTTTTGTTTGTAAATACATACTTAATATACATAGTAAACACCCAGACCAAGACAAATAGACATGTTCATGCACACAAATATTTGTCTTGTTCGGGAATCGAACCCGAGACCTCTGGCGCAGAAGGTGGGTAGCCTACCCCTGCGCCAAATCGGTCGTCTGTTGAACATGTTTTATACAATACTTATGTCTATCTTTTTTCTGTTAACAGGAAACATAATGACACACGATCACGAGTACCACGATCAATGAGAACTTTGACATCAACCATCTCGGAACCTACCAGATTTTCTTCACATAGTCAAGCAAGCCTCAGAAAGATTCTAATTCGTTTCTTATGAATAAAATTTTGTTAATGTTTGCTCACATACTCATTTTAAACTTATGTATTTTACTATTTATATAACAAACCTAAAAAGCGGACCCATTCAGAGACAATTTCATATAATGTATATGTCACAGGCGGATGGTCAAATCCACCGGATGGTTAAGTATGGCAGCATGTATTTTTTTATTTTATTTATTATTTATTAAGGAAACAAACAGTCATACATAATACATTGTACAATGTTAAATGAATCTAAAAAAGACCTATAGTTCCATTAAAGTATACAAAAAAAGTAGTACTTAACAAAAATTTTTTTTTTGGCAATCTAAAAGATATTTCAGAGCAAACAAAAGAAATAGTACTTAAGTGCTATATGTTAGAAGTGTTATTGATAAACACAAATGGAGGTTTATAAAGTGTTTTGTTTCTTTTACTCTCTTGACAAATGTTAAAGATAAATAATAAACATTATTTCAACGGTCTTATAGCTAAAACAGAATTAAAATTATAATTAGGCTTTTATGGATTAAGCAGATTTCAACAATAAGCAATCCATGGAGATGCAAATCACACTTAAGGTGTGTTATAAATATAAAACATATAATAAATGTGTTAATATTAGGTAGGAAATTAACACGTTAACAACATTATAGGCATGTTATAATGTTTGTTTAAAAACAAAACTTCCGAAGAAATAGTGTTAATGGTACGGACAACGGCACGCTAAGCCACCACAACAGGGTAATTAGTTTCAGACAATAATCAACTATAATGTAAACACAATAGGGTTCAAAAAAACAATTTTCAAATTTCTTTTTTTTTTAGTTCTGTGCTACTAGCCACACATAACGTAATAATAAAAAATAAAGTTACAAAGAAATTACGTAATGAAATATGACTGGTAACAACAAATGCCAAATAAATGGTTCATTCTAAGTTCTATTTACCTAAATGTTTTTTTCAGAGATCTAACTGTACAACAAAATATATCCACGTCCTTTAATAGTTCACATTTGTTATAAAGTTTACAGGCACGTTTTGTAAACATATTAGCAACATAGTTAGTTCTACTTGGTGTAATGTGAAATAAGTCTTTATTACGACAATTGCGCATACGCGCGCGCGGCACCCTGAAGTTAATCCTACCAAGCAGTGAGGGGACATCGAACAAACTGTGTATAATTATATACAACAAAACCGAATCAATGCAGTCGCGTCTATTCTGAAGATGTTGCATTTGATTGCGCTTCAACAAATCGTCATAATTGTCAGAATTAAATCTGGGACCACTCCCGGTACGGTAATTTAGTGCCTTAACAAATTTTTTTTGAACCTTTTCAATCCTATTAATATGTACATCGTAAAGTGGTTTCCAGACCGCAGAGGCAAATTCAAGGCGGCTTCTTACAAAGCTATTATATAGTATTTTATATGTCAGAGCGTTCTTAAAAGGTTTACCAATGCGTAATAAGAAGCCAAGCTGTCTGTATGACTTGCTAATAATGGAATCAATGTGGGGTATGAAGGTCAATTCAGAGTCCATAATAACTCCGAGGTCCCGAATTTGGGTCACTCTATTAAGAACAGTTTCACTAATTTTGTAATCGTAAAATATAGTTTGCTTTTTTTTTGTGAAACTTATAACATGGCATTTGTCCAAATTTAAAAATAATTTATTTTCATTACAAAAGGTTTCAAAATTTCTTAAATCAGCCTGTAACAAATTACAGTCGCCAATATGACGAATTATCCGGAAAATTTTGGTGTCATCGGCATAGAGAAGAATTTTTGAATTAACAATCGATTTAGACATATTATTTATGTAAATATTAAAGAGTAATGGACCCAAATGTGATCCCTGCGGGACTCCTGAAGTAACAGGTTTATAATTTGATATAAATCCAGCAAGTACAACGGCCTGACTCCTATTCTCGACATATGACTTTATCCAGCGAAACAGATCACCGTGTATACCGAAATGCCACAGCTTTTGTAATAGTGTATAATGACAAATTTTGTCAAACGCCTTGGCAAAATCGGCATAAACGGCGTCTACCTGACACGAATCGCCCATGGCATCAATAATGTTTTCAGTAAAAGTCAGTAAATTAGTATCAACGCAGCGCCCTCGAAAGAAACCATGTTGTTCATCAATTATATGATTACGAACTACCTCAAATAGTTGATCAGTGACAATTTTCTCGAGAATTTTGGGGAACTGACTTAACTTGGATATAGGCCGGTATTTCTCAACATCCTGACTTACTTGGCCCTTTGGAATGGGAGTGATCCACGCTTGTTTCCACTTATCAGGAACACAGCCCTCTGCGAGTGATTTGATAAATAGCAAAGTGATAGGTGTAGCCAGAGCGGCTGAACATTTTTTTATAAGAATAGGATGTATGTCGTCAGGCCCTGAACTCTTATTAACGTCAATAGAATTTAAATATTTCAAAACTATTTTCTCATTAATTTCAATTGAATGAATATCAATTACAGGATTACTAGGGGGTTTCAATGAGTCAACGTTAAATGAACCCAGCTCCGACCTTTCAAAGTATATTCATGTACCTCTCGGAAGTCCTGTAGAACATGTGATAGGTTAGAAATTTTAATTAAATTTCTTGGTTATTTTTTTTTGTGACTCCATCAACTTATGGGAAGATAAAATAGCTTACGGAAAAATGATCGGCCTAGTAGGCGTTTAATTGAATGGCGGATTCAACCATTTGGCTGCGACATATATATAATTGTAATAATAATTAAGTAAAATTGAGGAGATGTTAATTTGTTTAAAACATAAAGTAAAAATAAAATGATGTTTGTTTTATTATCTTTCCATTACTAGAGTTTCCATTAGTAAAGTAGGTATTCATATTATGAAAACAAACGATACATTTCAGTACAGTATTTTTTGATTTATTTTCTTTTCCCTCTACATCTCCTTTAATAAACAGATCTTACAACAACAAATTTCCGGGATAAAAGGCAGGAAGGACTAACTAGCTACGAGGTGTTCATTTTGGTAACTGATAAAATGCAGTTATCGATATTTTTCTTTACGAATGGTGCATCACTATAGCTCTATTTCATAATAAGTAAGTATGTATAGACAAAACGGTGCCACTTCGATATTAAGTAGCAACAAAGCTACTATGTTTGTCTCTTTTTTTCAAATGACTTCCATAGTGAGTTTAAATGAGATGCAACCTGCATTGAGCATTTCGCTTTCTACTATCCATCTACGTTTATTAGTACATCTTTGGCAGCAACCAAACAACCGGTTGTTTTTCACTCTGACAGCTATTTGACGTATGAACAGAAGAACAGTTGGCCTACCACAAGCTCTTATAGCAGTTATTTTTAAGTTGAGAGAGTGAGACGCCGCTCTACACGCCGTATAGCGGCGTCTCACTCTCTCAACTTAAAAATAACTGCTATAAGAGCTTGTGGTAGGACCAGAACAGAGTAGCCCCCTGAATAGAATCGCATACAGTTTTATAATAAGGTATGAATTATTTTATTTATTTACTTAATATACACGGTAATTTTTTTTATCACTCGGATAAAATTAAAAGGATTATTCTGCTCATGAAAACAATCAATTTTTATTATGATAAATTATTATTATTTTTCCTTTAATAAAAGTTGTTTGTTTTCATGAGTAAAATAATCCCTAAAAATATCCGGGGGTGATAAAAAAATACCGTGTATATTACATAAACAGTACCTACGTATTAACACATTAAAAATTTATATCACATAGCCTTCCGCCCGCGGTTTTGCCGCGTGTACTACACGACGTTTTTCCGAGGGAATGTGATATTTTCCGGGATAAAATTAGCCTATGGGACTCTCTAGCTCCTAAACTATCCACATACTAAAAAAAACAGGTCGATCCATTGCTCCGTTTTGGCGTGAAAGACGGACATACAAACAAACACACTTTCACATTTATAATTGTATGTCAAAAGAAAATACTTATCACGCTGAACAACTTCTCTTAAGATGCTGTATTTGTATCTCTTATAGTTAAGCTGGGCTGCAAGGGTTCCAAATCAGGAGTACCAGTCCTTCGATATTTTTCCGTCAATAGAAAATGTCCATGACGTTAAACAACTTTTCTTAAGACGCTATGTTTGTATCTCATATAGTTTAATCTGGCTGCTAGGGTTCCACATCAGGTGTACCAGACCTTCAAATTTTGTACGTCAATATAAAGTGCTCATCACGTTTAAGAATTTTCCTTAAAACGGTATTTTTATATCTCTCATAGTTTGGCTGGACTGCTATGGTTCTGTCCACATCAGAAATCGCGATCTTCAAAATAAATTCTAGCTATATGTTGGCAAGGACCAATAGCTTATAAAAAACTTTCATCAAAATCCGTTCCGTAAACTTTTTTGCCGACGTCATCACACGAAAAACTTCATCCCATGTTTTCACCCTCTTTAGGGCAGTTTTTTTTACAAACTTTGAATGTCGTATTTATTTATCTAATCAAAAGCCTATAAAATAATTTTGAAGCTTCTAGCTTTAAAAATGACCTAATTTCCATACAAACTTTCATCCCCTATTTCAACCCCTTACAGCCCTTTGTTCACATAAAAAAGTAGCCTATGTCGTTTCTCAGGCTCTAGACTATCTCTGTACCAATTTTTATTCAAATCGGTTCCGTAGTTTAGGCGTGATTGTGTAACACACAGACAGACAGATTCGCATTTTCGCATTTATAATATCCACCATATCCATACTATCCTCCATACTATACTAATACTATACTATACTATACTTACTATATACTTATACTAATATTATAAATGTGAAAGTGTGTTTGTTTGTTTGTTTATTTGTTTGTTTGTTTGTCCTTCTTTCACGTCAAAACGGAGCAACGGATTGACGTCATATTTGGTATGGGGATAGTTTGGGAGCTGGAGAGTAACATAGGCTACTTATTATTCCGGAAAATTAATAAAAATTGTAATTTTCTATGAAAAATCGTCTAACTGTCGTACCTTCCATACAAAACTGTCATTTCTTCCCCCAACGGACTCGCTGTCACACCATTTTGTCACACTGGTGTGACTACGAAGAATTTTTTTCTCATTTTCCACACTGGTGTGACTACGAAGAATTTTTTTCCTAATAGTCACACCATTTTCAAAAAGTCATACTTGACGTAAATCACTTGATAATTTGATACCAGTTTGATACAATATACGTAATATGATATTAAATTAATTATTATATTAAAATATTATTAGCTGAAAGTACCAGGGTTGCATAGCTAACCAGGAGTTGTTTTTAGATGTTTTGAGTTTTATAGGCAGCAGCATTTTAAGTAGGTATACTCGTAATAACTCCTGGTTGCTTAGGCTGCCCTGGTACTTTTTGTTCATTATTTTTCCAATATGCCTAGTGCCTAAGTAGGTAGGTACTTCATTCGACTCAGGGGAGCTAACTTATCCTTTATGCAGTAGTAATGTGGGAAAAATATCTCCCGTGTTAGGTACTACTAGTGTGTGTCAGATAACTCTGCGCGTGACTGGCGCGTTTTTGGCGCTAGTTACAGTGCATTTTTTGTTCTTATGTTTTATAAAAAAAGATTAGTACCTACATAACACAGGTAAAGATTTTTTTTCTAACCAGTCGCAACTCTACTTACCTCCTCCATAGCTATGTTATCCTGGTACTTTAGAATCCAAAAGTTCGCAAATAAACCGTTACTAGAATGCCAAGTCCATATTAAATTTATCCTAAGCTTGTAGCTGACTGTACATAAATAAATTTGCTGACTGTACGTAAAATTGGAAGGTGCCAACTCGCGCGCGCTCACGAGTTTCACACTCGCGAGTTGACGAATAAATCAGTTTGCAATCCATGTTATAAAATATGCACATACAGGGTAATTTCCCCGCACTAGTAGTGTGACAACAAGTCTCATGTTTTGGCAGTTACTAATATTCACACCAAACAGTGTGACTACGAAGAAAAAAATGCTTCGTAGTCACACCAGTGTGACAAAACGGTGTGACAGCGAGTCCGTTGGGTTTCTTCCATTGCCGTTTCCAAAGAGTATGTAATCACTGACGTCTGCGCGGTCAAAATCGAATACTAATCTTTTCCATAAGCTTAGAATAAAAAAATGAACTGTAGCTAGCGCCAAAAATGACACAGTCGCGCTTGCGCGCAGAGCTATCACTCGCAGAGCTGTCACCATGAAGCTCGACTTAATACTGAAGTAGAGTGCTCGCCAGATGTGAAGTCCCCAGTACACGATGGCCGATCATGGTCGGCGACCATGACCAATACATCGTACATTGACACTTTTGAAAGAACGTTTTTAAACTTGTTCGTTCAAAAGTGTCAATGTACGATGTATTGGTCATGGTCGCCGACCATGGTCGGCCAACCTGTACTGGGGGCATAAGTCTGCACGCGCGCGACTGGTGGCGTATTTAATGTTGCCAGTAGTTGTAAATAATTCTCCCATTACGAGTAGATGAGGAAAAAATCTAAATGGCTTATGTCCGTTAATTGAGAATACGGTAAATTTTACCTAGATACTTCGATCAATAATAGCAATAGAAAACTGTACTTTTATAAGCAGATAGATTTTATTTTGTTTATTCAAATTATTAGTAACTAGCTTATCCTCGCGGTTGCACCCGCGTGATACCCGTTCCCGTGGGAATATTGGGATAAAATATAGACTATGTCACTCGGGAATAATGTAGCTTTCTAATGGTGAAAGAATTTTCTAAATCGGTCCAGTAGTTTCGGAGCCTATTCGATGCAAACAAACAAACAAACAATCTAATCTTTCCTCTTTATAATATAAGTTATATAAGTATAGATTTAAGAATTAAATAACAACAAAATAAATATATTTCGAAATATTTGATTGAGAAACTATAGTAACTAGAGAATAATAGTGACCTATCGAGATAAAATAATATAGCCAATGTCATTCATGAAACATGCGAACATGCTCATAAAACCAAAATACCCCAATAGTCACCCTAAAAATGACCTGTCAAAAAGCAGTCCACGCCCGCACTTTAGCAAATGGTTTATGTAGCCTGTTATTGTCCCGTTCTATTTCGCAAGCACATTTCACTTGTAAAACAATCTCTCTTCCAGCACTTTTGATGAATTTTGGCATGACGATTACCAAATACACTAATAAAACATAATGACACTTGACACACTCGCTTCGCCTGTCACAACAAATAACATGACAATCTGCCAGATTTGAAATTAGTTCCAAATTCGACCGCGTGCAGACTTATCTGGCGAGCGCTCTAACTTCATGGCTGTCTGTCACTCACTATCATAGAGAAAGATAAATATATCAAGGAATTTATAATACAACAGGAAGGTGCACTGCTGCTAAAAAACGGTCCTAATGAGATAGTAAGAACGAGGTCAGTTTATCTCACTCCATTCCATTACGGCGGCCACGAACATGCGCTAGTGTAGGAAATGAAGCTAGTTGACCCCCACAGTAATTCGTCAGTCAGAAAAAACATTACAACGTGATAAAGTATCAATAAATTAAAAGTATTGTATAAAATTCCAAAGAATAATAATAATAGAAGTTAGGTTTTTTTAATGAAAGTCATATTTCATAGATATCTTTTTGAGGAAAAATGCTCCGTTGAAACTTTCTTCATTATACATATTCATGTAACGTATTATAATGATTTATGAAATATCCAAAAAAATATCCCAGCAGAAACACAAAACTTTACTAAAATATGTGTTTTTGGTGTGACTCGAACCGTAAAATTTCTCCGTCGAACTTTTTTACGGAAATGCTATTTTATTGAAGTTTTATAACCACAAAATGAAAATCTAAAAAATAAACCATGTAATTAAACTATTTTAAAAATTGCCGTTTTACTCGCTGTGGAAAATTTCTCTATCTGTTTTATTTATTGATTTAAGTACACAGTTCACTTTATTATCAACTACAACAATATCCAAAAAAAAACCAAAACTTAAAAGCATTTTACATAGAAAAACTTAATTCAGCAATCGGGAGCTGTGAGTACGAAGCGAGGCGTAGGAGCGGGGCGCGGGAGCCGTACAGGACGGGTTCCCGCCGCCCCGCCACCGCGCCGCCGCGCCGCCGCCGTCCGCTCGCGCGATCTATTCTATTTTCACGTATCAATCGTCGAGGCAAAATAATTATGTTGACATTGTCTTTACCAATAGTTGTGTAAATGGTAGACCGAGAGGCGACCGTCGGTAATTCTACCTACTATAGAGTACCACAATGACATACTCATTGTTAGAAGGCAAAAAGTTACGTTAAAAAAGTTGAGTTGTTGGTGCTGGGGGGCTACCGCGTAACTTTATGGATATGAACTTCATACGTTTTTGGGAACTTTAGGTCAATTTTATAAAGAAAATAGCCGCTATCAGTTACTTATTGTTTTGTGACGTCGGGTATAACGATAACTAGCTAGCAACGTTCAACAGAACAAAGCAGCAAAAATCTATCAGAATAAGGAATTCAAATGACAGTTGAAGCCCATACCCATATTCAGATTTCTTAGCCGGTAGCCCCCCAGGTTAGGTTGGTGGCTAGGCAAGCCGCAACCTGGGCCTCTTAGTATATTCATGAAAAAAGTGCGGCTAAAATGATGAGAAAATATGTCATCAGGTACCAGCATGATACGCTGTTCATACGATCAGGCTTGATAGATAGACTAGAAAAATGTGGTCTGCCACGCGCCGTCTTGGCCACTGTCAGTTCGAGCGATTTTAGCGGCGGCTTGCGGGGTGGTTTTCATGTCATGGGGTACCAGTATCAAACTAACGTCTTACTGTAACTTAGGCCAACCTACTACAAAAAATACTGGTCTGCCGACCCGCAGCCTGGCTGTCTTTTGTGCCCGAGCAATTTTATGTTTGTATTGTTACTTACATCAATAATATGAATGTACAGGGTAACAGGGAAATTCGACCTTAATATTAAACGACACCACTATTTAGGTTATTAATAATGTACTATATCCAAAAGTTAACCATTTCAGAAATATTTACCTTTTAGTTTATCTCCCCATACATAGCCTCCACTTCAACATCGTTGTGTTTCGAGGTCGGAGCGAAGACCTGTATGATATGCACCATATACCGTTTCTATATTTTGAGTAGGTGGGTAGCGTATCTAACTACCTTGCTCGACACACTCCCTATGGTGACGACGTTGTTAACGAGGGATTTGTAGACGATGAACGCAACACCACCAATGGACTGCTGGTTACCCACCCGGTGGTATAGCAAGGTATAAGCTGAATAGTAGGATAATCAAGTCCTCTTCCTCTCTTCGGACCTCAATTATGTCAATGACAAACCATTGTAACTTGCTAATCGCCTCTTCCAACTTGAAAGCTTCGCGTCGGCCCTTAATGTGCGCGTGCTTTAGGTTACCAGGTGAGCAATTTAACAGGATAGCTTATAAATTGAAAATAATATAAATTTTTTCGAGTTATTTTTTCATTATCTTGCTATAATCCCTATCCGCTAAAGCGCGCGGATGCACTCAGTTATTGTTCGCTTGATTCGATATCATCAGGGTATTTCGACTTTTTAATTCCAGCTATTATACATCTTTTGGACTTCACTTTTCTTCAATGTGGGTGATAAAGCAGATGAAATTAGGTAAAGCTCGACATTGACGATCAGTTTTGTCCTAAAACTGTGGCGTCACTCCAAATGGTTTTAAGCCAACTAGATTTCCCCACTGACTGGCGTGACGCCGGCTCTTCAGTTTTCGACCGGCCGGGCTGTTGAAAGACATGTACTCATCGTGTACTACTTATTTTTGTCAAGAAAAAAAAAGGATTCTGATTCCGAATAAGTAATAGAACTAAATATTTTAAGCATCTACATGTTGCCGTTATTAATATCGAGCAAAAAACGGCAAAAATCACGTTTGTTGTATGGGAGCTCTCCTTAAATATGAATTTTATTTTAGTATAGGTAAGTACCTAATTATCTATTTTTAAAGTGGGTATACTTACATCTAAATATTCCGAGAATATTTCAAGCGTCTACCTATTGCCGTTATTAATATCGAGCAAAACACAGGAAAAAAAACACGTTTATTGTAGGGGAACCCTCCTTAAATATGAACTTCATTTTATTTTAATTATTTATTTTTAAAGTGAGTACCTACCTATAAGTACAAAAATATTCTGAATATACTTAAAACGTCTACCTATTTCCATTATTAATATCGAGCAAAAAACGGCAAAAAATCACGTTTACTTTATTGGAGCCCCCCTTAAATATTAATTTTATTCTGTTTTGTTTTTAGTACCTATTTGTTGTTATAGCGGCAATAGAAATACATCATCTGTTAAACAATAATTGTCTAGCTATCACGGTTCATGTTATACAGCCTGGTGACAGACAGACAGACGGACAACGGAGTCTTAGTAATAGGGTCCCGTTTTTACCCTTTATACTTCCTTTATACCAAAAACTATACGCAGCACCATCGCAGCACGCTCGACCACCACACCACCGCGGGCGGGCGCAGCGATCGAACTGACGCGATTGCGTGGCGCGTCGTCAGTTAAAACTCTGGAGTGACGATTCGACATTCACGATCAAATTTTGGATTGACGCCGGAGTTTTACGCCACAGTTTTAGGAAAATTTGACCGTCAATGGCCAGCTTAAAGGTTATTCTAACTAGGCCTACTATCGAGTACTACAAATTAAAAGGATGTAATTTCTGTTAGTTGTACTATGTCAATTCGCCATATAAAAAGGCCCATTATCCTTTGTGTTAGTTATAGGCTTATAGGTAGGGGTGAGCACGTAAAACATGTGTTGTGATTGATAAAAATACTGCATCATGTCATTTTTAACTGTGTTTAACGTAATGCTTATTTTTTCCTTTCATCGACCAATTTTTTTTACTACTCGTCACCGCTCTCTGACCTTAAGTGACCTTAATTGGTATAAAATAAATAATAAAAAATATCTGAATTCAACTTGACTTAATAAATAAGCTCTTTTGAATCGTCTTTATTTTTCTACCACCCGTTCAAAACTTTTTTAACTGATAAGAAGAACAGGCGCAATAAACTTATCAGCTTTAATCATTTGGAGTAACTATATTTACAAAGATTTATATCGTTAACTTTTACAACTTTTTAATAATAATATAACACTAGTTCAGCTAAGGTTATATGTTACATCAAATCCATGCATAACGGTCTTTCAAATAGTCGTCTACTTTATAAAATGCTTCGCCCATGAGCGATTTTTTGACATGACATTTGAATTTGTTCAAAGGCAGCTCTACTGAATTCTGTGGAACTTTATTAAACACTTTTCCCCAAAAACGAACTTCTTTCTTATACCTTTTTGGATTGCCAAAAAGGTTTTGAAGTGTTTGCATTTCATCTGCAGATTAACTTTCTTCGATTTTATCCAACCAACGTGCTTGAAAGTTGCGGTTACTATGTAAAAACTGAGAGCAGTTATTTCGAGTTTCATTATTTATTTTTGTTAACTGATACACCCCTTCTCAAAAATAGCAAATACTCAATAGTGCGAAAAAGAAATAAAAATAAATTAACTAAGAGCAGTAAAGGTTTAGGTTTTGTTTCGCAAAAAACAAATTTAAAGTGAAATATTTCTGAAACGGTTAATTACTATTAATATAAAATATTAGTCTCCTTTAATATTATGCGACCATAATTCCCTGCAACCCTCTACATTAATATATGTGGTCGTCCAAATCAAAAGGGACCTTATTGCGGCCGGCACATACGTCTTTATTTTTGTTGTTTTGTATTCGAACAACAGCAAAAAAGGCGTAAGTGCCGAGATCCACAAGGTCCCTTTTGATTTGGACGACCACATATAATAGATGTCAGTAACATTACAAACATAAAATTGCTCGGACACAAAAGACAGCCAGGCTGCGGGTCGGCAGACCAGTATTTTTGGTAGTAGGTTGGCCTAAGTTACAGTAAGACGTTAGTTTGATACTGGTACCCCATGACATGAAAACCACCCCGCAAGCCGTCGCTCAAATCGCTCGAACTGACAAAGTGGCCAAGACGGAGCGTGGCAGACCACATTTTTCTAGTCTATCTATCAAGCCTGATCGTATGAACAGCGTTTCATGCTGGTACCTGATGATATATTTTCTCATCATTTTAGCCGCACTTTTTTCATGACTGTACTAAGAGGGCCAGGTTGCGACTAGACAACCTAATCTATTTTTAACGTAACTTTTTGTCTTACTACTAACAATGAGCATGTCATGATTGATGATGACGACCGATTTGGCGCAGGGGTAGGCTACCCACCTTCTGCGCCAGTGGTCTCGGGTTCGATTCCCGAACAAGACAAATATTTGTGTGCATGAACATGTCTATTTGTCTTGGTCTGGGTGTTAACTATGTATATTAAGTATGTATTTACAAACAAAAAGTATTTAAGTATATATTTATCCGTTATAAAGTTTTCCTTACAGTTTCTTAATGAAATTAACATGGGCTTAGATAATTGGTGTGAATGTAAGAAGTTATTTATTATTTTATTTATTATTATTTATGATGATACTCGAGCAGGTAGGGTTACCGCCGGTCGCCTCCCGGTCGATGGTTGTTTTGCGTTTATAATACACGTTACGGTTGTTGTTGCTCGCTATGGAACGTTGTATTTTTGTGTGCACGTACAACCAGTAAAACTTGGTATGAGTTTGGCAAACTGTATTCGTAATCGAAAACAATCGCTCTATCTCATTCATGTCGTTTAACTACTTTACCGACATGAGCAGTTCATCCAATAGTTTTCGTAAACGTAGACAGTTAAAATCAACTCGCCCAACTCTCCCTAATCGCTTATGTATTGTTCTAGGTATCCTAGTTTAATAAATAACCAAATAGTAAAAAAAAATTTTATAAAAAAGTAAAAGCGCTTTAAAAAATGCCACAATAAAATTAGAAATAATACTTATAATAACTGTAACCATAACCATAACCATAACCATAACCAAATAATGTATGTACGAGTATTTTGAAGTCGGGTGTGAAACATGTTCACACGGCGGCACATCAGACTATACATGTTGACCTTGAGAACGCCTTTATGCCCTACGTAATAAAAGCTGTTATCGCAGTTCAACTGTTTAACCTGATGTGCTGTCGAGTGTACCTACATGTTTTGGTGTTTTTGTTTAATCCCGCCCGACTTCAAAGTACTTACGTTATTTGGTGTGAATACAGTACCTATTAAAGTTATTATTTCTAACTTTTTCGTGGCATTATTATAAATAGCTATGTTAGTAGGATGTACACATAAACCGCATCAATCAAAAATACTAGCCTGTTGAAAAAAGCATCAAAAACGGTTCAGAAAACATGACATAACCGCGGACAAACATACATACAAACAGATCAAACTGAAAACCTTTTTTTAAGTCGGTTATAATACCAAAACCTTCTCCTAAATGTAAAGAAATAATTTTATGTAAGCCGCATCTCAACTCAAAGACAAACATACATACATACGGGTCAAATTGAGCACCTCCTTTTTTAAAGTAAGTTAAAATGCCAATACCTTCTAAATAAACACACTCACATACTCTCCCACACACACATACACTTACACACACACGCATAAACACAAATACTTACTTTAGATTAATGCTTAGTTATTAATGTTTTAATTTAGTTTTTTTCCGAAGTTAATGTGCTAAATAGATGTGGCTAAAATGTTTATGTGCCAATGTGGCAGGGTTGAGACCTGGTACTCAAGATACAGGGTTTACCTAGTTTGAGCACCAGTCTCCCTTTCTATACTTAGTGTATTTTTTTTATTTTATTTTAACATAAGATAATGTTCTTGTCTATGTCAAAAGGGAGAAAATAAACAAATTTTTATTTATTTATTTTATTTATTTATTAAATGTAATATATACTTTTCTGAAAACCGCATCTCAAGGACAAACATACGGGTCAAACTGAGAACCTCCTTTTTTGAAGTCGGCCAAAATTACAAAATATTCTCCTAAATGTAACAAATACTTTTCTGAAAACTGCACCTCAAAGTCAAACATACATAATACATGCGGGTTAAACTGAGCACCTCCTTTTTTGAAGTCGGCTAAAATGCCCAAATCTTCTATTTGTAACAAATACTTTTCTGAAAACCGCATCTTAGAGACAAACACAAACAAACGGGTCAAACTAAGAACCTCCTTTTTTAAAGTCGGCTAAAATTCCAAAATATTTTCCTAAATGTAACAAATACTTTTCTGAAAACCGCATCTCAAAGTCAAACATACATACATACGGGTCAAACTGAGTACCTCCTTTTTTGATGTCGGTCAAAATGAAAAAACCTTCTAAATGTAACAAATACTTTTCTGGAAACCGCATCTCAAAGACAAACATACGGGTCAAACTGAGAACCTCTTTTTTGAAGTCGGCTAAAATTCGAAAATATTCTCCTAAATGTAACAAATACTTTTCTGAAAACCGCATCTCAAATTCAAACAAACATACATATGGGTCAAACTGAACACCTCCTTTTTTGAAGTCGGTTAAAATGCCAAAACCTTCTAAATGTAACAAATAGTTTTCTGAAAACCGCATCTCGGAGACAAACATACAAACATACGAGTCAAACTGAGAACCTTCTTCTTCGAAGGCGGTTAAAACTCCGAAACTTTCTCCTAAATGTAACAAATACTTTTCTGAAAACCGCATCTCAGAGACAAACATACAAACATATGAGTCAAACTGAGAACCTTCTTCTTCGAAGGCGGTTAAAATACCAAAACTTTCTCCTAAATGTAAAAAATACTTTTCTTAAAACCGCATAAAAATCGGTTCAGCCAAACGCGAGATAATCGGCCGAACATACATACAAACATAGTCAAACCAAACCAAAGAATACTATAATATGGTCAAATTGAGGAGCTACTTGTTTTTGAAGTCACAAAAAAAAAAAGAAAATCTACACAAAAATAAGCAGGAAGTGGTTCACCGAATTTGTCCCTGACTGTACAAAGAAAACAAAAAGAAAGAATCACACAGCGACCGACGACACGAACGCGGCCCCCCAGTTGTGCCCCCAGTCACAGGGTCACGCGTTCAGGGTCGTACTATTAGCACGAGGACGCTAGTCTGCACCCAACTGGTAACGAAAGACGGCACATTATTGCGTAACAGGGGATAGATTTATCTTCGCTTTCAAAATGCTGGTGTTCCGGATGATATTTCTTTTGGATATTTTAGATTTGTGTGTATATGTGACTTTTTAACATAATTTTAAAGATAAATAAAGCTGAGCAATTTTCCATATTGAATTATTCATAGTTAAAAATAAATCAATATTGGTAATAATTTTTTTTTGGATGTTCTTACTCGTAACGTCAAATTACATTCTAAGGTCATATAAGTAAAAAAAAACGACGGAGCAATTTTTCAATGAAAATGAGAGTCAAAAAAGGAATTATCATTCAAAAGCAGTACTCATGTTTGAAAAAAGTTTTGGATTTTTATCAAGTATCACATACTAGTATAAATAACTCATTTGGTAAAATAAATTTGGGTTGAGAAATTACTCGGTTCAATATATAAACATATTTGTATATTTAGGTATAAATACCTAACTTCCGTTTGAGTATTTTTTTGGACAAGCATTTAAAAGTTTATGGCTCATGCTATTTTATAACCCAGCAAAGTTTCATCGACTGAGGAATTAATGTATGGGTCTCCATACAAAGAATCTGTTCATTGCCTACACTACGCGACGGGCGGCGGGCGGCGACGAGCTAATTGCGAACTTGACACAACGAAGACGGAAAACGCATAGATGAAATCCAGTGGCATCAGATGGCAAGATCTCGGTGGCCATTTGACATCACCTCTTCTTGAAATTACGAGATTTTTCGAACTTTCGACGAGTGTTTGAAATTGATCATGTGAATGTTCGTTAAATATTTGTATCAAAGATGTACTAATAAACGTAGATGGATAGTAGAAAGTGAAATGTACAATGCAGGTTGCATCTCTTTTTAACTCACTATGGAAGTCATTTGAAAAAAAGAGACAAACATAGTAGCTTTGTTGCTACTTAATATCGAAGTGGCACCGTTTTGTCTATACATACTTACTTATTATGATATAGAGCTATAGTGATGCACCATTCGTAATGAAAAGTATCGATAACTTCATTTTATCAGTTAACAAAATAAAGACCTCGTAGCTAGTTAGTCCTTTCTTAGACTGTCTTTTATCCCGGAAATTTCAAGAGTTTCCTCGGGAATTACAAGCGGAAGGGCAGCTAGTTTTCTACAATCTAAAACCTTTTTTGGATAAAAATAACGATGCAAAGGTGAATTTGTGTATCTGTTTATTATAGGAGATGTAGAGGAAAAAGAAAATAAATAAAAAAATACTGTACTGAACTGTACCGTTTGTTTTCATAATATAAATACTTTACTAATGGAAACTCTAGTAATGGAAAGATAAAACAAACATCAGTTTATTTTTTACTTTTATGTTTAAAACAAATTTACATCTTCTCAATCTTACTTAATTATTATTACAGTTATATATATCGCAGCCAAATGGTTGAATTCGCCATTCAATTAAACGCCTACCAGGCCGATCATTTTTCCCGTAAGCTATTTTATCTTCCCATAAGTTGACGGAGTCATTAAAAAAATAACCGCGTAATTTAAGACGATCGCTTCGCTGCGCTTCGCGATCGCCTAAGATTTCTAACCTATCACGTGTTCTACAGGACTTTCGAGAGGTACATGCTGCTATACTTAACCATCCGGCGGATTCAACCATCCGCCTGCGACATATACATTATATGAAATTGTCTCTGAATGGGTCCGCTTTTTAGGTTTGTAAAATAAATAGTAAAATACATAAGTTTAAAATGAGTATGTGAGCAAACATTACCAAAATTTTATTCATAAGAAACGAATGAGAATCTTTCTGGGGCTTGCTTGACTATGTGAAGAAAATCTGGTAGGTTCCGAAATGGTCGATGTCAATGTTCTCATTGATCGTGGTACTCGTGATCGTGTGTCATTATGTTTCCTGTTAACAGAAAAAAGTTAGACATAAGTATGTATAAAACATGTTACAAAATTAACCAAAAATCAAAAAAATTGCAGTTACCTACACTGCAACTCTAGTGACGATCAGTCAACCTGACGTGAGTGAGCCCAATACAAGAGGGCCATAAGATAATAGAACCAATCTTAGTTAAAACAGAAAGATTTTTTAAAATATTTAAGTGCCGGATTGGAAAAAGTTAAATTTTTATACCTAAAATCCTTATTTTAGGTATAAAAATGTAACCTTTCTAGTTCTATTATGTGAGCAGGTTCCTTACTATGTCAGACGAAGGCACTTTTTATTACTACCTACACCCATACCTACGTGCCAAGCTACGCCTAGTCCGACAGAGAAACATAAAGGATACTAAAAGATCGGCCGTCCATGCAAAGTAGCAAAGTTGTGCAAACGAATGGGTCCTCCGGGCTATGTCAGTAAGCGCTTTAGCAAGTACTTTATCATTTTTTTACTAAAAATAACTATTATTTCTTAAAACAAAATACGAGTATTTTTTGTAAAATCTTGTTTATAAAATAATCATACATTATCTATACATACCTATGTACCTACATCATATACTTAGGTACACTTCTAAAATGAATAGCTTAGGTACAGAATGAAAATTTATAGATAACATAAATTCAGAATACAAAAATTACCTGCTGAACGTTTGCTGATTGATTTTTAAAAATCCGTATCAGCATAAATCCGTGCATATTGTTTGTAGCACTCGTTTTTTTTCATAATGCTAACTGCATAGGTACTCTTGCATTTTTTTGGGGGAAGCCAGTCTGCTCTTCCTGTATTTTCAACCACCTCAATTTTAAATCGGAGTCTGACGGAAAGCTGAAAATTATACATATTGTTGTTAAATTAAATTTGCCAAACGAACGAAAAAATAGGTACTTACAGACATAAAATAAAAGTACTATGATTGAATACTGAGAACGAAAAACTATTGATTCGATTATCGATATCTTATTCGAAAAGTACCAACACTACAAGACCAATGGCGAGTAAATGAAATGTCAAACAAAATGTCGATCGATATCTAACAAAAGATTTTCATTTATTTGTTTTATCATCAGGTATAGTTACGTGTATGAAAATAAAAGATAAGAGTTTTCTACAGTATTTTTGCAAAGAAATGCTTACCAAAAATGGCCTAGTTATTTGAATAATTGGAAAAACGGAGGTTCACTCACCGATGAAAGGATATTATTCCGAGTTTGTCCTTTAAATTACTGTAGGAACTTTTGCAGCTCTTTACAGCACAAGCCATGGTGTTTTGGCAATACACACAGAAAGATTTTTTTCACTAATCTTGCATAAATTAACCACAATTAATAAAAAACCACGAACACTGATGTAGTCCACTCTGGCCTACAGAAATTCGGCTGGTGGCGCGCTAGGTTTCAATACGGAGCGTTGCCTATATTGCTATCTCTTTTCAATGCACGCTGAACTGTCATTTAGGAGGATAGGAAAGATATATCGTTTCGTTGTTCAACTTTTTAGTATCCATCTATGTTTAATACTACATCTTTGATTTGTATAACTTCTATGCGCTGTTTTATTGTGAAACGCTCCACGATTAATTTTACATGTGTCTAGATGACGTATGTCAAATTTCAACCCGCCATCTTAAATATTTTGGAAATAGCGCGAAATTCAAATCCTATACCTACTTTTGAGACATCCTTTATATAGGTACCTAAATTAGTTTATAAAGTTATAGTTTAGTTTCCCTACCTTTGTCATGGCTAATACCCCCAAACCAGGTAGAGCCAATAATAATAAAAAAAAAACTATGCTTCACAGCCACAGAACAGATTTTTTTTTCTGTTCTGTGTTCACAGCTGCCAGCTGATTGTACTCAAAGATCTTTCGATTGTACTAGTCTGTGATTAGTCTATTTATTTTCCGTTTCGTTTATCAATACAATAGTACCACAATAAAGTACTATGTGCTATTATTTTGTGTAAATTCCTAATAAACACAATACAATTAAAGGAAACAAGAGATTGTTTGATGTTAAAATATCGAAGGTAATGAAACCTATACTTACTACCTACTTTAAATAGAAATATTTTAATTAATTTTTTAAGTTACATGTTACGTATAAAAACTGATAAATGGATTACTGATGTTTAAAATAACAATAGAATCTCTATAATATCAATCCGGACTTTTGGACTTCGGACCTGCCAAAAGGAATCGTTATCGTTAGTCCACAACCCTAAGTCCCCGTAAAGGACCTTAAGGTCCTCCATATTGCCGTGATATTGCCGTTCCGTCAACCCCCGTAAGGACCTTAAGGTCCGCCACAGACTTGGCACAGATTACATTTTTTTACTCCATGAAGGAGTCTATGCGTGTATGGGACACTTGATTTTATATGGAAGCTGCATACATTGTCTATAGGCTGTAAAATTCATATCCCTCTGCATGTTTCGTTCGAATTGATATAGAAAAAAAAAAGTCTCATTTTTTTCGCTCTGCCTCTGCAAATGTTTATAATATTTTATAATATGTGTAATCTTATTATTTCGAAGCAAAAAGCAAGGTAAATTGTGTTTTACTGTTATAAAAAGTGTTATTTTAGTGTTTTACAGAGGAAGTTATAGGAATCAAATCATCTAAAAAAATGTCAAAAAAATTCAAAAAAATTCTTCAAAGAATTCAGTCAAATAGCTTATTGCTGCACTTATACCATGTAGAACTAATATATTACTATAGTAATATAGTATAATTTAGTACCTGAAAATAGATAAAACATTCATAAGCCAAACACACTTTACATAATGAAAAAATATAGCCTAATTCCTAAGTTATCAGGTTTTTCGTAAAACACGGCTATTTTTTTCGATTAGCGATTTATTTTTACCTAGTAGCGCCGGCGGTGCGTTCGTTCATATTATGCGATAGGCGCTGGGTCGAAAGGGTTTAATATAATGTAAACAGTACTTAACTGCGATAGAACTGCATATAATCAAGTAAAAAGTGGAACATTTTTTATTGAAAACTAATTCAATTAAATATTGAGTGTGAAATAGTGACCAAATTGAAGTATTAAGTTCGAAGTAGTAGGTACCGAAACTTAATTAGGTAGGTACACTAATGGACTTTGTAATATTTATTTACCTACCTAATGTTATCCCTCTCGGCAATTAAAATCAAAGACAGTGATCGGTTGGCTCGTGTAGTCGTTAGTTGTTGTTAAAATAACTTACCTACCGTAATTCATTACAGTTTTTGAAAAGTTTTAACTAAGTAAGTACAATTACCTACCTACAAATCTGAATCAGTTGTAATGTTATAATCCAAAACTAATGGCGTCTCCAAACTTTGCATTTTTACCATTCTCCAAAACGCCCGAAGTTATAATAAATAATGCCTCGTACAAATTATAATCTAGATCCATATTATATGCATAGATTACTGATAAAACTTTCGCTGCGAACACGAAGTATCTACCTACGTAAAATATCATGTTTAGGGTGTCGATTATAAGTGCTTGTGACTTTTCTATAGTTCGTTCGGTTAGATAGTGTCGGTACACCCGCACGGCATTGTGGCAGAGCGACACTATCTAAGCGAATGGACTATAATATATCTACACTATAATACGATCATTTGCAGAAAAAACGGGCACATACTTTCTTTTCATACAAACATGCTCACTTCAAATTCGTAAAATCCACAGACCTACCTATATCGAGAATTAAATCCTTATGTTTGCATCAAGGCAAAGGGTTTTTTTAATGGCCCATTTTTTATGTAAACAAGTGCCTTGTTTAAATATGAGCGCTTGTTGTCGGTCTCCCGACGACATACAGTGTGCCTCTCGATATGGTGCACATACGAAAAGGGCGTTGACTATACCCGATTTTATCGACAAATAAAATAAAAAAATTTAATACGGAATAAAAAAAAAAAAAAAAAAAAACACATGTTACGAAATATTTAAAAAAGTATTTTTTAAGGTCCTTTTGACATACAAAATTAATCTTTTTCGAACCAAAAGCAACCAAATGCATGAAATGCAACTTTATTTGGTCGATTAACGCTATTGAATATGACTTTTTTTGTTGACGTCCGCAGTTGGACCGTCTGTCCTAGGCAGTGGCGTGCATTGCTTTTCAGAATAGGTAGGCACTATACGCCGCGTGGTGTCTAGCCTATAGCAGGAGGGGGGTGTCACTCCGCAGTTTAGGTACGTTTGGCCGGCGCGCCTGCCGGGCAGGCGTATGGCAGAAGGATGCCGCTCGGCTCGTACGCTCCACGTTCGCGCGTAAAACGATCGATCATTTCTGTGGTTTTTGTGCACCGAACAATGACTACTAAACGTTCTTATAATCCGTATATACTGTTCTTATAATACTGTTGTGTTTACGGGTGTATAAATAAAAGAAATAACTAAATAAACAACAAAACCGAACTCGCAAGTCGCTCGCAACAGTCGCAACCCTAACCAGCGAGCGAGCTGTTTGAGACATTCATAGAAATAGAAACGCTCGCGCGTAGCTATTGGGTACAGTTTTGCTTGCATGCGCGAACTCTAGGTTATTATAACAGAAGGCAAGCGAAGACAAAGCAACCGGAATTGGACTTTATTTCCACGCAGAAAGATTTATTTTTATTTGAATGAGCTTGCAGAGTGAGTCTTCTGTGCCTTAGCACTATTATTTATTCTGTGCCTATAGGCAAGGCAGAAATGTAAGAAAAAAAATTTGAATATTCAAAATTTCAAAGAATTTTCTCACGAACTACCTATGTGATGTGGCGTGTGCCTTAGTCAGTGTATAAAACCACCAACGATTCCAACGAAGTATAACGGCAATGTATACTGTACAACAATTAAATTAAGAACAACAGGAGGTAGGTAGCAAAATATGTAAATAGAGTAAACAAAGTATCACCGCCATGTAGAAACGTACAGAGCCATCTTTGGACAAAAAACAAAACTAAATATAAACACCGCCGCCGGTGCTTTTGTAGGCATAATTGCGAAGGTCGAACGTCAGTGTAATTACGCGTGGGAAGTACGACATTTTTATTTCGTCGTATTCATTTAAATAAAAAATATTAATGCCAGTGATAGTAAATTGTATAGGATTCAAGTAGGCAGACGGGCAACTGCCTACTGTCGCGCACTGCGCGTTTTTTATGAAGGAAGTTTTTGTTTTATGCACGAATAAATAGAGGTCAGTGGTTATAAGTAATAAAAATTAGGTAAGTATCATAATTTAGTAAGCTCAACCAATAATAATTGGGGAGCACGGATACTAAAATTTAATGGTAATTTTTTCGATTTTGCGAGGTAGGCACTGCTTAAATGCCTATATGCAATGCACGCCACTGGTCCTAGGTAAACATAGTGGTCAACAACTTCGAGTGTAATGTTCCCAACATTAACTGGAGCGGGTGCAACATGGGCATTGAACATGATTTTCGTCTGGTCCATGTTCATCTTAAGACCCACTCTTTGCGAAGCATTACCGAGATCTTCGAGCATTGTGTTCAGGTCTTCCAAGGTCTCAGCCATAAGAAGTACATCATCGGCAAACCGTAGGTGTGTTAGGTACTCGCCATTGATGTTGATGCCGCATCCTTTCCAGTCCAGCAGCTTAAAAATATCCTCCAACGCAGCTGTGAATAGTTTGGGAGAGATGACATCTCCCTGTCTCACACCTCGCTGTAGTTGGATAGGATTAGAGCTCTGGTTCTGTAATCGAAACAACATCGACATGGTGGCGTTTTGGTATAAGTACCTCAGCACCTCGATGTACCTGTAGTCTATTTGGCACCTCTGGAGAGACTGCAGCACCGCCCTAGTCTCAATCGAATCAAAGGCTTTCTCATAGTCTACGAACGCCAAGCAAAGTGGCAAATTATACTCTTCGGTCTTCTGTATAACTTGCCGCAGCGTATGAATGTGGTCTATTGTACTGTAGCTTTTCCGGAACCCGGCTTGTTCGGAAAGTTGGAAGTCGTCGAACCTGCGAGCGAGACGATTCGTAATGACTCTCGAAAACAACTTATAGATATGGCTCAGAAGCGAGATGGGTCTATAGTTCTTCAAGAGAGTTTTATCACCCTTCTTGAAAAACAGCATCACATCGCTTCTGCCCCATGCCTTTGGCGTTTTGCCCTCAAGGATGACTGAGTTAAAAAACTTCTGGAGGACCTTAAGTATCGGCTTACCGCCCGCTCTCAGAAGCTCTGTTGTGATTCCGTCATCGCCCGCTGCCTTGTTGTTTTTAAGCTGCTTGAGAGCCATTCTAATCTCGTACAGGCTGACGTCCGTCAGTACCCCTCGGAAGTTCTGTTGAACACGTGATAGGTTAGAAATATTTTTTGTGACTCCGCGATAGTGTATTAAATTAATACACTATCAATGTGACTCCGTCAACTTATGGGAAGACTAGCGGCCGCCCGCAGTTTCCCCCGTGTGGTACTCGTTCCCGTGGGAATATCGGGATAAAAAGTAGCTTAAGTTACTCCTTATTACATCAGCTACCTGCCAGTGAAAGTCCCGTCAAAATCGGTCCAGCCGTTTCAAAAATAAATGGCTTACGGAAAAAATTATCGGCAGAGGCGTTTAATTAATGGCGGATTCAACCATTTGGCTGCGCGACATATATATTTTATATGCTGACAGTTTTATTTAAATTAGTATGAAGTGAGCATGTTTGTATGAAAATAAAACTAGTGCCCGTTTTTTCTGCAAAGTGATTTATTTTTTCAGTTACCACGATATGGCGCTCAAAGGAGTTAAAGTTATAGAATTTCAAGGATTGGCTCCTGGTCCATTTTGTGGGGCTATTTTAGCAGATTTTGGGGCTAGCGTTACAGTAGTAAGCAAGGTAAAGTTAAACACTAAGGACGCTTTATGAGAGGACGATTCTCGCCACCACTGGGCTGGTGGAGGTGGCAACAAACCAACAACGTATCGGTCCGGCGCGCGCCGCCGCGGCGGGCGTGGCGGACGGCCCGGGCGCCCGGTGTCTTACAAAAACCGTTCATCTCATTATTTACATATTATGGCAATAGAAAATTGAAGTAAGAAGGTACTTATAGTCAACTTCACTCAAGTTTAACATGTTATTTGCAACGAATTACACACCGTATCGTATGTCACAAACGCATTTCGTCACATACGCAGTTCGACATCAACGTTCTGATTTACTCAGTTTGTCATATACGCTATTTGTCATGAACGCGATTTGTCATCAACGCAGTTCGTCTTATACGCCTTTTTTCATAATCGCAATTCGTCATAAACGCGATTTGTCATCATTGCAACTAACCTTACCAAGAACGGCCACGGTTGTCGGCTAGCAATATACAAAAATCATACCATTAATTTAGTTTTTTTTTTGTTGTGAGACGGGTCGATATTTTATATATTTCAATAATAAAAATGTGAATGCAAAAAAGTAAACATTTAAATAACTAAAGATTTGATTGTTTGTTTGTTTGAATTGAATAGGCTTAGAAACTACTGAACGGAAGCTACATTCTTCCCGAGTGACATGGCTATATTTTATCCCGATATTCAAACGGGAACGGGTACCTATATTTTATCCCGATATTCCAACAGAAACGCGGGTAAACCGCGAGGATCCGCTAGTATTATATAATTTGGTCAAGTATTACTCGTCAACTTCTAAGCTAAGCTTAGTAGGTATATGACTTATGTACCTACAACATATTTAGGGTCCTGTTGTCAACAATATAATTATGTAAGTATTTAATTAATACATAAGTATATTGACAACACATCAGTTGAACTGCGATAACAGCTTTTATTACGTAGGGCATAAAGGCGGTCTCAAGGTCAACATGTATAGTCTGATGTGCCGCCGTGTGTACATAGTTCATCACCAAACTAGGAAATTTGAAAAAATATAATTTTATATAATTAGATATAATTATTATTATTAGGGTGACGTTCACCACTGATATTTAAACGTGATTAATGCTAAACATGTTTAATACATAGTTCTGTCTCTGTCATCTGTTTGAAAGTAACAGAGACAGAAATACGTTTTAAATAGGTATGTTTAGCGTTAATCGCGTTTAAATATCATTGGTGAAATCGGGTGAACAGGTGATACCTAGTCATTCCAATTATATAAAGTTTGAAGAAATCGAGTGACAAACTGCTTATATGACGAACTGCGTTTGTGACAAAATGCGTGTGTGACGAATTGCGTGTGTGTCAAACCGCTTGTATGACAAACGGCGTTTGTGGCGAACTACGTTCATGACATATAGCGATAGTGTCAAATCGCGTATTATGTCGAACTGCGTAAGTGACGAATCGCGTTAGTGACATACAGCGTGTAATCCTTTGCAACTGCTAAACTTCCTTAGAAGATAACTTATTAAGTAATTAACTTTACACTTTTTATTCAATATTTATTGGCATACCATAAAGTGAATCATAGGCGCAGCGCAGACGACATACTATCCCTGACGCACTTTTTAGTCTGTGAAAATCATTGAGACGTTAGTACATTATAACTCAATGGTGAAAATAGAACCTATGCAATTATATACAGTAACGCACACGACACGCAAAAAGTCCGGCGCACAAAAAATCCGTGTAATTCGGGCAGACCGCGCCGCGCCGCGCCGCAAAAAAGTGTGCGAAAAAAATTGAACGTTGCTTCAACGCGTGCTAACGCAGACGGCGCACACTTTAGTCTGTCCATAGCGTATTTCCATAGCGTCTACGTCCCTACAGGGGGCAGAGTCTGCTAACGTTAAGTCACAATCGTCTCTCAATCGTGTTTCAATTGTAGTTCAGTTGTAGTAGTGCTCCTTAAAACACTAGTTACAAGAATTATGAGAGTATGATGTGATGTGAATGTAGTGTGTGGTATGAGTATGACCGTCAGTTAGTATTGTGAAAAAAGTACACATTTCTTGTAACTAGTGTGTAAAAAAACACTACAACTGAACTACAATTGAAACTCTATTGAGACACGATTGTGACTTAACGTTAGCAGACTTGGCCCCCTGTTCAGCCGACAAAATGATCGAAGATGTGCGTCGTGTGCGTTGAGTCTGTGAAAAATCCGCGACCGACCTTTTGCGCGCCATGCAGACTTTTGTGCGCCGCAGACTCGATCACACAAAAAGTGTGTCGTCTGCGCTGCGCCTAAAGCCCCCAGTACAGGTTGGCCGACCATGGTCGGCGACCTTGACCAATACATCGTCAACCTGTACTGGGGGCTTAAGGTGATAATTTTATACTTACACTAGCGGCCGCCCGCGGTTTCACCCGCGTGGTTCCCGTTCCCGTGGGAATATCGGGATAAAAAGTACATATAAACCTTCCTTATGAATCACTCTAACTATTAAAAAAAAAACGCATCAAAATCCGTTGCGTAGTTTCAAAGATTTAAGCATACAAAGGGACATAGGGACAGAGAAAGCGACTTTGTTTTATACTATGTAGTGATAGTGATAGTGATAAAAGAAAATTTATTTTTAGTTGGGTATAGCAAGTGAAGGAGGAGGAGAGGACGTCCTATTTACTAAAGAAATATTAAAATAAAGTCTGCTTTTATGTTAAGAATAGTTATTACATAAGTAGGTAGGTAGGGCAGGCGTACCGGTTTTGGCCACTGTAGGTACCGGTTTTGGTCACTTTTCACTTTAAAGTTATATAAATAGGAATTAAATAATTATTGCTTATATTTATTAATGGCGAATAAAAGATTGGACTTTTAGTTAATAATTACAGCACTTAGCTTTTTTTATGTAGTACGATATTTTAGAAATAAACACGTGTTATGTTTCAAAGTTAACATTTTGTAAAATTCTTAATCAAAATGTTAAGGGCAAAGGTTTTGTAAAATCATTTTTTTTCTACAATTAAATCATTTTATGGTTATTTAATATTTTATATCATATTGGAATATGTTTCTTCTAGATGGATTAAGTGTTGTTTTTTCACTGTTCTTACAAAAAGTTGGGAAACAATAAGTGGCCAAAAGTGGGGCTAGAAATTTTAGCATTGTGCCACCTTTGGCCACTTTGGCATTAGTAGAAAGTTTCCAACCTATCATAAAGTTCATTTATTTTAAAAGACTCACAACTCACTTTTGTTAGCTAACGTACTAGAAAATTAGCGGATTGAGGCTAGTGTAGGCACTAGCCTACACTAGCCTCAATCCGCTAATTTTCTTTTAATCAAGTGATAAAGGTATACTTATAAAATTGTAGTAAGGAGCTAGCTGTGATTGAAATACTATTTCATGTACCTACCTAGTGTTTTAGTCCAGAACTCTAATAAGACATCAATTAAGCATAAACTCAACTTATAAATATAGTAATTTTATGAAAGTGGCCAAAACTAATGCAAACGGTGTATTTGGCCCCCTCCGCAGAATTTGTTCTAAATAAAAAAAACTATTGATTTTTTTTGACTTTGTAGATTGTACCCATAAAGGTCGATAAATTATCTATAACTCTACATTATAAATTTTCTCTAAAATACTTAAGATCATTAAGCACCAAGCGGTTAAAAGTGAAAAAATCCTTAAAGTGGCCAAAACCGGTATGCCTGCCCTATATATAATAAAAAAAAGGTTTTTATTTTATCATTTAAGTAGGTACTTACTCTTCTAAAGTAGGTAAGTATAGTAATTAACATTTATTCATTAATATTTCTTTAAGGTTTTTGTAAAACTACTTATTTATTATTTTCTTCATTTATTAACTTTTCTGGCAAATTATCATAAATTTTGATACATTATTACATTGAGTTATAATGTACTAACGTACCATTATTATACGCGCTAGCTAGATGAGCACAAATTTAGGCGATGGGTTGGATGGAACTTTTAGCTTATTTTTATGCTGCAGTGAATAGTATGCGTTTAGTAGGTATACAACTCTATGTGTTTTCGGACTTTGCAGATCTTAAAAATGTAAATGCTAGGCAGGGAAAGAATTTTTATTATTATAATTATTCATAACAATTATATAACACAATAACTTTTTCCTTTACAGACAAATCCTGAACCTTTCGATGTATTCACTAATGGTAAAAAATCTATAGCAGTAGATATGAAAACAAATGAAGGAATTGAAATTGTTAAGAAATTGAGCAGTTTTGCTGACGTGATCATAGATCCATTTAGACCAGGAGTAATGGAAAAGCAAGGACTGGGCCCAGATAAATTGACAAAAGTCAATCCACGTTTAATTTATGCAAGATTGACTGGCTACGGACAAAATGGCCCTTATAAGAATAAGGCTGGACACGACATTAACTATGTCGCTATGTCTGGAGTTCTTTCATTGTTAAGCAAAAATAAAGAACCACCATCACCTCCATTAAATCTATTAGCCGATTTTGCAGGAGGTAGCGTTCTATGTACTCTTGGAATTGTTTTAGCTTTGTATGAGAGATCTAGATCTGGTAAGGGTCAAATTATAGATTCCGGAATGACAGATGGGATAGCTTATGTATCTTCATGGTTGTTTAGATCACGAAGTTTACCAATTTGGCAAGGGGAACCAGGGACCAATGTTTTAGATGGTGGATTTTCTGCTTATAAAACATACAATACAAAAGATGGGAAATTCATGGCTGTTGGTGCATTAGAGCCAAAATTCTATACAAATCTACTTAAAGGATTGCAACTGTCTGAAGAAGATTATCCACAATATACCGCCTTTGATCACCACAGTAAATTTGCAGAAACCTTTTTAACCAAAAGTCAGGAGGAATGGTGCCAAATATTTGATGACTTAGATGCTTGTGTTACTCCTGTATTAGAAATAAACAACTTGGAAGATAATGAATATTATAAAGCTAAACAAAATAAAGTTAAAGACAGTAACAATACAATTTTGCCAGTGCCTCAACCAATCTTGAATAGAACTCCAGGAGAGTCATCTGGTTTAAAGCCACAAACTGTAATTGGTGAACACACATTACAAATCTTGAAAGAATTAGGTTACAATAAAAATCAAATGGATGAATTCATTAAAAAGGGTATTGTGTATGCTAGCCAAAAGTCGAACTTATGAACAAAATTTATTCTATTCTATGTATACCTATACAATACATACATATATTGAATTACATATGGTAACATATTTTTTTCGGAACTAGATTTAGTATCATACATGCTAACAATGTTAGATACAAGTATTTGATATCAAGTCTTTTAAGGTGAAAAGGGTCTTTTGCATTTGTATAGGTATTATATTATCATTTGTTAAAAGGGAGTTGTTTGTTATTAAGTTCATTAAATCAAATATACTTCTTAGATCAAAATTAATGTGGTTAATTCCTAAAACATAATTTCCAAATCCTCTGGGCTGTTCTGTTTTTAATTGCCTAAGTCTTTTTTCAGCAATATAACAGATAAATGAAACAAACCTTTTACAATCCATACCAAAAACCGATTTCAAAATCAATTGACATTGCTGTGAATAGCCTTCAGAGTCTTTAAACTCTTCGATTTCTTTTTCTACTAGCATCAAGTTTGTTTGTAAAGCTTCCCATACAGTTTTAATATTACAACCATTGATCCAATTATGATTTATAGAAATGGTGTCTAAAACATTTATAACTTGGTGGAACCAACCAGAAGGTACAAAAAGAGCATCACCTTTCTCCTGTATAATTTCCAAATATTTTATATCGGGATGTGCTTCAGGGTTAATAAGTGTAGGCAAATTACCTAACTTATCTTTCAGCTTATTTTCTTCTCCAGGAGGAAATAGTATCCATTTTTTTCTTCCCACTATATTTACAGACCAACTATAAGAACAATAAACATCACTATGGAGTGGAGTCCTGCAAAATGTTGATCATGCAATGTATTAAATATTTTAAGCATAAATACTTCGATCAACAACAACACCTAGGTCTAGATACATAGTTGGAGTGACAAACACGGCTAAGAAAATATGCGCCCACTGAGCCACTTGAGCATATATTTATACGTAGTTTCTGTCATTTATGACATAAGATCTTACATTATTAACGGTTTTTCTCAGCCATAAAAAGTTTTGATTTAGTTCGTGAGCCTTCATCAAATGTAGTGATTACATGCTCTTTGCCTTCATCTAGTAAGTACTATTGTTCATCGAAGCATAAATATATAATATTGTATAAATAGTTGACTTTATCTAACCATGATTCTTTAGGTCCTATGTAGACAAACATATAGTCATCCTCATCACAATCCACAGAATATTCATTAAGCCAATCAGATGCAAATATAAGAGGAACATCATAAAAATTTGCCGTAGGCTGCAATTTTTTTAAATGCCAATCTTTCAAATAAAGCAACTTGCCAGATTTCTGTTTTAAATGGGACATATAATAAGAGACTTTCATAATACTTTTACAATGTGCATTGTATTCTAAATTATTACAATCTGCTACAGGAGCATCGAGATCTCCATAAACTTTTGAAAGGTAATCGGTATTGATTGTGTCATTTAATATCCATTTACTTGTACATTCCCAATCGTCACTTATTCCTCTGACTATGCAAGGTACATTACTACTCATATATTTTTCAAAAAACTCACTATATGATATTGACTTATCAACAGTTTTTACACAGTAGTTTTCATAAACATTAATAACGGCGGGTGGCATCAATTTATTTATTTCCATTATTTTTTCTGTACACTGAACCACACTGAACTGTAATATTTATTTATATTTATCATTACGCAATATGTAAAGATGTAAATAAAGTAGATAAAATATTTTTTCAATCAATATGAACACTCAATCAACTCATGACCATAGACTAATAGCTCAGCTCATGACTGCTCATGACACAAGGAAAGGAAAGGACACAACCAGTGTTGCCAGATAAGGAAAATGAGAATACCATAGTGGAGAATACAGTGTTTTGCAAAGATTTAAACCACAGATAATATAATACTATTTAAACATAGATGGATACTAAAAAGTTGAACAACGAAACGATATATCTTTCCTTTCCTCCTTAATGACAGTTCAGCGTGTATTGAAAAGAGATAGCAATATAGGCAACGCTCCGTATTGAAACCTAGCGCGCCACCAGCCGTTTCTGTAGGCCAGAGTGGACTACATCAGTGTTCGTGGTTTTTTATTAATGGGCGATTTTCTGAAAGCTCAGTCACTAGATGGCACTGTCCCACCTATGCAGTTAGAAGGAACGGAACGTTATAAATTTTACTTTGACGCGACTTTTTTACGTAAAACGGAACGTCAGACAGATGTTATTTATTTACCTTAGTCTTTAAATTTACCTATTTCGTTTCTGTTCCTCACAGTAGTACTTGTTTAATATATTATTAGTTTCCTTTGGGTTTTTAAAAAGTAATTAATTTAAATATGTTTCATACCAAAATATATTCAACGCCATCTAGTGAAGCAATTGGAAGCTTTTTTTTAAATGGCCTCTCAGAAAATCGCTCATTGTGGTTAATTTATGCAAGGTGGGCTACCGCTTTCCCCCCAGGGGGGCTACCGCGTAACTTTATGGGTATGAACTTCATACGTTATTGGAACTTTAAGTAAATTTTTTGAAGAAAATAGCCGCTATCACTTCCTTTTTTTGTGACGTCGGGTATAACGTTAACTCAAGGAATTTATATTACAACAGGAAGGTGCACTCCGTATTTCTGTGTATTTAAAAATACACTTTAACTTGAAAAGATAAGGTTTATATTTCAATACAAAATGTCAACGGTCCAGCTGAGACCGCAAGAACGAGGTGAGGGTGTCCCTTTCTTTCAAATTGCCAGCACTCTTAAATAACAGGTTTAGTAGATTTATGGTACACAACTTTCGTTATGAAAATAAAATTTCGTAAAATTTTCGCTTCGTATTATTTTTAGTCAATAGAAAACATCGTATATTAATTTAGGTATTAGCGTATTATGCATAAAAATGTATCAGGTCGTTCAAGTTTTTTACGGCTTATCCTAGAAAAAAAATTAATGATAGATTTCAGAATTTTAAAGTGGCAACATGACAAGCTGAATGACATCTTCCGTCTTCGTTGTGTCAAGTTCATGAAGTTTGACTTAATACAGTATTAAGTCGAACTTCATGGTCAAGTTGGTTATGCGTAAATATTTTGCCTTGTGGTGGTGTTTTTTGCAATATCGTGAAAAGGTGTTGCGTTAATAATTATGGCCTGTGGAAATGAAACATTTGCTGGTTGCAATATTTCTTTTCACAGGTGAGATAGAATTTATTGAAAATGACACTAGTTCTTACTATGGAACAATTAGGGTGACAACAAATTTCCTTTTTCTTTTCATTTGATTCTATAAAACGTTTATACCTAAAATTATTGTCTGATTCGTATCTTACAATTTTATTCAGTAATGTATAGGTAATCATGTTTTGTTAAACATCTGTGTAACAATAAACTATTATTATGATTTATTTCTTTTATTTACTGGCACCTATTTCCTGGCATCCCTACTAGTTTAAAGTCGGAAACACACTTCTGTGGTGTGGCGCGACGCCAGAGTGTCTGTTTCATGCACTTAGTATGGACACGACAGAGACAGAAAGAGTCGCGCCACACTGCATAAGTGTGTTTCTAACCATATACCTTGGTACTATTATACAGACTGACGGGGAAACTCGACCTATTTCTTGAAAGGGTTTATACTAGAGGTCATTAGCAACAAATTAAGTCCAGTGAACCAGGGGTCAAAACTAGATGGTTACCGAGCTGTGACGGTTCTTCGATTTCTAAAATTTTTCTGAATTGTTACCAAAAATCATTGATTGTGAATAAACTACTCTACTCTTAACATTAAATCAATACTTTTCTGAAAGCTGAATAATTAGTGATCATTTTAAAAAAAACTTACATAATCTCAGAAATAAAAGATTTTTAGTAACAATAATTTTTATTTTTTGCATTTTTCTCCAACTTCGCCCTAAATTATTGGAAAAAAACTGTATGGAAGTTGGCGTACAAATAAGTAAAATGACTAACTAGTTTCATAAGCTTTCCAAAAGGGTACAAAAATTATTAGTTTACCTAGCTGTTTTTAAAAAAATCAACAAAAGAGCGCAGTAGGGCAATTTTCCTTTTAAATTTAAAATTTAATTCAGCCCAAAAAGTGGCGAAGCGATAGCTGGCTTATGCGTCATGCTCGTGAACGAGTGCTGCCGGTGGAAATGGGTCTGCTCTTCTCTGCTTGCCTTAAATGTGTTTTTTTTGTTTTTATTTCTAATGCGGTGGTGGCGTGTGACCGTGTGAGGCGGGTCGTTACGTTCCCTAAAATATGGTTAAGCGAAGCGATGGCTGGCTCATTCGTCATGCTCGTGAATGAGTGCAGCC
The DNA here is from genome assembly GCA_949710035.1 of Crambus lathoniellus. Classification (NCBI taxonomy): domain Eukaryota; kingdom Metazoa; phylum Arthropoda; class Insecta; order Lepidoptera; family Crambidae; genus Crambus; species Crambus lathoniellus. The sequence continues at coordinate 27,659,928 of OX453300.1, read as the reverse complement.
AGTGGGAATGGCCAAATGGGGCCGGGGAATTAGGTATATAAGTAGAGAATAATTATTACCGACGTGTCGGCGTGTCGGTGGCACTGACTGTTTATCAGAGGTCACCAGTCGCAGGCACGCCGGATGTCGCTGCGAGTCGGTGCGACCGTATACGCTGCACGGGCCCTTACGTGATGCCACGAACATCCAAGTTGTTAGTATTGTTAATCTAGTGTGTTGTTTAATACATCCGTATTACGTAAATATTCGAATGCTATCGTATTTTTAAAATAAAATATCCTATATTCAATATTCTGACAATTTATTCATGGATCAAATTTCATCAAAATCGGTTCACTACACGAAGCGTGAAAGCACAACCGAAAACCACTTTCGCATTTATTATTTTAACCAATTATAACAAATTGTAAAAAAAACAAGTCTTTTCTTTTAAAACTTATGGTCACCCTAACGGCCTAGACACGAACATGCGCGACGGCAGTGGCGACGAGCGAATTGCGCATCAGTTGGTGCGTCTCATTGACTTATTTGATTAGACGTCTGTCGCGAGCGCGCAATGATTCTGCAATTCGCTCGTCGCCGCCCGCCGCCCGTCGCGCATGTTCGTGGCCAAGTCGTAATGGAAAGAGTGAGATAAACTGACCTCGTTCTGACTATCTCATTAGGACCGTTTTTTAGCAGCAGTGCACCTTCCTGTTGTACGTAGTACTTATAAATTCCTTGCGTTAACTAGCTAGCAACGTTCAACTGAACAAAGCTGCAAAAATCTATCAAAATAAGAAATTCAAATGACAGTTGAAACGCATACCCATATCCATATTTCTTAGCCGGTAGCGTCCGATACTAGAAGACATGTTTTCAAAGTCAGACTTAAAAAATCACGCCTCCAGTCCAGAAAATTAATTAAAAAGTTGTGAGTTAAAAAGTAAAATGTCATTCTAGTTAATTTGTCATTTTATGATGGCGGTGCTTGGGTGCTACGCTGCTAATTTTTCTGAATTTATACGAAACAAAAGTTTCTCGTAGTTTTTAATTATAAATTATTTATTTAATTTGTATAAATTTATTTTCTTATTTTGTTTCTTTCTTGAAATCAAAAGTGTGTGTGAAAATGGTCAGTGTTGTGTCTTGACGATATCAATATTGTGGTTGTGTGATACGAATAAATTTTGCTTTATTATTTGTATACGAATGTGTTTCTCATGTCCCGTTCGAAGTTTTAACATTATTAACTGAATTTATAAACATTCGACATACCTTTAATTGGATTTTTAGGTTTAATAATTATAGCGCCAAAATGAATGATATTCGCGATAAAGTAGTTGCCGGGTCCTCTACATGGGAAACTTCAACATCTCATAGTGATTCATCCCCTGAAATTCAATCATCTCCGGGAGGAAGTGCGGAGACCCCTCAAACTCCTGGTGCTCCTGTGCCTCTTGCACCTCACCTTGCTGCCGACTTACATCCTGACCTTTTGCAACAAGGTTGGCGAAAGTACTGGTCTAAACGTGAAAACAGGCCATACTTTTGGAACAAACTATCTGGAGAATCTATGTGGGAATTGCCTGCAGTGAAAAGAGACTTTGATCCTATAACCGATCCGCTTGGCATATGTCACACTGGCCCTCCTGCGGGAAGTATGACACCTGGAGCTAGTAAAAGAAGACCTTCTGAAGACAACGGTCCACCTCCTAAAAAGTTTGTGTTGGCTGGTCCTTGGGACATTGAAGTTGCAACCAATGTGGTTATATATGAGCGCCCTCCTACTATCTGTCCACATCCTCACCCAGAAATTGAAGGATTTAGATTTACTTTAGCTAATAAGTTAAGGCAATGCTATCAGGAACTTTGTCACACACGAGAAAGTATTGATGCTCCTAAAGATTCATTTAATAGATGGTTAATGGAGAGAAAAGTGAATGATCAAGGAGGATCAGATCCCCTTCTACCTAGTCACTGTTTTCCAGAAATATCCAGATCTATGTATGAGGAGATTATGAATGATATTCCGATCAAATTGACACATCCAAAGTTTACTGGTGATGCTCGAAAGCAGTTGTCTCGCTATGCAGAGGCAGCAAAAAAAATGATTGAATCCAGGAATGCTTCACCAGAAAGTCGCAAAGTAGTCAAATGGAATGCTGAAGATACCTTCCAGTGGCTGCGGCGCACAGTTGGAGCTACATATGATGACTTTCAAGATAGATTAGCTCATTTAAGAGTGAGTTTTAATATTAATAAGTAATACTCGGGAAATAATTTCTATTGATTCTCTAAGCTACAGTATAAAGCAAAGACTAATAATACTGACTTTGCTTATATTATAGCTTTAGGATATAAGCAAAAATTAATATCCCAAAATTCAAAAGCAGGTTGATATTATCTAGTATTATTACAACAAATCAGTATTATTATAAAAAAAATGCATCAGAATTCTCTGCATATGCAATCCATTTTCATATATGAGCAAAAATTCTAAATTTTGGTTTTTGAGCAATCTGTATTGTCACAGCCATCTCTATCGTCTTCTACAAGCCATGCGCATAAAGTTGGCAACGTCGCATTTCTAGTTTTAAGTGAACCGATTTGACCCCGTTTGACAGGTGAAACAGTGAGTAAACCTCGAGTACTGAATCCTATGGAGATGGCATATCTTCTATACATCTATACAAGTAAATAAATGTCTGTTTGTAAAATTAAAATAACTGCTTTTTACTATGTGCATATGATTATATATACGGTACATATACCAAAATGACATGTTTTACAATTTTTGTCTGTCTGTCTGTTTGTTCCGGCTAATCTCTGAATGAAACGGCTGGACCGATTTGGACGAGACTTTCATTGGCAGGTAGCTGATGTAAAAAGGAGTAACTTAGGCTACTTTTCATCCCGGAAAAATATCACATTCCCTCTGGTTAACGTCATGTAGTCCACGCGGGCGAAGCCGCGGGTGGAAAGCTATTTGTTCTATATGAACTATACGTTATACAAATATAAGCTAAATCGACATTGTACTCATAATCCTGTAGCCATCTTGTTCTATCTTACGTCCAATACTCCATGTAAAAAGAGACAGCAATATATTTATTCGACCTATTTTTGGCAACATTAAAATGTGATGTCATAGTAATGCATGATTGAGGCCGGTCGCCATTTTTGTTTCTCGGTATGTGTAGGTATGCCTCACTTTTTCGTAGGTATGCCATATCCATAGGATTCATACTCAGAGGAGTAAACCGGTTCACAGCAATGTTGCCGTTCCGCTTCATAGCATGGCTTGTAGAAGACGATAGAGATGGCTGTGGTATTGTTCATAAGAAATCTTAACTTAGCATATTTGATGATTATATTTCAGAGACAATGTCAGCCGCATTTAGCAGAGACTGTTAAAGCTTCAGTAGAAGGGATTTGTTTGAAAATATATCATTTATCTGCTGAGTATGCACGAAAAATAAGAGAAAAACACAGCGCACTACTTAAGGAAAATGGAATTCAGGTAAGTTACATTGAATAAACAACAGTAAATCCAACATTACTATCAATGAAAAATTGGTTCACTCGCTGTTAATGGCTTATCGATCAACAGCCTAAAACCTAATATCATGTTGTGGATAATAGTAACTTAAATATTAATCTAAATGGTGACTTGCCTCATTCAGTAAGTTCAACAAAATTTTTGGGCGTCAAGTTTGATGACCAACTGAAGTGGCAGGAAGAACTAGAAGACATGGAGAGTAAAATCAGTTCAGCCTGCTATGTCCTTTCGAAGTCTTAGAGATGAAGCAGATATAAAGCACTTTAACTATACTACATCCTTGTTGAATCAAGGCTACATTATAGCATTTTTTGCTGGGGTAGAAGTTATGAATACAATATTAATAAGGCTTTCATTCTACAAAAAAGGGCAATCGGGACTATGGTATGCATACCCCAACAAGAGTCTTGTCGAGAGCACTTTCAGAAACTGGGAATATTAACTGTTCCTAGTCTATATATTCTTGTGATACTATCTCATTTTGCTAAAACTATAACAGAACACAAGACCATAACGGAAAAAAATATAAGAGCTGCTACAAGAAGACAAGGTTTTACACAGAAAATTCTTCCTAGAATATAGAATAGATACAGTCTATTTTCTTGTAGTCAATACTTTTATTTCATAAACTGCCAAGTGAGCTAAAAAGTGCAGTGTACGATTCAAATTTCAAAGATACATTGAAAGCATACTTTTTGAAGAAATGCTTTTATCCATTAATGATTTTTAAATAGCAATAATGTTTTGACTTGTTTTACCTAAAAAAAATCGAGGAAATGGATTTTTAAAATAATTTGCTAATTAATATTGTAAATTATTATGACATTATTAATAAGAATGAATTAATTTTGAATATCGGACTATCACTAATTATTATTTTTTTGTATTTTTTTAATGTAATAATGAGCGATTTTCTGAGAGGCCATTTAAAAAAAAAAGGCTTCCAATGAGCGATTTTCTGAGAGGCCATTTAAAAAAAAAAAAGCTTCCAATTGCTTCACTAGATGGCGTTGAATAAGTATGTACATGTCTATGGTATATTTTGGTATGAAACATATTTAAATTAATTACTTTTTAAAAACCCAAAGGAAACTAATAATTTATTAAATAAGTACTGCTGTGGGGAACGGAAACGAAATAGGTAAATTTAAAGATTTAGGTAAATAAATAACATCTGTCTGACGTTCCGTTTTACGTAAAAAAGTCGCGTCACAGTAAAATTTATAACGTTCCGTTCCTTCTAATATGAAGAAAACGCAGACTCCAGATAACACTCATATAATTATTGATCCAACTTACAGGTACAGGCATAGTACAGGTATAACAATATAGATACAGTCGACGTCTTAGTGAACTTATCCCCTCGAGGCTAGTTTGAAGAATGACCTCTCTTTGCTCGTTAATCGGGCTCAAGTCTAGCTACCCCCCACCAATTTTACCACAGATTAGCCTATTAAATTTAACAAAATGGCGGCAAGAGACGGCATTACCAGTGTTGCTATTAAAAAATATGAAAAACCTTCTAAAATCATGACATTCGGCCATCTGATAACGTGCTGTCTCCCGACGCACATATAAAAATTATTTAGAATCAATTAATTAGGTAAGTATACAGCTAATATACTGATACACAATTATTCTCAATAGTAAAGTCTTACAACTATGTACCTATTTAGGTTAATCTTATAGTGATAAAAACCTTAAGTTAAAACTTAAAACATAATTGAAACAAATACATTATATTACACAATGCTCAACAATAATCTTTTAAGGAAGCCGATGACTTGTTTAGAATATAGATATTATCGTGAAAATATTGTTTTAGTAAATCGTTAAGTAATACATAATCAAATAAAATAAATTATCAATAACAAACTAATCTAAAACTATTTGAATCAATGTATAAATTAACATAATCATGACATTCGTTAACAATCGACTATTATTACTTAGAAAACTTATTTTGAAACTATACTTGTTATATAATCATGTATTGTGTAAGTAAGTATATGGAATGATTAAAGTAAAGTCTGGTTATAATCTATAAGCATTAGTTATGGGTCATAAAAGAAAAATGGATTAGCTTGGTACTAGTTTACATCAATGCATTGTCAGGAGCTACATTCAAGAATATTAGATGGTGTCAGAAGCAAAATCCCTAAGAATGTTACATTAGGAATAGGTAGGTACAGAATTTAACTTTAACCTGATAACTAGACACCCTTATCACTTCACTCAAATAGTGGAAAAAGCAACTACGAGTCATGAAAGGATTAAAGACCTAATATTACATGAATTTAACTATCGCTAAGTTTGACCTAGTTTAGTCCTTACAAAAACAACTGTAGGCCTCTGCACAGTTACCAATTTTTACCCAGATATGAGTAAGAAACCAAGTTATAGATACGTATTTACCATAGTGCACAATTTGTATTAAATCAAAATATGAGTTAGGACAACTAAAGGAATTATTTAAAGGCATGTTCGTAATAGGCATTATTACCGATTAATTTAAATATTCTTATAAGGAAGTTACACTGATAATGAAGATGCCGCAGGTACAATTTGAACCGTCACAGCAACAATTTGCTTTTTCAACTTGTCAACCAGTTGTCCAAGGTTTCCAGAGCATTCTTTTCCAGCACCAAATCTTAAATGCATCTATTCTCTGCCTCTGTTAGAATAGTACAATACATGGTTCCACTCCGTACATGAAAATCAAAAGATCATATTATTATCATTTCTAATGAATAAGTTAATGATTTTAAACAAGTTCGCAATTTAATATCAAAACTTAAAAATGTCTACAAGGTATCCTCATACGAGCATGACCCGCATCCTTATCAACAAATATTCATATTACTATGAATAATATTAGTGTAAATAGATTTAATAATTATAATTGGGATATGAAGAAGTATATTACCATGGATAGAAATAGAACAAGTAAAATCATGAACAGCTTTTCGCCCAAATGAATTAACTACACGATGATTTCCCGTGGGAATAAAATATCCTCCCGGGGTCAAAAGAAGCCGATATGCTATTCCACAGACAAAAGATTTTAAAGATCCGTCCAGCCGATAGCCGTGATTGGGGAACAAACATACAAGCTTTTGCAATCATAATAGTAAAATGAGATAAGATACATGACATGATAATATATACTTCAATATAAGTCAATTTCAGTATCAGCGATCCACTCGTCTCAATATCCGACTTACAACCACAGCCCACGATGATCATCATCACAACAACGATCACTCTGTGATCTGCACCTTCAGTATCATATTATCTCCTCTCATTACCACAGCACGTACACTCTGCTGTCTCCAGTTTGTATGCTGTGTTGGTTCGTACGTTCAAGGGTAGCGGGATCCTCATTATTATATTAACTCGATGCTAGCTCATGATAAGTACCTACTGGATGCTACAATTGGCATCTGAAAGCAGTAAACTCACAACACACATAGTAACCAAATCAATTTTATTAATCATTCAAAAGAAATAGATGTATCTGATAATGAATCAATAGAAATAAATGTAAGTATATGAATTCTCATATTCTTTTATAAACATTAGTATGTAAGGTACTTAGTAACTTCAACCATAGTAGAAACAAATGATCAACTGACCAGATCTAAAAAAATATGGAAAGATTACTACACAATATGTGAAGGAACTTCAAAGGTCCGTGAGAATGGTAAACTGCTAAGAATTTTAGTATCACGAGCCTACCAAATGAGACGGTAAATTTGACAGATCTACTTGATTTTTGGTTTAATAAAGATATTAATTCTCATTAAAATACAATAAATTAGATTCACATAATTTGAAATCATATTTTGTCAATACGTACACTAGGACGGTAGTATTAAAATCCTCAAAAACTAATTATAAATCATACCGCCAATAACAACAAAAACACGGCAAAACTAACTTGGTATGCTACAGCAGTGGTAACTTGTGGCTTTATTTGTTAGAACAAGTTTAAAACATGAATTAAAATGTTTGCATGAAGCTGTATAGAACATTTTAATAAATTGAGAGGTGTGATTGAGCAATAATCGTTTTACTTTATTTTGCTTAATTAGGAAAACATCAGTTACAACTTGACAGTGTAATAAACACGATCTACTTAAATGCACTATGGACTGTTTACATGTTTTTGCATTAAAAACATAATTTCATCACTATGTTAATGAAAACAACTAGAATAGATATCAGTGAATGCTTCTTGCAGTGCTGTCTAAGCAACTAAGTATTTCTGCTTTTGATTTGCATCTAAATCATTAAGAGAGATCTAGAACACTACGCAGTACGCACAAATAGCAAAATAGCTTCTAGTGATTTTGGCTGTAAAATTTTCCATCCGTCTAAACCAAAACTGAGTTGCCCGGAAGAAACCGCAGTAAGACGATAAGGCCACCATTTGGTTAACAGTTTGTTATCTTTGTATTATTATTATTATTTCGTGTGTGATTGTTCCGTTCGTAATATTGTGTACAAATAAAGAATTAATCTATGTATCTATCAAACTAGGTACTTAGATAAAGAATCTTCGAAGTTCCCGGAAAAATGTAAAGAATGATGATTTCTAATCAGTCTTATGGCTTTATTGTCTAATTATGTAGAAGACTCGGAAAAGTATGTTCCTGATAAACTTTCTCTAGCACTCATCCACAATTTAGTTTGAATTTAAATAAAATTTGAGATTTAAGTTTGCCACTAAACTCAAATTTAAAAAGTCAAGCATAGTGAATTCTTTTAAATTAAGCTACATATAACAAAAATAATAGACGAAATGTCCACTTGAACAAAGTTACAAAAAATAAAATAAGTAATAGGAAATAGTAAATTTTGGATATCTTTGCATACCTACATTGCTTCCATCCCGAACTAAGTAACTCAAGCACTTGTGTTATGGCATTTGGGAACAACGACGGGGATTACCACATACAATCGGGCAGAATGTTGAAAAGTCCGCTTTAAACATTCACCCGACAGGGAATCGAACCCGGTAGGTACCTCAGAGACAGCGGCACCCCGAAAACTATGCGTACGTACACCGTATCTACAACACTGCTATGGAGATTGTTAAGCTTATACCAGAAACTAATATTGTTTCCATAGTTAAAAGGTCTATAACAATCTAAGTGACACAGATCACAGTTTATAAAAGTATTACCCAATCGCAATCTTGGAATACTAAATTCGCGACTTTAATAGTGTGCTCTTATTCAAAAGTGAATCGTCATCATGTCCAATCTTATCAAGATCAGAAATACATCCAGTTCTGCGTAAAGGTCACCTGGGCATAGACCTAGGCATAGAAAAACAAACCTAGCTCATGGATATTGACCACTCATGAGAATCAAGATATGGTATGGATTTCGTATAAATGGAAACTAAGGTAATTATAAAAATCTTAAATAGATAAGACAATAACCCCTACTCAAATTGTGGAGCATGTGGATACTTATTATGCAAGGAAAAAGAAATGATGCAAACATAATTTAGTATATAAATATCTTTATAAGTAAGTAGGTACTATGTTGCGATAATTAGAGCGCATATTGACAATAATACTTTAAAGGTATCTACTGCTACAGCTGTGGTACCTACTAGATACTCAATGTCAAGCACGTAGGCAACTGTAGATTTAAAAGGCTTTTCATTCTTCCCTAAAAGTATTTTGATAACATCTAAATGATTCTATGAAAAGATAAGTTTTTATAGTTTTGTTTTGTTTTAGGTAGACCTTTACAAACTTTATTTAAGGGGGTGTTACAATCAATTTAGTCGGTTATGCGAGATGAAAATTAAATCTTAAATAGTTTTATTCGATATGCAAATAAATAAACATGAAACATTTTAATCAAAACAACTTCAATACTTTCCCATAAACAAAATGCTCTGCATCATCTCAAATCCTCTTTGACCAGATTCAGCTACGAAGAAAGGGTATTCCTCCTTCGCTCAAGACTCCCCTGGGTCGGCCACGTCACCCTGGAGGCCTACCAAGCGGCGCACCAGGTGGCGCGGGCCGTATTCGTCCTCAGATGCTATTTACCTTGGAATGTATACATTATTCATCGGCAAAAGATCGTTCCGTGTCATTCTATAATAAAATCATTAGGTTATCAACACAATATGCCCTTCAGGAAAATTCATGATTTATACTGTTCACTAGCTACAGTAGCTACCTACATCCTTTATTATTTACAAAAACCATTTCTTTTATTAAGAGCTACTTATCTAGTGCAAAAATGTAAAATGAGTATTGTAAAAACAAGAATAAAACGTTTGAAATTATCTTTGTTCTGTTGTAGTTTCATTTAAATCTAATAATCTTAAAAGTGGCCATACGGGTAGTAAACCAGTATGAAATATAAGTAGGTACTCATTTAACCAGCCTGTGAGAAACGTACTCACTTAACATTTAAACATATTCAGACGAATGTATGCCACCAACATACATCGTTCGTACTCTTAAATCCGGCGAGTGTATGCCACAAACATATACCGCCCCCTTAATTCCGACGAGTGTATGCCACAAACATACATCGTCCCCTAATATCCGACGAGTGTATGCAACATACATACATCGCCCTCTAATATCCGACGAGTGTATGCAACATACATACATCGCCCCCTAATATCAAATTCAATTTAATGCATTTCAACAAACAAATTCAATGTATCTCTTATAACCAGTGAGCATGCATAGCTTGCTCACTCAACCCAGTGAACACCTTATATTTGTTCGCTCATCATTAAAAATTAAAAATATTCACATTAGAGATATCCAAATTCACGTAAAGACTTTCATATTTAAATATTTAAAGATACCATATTAAAATATTTGTATTTAAACTCATATTCATAGTTCAAGCAATTTATATTGCTATTCACGGTGTTCATATTAATTGAATCCACAAAATTTGTACCTATTAATTAATATATCAATAAATAGAAAGCCAGAATTCAATTGTAAGTAAGTAATACGTACCTATTAAACCAATCTTACCAGGTAACGTAGGTAACCAGTAAGCATACATGACTCACTCAACCCAGAGAACAACACGTTCGCTCAATACATTAAAAACAAAGGAAAATTAGTAATAATTAATTTCAATAATATTAAGATAAATGAAATGTGAGCAACCAATCATAAATTATTCTTACTCTTTACTACTTCTTACTAGCTTCATAACTTATAATTTTCTTTTATTTACTGTTGGTATTAGATACCACGTTAAAACATGGATTGTATGCAAGATTTAGTAGCCATAAGTGATTTCACTCTGTGCAACAGTAAAGGCTATCAAAACTAGCTCCAATTAGTGCTAGCACTAATTACTTAAAACATTACATGTAGGTACACAGCCAAAACTGCCAGTCCTAGCTCCATGTGTAAGATTATAAACAACATAAACAGCAAGTACTCTTATAATATAATAATGCCAATCATCTCCATTAATTCTGTACAATCCACATTTAATACATCATGTAAATTAAACAACAACAATCAAGATATTATGCCAGATTCATGGTACGCTATGATCGTGCCATACGAAAATATCTACTACATACCCGCGTTTAAAATTATGTAAGTATAATCGGAGGGTAGCCCCGACCGTACACGAACACAATTAATCAATTCAAATAAAAGTGTGATCTAGTTTATGTCCGTTCCGTCGGAGAGTAGCCCCGACCATGTACGGAACACAATCCGCCACACAAATATTCCAATTTTAACGCTTTAGATTTAACTAACACGATCGGAGAGTAGCCCCGAACACGAATTAGTAAAATCTTAGTACTAAGCTACGCATATAGACTTTTTAAATTATGTTAGTATAGTCGGAGGGTAGCCCCGACCGTATACGAACACAATCAATTAAAACACAAATGCGATTTAGTTTATGTCCGTTCCGTCGGAGAGTAGCCCCGACCATGTACAAAACACAATCCACCGCAAAGGTATTCAAAATGTCATTTAGATAAAAAAAAATACGCATTAACATGGAATCTGGAATATTTATCCTTTCTCTGCGTGAAGAGAATAAAATAACTCGTTTGGCATTACTATAGCACAGAATAAGCAAATTATTCTTATTATCAGGTTTAGAAATAAACTTACGTGGGTACTTATCCCACTTCTGAAATATGAAGAAAACGCAGACTCCAGATAACACTCATATAATTATTGATCCAACTTACAGGTACAGGCATAGTACAGGTATAACAATATAGATACAGTCGACGTCTTAGTGAACTTATCCCCTCGAGGCTAGTTTGAAGAATGACCTCTCTTTGCTCGTTAATCGGGCTCAAGTCTAGCTACCCCCCACCAATTTTACCACAGATTAGCCTATTAAATTTAACAAAATGGCGGCAAGAGACGGCATTACCAGTGTTGCTATTAAAAAATATGAAAAACCTTCTAAAATCATGACACTAACTACATAGGTGGGACAGCGCCATCTAGTGGCTGAGGTTTCAGAAAATCGCCCATTGCTTCGCTAGATGGCGTTGAATAAGTATGTACATGTCTATGGTATATTTTGGTATGAAACATATTTAAATTAATTACTTTTTAACAACCCAAAGGAAACTAATAATATATTAAATAAGTACTACTGTGAGGAACAGAAACGAAATAGGTAAATTTAAAGATTTAGGTAAATAAATAACATCTGTCTGACGTTCCGTTTTACGTAAAAAAGTCGCGTCAAAGTAATATTTATAACGTTCCGTTCCTTCTAACTACATAGGTGGGACAGCACCATCTAGTGACTGAGCTTTCAGAAAATCGCCCTTAAGAAAGCATTATTATTCAAATGTATTAATATTGTGAATTATGACATTTAAGAATAAAATTGATTATTTTGAATAACAGACTAACTCATTTTTTTTTTGTTTTTTTACAATGTAATTCAATTATAATTAAGAAAGCATTATTAATCAAATGTATTTACCAAGTGTTATATTTTCGACACAATGAACATTGTTAAGAAATAAAATAAATCTAAATACTTTTAAAGGGGCACCAAGAGGGAGCAATAGGAAATTTTAAAATCTTTGGTCCCTTGTTTTATTATTAATTCTAAACATTTAGGTCCGGTTGCTCGTACATTTAACTTTTGTCAAAATTGACAAAAGTTAAAATTTAACTGATGTCAATTTTGACATCGGTAAAAGAAAAATACATTGGTTATTTTAGGGTTAAAAGTGTTGTCTGTACTATTTTATTAACCTTCCCTTAATTACTAATGGCAAAATTTAAACCACCCCCACCCTGTCGGTTATTTTGACCGCCGTTAAATCTGTAATTTGACTGCTCGTTAAAGTAACCGCTGCTTCAACAACGCTTTTTAAATTTGACCGCCGGTTAATTTTACTTTAACCATAATTTAACCCTAACCAAGCTTCGAGCAACGATGCAATTAATTATATGATATATAAGGATACACTTTATAAATCATACACATTAGAAACACGATAACTTGTAATTTTCTCGATAGAAAATAATGCAAAGTTATCTCTAAAGCTAGAAACACATTTCGCTGGCGCAGCGCAGCGTCGACCCGGGTGTGCACACTTTACTAGCGTGGCGCAGCGTTTCCTGACGAAATTTTTGATCAGTGTCAATCGAGTCGTTGCCGAGCTAACATCTGCATTATGTTTTCTTCTAATTTTGAAAACAATTTCTGTTCTTACTTGAACATATTAAATCCAAAAAAAATATGTTGATGATTACGATGATAATATGAAGATGAATGAAGACGAGATGCAATTTATATCTATACTAATACCACAGTCTACTTACTACATACAGTCGTTCATCGGAGGCGTCTAGACAGAGCAATCGTGCGGGGTACGCGGGGCAGGAGGGGAGAGGGTCCTTCCCATCTACCATACAAAATTTTGTTAGCTAGATGGGAGCTTTGCGAGAGGGCTTTCGCATTTGATTTCAAATATTGAATTGGAAAAATAATATTGAGGTAGTTTCTTTTATATTGGTTTTATGTAGGGGGTTTTTAAGTGTGTTTATAACGATTTTTGGAATTCAAGATGGCGGCCGCGTTATTTTTTCAATTTTGTGATATTGGTGTTATGTAAGGGGTTTTTAGGGATGCTAAGCTCGATTTTGATGTGAGTTTTGGAATCCAAGATGGCGACCGCGCTTTTTTTTCAGTTTTGTGATATTGGTGTCATGTAAGGGGTTTTTAGGGGTGCTAAGCTCGATTTTGATGTCAGTTTTGGAATCCAAGATGGCGGCCGCACTTTTTTTTCCGTTTTGTGATATTGGTGTCATGTAAAGGGTTTTTAGGGATGCTAAGCTCGAATTTGATGTGAGCTTTGGAATCCAAGATGGCGGCGGCGTTATTTTTTAAATTTTGTGATATTGGTTTTATGTAGGGGGTTTTTAAGTGTGTTTATAACGATTTTTGGAATTCAAGATGGCGGCCGCGTTATTTTTTCAATTTTGTGATATTGGTGTTATGTAAGGGGTTTTTAGGGATGCTAAGCTCGATTTTGATGCGAGTTTTTTAATCCAAGATGGCGGCCGCACTCTTTTTCAGTTTTGTGATATTGGTGTCATGTAAAGGGTTTTAGGGGTTCTAAGCTCGATTTTGATGTGAGTTTTGGAATCCAAGATGGCGGCCGCACTTTTTTTCAGTTTTGTGATATTGGTGTCATATAAAGGGTTTTTAGGGATGCTAAGCTCGATTTTGATGTATGTTTTGGAATCCAAGATGGCGGCCGCGCTTTTTTTTTAGTTTTGTGATATTGGTGTCATGTAAGGGATTTTAGGGATGCTAAGCTCGATTTTGATGTGCGTTTTGGAATCCAAGATGGCGGCCGCGCTTTTTTTTAGTTTTGTGATATTGGTGTCATGTAAGGGGTTTTTAGGGATGCTAAGCTCGATTTTGATGTGAGTTTTGGAATCCAAGATGGCGGCCGCACTTTTTTTTAGTTTTGTGATATTGGTGTCATATAAAGGGTTTTTAGGGATGCTAACCTCGATTTTGATGTATGTTTTGGAATCCAAGATGGCGGCTGCGTTTTTTTTTCTATTTTGTGATATTGGTGTCATGTAATGGGTTTTTGGGTGTGCTAAGCAATTATTAACTGTCCTAGTTTTAATACATTTTTCCAGCGCATTTAATGCCGTTAATCACGAAATTCTCCTAGCTATGCTCGGTCGGTTAGGTATTTCTTCTATGGCACCTACTTGGTTCTCTTCCTATCTTGGCGATTGCCAGCAAGCCGTGCGAGTAGATCCGACGCTGTCTGAATGGCTTGACTTGGAGGCTGGCGTTCCACAAGGCAGTGTACTCTCTGACCTCTCATTTTTCCTCTTCTTTCCATCTCTATGCCGACGATCTACAACTTTATGCGCAACATAATATCCACAGTTTAAATAATGTTGTCGCGCTAATCAACTGTGATTTGATGAAGATTTCTGTGTGGTCAACTAATTATGGCTTATCAGTTAACGCGCCTAAATGTCAATCTTTAATTGCTGGTAGGGTAGTTCTCGACAGCTGTCATGCGTAAACTGGAATAGTATCTACAATTTGGTATTTAACGGCGTGATAATATCCTACTCACAACAAGTGAAGGACTTGGGTTTGACTATATCGATGCCTGCCTCTCTTGGAAAGATCATATCGAACAAGCATGTCTCAGAGCCACTAATGCACTTAGATCTCTCTATAGGATTAAGTTCTTTCTGCCTACCAACATCAAGATTGCTCCAATACAGACGGTTGTCTTACCTATAATTGTCTACGCTGATGTCTGTAGTACCAACCTCAAAAGAAAAAAACCTTCTCAGTAAGTACCCCGCAGCATAATGTATGAAAAAATGGTTTCAGTCAAATATCACGAAATTTTAATATGATTTAGATTCAACTTACCTGATCATTTTTGTAAAAGCATACTTTCATCAGACCTGTACTTTCCGAAATAATTGAGTCGATTCTCAGCATTACATGGTCGGTTTTCTTAGTGGAATAGAGGCGTGTATGAGGATTTGCTCGGTGGACTAAAAAGTTAGGACGAGTCATCTTAAAATATATTTGATCTTATGTATTACTTTCAATACTTAGGTACTATTTACCTACTTTCAATAATGATTAGATCCTAGCAGATATAACCTACCTACCTATGAATATGACGCATTTCACATTGACACTAATCATGTCACAGGTTACGTTAAAGAATGATGAGGCAAAACAAAGAGTAACTAGGTATGTTTAACAGAAAATATATGAGTAATTAGCAGATAAATACATATTCTTAACTTAATTATTTCGAAAAGTATAAGTCCGATGAAAGTATGATTTTACAAAAATGATCAGTTAAGTTGAATTTAAATCATATTAAAATTTCGTGTTATTTAACTGAAACCATTTTTTCATACGTTGTGCTGCGGGGTACTTTGGATCGTTTCCTTAAAAGCTGTAATCATTTCATATATCGATTACGTAAATACGATATCTCTCAACACCGTCAGCAGCTCAATTGGCTCCCTATTCGCGAGCGTAGGAACGTTAGAGTTGTCTGCATGCTCTTCAATATTCTATTAGATCCACTTACCCCAGATTACTTGAAATCCAGATTTCAGTTTCTGGGCGACTCTAATGAACGTAGCCTCCGCTCTAGTGACAACTTTCTCCTGATAACACCATCCCACTCTTCTGGCTTCGTCTCCCAATCATTTTCTTTTTCGCCTGTACAACTTTGGAACGATTTGTCCTTAAAATATCCGCAGTGCCCCAAGTAAGTGCGTGTTCAAGAAAATGGTCCGCGAACATTACTCGAGCTGATTACACTTATCATGATAGATCTGTTCTGACTTTATGTGTTATTTATTTATAGCTGTCTGTATAATATGTGTATGTATAAATTATATATCATGTTATTGCTACTTTAGTATTATACCTTTTAATACTCATATATTTATAAGCATTTACAAATTTTCATTTGTTATTTGATTTTAGTATTTTTTTCTTGCATTTAATTAGTTCCTTCTGTTTTCTTTTAACTATTACTTTTTTTATTGCTGCTGTTCATTTTCTTCCTGACACCCTTTCCAGTTGACTGGAAGAGAAGGCATATAAGCATTGAGTCCGCCATTTGTTATATATTGTGAAAAATAAATATATTATGTAGCTTTCTTCCGCAAATAATCGCAAAACTTGCACCTTCACCGATCACACAACTCTACACGTGTTTCGCCCCAACCCGGGGCATCCTCAGGAGATGTTTGTCCGTATGCAATCCAGCACCGAATGATTGCATACGGACAAACATCTCCTGAGGATGCCCCGGGTTGGGGCGAAACACGTGTAGAGTTGTGTGATCGGTGAAGGTGCAAGTTTTGCGATTATTTGCGGAAGAAAGCTACATAATATATTTATTTTTCACAATGGTTAGGGACTTCCGCCAAGTGACGCCTGATTCAATCAAATATTTGTTATATATTTTGCAATAAAGATTAAACAAATAAAGATGCACGATTTTGATGAAACTCGGTATTTGGTAGTATTTTGACTAGAAAACAGCAACTTTTCCATACAGTAGGCCCTTGAAGTATAGGTATTAACGTAAGTACGGAAGGGTTATCTTAAAATGTTTTAGGACCCCGATGGTATTGTGAAAAAAAATTATTCGGGGCAGGAAGTCTCAAAATTTATTATTTTACATGCTTTTATTTAGTTTTAATTCGTCAATTTTAACCTTGCGTTACTTATTTCTTGTCAAAATAGTACCAAAAACCGAGTTTCATCAAAATCAGCCACCAAACAAAAAAATTGGCCGCCATCTTGGATTTTTTATATTTTTAACATTGCGTTGCTGTTTTCTGGTCAAAGTTGTACCAAAAACCGAGTTTCATCAATATCAGCCCAAAAACTAAAAAAATTGGCTGCCATCTTGGATTAATAATATTTTTAACATTGCGTTGCTGCTTTCTTGTCTAAATAACACCAAAAACCAAATTTCATCAAAATCGTCCCACAAACAAAGAAGTTGGCCGCCATCTTGGATTTCTTACATTTATGACATTGCGTTGCTATTTTCTTGTCAAAATAGTACCAAAAACCGAGTTTCATCAAAATCGGCCCACAAACAAAAAAGTTGGCCGCCATCTTGGATTTTTAATATGTTTTACATTGCGTTCCTGTTTTCTTATCAAAATAGTACCAGAAACCGAGTTTCATCAAAATTCGCCCAAAAACTTAAAAGTTGGCCGCCATCTTGGATTTTTAATATTTTTAATATTGCGTTGCTGTTCTCTTGACAAAATAGTACTAGAAACCGAGTTTCATCAGTATCAGCCCACAAACAAAAAAGTTGGCCGTCATCTTGGATTTCTAATATTTTTATCATTGCGTTGCTGTTTTCTTGTCAAAATAGTACCAGAAATCGAGTTTCATCAAAATCGGCCGAAAAACAAAAAGTTGGCCGCCATCTTGGATTTTTAATATTAGGTTGCTGTTTTTTGTCAAAATAGTACCAAAAACCGAGTTTCATTAAAATCGGCCCACAAACAAAAAAAGTGGGCCGCCATGTTGGATTTTTTAATTATTTAACATTGCGTTGCTGTTATCTTATCAAAATAGTACTAAAAACCAAGTTTCATCAAAATCGGCCCACAAACAAAAAAGTTGGCCGCCATCATATTATTCCCATAGGATAACGTCTCGTTCTCGTGCAGTCCACGCGGTCGAAACCGCGGGCGGAAGGCTAGTCACAATACAAACCTGTGAACTTCGCCATATCTATATACCTTTTTAGTAAGTTAGTCAAGATGAATAAAATGTAACTCCTTTTTTTCGGCGGAGTCTTACAACTATACGCGTGACAATGACAACCCTTACAGTTTTACAACTGTCTGGACATCGGCGGCATTTTCGCCAATGTCAAACGCGATGACTGACTGTATGTAGTAAGTAGACTGTGCTAATACTATAAATACACTTTGTTTGTTTTTGTTTGTAATAGATAAACTCAAAAAATACTGAACCGATTTTAGAAATATTTAGTGTAATTTATTTTCAAATCAGAATTATACATTATTTTTGTTATAAAATTAAAAAGTATAGTGTACTAAAAACACTAATACTGTTTTAACAGTATAATTAACAACCCTACATGATAATGAGTTGGTGACTCTTCTAAACAAAAAAAATATTTTTTAAATTGGCGGAGAAATCGGAGAACATAAGTAGTAAAAAGCAAAATGCGGAGCTCCGCTGCGCAGTCCGCCACCGAGCCATCTGACACAGATCACTATATATGTAGCAAGCTACAGATACGACAAAGGTAAAAACTAGTTTCATTAGCTTGCCGCGAAGCGCTAGTGTCGCCTGTTAATCTGTGGCATGCATGGCAGCGCGAGTAGGTACTAGTGTTGGGAAAACACTGGAAGGGTACGTCCATATCGACACTAGTGTTGTGCCATATTATCGATAGAAAGAACTTGCTTTCCATTAGGTACATTAAGATAATTTTTTTTAAAAATTGGTCGTACCATGACTCGCTACTTTGCGTTTTAGACAATACAAAATAAAAGAACTTTAAACTAACGCATAGTCATAGTCCGGCCAAATTAAGTTTAGGTCATGGAAAAAATAAATTTATTTATTAAATTACCACTTTATTAATTGTACACATACAGACAGAACATACATAAATGTAAACATTAACAAAACAGTTGCACAAAAGGGGCGGTCTTATCGCTTATCAGCGATTTTTTCCAGACAACCCTTAAGTGACAAAGCTTGTAGAAGAAACAGAAAGAAATAATAAATGGACATACTTAGCCAAAAAATTGTTTTATATTTCAAAAATAGGGTGGCAACTAAAGAAGGGGCATGAAGGGCGGGCAATCGCCACGATGAAAGCCACGACAACAATTCCTAGTAAAGTTACATATAACAATGACACTGCTAATAATCCTGATGAAGTGTGCCGTCTTTTCTCATCGTATTTTAAATCTGTATTTGAGCCTTCGGACATAACTGACGGTTACGACGTAAGCGATATTCCTGACAATAACCATGAATCTGATTTAGTTCTCAGCAATATCGATTTTAGTGCTGAAGAAGTGTATAAGGAGCTACTTCATTTGGATACCACTAAGGGTTGCGGAGTAGATAATTTATCTCCATTTTTTCTTAAATCCACTGCGAAGACATTGTGCCATCCGCTACAACACATCTTTAATAAGTGTCTTAAAGAAGGCGTATTTCCCACTATATGGAAAGCTGCGCGAATAGTACCAGTCTTTAAGGGTGGTGATAGATCCAAGGTCGATGACTATCGCCCCATATCCATTTTATGTACTCTGTCAAAGCTTTTCTAGAGATTAGTCCACAACAGCATCTATCCCTCTTTACATAAAATTATTATAGAGCAGCAACATGGTTTTGTAAAACGAAGGTCAACATGTACTAATCTGCTATTATATACATCGTATATTTTTGAAGGTATGGATGCTAATAAACGAGTAGATAGCGTATATACTGACTTTCGAAAAGCTTTTGACAGAGTTGATCACAAAATATTACTTGACAAACTGGCATACAACGGCATCCGCGGGGATTTGTGGAGATGGTTTAAATCGTATGTAACTAACCGCAGTCAGAAGGTGGTGATCAATGGTTACGAGTCAGATTATGTTCCGATAAGCTCTGGTGTTCCACAGGGGTCTATTTTGGGTCCACTGCTCTTCATATTGTTCATCAATGATATAAGTAGTTGTTTCAAGTTTTGTGAATACTTGTTATATGCAGATGACCTAAAAATTTATCACACTATTGAAAATGATGATGACCATCGTCGTTTTCAGTCAGATCTTGAGCGTTTCTCTGCTTATTGCACAAAAAATAAGCTAGATCTAAGCGTAACTAAGTGTAAAGCTATTACCTTCACAAAAAAGAAAAACAGAACGGCTTACAATTACTTTCTGACTAATAAGCGGCTTGAATTCGTTCAGTCAATAAGGGACCTTGGAGTTATGTTTGATACCAAGATGGACTTTGATATACATGTATATAATATAATAAATAATGCTTTTAAAATGTATGGGTTTATAATGCGTATTGGCAAGAAATTTAAAAGTACCCTGACATATATGTCTTTATATAAATCCTTGATTAGACCACAGCTTGAATATGCTGTGCCTGTATGGAATCCGTTGTACAGCAAATATGATGATGCACTTGAAAAAGTGCAAAAGAAATTTTTACGTTGCATCAATTATAAATGCTCTCGTAGTTACATAGCCTATAAAAACCTACTCCAGAAGTATCAATTAGTTAGTTTAAAAAATAGACGTATTCAGCTTGGAACCACTATTCTGTATGATTTGTGCCATAATAGATATGACTGCGTCCCTATTGTTAATAAGTTAAGTTATAGAATACCAACTAGAACTCATTCTCGCGTCCCATGTCGACTGTTTGCAACGCCTCGATGCCGGACTAACGCTGGTAAACGATCTCCCATACATAGGCTCGTGCACACATACAATGACTTGTTTCACACTGTCGACATGGCTGCAATCCAACCAAGTACCTTTAAGAAGATTGTATTGAATAGATTAAATAAAATGTAGTAAGTAATAGATATATAAGAATTAATTAACTAGCTTTAACTTTGAACAAAATATATTATTTTATTAAGGAGTTTTATGTAATACTGGAACTTTAACCTGCTTACATAGTGGGTTATGCCACTCTTATTGCATTTGTCAAAATTAATATTACTTTTAATTACTATGTGGTAAATGTTGCTGGTGGCAAAGTAATTTAAGTTATATTATTTTATATTAGTGAACTAAGACCAAACTTTGTTTACTGTTTGTTTACCCAAATAAAGATAAAAAAAAAAAAAAAAAAAAAAATCGCAGTAGTTCGCGCGCTCGGCCGGCCGGTGATTGTTGATGTTAAGCAACTTTCGCAATGGTGGGACACCGCATGGGTGACCAAACATTTCTCCTTCCCGAGCTCCTTCGTCACGCAAGGTTAAGAGCCATTTCGCACTTTGCAATTGTCTCGCTCGCACAATAAACATTTTTAAAGATTGTGGAAAACACATTGTGTTTTTCAGAAAAGCGTTTCATTATATCCCTACAACGCAATAAGGTTATACATTATTAAACATATTTCAACATTGTCAATACTGCAATAATAATAGATCTATGAGCTTAAAAGTTTTCGAAAATTTTCTTCTTAATTCTAACCAATACTCAATTTATTATATGAATAAAATAACTTATACAAAATATCCGTAACATTGCGTTGTAGTGACATAATGAAACACTTTTCTAAAAAACACAATGTGTTTTCCACAATCTATGAAAATGAGACAACTGCCAAATGGCTCTAATTGCGAAATGGCTCTTAAGCCACGTCGAGCCGTTGGTCCCGGTTGCATTTGCAGTCGTCAAAACCAACCAATCCGCATTGCGCATTGGGCCCGCGTTGTGCGTCATGCATGGCACATTCTCCTTTCCCATCCTTAGGGAAAGCTGATGATGAAGGGTTAAGATACCTTAAGCGTTGCAGCTACGTGAAAACATTCTTGAAACAATCTATAAATTTTTGAGAAATTTTGAACTGCATTCAGATTTTGAAAAAATTAAATATGGTAGGCAGGAAAATGGTCAGTTTTGTTATGGCGCAATCATATAGCTACAACGGGAAAGGTACAGTCGAAGAACTTCCCAGTAGACCAGCAGAGATTTTTAAAAAGCATCCTTTTAGGAGACAATTCTGTAAAAGATAAAGATAAGAATTATAAATTTCATCAAACATCAGGTTAAGCAAAGGTCAACATGTATAGTCTGATGTGCCGCCGTGTGTACCTACTATATTATTAGTTTACTAGAGGTATAGAAGAGTAACAGAATTCCTAAATAAAGTAAGGAGATAAGGTAATAAATACATAACTAAGAATGAGTCTGTTTAACATGACAAAGTATGTAAAGTTATTTAATTGTGATTGTTTGTTTGAATCGAATAGGCTCTGAAACTACTGGACCGCTTTAGAAAATTCTTTGACCATTAGAAAGCTACATTCTTCCCGAGTGACATAGGCTATATTTTACCCCGATATTCCCACGGAAAGGGGTAGGTACCATGCGGGTGAAACCGCGAGGAACTGCTAGTCATGTATAAAATAGAAATATAACTTATTTAATTTAGTAATACAAATATGGTTATACCTTTTTGTTTGGAATCAATTATAGGCCTCTGTATAGGATCGATAGATTACTAGAATCCCGTGAATTGCTCTCTTTATATCCAGATAGAATATTAGATGTCAACAGACTAGAATCAGATGTTGAAGGGAAGTCTGAAAATGTAAGAAGATTATTAAGATATGGCTTTTTTATTGCTATATGCTTGCTTTTCCAAAGAAAAAAGGGCCAATTCCCATATTCACCCAAATCTTTATTGAAAATAATTATCAATAAAACAACCAATGGCTTTCTACATACATGTTATGAAAATGATTAACAAAGTTGCACAATTCTATAAATCGCTATCGCACTCACTAAACTTTTAAAGGAATTGTGATAGGTTTTAAAAATAGACAATTAGGGGCAGACTAGACCAACTAGTAAGGTGGAAAAATAAGCACTCTTCAAAAAAAATTGGTATTTAATATACTATTGGTTAAATTTAGAATAGAATTTAAATATTTATATTATGAAATTGTTTACCTCTTGGACGCAGAATATAGTAAGACTCTGAGGGCATAGCAAGTTTATCTTCATGTTTATTAACTTTCATGAAAGATATGCTCTTCGTTAAGATTTAAGTCTGAAAAGATATTAATACATTTAATAATAATAGAAGAACAATTGCACAATCTGCACGAAGCAACTTCAGAGTGGACTAAAAGTTTGGGGCGACCTATACCAGCACTTACCAGTGACCAACGGCACATCATAAGAAATCTCATTTTTTTAAAAGAGACATGGAAGTGCATCGAACATTTTTCTCTCGAAATGTGAGTGGCAATCAGTTTTGTTCAAAAGTTGGTCTTCTGTTATCATCAGCAATGACGAATTCTGGGGTACCAAATATGACATCCACAGCTTTCTGAGGTCCTTATCTCTAGGAAATCGTTAAAGGCAATGAGTTTCACTGGTTGTTGATTTGCAGTCAGTGACACAACACTTCCGACGGACGCCCCATAGTTAGTCCAAAACCCAGATGCTGGTAATAGGTTATAATGAAGCTAGCGTCTTTCCTCAATCAAGGGAGGGTGCATCAAATGTTTACAATTTATTTTCATAATAAACAAGCGTCTTTAGTCTTTAGTAAAGAGTAAAGACTCATTACTCAACCAAAAGGTTGGGTTGGGGGCCGAGGGCGTAATGTACAAAGATGTCAACAAACACCAAACTAAAGCGTCTTGATTCGACCTGGTCCAGTCGACCAAACGGGAGGGCGCAAATTATTTGTGGGATTCACTCACAATCTCAAATAAATTAACACAAAACACTCCCGTGTAAAAAGAGGTTATGTCGGTTATGTTATGACGTTTGTTCTTTTGAAATTGACAACCAAAACAAAATGGCGGCACCCTGGCAAACATGGCGACGATCACATGAACACTAGCGCTTCGCGGCAAGACTTAGAACTAAGTGTCAAGGGCCTGGCCATCTGACGATACAATGCTAGAAAGTGGTGGGGGGTCTGGCGCAATTCGGAGCCGAGCGGAAACGCTGCGCTGCGCCAGGGATATGTGTTTCTAGCCATACTAAATGTATGAAACCGATCGCGCTGCGCTGCGCTGCGCCAGCGAAATGTGTTTCTAGCTTTAAACACAAAATAACCTTCCGTGAAGTATTTACGCCCTACATCTTTTCTAAAATATGTAGTTTTGTATACAATTTTTTTTTACTATTATTATTACAGTTAGTTTATTTAAGTACCATGTACTATGTATTCGACACCTGCAAGGAAGAACATTGTAACTCAGTTTTAGACAGTATTGATTTAAGACATTTTAGCATAAAATCAGGATTTTTTTACACTTATCATCGTATCTAAATCACTACATAGTATAAAACAAAGTCGCTTTCTCT
Source organism: Crambus lathoniellus (assembly GCA_949710035.1). Classification (NCBI taxonomy): domain Eukaryota; kingdom Metazoa; phylum Arthropoda; class Insecta; order Lepidoptera; family Crambidae; genus Crambus; species Crambus lathoniellus. The sequence goes on along the minus strand of OX453300.1, from coordinate 27,635,260 downwards.
TTCCCTATGTCCCTTTGTATGCTTAAATCTTTGAAACTACGCAACGGATTTTGATGCGTTTTTTTTAATAGATAGAGTGATTCAAGAGGAAGGTTTATATGTACTTTTTATCCCGATATTCCCACGGGAACGGGAACCACGCGGGTGAAACCGCGGGCGGCCGCTAGTTCGTTATAGTTTAAAGAGTGTAAAAACGTAAGTGGAGGTCAACTGCAGTTACCAAAATTGTATATTTATGGTTACATGAGATTTTTTATGCTTGCCAAATTGTATCCCAGACATACAATTATATTATTAAACAATTTCAAATTCAACAAATATAACAATTTATTACAATATTGATTGTATGTGTGTGTAGTTACAATGTCATTTTACAAAGTTTACATGAATTTGATCGGACGCAAAATAGGCGCAATAGACGTTGAGTTGCGGAAACCGCCCGTAGTGATAAGAAGAAGAAGAAGAAGACCAACACTCGCACGTCAATATATATACTCAAATCCGTCAATGCGCTGCGCTGCGGCCCGCTCCGCTGCGCCCCGGCATAATGTGCGCAATCCTGCATAGTCAATAATTGTAAATGTAGGAAACTAATTTTTCTATATTTTCGTGTGTCTGGCTGTGTGTAGTAACATACATTGTTGGTTCTCATTAACGTGTCAACTGCTTGCGCTACTTAATTTGTGATTTAAGCAATGTATGTGATGGTGTCCTGTATTTATTTTATTTTAAAGAATCCTTAGTTAAAAGTGAAGAAATAAAGAGGGGTTGTTGTGATATAATTGTTGTCTTTTGTGTAGGAGCTACCTGCACCGCTGCAGCAGGCTGCGCTGCGCAAGGTGTGGTGCTACCCCGTCCAGTTCGCGGTGCCGGCACCGCGCCCGCCGCTCATCGAGCACTTCCTCGACCGCGACCAGGCGCTGGTGCGGTATCTGGGCGAAAACCAGATGCTCAACGCTACTTACCTCCAGAAATTGGTATGATATGCTGTTATTCTTTATGTATAAGTAACTTCCAACATATTCGTGCTCTCAAGTCTCTGTGACTTTCTGACCGATTTTTAAGCTCTACTATGACGTAAGAGAGCACGTGACGGGCCGTCGCGCGTATTGAAAGGCAGTAGACACAAACATTTTAGAAGCGGCCAAAAATATATCTCCTTATAAGAATTCCCATTCAAAAACGGACTATATACCACCCTAAGATAGTAAAGTTGAAAATTGTTTGTGTACTTATAACAAGTGATCGACCTTATGCACGTTAGTACTATTATCCACTCAATGGTTCCTTGTCTCCCAGAGGCAAGTAGTTTTACCCGCTCCAATGGTTTCTTGCCTCCTGGAGGCAAGCTGACATCTAATTAAAATACTTTAATTAATTGTGTCAAAACACTCTCTGTTCCTATCCAAATTATACCAATCTTAATCTAGACACCATATTTTAATCGTAGAATAAGAAATAATGTTCAATTTAATAAAAAATTGTCGTATTATATTCGATTGAAGTTCGCCGACTTGCTTGCCTCCAGGAGGCAAGGAACCAATGCGTGATTTAGGCAATGTTGGCTAAGTATGGAAAAATAAAATATAAAAATATAATCACTTCACTACATAGTATAAAACAAAGTCGCTTTCTCTGTCCCTATGTCCCTTTGTATGCTTAAATCTTTGAAACTACGCAACGGATTTTGATGCGTTTTTTTTAATAGATAGAGTGATTCAAAAGGAAGGTTTATATGTACTTTTTATCCCGATATTCCCACGGGAACGGGAACCACGCGGGTGAAACCGCGGGCGGCCGCTAGTTAAATATATTGTACTAAATATGTTGTAATACATTAATATATACTTGTTATGCCCTCACTACCCATAAAAAGTATATATTTAAAATTTTTGTACTTACAAAAAAGAAGTCGATACGAAATCGATCCATACTTTTGTAGCCCGTAAGGGTGATTCTTTACTTACATTTTTATATCTTTAATTAAACAATATTTTGCTAAAAGAGAGTTATCTTTTTTTTACTTTTATCTAATAACAACATTGTAAACTATTATATAAACACAAATTGGTCTGTAATAATTGTTTAGTTATTAGTATTTATTGCATGTTTTAACAAGAAACCGGTAAAATATTTCCTTTTCTTCAACTTCAACTCGCTGTTTCTGATTAAATCGTAATAAAAAACCATCTACAAATCATACAATCTTATTGCAAATTTAACTTGCATTATAAATCAATAATTTGTTTTTATTAAATCCTTATAGTTTTTGACTAAAACTTAATTTAAAGCCGAGCGAGCGAAGCGGAGCGGAGCGGAGCTGTGCTGAGTAACCATTGCCCCGTAAGCATATTTAAGCGTGCGTAACCATTGAGTGGTTAAATATTCTGTGCTTATGCGCTACGTAATAAAGAACATGTCGCGGTGGTCGCCAAACAATGTCAAATTGTTCCAGGAATGTTTGTACCGGTACAGTTGTTTCGACGACAAGAAGTTTGAGCAGTTCCTGTCGCGCGTGTGGTGCCTGCTGCGGCGCTACGCGGCGTGGGTGGGCGCGGGCGGCGAGGCGCACCTCACGCAGGTGGCGCTGCCGGTGCCGGTGCTCGAGTGCCTGCACCGCTGCTTCGGCGTCACCTTCGAGTGCTTCGCCAGCCCGCTCGACTGCTACTTCCGACAATATTGCTCGGCGTTTGCCGATACCGACTCGTATTTTGGATCGCGGGGGTGAGTGGTCATGCTTGAACTGTCATGTACTTCTTCTTTCTTCTTCTTATCAATACAGGTGGTTTCCGCAACTCGACGTCTATTGCGCCTATTTTGCGTCCGGAGGGTGCGCGGCCAGGGGGGCTACCGCGTAACTTTATGGGTATGAACTTCATACGTTTTTTGGCCCTTTAAGTCAATTTTATCAAAAAAATAGCCACTATCATTTCCTTGTTTTCTGCCGTCTGGTATAACGATAGCTAGCTAGCAACGTTCAACAGAACAAAGCAGCAAAAATCTATCAAATTAAGGAATTCAAATGACAGTTGAAGCCCATACCCAAATTTTTTAGCCGGTAACCCCCCAGATCACTCCAGCCAGCCCAGCTCAGCCAGGAACGCTCCAAGAGCTTCCACATTCGTCATCGCTTCCTGGACTCTGCCCGGCGAGCCGAGGTACCTCGCCCGGTAGTGGGCCACCTCCCTGCATTCCAGCATTACGTGGGCAGCTGTTTCTTCTTCCTCCATGCACCCTCTGCATAGGGGACGTCCATGTACGCTTGGTTAAATCTTTATTTAACGCAACGTGTACTTGAAAAGCAGGACGATATATCGCTCTCAGCCACCATAGCCCAATTGAAGTCTGAGATTAATGAAAGAGACCAAGACCTCTTGCTGAATGATGTCGAGATAACTTGTATACCGGAGCAAGTAGGTGAAAATCCTGTACATATCGTCACTGCCCTAGGCAATAAACTGGGAATGAACCTCTCTGAACAAGACATCGTGAGTTCGGTGCGAGTTGGACGTGTCATCGACGCTACGGCAGCAGGCGGGCCTATCATCGCGCGGCCGCGTCCCATCATTGTACGGCTGGCGCGACGTGTCGTCCGAGATCAGTTAATACAAGCTGCACGAGTGCGTCGTGGCGCCACCACAGAGGGAACAGGTCTTCCAGGCAAACCATGTAAATTTTACATCAATGAAAGATTAACAAAAGAGAATAGACAATTGTTCAGGCGAGTGCGTGAAATGGGAAGAACCTTAAATTGGCGGTTTGTCTGGACGCGGGACGGACGTATATTTGCTCGTCAGTATCAAGACAAAGACGCTCCACGTCATCGTTTCCGTACAGACTCTGATATCGTCCGAGTTTTTGGTAGGGATGCTGTTAAGTCGAGTAACGATTAGTTTGTGTGAAATGTATCGTTGTGTTATGCATTTAAAGTACTGCATGTTGTGTAATTTTCTTTTGATTTTTTGTATTGCAATAGTAACTTATAAATCTTATAATCATTTTATAATATTCTTCTCCCACACAACTTATGCAAATACTATATTTACTATAGTGGTAATACTATTTGCTTATTACAAGTATGTTAACCATGATTATCTAAGCAACCACTGTGTCATAACACTTAATGCAAGATTGTTCGAGTTTTTTATACATAGTGTAGCTATCGCCGTTTTCGTTCCCTTTGATATTGTTATTATATTTCTCATTGATAATTTATTTGTTAACTTAAATGAAAGATACGTTTATGCTCTTGTAAGTGTGATTTCTGTTCTTATGCATGTTATAGTAAGGTGCCGTACCATTTGTTTTTTTGCATTTGTGAGCTTCCCTCAAAACCTAGTCGTTTTTAAAACACTTTGTTTCTTAAAAACAAAATCTTATAAAAATTGTCCGTTTACGTGTCATGTATTATTATTTTTATTAACTAAGACTATCAATTTTTATAATGTATTTTGTCTTAATACCAATTTGAACTTACAATTTTATCATATAATCTTATGTAACAATAAGTATTATGTATGTTATAATGTTGGCTTCCTTTATTTTATGAAAGTTGTTTTATTTATTTCATTGAAAGTAAATTTATTTAATTATTTTACAAATGACTCGAAAAAATAAGTTTTTGAAATTGGCATTATATAATGCGGGATCTCTGAACACTGGTCACGATGATTTTCTTATTGCTATGGATCGTTTCGATGCGGATATAGTGGCTATTAACGAAACGTGGATAGCGGCTGGTCAGGAAGCGCGTGCGCCCGTTGTGCCCGGCTATCGTCTGCGGAATGTACCGCGACCGCGACATATGTGTGGGGGGAGAGGTGGTGGTGTTGGTTTCTACGTGAAGCGGGATCTGAAAGTTCGTTTTATAAAGCACTTACGCACGGATATAGAACAAATTTGGGTATCGTTTCAGGCGAATAACCACCGCGTGATCGTGGGCACAGCGTATAGACCCCAATGGCTTAGTGTTGACCTATATCTTGATGCACTCACGGAAACTATCTCAGGGTTTTCAAACTACGATTACATTGTGCTTATGGGTGACTTCAATGTAAACATGCTTGACATTCCAAATAGTTGTGTTACGAAGGTAAATGATTTTCTGTTGTGCATGGATCTCAAGCAAGTTGTGCAGGATTCAACCCATCACTCATATAATTCTGATACACTTATCGATCTCGTCTGCACTAATTGTGAAATTCGGGAAATATCGAATACAAATATTACTGGCTCCCTGGGTCATGATATGATTAATTTTAGCCTTGTATTAAAAAAGTTAAAAGTTCCGCCAAGATTTTATACGTATCGACCATTAAAAAACATAAATCTTGAAAACTTCAATGCCGACATCGATGCTATAGATTGGGAATCGCTGTCTGAGTCACCATCTGTGGAGAGCATGGTTGATAGATTTAATTGCGTTTTATTAGCGGTTTTGGATAAGCACGCTCCTATTGTTAGGACTAAGGAACGATCGAACCAGAACCTTCCTTGGATAACAGATACGATTAGGTTAATGACTAGGATGCGTGAAAAGGCCCATACTAGATGTCGGAGGACGAAATCGGATGTACACAAACAGTATTACAGAGACATGAAAAATGCAGTCTCGATTGCCATTAGGAATGAAAAACGCGCTTTCTTTAATCACTGTGTCAATTCAAACACAGATAACCCGAAACTTTTTTGGAAGAACTTAAAGCAAAAAATATTGCCCAATGATGGAAAGCGCGAGTGCCTTCCCGATTGCTTTGGAGACCCAAATGTAATAAACAAACACTTTTTAGATTTACCAGGTTCGGGGACGGTTCCTATTTCGCGGCTCTCCTATTACGAACACCACCGGCATCATTCTTTTTCAACACCTTTTAAGCTACAACCAGTTACTGAGTCTGACGTCTCGAAGTATATACTGTCTGTGAAATCCAATGCTACCGGTTGTGATAACATCAGTAGGGACATGGTTCTGCTGACTTTGCCGCGCACGCTTGCTGTTATCACTCAAATTATAAATAGGTCTATTGCTAGCTGTACAGTTCCTTCTCAGTGGAAGACATCACTCATTACACCACTGCCGAAAGTTGAACCACCCGGTGAGCTTAAAGACCTTAGGCCCATTAGTATTTTGCCATTCTTGTCCAAAATTCTGGAAAAGGCTGTTTATAGTCAGTTTATTCGGTACGTGGAAGAAAACAACGTTCTCCCTAAACTTCAATCCAGATTTCGGAAGGGCCGCGGTACTGTTACAGCGTTGCTGGATATAACGGATAGTATACTGGTGGAACAGGATGCGGGAAATATCACATTACTGGCGCTTCTTGACTTTTCACGTGCATTTGAGCCCTTATTCCTCGTACATTACCAAGTTTGATAACTGGCTTTCTACAAGGAAAAATAATTCTTCCTAGCTTACCCGGTTTTCAAATGGGAATTATTTTTCCTGGTAGAAAACCGTAATTTTATTTAGTTTTCTACGAAGAATTTTTTTTTCTTCTTAGCTTACCCAGTTATCAGAGGAGAATTTTTTTTTCCTCGTAGAAAGCTGTGAATTCAATCACAGTTTTCTACGTGTTGTGCTTTCTACGAAGAAGAGTTTTCCCTTCGTAGCCATTAGATCAAAATATCAGAAAGACCGATTAATTTTTTTTTTTATTTACTTAGATTAATTTTAATTTAAGAGGGAACAACAGTTTTATTTTATTTAATTACTAGCGGCCGCCCGCGGTTTCAACCACGTGGTTCTCGTTTCCCTAGGAATATCGGGATAAAAAATAGCCTAAGTTATTCATTATTACATCAGCTACATGCCAGTGAAAGTCCCGTCAAAATTGGTCCAGCCGTTTCAGAGATTAGCCGGAACAAACAGACAGACAGGCAAAAATTGTAAAAAATGATATTTTGGTATATGTACCGTATATAACAATATACTTAACATATGCATGTAAGTAGTAAAAAGCAGTTATTTTAATATTACAAACAGACACTCCAATTTTATTTATTTGTATTGATATAGATTTAATAGGAAAGAGGTTATTTAAATTTTTACTTTTTTGCATTCACAATGCAATTTTTATCATTGAAGAATTGAAAATGAAATAGGTACATATTTTAGAAAAACATCGACCCTTCTTACAACCAGCTCCGATGGAACGGTTGGTTGGATGGTCTAATTATTGAAGTAAACCTTAATCTAAGTAATTATTCGGTCTATCTGATCTAATGGCTAAGTAGGAAAAATTCTTATTCTTAGAACAACACGTACAAAGCTGTAATTGAATTCACAGCTTTCTACCAGGAAAAATAATTCCTATTTGAAAACCGGGTAAGCTAGGAAGAATTATTTTTCCTTGTAGAAAGCCAGTTATCAAACTTGGTAATGTACGAGGAATAAGTGCATTTGAGTGTCTCAGTATTCCGCTACTGTTATCAAAGTTATCATATTATGGATGCGATGTCGAAACGGTCAAATGGTTCGATAGTTACCTCAGCAACCGACAACAAGCAGTGCGGCTACGTAGGGAGGACGGGTCATGTTTAACTTCTAATGCAGAATTCGTCAAACGCGGGGTGCCTCAGGGGTCTATACTCGGGCCTTTGCTTTTTATTATTTATGTTGCTGATTTACCATCTGTAATTAAACACTGTAAATATCACTGCTACGCTGACGATGTGCAGTTATACATATCTAAAGCACCGCATAAAATAAAAGAAATAATTGAGGAGATCAACAATGATTTGGATGCTGTAGCCACCTGGTCTGCTGATAATGGTTTAGTGCTCAACCCTAACAAGTCCAAGTTTATGGTACTCGGTACAAGTAACCAGATTGCAAAAATCTCAGACAGTCCTACTGGTGTAAAAGTGTGTGGCGAAATTGTAGAGCGAGTGAATGAGGCTAGAAATCTCGGAGTTATTTTGGACAGCCAATTGCGCTTTGAGTCACACATTTTGGGTCTTGTCAAGTCTTGTTTTTATCGCCTAAAAATTCTTTATAAGATACGTGGTCTTTTATCGGAAAAAGCTCGTGTTACCCTTTGTGAATCCCTTATACTGTCACGACATTGTTTACGGGCCCCGCCTCTTGAGTAGGAGTAAGACGTTGGTACAGCGGATTCAGAATGCCTGTTGCCGTTTTTGTTTTGATATTCCGCCTCGTACTCATGTATCACCGTTTATCAACAAGGCCGCGATGCTAAATATGGAATCACGCAGGTACTTTCATTTAGCCGTTTTAATGTTTGATCTTATGAAGTCTAAGAATCCAAGTTACTTGTATGAAAAACTGCAATTTCCTACGGCACCTAATCGCGGGGGTGAATACAGGCAACCAAGACAGATAAAGCCGCCTTTGTCGTATCAAACTCATAAAACGCAGGCGTTCACCGGCAGTTTCCGTTATCGAGCTACTAAGTGCTGGAACAATATTCCACCTCCGTTAAGAAAAAATATATCCCGAAAAATGTTTAAAAAGCATGTAAAATCAGCACTACTCGAAATGCAAAAATTGGGAATAAGCACGTGTGTTAGCTTGATAACGGTTTCTGATTCTGATTCTGCCTCCTTTAACTAAATAAATAAAAGTATCTTACATATATTCTAATTCTTATTCTAATTCTAATGATAATACTAATAAATGTAAATAATAATAATAATAACTAACAACAGTGAATGCTTTTATATTGATAATAATAATTATATAAAGTAACCAATAATAATAATAATTGTAATAATAATGAAATTTTTAATTAATGTTTTATATTTACATAATTTTTTTTTCTATTTTCTAATATTTACATACACGTCTGTGTCGTCACATGCGACCACGCGCTTACTGGGCAAAAACTGAAAATCAGTGCTTTGCTTTAACTCAAAGCAAAGGTATCACTGAGTTTTTGCCTTTTTCTGTCTCGATGCGGCACACAGTTCAGTTTTTTTTTGTATGTTCCTCTATGAAGTCATTTATCATCTGTGTGTTGTATGTGATGGAAATAAACAATTTATCTATCTATCTATCTATCTATTTTGTTTTATTGGAAGGTCATTTGGATGACTTGTACGTATAAAATAGACACTCGAGCCGTGGTAGATTAAATTCACAAATAACTTGATGCGGCTTCGTTTTGAATTTAAAATTGTGGGGTGTCTTATTCATTTAATTCAAATAACTTATAAAAAACGCAAAACTGTCAAGCGAGTTTTACTTAGTTTAGCACACCAACCTCTATTTAGCAATTTTGAAGCACTTATTTGTGTGCTTTTATCATCCACAACGGGTAGCACTTAGCCTAAATCACACCAGATGTTAAGTGGTGATAAAGCTGGAGGTGGAAGCGCACTATTCCCGGAATCCTCAATCACTGAGGAACTAGCTATCTTATTTCTAACTGCCGGAACACAATAATGCTAAAAACATCATCGTTATGGCGTCAGACTTAGATAAGATGATGGTAGCTAGCAGGTGGACTAAGAACAAGTCCTACCACCAACCAAACCAGGAATCGAACCCGGGACCTCTCGGTCTGAAATCGGTGGTGTGAACTGTGAACCACTAGACCACAGCCGCTTTGGAGTATGAATGACGGTAAAGACTGTTTCGCTTAGGCCGTTCCTGGAGCTGCGGCCGGTGTCGGGGTCGATGGTGGCGCACCCGCCGTACTGCGAGGAGCTGCTGGAGGCGGCGCTGCGCCACATGGAGCGGCTGCTGCAGGAGTCGGCCGAGCCGCTCAGCTTCGTGGTGGTGCTGCCCGAGTGGCCCGACCGCACCACGCACGCGCTGCACAAGCTGCAGGCCAGCCACTTCAAGCGGAAACAGGTAACTGCAGGAGTCGGCCGAGCCGCTCAGCTTCGTGGTGGTGCTGCCCGAGTGGCCCGACCGCACCACGCACGCGCTGCACAAGCTGCAGGCCAGCCACTTCAAGCGGAAACAGGTAACTGCAGGAGTCGGCCGAGCCGCTCAGCTTCGTGGTGGTGCTGCCCGAGTGGCCCGACCGCACCACGCACGCGCTGCACAAGCTGCAGGCCAGCCACTTCAAGCGGAAACAGGTAACTGCAGGAGTCGGCCGAGCCGCTCAGCTTCGTGGTGGTGCTGCCCGAGTGGCCCGACCGCACCACGCACGCGCTGCACAAGCTGCAGGCCAGCCACTTCAAGCGGAAACAGGTAACTGCAGGAGTCGGCCGAGCCGCTCAGTTTCGTGGTGGTGCTGCCCGAGTGGCCCGACCGCACCACGCACGCGCTGCACAAGCTGCAGGCCGGCCACTTCAAGCGGAAACAGGTAACTACATTTTACCGGCGCAGTGCGGCGGCGGCGTCAAGTTTGCATTTTGATAGGCAAGTTTGATAGGCACGCTTTATTAAACACATTTAGTTAAGGCGATACTCGGAAAAAATCTGCTGAAGCGAGATAGCAATGAGAAAACGACGCGCGCGGGAGCGAGACCGATTTTGCAGATCAGGCAAAAAAAACACAAAATCAATTCGTATTAAAAAACTACAGCGATTTAAAAAAAATGCTTCTATACGATCCTCAATATTATTGGTGTCCACTAATTAAACCAATTTCCAATAGTGTAAGTAACCCCATTTAAGAATAATCTTCACTTTTCGTATTTTTAGAGGTCTTTTCGAAAATAAAAAGTGTCGAGGCAAAATCATAAAATCGTGTTTTTGAAACTATACGATTCTAGATAAAGGTATGAAGAAATATATATCTTATTACCAGATTTTTAACAACTGTAACCGTCCTATAGTTTTAAATCAAAAAGTCCATATTTTTCCGAGTAGCGCCTTAATAAATTGTAATTTAATATGTTAAGCCAAAGTTAAGCGCCCACTAGCATTAGTATTTGGCGGTTGGCATTTTGCGAATTTGGCATTATGAGATGAGACTGGAAAGGTGCCGAAACGTAGGAATAAAATAAAAATCCTTTAAAAAACATGACCAATAACTAACTAAATGTGTTTAATAAAGCGTGATAATATCCGTGAAAAACTATTTTATTTAAATGAACAGTTCGCGCAGAAATCTAAGATGTGCTTAGGCAAGTCAAAGTCAAAGTATATTCAATTTACATTGTGATTTGTGAACGTCATAGAAGCTACGCCATCGGTTCGCAAACCCCTTTGGAGAAGAACCGGCAAGAAACTTTTCAAAGGTTGTTTAAAGGTTTGTGTAACACATAGTAGACGCCTATAGTCCCATCAAGGGCCAACCACTGAAAGAACAGCAGTGCGCAGCGGCCTAAAGAGCAAGTGAGTGAGCGTGGCACTTCCGGACACCGCCGGTCGCCGCAGCGGGCCTCCGTGTGATAGCCAAGGCTTAGGAACGGTTCGAAAAATACCGCTTATGAATGATCGTAACCAGGTATTTTTTAAAACGGTCGCTCTGAGCAAACCCACTAACCACCCATGGCCTGGCGAACCCTCATGGTTATGCAGGCCGAAGCAGCGCCGCGGCACTTTCTTGACTCCCTACAAATTATGTGTTTCTTTCTCCTTTATCCCTATGGTCCCTCTCCACTTTCTGAGGCGGATGACACGAAAACGCCTCCGGTACTTTCTAAGGTCGCCTCGTGCCCCACTCTAGCGGTACCGCTGGCTCCATATAGTCGGTCCTCTTCTCTCTTCACCTCTCGAGTCCACTCCGAATCCTGTGTTTTTTACGCGCGAAATCCTGTAGCCGCCTAAAGTTCGCCTCTGTTCCAACGAGATCGCAGTAGTAAACCGGACCAACCTCAAGTACGTTCACCGCATTGAGAAGTTCCCTACGTGCATTCCCGTAGAGCTTGCATTCCTACAAAGCGTGGTGTACGTCCTCTATCTCACACACCCCACTATAGCAGGACCCCACGTCCGTGAGCTTCATTCGGTGAAGCCTACCCCTGATACAGCCATGACCCGATAACAGCTGCGAGACTTCGTAGTCAAGGACCGTACTCTGAAACGCTAATCCGAAACTTCGGTTAGCCCCGCCCCTTTCACTCGATATTGTCCCGGCTAGAGAGTGAGAGGGACGGGTATACCGAAGTTTAGGGTTTTGCGTTTCAGAGTAGGCCCTCAGGCTCGACCCAAGTCGCCTTCAGTCGAGCCCTCACGTCCGGGAAGAACCGATACAACTCTCTCCCCTATAATATTTCGTCTGAAATAGTCGCTGTTCTTTTACACATCGGGCTATGAATTTGAAATGAGGCTTTCATTTGTGATAAACCGAATACTTAAATATAGAATGTCAATGTCAATTACTTTGTATGTGTTTTATATTAATTTAACTATTAAACTTTTATGAAGGAAAACTATTTTAGTAACCATTAAATTGTGCATTTTTAGGTGGTGATACCAGCTTTTGAACACGAATATCGACATGGATTCCAACATGTACTTCCAAAGTGAGTTTGAGATTATTATTGTACCTACTATCTTTTCTGTACAAAAAAAATTGGCTAAATGAAAATGTTACCGATTTGCAGATATCATACAATATATCTACTCTGTTAGATTAACTCAGTAGTGCTAGCACAACTTGCGCGCGACTCGAGTGAGAAAGAATCGCGAGCACTTTCGACCAATCAGATCGCTCGTAGATAGCGCGACTTAAGTCGACGTGCGTGCTGATTGATTGGAAGGAGCGGGACAAGTTGTGCTAGCATAGCACTACTGTCTTCCTTCACTGCTCTTTGCTAAAAGTACTTATATAATATTTTAGCAAAACCATAATAAAATAGTGTAGCCAGCCCGTTTTCACTGAAAATAGCCTATAACGTATGATGAACGTCGACCAGAAACGAGGTGTACTTCCGTTGGGGCGGGGGCACGGTGGTGGTGTGGCTGCAGAACGCGGCGGGGTTCGCGCGCTGGGGCCCCACGGAGGAGCGCGTGGAGGCGCTGCTGGACGCGTGGCGGCCGCGCGCCAAGCGGCCCGACCCCGCGCCCGCGCCCGCGCCCGCCCCCGCGCCGCCCGCCGACGCCGCCCACGCCGCGCACGCCGCCCACGCCGCCCACGCGCCCGCGCCCGCGCCGCTGCCCAACCACGCGCCCCAGCCGCCCGTGGCCTCCCCGCTCCCCTCCCGACCCTGAACACGTTCCATTTCTTCCCACATTCATTTCAGGTAGGCTCCCGGCAAAAAAATATGGATTTGAAACCTATATTTTGTCTTTTATGCATATTATAGGCTTCAAATGTCAAATGAAGCTCATATTTTTTAGCCGATAGCCCTCCTGATCCACTCTCCATATATTTTTCCACACCAGCATGTAGAGATCTAGGCGGATCGCACACTGGCGACGCGCCCCGCCGCGGATCGCCGATTTCCATACTGCACTGCCGCGCCTCGCGTTCAGCGTGTTGGAAAGGCGTGCCTCCTATACTAATTTGATGTACGGCGCATACTTTGCAATCGGGGAACGGGGCGCTGTGCAGTGTGGGAACACCTAATAGCTTTACAAAATTAACTCTTTAACCGCGCAGCAGGCAGATTTACCCGGCAAGCTTTTTCTTGGCTGTATCGACTACCATTTTCCTTCTCCTCCAAAAAGGGTATGTTATATTTTCCTTTAGCCGAAAACATAACAATACAAACACAAACTGTGTTTTCTTATATTGATCTACTACTGTTCAATAGCCTAAAATGCTTGCCGGATTATTCAAAACTACTTTTCACACTGTTCATTTTTTTGCCCGATTCAATCGCGCGTTGAAGGAATCGAGAAATCTGTTGAGTTCTGTGCACAAAACCATAATGTTAAATCTGACCGAGACTTCGCCTTGATTTTTTTGCTTAGGTGTGAGAACACGTGTAAATACTATACTTTGTTCAGTGTAGCATGGGTCCTATGACAGCTCGTTCGTGCAAAGCAAAAAATCTTTATGCTATTGAAATAAATATAACCCAACAAAATCAGCATTAGACATTTTTTTATCAAAAAAATTAGACCCTGTTCTTTGCTAGGAAACAATATATTTATTTGCATAAAATGAGCTCTCATAGGACCCATATGTCATACATTGAACAAAGTATAATTTAGGCAAACTATAAACTATATTGTTTCACAAATATGAAAAATGTACTTCATTGTTTCCAAAATGTTCGTTGACAATTTAGATACGATAGATTACTGTATCATAGTCATAATGTTGCTGTGTTCATATTAGAGTATGGAGGCAGCATAAAGCGGGGTTTATTTAGTTTAGTAAACATAATAATTGAGAAACTTTAGCGCTATATAAGTAAAAGTTATTGATTGACATTTGGTTGTTATATTTTTTTATACTTTATTCTCAAATCGTTGAGACACTTTTTATTGATTTATATTGATTATAATATTATGTCCTATTTAGTAAACAATTTTTGGCAGTTAATACAACTGTGAGTTTTGACTCGCAGATCTGTTATTTGTTTGGTGAAGATTGTTTACCAAAAAGTGCAGATAAGGAAAATAATGTTTCTTTACATTGAACAACATAATGTGGTACCCAACTATTATTTATTCTTAAGTTATCGATCGACAACTAAATGGATTGAATGGAGTTGAACAGCTTGCTATGGGGTACAAAGAACAGCTATCATTTGTAAATATCATATTTTTTATTATTTAAATATTTTATTGAAATGCATTTTAATAATATAAATGTAATATATCGTGTAAATTTATATAACTTGATATAACAGAATGCAGAAAAATATATGACTTGCTATGATCTATGGGTTAGTTTTAGAATAATAGCACTATTGTGGTGAAAATATTATGTATATGTCGCAGGCAACTAGCTTAATAAGCCGTTCCATTAATAACCAAGCTGAACAAATTTTAACACACTTTTTCGCATTCAATGAACTGGCTGTTTGATGTTTAGGCCATAATGACGAAGAGAAGAAGACATCTGCCGCCTTAACATTCTCTGGAACGAAATTGCAATATGATGTTATATCATTAAATATGTGAACCTTACCGCCTTGGAATTTTATTAAGTCCTTACGTTTGAGTAGTTTTGGAGCAGGGCCCAATTTTTCTCTCTCGGCTCACCTAGAGTCGCTTCACAGTCTCTCTCGTAGAAATTGAACGTTGACTTGGCTAGGTGATAAGTCATTTGCCTAGCTGTTTGATCAAATGCCTGAGTTTTCCGGCGTTTAGTTGAACGACGTCGTTTGGTAAACGGCTAATTAAGCTAATCAACACTAAGGCTGCGACAATTATTTATATAAATAAATGCTTGTGATTGCCATGCAAAGCGCTAAGGGGTCGGCACCGGTGGCTTGTAGGCGGTTATATTAAGTTGGTTAAGATATTGACGGAATAATCTTAACTCCTTGTAATGTTATTACGTGTTTAAATGATTTATATATATGTAGGTATACCTAGAGGCTAGGATAATAATAAAGAGGAAAGAATGAAAATTATTATTAAGTTGCTATAATAAGAGATGTGATTGATGTGTTTAACTGTTTGTAATGTGGTTATGAGGAGTTAAGTTAATATTATCGCAATAAGATTGACTAATGGTTGAATTAAAGACACAACATTGTTTTGTCAAAGAGAATTGGGTGTAAGTATATTTTGTAGAGGTCGTTATGTGCAACCCCTTTTTATATGTCATTACAGTAGTAGTATTATTGTAGCCCATTATCATAACGATTCACACAAGTATATTCAATATATATTTGATGAAATGCTATATGTCTTACTTATGCAATATTCTAATTAAACTATTCCTGAAAAATTGAAAATGAAGTATCGGACGGACCATCGGAGCTGAGGGCCTACTCTGAAACGCAAAACCCGAAACTTCGTTATACCCGTCCCTCGCACGCTTGAGTCATGACAGAATCGAGTGAAAGGGACGGGGCTGAAGTTTCGGAAGTGCGTTTCAGAGTACAGTCCTTGGTTGTGAGACGGGTCGATTTTTTCTAAAATACTTCATTTTCAATTTTTCAATAATAAAAATTTAAATAACTAAACTATTCCTATTCAGTTATACCAGAGCCATAGGCATGGTTCATTGTCACGCGCCCAGCTCCAGATCTTGTCCAACTTCCAGGAATTAGCATCTGATGTATTTAAATAAAGATAAATTATTGACACTGAAAAAATGTATGCTGGTAAAAATATTACCAGCCGCCCCCTGCAGGGCTAGCATGACTGCAACGACATAGTTTGCCGCGGTACTTTTGAACAAACAGGTCGCTCGTAGATAGCGCGCGTGACTTAAGGCGAACGTGCTGATTGGTTGGAAGGAGCGCGACAAACTAGTCGTTGCCGTCATGCTAGGAATGCGTTTACTCATACCCGCCCGCATAGGTGTGCAGACGGTGGTTATGTGGGACTCGCCCAGCCGCTTCCTGACCCCTCATCCAGTCGCAAGGACTCGATGGGGGGTCAGGAGGGGGAATAACCACTAAACCCCTCACTACTTGCTCTCACCGCCGGCGCCGTCTGTAGGAGTCGCAATGTGGAGGGCCCGGTGTGACAAGCTCCTCCTGCGTCATGCTAGCCCCGCTGATTCACGAACCGTCGAAAACGGAATCGGATTCCAATTCTGTGCTTTGTCTTTGTCTATTCTACAGTGAGTGATAAAGAAAGTGGATACATTCTGCTGTCGGGAGCGTTTCCGACGGTTCGTGAATCAGGGGGCAGAAAAGAAGAATTCTTTTAATATTGTTCTCTATTACGGCGTAATTTTTTTCTCTAATAAATCTAGATAAACATATAATATGATTTCTACCGACCCCTATGCCTATTGTACTAATACTGCATCTGGTTACAGAATAGTTAGCTGTACCTAAGCTTTTTACCACTATAATCTGGCCGTCAATATTTGTGTAGCGGGCATTTCTTCATTGGCGTTTCCGGCCCGGCTCGGAACCGAAATCGGTGGACACGTATGGGCGTTAGTGCACTACACTGAATTTTACCGATCTGGAAAAAACGGATGCTTGTATTTTAATAATTAATCATTTATAATAGTAAGAATTTATTTATTTCGTGTAGTTTAGGGTTTGACACATTGAAACTACACGAAATAAATAAACTCTTACTATTATAAATGATTAATTATTAAAATACAAGCATCCGTTTTTTTCCGGATCGGTAAAATTCAGTGTAGTGCACAAACGCCCTAATTCTATGAATTCGTATGGCACGCTATCTCATTATGCACGAACGAAACCGGCAACTTCATAGAATAACGGCTCGTTCACATGATGACGTTATACGTATCTTCTTTTCAAGAATCGTGACTTGTACGGCGCACAGTGTTTCGTGAAACCCTAAAATCGGACGTCCCCTTTTTTTCAATAATTGGAAAGAGTTAAGCATTACAAATGCAAGAGTAGAACTCCCATGTTTTAATTCCGTTTTTACCGAGTATTTTTTTTTTTATTAGTATTTTTTAAAACCGTGGCGCGCGACGGTAATGCTTTTTAAATGCGTGTTCACAAGATAAAAAATCGTGAAAAATTACGGATAATAGGTATATGTCCTTCCTATACTTTTGATATTCATGTTTTTTGAGAAATAGTGAATGACGGATTCTTGCGAACAAGCCGGTTGAGCGTCCACCGATGTCGGTGCCGCGACCAATGAAGGGCCCATAGAGGTTCTTCATGAATGTGTGAATGAGGCGCGAGCCGAGGTCTCCGCCACGCGGAGCTGGACCTCACTGTAAATAGGTAGATACTGAGGTATAATGTATTGTACTTTATTTTTATGACTTTTTTTGGAGTCTCCATATTCTGTTGTATAGATCGATAAAGATTTATTATGTTTTTGATGTTCGTCATTATATTTTCTGAGAAAATACTGCATTTTATTTGATGTAAACATTGTCCTTCATTGGCCCAGACTAAGTCCATAAAATCAATCAGGGGCCGTACCGCCTAAAACACCAAAATTCGATTTACAGCAAATCGATTTTCGATTTATGACGCAACTGTGGGGTTATTGGCTAAAGGCCCCAGTACAAGTTGGCCGACCATGGTCGGCGACCATGACATTCATGAACATTTAGTGACAGTGTTCACACGATCGCCGGTTTCATTCTGCGTTGGACTGGCCGTGAGGATGGATGTGTATGCAATGACGGCTTATGCAATTTACATTTACAGCGCTTTTAATTTATTACGAGAATGATTCTATTTAATAGAGTCTGGATCTTGTATAATATGTCTATATAAATGTAATGAGTCACACCAATGATTTTTGTTATCAGCATATCTAAAAAATATGTTTCTCGAGAAAAAATAATGTTTTTATTTTTTTCCTATCTTCAAAAATGACTAAGATAGTGAACGTTAAAGTACGGCCTCCGAGGAAAATTCGGGTGAACCAATGGCATCTACGTGTGACGTCACATCGCGAGTTGGCCCTTCATATTCTCCTTTGGCTATATAGTTGCGCTCTCTCGGTTTCCCAATAAATTTATTTATTTTTCTTAGAGTCGATAAATGATCAATTTTGTATGTATTAAGTTGTATTTTCGTGATTAATAAATAAAATCAACTTTCGTAATGGCGGGCGGTATTCTGTCAATATAAATAGCAACCGTCAAACTTCGATCAACAATAACACGAAGCCGTCATATGAACAGTAGGTGACAGTTTTAGAGTGCGGCTGCGCGCGGTCGAAATCGAATACTAATTATTTACCATAACCTTAGAACGAAGAAAATGTACTGTAACTAGCGCCAAAACGCACTATTGCGCACGAACGGACTCTATGTAGGTACAGTTGGACGGAAATCACCCACAGCAGCCGCAATCGGAGATGTCACTGCGACATGACGTCATCGCAATAGCGCGCAAGGAAAGCAAATTTACAAAAGCTGGTGAAACTTTGCAACGCTGTAACTTTGGAAATCCTGGAGAGATTTCGATGAAACAAAAACTGTTATTACTTGCACGAGTTGGCGCATTAAATGCAGTAATTTTTATAGTCATATTTTGATGTTTTGGTGTGAGTGTGACTCATTATGCATTAAAGTAATAATAGACATATTTATCATAACACCCAGACACAGAAAAAACAAATACTTACATCATATCAATACTTCTTGGGCGGGGATTGAACCCAGTATAATAATAATAATGTATTTATAACGTTTTATTCATTTTATTTTTATTTACTTAAATTTTAGATAACAAAACAGAATACTCATATACATCTTGAGAATTTTAGTGTATTTTACTATCATTTGAATAAAATAGTAGATTGTACAACAAGTGCATAAAACGTATCATTTTACCTGAGACGTATTATATCCACCCGAGCCGTAGGCGAGTGTGGATAGTCAAGTCGCGGGTAAAATGGGTTTTATGTACGAGTTATACACTCTGCTTTTCACTTCGAATGTGAGGAAAATAAATAGCAATATTGCAAAAAAGAAAAAATAAAGACTTTGCCATATTGGCGGGAAGACATTCTTTTTCTTTTTTTTATATGTGGCACTGTGCTGCCAACACAGTGACGTTAGCATAGATCGTAGTCCATAATGCTCTTGAAATACTTATTTCTTAGAAAACTCATTAATCTTGCCTAGTTTTATTTATTTAGTAATTTAACATGGATTATGTACAAAATTGAAGAAACAGAATGAAATAACAAGTTTATTTTACGAACTTTATATGCGTGTGTGACTGTTTACCAGTCGACCTTTGTCTTATAGTCTGAGATTTTAGACAAAGATTTTACTTTATGCACTAGAGCATAAAAAGCGATTTTATGCAGCCTATACCCAACATAAACACGAACTTTACGAGCATGAGAAGTGAAAAATATATTATATCAAAGATATACAACATTAAGGATATTTTTGACAATTTAATATGCTCCACTAAATGGCCTGATTGCGAAAAAAATCAATAAATCTAAAATATCCTACACGTCAGTCAACGCAGAAATATTTAGATGAACTGAATGATCGGCCAACGTGTGAACGCTGTTTGTGGCCTGCGACAAACTCCCTTTGAATCGTGCACGAAAAACCGACACGGGACGGATCGCCGGCGATCATTGCTCACAGTCAGCAATCACACGCAAACCGGCCCTGTACACGATGGCCCAACATGGTCGCCGACCATGATCGGCCATCCTGTACTGGGGGCTTCAAAAATAAGGATATGAGCATTATTATTGATCGAAGATGAGCATGGGCTTCATTTGACGTCCATTCCATATAATGTCCATATATGGGCTTAATATGGTCTTCAAAGGTCTGGCTCTGGGGCCCTACCGGCTTTTTGAACTTCGGCAAATCTGCCGGGCTTCAACTTAAGGCGCTACTCGGAAAAATATGGACTTTTTGATTGAAAACTATAGGACGGTTACAGTTGTTACAAATCTGGTAATAGAATATATATTTCTAGAATCGTATAGTTTCAAAAACTCGATTTTATGATTTTGCCTCGACACTTTTTATTTTCGAAAAGACCTCTAAAAAATGCGAAAAGTGAAGATTATTCTTAAATGGGGTTACTTATACTATTGGAAATTGGTTTTATTAGTGGACACCAATAATATTGAGGATCGTATAGAAGCATTTTTTTTAAATCGCTGTAGTTTTTTAATACGAAGTGATTTTGTGTTTTTTTTGCCTGATCTGCAAAATCGGTCTCGCTCCCGCGCGCGTCGTTTTCTAATTGCTATCTCGCTTCAGCACATTTTTTCCGAGTATCGCCTTAACTAACAGATACTCGAAGTACGGATTTTCGTATTGTACTGTAACGATGCCGTTTCGTTCCAGCACAAAGTAACTACGCGGGCGGTCGCCGGAGGTTCCAGTCTCATGGGACGGTTAGAACCTCCATGATGGCTGGAAACTCCTTATTTAACTTACTAGCCATCAATAGTATTTCCTGTTCTTTCAAAATTCAAATTCTTTGAGTGAGTCAGTCCACAAAGTACCTTTGTAAATACGGAAAGTCCTACCAAAACCATAGTGCTGTACAGAACTTGCGTGCGCATTACTAGTTTATCAGGTATAGGTAAGTTAAAATTACGTTATGTTGCTATTTAGGTATAGAAAATAATTAAATTGTAAACCGTTATCATGTACCTAACAGGAATGCGTGTATGTGGGTAAGCATTTCATAGGTACCTATTTATTTTAGATAATTTTAATACTTAAGATTTTTTTATATTCATTTATTGTTATTTGGTTACAGTTCCTACCTATACTTTTCTTTATAATACCTACAACAAGTCTATGGATTGGCTGATCTTTTATTCACTATTCCATATTGTGTACTATACCACTACTAAATATAGTGTGACGAATTCCGGCGCTCCGGCTCCTATATTGCTGCCCTGCGACGGTGATTTCGCCACAGTAGGTACTATTTGCCTGTTATCTAAAAGATATCCTGCGACATTATGAATCGGGGTTCGCCATTTTGGCCTGATTGGGGCTTGATTTATCTGAATTATTTTATTTGAATTATTCCATTAATCCCCACCGTCAAATCCCCACTGGTGGGGATTGTTACTTTTTTTTTCCAGGAATCCCCACTAGATAAATCAACTCGGCTTAGTGGGGATTTCTGGAAAAAATAAGTAACAATCCCCACCAGATGTTGTTGATTCTAAATTATTAAACAAAAAATGCGTAATTAAAATCGTTTAATTGGATAAGTAAAATCGGAATTGTAAAATTATCTAAAAAAAGAAACGGCACTGTAATGTCGCCTTGTATTAACTCTAGTTGAGCATCTAAATTAAACTGGTATTTTTTTTGCTTGGGGATTTGACGGTGGGGTGGGGATTAATGGAATAGTTATTTGAAGCCCGGCAGACTTTTATTTATTTATTTATTTACTTTATTGGACAACCAACAAGACATTCACTTATTACTAGCTTAAACATACTTTAAGAAACACTTTTCAAAGTGATGCCTTACTTAAAGGCTGCCACGACATGCACAAAAATTAAATTTTAAAAAATAAACTGAAAACACAGATTTTAGCTTATTTTAAGCAAAGTGAGTGTTTAAAAGATTTAACACAATACATGGTTTTTTTAACATTGTAAATACATTAACACATGACAACTGCACAGCCCTACGATTTGTTAATCTTGGAATCGAAATTAATTCACTTGTGCAGTGGTCATGATTTCACAGACTGTAACTTAAGCGATACAGACTTAGAAAAGACTGCAAGACTACCAAATAAATTTATGTCTGTACCCTTGCAAATTTTATTATACATCTTTTGCATACGGTCAACAGAAGAGAAATGGCCTAGATTGCTTTTGAATGATTTCATTTTAAATAAATTGTATTTGGAGCCACGTGGAAACTTGTGTGGAATATAAAATCTTACTTTTTCCAAAAGCAAAGGACAGTTCAAACGACCATTTACTAATTTATAGAGAAACCTTAAATCCATTAAATCTCTTCGGTGCTCTAAAGTTTCAAGCTTAAAAAACTGTAAACGTTTCTTAAATGAAATGAGTTCTTTAGCCTTATGACATTGAAAGGTCAAGTGCCAGAGAAATCTTTTATTAACAGATTCAATCCTTTTTTTGTGAATATCATAAAGAGGCGACCAAACAGAGCTACAATATTCTAATATTGATCTGACCAAGCAGTTAAAAACACAGATTTTACTTTGAACTGATTTGAATTCTTTACAGTTACGCAAAACAAATCCAAGCATCTTGAAACTTCTGGTAACAATATTGTCTACATGGGTATTGAACTGCAGTTTGCTGTCTATAATGACGCCCAAGTCACGGATGGTATCAACCTCCTTAAGAACGACATTGCATAATTTGTACGACGAGAGGTGACGAGTCTTTTTTTTAGAAATATGCATGAAAAAACATTTGTTGGGATTCAATTTTAAAAGATTAACTTCACACCAACTGCCTAACCGATCCAAGTCTTCTTGCAACAATTGAACATCCGCACTCTCAGAAATATTTTTCACGATTTTAAGATCGTCAGCATAAAGAAAACAATGTGAATGATGGAAATACGATCTTACATCATTTATGAATAGGTTAAAAAACAAAGGCCCAAGATGAGAGCCCTGCGGAACTCCTGATGACGCCATATACACATTTGATTCAAAACCATTAATTACTATTTTTGATCTTCTGCCGGAAAGATAAGATTGACACCAATTTAATAAGCTCCCAGATATACCATACGTTGACAATTTTTTTATTAAGATATTTAAATTTACCACGTCAAAAGCCTTACTAAAGTCGGTGTATATGACATCAGCAGAAGCCCGAGAGTCCACAGCATCAACAACAATTGACATGAAACTGACAAGGTTGGTTGTGGTGGAACGGTCCTTGACAAAACCATGTTGTTGTGGTGTGATCAATTGCTTGACGTGCCAGTTGATGATTGCGCATACAAGAGATTCCAAAACCTTACCAAAGACAGAGAGGATAGATATAGGCCTACAATTTTCAACATTGGATCTATCTCCAGATTTATGGATTGGAACTATACGAGCCTCCTTCCACAAGGTTGGAAAAGTCCCGAGAGACAAGGACTTGTTGAAAATTATGGAAAGAGGAAAGGCGAGAACGTCAGCACATTTTACCACAAACAGAGATGGTATGCCATCAGATCCAGCTCCTTTATTTATATTAAGTTTTTTTAAAGCATGTTTAACTTCGTCACTAGTAAAAGTAATTTTGTTAATGTAATTGGTAGTATTATCATTAGATGGAGTAAATTGACCCGTATTTGGATAGCCGAAGTTCGGAGCGTTAGCCGGTACAGGGACCGTACTCTGAAACGCTAATCCGAAACTTCGGTTAGCCCCGCCCCTTTCACTCGATTCTGTCCCGACTAGAGTGAGAGGGACGGGTATACCGAAGTTTCGGGTTTTACGTTGGGACCGTACTCTGAAACGCTAATCCGAAATTTCGGCCAGCCCCGCCCCTCTCACTCGATTCTGTCCCGACTAGAGAGTGAGAGGGACGGGTATGCCGAAGTTTCGGGTTGTGCGTTTGAGAGTAGGCCCTCAGGTACGGCCCAAGTAAGTCTGTGGTACACTACCTGGCCAGTGTGTCTAGTTAAATGTTTCAACGTACACTACTGGGACAACACACATCTGTGCTATTGAATTTTTTTGTCCCACTCAATATGTATAAGTTCGGATCACTCAGTCAAGGCTGTACTCCGAAGCTCCGTTTTGGAGTAGATCATCTGTACCTACCCCTAGCACGAAAACCTATCGTTATGGTATGGTCATCGTATTATTTTATATGAAAACATCTTTCGGTCATAACTTCGTAAGGAACTAAAATTCAATAAATACTTTACAGCTTTGGACGGATTGTATAGTTTAAATAGACGATTACCCTAACGACAGTGTTTCGGCTACTTCTTGCTTGGGTTACTGATCAAGAGAGGCGGTTAAAAAAGTACAACATAGTAAAGAAAATACTTATGTTTATTCAACACCATACTGCTAACATTACACTGAAAGTGACGCCATGAAATATAGGCGGATTTTTAAGGCTTATTAACTAGAAATGTGCTCTCATTCATATCCACGATGATGTATTATTATATGTAAGAAAATTATACAAGAAAGTAAAAAATCACAAGTATAACTAAGAGGTTTTGGTTTATTGATTGATTATCACTACATAGTATAAAACAAAGTCGCTTTCTCTGTCCCTATGTCCCTTTGTATGCTTAAATCTTTGAAACTACGCAACGGATTTTGATGCGTTTTTTTTAATAGATAGAGTGAAAAAATTCAAGAGGAAGTTTTATATGTACTTTTTATCCCGATATTCCCACGGGAACGGGAACCACGCGGGTGAAACCGCGGGCGGCCGCTAGTTATATTATATACTAGCGGCCGCCCGCGGTTTCACCCGCGTGGTTCCCGTTCCCGTGGGAATATCGGGATAAAAAGTACATATAAACCTTCCTCTTGAATCACTCTATCTATTAAAAAAAAACGCATCAAAATCCGTTGCGTAGTTTCAAAGATTTAAGCATACAAAGGGACATAGGGAAAGAGAAAGCGACTTTGTTTTATACTATGTAGTGATTAGTACAAGATAGTGGTATGAGAAAAAAACTAAGCTTGTCATACCACTAACGCCGTTTGAGGCGAACATAACTGTTAGTGGTGACGGACTAAGTGCGCTTGTGCACTACACGGAATTTTACCGGCCGGCGGGCAGTCCGTTTTTTTACGGTCCTGCCTTAACAAAGTCCGTGTAGTGCACAAGCGCCCTAAGCCTGTTGGGCGCCTGGGGTGGCAAAGCTGGATGGGGGCTCAGCACATTACGTTCTTTTTGACAAAACAAGTGCGCTTGAACATGGAGGCGTTGGGGGGATGTATCTAGAGAAAATGGAGGCGTTTGGGTCCCGCCGCGGCCGCGGGCCCCCCGGGGCGGTCCGTCCCGCCCGCTCCCCATTATTCCGCCACTGACTTGGTGCATTCACACCCGTTACTATATAAAACATTACTATATACAAAAAATTTAAAAAACTATGAGGTCTCACAGTGCGCGCGGACGCATAGTAATAGCACAGAATAAATAGCACAATAGTTTAGTAAGGGATGAATGTATTCGTTGCATGTATTTGCATCCCTTTCTAATTGAGAAGTAATTAAATGGTATGCACTTTAAAAATTTGGTTAGCTAAAAAAACAGCCGCTAAATCATTTGGCCAGCCAGCATACAATGATTTTGTTGGCAATAATAAAAATCAGGCTGCAATTCTTGTTCTGTAAACAATCATGATAATGGTCAGTCATTTAAACATAACAGGCAGCATGTCTTATTAAGTATCTGCAAAATAAACAAACGGTGCGACGCACCGCAAAATAATTATTTGGGCAGCAGAGAAAATATTTCTATGAGCAGTTAATTTGATTGGTGTAAGTACTTACATATTTAAATTTTGGTTAACAATATAAATAATTGGAGCGTGTCGCGAGAGCGGCCGGCGAAGCGCCTGAATCAACTTTATACTGTGTGTTTTTGAAGTCATTGGCATCAATTGGGCCCATTAATGTACTCATATGAAGCTATGTTTTTACGTGAAAAGGGGTGGTGCCCGGCGTCAGCGCGAGCGCAGGGACTCGGGCAAAGCGGGCATGAAGCCCATGGGTGACATTACTTGTTTCGGTGAATTCCGTGCGCGAACTTGAATAAATTCACGTTATAGGTAACTATTTAGTAATCTGTGGTTATAGTAGAGCCCGCGTTTTGTCGAGAGGCCAATGAAGTAGTTTAAGGCTTGTATGTTATTTGAATTTTAATTCAAATAGTTATTTTTAGTAATTTAATTTTTATTTGCTATAGTGATCAATTACTGAGTAATTTGCGGGATTTTTCAGGGTTTAAAAAAATAATTTTACATCTTGGATTTGCCTCATATTTGGGGAAAAGACTTTCTATCATGAGTATGTTCTTATTTTAAAAGGATGCTAACGACTTCGATGTCAGCCTGTAGAAATAGCCCCCCATGACAAGTATAATATTTTTGCTAGACTTGTATTTGCGGCACAAAATTAAATTTTTTGCTCACTCTCATGGGCCCCAATATGGGTCACTCAACTCACTCATTGCAGCTTTTATATATATTCGGCTGTACAATAAAACTTACTGCTGTTTAGAATGATATAAATTGCAGACTGATTTAGAAACATTTGCTGACCAAAAGTTGCTGCCCAACTAGCTATTATAGCTAACCGATTACATTTTTGCTAACAAAAATTCGAATACTTTGCTAACCGTTTAAATAAAACCCTTTCTAATTGTACCCACCTGTGCTGTGCATCCGCGCGCACTGTGAGACCTCGTAGTAATGTTTGTGAATACGGGTGTATGTCCCTAGCAAATTCGGCTAAACGATACCAATGTCATCAGTAGCGGCACATTACTACCGACACACGTGACCTACTGCCGAAATAGCCTAAAACGAATGCAGGCTGACTGCTCCGCGACCACTGATCTCTATTATACCACTGGATAGGCTGTCTCCATACAAATGACAGCTAATTTTGTGTAACAATTTGAAGCGCTACTAGTGTCACTACGAGGGTGCTGAGAACTAATTTTGACGTGAGATTGTGACAGCCGCGAGATTTTTAAAAGTATTTATTTTATTTTGTGTTATTTTGGTGTGATTTCATATTTATTGTGAAAGTTAAGCTCATAAACATGAGGAAATGTGTGTTTGTAAAACTCGGTACGAAAAAAGGGAGAAAAAGGTCATTTCACAGGTGAGTGTATTAAATTGTTGTTTTTAGTCAAAATTGACCTAAAACTGTGTGTAAAGCATTTGATTATTATCTGAAAATTGTTTGCAATGATATCTTATCAATATCTAGGCATTATAATGATGAATTTTGAGAGAATTATGAAAAAAAATGTTTTGTTTATAATTCACTAGTGATTGACAAATTCTTATCGATAAAATGTCGATATTCAATACCAAAAGTTGATAGAGCTCAGGCTGATTCAGTAGCTGTTGTACATCCGTCTTTCGACATTATGGTAGTACCTAGCTCTCCGCTCGCGGCTTCGCCCGTGTGAACTACACGACGTTATCCCGTGGGAATGTGATATTTTTGCGAAATAAAAAGTAATAAGTAGCCTATGTTCCTCTCCAGACAACAAAATATCTGTCTTAAATTTCAGCCAAATCTGTTCAGCCGTTATGGCGTGATTGAGTAACACATACTTCCTACTTTTATAATAAATCGACCTCGCATAGCATGTGGGGTCGACCCAGGGTTTTTTTTTATGCTACCCATATTTTTTAAAAGAAGTAGTTTAGTTTTAGGATTAGTTTTAATCTTAAAACTAAACTAATTAATTATTAATCCTAAAACTAAACTACTTACTTCTTTAAAAAAATATGGGTAGCAAAAAAAAAACCCTGGGTCGACCCCACATGCTATACGAGGTCGAATTATTCGACAATTGAAATTCGAGTCTTATAATACGTATGCAGAAAATAGTCGTGGTTTTAGTAATAAATATTTTTTTGTTTTAAATTACACTTGTAGATCTTAATTAAAATTTTATCAATTATTTTTGCAGATTTCCTTCCGAATTGAGTCTAAGAAACAGGTGGTTAGAAAATATGAAAGCCCTAAACTGGACCCCAAAGGAAACAGATTCACTTTCTTAAAAACATTTTGACACCTAGTGTTTCTTCACACATAACACCTTTTTTTTTAATAAACTTGTTACTTGAGCAGTACTTATTTCTGTTTTTTATTTTGTATAAGCTACCCCTTTATAACATGAATTAAGTAATATAACGTCAATTAAGGCTGTAGTTGTGTGTGTCAGTAAACGGTACGGATACGTACCTTGTAGTACCTCGATGGAAAAAAGAGTACCACAGTATTTCAACAGTTTTATCACATTTTTGGTGGCCGAGCTGCAACGCATAGGACCCAACCCGGCCACGCTTCTATCGAAATAAATAGTAAGTTTATGATGGTACCTATCCTGTACCAACGATAATGTGTCCTTTTTCCCGTTAAATTTGCAATAAAATAAATTTTTAGGGCATCGAAATATCTGACAAAAAACGCCTGACATAATTGATTGATCGAGACAAGACGTCAAGTTACGTATATTGCTCAATCATGAATGTCAGGCGTTTTTTGTCAGAAATTTCGATGCCCAAAACATTTATTTAATTACGATTTTAAAGGAAAAACGGGCACATTTCCGTTGGTACAGAATAGGTACCATCAGCCTGTACCAAATTTGCATCATAAACTTAGTACTTATTTCGATAGAAGCGTGGCCGGGGACCGGCCACCAAAAATGTGTTTCACTGATGAAATGCTGTGGTACTCTTTTTTTCCATCGAGGTACTACGAGGTACATATCCGTACCGTTTACAGCCTTAATTGACGCCGCCGCCGGCGCCGTGGCCGGGCCAGAACGTAACACACGTATTTACAAACAAAAAAGTATTTAAGTATATATTATCCGTTATCAAGTTCATGTAGACAGTTTCTTAAGAAATTTACTATGGGCTTAGATTGTTAAAAAATATATATTTATTATGTTTATTATCATCGATATATTATCATTACCACAGTCGACCTAAGAACATCACTAATGTTAGTTCCAAGTACTTTCGTATCTGCCTACAGCGCCAAAATGGCGATACTCAAATGATCACAAAAATATTTTACGTCACCCAGTCCAGTGGTAGGTATAATAGAGGTCAGTGTCCGCGACCGTTACAACATATTTTCGCGTTGTACATTACTTGTTAGTAATTTAAAAAGAAAATCGTTTGTCTTGTAATAGTAAATTAGTTTCCAAGTCTAAACTAAAGATTTTCCTTCATAATAGTTGTTACGATTAGAGAATGTACTTTTACGGCTGCCTCTGATGACAATAGGGTATTTTACTGTTGTTGAAATGTAGATATTTAATGATGACGTTAAAAAATATTGCAATTAAGAATACCAAATGTGAAAAAATAATTTGAATCTGTTTTATAATAAAAGAATTATAGTCTGTTTGATTTTGACTATAGCTGTCTCTTTCTAAAACGAAATCTTCTATGGCGTGACTATGACGCTACTAACCCACTGACGTCACTAAGATAGCGTCCTGTCCTTGTCTAATTATAAAGTTTGAAGTCCTATATCTTTGAAAATATTCAAGATAATTCAAAATGAAAACTTGTTTTGTGTAGCTAATATTTCGAAAAACATTTTAAAGAAATAAAAAAAATCAGTAAAATACCGTATTGTGAAGGTTTTCTTATAATTATCAAACCAATGTTTGAGAGTGGTAAGTGTTTATGGACGCGCTTTTTGAGAGTGGTAAGTGTTTATGGACGCGCTTTCTGTATTGTTCATGCATAACGAATTAATACACACAATAAACAATATTCAGAAAAAAGCCAGTTCTTAAAATATACATAGTATGTGTAAAACTAGTACCTAGTCAGGTATTCTAAATTTAGGTATATGAACTTTTGCCATGGCAAGTTGTACACTCTAGAGTTGTGGGCCACACTGGAGCGACCGCGGGGCGCGGAGGCGACCTGCGGATCCGCAGGAAGCGCGAACACGTACTATTCCCTCCGCCGCCGGTCGCGGCAACCGCCGGGCGCGCCAGTGTGGCCCCTCCCGTCCATCTCAATATATTTGTTTTTCCCGCTCACCGCGGACGCAAGCCGCGCGCCGCTCCAGTGTGGCCCACGACTTACGCGGCCGGATTGTGCTTAAAATAAAAAGGGCTATAGTTTCTTTTGCTTATCTTGTATAAGTTGACTTTTGTAAAAAGCAGAACATGTTTATATATTAACTCAATAAAAAAAACTTAGTGTTGGAAAACAATAGATAACCATACTTGACATAACAACAAACATGCTTAAATGTATAGACATTCTATGTATAATACGAAAATGCTTGTTATTGACAAATTGCATATAGTAAAATAACTTTTAAAATTAGTAAGTGAAGTAAAGCTATAATTAATAGTTCCATCACCAATACTGCACCTTAATAAACCTTTAAACAGATAGTGTAGGCAATGAACAGATTCTTTGTATGGAGACCCAAACATTAATTCCTCAGTCGATGAAACTTTGCTGGGTTATAAAATAGCATGAGCCATAAACTTTTAAATGCTTATCCAAAAAAAAACTCAAACGGAAGTTAGGTATTTATACCTAAATATACAAATATGTTTATATATTGAACCGAGTAATTTCTCAACCCAAATTTCTTTTACCAAATGAGTTATTTATACTAGTATGTGATACTTGATAAAAATCCAAAACTTTTTTCAAACATGAGTACTGCTTTTGAATGATAATTCCTTTTTTGACTCTCATTTTCATTGAAAAATTGCTCCGTCGTTTTTTTTTACTTATATGACCTTAGAATGTAATTTGACGTTACGAGTAAGAACATCCAAAAATAAAATATTACCAATATTGATTTATTTTAAACTATGAATAATTCAATATGGAAAATTGGTCTGCATTATTTATCTTTAAAATTATGTTAAAAAGTCACATATACACACAAATTTAAAATATCCAAAAGAAATATCATCCGGAACACCAACATTTTGAAAGCGAAGATAAATCTATCCCCTGTTACGCAATAATGTACCGTCTTTCGTTACCAGTTGGGTGCAGATTAGCGTCCTCGTGCTAATTGTACGACCTTGAACGCGTGACCCTGTGACTGGGGGCACAACTGGGGGGCCGCGTTCGTGTCGTCGGTCGCTGTGTGATTCTTTCTTTTTTGTTTTCTTTGTACAGTCAGGGACAAATTCGGTGAACCACTTCCTGCTTATATTTGTGTAGCTAGTGTGACTTCAAAAAAAAGTAGCTCCTCAGTTTGACCATATTATAGTATTCTTTGGTTTGGTTTGACTATGTTTGTATGTATGTTTGGCCGATTATCTCGCGTTTGGCTAAACCGATTTTTATGCGGTTTTAAGAAAAGTATTTTTTACATTTAGGAGAAAGTTTTGGTATTTTAACCGACTTCGAAGAAGAAGGTTCTCAGTTTGACTCATATGTTTGTATGTTTGTCTCTGCTCTGAGATGCGGTTTTCAGAAAAGTATTTGTTACATTTAGGAGAAAGATTCGGAGTTTTAACCGCCTTCGAAGAAGAAGGTTCTCAGTTTGACTCGTATGTTTGTCTCCGACATGCGGTTTTCAGAAAACTATTTGTTACATTTAGAAGGTTTTGGCATTTTAACCGACTTCAAAAAAGGAGGTGTCCAGTTTGACCCGTATGTATGTATGTTTGACTTTGAGATGCGGTTTCCAGAAAAGTATTTGTTACATTTAGAAGGTTTTTTGCATTTTAACCGACTTCAAAAAAGGAGGTACTCAGTTTGACCCGTATGTATGTATGTTTGACTTTGAGATGCGGTTTTCAGAAAAGGATTTGTTACATTTAGGAAAATATTTTGGAATTTTAGCCGACTTTAAAAAAGGAGGTTCTTAGTTTGACCCGTTTGTTTGTGTTCGTCTCTAAGATGCGGTTTTCAGAAAAGTATTTGTTACATATAGAAGGTTTGGGCATTTTAACCGACTTCAAAAATGGAGGTGCTCAGTTTAACCCGCATGTATGTATGTTTGACTTTGAGGTGCAGTTTTCAGAAAAGTATTTGTTACATTTAGGAGAATATTTTGGAACTTTGGCCGACTTCAAAAAAGGAGGTTCTCAGTTTGACCCGTCCTTGAGATGCGGTTTTCAGAAAAGTATTTATTACATTTAGAAGGTTTTGGCATTTTAACTTACTTTGAAAAAGGAGGTGCTCAATTTGACCCGTATGTATGTATGATTGTCTTTGAGTTGAGATGCGGTTTACATAAAATTATTTCTTTACATTTAGGAGAAGGTTTTGGTATTATAATATAACCGACTTAAAAAAATTGGTTTTCAGTTTGATCTGTTTGTATGTATGTTTTTCCGCGATTACGTCATGTTTTCTGAACCGTTTTTGATGCTTTTTTCAACAGGCAAGTATTTTTGATTGATGCGGTTTATGTGTACATCCTACTAACATAGCTATTTAAAATAATGCCACGAAAAAGTTAGAAATAATAGCTCTTATAGGTACTTTCACACCAAATAACGTAAGTACTTTGAAGTTGGGCGGGATTAAACAAAAACACCAAAACATGTAGGTACACTCGACAGCACATCAGGTTAAACAGTTGAACTGCGATAACAGCTTTTATTACGTAGGACATAAAGGCGTTCTCAAGGTCAACATGTATAGTCTGATGTGCCGCCGTGTGTACATGTTTCACACCCGACTTCAAAATACTCGTACTTACATTATTTAAAGTGAATACAGTTATTAGAAGTATTATTTCTAATTTTATTGTGTCATTTTTTTAAAGCGCTCTTCCTTTTTTATAAAATATTTTTTTTACTATTTGGTTATTTATTAAACTAGGATACCTAGAACAATACATAAGCGATTAGGGAGAGTTGGGCGAGTTGATTTTAACTGTCTACGTTTACGAAAACTATTGGATGAACTGCTCATGTCGGTAAAGTAGTTAAGCGACATGAATGGGATAGAGCGATAGTTTTCGATTACGAATACAGTTTGCCAAACTCATACCAAGTTTTACTGGTTGTACGTGCACACAAAAATACAACGTTCCATAGCGAGCAACAAAAACCGTAACGTGTATTATAAACGCAAAACAACCATCGACCGGGAGGCGACCGTCGGTAACCCTACCTGCTCGAGTATCATCATAAATAATAATAAATAAAATAACTTCTTACATTCACACCAATTATCTAAGGCCATGTTAATTTCATTAAGAAACTGTATTAAGGAAAGCTTGATAACGGATAAATATATACTTAAATACGTTTTGTTTGTAAATACATACTTAATATACATAGTTAACACACAGATCAAGACAAATAGACATGTTCATGCACACAAATATTTGTCTTGTTCGGGAATCGAACCCGAGACCACTGGCGCAGAAGGTGGGTACTGCGCCAAATCGGTCGTCATCATCAATCATGACATGCTCATTGTTAGTAGTAAGACAAACAGTTACGTTAAAAATAGACTAGGTTGTCTAGTCGCAACCTGGCCCTCTTAGTACAGTCATGAAAAAAGTGCGGCTAAAATGATGAGAAAATATATCATCAGGTACCAGCATGAAACGCTGTTCATACGATCAGGCTTGATAGACAGACTAGAAAAATGTGGTCTGCCACGCTCCGTCTTGGCCACTTTGTCAGTTCGAGCGATTTTAGCGAAGGCTTGCGGGTGGTTTTCATGTCATGGGGTACCAGTATCAAACTAACGACTTACTGTAACTTAGGCCAACCTACTACCAAAAATACTGGTCTGCCGATCCGCAGCCTGGCTGTCTTTTGTGTCAGAGCAATTTTATGTTTGTAATGTTACTGACATCTATTATATGTGGTCGTCCAAATCAAAAGGGACCTTGTGGCTTTCGGCACTTACGCCTTTATTGCTGTTGTTCGAATACAAAACAACAAAAATAAAGACGTATGTGCCGGCCGTAATAAGGTCCCTTTTGATTTGGACGACCACATATATTAATGTAGAGGGTTGCAGGGAAATTCGACAAAGAAGACTAATATTTTATATTAATAGTGATTAACCATTTCGTGACAACGAAGTGAGACGTGGTCTTTTACTATGGGTCTCATAAGAAGGCTCAAAGTCACCCAGCGAGCAATGGAGAGAGCGATGCTTGGTATTTCCCTGCTTGAGCGAATCAGAAATGATGAGATCCGCAGGAGAACTAAAACAACCGACATAGCTCGAAGGATTGCATCATTGAAGTGGCAGTGGGCGGACACATAGCGCGGAGAACCGATGGCCGTTGGGGCGGATAGGTTCTCGAATGGCGACCGCGTACCGGACGACGTTCCGTGGGCAGGCCCCCTACAAGGTGGACCGACGATCTGGTCAAGATCGCGGGAAGCCGCTGGATGCGGGCAGCGCAGGACCGATCGTTGTGGAGATCCTTGGGGGAGGCCTATGCCCAGCAGTGGGCGTCGTTCGGCTGACATGATGATGATGATGAACCATTTCAGAAATATTTCACTTTAAATTTGTTTTTTGCGAAACAAAACCTAAACCTTTACTGCTCTTAGTTAATTTATTTTTATTTCTTTTTCGCACTATTGAGTATTTGCTATTTTTGAGAAGGGGTGTATCAGTTAACAAAAATAAATAATGAAACTCGAAATAACTGCTCTCAGTTTTTACATAGTAACCGCAACTTTCAAGCACGTTGGTAAGATAAAATCGTAGAAAGTTAATCTGCAGATGAAATGCGAACACTTCAGCATCTTTTTGGCAATCCAAAAAGGTATAAGAAAGAAGTTCGTTTTTGGGGAAAAGTGTAGCTATATGTAATAAATTTCCACAGAATTTAGTAGAGCTGCCTTTGAACAAACTCAAAAGTCATGTCAAAAAATCGCTCATGGGCGAAGCATATTAAATAAATAAATAAATATTTTCTTACAATCACACCAATTATCTAAGCCCGTAGTTAATTTCTTAAGAAACTGTGTCTACGTGAACTTGATAACGGATAAATATATACTTAAATACTTTTTGTTTGTAAATACATACTTAATATACATAGAAAACACCCAGACCAAGACAAATAGACATGTTCATGCACACAAATATTTTGTCTTGTTCGGGAATCGAACCCGAGACCTCTGGCGCAGAAGGCAGGTAGTTTACCCCTGCGCCAAATCGGTCGTCAAAATCAATAAAAAAATATTATAAAGTAGACGACTATTTGAAAGACCGTAATGCATGGATTTGATGTAACACATAACCTAAGCTGAACTAGTGTTATATTATTATTAAAAAGTTGTAAAAGTTAACGATATAAATCTTTGTAAATATAGTTACTCGAAATGATTAAAGCTGATAAGTTTATTGCGCCTGTTCTTCTTATCAGTTAAAAAAGTATTGAACGGGTGGTAGAAAAATATAGACGATTCAAAAGACCTTATTATAAGTCAGGTTGAATACAGATATTTTTTATTATTTATTTTATAAAAATTAAGGTCACTTAAGGTCAGAGAGCGGTGACGAGTAGTAAAAAAAATATTGTTTGATGAAAGGAAAAAATAAGCATTACGTTAAACACAGTTAAAAATGACATGTTGCAGTATTTTTATCAATCACAACACATGTTTCACGTGCTCACCCCTACCTATAAGCCTATAACTAACACAAAGGATAATGGGCCTTTTTATATGGCGAATTGACGTAGTACAACTAACAGAAATTACATCCTTTTAATTTGTAGTACTCGATAGTAGGCCTAGTTAGAATAACCTTTACCTAATTTCATCTGCATTATCACCCACATTGACGAAAAGTGAAGTCCAAAAGATGTATAATAGCTGGAATTAAGGCGCTACTCGGAAAAAGTATGGACTCTTTGATATAAAACTATAGGACGGTTAGAGTTGTTATAAATCTGGTACTAAGATATATATTTCTTCATACCTTTATCTAGAATCGTATAGTTTCAGAAACACGATTTTATGATTTTGGCTCGACACTTTTTATTTTTGAAAATACCTCTAAAAAATAAGAAATATCAAGATTATTCTTAAATGGGGATACATATACTATTGAAAATTGGTTTAATTAGTGGACACCAATAATATTTAGGATCGTATAGAAGCATTTTTAAAAAATCGCTATAGTTTTTGAATACGAAGTGATTTTGTGCTTTTTTTGCCTCATCTCCAAAATCGGTCTCGCTCCCGCGCGCGTCGTTTTCTCATTGCTATCTCGCTTTAGCATAATGTTTCCGAGTATCGCCTTAAAAAGTCGAAATACCCTGATGATATCGAATTAAGCGAACAATAACTGAGTGCATCCGCGCCCTTTAGCAGATAGGGATTATGGCAAGATAATGAAAAAATAACTCGAAAAATTTTATATTATTTTCAATTTATAAGCTATCCTGTCAAATTGCTCACCTGGTAACCTAAAGCACGCGCACATTAAGGGCCGACGCGAAGCTTTCAAGTTGGAAGAGGCGATTAGCAAGTTACAATGGGATGTCATTGGCATAGCTGAGGTCCGAAGAGAGGAAGAGGACTTGATTATCCTACTATTCAGCTTATACCTTGCTATACCACCGGGTGGGTAACCAGCAGTCCACTGGTGGTGTTGCGTTCATCGTCCACAAATCCCTCGTTAACAACGTTTTCCTACTCAAAATATCGAAACGGTAGGTATATGGTGCATATCATACAGGTCTTCGCTCCGACCTCAAAACACAACGATGTTGAAGTAGAGGCTATGTATGGGGAGATCTCTAAAGCCATTCAAAGCTATACAAAACCCACTACACGTTTGTGACAGGGGATTTCAATGCAAAATTGGGGCAACGTTACGGTGATGAGTTGAGAGTGGGGCAATTTGGATTTTGGCAACGAAACGAAAGAGGCCTGATGCTGGCAGACTTTATGGAGCGGGGGAAAACCTCTTCCTACTGATGAACTCCTTTAAAAAGCCCGTAAGTCGCAAATGGACCTGGATTAAGCCGGAGGGTAAAGATAAAAACAAGATAGATTTTATATGTCGACGAGGAAGCAAATATTTAATGATGTCATTGTATTCAACCTCGTAAAGACAGGAAGCGATCACCGCACAGTTAGAGCACATTGAGGTAAGTAACAACGTCAAGCTGGAAAGATCTCGACAAAAAAATCTACGCTCCGACCAAAACCAGATCAAATTAAAAAACGCGAGTGCTTTCCGCTCGAGATTCAAAACCGCTTCTAAGCCCTTCCATCCAAGCATCGATGTGGACAATCTATATACAACATGGTGGTGGATACTGCCCGCACGGAAATGTCCAGTTATTATAAAACTCGCCGTAACAAATCAAAGAAACTCTCCGGCCACACGCTCTGACTCATGCATCAGGGAGAATTCACTGTTTAATGTTTAATTAAAACAACCGTCCACTGAACAGTTATTATAACTTATTTTTTGTTGTTCCATTTTTGCACAAGTTCACAGACACGTGTCTCAAGCGGAAAGCACTCGCGCTCGTACACGACCGAGACAGACCGAGATATCATGTCCGTGAGCGGTATCTATGTGTGCGTTGCTCGAGCGAACTTTGTATATAGATTGTCTTCTGTACCTATTTATTTTGTGCCTCTATCATGCTTCGAAAATTAAGCCATTTAATGATCATGAATGAATGAATGTAATTTTTATTATTCTTTGAATGTAATGTATAATTTTTTCCTTTCCATCAAACAATATTTTTTTATTTTATTTGAACTTCAGATTTTACACAATAAAACTGAAAACTATACACACAATCGTTAATTGTCTTTCAATTTCAATTTCAATCGCCAAACTGCATGGCAGTTTGTTGGCGAAGAAAAGCACTAATATCCATTATTATTGTGTTTGCTACACGTACGTACGTCTACATTATGGGTATAACAATTTTATTATTGTAGAAGCAACAAAAGAATCACAATACTTATTATAACATAATATACATAACCTGACATAATAATATATTAATACAATAAAAACAATTAAAGGCAAATTTAACATTCTGAGGCTAATTTCTCTAAAAAGTTAATCTTTTAACTTTGTTTTAATAACAGTTTTACACAATTTATCCTCTTCTTTTTACAAACTTATTTCGTTACATATTTATATTTTCTATATGTCACTGCTTTCTCTGTCAATACGTCTTTAGTTTAGCTACTTTACCTAGAGTGTTATACCTACTTGTATTTTTTTTTATCCACAACGGGGTAGCACTTAGCCTTCATCACACCTGATGATAAGTGGTGATAAGGCTGAAGGTGGAAGCGCACTACTCCCGGAATCCTCAATCACTGAGGAACTGGCTATCTGATCTTTAACTGCCGGAACACAATAATGCTGAAAACATCATTGTTATGGCGTCAGACTTAGATAAGATGGTGGTAGCTAGCCAGGCGGCCTAAGAACAAGTCCTACCACCAACCAAACCGAATACAATATGTACCCCCACTGGGAATCGAACCCGGGACCTCTGGGTCTGAAATCCGTGGTATGAACCACTAGACCACAGAGGCGGTTAAAAAAGGCGGTATTGCCAAAAAGATGTTGAAGTGTTTTCATTAATCTGCAGATTAACTTTTTTTTAAGTTGCGATTGCTATGTAAAAAACCATAATTTAAATAGTTATTGTATGATAGCACTTATTTCGAGTTTCATAATTTATTTTTGTTAACTGGTACACTCCTCCTCAAAAAATAGCAAAAAACTGTAATTTAACGGAGCTAAAAAGAAATAAAAATAAATTAAATAAGAGCAAAACTCAAAAGTTAGTGTAGTGTTTCGATAAAAAAACTAAAAGTTAAATATTTCTGAAATGGTGGTACACCCCTCCTCAAAAAATTGCAAAAACTGTAACTTAACGGAACGAAAAAGAAATAAAAATAAATTGAATAAGAGCAAAACTCAAAAGGTATTGTAGTGTTTCGATAAAAAAACTAAAAGGTAAATATTTCTGAAATGGTTAACTTTTGGATATAGTACATTATTAATAACCTAAATAGTGGTGTCGTTTAATATTAAGGTCGAATTTCCCTGTTACCCTGTACATTCATATTATTGATGTAAGTAACAATACAAACATAAAATTGCTCGGGCACAAAAGACGGCCAGGCTGCGGGTCGGCAGACCAGTATTTTTTGTAGTAGGTTGGCCTAAGTTACAGTAAGACGTTAGTTTGATACTGGTCTGGTACCCCATGATATGAAAACCACCCCGCAAGCCGTCGCTAAAATCGCTCGAACTGACAAAGTGGCCAAGACGGCGCGTGGCAGACCACATTTTTCTAGTCTATCAAGCCTGATCGTATGAACAGCGTATCATGCTGGTGCCTGATGACATATTTTCTCATCATTTTAGCCGCACTTTTTTCATAAATATACTAAGAGGGCCAGGTTGCGGCTTGCCTAGCCGCCAACCTAACCAGCACCAACAACTCAACTTTTTTAACGTGACTTTTTGCCATCTAACAATGAGTATGTCATTGTGGTACTCTATAGTAGGTAGAATTACCGACGGTCGCCTCTCGGTCTACCATTTATACAACTATTTGGTAAAGACAATGTCAACATAATTATTTTGCCTCGACGATTGATACGTGAAAATAGAATAGATCGCGCGAGCGGACGGCGGCGGCGCGGCGGCGCGGTGGCGGGGCGGAGGGGAACCAGTCCTGTACGGCTCCCGCGCCCCGCTCCTACGCCTCGCTTCGTACTCACAGCTCCCGATTGCTGAATTAAGTTTTTCTATGTAAAATGCTTTTAGGTTTTGGTTTTTTTTTGGATATTGTTGTAGTTGAAAATAAAGTGAACTCTGTACTTAAATCAATAAATAAAACAGATAGAGAAATTTTCCACTGCGAGTAAAACGGCAATTTTTAAAATAGTTTAATTACATGGTTTATTTTTTAGATTTTCATTTTGTGGTTATAAAACTTCAATAAAATAGCATTTCCGTAAAAAAGTTCGACGGAGAAATTTTACGGTTCGAGTCACACCAAAAACACATATTTTAGTAAAATTTTGTGTTTCTGCTGGGATATTTTTTTGGATGTTTCATAAATCATTTTAATACGTTACATGAATATGTATGGTGAAGAAAGTTTCAACGGAGCATTTTTCCTCAAAAAGATATCTATGATATATGACTTTCATTAAAAAAACCTAACTTCTATTATTATTATTCTTTGGAATTTTATACAATACTTTTAATTTATTGATACTTTATCACATTGTAAAGTTTTTTCTGACTGACGAATTACTGTGGGGGTCAACTAGCTTCATTTCCTACACTAAGAGAGAAACTCAATCACTAGTTAGTGGCTTGTGCATATCCTATTCAGTAAAATCTACAATATATTGATTTGATTTGGTGAGATGACAAGAAAAATTTTTCTTTCAAAGGAAATATAATGTAAGTTTTTCCTTAGAAATATTTTATTCAAAGCAAGTAAGACTTAAAAACTTTCAGTCAATACAATAACTATTTACAAAACAGCTGTGTCAAGAAATAGTATGAAAATGTTAATACCTATCAAACACGAAAGTACAGCCAAAGTAAACCACTCAACTTCTAAGTTTTACCATTTAATCTTAAATAAATTAAAGAAAAGATCTTTTTTCTTATTTCAAAATTTACACTATCATTAAAATTTACATGTGTGACATATTTTCAAGAGTAGCCAAATAAAATATATAATTTTGACGGTTCAAACCTGATGATTCCTAAACTATTTCCAAGCTTAGTAGATAAACATGTTATTCAGATTCCTACTTTCTACCTTGCATTATTTACCAAGAAAAGGCTTTGTTATGGTATAATGATATCCTATTAATTATATTCTTCATCTTCATCCATAGCAAAGTCTACACCAGAGTCTGCACACACAGGACTGAAAAAAAAAGAATCAATTAATTTGGGTAGGTAGGTAGGTAAGTTGGTAGTAGGTTAGGTAACATTCTTGTTCCAAAAAATGATCTATTCTTAAGTATATAGTGAATATGATGTGGTATTCTTGATAACCATTAGGACTATGTTCACTAATATGGGACTATGAACTAAATACAGATACTTTGTGTTATCTTTGTATTTTAAATTAATTACTTTTACACATTAACTGCCAAGCTCAAAAACAGTTCTTAATTTTTTGGACATAACTTTGTATTTTTTTTCCATAATTTCCAAAACATTCGCAGAGGAATCAGATTCCATAAAAAAAATTACCTATTGAACGAACATATTATATTACTATTAAGAAGAGTTTTATTACTCATCATCATGTCAGCGGAACGACGCCCACTGCTGGGCATAGGCCTCCCCCAAGGATCTCCACAACGATCGGTCCTGCCAGCCAGCCAGCCTATAAGGCTGCTGTACATGGGTAGAGTAGAGCGGTAGAGTAGCTTGCCCTTTTTACACGACTGCGAGGAGTGTTATTACTAGAGATTGGATAATCGGATGCATATTTACCTAAAGTTAATATTTGGCTAAGAAATTATGGAAGCGGCTTCTTAAAACATTATTTTTTAATATAAATCCCTGGATTCCAAAAAATTCGCGAATGCAAAATTAGTTAGTAACATGATGTGGAAACGACGTCTTTAGCATGAGGTATTTATTTAAAAATTTTGATACAAAAGTGCACTCCATAACAGCTAACACCTCAACTTTAGGTAAATATGCTTCCGACTATCCGATCACTGGTTATTACTTTTTGTATTCACAATGCAATTTTTATTATTGAAAAAATTTAAAATGAAGTATTAAGAAAAAAACAATAAAAAAAGGAAAAATTCAATAAAGAATATAATGAAGTTTTAGAGGTATAAATATCAGCTTCTTATCTATCATAAGGAACAATGTAATTCAATATTTAATATTAGGCTTCATCTTTGGATTTGTATTGACAATTAAACATATTATTGGTTTTAGAGGCATAGAAATCAGCAATTTTTTTGAATTTGATATAAAGTATTTTTTGAAGAAAAGTCCAGACTCCAGACAAAGTTAAAAAAGTAACTAATAGCAGGGGGGTGACACTCCGCAGTTTAGGTACGTTCGGCCGGCGCGCCTGCCGGGCAGGCGTATGGCAGAAGGATGCCGCTCGGCTCGTACGCTCCAAGTTGCGCGTAAAACGATCGATCATTTCTGTAATTTTTGTGCAACAAAAATGTATTTTTATTTGAATGAGTTTGCAGAGTGCGCCTTCTGTACCTGAGTACTATTATATATCTGTGCTAATAGTAAAATATCTCGAAAATTCGTATTTCTAACAATAGTTAGCTTAACATTTTGTGTCGTCCTGTGAAGTACAGTTACTGTACTGTACAGGATGAAACTTAACATTAAACTACTTATTGTTTAAAAAACTAATTTTCAAGATATTTGACAATTAGTTACTTTTACTTCAATTTGGAAACATTAAATAAAATCCTACCAATATTATAAATGTGAAATTTTAGAGGTTTGTTACTCAATCACGCCAAAACGGCTGAACGGATTTTGATAAAATTTGGGACACAGATACTTTGTAGCCTGGAAAGGAACATAGGCTACTTTTTAGCCCAGAAAAATGCTAATTTCACAATAATGAGTAGTGTCGGCATTAGAGGGATGAAGTAGAAATACAATGCAAATGAAAAAATATACTTACAGTCGTCACAAATTAAGATGCCCGTTTTGACACATGCTAAAGTGACGTGATTAGGCATGTAACCATACGAGTCTGTGATCGATTCTCGCGATTTATCGATTAAGGTACTGAGTAATTAATCGAATATAGTAGGTTTGCAACTTATATGGATTATGACTAAGTTATTATTATAACTATATAGGTAAGTACCTACTTATACTTTTAATAAACATATAAATAAAGTATAAATTGACCTTTTATCCTACTCATATTATAAATGTGAAAGTTTAGATGTTTGGATGTTTGTTACTCAATCATGCCAGAACGGCTGAACGGATTTGGCTGAAATTTGGAACACAGATACTTTGTAGCCTGGAGAGGAACATAGGCTACTTTATATCCCGGAAATATATTACATTCCCGCGGGATAGCGTCGTGTAGTCCACGCGGGCGTAGCCGCGGGCGGAAAGCTAGTGGTATATAAACTTGAATCGAATCCACTTAAATTACATAATTTATATAAAAGTGCAAGTATTTCAACTACAGCTCACAACATAGACATACTTATAGAGTAGGTACGGTCGGCTGCACTACAGACTACACAAAACTGTCAAAATTCTCCAATCGACTTTCAACCTTAACTCTGGAGCATTAAGTTCAAAACCGTTTGTAGATATTTGACATTTTGTGGTAGTCTGAAGTGCAGGCGACTGTACATTACTTATAGCGGCCTGTACACGTTGGCCCAACCATTGGCCGATACGTCGTACATTAAATAATAATAAATAAATAAATAACTTCTTACATTCACACCAATTATCTAAGCCCATTTTAATTTCATTAAGAAACTGTATCATGGGCCATCGTGTACAGCGCCAGGGGGGCTACCACGTAACTTTATGGATATGAACTTCATATGTTTTTTGGAACTTTTAGTCAGTTTTATAGAAAAAATAGCAGCTATCAGTTTTTTATTTTATGGCGTCAGGTATAACGATAGCTAGCTAACAACGTTTAACAGAACAAAGCATCAAAAATCTATCAAAATAAGGAATTCAAATGACACTTGAAGTCCATACCCATATCCAGATTTTTTTGCCGGTAGCCCGTTTGCGTGTGATTGCCGTGTGCGAGCAACGCAAACTTCCCCTGTTCATGATGGCCCATCATGGTCGGCCAACATGATCGGCCATCCTGTACTGGGGGATTAAGAAATCTCTAGAAACGTGAACGTGACGATTCGACATGGTGAGGTGTGCAATTTTGTCTAGGTTTTATTTTTAGAAACGTTCTCCTTGGATTACCCAGAAATCATTTTATCGAAATCATTGTTGCCAATTCATAATTTCACTAATGCTTTAAGCGCCAATCTAGTTTTTACATAAAAAAGATCAATTTTACAAATTAATCTATTAAAGTGGTTATAACGATTATTTCGATAAAATTGAATAAAGCTAGAGAAATCCTGCACACAACGGTTACAACATTAGAATTTAAAAAAATAAAGACTGAGAATGTAACTGTTTTCCGAGACGTCTCGTAGTAAATCGAATTTGCGTTTACTTTAGAATAAACGCAATAATAACACGCGGAATACACTTGCCTTAATTTATGATGCGTAAATAATGTTACATATTATTTACAAACACCTTTGATAAGTAATCAGCATTTAATTGATTTTTTGGTTTTCGTAACAAGTTACATTCTAGGGTCATTAGCATGTGTCAAAACGGGCATCTTAATTTGTGACGACTGTAGTAATACAAAATTTTGAAATCATTTTT
Organism: Crambus lathoniellus; assembly: GCA_949710035.1. Lineage (NCBI taxonomy): Eukaryota > Metazoa > Arthropoda > Insecta > Lepidoptera > Crambidae > Crambus > Crambus lathoniellus. The sequence goes on along the minus strand of OX453300.1, from coordinate 27,590,780 downwards.
GTATTGATTGATATATATCACAAAAAAGGCTTGAATATATATCGGATATATATCATGATATACAGGGCGTCCCAAAATTAACTCACATGGGGGAAAGTACCTTAAATACTGAAGATATAAAATTTTACTGAAAGGAGACTTCATTTTTATTTTAAAAAGAAAACGAACTGCATTTTAAGAATTTTAATTAATCAACTGTCTGAACTGGGAATCGAACCCACCGAATGTAAAAAAAATATTTCACTAATTTAATTGTACCGATCGAAAGGCTTGATCATACCTTATCATTTTTTCTTAATAACATAGCATCTTAAATAAAAGGAAGACTACGAAATTTAACATTTAATGTTGAATAACAAGTTTGTGCAGCGCTATGGATAGCCTTTCCTGTGACTGTCGTGCTCAAAACTTTAACATTTCAATGTATTACTAATGAGTGAAGATTGGAGCAATTATCATAAAGTGTTTGTTAAAGTTATAATGTGTTAAGTAACACCAGCTCGGTTGGTTTAAAAATGTTTGAATAGTTACTTTGGTGCGGTCTATTCCAACATATGGCTTAGTCGTGGGACGCCCCCAGGGCTTCCAATGACTATGTCACATGGTGGCATAGACCACACCAAATACTGTAGATAGAAAGTTTTATTGAAATAGGACTTTATTTTTATTTAAATAACAATAGAACTGCATTTTTTTTTTTTAATAATAGCATGTCCAAACCGAGAATCGAACCCGCACGAAATTATTCAAACTTTTTAAAACCAATCGAGGTGGTGTTACTTATCACATTATCAAACACTTATGATAGGGAATTAGGTATAATTGCTCCAATCTTCACTCATTAGTAATACCTACATTGAAATGTTAAAGTCTGTATTGAGCACAACAGTCACAGAAAAGGCTATTCATAATGCTGCACAAACTTGTTATTCAACATTAAATGTTAAATTTCGTAGTCTTCCTTTTATTTAAGATGCTATGTTATTTAGAGAAATGCTTAGGTATAATCGAGTCTTTCAATCGGTACAATTAAATTAGAGAAATATTTTTTTTACATTCAGCGGGTTCGATTCCCAGTTCAGACAAGTGATTATTCAAAATTCTGCGAATGCAGTTCGTTTTCTTTTTAAAATAAAAATGAAGTCTCCTTTCAGTAAAATTTTATATCTTCAGTATTTAAGGTACTTTCCCTCCATGTGAGTTAATTTTGGGACGCCCTGTATATCCATTGATATATATCCTCGAACCCTGCTACAGACAAACACATATTCATTAATTAAATTACAGGACATACATTTATAAATAGGAGACACTGTATAGTAGGATATATTACTTCATATCAATACTTTCATTTAATAAGTATTTTAAATTATAAAAGTACACAAACCTCATAGCTCTGCAGGTGAAGAAGACAATTCGTTTTAACTTCCGATTGTAAAAGAAATAATTGAATGCCCACAGGCATCCAGGTTCTCCAAAGGGGTCACTAGCAAGGTCAGGGTTGTAGCTGTAAATTCGACACTCTGGTAGAAGGACTTCTTCATCAATAGCAGCCCATAGAGCTGGGCGAAGCTGTCGCCATCTCATGCCACCAACAGCTGATAGAGATGCATCCACTGCACCCTGTACCCAGCTCAATGACGGTTCAGCACTGAATTCACTGCTCTGTAATAATAGTTTATGGTAAGAATACTAAGAAACTAGCCTGAGTAGTTACTGTAAAACTCAAATTCTATTTTTAGGCCTTACCTTTGACATGGAAAAATCATAATCAGGGAAAGCAGCATTCAAAGTGGCAATGAGATAAAATAATGTCTTCCTAGATATAGTGTCACAGAGTACACCTTCATCACCTGACAAACTCCGGCTGCAAAACCAACAAGTAATATATTATCTATCTACCTATAACAACAAACAAATCATCAGTTTTTTGGGTCAACATTATGAACCCACCATTCCCAAAATGTATTGTGTATTGTAAAATTTATAACATTTTAAAAGGAGTGTTCACCTGAATGAAACACCTTCAGGTGGAGACAATGCTTGGAGGTCATGTGTAGTCTCCCCATCTGCAGTAAAACGTTTGTAGAATGCTTTTTCAGCACCAGCCATCTTACAGCTGTAGCTCTCTATGCGGCCCTGCACGGCACTGTCGCCATTTATTATAGACAGGGCTCTGCTTAGAGCCTCCAGTCGTCCACTCTCTAGAAGTTTCATCTTTTCTAGATTGTTTATCAATCTCTTACCCGCTCAAACAACTTTTTATCAACATAAACGTTAGGTTTGTGCAGTGAAGTGCACTATTTCTGAACATGGGTATAAATATTCCTTTTCTTTTTGAGTGAAGCAGCTTCGGTATCAAATTCGTCTTCTGTTCTTCGTCCGCGCTGATGAAATGCGGGAACATCACAAATAAGAGAAGAAATGAGGGTTTACAAATTCTTGTAATGCACTGTAAAATGTATTTATTTATAGCTTGTTTGTTGGCCGTCACAAGGAGCGCGTCACTTCACAAGTCACTTGATGTCCTACAAAACGCTACTATTATTTTGGCGTTACAAATCAAAATCCATAGAAGACATCGTCACAAATCATTTAAGGGAACACAGTATACAGGAATATTAGTTAGAAATGCCAGAAATAGCACTGATTATTAACTTTTAGGGCTAAATAAACACTAATCACAATCGGAACAAACAACAAAGAAGAATTTCCATTTAAACTACAGACAAGAAGCGAAGGAAGAGTAAGTAGAGTACAGGCGTTGGAATCACCCTTTAAAATAGGTCAACACTTAGTGATTACAGTAGTGGGGATGCCCCTTTGGCCATACATTGGCTATAACTACGACCGCCATTTTGTTGGGGTGCCCCTATTGGCTAAAATTATGGCTGTCACTTTTTTTCGAAATGACGTTTAGTTTTTGTGTTTTTTTTACTCATTTCGGTTTTCTTTGATTATTTAGTTAATTTTATAGTTTTCCCATGGTTTTTCCACTTTTTCGCAGATATTTCTGTACAGAAATATGGATACGTTATTCGAAGATGCCCACGGTACGTAAGTAAATCTATTTACATAGTTTTTTGTATCAATTATTTATTACATTAACTTAAATTTTCGTTTGTTGTTTTAGTTAATTCCAAGAGGCAACTTTCTATTTCATAACAAACCAAAACAAAAGAAAATATAGTTTACAACTTAACCGGAGTAAGAAGATTCTCAAAGTTATGAATGAAAGGTAATGTTTGTTTATTTTTTATAAATGAATGTACCTACTTACCTATGTTTATGTAATTTAAATATTGATTAGTTTTGTTGAAATCCATTCTAATACCTTATTTCAATATCCATTTAGAAGTGATATCATATGGTGATAATGATAAAGCACAGTAGATTACTTGGGATTAAATGCAAATAATCAGTTGTTACATTTAACTAGTTTCAATTTAGGGAAGTTGTTAATACTAAGTCAAGAGAAAATTAGGTACAGTGATTCAATAAATTTGTCAAAACATTTAAAACTGACTTATCAGCAAATTCATATTTGTGACAAGCAGAACAGAATTATGACAAATAAACCAGTAGGAAAAGAAATGATTGTTGTCGGTACGAATGACGGTTTATTGTGATTGTCTTACATCTATGTTATTACTGCTACTATCTTAGATCTTAATTAAGTATATAATTTATACTATACACATCCACTCAGTCCATGTACACTCGACAGCATATCAGGTTAAACAGTTGAACTGCGATAACAGCTTTTATTACGTAGGGCATAAAGGCGGTCTCAAGGTCAACATGTATAGTCTGATGTGCCACCGTGTGTACAAAGCTTATCTACTTATTAACTATTATCTAGAAACGTTGATATCTATAACTTAATTATAAGTACATTCAACAGCACATCAAGTTAAACAGTTGAACTGCGATAACAGCTTTTATTACATAAGGCATACAGGCGGTCTCAAGGTCAACATGTATAGTCAGATGTGCTGCCGTGTGTAGGTACATACCGGCACAATAAACAATGTACTTTAGCCACACAAGTACTCTTTCTTGATTTACAAACTGATCAGCTATCACTTATTTGTTTATAAAATGTTATGGCAGATTATAGTAACAATATGTAGAATCTATACTAACCAAATCTAATCTTTTCAGATAAGTTGAGTGTCAACGACGTCAATGGAGTGCTGCGAAGATGCCTGTGCCTGCCTATTCTTGCGGTTATAAATTATCAAAACAGACTTATAGTCTAAATTACTACTAATAATTAGTAGTTATATTTATTTCATACTGTATTCAATGTTTAACTATTAAGCACCCAGTACAAGATGGCCGATCATGTTGGCCGACCATGATGGGCTATCGTGTACAGGGGCGGTTTGCGTTGCTCGTAGACGGCAATCACATGCAAACTGGCTCTGTACACGATGGCCCATCATGGTTGGTCAACATGATCGGCCATCCTGTACTGGGGGCTTTAGGAGTTAGTTATTGTGTTTTGCATTGAAAGTGATACCTATTAACAGTAAATAATGAAATGGCAGCTATACTGATTAACTACAAGGAAAATTAGCAATAGCGTTTGTGCGTAAAAACTATTTGCAAGCAGTTTAATTTTTCTTTTATTGGTTGTTAAAGTGTTTATATTTCTTGGGTTATTCATAAAGTCAATTTAGTAAGTAATAATTTAATTACTCTCATTCTTTGCCTTGTATAAATCTTAACTTTCACTTCAGTACTTTGTATTTTAATATAAAATTATAATGTAATAAATGCCTGTTTTATCAAATAAATGAGTTTTTTTTTATTTTGTCAGAATTCTAAAAAATCTATCACTAGGGATGTATGTAATTAAATATCGATACCATTATCGATAACGTATCAAGGGCGTCGATAGTTTTGACAGCACTATGCTGTCAATTTCTTATGGGGGCGCGTCATTCACTAACAAACGGCCGCTATAAGGCTTGATTCCTATCTGTACTAGTCTATATAATTTGTGGTAGAGTAGAGTACAGTTACTCTATGGTACACACCATACCACAAGCTCTTAAGCCCCCAGTACACGATGGCCGATCATGGTCGGCGACCATGACCAATACATCGTACATTGACACTTTTGAAAGAACTTTTTTAAGCTTGTTCGTTCAAAAGTGTCAATGTACGATGTATTGGTCATGGTCGCCGACCATGATCGGCCATCGTGTACTGGGGGCATTAAAGCAGTTATTTTTAAGTTGAGAGAGTGAGACGCCGCTATACGGCGTCTAGAGCGGCGTCTCACTCTCTCAACTTAAAAATAACTGCTATAAGAGCTTGTGGTAGGCCACCTGATCTCTATTATACCACTATAGAGGTCAATAGTGGTACACACCCATGAAGCTCGACTTAATACTGAGGTAACTGGAGAGTGCAGTACGAACAATTTTTTGTGACCACATTCACAGTGGCTGTCTTCCGTCTCACCTACACTTTAAAAAATACGTATGGTCATATGAGACAACTGACAGCCACTACCTGCCCTGCCACTACATACTAAATGTCAAATTTCCTGGTGTTCACTTTTTTATTCAGGGTGAGAGCTCCAGTTACCTCAGAGTATTAAGTCAAACTTCATGTACACACCCAATCCACCATAATGTGGGAGAGACACCTGCGTCTATCGTCCGTCACGAAGCTTCGCCTAAAGCCCCCACCCCAGTACAGGATGGCCGATCATGTTGGCCGACCATGATGGACCATCGTGTACAGGGCCAGTTTGCGTGTGATTGCCGTCTGCGAGCAACGCAAACCGCCCCTGCCGGCCTAGCATGAGCGGCTTATAACGCGCGATATGATATGGTACGGCAAGTTGTCTTTCTTACCCCACTAAGGTGTAAGCAAGACGGAATGCCGTACCATATCGTATCGCGCGTTATAAGCCGCTCATGCTAGGCCGGCTGTACACGATAGCCCATCATGGTCGGCCAACATGATCGGCCATCCTGTACTGGGGGCTTAAAGACGCGATAAACGTAGGTGTGGGAAGTAATTATTGTCATGCGTCACGAAGTATCGGACTGCGAGACGATAGACGCAACACGATAGCTGGACTGGCGGTTTTTCAACACACATCAAAGGATTTTAGCGGGACGATAAATCGAATTAGCTCCTACATCTGCGCGTTGTAGTGTTTTATAGGTTGTCGTACGAGACGGACGTTCGTATTTTTGACATTATGAATTGCAGTAATGAAATGGTGTTAGAGTTTTTACAATATTACGAAGAAAAACCAATTATATGGAATCCACGTAACGAAAATCACATAAATAAGAACTTAGTAAACTACGCTCGGCGTCGTCGCATCAAAAACAATTTAATAATATAATAGTTTTTTTAGCTACTGATAAAGCATTAAGTTAAGTGCAAAATATAATGGGGGATTTTCTGACAGCTATAAAGAAAAAAAAAGTTGATTTAAAGTGGCGAGTGTGGCGACAGATGGCGCTCGCAAATAACGAAATGATCAAAAGAAGTTAGGTCAAAACCATCGTCAAAACACGCACGCACGACGTTGCCAGGCTATGCTTGTCATGTCATGTCAGTCGAGCGCGGGGATTTTACATACTTTTTAATTGCTTATGCTTCAACTAGTAGATTTACGTTGTGTTCTCACTGATATTTTTGTTACTTTATGGCTACGTTCCGTTTTGCGCCAACAGCGATAATATCACTGATATCGCGCTCACACATCGTTCCGATTTGTTGTGAGCGCGACAACGAAAGCAGTAATTACGTCACGGATGACGTCACTACCGCCGCCATTTTTCGATCACGGTGATATCGTTCTCAAGCGTTAGCACTGTGAGCGGGCTGTCATATTTGACGTTTTGTTGTCAAACGTCATTGTTTGTTGTGGTTTTGTTTGAGTAATCTCTGCGTTTTAGGTTTTATTTAGGTATTTTATTTGTTTATCCCGAAGCAGAAAGCCAGAAAAATTATAGTGCTTATTAAAGATGAGACGACGAGTAGAGACATTACTCTAAATTTAAGCACGGATCACTATCATCATCGCTGTCCAATAAAACGTTTACTAATTGACGAATATCCATACTAAACCGGTGATTATTTACTTACAAATTCAAATCAAAACAACGCTCGCTCGCGATGCTTGCAAATAGCCGTTCCGAATTGAAATCGCGTCAACAGTGCTGTCAGCGCGATAATCAAATCGGAACAGCTTTTAGCGCTCACAGCGCCAACAGTACTATTGACTCAAAACGGAACACGGCCTATATTATACATCGTTGTTATTTTACTGTTTAAATAATAGACAGTGCTACCTACCTGCTACCTACGAATTTCAATCAAACGAAAACGAAAACAAATCAAAATGTTATCAACTCGTCCTTTTATTTTATTTCTGGTCACACTGACTTCGCTACAGCGCCATCTAGTTTCATCATTAGAACTAATTTTTTTTCTTTTTTTTCTGTCCCCACAAAAATCCCTCATTATTTGCACTCATGTAAAACAATGCTATTGCATCATCTGCTATGTCACATAAAGAATTAAGTCAACTCAAATTTTTTGTAGCGCTTTGTCAAGTTGTCGAAGCTTCGGCACGCAGGTATGGGAGAGCTAGAGTGTGTGTCAGATAACTCTGCACGTGCTTGGCGCGTTTTTGGCGCTAGTTACAGTGCATTTTTTTGTTCTAATGTTATAGAAAAGATTAGTATTCGATTTTTACCGCGCGCAGACTTATCTGACGAGCACTCTAGAAACACATTTCTCTGGCGCAGCGCAGCGCATCGTCGACCCGGGTGTGCACACTTTACTAGTGTGGCGCAGCGCGTTCTGACGAAATTTTTGATCAGTGTCAATCGAGTCGTTGCCGAGCTAACATCTGCATTATGTTTTCTTCTAATTTTTAAAACAATTTCTGTTCTTACTTGAACATATTAAATAAAAAAAAAATATGTTGATGATTACGATGATATGATGATGATGAATGAAGACGAGATGCAATTTATATCTATACTAATACTATAAATACACTTTGTTTGTTTGTAATAAGAAGACCGACTCGACACACTTGACGCCAAATACTCCAAGAAGCATTGGAATGTAACACACCTACATTCTAATGAAAACATAAGAAACTATAATAACATACATAATTCTCAAGAATTGGCAGTATGGCTTGATGTCTTCGCCTGTCCAAAAAGTCTGTCCAAAGGTTAGGTCATAGAGAAAGATAAATATATATAGTAACTAGCCTTCCGCCCGCGGCTTCGCCCGCGTGTACTACACGACGTTATCCCGCGGGAAGGTGATATATTTCAGGAATAAAAAGTAGCCTATGTCCTTTCTCAGGCTCTAGACTATCTCTGTACCAAAATTCATTCCAATCGGTTCAGTAGTTTAGGTGTGATTGTGTAACACACAGACAGACAGAGACGCATTTATAATATAAAGTAAGGATAGCACGCACAGTATAAGCAATCTTTCTATACAGTTGGACGACGCCCTTGAAGTTGGGCGATGCCGACGCCTGTATAGGTATTTACGTAAGTACGTAAGGGTTGCCACTTTAAAATGTGACCGTGGACCTTTTACGATTACGACCCCGGGTAGGTACATTGGTATTATATTAATAAAATAATTTAATAATGCAAATGCAATGTCAAAATTATTAAAAAACCCTAGATGGCGGTCAACTTTTTAGTTTGTGGGCCGATTTCGATAAAACTCCATTTATGGTACTATTTTGACAAGAAAACAGCAACGCAATGTTAAAAATATTAAGAAATCCAAGATGGCGGCCAACTTTTTTGTTTGTAAGCCGATTTGTTTCTGGTACTACTTTGACAAGAAAACAGCAACGCAGTGTTAAAAATATTAAAAAATCGAAGATGGCGGCCAACTGTTTTGATTGCAGGCCGATTTCGATGAAACTCAGTTTCTGGTTCTATTTTGACAAGAAAACAGCAACGCAATGTTAAAAATAAAAAGAAATCCAAAATGGTGGCCAACTTTTTTGTTTGTAAGCCGATTTTGATGAAACTTAGTTTCTGGTACCTATTTAGGCAAGAAAACAGCAACACAATGTTAAAAGTATTAAAAAAAGCCAAGATGGCGGCCAACTTTTTTGTTAGCACGCCGATTTCAATGAAACTCAGTTTCTGGTTCTATTTTGACAAGAAAACAGCAACGCAATGTTCAAAATATAAAAATTCAAGATGGCGGCCACATTTTTTGTTTGCTGGCCGATTTCGGTGAAATTCAGTTTCCGGTACTATTTTGACAAGAAAACAGCAACGAAATGTTAAACATGATAAAAATCCAAGATGGCGGCCGACTTTTTTGTTTGTGGGCCGATTTTGATAAAACTCAGTTTCTGGTTCTATTTTGACAAGAAAACAGCAACCCAATGTTAAAAATATAAAAATCAAGATGGCGGCCAACTTTTTTGTTTGCAGGCCGATTTCAATAAAACTCAGTTTGTGGTTCTATTTTGACTAGAAAACAGCAACACAATGTTAAAAATATAAAAATCCAAGATGGCGGCCAAATTTTTTGTTTGCTGGCCGATTTCGATGAAATTCAGTTTCTGGTACTATTTTGACAAGGAAACAGCAACAAAATGTTAAACATATTAAAAATCCAAGATGGCGGCCGACTTTTTTGTTTGTGGGCCGATTTTGATAAAACTCGGTTTTTTGTACTATTTTGACAAGAAAACCGTTCAAATGGTCAAGGTGGTGGCCGTTTTTTGTTGTTGTTTCTCTCTTTTTGCTTATTAAAATGTAACAGGTTTTTATTTGAAAGCTTGAGACAGAGTCTAGTATCATCATCATCATCATCATGTCAAGTAAAAGATTTAATTAATTATTAATTTGCTTTAACACAAGCACAGTAAATTGCGACGTAACATCCTTCGTAATTTACTGTGTTTTTGACAGCTGTAAACCCTATTTAAAAAAATAAAATATAAGTAAATAAAATAATAATTGATATTAAGTTACAGAGTTTGAAAATAATGATTGTGACATGGGATGATTTTGATATATAGACGAAGGCGCTTTAAAGGTTAAGAAATATGAATGGGCTTATTTCCAATCTGAATATTTTTCTTTAACAAAACTTCAACCCATTCAAACGCCAGTAGTAGGTTAAATTTACCTTGCAAAATTTCATGGCAGACAGACAGACAGATACAATTATTGGTGAAACTAAATAAAACATGTAATATATTTTATTTTGATTCTTCTAAAATGCTAACCATAATTATTTATTATATGTGTATCGCCTAACTTCAAGGGCGTTGGCTTACTATATAAAAAAATTGGTTATACTGTGGTAATTGTAACATTTATGTATATATAATTTAGCGTTGCTGTTGCCTTGTCAAAATAGTACCAAAAATAGAGTTTTATCCAAATCGGCTCACAGATTAAATAGTTGGCTGCCACCTTGAATTTTTTTATTTATTTTGACATTGCGTTGCTGTTTTCTTGTCAAAATAGTCCAAGAAACTAAGTTTGATCAAAATCGGCTTACAAACAAAAAAGTTGGCCGCCATCTTGGATTTTTATATTTTTAATATTGCGTTGCTGTTTTCTTGTCAAAATAGTACCAGAAACTGAGTTTCATCAAAATCGGCCTGCTAACAAAAAAGTTGGCCGCCATCTTGGATTTTTTTATACTTTTAACATTGCGTTGTTGTTTTCTTGTCAAAATAGTACCAGAAACTGAATTTAATCGAAATCGGCCAGCAAACAAAAAATTTGTCCGCCATATTGGATTTTTATATTTTTAACATTCCGTTGGTGTTTTCTGATCAAAATAGAACCACAAACTGAGTTTCATTGAAATCGGCCTGCAAACAAAAAAGTCGGCCGTCATCTTGGATTTTTAATATTTTTAACGTTGCGTTGCTGTTTTCTTGTCAAAATAGTACCAGAAACTGAGTTTCATCGAAATCAGCCTGCAAACAAAAAAGTTGGCCGCCATCTTGGATTTTTTATACTTTTAACATTGCGTTGTTGTTTTCTTGTCAAAATAGTACCAGAAACTAAGTTTCATCAAAATCGGCTTACAAAAAAAAGTTGGCCGCCATCTTGGTTTATTTTTATTTTTGACATTGCGTTGTTGTTTTCTTGTCAAAATTGTACCAAAAGCCAAGTTTCATCAAAATCGGCTCACAAACAAAAAAGTTGGCCGCCATATTGGATTTTTAATATTTTTAACATTGCGTTGCTGTTTTCTTGTCAAAATAGTACTAAAAACCAAGTTTCATCGAAATCGGCCTGCTAACAAAAAAGTTGGCCGCCATCTTGGATTTTTAATATTTTTAACATTGCGTCGCTGTTTTCTTGTCAAAATAGTACCAGAAACTGAGTTTCATCGAAATCGGCTCTCAAAAAAAAAGTTGGCCGCCATCTTGTTTTTTTTTATTTTTGACATTGTGTTGTTGTGTTCTTGTCAAAATTGTACCAAAAACCAAGTTTCATCAAAGTCGGCCCGCAAACAAAAAAGTTGGCCGCCATCTTGGATTTTGGAAATTGCCTTTTGTTAATAAGCGAGATGAAGATTTGCACTCACTCACACTACATGTCGTATGCACCATAATATTAATTTAAAAATAAATTATAACGATAAAGACGTGATAGCCCTGGATGGAAGACTTGTCCCGAGTTACTATGAACGGCCTTGTATGTAACTCGGGACAACCACTCCCCCGTCTCACCCCGCAAGCCCCGCACGATTGACCTGTCTAGACGTCTCCGTCGGCCTACTGTATGAAAAGTTGCTTATTCTGTGGTAATAGCAAGGAATTTATAAGTTGTACGTACAACAGGAAGGTGCACTCCGTATTTTTGTGTATTTAAAAATACACTTTAATATTAAGAGATAAGGTTTATATTTCAATACAAAATGTCAACGGGCCAGCTGAGACCGCAAGAACGAGGTGAGGGTGTCCCTTTCTCTGAAATTGCCAGCACTCTTAAATAACAGGTTTAGTAGATTTATGGTTCACAACTTTCGTTATAAAAATAAAATTTCGTAAAATTTCCGCTTCGTATTACTTTTAGTCAATAGAAAACATCGCATATTAATTTAGGTATTACCGTATTAAGCATAAAAATGTATCAGGTCGTTTAAGTTTTTTATGGCTTATCCTAGAAAAGAATTTGAATTATAGATTTCAGAATGTTAAAGTCTCAGAACAATAACTAAAGCTATAGAAACCGTACTAAAATAAAAACTGTGTATCAGCTATCGTACTCACTTTTAGTAATTCAGCATACATGAGTAAGAGTGAAATAGACAATCTTTGTGAGTTTCTATTGTTTCTGTCATTGTCACAAGCTCGTAAAGTACAAATGTCAAAAGGTTCTAATTGGTTGTAATATCATCATGTCAGCCGAACGACGCCCACTGCTGGGCATAGGCCTCCCCCAAGGATCTCCACAACGATCGGTCCTGCGCTGCCCGCATCCAGCGGCTTCCCGCGACCTTGACCAGATCTAATAATTATAATACTACCAAAATAAAAATTTGTCTTTGTTGAGAACGTAGCTTCTGAGGTATGACCAATTTAATACGAACGTATTACAATGGTCGAACAGCCTCGCTGGCAGCTAAAGTGAAAATTTATTAATTTACAAGGAATTCGGTGATAAAACAACAGGAAAGTGTGCATACAGACTCTCTAGAGAGCTTGCATTCCGTGTCTAGGATGGTTTGTGTTGTTCGAGGCTGTTAGTCTAATATATCACGGAAAGAAAATTCGGATGAGATTGAATCATTTCATCGGTAAGTTTTGTTTCAAAATACAAATATTTTTAAGAATTTTACATCAGTATTATCCGAAAATTGTAATAAATTAATAATATCAATAGAAATGTATGTGGGTTTTGGTCTATTTTTTATATTTTCTTGCATTTCTGTTAAAGTTGTTAAGGTTATGATAGTGCTGTGATTTTTTTATCGATGTTAACAATTTTTACTTCTTTCAGATTTCCCAAAGATGAAACTATTAAAAATGATTGTATACGCCGTATTTCAAAAATCAACTGGACAGCAAAGGTGAACAGTCACGTTATGCGTAACACTTTGGACTACAATCATTTGAGCCAAATGAGAACATTAAAGATGTGTTTATAAGAAAAAATGGTTTCTTTATTTTAATTAATTGAATAATTTCCTTTTCAGCTTAATTCACTCTAATGTTTGCAATAAAAGTAGGCGAAGGAACCATTACAATTTTTTTACTTATTATATTATCAACTAGCGGATCCTCGTGGTTTTACCCGCGTGGTACCCGTCCCCGGGATAAAAGATAGCCTGTGTCATTCGGGAAGGATGTAACTTTCTAATAGTAGAAAGAATTTTCTAAGTCAGTGCAGTAGTTGCTGAGAGTAGCACGTTCAACCAAACAAACTCTTCAGCTTTATTATAACATTAGTATAGATTATTGAAGACTGCATTTTTTTTATAAAAGAAAGTGGTACTTACTGCATTTATAATATTGCAGGTGCTATACTTAATTATTCATTGGGTCTACTCACACGTACCACAATCACACAACATGTGGGTGGAGTGTATTTTGTATTGGAAATGAATACCTAGTACAATTTACAAGTAGGTACCACGTTTTGCCGTCATTATCGACCGCGTGCGGATGTAATACCGACCACCACCAGCGACGACGCTGTGAACTAGCAGCCGGGCCAGCCGGTCACACCGCATACGGCGTATCCACATCACAACTACTGGCGACAACGCAATCACATTGACCTTTTGGTCGCACAGCCACAACGCAACTGCTAAAAGCTGCATCGACACCACATTTTGTCGCTGCGATGTGGTGTGGTTGTTTGTGGTAGGTACGTGTGCGTCGACACATTATACCATACCGTACTTACTAGTGTCATTGACATACATAGAGATTTAAAAAATGTAATGTATGTAAAATCTATTTTTAATTTATCGATATTAATGTCGATGACGTTGCATCACTGGCGTAAAAATAACTTGTGACAACCTTGTAAATTAAGAAACATTAGACTGTATACTATCTCTTTCTTACACATGTACTACTGCATAAGATAAAAGAGTACGAACTAATGTATTTTGTTGTTATTTTAGCACGGTTTCTATAGCTTTAGTTATTGTTCTGAGGTTAAAGTAGCAACATTACAAGTCGAATGACGTTTTCTGACGTTTTTCGTCTTCGTTGTGTCAAGTTCGCACTCTGAGTACTGAATCCTATGGAGATGGCATACCTACGAAAAATTGAAGCATATACACACACACAAGCACACATACCGAGAAACCAAAATGGCGCCTTTCCGTAGTGCTGCCCTATTTGTACATCGATATATTTATTGATGAAGTTATAGATCAAGTATTTTTGTGACTACCTACCTAAACTACCCTATATTTTATAAAAGCAGTTTCGTAATCACCTCGATAATTTAAAACGGAATTATGGTGTATAATTATATACCTAGTTTTTTTGAAAAATAAAACTTAATAATGTGCTTAAATTATACCTACATTTGCACATAATTAAGTTCTTTATGACAATGTGTATGTGTTTGTTCATGTACGCACACAATCATTGGCCCGACCGCGCGCGTGAGACGCAACAACTGTAAAGCCCCCAGTACAGGATGGCCAATCATGTTGGCCGACCATGATGGGCCATCGTGTACAGGGCCGGTTTGCGTTACTCGCAGACGGCAATCACACGCAAACCGCCATCCTGTACTGAGGGGCTTCAAGGCGAGAAGAGCCGCCAAGTGCTTCCTCATCTATAGTTATATCGTAAACAGGAAAGATTTGATTGGTTGTTGTTTGAATTTAATAGGTTCCAAAACTACTAGACTAATTTAGAAATTTCTTTGACCATTAGAAAGCTACATTCTTTCCGAGTGACATAAGCTATATTTTATCGTGATATTTCCATGGGAACGAGTACCATGCGGGTAAAACCGCGAGGATCCGCATGTTATTATTAAATTTATTGCTTGTTAAGTACATAATGTATCAAAAATTCAAACGCAGATACAGATTAAAAATAAGGTCCTGTAGTTTATTTACAAACTAACCTTAGTAAAATATAGTTCCTGTTGCAGTAGTAGTAGATAAAAGACCAACCTACTATATTTTACTGAGGTTATAGTTTGTAAATAAACTACACGACCTTAGCTTCAATCTGTACGATTGTAGATACATTAATACTTAGCTAGCAATAAATTTGATTGAGGGCGCCCCACTTGTCGGCTCTACTCGCCTTTACTTAGAAACTGCAATTTTATGATCAAATTTTTTATGTTTTCCGAGTCACGCGTCTATACACATGCGAGACCTCCATAGAATTCCAGATCAAAGGTCGCGAGAACCAGTTTAAGTAAAAAAAGGTAATGAAATAAAACAAAAAGCTCCATATTGTAAAAACCTATTATGTTTATAAAACAAGGATTGGTTTTTTTTACATAACACACATTACAATATAAATCACAAAGGAGAATGCCTACTAGGTACTGTAAGAGACCTAAGTCTCTCACTTTATTTTACAGGTATTTTCCAATAAAATACTTTCTTCTGGGAATTGGGCTTTTATTTCACTTTTCTCTGTATTATTTTATATAAAAATACATTATATTTTTAATGGAACTTCTCTCTTTATTACCGTCTAGTATATGACTGCGTCAAATCCATCTTTCATTTTTAAACTCATATTTTTAAAGATTGATTTGAGAATATAATCGTAAAGCAGTTTCTATTCCTTTTTAAAAAGCTAACTGCCCACAGCCTACAATATCATCTAACGGCTGTGGTTACATACACTACAATCATTCCCCCCTCCATTAAAAAAAAAAAAAAAAAATCCATCGGAGAAAAAAATTTTTTTTTTTCAACAGGTGACAACCCTAAGAAAAAATTTCGGTCATACATAAGGCATGACCCTCAAAATACATACCTAACTACACTTAAGGTGTAGATCCTAACCCCAAACTCCTATCCACACTTAAGGCGTAGACCCTACTTAACCAATAACCTATCCACACTTAAGGTGCAGACCCTACTTAAATAATCATTACAAGTTCCAGTACGTTTTTGTATCGCGTCTTAAAAACTAAACTAGCTAAGACCAGAAACGGAATTATAAACCATAGAACCATGGAAACATGACCCAGCTAGGATCTAGCTTCTCGAACGATCATCATTCGATAAACTATCTGGCAAAAAAAACTGGTCTAAAAATTTACCAGAGGTTCCCATGATCCCGTTAATTATTAACACTAAACTTTCCTCCTTGCCAACCATTACCACTACATCACCAACTCGTGATCTATTTCCACCGAATAGAAATAATTCAAAATTAACGCAGGCAAAGACAGAAGAAAAAAATTATCTTTTTCAAATGCAGAAAATAACACATATGTAATCAAGACGATAAAAATACAACCAGATACAAAAGCCTCTTAAAGAATAAACAAATTCAAGATGCTTAAGAATGAGGCCATAGATATTGTCCCAACCACACAGCGAAATCCACTACTTTTAAAGCCGATACCATAATATACAATCATCTCACATAATCTATCGAAGTTCACGAAATTATCTGTTACTATTCAAAGTTTCAAGATGACTATCGTGAGTTCAAACGATTACCCAAGGTAAAATACTACAAAGGAATTCCGAACATGCATAGAATACCCGATTTATTCCATGTCAGAAATTACTTTCCTTGAGAAACATTCGTTATCAACCTTGGGAACAATCCCTTACTCTTACCTTACCAAATCGTCTCAATCTCATTCTTAAGGGCGTGGGACCAAAACCAGGACCCCATGACAAATAGCTTATTGCCTTATCATGTTGCTCTCAAAAATAAAATCAAGCGATCGGTCCAACAAACTATGTCAACCAACAAATATTTCTCATACAAAGGTAGACTACCACGGAAATTTCTAGTATGTTACAAGATATATCCTTGGGTCCTCGCAACGCACGACCTAGCATGCTTATAATGTGGCCTCATTCTCCAGCTCATCAGTCATCAAAGCTCAGGAACAACATGAAAAAGAAACACCGGTTAATATCATATTTACAACAATACAATACATCTTTCCTAAAACACAAATATACAACATGGATAAAATCGTAGGTTAGAGATATAACCACAAACAACTTTCTTATTTATGAATAATAACTATCATCTAACATCTTATCAGACAGATACATCAGCGTGGCACGAAACGTTTCAAACGATTCGAATGTACAATCACCCCACGCGATCGCGAATTTATACGACGTATCAACAAATCAGACCGTCCCACATTCTGTACGACCCTATAAGGACCACGGTACAGCCGCTCCAACTTCATACATCTACCCGTAACTCGCCTTGGCACATACAATATGACCTGGTCATTGACCCGAAACGATCTAGGCCGTATCTTCCTATCATAATACCGCTTTTGAATAACTTGCGCCCTCGCAATATTATTCAACGCCTTAGCAAGCAGTCCCCCCATACGATTAACCCTTTCTGTTACCGTTTCATCTAAACCTATTACATTTAACCCCAGCAAACGATCTACTGTCGAACATTGCTCCCTACCAAACAAAATATTACATGGCGCGACTTTCGTTGATGCCTGTACACTAATATTATATGCATGAACTACCAAAGGTAAAACTAAACACCATTCCCGCTGATTACTATTTAAATACTTCGATAACATATCTGTCAGCGTCCGATTAAACCTCTCCAACAATCCATTACTTTGTG
The DNA here is from genome assembly GCA_949710035.1 of Crambus lathoniellus. Taxonomy (NCBI): domain Eukaryota; kingdom Metazoa; phylum Arthropoda; class Insecta; order Lepidoptera; family Crambidae; genus Crambus; species Crambus lathoniellus. The sequence continues at coordinate 27,572,977 of OX453300.1, read as the reverse complement.
GATGGAGCGAACTAGTATGTATCATTCTAGAACCAAATTGTTCTACCGTTTCTTTTACAATCCCTGCCGTAAAAATCGATCCCCTATCCGAAATAATCTCCCTGACATTACCGAACCTACAAAAGATCTCCTCTACTAAAAAACGTACTACATCTTCCGACGTAACCCGAGGTAACGCTCTACACACCGCAAAACGTGACGCATATTCTACTGATACAATAATAAATCGATTATTCCTCACCGAACGTGGAAACGGCCCTAATACATCTATCCCTACTTTATCAAAAATATTTGTGACTCTAACCGGCATCAACTCCGCCGTACTTTTTACTAATTTTCGCTCCTGACAAGGAATACATGAAGCTATATATCGCTCTACCACCTCCTTATCAGCATTTTGCATAAAATATCTCGAACGAAATTTTTTTAACGTTTTAGCTAATCCTAAATGCCCTCCAGTCCATGCCTCATCATGTAATTCGGTCATTACATCCCCAAATACATGTCTAGGTAACACTAATACCTCCTTCACCTCCCCATCTCTACGGACACTCTTATATAATAAACCATTCCTTAAGCAAAAACCACTACGTCCCATACCAGCACTAATATTTAACCGCGTTACCCACCTAGTACAAAATTCATCCGCCGCCTGATCCCTCGGCAACGAATCCACATTTATACTAAATAATTCCAAACCATCATCTGGTTCCAAATGTAGCGAAACCTGTTTCTTTTCCCCCTCACTTTGCTCCATTTCATTTAATGGATTCCTACTCAGAAAATCCGCCACTACATTGGCCTTCCCTGAACAATTAACAATATCAAAATTCCATTCTTGAATCGCTAACGCCCATCTTGCTAACCTACCGGACATATCTTTTTTCGACTGTAACCAGCATAATGCACTATGGTCAGTAACCACCTGAAAATATGAACCCCATAAATAATGACGATAGTGTTTCAACGCCCAAACTAACCCCAAACACTCTTTCTCCGTCGTACTATACTTTTTCTCTGCGTCCGTTAACTTCCTAGATGCATAAGCCACTGGATTCATTTTATCTACCCCTTGCATCAAAACCGCACCTAACGCCTCATTTGATGCATCAACAAATATTCTCGTAATAACCGACTTATTCCCTGAAAAATATGAGAGTATCGGCGCGCTACACATCGACTCTTTTATAAACTCAAATGATCTTTGTAATTCATCATCCCAATAAAATTTTACCCCCTTTTTCAACAATTTAGTAAGAGGCAGCGTTATTCTCGCGAAGTTTGACACGAACTTTCTATAATATGAGAATAAGCCCAATAATTGTTTTACCTCCTTCGCTGACGTAGGAGCTAGGATCTCTCGCATGGCTTTAAGCTTTCCTTCACTAGGTTTCACTCCCCTATTTGAAATCAAATAACCTAACATTTCGATCTCACAAAAACCAAACTTACACTTTGATGGCTTAAATGTTAAATTTGCCTCCCTAAACCGCCTAAAAACCTCTTCTAACCTATCGATAAAAACCTTAAACGTATCCCCATATACAATCACATTATCTACATATACCATCACCCCTTTAAACTTTAAATTACCTAATACTGTATCCATCATTCTTTGGAAAACCGCCTGGCTGGTCGCTTATCCAAAAGGAACTACATTAAATTCATATAACCCGGTAGTCGTAACAAACGCAGTTTTCTGGCTCCCCTCAGAGATTACCGTTTGCCAATACCCTGAATTGAGATCTAATTCGGCAAAATATTTGGCCCCCGCCAAATTATCAATAATGTCGTCAATACGCGGAATAGGATAACTATTAGGGCTTGCAATCGAATATTCGAATATTCGAATAATTCGAATATTCGCCCTATTTTAATATTCGAATAATATTTACGAATATTCGAATATTCGATTTTTTTAAACACGTCACATTTAATCAAACGTATCTTGCGTCAACGCATCCTAAAGAAGGCTCGTTAGTGTACGCCGTTATGTGGGAACTCGGATCTACTCTCGGAAGCGATCGCTCGCGCTCACTTCGGTCAACCCACTCGTGCCACTCGATCGACGCCATTGTTTGTTTACATCAACCGGCCGGCAGACTTTTAAGTCCGATTGCAGTGCTGTGTTAAATAACTGTTATTTATATGAGAATTTTATCGAATTGTGTGTTTTAGTGATTCATGTAAGTAAGTATAATTTTATAATTACTTGTTGTTGTTAAGGTTTTGTGATATTTTACATCGCATCAAAATCTGACCTCAAATATTTTTTAGTTAAGAATATGCAAATCATAGTATGCGTACATTTATAAGTTAGAATGGATAAGTGTTGTGTTTCCTTGCTTGTATTAGTTGCATTGCATGATAACAATGGAACTATCAACCTATCAAAGCTCAGCATTGTGTAAAAATTTCAAGTTGCTGTGTTACTAAAGAGAACGGAGTTTTTGTTTTTATTACATCTTTTGCACATTTTTCGCGATCACTTGTCATATCTTCTTATTTTTTCAACATAAGATTATATTATTTATTCACTCTTATAACCTACTAGCTGACCCGGCAAACGTTGTTTTGCCATATAAATTATAGTAGACCAGGTGAACTTCGTATGAAGCTGTGAAACATAATCCTTACTTATATTATAAATGCGTCTCTGTCAGTCTGTGTGTTACACAATCACACCTAAACTACTGAACCGATTTGAATGAATTTTGGTACAGAGATAGTCTAGAGCCTGAGAAAGGACATAGGCTACTTTTTCTTCCTGAAAAATATCACCTTCCCGCGGGATAACGTCGTGTAGTACACGCGGGCGAAGCCGCGGGCGGAAGGCTAGTAGCAAATATTTTAGCAATCATATTAAATCTTACGAGGAAGATGATAATGTGCCTTTAATTCAAATGAGTCAGCAACATGAAACCACAGATACCGCAAAGTCTTCAGGAACAGCTGCAAAAAAGAATTGCTGATACCATTTCATCAGCTCCGTCTACGTCTACTGCAAATTATTCTGATAACGTAGAACTTGAAGCATCAGTTTGTATGCAAATGGCCTTATTTGATAGAGGGGGTCCAAGGCAAGTTCACTTAGAACAAATTTATAATTTCTTGCTTTGTATACCACTTACAAGTGTAGAATGTAAGAGAGTATTTTCCTCAACCAAATATTTATACAATCACCTAAGATGCTCCCTAAAAGATGATTCGCTGGATGCATTAAGTTTTTTGAGATCTCATTACCAAAGAAAACCAAACAAGAAATAGTTGCATTTATTTCATAGCGTAACTGTCCTGTACTAGTAATTTCATTAAGTTAATTGTTTTCATTGTAAATTTTTTTATATTTTAATTCTAACTATGAAACTGATCTCAAAGAGAGATGTTTTTTTACATTAGCTAGTGCCAAGTTAATAGATAACAAATGACGTGACGAATTAACGATCTCATTGATGTGGTTTATTCAGAAAGTAAAAACTAATTAATCATTTTAGTAGTCTCTTTTTATTGCTTATAGCTCTGATTCAAAATATTGGACAAATTGTGTATTACGCTAACAAGTTACTTAGCGTAATATTTTCATTTGTTAACTTTTCCATTAAGTACAATTTTATGCAAATGATCTCAGAGATATTTTTTTTATATTTTAGTTACTGACCAGTTAACAGTAATTGTTAAGTTTTATATACGTTACTTTATTTATAAAGAATGATGATCTCAATGATGACAGGGTTCAAGAAGTTGTTTGATTTTATGATTTTATAACATTTTGTCGCAATAAATATTCATAAAAACTTTACTGCGCATTTTTCATTTCATTGCAAAAGAGTGTTCTTTCCACTTAAAATCCTGTTTTATTTGACTTTATAATATTTCGAATAATATTCGAATATTCGAATATCTGAGACAAAATATTCGAATATTCGAATACCTAAATTTGTCGAATATTTGCAAGCCCTAATAACTATCCTTACAAATCTTCTTGTTTAACCTACGATAATCTACACAAAATCTCCATGAATCGTCAGGTTTTTTCACCAATACGACTGGAGCAGCGTACGAGCTCGTAGATTCCCTAATCACCCCTAATTTCAGCATTTCTACCACTTGCTTCTCAATGATCTCGCGCTGAACGGGTGACACGCGATATGGATGGCAACGTACCGGTTCATCATCACTCGTTTTTATATCGACTGGTATTATCTCCGATCTACCTAACTGTTCATTCGAAAAAGAAAATCTATCCATATTTCTATCCAATAATGCCGACAATATATGTCTATTATTTTGACTTAAACTCTCGTTTATAATAAAATGCTTCTCCTGCGCACCAAATACAAAATCACACGAATCAGGTAAGCCTGAGAAATAAATATGATCATTCCTACTTAATTCCTGAATTTCAACAAAATCTATCTTATCCCGATCCTTAATAATTGTTGTTTCCCCAAAACGTACTCTTTTCTTCCCGAATAAATCCGAAACATCAAGAAGATTCGAGTCCGTCTTTTGTTTCGAAAGAATCCCTATACGGATCGTATTTTGTTTTGTATGTGTCATCTTTTGTTTCTGACATACATTTTGTTTCATATCAAAACTATCCCGACAAAAATCTATTTTTCCCTGGAAAAAATACACACACAAATCTACGAAATCAATATTCATTTCATGCTTTACTAAAAAATCTACACCTAAAATAACATTACAGCTAAGGTCAGTTATAATTATAAATTCATGAGAAAAATCAAAATTATTTAAAGAAAAATCCACGCTACATTTTCCTACTATCTGTAATAAGCTCCCATTTACAGCTTTCACACATCTATTCTCACCAGTTATATACTTAATATTCATTCGTTCTGCTGCGAGTCGGCTAATACATGAAATTGTAGCGCCCGTATCTACCAAAGCCCCGCAGCTTAATTTTTCTGAGACAAAATGTATTAACGGTCTGACCTGTCGATCCGACGCTCCATTTGTAATGATTTTCTCCATAGGTTGCTGTGTCTCGATGCCACACCGCTGCATCTGTCGGAGGCCATCATCCCTGAGAACATCTGCATCGGACCCTTGGGCCTCATTCAAGGGCGACGCGGCGTAAAACCCGCCTGCCTAGAACGTAAATTGTATCTGTTAGCACTAGTCGATGGTTCTTGAGCACGTGGTGACGATTCATACGCCGGAGAACGACGCATATCTTGGGACAAGTTTTGTACTGGTGTACTAAAAGGGGTAGACCGTGTTGAAGCGAATGGTCTACTATCTCCCCCTCCCCTATTAGTTGTGGTCATATTTGGACCAAAACTCGCCGGGTTTCTATATACATTTATATTTTCTTCCTTTCTATCAGGGCCAACTTTTTCCATTTGGATTAATACTGCTTTCAATGCCTTTTTATCCGTGAAATGGGTTAGCGTCAATCTACTCCATAAATATGGTTGTAGATTCCTCAGGAATTGTGTTATGAATATATTATCTTCTACAATGCCAGCCTTCCCTGCTAGATTGGCCAAATAATAAAAATAATCCAGGGGACTCCTGTTCTCCTGTCTCGCATTGTAGAATTTTTCACCATAATCCAACTCCACGAATTCTTCCTTGAACTTTTCCACCAATTCATCAAATGTTTTAACAGAGCTCTTAATTTCCCTAAAGAAATATAATGCCCCGTTCTTCAAATATGATGGTAGTAACATCAGGAGTTCATTCGAAGAAATGAATTTTTGTTTGGCAGCCGCTTCCTTGAACTCTTCTAAGAATGATGAAAAGGATTCATGCGGACTGCCCGAGAAACAGGTTGATATCGACTCCATTGTGAAAATTTTTCCGTGAAAATATTTTCTCACAAAATGTCCGCCGATCAGAAAAATGATATATTTTTTATTTTTTTTATATCAAAATATTAGGGCCACTCGCTTAGCTGCTTTTTTTCTAGGTACTTGGGGAAAAAAAAAAATGTAGGTATCTACAATTAGGTAAATATACAATACTTCCATTCGTTTCTCCTGTCTTCGACCCGGCGGCTTCGCCACTGTAAGAGACCTCAGTCTCTCACTTTATTTTACAGGTATTTTCCAATAAAATACTTTCTTCTGGGAATTGGGCTTTTATTTCACTTTTCTCTGTATTATTTTATATAAAAATACATTATGTTTTGAATGGATTTTCTCTCTTTATTACCGTCTAGTATATGACTGCGTCAAATCCATCTTTCATTTTTAAACTCATATTTTTAAAGATTGATTTGAGAATATAATCGTAAAGCAGTTTCTATTCCTTTTTAAAAAGCTAACTGCCCACAGCCTACAATTTCATCTAACGGTGGTTACATACACTACAGTACCTACCTACCATAGAAAAAAAGAAATGTCTCAAAAAAAACAAGCATTATTAAGTAATAAAATAATAAACAGTTTGAATCGAGATCTTTACTAGCAAGCATATTTTTTATATATTTAGAATATAGCGAAGCGACATGTAGTGGTAAAAACATATACTTACTTTTAATGTGTTTGAATGAATGTAAGTTCGACAACAACTTTACAGCAAAATGACATTAAAAAAACACGCTATATATAAGTATCCAGTTTTTGGCAACTGGAACAGACAAAGTTGTCGCACTATAATTTCGATTTTGCCAGTGGCCTAATTAACGTCTTTTTCAAATCTTAAACTGTCGTTGACGTTTGAAACTGTTCTTCAAAATGAAAAGAGCACATAAAAATAGTTTTCGTACGAGTCTTTAAATTTTCCTTTCGCATTGTTCCAGCCATATTTTTCTTTTTTTGTTATTTTTAGGCAACCTAAAACAATAAAAACAGTTTAAAATTAATACACTCAATTTACACTTAAAATTTGAAAACATCGATAATTCGATAAGAAAAATGCTATAAGGGCAACTCTATCGCAAAACAAACAGATTTATATTTTCTTGAAATACACCAACAAAACTCACCAAAATAAGTATTAAGCTACATTTGGTATGAATTCTAAGTAAACTATTCACAGGAAAACCAAAACACAAGGCATTTATTGTATTGTTTTGGTGTTTTTGCAAAATAAATAGTACGTACCGGTGTAATGTAATGTTCGGACGATTTTCACTTTTTTTGATGCCACAAACTACCACACTGCAATTAGACATGTTCCTTGTTGCTTTCTCTCACTTATTAATACCTTTTATTCACATGAAAGTCTTAAATTAAAAGACTTTTATCACAAAACACTGCAAATACAACTCGCGTTGACAGCTCACATACCGAGAAACCTAAATGGCGACCGGCTTCAATCATGCATTACGATGACGTCACGTTTCAATGTTGCCAAAAAATAGGTCGAATAAATATATTGCTCTCTTTTTACATGAAGTATTGGAGGTAAGATAGAACGAGATGGCTACAGGTTTATGAGTACAATGTCGATATAGCTCATATTTGTATAACCGATAGTTCATATAGATCAATATGCCATCTCCATAGGATTCAGTACTCAGAGAGTTCGCAAGTCGCGCGTCGCCGCCCGCCGCCCGTCGCGCATGTTCGTGGCCGCCGTAATGGGATGGAGTGAGATAAACTGACCTCGTTCTTACTATCTCATTAGGACCGTTTTTTAGCAGCAGTGCACCTTCCTGTTGTATTATAAATTCCTTGAGTAATAGAGAACCCACTCGACACATATTTTTGTCACCTCATTTTGAACGTCCGCCATCTTCTCGACAGTGCTGCTCTCTGTAAATTGGTGTCATAGAAAATAGCCTGTACTAAAGCTACCCAGCTTACCCTATTCCACCCTATTCGCTAGCTCAAATGAAAAGTGGATGTAATTTCCAAAGATGTACTAATATTGGTAATTTCCACTTTCATTTGAGTTAGCGAAAGGACAGCCATCGTAGTTCTAGTGAAGAGAGTTAGCGATAAAAATAAAACACTCAGTTTTGATTTGATTTTTATTACATACTGTATCTATAATTATATATGTTTGTATTTATTGTATACATCTTTTTTCTAAGACTAAGGTTGACGGAGTGGTTGTGGTCATGTCATGGTCCGCTAAGTTGGTAGCGGCTTTTGCCATGCTCCTCAATATCCCTCTATTTGTGGCACTGAGTGTGCATTCTGTAAGGGCACACCTTGGTTGTGGACTTGATAAGACTTGATCATCTTGTGGGGGATCGGCCGCGAAAACGTTGACTCGTTCCTTGTTTCTCTAATCGAATCAATCCAAGGAGCTTGCGTTATGGATGATAAGTCCAAACATTCTGAGAATTCGCACTTGCACAATCCGTTTGTTCATCGTGCACCACATCTCAAGGGTATCAATCTTCTTGTGGTACCTACTTTTGTTGGAGCATCCATGTTTCAGCTCCATAAAAGAAGATAGAAAATAGTAAGCTTTTCGTGAATCGAACCTTGGTGTTTTTGATTATGCGGCGATCTTTCCATATCTTCGTTAGCTTTTCGAATGCTGATCTGGTTAGGTTAGGGCAGCTCGTCCTTTTATATCTTCTTTGCAACCTTCGATCAACAATAACACCGAGGTCTGTGCAACTTCCAGAATTTGTGATTTTAAATCATCGTCATCAGTAACATGTATCACTATGTACCTACTTAATTATTACACGGATTCACCAACACACACTTGCCTCAACAATGTTTTCAACATAATATCGCACTGCTTTTACAAAAATATAAATATTATTTTAGCAGCTAACTTTTTTTTTTTTTTTTTTTTTTTTTTTTGTTATGGCATCGCGCGGTTTGCGCATTTTGCCAGTTTCAAGGTAGGGAAACGATGACAAAAATTAAAAGGATGCGGATTCGGAATTTTGGATAGGATCAGGAGACTGTGGGTTATTGGTTTATTACTTACATAATAATATTATAATATATACCTACAGATAGACTATATCTTAATGTCGTTGGAATTCAGGAAAGATACAATACATTTAAATATTAATAAATCATTTGAAGATAGCAGGGAAATAATAGATGTCGGGAAAGGAACATCAAGGGAAAGGAGATCATTTAGGAATACGGACCGGTCGTAAAATGGGCATGAAAAGAAAATGTGGTTTAGATCGCCTATGTCCGTCCCACACTCACAATATTCATCGCTAACAATACCAAGTTTAGCAAGGTGAGCCGGTGTACAGACGTGACCAAGCCTCATGCGTATTAAGATGCTAGTAGCCATCTTACCAAACTTGGCCTTGCGGAACCATGGCTTTGCTGGTATAGACGGCTGTAATAAAGAGTAATATCTACCTTTTAGTTCACGACTGTTGATCCATGAATTATGCCACTCCTTACGCATGTCAATCATGGGCAAAGACAGCAGATCATGACTATAGTTTTTATATGGAACCATATCTCCGCAATATACAGCTTCCTTAGCTAACTGATCGCATTTTTCATTACCTTGGATTCCGATATGACTTGGAACCCAGGCAAATTCTACTACATAACCCATATTTATACATGTATTAAGACTGTTTCTCAAGTCATAAATGATGGGAAGGTGAGTTCGGGTGCGAAAAGGATTTTTGTTAATGGCTTGAAGAGCACTCATAGAATCAGAAATAATTATAGTCTTTTTTAATTTCATGAGAAGGACATATTCTACCGCTTTAAGAAGACCAAGGCATTCTCCTGTGAAAACAGACGATTCTGGAGGAAGTTTAATTTTCTGAACAATACAGAGTTGGGTGTGGTATACTCCGACTCCAGTACATTCGGAAGAGGATATTTTTGAAGCGTCGCTGTATATGTGGTGGTAGTCACTATATTCTAAATCTAGAATGGATGTAAATGCTAAGTTAGGACTAATGTTATCTTTTTGAATTAGATCATATCTAATATATGGGCAGATATGTAAGGCATTATAATCAATTTCAAAGAGAGGTAGGCGCATAGATCGGTGTGTGGGAGATAATAAGCTAAGATATTTTTGATAACTGACCACTAAGCAAGGGGAAGCTTTGTGTTTCCAGTATTGGGCTGTTTTCATTTCTTCAGTCAGCGAGTGAAGTGAGCGGAAAATAGGATGATCGGAGAATTGGAGCGATCGGAACAAAAATCTATCAGCAAGAAGTTGTCGCCTAATGTTTAATGGAGGTTCACAACTTTCAATTTGTAGCGCGTTAATAGGGCTTGATTTCATAGCTCCGGTTATTATTCTAAGTGCCTTGTTCTGTACAGCATCCAATTTTTTAAGAGAAGCTAAATTAGCAGGTTCCAAAAGAAAAGTTCCATAGTCCAATACACTACGGATTAATGCATTGTATACTAATCTAAGGGATTGAGGATGTGCCCCCCACCAGACTCCGGCGAGGCATCGAAGTAGATTCAGAAGTCGCTCAGTTTTACCAACAATATAGTCACAATGATCACGACCAGTAAGTTTTGAATCTAGAACAACACCTAAAAACTTAAAGTTAGGTTTAACGGGAATAAGTGTGTTATTGTAATGAACTTGCACGGCAGGGGGATTTCTTGTTCGAGAAAATATAACGACACTACTTTTAGACGCTGACAAATCTAATCCGTTAGCATTCATCCATAAGTTTAAACCATTCAAAGCAGATGAGATATGTAACGCAGCTATCTGGATCGACTGGTTTGTGGAATAAATTACCAGATCATCAGCATATTGTAATATTTTTATACTATTATTGAAGCACCGGTCTAGATCATGTGTATAAACACTGTACAACAAGGGGCTAAGAACAGATCCTTGTGGTAGGCCTTTCCTTACAGTCCTTTTAATTTCAAGGTCATTGCAATTTAGTGTTAAATGTCGTTCTTCCAAAATATTTATTATAAAATGTATTATCATAGGTGGGACTGATAGCGATTCTAGTTTAGTTTTTAAAACTGGTAAGAGAACATTATCATACGCAGCATTAATATCAAGAAAGGCTGCTATTACTGATTCATTGTGTGTGAAAGCTAAGCGTATGTCAGTAGTTAAAATACTTAAACTATCCATTGTACCTTTGCCCTTTCTAAAACCATACTGAGTATTGGATAGCAAATTATTATTCTCTAAATACCATTCAAGACGGTTTTTGAGTAATATTTCAGCTATTTTAATTAAAACAGACGATAAAACTATTGGACGATAAGAACTAGCATCAGTTGGAGGTTTGCTAGGTTTGAGAACAGGCAACACTATTTGACATTTCCATGACATAGGAATGACACCTGTCATCATGATAGTGTTGATAAGATTTAGATAATAGATAAGAGCTTCATCAGTAATATAAGAAAAGAAAGAATATGGAATACCGTCTGCACCTGGTGCAGAATCTTTAGTGCCATGTATTGCAGCTTTTAGTTCGTGGAGCGAAAAGGGACAGTTTAAGTCTGAAAGGTTATTGGGCGAGGTATCTGTGTTACTGAGTGGTGCTACCCATGGAGGAGATAGTTTGTCCATGAAATTATTGGCCACAATAGGAGGAATGTTCCTTAAGGAAGTTGGATTAGAAGCAGATTTAAATCTTTTAATATTGCGCCAAACTAGTGTAGGGGGGGTGTCAGGTGAAATAGAACTACAAAATTTCCTCCAGCCCTCAAACTTTTTCTGTTTGAACAACTTTTTAGTCTCTGCAATGATTTCCATCAAGGCATCGTAGTTGGCTTCCGACATATCACTATTATATGTCTCTTCTGCCACTGTTCTTTTACTGATAGCAATAGTACAATCATTGTCCCACCATGGTGGTGACGGTATTTTGGTACTTGAATTAGATTTGACAGGGAATATTTCTCCTGCTGCTTCACTTAAAATATAAGCCAAAGTTTCTGCACATTCATTTACAGTCTCAGGTGTCACAGCAGGGAGGGAAGTCAGCTTGGTTTCAACAGAAGTTTTATACTTGATCCAGTCTTTAGAATGTTTGTCAGGAAGTCTATATTTCCTTGTAGACAATTTTGTTCCACTTGTTTGTTTTTTTAAGGGAAGTGTAATAACTATAGGGAAGTGATCACTCCCAAGTGTAGATGAGTGAGTATACCAAGATACCTGAGAAGCCAAATTTGGAGTACATATTGACAAATCAACAGCACTTAAATTACGTCCAGGGGCTGTGAGGCGAGTGGGAGAACCTGTGTTCAAAATACATAAGTTATGTAAATTAGTGATATCTAATAGGTTTTCTCCATAGTTATCAGAGACAGTACTTCCCCAAGCTTGGTGGTGGCAGTTGAAATCTCCCAATACTAAAAAGGGTCTAGGGAGAGTGGTAAACAGTTTATTTATTTCATTCATAAGCGTAGATGATTGAGAAGGAATATAGATAGATACTAAGTTAAGGCCATGTACATGTACAGCAATAATTGATATTAGTGGGTTATAAGATGGTAAAGAGATGATGTCATATTTAACATTATTTTTGATAAGAATGGCTACTCCGCCATACCCATCATTTCTATCGCTTCGTATGGTGTTGTAACCAGATATTTTAAAGTTCCAATGCGGCTTGAGCCATGTTTCTGACAAAACAAGAACAGATGGATCATATTCATTTAACAGATAAATTATTTCATGTCTTTTATGTGGAGCACTATGACAATTCCACTGAATTATTTTGTCTGTTTGTCTGTCCATTTTGAGAGAATTGAATATTATTAAGTATAGGTTGAGCAGCGTTGGACGGTGGGAGAAGGTTAAATTGGGAAAACAGTTTAAATAGAGCTGTGACAAAATCATTAGGTAATTGAGTATCAGCAGGTAAGATTGAGTCAAAAGTGTTGCTAAACCCACACCCATTATTAGGAGTGGGAATTGTGTATTCTTGCAAGAGGGCTTGGTGAGCTACTTTGTCATATCCCTTAGATGGGATAGGGCGAGGATGAGGTTTTGTATATGTATTTTTCTTGTATGATACTGAGGAATTTACTGTAGGTGAAAAGTTATTATAAGGGGTTTCATTCATAGATGATTTCATGGGAGGGTTGGCCAAAACTTCAGCAAAAGATTTTGAAATAGGTGGATGCAATTTTAAAGCTTCCATGTAAGATACACAATTCTGTGCCATATATAGTTTTATTTGGGTTTGTCTCACAAACTCTGGACATGTTTTGTTACTTGCAAAATGACTACCACCACATGAACTGCAGGATGCCTCTTCTTCAGAGGTTTTACAAGACTCACCTATATGGTCTTGAGCACACTTAAAACAACGTGGTTTCGATCTACATTGTGCCTTGGTATGCCCAAAGCGGCAGCAATTAAAACACTGAATAGTGGGGAATATGTACATATCTACAGTGAGTGAATTGTAACACATAAAAATGCGTTTCGGCAAGACTTGTCCGTCAAAGGTTAGCACTATAGTTTGAGATGGCTTCCAAATTGAGGTACCATCAACAGAAGTTTTAAAATTCAATCTCCTAACCTTGATAATTTCACCACACCCTATTGGGACAGATATATTATCCTTAACTTCCTCAGGAGACCACTCCGCTGGGACTCCTCGGACTAAACCCATTCGTGTAATATTAAAGGTAGGTATGAATGCCTTTAAGTTATTTTTTGTTAAACTATCATGACTAATGAAGGTATTGGCATCTTGATATTTTGAAAATGATACAGACATTTTATTACGGCCAATTTTTTTAACACTTCCATTTATTATGTTATTAAATGAGTTATTTTTCAAGAATTTACCGAAAGCCATAGGGTGCATAGTAGTTGCATCGTTTGGAGAATCCTGATGTCTTTGGACATGCACTACGTAAGGAGCAGCATCCGTCTTTTCATATGAGGTCCTACCTATGGGTACAGGAGGTGCAGTAGGTGTGGAAGTGGACACAGGCGAATCTTGCACAAGAACATTTTTAAAAGGAGCTGGAGAAGCAATTTTGCGATTTGGTTCAGGCTGATCCGTTGTCGATTCATTACAATTACAATCAGAGGGTTTTGGCGGGTCGGCTGTGTGATGTCGGCGTCTTTTTTTATTGCAATGTTTGCAAATGTGTAATCGACTACGTTTCAGAGATCGACTTGCGACCGATCCGTCTGTTTCCATGCCAGATTCATTGTTTGAGCCAATTGTAATAAAATTAGAAGCCGGGGGGACAAAGCCCCCCGGCTCAGGGGGATCTTTCATGCAAAGAAGTTAGCTAAATTTTGACTTACCAAAGCTGCTAGGGCACAAATAAATAATAAATACACTTTAAATACGAGATAAGGAATAACAAACCAATCAACTGATCACTATTTCGGAAAGAAAATTGATAAAAATTGTAAGAGCTTCAGAAAACACGTCCGCGAAGTTTAACGTTTCCCGCGCTTTTTTTTTCGCAGCTAACTTTTGCATAAAAATTCGAGATTGACAAGTGGCCAGGCGTTGGAATCACCCATAGAATAGGTCAAAACTTAGTGGCCGGTAGCCCCGATAACCATTCATTGGCTATAATTAAGACCGCCATTTTGTTGGGGTGCCCCCATTGGCTAAAACTAAGGCTGTCACTTTTTTCAAGAATTTCAAGATGACGTTTATTTAGTTTGTGTTTTTTTACTCATTTCGGTTTTCTAGTATTCTATATAGATGTTTTTCCACTTTTTCTCTGATATTTCTTTACAGAAATATGGATACATTATTCGAAGATGCCTTCGGTACACGTAAGTAAATCTATTTACGTAGGTAGTTTTATGTATCAATTATTTATTACATTAACCTAAATTTGAGTTTTGTTGTTTTAGGTAATTCCAAGAGGCAACATTGTATTTCTTAAAACTAACCAAAACAAAAGAAAATACAGTTCACAACATAACCGGAGTAAAGAAGATTCGGTTTCTCAGAAAGTTATGAAATTTATCAAAGGCTAAAGAGTCGCAATAGTTTTTACAAGTGCGTCATTCCTGGCACCACGGAGACCTCTTTAACCAAAGTTAAACTGTGGGAAAACTCTGCTACCCTTTCACACCCATATGCACTCATCCAGGAAAAGCTCCCTCCTGGCCTTGAACTTCCCAGATCATTATGGAGATCTTTAAATAGACTCCGTACCCAAGTTGGTCGAAGTAAAGACAACCTGTCCAGGTGGGACTTCACCAGTAACACGGATCTCGCTTGCAGGTGTGGTTACACTCCACAGACCCTGGCCCACCTCATTGATTGCTCTTTATGCCCGGACACCTGCATGCGTTAGGACCTCATGTTGGCTGCAGATAACGTGGTGAGAGTGGCACAGTTTTGGGCCAACAACATATGATTTTGTACTTGTCATTGACATGTTGAAGAAGAAGTTATGAATGAAAGGTAGGTAATGTTTGTTTATTCTTTTTATATGAATGTAAGTAGGTATGTGTAATTAATTATTGATTAGTTTTGTTAAAAAAACCTTCCTAATACCTTATTTCAATATACATTTAGAAGTGATATCATATGGTGATAATGATAAAGCACAGTAGATTACTTGGGATTAAATTTAAATAATCAGTTGTCACATTTAACAAGTTTCAATTTAGTGAAGTTGTTAATACCAAGTCAAGAGAAAATAACAGTGTAAGTAATTCAATAACTTTGTCAAAACATTTAAAATGCCTTATCATCAAATTCATATTTCTAATTTTGACAAACAGAACAGAATTATAACATGTACCGATGATTGTTGTCGGTACGAATGATGGTTTATTGTGATTGTCTTATGACTATGCTATTTATAACTGTTACTGCTACCTACTATCTTAGATCTTACTTAATTATATATACTACCTCTCATCAGTCTATGTACAAAGCTTATCTACTTAATAACAGTTATTAACTATAAACATTGATTATCTATAACTTGTGCATAGCGGCACAACAAACAAAATGTGCTTTATACACACTACTCTTTCTTGATTTACAAACTTTTCAGTTCAACTATCACTTATTTGTTTATAAAATGTTATGGCAGATTATAGTTACAATATGTAGAATATATACTAACCAAATCTAATCTTTTCAGATCAACGAGGTTCGTGGAGTGCTGCGAAGATGCCCATGTCTGCCTATTCTTGCGGTAATAAGTTATCAAATCAGAATTATGGTGCAAATTACTGCTGTTAGTTGCTATATTGATTACTTACTGCATTAAATATTTAACTATTAGAGTTAGGTTATTGCGTCTTGCATTGAAAGTGATATTAACAGTAAATAATGAAATGGCAGATACTAAATAAAACTACTAGGAAAAATAGCATTAGCATTTGTGCGTAAAAAATTTTTTGCAAGCAGTTTAATTTTTCATGTGGCTGATAAAGTATTTATATTTCTTAGTTTATCTATTAAGTCAATTTAGTAAGTAATTTCATTACTCTCATTCTTTGTCTTGTATAAATCTCAACTTATAGTTATGTACTTTGTATTTGATAAAATTATAATGTCAAGTAATAAATGCCTTCTTTCATCAAATGTGTTTTTTATTTGAGCAGAATTTAAAATAGTATACTACTAGGGTTGTACCAAACGTCGATGATTTGCACAACTATCGATAACGAATCAAGGGTCGATAGTTTTGACAGCACTATGTTGTCAAAATCTAATCGGGGTCCGTCATTCACTAACAAACGGCCGCTATAAGGCTTGATTCCTATCTGTACTAGTCTATATAATTTGTGCAAGTGGCATTAATTTACATTATTTTGTATTGTATTGTAAAAAAGTTCGTCCTTTTTGGACAGGCGAAGACATCAAGCCATACTGCCAATTCTTGAGTATTATGTATGTTATTATAGTTTCTTATGTTTTCATTAGAATGTAGGTGTGTTACATTCTAATGCTTCTTGGAGTATTTGGCGTCAAGTATGTCGAGTCGGTCTTCTCGGTAATTCTTGCTGAGGTAGTCACCACTACAATAAAACACTCGGCATCACGTTACCGAGATAGCGCATATTTTAATCATTCCACACATCGTCCAGTTGCGTAAACACTTGGGGCACAAAACCACACCTATCTTGAGTCACAAAGTCCACTATGAAACAAATTGCGATTAATTAAAATATCCACTTAACCTAACCCGCTAAGATGGCGCCAAAAAAACTTGACATTATTTTGTATGTATTGTAAAAAGTTCGTCCTTTTTGGACAGGCGAAGACATCAAGCCATACTGCCAATTCTTGAGTATTATGTATGTTATTATAGTTTCTTATGTTTTCATTAGAATGTAGGTGTGTTACATTCTAATGCTTCTTGGAGTATTTGGCGTCAAGTATGTCGAGTCGGTCTTCTCGGTAATTCTTGCTGAGGTAGTCACCACTACAATAAAACACTCGGCATCACGTTACCGAGATAGCGCATATTTTAATCATTCCACACATCGTCCAGTTGCGTAAACACTTGGGGCACAAAACTACACCTATCTTGAGTCACAAAGTCCACTATGAAACAAATTGCGATTAATTAAAATATCCACTTAACCTAACCCGCCAAGATGGCGCCAAAAACTCTGACATTATTTTGATATTATTGTCTTTTCTTCTTTTTATTATTATTTCTGTTTTCAGCCAGTGCTTCACAAAAAAATATATTGTTTATAGAAACTAGAATTTATTTTGAAATTACTACTTGTTATTTTGAAATTTGATTAATAAATTATATTGCAATAAATAAATCATTCATAGATACGTTTTTTTCTATTTGTATTTATAGACTCTAAACTAGAATATTTCTAAACTTTACTGCTTTTCCACAGAATAAAAAAAAAGAAACACAATAGCCATCTAAGCCCCCAGTACAAGTTGGCCGACCATGGTCGGCGACCATGACCAATACATCGTACATTGACACTTTTGAACGAACAAGTTTAAAAAGATTCTTTCAAAAGTGTCAATGTACGATGTATTGGTCATGGTCGCCGACCATGGTCGGCCATCCTGTACTGGGGGCTACGCGGCAAAACACGAGGCACCACTTACTATATATATTTATCTTTCTCTATGGGCACCACCACCAATCTGTCAAAACGGTTGGTTGGTACATAGATTTATTATTCCTGTAGATGGATCACAAAAATAAGCTATAACTCACCCATCCTTTACCCCTTCTAACACTATCAAATTGTCATAAGATAGAAAGAGACATACATGTTAATCTGTTGCGTCGTAATTAGTGAATGTCTCCATTTTGACTATGCAATGCTAGATGACATTAGATGATGATGATGCAATGATAGTGCTGTGGTTTTTTTTTATTACAAATTATCGATAAAACATTTAAAAAAAAGTTAAATGCAATGCGATACATAAAATTACAATGCATATGTATATATCGCAGGCGTATTGTATATTTCACCGTATTACATAGCAACTAGCTGTATTGGAAAACAGCACCGCATTGTAATGCGGCGGATTCAAGATACCACAATAAAGATACGCCGTATTCAATACGGCTGATCGAAACTACGCCGCATTGAATAATAATGAATAATGTAATTGGGCGGTTCAAAACCGCTTTTCTGACAGTTTTTAGTACTAATCGTGTCCAAAGTGCTCACGGCCTTAGAATTTTGTTTATGCTATGAAACTTCGGCATAGGTCGAAATATGGCAAAAATTTCTTCCCTCCAGACAAAAGCGCACGCTCAGCTGATCGATCTAGTGTGGCAGAATATTTTTTTTATAATTCGACGTATGCTATGCTCCAAAGAGAAAGTTGTTCAGTTTCTTGGTCTATGCAAGCCCTTTAATTTTGAATCAGTGCCAAATATGAAGTAGGTACTGTAATTATACTTGAGGAGATCGATGGCTCATTTGTACGCGCATTCTGCATCTGGTGGTTGATGTTAAGCAACATTCGTTGCGGTTGGACATCTGAATGGTGACCCAAAACTTTATTATCTTGGTCTCCTCTGTGCTTCGGAAAGCACGTTAAGCCGTTGGTCCCGGTTGCATTAGCAGTCGTTGGCAGCCTCATCCACCAATCCGCATTGGCTTCGCGCGGTGGGTTATGGCACTTATGGCCCGTTCTACCTGTGGTGTGCATGCACAGGGGAGGCCTATAGCTGGCTGGCTGCTGGACAGCAGTGAGGACATTAATATGATAATGATGATAATTATACTATTTATATTAGAAGGTATAGTCGTAAAACTGAACGAGATTTCTAATCAATTTATTAAATCAATAATCTGCTGAATGATATCAACTAAAAAAAATACAGATTTCACGCTAATTTTTATACTCTTAATGTATAATTTTTTTTAAGTATAAATCCACAATTTGCTTTAATAAGTGCATCGAGCAATGAGCATATTCTTGTTTGTTGCGAAGGTCTCCAATCGTCGCCTTTTCTTACGTTTCTTATTCACGTTTCCTTTACATCGACGGCGGCGCGGCGGTGGGAAATCTGTTTAAAATTGAGAAAAATTAAGTTTAAATACAAAATTGTTAACATTACAATTTTTTATCGATATTACATAATAAAATCGGACTACAACACTATCAGGTTGGTCAAATGTCAAAAAATCCCAATTGGCTTTAAATTATATATTTTTAGCCTAAAAACATCCGATTTTCTTCAACCAAGTCAATGTTAAACTGTGTATACACGTACAGCGATTTAGTTTTTGCAAATACGGACCACTAAGTTATAAAAATGTGTTCGCAAAAACACAAAACAATGAGTGTGACTTACCTCTGAAATGATATGTGTTCATTATTCTCTTTCAAAACACTCACTCTGCTTGAATAACCGGGAACAGTACAGGCCATTCTTAACAAACAACAGATTTACCGCACCACACCATCAAATCTTTCTATATTTTACTACAAAAAAAGATTTTCTTTCTGAAGCATTTGTAACCAGCTGGTTAACAAACAAATATGACGTTGACTTTTAAGTGGCGCGCGGCTCATTAAGACGCACACGTTGGGCTATTGTTATCTCTTTTCAACACACGTAATGTCGCCATTTGAGAGACGAGAGTCGATTATAGAAGGAATCGTTCAAATTTTTATGCTCCATCTACAGGAATAATACATCTATGGGTTGGTACACAAATCCCAAAGCTGTCAAAAATTTATGTTCTAAGTGTGCACTCCCTGGGTTAGGTATGTGTTAGGTATTTTACCTGATTTTACCTTTAACATCAAACACATTGAGATAAAATATTATCTTTTAATTTTCTTTCAATAGAAGAGTTACTTAGATCGCCAATACATAATGATGTCTATATCTAAGTTTTTATCTAATTTAATTCAACGACGATGCCCAAGTTGCTTAAGATATCAATATTACGGTAAGAGATAACCTTCCATTTTATTATTTATCTTTGTACTCGTAGAATTTACTTAAACTTATTAGATTACAGCTACGCGTAAACGCTTTTATCGCAACACTGCAATTGTTCAAAACGAACGAAACTGGGAAGTTACTCTCGATCATCGTCGTTTGAAAACTCCAAATGGCAAAGTTCTAATGGTACACAGTGAACCGCTCGCCAGAGCTATTGCTGCAGAATGGGATGCGCAACATGAGGTTATTACTCAACCAACTATGCATTTGGTATGTGTTATGTTTTTGTGGCATTGATTTTTATTGAATATTACGATAATACCTAAACAGGGTTACAAACTACAGCCCATTTCAAAATAATGGTCTTTAATTAAATGCATTCATTCCTAATAATTTTCCACAGTCATTTAGTCAACCCAAATGTACTTTAAATTTTTTCAAGTCCCTTATTGTGCATAATATTTAAAAAACATCCTCGTGTATTCAGCTTTCAAATGCGGGCAAAGTAATAAAAATAAGTTGAGTACTTTTCGTGTAGTATCTGAATTTTTAGGACTTGGGATTACAACTCCAAGTGATGACTTCAAATTGAATGAAAATTTTATTCTTTGTTTTTAGCAGTCATGCTCAAACTGCAGCGCCCACAATTTTGAATGCTTGCACGCATCCTGCCATTGAGATGACTCTTGTTGAGATTCTTTTCTCGAATATATAAAATTCTTGCGTTACCGACTGACCCACAGACAAAATGCACAGCCGAAACTACTGGGCGCAAGAAGCTGAAATTTGACATGTATGTTCCTTGAAAACTGTAGGGTAGCACTAAGAGAAGATTTTTGGAAATTCTCCCTCTGAGGGGGTAAAATTTTGTATGAAACTTTGTTTCTTTCATTCACTTAAAACTTTGTATATCAATTTCACAAATGATGTAAGTAAACACTAAGAAAGTATTTTTGGAAATTTGTCCTCCTGAGGAGTTAAAAAAGGGGGTCCGAGTTAGAAATAAACTTTTTATTTCTTCAATGGATTCGCTTGAAACAGTATATTATAATTTCTTTAAGTGATGCAAGTGGGCAATAAGAAAGCATTTTTGAAATTCCACCCCCTCCTGCAAGGGGGTAAATATTTTTTAGTTCATAATCGCGTGAATAGCTCAATTCCACACAGACAAAGTCACGGGCGGAGCACTAGTAGAACAAATTTTTTTGCAATGTGCAAAAACCCTTTACATTTTATTCTACTTCTAATCTTTTATGAAATTGTTAGCAAAAGTTAAGTTTTTGTGTTTTCTATTCTCTAATGAAGATCAATTCATCTTTATGTATAAAAATGAATCCCTATTTCCCTTGGTCACGACATACACGTGAACCGTTGGACCGATTTGGCTAATTTTGGTCTTGAAATTTTCTTGGAAGTCCAAGGAAGGATATAGGGGTAGGGTAGGGGTTGGGTAGGGGTAGGGTAGCGTAGGGGTAAGGTAGGGTAGGGGTAGAGTACGGGTAGGGTAGGGTGGAGTAGGGGGTAGGGCCACGGGAACGAAGTCGCGCTGGGTCAGCTAGTTATAGTATAAATATTTTATTGGTAAAAATACTTTTAATCTAAAGGGTTTAGAATATATACCTATTTAAAAATCAGGGGGGCAATTGCGTAAGGTAATCATATTAATTTGACAGTTCATATCATATTCAATCGGCTGCAATTTGTATGGTATGACATTTATTATGATACAATATGAACTGTCAAATGAATACGGTGGACTTCACGCAATTCCATAGCTGGTCTATATTTAATAATTACACATTACATGGCATAGATAGAGGCCATAAAGCAGTATGTCATCCCATGATCAATAGATCAGACTGTTATGGATATGTAAATATTTAATAGTAAAATTCAAAAATATAACATTGGAGAATAACAAAAGTGAAAAAAATAATTATCAAAATGTTGAGTAACAACCAAGTACTTAATGAGCTGCTGAATTGTGAAAAGCTGTGTCCTTAGCTATCTCTTTTTTAAATTGAAATTTTATATTCCGGGAGTATGTCACTAGACTAGACACATCTGACGTCACTGGTGTCTAGCACTATCCTTGTCTAATTAAAATTTTAAACAAATAAAAGAAAACAGTCCTATCCCCTATTCCTCTTGTTTATAATACATTTGCCTTTTGTTTGAAAGATACCTTTTCTTACAGACTGCACTATGTAATACAGCACTGGACAATCCTGGAAAGTTGAATTCGCATGATATTGCTAATTACTTACTAGAGTGTTTTCCTACAGACACTCTACTGTTCCATTCTGATGTAAGTGTATATTTATATTTCCAAATATTATGATAGTAATTTTTTATGCTGCACTTGACTTGACAACAAATATAATTAAATTATCTATACTAATATTATAAAGAGGAAAGATTTGTATGTATGTATGTAATGAATAAACTCGAAACTACTGGACTGATTTCAAAAATTCTTTCACTTTTAGAATGTTTTATTATCCCTGATTAACAAAGGCTATTTTTATCCCGATATTCCCGCAGTTCCCGTGATACCACGCGGGTAAAACCGCGAGAATCCGCTAGTTTATAATAATTATCGTGACAATAACCATGAAATTTGAAAATGTTATTATAATAGTAGGCAAATCTAACACTAAAGCTCAACTCACACTGGCGCAGTGTCGAAGCGTAAGCAAATTCACCCTTATCTCCACAACATAATGCACTTAATTCGTCTGAGAAAAAAAAGACGCGCGTCGACTCTGCGCCATGCGCCAGTGTGAGCTGAGCCTTAAAAGACACTTGGTCCAGCCAGCCGGCCGCTCATGCTAGGCCGGCAGACTCGAATATTATGTTTACAATGGCTGTTGTTGTAAAGCTTTCGAAGCATCTTTAATAGATAACGT
The DNA here is from genome assembly GCA_949710035.1 of Crambus lathoniellus. Classification (NCBI taxonomy): domain Eukaryota; kingdom Metazoa; phylum Arthropoda; class Insecta; order Lepidoptera; family Crambidae; genus Crambus; species Crambus lathoniellus. The sequence continues at coordinate 27,549,849 of OX453300.1, read as the reverse complement.
AAACATCCATATAGATTAATAATTTCATTTTTATCCTTACTTATATCCTTACTTCCTTACTTATATTATAAATGCGTCTCTGTCTGTCTGTGTGTTACACAATCACACCTAAACTACTGAACCGATTTGAATGAATTTTGGTACAGAGATAGTCTAGAGCCTGAGAAAGGACATAGGCTTTTTATTCCTGAAAAATATCACCTTCCCACGGGATAACGTCGTGTAGTACACGCGGGCGAAGCCGCGGGCGGAAGGCTAGTATACTATAAATGCGTCTCTGTCTGTCTGTGTGTTACACAATCACACCTAAACTACTGAACCGATTTGAATGAATTTTGGTACAGAGATAGTCTAGAGCCTGAGAAAGGACATAGGCTACTTTTTATTCCTGAAAAATATCACCTTCCCGCGGAATAACGTCGTGTAGTACACGCGGGCGAAGCCTCGGGCGGAAGGCTAGTTTAATATAAGTACCTACTCATGAACAAAATAATACAGGTCAGTACGAAGAATTTTAATATCTCTTAAAATAATAAAGCTAGCAGCATGAATGAAAACATGATAACTGTATGTTGTAGATCACTGGTGGAAACGTTATTTGTTTATATATTAAAATTACATAAGACACAACTGAAACAAAATATTTAAATTTTTACATTTGAAAGTTAAAAAACATTACCTCACACACCACATAAAAACGTCACACACATAAAGCCATATTAATATTTAATACTTCGTATTGCCTCCACGGGCTCTTCTTACAGCTGCCAGACGATAGGGCATGCTGTTTATTAAGTTTGTTATGCCATATTTGGCTGCTCACACTTTGGTTGGGTGGAAGCGGTGCGGTATAAGTGGGCTATGACCTTAACAGTTCGCTCGCTTACCTCGTCCCTTTGGATGTCTCGAAATTGATTTGTTACTTCAACGGCCGTGTGGTGTCGATTTCGGAGCATGGTCGTAACAATAAATTGATCCTCTCGAGCCGTAGTAGATCTCGGTCTGCCGGTTCCGGTTCCTGGTCTTCTAATGTTGAGCCCAGTTTATCAGAAACGTTGCACGACTCTTTGCACCGTAGAAAGTGACACGCGTTACTCTTGCTGTACTTATCTGACTTTCAATAATGATCGTGAAAGATGATAATGACTGCCTTTTATTATTTTGATTTGACAGATTGAAAACAAAGTGAGAAAAAAAACCAAAAGTAGGTAAAACACGCGTGCAATTTCGAGCTTTTGTTATTTTTTGACGTGATTACGTCTTATAAATCGATGAACGCCCCGAAAAAGGATGACTCAATGTCACGTTCCGCCTGAGCTCAAAATTTTAGTACTTCCCATATACCTAGAGCACAGAATACATAATAGTACTAACGTCCTAGAGTCCTGAAATTTGTTACAGGGGTTGGGTTGAATGACCACAAAGGGAAAAATATCAAAACTTACCTAATTTGCATACTTAGATAGAAATAACTAAATTTCGCCCAATCAAGCTGTAAAGATTATCCTACTAATATTATAAATGTGAAAGTTTAGATGTTTGGATGTTTGTATGTTTGTTACTCAATCACGCCAAAACGGCTGAACGGATTTGGCTGAAATTTCCGACTAGTGATGTACCGTGCCCGGGCATGTTCTCAAGAACTGGAAATTTTGCCGGCAGCGTTGCCGGCAATGTTCCCAGAAATATTCCCAAGTACCATTTTTAGATGAATATAAAACCATGCAAGACAATTTAAAATAAGATTTTAAAACTGTTTGATTACAAATGAATTACGTAATAAATAGCCACCAATATCAAAGAAAAGTACTTACATATGAAATAAAAACACTTTTAAACAAGATGGTGTTTATTTATAATCAACAAAACTAAAAAAAAACAAAACATACCTAATTATCTTGCCATGATTATCAACAAACTATAAAATTCTAAGACACAAAAGAAAAATTATATCTCAGCAAAATCATCCTATAAAAAACTGACCAACTCTCGCTGGAGCTGCTTATTTCTTTACAAAAAGCATTGAAATCTCTCAGTAAAGTCAAGCCAACTCTAATGTTCCTTTCTGCGATTTCTTTATTGATATTTACGTTTTAATTTTATGTGACTTTGGACGTTGAACGTTCTACATGTTGGTTAGTTTGGTGGGCACAAGTCAACGACCAAGTCACATCTGTACCAAATTTCAGCTCTCTGAGTTTATGGGAAGTACTAGTTCTATTTTGATGATCATGAGATTCATGAGTGAGTGTCATAAATGCGAAACTTTGCTTTCGCTTAACTTCGGAACTAAATGACCTACAGACTTGAAATTTTGGATTTTAAGTATGTAATTAAAGCTTACTGGATGACGAAAATTTCTGCGTTTTGGTCTTATCCAGAGGTTCTCAAATAGGGGCCTGAAAATGCGGCGAAATGGTTCCAGTAAAGGATGGTACGGAAGTGTTTGCTACGCGCTCGACTTGGCGGGGGCACTGCCGTGCCCCCAGATTTATTTATATAATTTAACAAAACGACAAAAAGTCTACTTGGAATTTTGGGCAATATTCCCAATGTGCCCGGCAATTGGGAGTGGAAAATTTCAAGCAGTGGCAATATTCCCAGGCGTAGGTACATCACTATTTGAGACACAGATACTTTGTAGCCTGGAGAGAAACATAGGCTACTTTTTATCCCGGAAAAATACCACATTCCCGCGGGATAACGTCGTGTAGTGCACGCGGGCGAAGCCGCGGCAGCCGCGGGCGGAAAGCTAGTGGGTTATATATATTATACATACCTATAATTATTACAGGAAGACTCGTACAGATTGGACACTTGGTGTGCAGAAAACATGATGGTGTTGAATGTCGATAAATGTTGCTATATTCGCTTTACTCGAAATCGCCGCGTTTTGTCTGATGTTTACACTATTTCCAATCAGGTTATTCGGGAAGTTGAGAGTGTTCGTGATCTTGGCGTCATACTAGATAAAAAATTAAGTTTCAAAGATCATTATGATCATATTGTCTCTAAAGCACTTAAATGTCTGGGGTTCATTATTAGAAACACAAAATATTTCAGAAATGTAAATTCTATAATAACACTCTACTTTAGCCTAGTTAGATCTACCTTAGAGTTCTGTAGTGCGGTATGGCACCCATTCTATGAAGTCCATTCCAACAAAATAGAACGCGTACAAAAGAAGTTCTTATATCACCTGTCATACAAAGTTAATATGGCGAAAAAACTTCACAGCTATTCAGACCGCTTAAAACACTTTAAACTAATGTCTCTGAAAAATCGTCGTCCTAGACCTTACTCTTCTCCACAAGCTAGTTAATGGTAATATTAATTTATTTTTATTTATTTATTCACAACGGGGTAGCACTTAGCCTTCATCACACCTGATGCTAAGTGGTGATAAGGCTGAAGGTGGAAGCGCACTACTCCCGGAATCCTCAATAACTGAGGAACTGGCTATCTTACCTCTAACTGCCGGAACACAATAATGCTGAAAACATCATTGTTATGGCGTCAGACTTAGATAAGATGGTGGTAGCTAGCCAGGCGGACTAAGAACAAGTTCTACCACCAACCAAACCGAATACAATATGTACAGTCGGCCAAATATGTGGTCTACCACCGTAAGGGTGAAATTCGTTTGTTTGTCAACTAACAATAAGGTTGATTTTCCTTTGCTTGAATTTTATGACACTTCGCGAATTCGTTTTTCGAATTTCGAATCGTCGAATATTGATTCTCATCAACAACATACAAAATTCTTTATTCTAATGTTGCGGTATAAGGGTGGTTTCAAACTGGCGTTTTTTTCTGCGCGTATACGGTCGTTTCGGCATACGCGCTTTCACGCGAGCCACAATACGGAATTCAAAAAACTGAACGCGCATAAACGGGCATATTTCGAGCGAACTAACCTTGCGCTTGATTAGCGTATGGCTCGCGCTTATACGAGACAATACGAGTAGGTATACAAGCACGTCAATGCTCGTACGAGTCGCGCGTGTGGCAAAAGGCGCGCCTGAGGGCCTACTCTGAAACGCAAAACCCAAAACTTCGTTATACCCGTCCCTCGCACGCTCGAGTCGTGACAGAATCGAGTGAAAGGGACGGGGCTAACCGAAGTTTCGGATGTGCGTTTCAGAGTACGGTCCCTGTACTATACTCGCCTACATTGCGCTTCCGAAAACGAGCTTATACGCGCGTATAAAACGCTAATCTGAAACCGCCCTAATGTTCCTTGGGAAAGTTGTTCAGTTATCGATAATGAATTTCCAATTTCAGTATTTAGGGGTATTTTTGTAAGGATAGTAATTAACCGATCGACTAAAAAACATTTTAGGCTACCAAAATTACTAGGTGAGCGACTTAGTCGTCAATCTAACCTAACCTAAACCTATTTTTCCGCTGCTCACTTAGTATTTTTAGTCGCTCAACCTAGTAATTTTTTGTCGCCTGGTTTAACACCTTGCATAAATGGATGTCCACTGCTAAACGTAGGCCTCCTCCAATGATATCCACTTTGCTCGATTAGAAAAGTACAGGACAAGGGTTGTAACAAGAAGCGGTAGTGAAAATGCTAATTATTTGGTTGTTAAAAATATTATTTCTCACATGGAATAAGTCACTTAAAAAAAAAATAATGTTTAAATCTTGTGTAGCCGCCATCTGCCTCTATGACTTCTCGGAGTCGGTTCCTTATTGAGCCCACCAGCCTCGAGCAGATGTCAGACTCCTCCCATACCTCATTGCATTGCCCTTGCAGTGCTTCTGCTGTTCTTTAGTTGCGGTTCCATCATCTCTGAACCATAAGACACATTTAATTCTCTAGAAATCTCACTAATATTGAATCCATCATTGTGAAGTGCGATTATTTGAGCTCTCTCGGCTATGGATAAATTTCGAGGCATTGTAGTAAAATAATGAATAAATTTTACTTTAGTTTAGGGAGTTTAGGAAAATACCTGTGACATTAATTTGTCAGTGATATATGTTCTTTTCCAGTGAAAGAGTTTTCTACTTTAAAAAACCTCCTTAGTTCTGAAGTTTATGAAAAACTGTGAGGGTTGTTTGTTGTTGCAAATTATGATCTAATGCATAGGTCACAAAGGCGAAAATAACATTGTATGCTTGCTCTATGATTTCATGTCAGTTTTCTCAGTTAACAAACAATTTTAAAGATTCGCCTTTAGCGATATTTTGTTGACACGGGAACTATTGTCAAAACTGGTAGACCACTTTCTTGGCCGGCTGTACCCCCACTGGGAATCGAACCCGGGACCTCTGGGTCTGAAATCGGTGGTATGAACCACTAGACCACAGAGGCGGTTAATTGTCCCCAACTGCTAAAAAAACTAACTTTTAACGTCACTCGCAAGCTATCTCGTTTATCCAGATATTCATTGTTCTCTCCTAAGCGTTGTAAAACAAACCTAGGCCTTAACTCTCCTCTTTATAGGTTACAGTCGCAGTATAATACTGTTAGTAAAAATAAGGTGGTGGATATATTTAAGTTACGATTGCCTGCATTTAAAAGGCAATTATTAATCTATCTTAACTTATTTAATCTAACTTAGGGGATGCTTCCTGCTCCCATCCAACTAGTTAAGTTATTGCTTTCCGTGGCAGCCTATAATTAAGTCAACACTATGTAATCAAAAAAATATAATGTAATTTTTAGCATGTAAGGGTGTATGTACTTGTTGGTTGTCCAAATAAATAAAATAAAATAAAAATAAAATATTTAAGGTTTTATGTCATACGATATTAAAATTATCTATACATACATACAAATAAATAAAATTGGAGTGTCTGTTTCTAATATTAAAATAACCGCTTTTTACTACATGCACATGATTATATATACGGTACGGTACATATAACAAAATAACTTTTTTTTTCAATTTTTGTCTATCTGTCTGTCTGTTTGTTCCGGCTAATCTCTGAAACGGCTGGACCGATTTTGACGGGACTTTCACTGGTAGGTAGCTGATGTAATAAGAAGTAACTTAAGTAACTTTTTATCCCGATATTCCCACGGGAACGAGAAAACGCGGGTGAAACTGCGGGCGGCCGCTAGTTTGATATAAAAACGTTTCATATAATAAACATTTACTATAACACTTACAGTGTAGAATATTTGAAACACATAATAATTAATTATATTTTATAAAATCATTCCATATAACGTACATTTCGTACAATTAACGAATAACTATATCTGGTTATTTTAATTTTTAGTTTTTTGCATTCACAATGCAATTTTTATAATAGAAAAATGGAAAATGAAGTAGAGCAGTCGCCCGGAAAGCGAAAGGTCGTGGGTTCGAGTCCCATCGGAGCTAGTTGTGAGACGGGTCGATTTTTTCTAAATACTTCATTTTCCATTTTTCAACTATATCTGGGGCTTCACCCCGGCCGCTGCCGCGGCACGCTTACTTCGCTCGCTCGGCTCGCGCTTCACAGTTCTAACCTAACCTAACCTATCATAATTTTTTTGTCACCATTGTAGCTTTTTATGGCGGGGGCTCCTCCCCCATACCCCCGCTCCTTTGCCTTCTATAAAGGATTTATTCCTTTAATTGACTTATTGATGATTTATGTTACAAAAATATATTAAATAAAATTATTACATAAGATGATTATATGAAACAAAATTATATCAAATGACCGTTATAGCAAGTAAGTTTTATATAAAATGAGCGTTATGATAAATGATATAATATAAAATGATGATTAAGTTAAGTAGGTATATCAAATAAATATTATGTAAAATTAAATAAGTTGAGGTGTTGTTATAACTAACGTTTATTATGTCATATGAATTATGAACGTTATTGAAATAAAGTTATACCAAATGAAATTATATCATTAATTACGCACCCCAGTAAAAGTACATGTTTCTAAATTTTATGATTAAACATTATTAATTTCTTAATATAACACACATTTGCTAACACTTGTGATAATAGTGGTTCCGTTCTAGGAAGAAGAAGAACTGAGACGCTTACAAGAAAATAAATGGGGTCCAGTTTTGGAGTGGTTCCAGAAAAGATATAACGTTAAACAGGAAATATCAATGGGGCTTGTGCCACCTCCTGTTGCCACTGAAACAAGGGCAGTGCTGGCACGGCATTTTTTGTCATATGACTTTCCATCTCTTACTGGTTAGTATGTATGTTTGTTTGAAAATAACTATGTAAATAATATTATGTATTAAGCGTACAGGCTGCACACTAGCGCCATTTAAAAAATTGCTTAAGGACTATGATTTTTTTTCCTTAGTAGATTTCCTTAGAGTTTAAATAAAGATCATATTGCGAATTATCTCTCTGTAGTGCATTCCGAAGAAGCTTTGTGGTACTTTCTATTGCTTTATCTTTATTTTCTAGCTTGTCGTTAAATTAATGGAGTTTTATTGCTCAAAGTGGCCACTTTTCGCAAAAAAAAAACAGAATTAAACTAAACGACAGGCTTATAAATATTCTTTAAGCGATAAAAAGTACCACAAAGCTTCTTCGGAGTGCACTACTGAGAGATAATTTACAATCTCGTCTTTATTTAAACACTATGATTATTTTTTCAATGGCGCCGCTAGTGTGCAGACTGCACGCTCGTAATAATAAAATAATAAATAGCTATATATTATGTACAACCACAAAATATAAAATATAATTACTAGATAAAGGACAATGTGTAACAGCATACCCAGACATGAGAAAATAGTTAAAACATAATGTGCTAGTAATGGACCCGGTAAAATTCGTATCACCAACATCTAGAGTTCGCGCCACATAACTTGGCGTGAGTCAGAGCGAGCTGATCGTCAAAAATAGGCCTTATTCCCATGTCATAATTTTAGTTCCAGATCTTAACACGCGCCAAGTTATGTGGCGCGTACTCTACAACCAGTTGTCCACGCCACATAACTTGGCATTTGTCAGAGGGCGCTGATCAACGTGGTCGGTCGGAAAAATAAGCCTTATTCCCATGTCATAATTTTAGTTCCAGATATCGGAACTTGACGACCTCCGGTTGAGTGGTGTACGCACGCACCGGTTTTCAAGGTGCCGCTATCTCTAGAGGTTCCGGGTTCGATCCCCGGTCGGGTAAATATTCGAAATCTTTTCAGTATTTCCTTTGGTCTGGGTGTATGTGTTTCCAATTTCCATAATACTAGTGCTTGAGCTACTATACTTTGGTATTGGAACTATGTATGATGTATGTGATGGTGTGATATTGACACGCGCCAAGTTATATGACGCGTACTCGTAACGATTTTCCATACAAAATTACCATTTTCATAGCACGCCTCATAGAGGTAGTGCTCTACTCTCAACATGTCAAGAGTCAAGCATTTTTCTGGGCTTAAAATGTATCTATTATATTGCACTAATACAATAATATACTTAAGTACAGATATGTAAAGAACAAGCCTTTTGTAATAAACGGATTTAATACTTTTAGAAAATATTTGTCAAGCATAACATTTACTTATATGATTTAAAAAAGTTGTTCGTGGACGTCCATAGTCTGTATATACAGGGCGTCCCAAAATTAACTCACATGGAGCGAAAGTACCTTAAACACTGAATATATAAAATTTTACTGAAAGGAGACTTCATTTTTATTTTAAAAAGAAAACGAACTGCATTCACCGAATTTTGAATAATCACTTGTCTGAACTGGGAATCGAACCCGCTGAATGTAAAAAAAATATTTCTCTAATTTTATTGTACCGATCGAAAGACTCGATTATACCTAAGCATTTCTTCTGAATAACATAGCATCTTAAATAAAAGGAAGACTACGAAATTTAACATTTAATGTTGAATAACAAGTTTGTGCAGCGTTATGAATAGCTTTTTCTGTGACTGTCGTGCTCAATACAGGCTTTAACATTTCAATGTAGGTATTACTAATGAGTGAAGATTGGAGCAATTATACCTAATTCCCTATCATAAGTGTTTGATAATGTGATAAGTAACACCACCTCGATTGGTTTTAAAAAGTTTGAATAATTTCGTGCGGGTTCGATTCTCGGTTTGGACATGCTATTATAAAAAAAAATTGAATGCAGTTCTATTGTTATTTAAATAAAAATAAAGTCCTATTTCAATAAAACTTTCTATCTACAGTATTTGGTGTGGTCTATGCCACCATGTGACATAGTCATTGGAAGCCCTGGGGGCGTCCCACGACTATGCCATATGTTGGAATAGACCGCACCAAAGTAACTATTCAAACATTTTTAAACCAATCGAGCTGGTGTTACTTAACACATTATAACTTTATCAAACACTTTATGATAATTGCTCCAATCTTCACTCATTAGTAATACATTGAAATGTTAAAGTTTTGAGCACGACCAGTCACAGGAAAGGCTATCCATAACGCTGGACAAACTTGTTATTCAACATTAAATGTTAAATTTCATAGTCTTCCTTTTATTTAAGATGCTATGTTATTAAGAAAAAATGATAAGGTATGATCGAGCCTTTCGATCGGTACAATTAAATTAGAGAAATATTTTTTTTTACATTCGGCGGGTTCGATTCCCAGTTCAGACAGTTGATTAACTTAAAATTCTTTGAATGCAGTTCGTTTTCTTTTTAAAATAAAAATGAATTCTCCTTTCAGTAAAATTTTATATCTTCAGTATTTAAGGTACTTTCCCTCCATGTGAGTTAATTTTGGGACGCCCTGTATATAGCACATATATGTGCCACGATTACGCTCGAAATACTTAATGTAGGTATTAGTACCATTTTTTTAAATAACTTTGTCACATTACGGGTTTGTTTCCTATTGAAAATTACTATCTCATTCCGTGTCGTTTAATTATAAATAATACAATACATACTCAAAAATAAGAACGTCAAAAGGGAGTAATTTCATCTTCGATGACAGCCGATAGGCCGCGATCCGCAATCCGCGCAGGCGCTATCTGTCGCTGTCGCCGCTGCACCGTGCAAGACCATAAACATATTATACTCTGTCTGTCTATATTAATTATTGGCACTATAGACAGACAGAGTATAATATGTTTATGGTCATGCACAGGCGCGAACATTTGCTGGCACTGGTCTCTTTTTAACGTTATTAGGCGTGCACTTTTAGGTGTCCAATTTTTTTTATAATATCGGGAAATAAAAGTAGCCTATACAAACAAACACACTTTCACATTTATAATATTAGTACCTACTTATGGATTTTGGATTTTGTTGCCCTCATAAAATACTTTAAAATCTCTCAAAAAGTAAGGCCATAACATATAAAGGGAGAAAAATAGATATGAGGTATTTGAAAGTTCGATAAAAATAGGTTTTTTTTTTCATACTTTTATGTTGAATTTTCAAGAGCTACTTACTCATATCTTTTTTCCCCAATTCTATTAAGCTATTCTGCTTCCTAAAGTGATTAAACTACTCAATGAGGGCACCAAAAAGCGACATAGTATTTTTATTTTTGGGTACGCAGTCCATACAGACCATCTGATATTTGGACGTTTTGCTACATAGACATTTTGCATTTCAATAAGTACTCTTTATTGCACTTCAACACAAAATAGAAAAAAAGTATAAACAATATGTGAGCAATGGTGAACTTATCTCTAAAGAGATCTCTTCCAGCCAACCAGGTCATGTGAGAGATTTAGATAAAGGAACAGAAGTTGCTTATGCGACTTACTGCTAATGCAACGATTCGCGCTGTTGGACATTTAGCTACTTTGATTTGACCTTTTGAACAGGAAGGAAATTTACCCATTGTCCTTACTGACTGACTTATACTAGTACCTAAGAGTAGTAAGTAAGAATACTACTAGTAATTACTATTTAAAACGTAGCTATTACACATTTTAATATTTAAGAGAAATCTTATAAGTACTTAGTTGAAATAAGTCAATAAATCATGATTTACACCATACAATATTTTCAGCATTATCCTTTGGGACTGAGGCTCTTAAATCACCGATTTTAATGCTGGCTTGTGTAGAGCGATATGTAGAACCAAATGAAGCTGTTTTACTGGCAAGGCTTGAAGAAGAATACCAGGTAAGTTGCTTCAGAAAAGTATTAAAAACAAACGTTTACTTTCATCATCAGCGACTTTGTATTGTCCATTATTTATTTTTCGGAAGACCAACAGCCAAGTTACAAAACTAGTTTGAATAAGTACTTACCTAACAATTACAGGTCTTCAACAATTGAAATAATGCAAAGTTAAAGCACTTAATTATCCGACTTCAAAAAGAAGGAGGTTATCAGTTTGACCTGTATGTATGTGGTATTGTTGGAATTGGATAATATTTGAGTTTAATATTTCATTGTCCATTTAGGCTTCCAAGCATTTGTGCTAAATTTTGTAAGTGTATGTATGTTGGTCCACGAATTTCTCGAAAACTAAAAGTCATATCGAGACTTCGATTAACAGAACTAGGTGTTATTGTTGTTCGAAGTATCGAGGTGATTGTTTTTGATTTAAATCAGGTGTATACTTAGGGAATAGTTCAAGTTTCATCAAAATCGGCTAGAAATAAAAAGTAATTTAAAAATTTGTCCGATTTCAAAAAGCACCTGTAAACTGAAAAGGAAAATAATATCTTTAAATACAGGGTGTTTTTCTATAAGTGCAATACCTCTTAGGTGGTGATTGTACAATCACCACCTGACCCTGTTAGGGGATAAATATAAAAAAAATACGAATTACATATTCAATTCATTTTGTGAAAGAATGTCTATGCCAAATTTCAAGTCAATCGGGCCAAGGAATCGCGTTATCCCAAACAAACTTTGCCACCCGGTTTTACCCCTTTAGTGGTTGATTTTCGCAAAATCCCGTCTTAGTGAGCGCCTACGCCCTAAAAGGAGCCCCCATGCAAAATTTGAAACTCCTAGCACTTGTAGTTTCTGAGATTTCGTGATGAGTGAGTGAGTGAGTGATTTTCTCTTTTATATATTACTAGCTTTCCGCCCGCGGCTTCGCCCGCGTGTACTACACGATATTATCCTGATGGAATGTAATATTTTCCGGGATAAACTATGTCATTCTCCAGCTCCCAATCTACCCCCGTGCCAAAAATCACATTGATCCGTTACTCAGTTTGGACGTGAAAGTCGGACAAACAAATAATTCCTAGTTATTGATTTTCCCGTGGGAATATGTTACTATCCTGTGGTAAAAAGTAAAAGTAGCCTATTATAATCCTTGCCAGGGTTTCAAATTATTTACTTAAATACCAATTTCTGCCCCCAAATTAGCCTGCGCTTCAAGTGATTTTTCCATACAATGAGATTTCCCGCGGTAAAAAGTAAAATAATCGTTTCCAGGGCCTTAAACTGTCTCTATTTTAAATATCATCCTTTCCATGAACTCAAACTATCGCCTTAAATACATATATTTAAGGCGATAGGCGATATAAAGCTGTAGCTTTGCCCGAGCTAAAACTTATTTTACCATGGGAATGAGCCTTATTCCCGTGGTTACAATTTGCCTATGTCCTTCCTAGCATCTGGACATGGGTGTCCCGGTGCTCCTATCAGTAGGAGTAATTAGTAAGAGCACTCGGAAGCACTGTCTCAAACTATCTCCATTCCAAATTTCATCAAAATTGGATCAGCCGTTTTGAAGTGAGCATATACAATTTCGCATTTATGATAATAGTAGGGATAGAAGAAATAGGAATATGAATGGCCGGCCGCGACTACGTCCGCGAGTTTTGTGTCAAAAAGTAAGTAGATACGCATTCTATATGGTCTCATCAGTACCATCATCAATCTATTTTAATGTCCCCGCTGCTGGGGCACAGACCTTCATATAGATGGATAAGGAGAATGGGCCATGACCTTCCACACGGGCCCATTGAAATTATGATGTACTAACCAATCCAAATGCAGCCAGAAACATCGGCTTATCGTGTCTTCCGAAGCACGATATATTTTTTAACAGCAATCCCATGATAGACCATTGCATAAGGCACTTAACCTCATCGATCGTAGGCTGAGCACGCTACCCGTGGTTTAGGCATAAGAAGGTAACGACACCTAGACAAACAGGAGCTACTATCGTATGAATAATATTCGGACATTCTCCTAGTCTTGAACTACCAAAATGCAAAAAAAAACAAGTTAATACTTTGCAAAAAAATGTGTAATACTGATTTTCTTGAGTTTTACTCCAATGCAAAAGGAATTTTCTGCTTTGCACGAAAATCAGCTGTCATGATACCCATGCTTCATTATATAAAGTGAACAAAAAAACTGTATCTCACGGGAACTGTACTTTTTCCCGAATTAAAAAAACCGTATGAAATTTTCCCGGCCAGAGTTCAATTATCCCGATCGATTAAGCCGTTTAGTTGTGATTGAGCCATAAACATCCCAACTCCGTATCTTTAATACCCCCCACCTACCCTATATAAACATTAACCCCCCCCCCCCCCTTTCTACCCTATTAGGGTTTTTTTTATTTTGCCTACGCAGATAATTTTTAATGATGACCTAGTATCCTTCATACCAATTTCCATACTCCTAAGTCCAGAAATGAGGAAGTTTTCATATAAGCCTTAATCCCCCCTTTCTACCCTATTATGGGTTTTTTAAAACTTCGCATACGCAGATCATTTTCAATCGTGACCAGTATCCAACATACCAATTTTCATACTTCTAAGTTCAGAAATGAAAAAGTTCCATATAAACTTTATCTCCCCATTTTACCCTATTAAGGGGGAGTTTTTTTTTTTTTTACTTTGCTTACTCAGATCATTTTCAGTCGTAACCAGTATCCAACGTACCAATTTTCATGCTTCTAAATCCATAAATGAGGAAGTTCCATATAACCTTAACCCCCCCATTTTACCCCTTTAGGGGGGGAATTTCCTAAAATCCGTTCTTAGCGGACGTCTCCTAGGCATAATCTACCTTCCTGCCAAATTACATCTTCGTTGGTCCAGTAGTTTTCGAGATTTCGTGATGAGTGAGTTATGTCCCCTCGATTTTATATATATAGATTATATAGATTGCATAAAGTAAAATCTTGTCGTCAAGTAAACAGTCACACACGCAATTAAACTTCGTTAAATAAACTTGTTATTTCATTCTGTTTCTTAAATTTTTAACATAATCCATGTTAAATTACTAAATTAATAAAACTAGTTATTTAAATTTTTACTTTTTTGCATTCACAATGCAATTTTAACTAACTAACGGCTCCGTAGCTCAGTGGTTAGAGCAGTCGACCGGATAGCGAAAGGTCGTGGGTTCGAGTCCCATCAGAGCTGGTTGTGAGACGGGTCGATTTTTTCTAAATACTTCATTTTCCATTTTTTAATAAAACTAGGCAAAATTAATGAGTTTTCTAAGAAATAAGTATTTCAAGCGCATTATGGACTACGATCTATGCTAAAGTCACTGTGCTGCCAAGGCCACTTCCTCATATTCGAAGTGATAATCAGAGTGTATAACTCATACATAAAACCCATTTTACCCTCGTCTTGACTATATAATACGTCACGGGTAAAATGATACGTTTTATGCACTTGTTGTACAATCTACTATTTTTTCCTTTTCAGTTAACAGGTTACTTATAGGTACTTTAGGTTACTTTTTTATTTTATTTATATGTTGCTCCTATAGAAAGAGCAAAAAATGTACTTACCTAGCTTACAACACTACTACTACTCGGATCGCTTTCGAGTTTCGGCTATAGCAAAAGTCGAAACATATTACAGGGCACTTACAGTACCTACAAACAAACGTAGTACAAAATAGTAGGTACAATTATGCATCATCAGTAAGATTCAAGATTCAAGATTCAAATTTGTTTATTCAATTTAGATTGTTATTTACAATACTTGTGAACGTCATAGAAGCTACGCCATCGGTTCGCAAACCCTACAGCGGGAGGCCTTGGAGAAGAACCGGCAAGAAACTCCAAGGGTTGTTTTTTTCTCCCTGTTTTATTTCATACAGAGTCGTCAAATTGAAAAATGACCTTAACATGGTATGACTAAGGTCAGTTTCCATCACAATTACACAATGGGTTATGATAAAAACAGTTAAGTATAGGCGAACTAATGATCATAGCGGTGAACAATTTTCAATTACTTAGGAACTCTACTTAAAGCTTTAATATTAGTTAAAAACAAAAGACAATGCTACTATATACTGTAAGTTGCGCCATACATGTTTCAAATTTTAATGTAATTCTTAATAAAATGAATAAATACAAAAGAAAACACATTTTAAGGCAAGCAGATAAGAGCAGACCCATTCCCACTGGGAGCACCCGTTCACGAGCATGACGCATGAACCAGCCATCGCTTCGCTCAACCATATTTTAGGGAACGCAACGACCCGCCTCACACGCCACCACCGTAGAAATGTTTTAGTAAGCATGTTTTAGTAAGAGCCCGAGCCTGTCATTTGACTTTTGCACAAAAGTATTCAAGGCTAAAACATTGCTTGTTTTGATTGCATCACTTGCTAAAAAGGAGCTCAAAGAAAGCAATGTCTTCTGAATTAGGGCCCTAACTTAGCCCTGAATAACGTGTATGTAGTGTAATATACCTACCCGCTTTATTTGGGGAGGGCCGGAAAGCGCGACTCGATCAAGGAGATGCGACGCGTCAGGCAGGCGGGACGCGGGCAGATTGTGCTATCTATCCCCACAGAATAATATTTGTAGCAGAAGGCTCACTTCCGAAACAGTTACAATGAATTATCAATCTTTTCCACGCGACAATTAGGTCTAAAATAATTTGCACCCGCACGCCTGCCTAACTAATTTACCGTTCATTACAAGCGACATTGAACCGTAGCTGTACGTAATACGTTTCTATTACTCGGAAACGCTTAAGCCAAATTGGTTTTGGGTGGTCTTGGTTGCCGCACTAGGGTCGACTCGACTGCAATGTAACGACGAAGTAAGTAAAGGAATAACAAATACTTAGCGCAAATGATTATTAAATACAGAAAGCTTAGAATTTTTATTTTTACTTCTTTGCATTCACAGTTCAATTTTTGTTACTTACTTACTGAAAAAATTGAAAATGAAGTAGGTAGGTATTAGAAAATATCGACCGTCTCACAACTAGCTCCGATGGGACTCGAACCCACGACCTTTCACTGTCCGGGCAAATGCTCTAACCACTGAGCTACGGAGTCGCTAAAAAGTCGACCCGTCTCACAACTAGCCCCGATGGGACTCGAACCCACGACCTTTCACTATCCGGGCGAATACTCTTACGGCCTGGCAACGAGCGAATGGCGCATCCGTCGGTGCGTCTCATTGACTTATTTCATTAGGCGTCTGTTGCGAGCGCGCAACGATTGCGCAATTCGCTCGCGTTGCCGCCGTGTCGCCGCCGCGCATTTTCGTGGCCAGGCCAGGCCGTAACGACTCCGTAGCTCAGTGGTTATTAGAGCATTCACAATTCACAATTATTATATTATTCTAAGACAGAAAGTAGCTATTTTGTAATTTGGTAGGTACCTATTTTAAAAGTACTACAGCTACTCGAACGAAATACTTACGTAAATTAAGTAGGTAGGTACCTACCTTAGTTTAGTGTACATATTGTTGATGTTAGCGTAGTTATTAATTATTCGATAACGTCTATCATGAAGTGAGAACAAGCTAAGGTAAGTAAGTAGGTAGTTACAGCGCGCGCGGGCGCAGCGCGCGTCCGCGTAGTTCCTATGTACCCCAAGAGCTATCCGATATTTTTGTAAAAAATTCAATAACAGGCCAAATTTTTGTAAACGGCCCTTAAATATAATTTTAAGAGACTATATTTTGGAATCCAACATAATATCGCATTGGAAGGTATAAAAAAAAGTTATACCCCGAAAATGGTGCAATTCTTTCAGCAAATATGCTATCACCAATTTTATCATTAACATGCGTTTATGTTAACCATATCTAAGCACCAAAGTCGAAATCCATAAAGATATAAAACGGGAAACTAATACTTTAGGAAGAAGTCGGTTGTTTCTGATAGCATTTTTAACATAGGTGTAATGCCAATTTGAGTTTACGTAGAGAGTTTTTTTTTAAGTTTATTTGTTTTTCATTTACAAATATAGGGGGATTATATACTTTTACGAAAGATAATAATAAATGTATTCAAATGTAAAGTGAATAACACTTATACCATTTTTGCCTATTTTTTATAGATTTTTTAAAGCTTTGTATTTGTTTTTTTTTAATGTCGCTGTCATAAATATTGGTGGATTACTAATGAATTATTTATTAAACTAGATAATCTAATTTTCAATGTTAAGAAATTACTGATATAGAATTATTGTTGAGTCTCCATAGAGCGAATTAGTTTGGCTCTCGGGCTAATGTGCGCCACGGCACGGTTGCCACGGCGATGAGCGCTAGCGTCACGCTGCAAAGCGAGAATCACTTTCACTTTGTCGATTTTTATTTTCGTCGTAATTACCTATGCTAAGGTGGGGCGGGGTCCTTAAATCAAATATTCGGATCATTTAGTATTATAGATACTTATAGAATAAGACAGTATAGTCACACAAAAAAACTTCTTTCAGGTTTTCTAAGAAGATTATGAAATTTTAAATCCGGTCTCTTTCTGTCGTTGTTAAGACAACCGAAGGCCGCACAATAATAATGTTTAATATTACGCATTTTGCTATGGGTAAAACCACAAGGTAACACACTTATGTTTTGGCGCGAAAGTGTGCCGAAAGTAAACTACTTAATAAGGTGACTTCTTTCTCGCGTGGCGTCGCATGCACAACTGAGCGCGCGTGACACCCGTGATTTCTCTACCTCGCGGTAGACAGCGCGTAATTGAATTGCGGAGTGAGCCCCCCCTGCTATCACTGCGCGCTCGCGACTCGCGACAGACGTCTAATCAAGTAAATGTGAGACGCACCAACTGATGCACAATTTGCCCGCGCCGCCTCTCCTTGAACGATCGCTGACAGGTACAGCGTTAGTTAGAAGTAAGATCTCAATAATTTAGTCGTCTTGCTCAAGCCTTAGCTACCCTAAGCCGCCAAGTTTCTTGTAATCAACTCAAAGTAAGCTACTTAAATGTTAACGAGGTTAATACGGAGTGTAATGTTACTACGGAGGGAGGAATAACCACTGAACAGGGTTCAATGCCGATTGGTGGATATTTAAACCAATCCAATTCAATCAGTTGATTTAGGTAGGACTGCAAATGTACCCGGTACCAGGGACCGGAAAACCCCTGTTTTTGATTAAGCTTATTATTAGGGAAACCTTGTTAAAGGGTAACCGTATTATAGGGTTACCCTATCGATAGTGTAAGACTCAAGAAAGGGTAACCCTTTCGAATTAACTTAACTTCTTTCCAATGGGCTTACCGTATCGAAAGGGTTTTGAATTAAGCACTTACCACATAATTGGGTTACCCTATTGTCTCCTGCATCGCATCAATGGTCTCCTGTCTCTTTTCCGCGCATTCTGCATACCGTATCTCGGGGTGGTGGGCGTCCGTCTCGGTTATAATTATGTTGTGTTGTGTGTTGTGGTTTGTGGATGCTAATAATTTTAAAAGCGCATTTGTTTTTTTTTTGTGGTATATCTATCTATACTAATATTATTAGGAGGAAAGATTTGTATTTTTGTATGTAACGAATAAACTCAAAAAGTACTGGACCGATTTAGAAAATTCTTTCACCGTTAGAAAGCTACAGTCTTCCCGAGTGACATAGGCTATATTATATCCCGATATCCCCACGGGAACGGGTACTACGCGGGTGAAACCGCGGGCGGCCGCTAGTTATGTATAAAGTAAAGTCCCGTGGACTAAAATAGGTAAGTACCATATTAGAAAAGCTCAAATTAGGGATGTGATTTTTTTTTCTTGTGATAAATCAAAAGATCATAATATAAGTTTTCTAATAAACTATTTTTATTTTTTTTGCAATAATTCAAAATTTATATTAAAATAAAAATTAGTATTTGAATCGAACCGAAGACACGCCAAAACAGCTCCCGAACACACTTGAGCACGTGTGACGTCATAATGTTAACTTTCACTCATTGCAGTACCTGTGAAGCATCGGCGGGGGCCTCGAGGCACCCGACATGCCAACTAAATGCTGCCTTATTTCTATAAAAATAAGGTCTCTATTTTCCACTGCCAATCGGCAACCGCTATATTTCAGAGGCTCGGACAACTGACAGACACACAGACAAAAACTTCAAGTTTTAGCTTACTTCGCCATCACCACGTGGAGGTAGCTTTTATGATTTTTATTTTGGGGGCCGATTTTGATGAAACACGGTTTTTAGTATTATTTTGACAAGAAAACAACAACGCACTTTTAAAAATAAAAAAAATCCAAAATGGCGGCCAACTTTTTGTTTGTGGGCTGATTTCGATGAAACTCGGTTTTTGGTACTATTTCGTCAAGAAAAGAGTAACGCAATGTTAAACAAAATAATAATCCAAGATGGCGGCCAACTTATTTGTTTGTGGGCCGATTTTGATGAAACTCTATTTCTAGTACAATTTTGACAAGAAAACAACAAAAATAAAAAAAAATGTTAAAAATAAAAAAAATCCAAGATGGCGGCCAACTTTTTTGTTTGTGGGCCGATTTTGATGAAACTCGGATTTTGGTACTATTTTGACAGGAAAATAGCAACGCAATGTCAAAAATGATAAAAAAACCAAGATGGCGGCCAAATTTTTTGTTTGTTGGCCGATTTCAATGAAGCTCGATTTCTAGTACTATTCTGACAAGTAAACAGCAACGCAATGTTAAAAATATTAAAAAATCCAAGATGGCGGCCAACTTTTTTTGTTTGTGGGCCGATTTTGATGAAACTCAATTTATAGTACTATTTTGACAAGGAAACAACAACGCACTTTTAAAAAAAAAACCAAGATGGCGGCCAACTTATTTGTTTGTGGGCCGATTTTGATGAAAATCGATTTCTAGTACAATTTTGACAAGAAAACAACAACGCACTGTTAAAAATAAAAAAAATCCAAGATGGCGGCCAACTTTTTTGTTTGTTGGCTGATTTCGATGAAACTCGGTTTTTGGTACTATTTCGTCAAGAAAAGAGTAACGTTATGTTAAAAAAAAAATTCAAGATGGCAGCAAATTTTTTTGTTTGTGGGCCGATTTTGATGAAACTCGAAGTCAAGTACTATTTTGACAAGAAAACAGCAACGCAATGTAAAAAATATTAAAAAATCCAAGATGGCGGCCAACTTTTTTGTTTTTGGACCGATTTCAATGAAACTCGATTTCTAGTACTATTTTGACAAGAAAACAGCAACGCAATGTTAAAAATATAAAAAAATCCAAGATGGCGGCCAACTTTTTTGTTTGTGGGCCGATTTTGATGAAACTCGAAGTCTAGTACTATTTTGACAAGAAAACAACAACGCACTGTTAAAAATAAAAAAATCCAAGATTGCGGCCAACTTTTTTGTTTGTAGGCTGATTTCGATGAAACTCGGTTTTTGGTACTATTTCGTCAAGAAAAGAGTAATGCAATGTTAAAAAAAATAAAAATTCAAGATGACAGCAAATTTTTTTGTTTGTGTCCCAATTTTGATGAAACTCGAAGTCTAGTACTATTTTGACAAGAAAACAGCAACGCAATGTTAAAAATATTAAAAAATCCAAGATGGCGGCCAACATTTTTGTTTGTGGGCCGATTTTAATGAAACTCGATTTCTAGTACTATTTTGACAAGAAAACAACAACGAACTTTTAAAAATAAAAAAGTCCAAGATGGCGGCCAACTTTTTTGTTTGTGGGTTGATTTTTATGAAACTTTGTTTTTGGTACCTACTATTTTGACAAGAAAACAGCAACGCAATGTTAAAAAAATAATTTATATTTTTAACAGTGCGTAGTACCAAAAACCGAGTTTCATCGAAATCAGCCCAGCCCACAAACAAAAAAGTTGGCCGCCAACTTGGATTTTTTATATTTTTAACAGTGCGTTGTTGTTTTCTTGTCAAAAGAGTACTAGAAATCAAGTTTCATCAAAATCGGCTGACAACTAAAAAAGGTGACCGCCATCTTGGATTTTGATTTTTTTTTAACATTGCGTTACTGTTTTCTTGACGAAATAGTACCAAAAACCGATTTTCATCTAAATCAGCCCAGCCCACAAACAAAAAAGTTGGCCGCCAACTTGGATTTTTTATATTTTTAACAGTGCGTTGTTGTTATCTTGTCAAAAGAGTACTAGAAATCAAGTTTCATCAAAATTGGGACACAAACAAAAAAATTTGCTGCCATCTTGAATTTTTATTTTTTTTAACATTGCGTTACTCTTTTCTTGACGAAATAGTACCAAAAACCGAGTTTCATCGAAATCAGCCTACAAACAAAAAAGTTGGCCGCCATCTCGGATTATTTTTATTTTTAACAGTGCGTTGTTGTTTTCTTGTCAAAATTGTACTAGAAATCGAGTTTCATCAAAATCGGCCCACAAACAAAAAAGTTGACCGCCATCTTGGACTTTTTTATTTTTAAAACTGCGTTGTTGTTTTCTTGTCAAAATAGTACTAGGAATTGAGTTCCATCAAAATCGGCCCACAAACAAAAAAGTTGGCCGCCATCTTGGATTTTTTTATATTTTTAACATTGCGTTGCTGTTTTCTTGTCAAAATAGTACTAGAAATCAAGTTTCATTGAAATCGGCCCAAAAACAAAAAAAGTTGGCCGCCATCTTGGATTTTTTAAATATTTTTAACATTGCGTTGCTGTTTTCTTGTCAAAATAGTACTAGACTTCGAGTTTCATCAAAATCGGCCCACAAACAAAAAAGTTGGCCGCCATCTTGGATTTTTTATGTTTTTAACATTGCGTTGCTGTTTTCTTGTCAAAATAGTACTAGAAATCGAGTTTCATTGAAATTGGCCCAAAAACAAAAAAAGTTGGCCGCCATCTTGGATTTTTTAATATTTTTAACATTGCGTTGCTGTTTTCTTGTCAAAATAGTACTAGACTTCGAGTTTCATCAAAATCGGCCCACAAACAAAAAAATTTGCTGCCATCTTGAATTTTTTTTTTAACATTGCGTTACTCTTTTCTTGACGAAATAGTACCAAAAACCGAGTTTCATCGGAATCAGCCCACAAACAAAAAAGTTGGCCGCCATCTTGGATTTTTTAATATTTTTATCAGTGCGTTGTTGTTTTCTTGTCAAAATAGTACTAGAAATCAAGTTTCATCAAAATCAGCCCACAAACAAAAAAGTTGGCCGCCATCTTGGATTTTTTAATATTTTTATCAGTGCGTTGTTGTTTTCTTGACGAAATAGTACCAAAAACCGAGTTTCATCGAAATCAGCCCACAAACAAAAAAGTTGACCGCCATCTTGGTTCATATTTTTTTTAACATTGTGTTACAGTTTTCTTGTAAAAATAGTACTAAAAATCGAGTTTCATCAAAATCTGCCCACAAACAAAAAAGTTGGCCGCCATCTTGGATTTTTATTTTTTTTTACTTTGACGACATTTGACGACTTCCGTGGCCGAGTGGTGTACGCAACGGTTTTCAAGGTGCCGCTATCTCTAGAGGTCCCGGGTTCGATCCTCGGTCGGCTATATATTGAAAACGAACTTTTCAAATAATCAAATTTCTAGCGCGTACCTTTTTAATAGGAGCGTTTTACCTACCATTAAAACGCATATTGTGTCCGGAGCCTTATTCGAAGCCTAGGTAAACATATTTTGAGAAAGCCCTTTCCGTTTCCGTTCGACATCAATTTTCCTATTGGTCAATCATACCAACGTGACGTCACTTCCGTAACGTCATCCTAAGTCACGTGATCCGAGTTCACCTTTTAGCAATGGCGGAAGATTTGTGTCATTGTAGTCTCAAAATCTGAAACACTTGACAACCATTAAGGATAAAATCTACACCAGGCAGGTCTTAAAGCTAGGCTTCGAATAAGGCTCCGGACACAATATGCGTTTTAATGGTAGGTAAAACGCTCCTATTGTGTCCTTTCGCCGTTATTCGAAGCCTAGGTAAACATATTTTGAGACCTTGTTTGTTATCGCCTGGTGAACGAGGACGCCAATGTGACATATATCAGCAATTATGACATTAATCTTATACCTTTTGACAAATTCGACAGGTACTTGGGGTAGGTACTCGAATTAATTGTTTAACTTTATAACTCAACATCACAAATTAATACTGATATCAGAAACGTTATGCTATTACTATCAAACATTCAAGTATGTCATACAATAGTACGCAAGTACCTATATAATGAAAATATGAGCACGGATGACTGAATATGATTGAAATAAAATGTATAAGTGCTTATGCTCAATCTATCAAACCTTATTCATAAATATGTAAACTATGTTACATAAATCATTTACATATTCTTGAAATATTCAAAATCTGAAAAGAAACAAACATTACAATAACACAACTTGTGCTATCCCTTATATATTTTTGAAGCAAAAACATCTGAAAATCTTTTGGCTAAGTCTCTTCTGACATACCATCGATACGATATGATCTGAAAACACATAATAAAGAAAAATATAAATACAATTTAATAATTGTAAAAACTTTCGGCACAAGAAACCATAAGCACAAGACTCTTATTTTCCCTAACTGTAAAATCATGTTGCTTTAAATTATTATTTTATACTAGTGACACGCTAAACTCCCGAGCACTAGCATTGTTATGAAGCTGACGACTGTTTCTCAGTATATCCTTTACCGCTATAGGGAAATTATTATTCATAGGAAATTTACTAAAATAAATAATTTGGGGAATTTTAATATACTACTGTGTAGCCCCAATCTAAGCAAAGCTTATCCTATGGCCAAGATGCCCATGTCGTAATTCTTATGGTTCTGTAGGGTGCGTAGCATTAAGTCCACCTATGTACTGTAATTTGTGCATGAAGAATTTAATAAATAAATAAACATGTATTTTGTAAATACATGGTTATGTTACATACAAAACACTTCGATCAACTAAACATAATATTATACTTAAAATATCGAACCCACGACGATCAGTTCAACTGTTGAATCACTACACCAAATTCAAAGAGAAAGAGAAGATGTCAACTATTGCTACGTTTGTGCAGTGCAAGATGTATTAAAGTTTGATTGCAAATATTAACGTTAACATTATTCGAATAAATAGGATCGCAGATACATATAACATCCTAAACTACTTGTGCCGGCTTGTCTTACTGGTCTGACAAAAAGCGCGATCATGTATAAAAATCAAGTAAATTTCTGAAAGTAATGTAAGCACATGCCTTATTTTACAAGATCAAAACAAAAGTAGTTCGTATATTAACTTCTTTAAAGCATCTGCTATTTTGTAACAAATCTTATTTGCATACAAATCGAATTAATGTAACTCATTAAACTCTTTTAATTAAAAGATAAATTGCAAAGGATTTGCAAAATTTTGTCATAACTTTTACTATATCTATCAATCAATCAAATATTGATTTATTCACATAGACATATTATTATAATAAGCATGTAGGTCCTTAAGGATAAAAATTTGAATCGTCAATATTTTCCTAGCACCCATTCAAGACTTTTTTAACTGTAACTATACATATAAATATAATAATAACAACGAAAATGACTGGTAATGGCCGATAATGACAGTTTCACTTCATATATTTTACCGACACGGTCCCAAGTTGCATTGCAGGACACAATTTTTTATATAGACTGCCATTCTAAAGACGCGTTTCTCTTATTATTAATTACTATCGACTCAATTAAAAAACTCCGTTAATTACTGCCAATTTAGCTACACGGAACACCTTAAATGTTATATCGACTCTAGCAAAGAAACATAAATATACAAAATTAAAAAATGCGCATTGAGCCCACGGAGTGAGTTATGGCTCATTATACCCATCCATTTAGTAAAAATGGGTTAACCGGGCACATAAAATACCTTGGTAATAAATATAATAAATTCTAACATAATGAACTAAAAAAAAAAATTATTAAAACTCACCAAAGACATTGTTTATCAGAAACATAAGAGACATCTTTTCCTCATCAGAAAAACGAGCAACTTCTTTGAGTTGCCCTAATGCTAGCATGCATGCAAGGGCATAATTTTGCTATTGTACAAGACAGTGTTCTTGTGGAGCGACTGTCAATCTGAAAACTCGTAAATTATTATCAATGATCAGATCCACTAATTTTACATTTGTATGGGCCAGTGTCCTTGCGAAATCAATCTCAGAAACTCATTTTTACTTATTCTTCCCAAAAAATTCATAAATTATCCAATTATTCATTTTATGACAATGATTCATTAAAAGTTCATAAAAAGATGTCTTTGTAGACCCTGTCAATCTCCAAACTGCATTCATTCTAGCCTGGAAAGGCATAATTTTTCTATTGCTTAAGACAGTCAACAAGTACTTTTGATTGAATACATGAATAGGTAGTTTATATCATAATAACAAAAGGTTTTTCATTTTCAACATTACATACATTACATGAGTGCATGAGTTACATGAGCACAGGAAAAATAATATCAGTAACGGTAATTAGGTACTATATTGCCCGTTGCAGGTTGATCTGTATTACAGGCAACAAAATATGGTATATACCTAGTTTTGCCATTTCAAAAGACCGTGATCGTCAGAATTCGTCTCACGATATAAATCTACGGTGCCAGGGAGCAGCCTGCCATATTTATACATGACGATGAGTAAGCATAAACAATGCCTGTATCAGATGACTTCACTCTTCTAGACGGCTAAAATAACTATTGCCTATATTAACGAACATAAATTTTCTAAAACGTAAATCTACTGTGGAATAATGTAAAGTAATACCTAATTTATTCGGTGTTCTCCATTAACATCTTCTTAATCTGAACTAAATTTAGGTATGAAACAGTCGAAAGGGCAGACCAGCTCAGCTCGTGCTGTTGCTTACAGCTATGTCTGACTGTCAGGCTCTTTCAGATACGCAAAACGCCAGACACGCATTATCAGAAATCGCAGAATGTCAGATACACGAAAAGTGAGAATCGCAATCCCAACTGGCTTTATAGCATAAATACTTTGACCGCAAAGCTTCTAGTCAGTAGGTACCTATTATTAATCGTTAAAATACTTAATTATTTGCTATCACTGCCTGGTGCCCATAGGGAGCCACCGCGATATTTCAATCAATATATAAACTATTAGTAGGATTAGTGCCAAGCACAGCTTCCAGCGTGCCTAATACTAGCGGGGCAGGCTAAACATGAAAGGTGTGTGTAGTCGATATACCTATATCCCCCCCCCCCCCTTTTTACTTCCTCGACCGGAAGGAATAAAATATAAATATATAGCATATTTATATGAATATACAGTTTTTACTTTCAATCATAATTATGGCATTGACGGCACTAATAATATCACGTAATCCAAAAACATGAAAAGATTCATATGCTTATTGTTAAAACATTGCACCCTGATACTTGCGTAAGCAGGAAATGTTTCCCGTTACTTGCGTAAGCAGGTTATGTTTTTTTTTTTTTTTTTTTTTTCCATTTTAATTTAAGTAATATTTGTTACCAAAACTTAAAATCTGCGTTCAATATCATATTAAAAATCTCAAGGATAATGAAGCCAATTACGTATCCATTAATAAAACATTATCGAACCAATGGTAGGGGGGTTCGGGGGGGGGGGGGGCTGAGCACCCCGTCACAACAAAACTTCATAAAGTGACCACCAATGTGGTGGGTCACGTTAGATTAGAATTGTGACAAAAACAAGTCATCACTACGTTAGGTACGGTAGTACTTGTTTACATATATAAAATTCAATAGGTACCGCAGTACGCACATAAAAAAATTTTAAGTATGCTCCATGTTACATTACACGACCCACATTAACACTCCCTAAAAGGGGCAAGGGTCAACTGTAGAAAGTATTAAGAATAAACTTTTGCATACAATTCACTAATTTTGCAAATACACTATTCACTTTAAAATATTATTTGCCTTGCGCTAGTTGGTTAGCTAATAAAT
The DNA here is from genome assembly GCA_949710035.1 of Crambus lathoniellus. Lineage (NCBI taxonomy): Eukaryota > Metazoa > Arthropoda > Insecta > Lepidoptera > Crambidae > Crambus > Crambus lathoniellus. Next base: position 27,522,831 of record OX453300.1, on the reverse strand, counting down.
ATATAGGGACGCTTGTTCCCATTTATAATGCAGGTAGCACTCACATACAGCAGACATGGGAGTAATAAAAGTATAAAAGTAATCACCCACTATGTGCCGGTGTAGATACATGATCAAAAACAAAACGTTGAAACAAAAGCAACTAACCAAAATTAGCGCTATACCACTCGACTATACCTACTGACATATTATTTTAGAACTGCAATGATACCATGATTACCATTAAAGAAAATGTCGGTACTTCAAAATGCTTTCGAAACAATAAATCACCACAAGAAGTCGGTACAAATTGTAAAATAGGATTTATAAACTAAACAAGAGAAAAGTGTGTCAAGGTCAAGCACGGGCGACGACGGGAGCCGAGACCCACTGTATACTTCCCGATCCTTTCAAAATCCCTAAATCACATTGTATCATTATAAAAAGGAAATCTATTTTAAATAAATGATTAAGATTATGATTTAATCTCTCTGCGCAGATCGCAAAAACTCTCTACTAACTATCACATGAACAGATTTTTCATGGTGAGAAAATATAAAATTTCTTACTTGCTTGTGGGTAAGAAAATAAAAAATCAAAACTTTCACTGACCTGGCGAGGTGTTAAATTACCTCAATTCCTGTGTGCCAATAAAGCTCATACTCCATCTCGTCGTCCTAAATGCTTTGGATTCCACGATACTTTGAAATTAACAGGTATACATCGAGCCCGACCCGCCATGTTTTCGCGCGCTCACTCACAGGCACGCAAAAAATTCATTGAAATCGAAACTGTTTAGGAGGACTTCAGTTACATACACACGCACAGAAGAGTTATACCTATATATAAAGAATTCACTGCTTACAAATAATTAAAAACGATCGTCAGTAACAAAAACAAACAAACACGTGTAATGTAGCGGTCATATTTAACAAGTTCCTTCCTTCCGTTTTTAAATGCGCCCGGCGCGCGGCGCCGCCGCGGCTACTCGGATAAACAATAGCGAGCGGCGGCGACCGACGGATCACGCGAAAATGAACTTTAGCGTGAACGACGCATGATTCGTTATTATCGGACGTAGCGACGATTTTGTCGATGCCGCGATCACACTTGAAATTGTTATACAATAATAAGTCTAATGTAGTGGGCGCAGAAGTTTAAATTGCTTTGACGCTTCAAAACCCTGTCGCAGGGTAAGACTTAAAAGGGTTTTTCGTTTATGGTAAGCGCTTACCCGAATTAACTTGATTCATTTGGTTACCCTGTCAATACGGTAAGTCGATGATATGCTTATCAATTTGAAAGGGTTTGTAGAAACAAGTCTTTAAAATACCCTATAAAAACCCGGGTTAGGGTAAGCGGTTCCGGTCCCTGCCCGGTACCCACGGCTAAATGTGCCTTCAAAATTTGAGTCGAGTCGAATCGTGGCGAAAGTTGCTGACCTGCCGCAATCGCGAACGAGCGCGCTATGCCCCTGCGCCGCCGTCATGCTTCGCGATACGCATAATATGTGTGTTATATCATTTTGCTTTTGGTTTATTTACTTTGACCATGACCTCTATTAAATAGGTGATTTGATTGACTATTTTATTTTCTTGACACAGCTAACAAGATGGGGTCGCGTCCCGTGGGCGCACGAGCTAAATCAAGCAGAATTAACTGCGCGTGTGTCGGCCTCGCTGCTGGTCATACAATGCGCGAGCGAGTCACATTCGTCTACAGCTAAGGCGTCCTCAAACGATCAATGAGCTTCAAATTGTGAATTGTAGTCGAATGTCATCAGTTTGATAGAGCAAATCAAATTGTTAACAAAACTGTTCCTTTCCTGTAGATATTATTACTGTTTTTGTGAACTGTGTAATTTTAGTAACAAGCAAGAGGAGTTATATTATTACATTCTAATTTTTAGTCTGAATAAAGACATAAAAATAGTATACTACTGCGTTTGATTGCTAATACCTTTGCCCTCCTTACGCAACTTATGTTATTTAACGCCAAATATTGTATCAGTAAGGAAGCATCATGAAAAATCAGGCATATAGCCAAATTTAAGTTGGGTCGGGGCGAAAGAATGAAATGAAAATAGCAAATTGGAGTCGCGAAGTTAGGCTAAATATAGCAGGGCGGGCGGAGCCGCGGCCGCTCGGCGCGACCTCGCTTTGTTGCATTCAACACGCGCCCGCGCTCGCTCGCTACGTTCATCGTTTTAAAATCGAAAGTTACTTTATATTTCACGTAAACAATACCTTGACTTCCGTAAATAATTATGAAGTGACTACATTGAAAGAAATAGTGTGTTAATAAAGGGAAGTGTTATAACTAGTGTACCAAATACCATTACTTATTTGGTGTGATAAATTGAGAATAATATGCTCTAGTTTGAGGTTTATAGCTGTCTGCAAATTTTACACGTGAGTTTGATTTTCTTGTATAAGATATGAAAGCTTAAAGCAGTTTTGTTTTTATTGGAGTTAGTACAGTACCTACCTATATAGCTATATTAACTTTCTTTGTTTTCGTCAATCTTAATAAGCAGTAAACAAATAAATACTTACTTATAATTTATGGGATTACTATCCAATTAATGATATATTAAGTACATTTTAAATTCAAAATGAATAAATGTAGTTTTGTATTTCAATTGATTTGGTATTAGTAGAAAAGAACAATGCTCTATTTGTTGCTAGAAAGCAACTAGAAAAACTAGAATTATTAAAGAGATAGATTAAATAACTAGCATATATTAATGTACTTATGCTTTCTTTATTTCCATTGAAGCTTGATTATATAAGTTTTAGGATTTTACAGTTTATTCTAAATTGTTCGTAATTTCAGACTTTCCCGTATCTATACTTGCAGATGAGCGGTGTCGTAGAAACTGGGTCTACTCGCCCTCGCCCTCTCTCTGGAGGATTTTGGACTCTTCTCTCATGGCTGCGCGGGGAGGAGCACTCCGCCTCAAGTGATAGCATTTCCAGCGTCGGCTCTGACCGTACAGTTGTCAGTTTCGCATTTTTAGCGCCTGCCCATTACCAAGCGGGCACAGGACCACTCATTCTACCTCCGCAAGGGCCTCCTACTGATTCTTATAAGAAAAGAGTGCGAGAGCGAAATTTAAGAAGGCAGTACGACCGAGACACTACACTTCATCGAAAGTACGGGCTGTTTAGAGGCGACGGTGTCCATTTCGATGCTAATAGTCTGCCGCCACCAGCTCGTAGAGCAGGTACTGTAAGCGACCGCAAAGATCGAGAGCGAAGAGCTACAAGCGAGTGTATTCAACGGAGGACAGCCCACGTCCCAGGCAAACGCCGCGCGCCGCTTCCCCCGCTAGCCTTGTCTCCATATAACACGGCTGAACCGTCTGGTACAGCGAAACGACGTCAAACGAGAAAGCGACCAGCGCCAAAACCACCTGTCCAAACGATAAGAAGATCCAACGAAGACATGAGTTTTGTAGGAAATAGCAAAATTGATAGGAATTCGTCATCTAGCTCAGACAATCAACCGGTATCACCATTGACTTTGAATTCTAAGCATGAAAAGTATACTAAAAAGGATGCCGATTCAAGGAATACTAAAGCGCGATCAGAAAGAAGCTTCTTGAAACAAATCTTTGAAACTAAAAAGAAAAGTACTAGTGCAGACACGACATCGATAAAAATATTACCTAGTATAAGTGAGCTCGATAAGCAAGCAGCTGAAATCATCGAAACATCAAAGGCAAAAAGGCAAAGTCAAATAAGAGAGCAAAATGTTACTCCTACAGAAAATTTGTGGTATTGCACAAAGTGCTCGAAATGGTATGACAATGGTGTTAATTGTTGTTTATTATGTAAAATTAAAAAAGATGTGTGCAGTCTGCCTACTCTAAAAGAAGAAAAAAATAATACTACAATTCAAACTCAGACGGAAAACGCTTCACCAAGTCCATCAACAAGTAAGGCCCAAGAAATAGAAGAAAAACAAAAATTAAAAGAAATGTTAAAGGAAATGAAAGATTCTCTTCCAAAACGAACCAAGCTCGATAATGTAGCTGTTGCTAGTAAAAGTCAAGATAAAGTAATTGTGACGCCTATTCAAACTAGGAAAGTAATAGTAGCGTTGGAGACTCCCACATTACCAATGGGCTCCAAAATTGAAAATTATATTTTAAATCAAAATAGATTAACTAACGACAGTTCTCAAAATAAAAACATAACTCTCAAGATTAATCCAAATAATCACATTAATAACTTTAATGAGAAAAAGTCTAACATAGTTGAAATACAAAATGCCCAAAGATTGCCAGATAACAAAGAATCTCATGCCCAAAGAAAAGTGCTTAATACACCATTAAGGATTTCTTCGTTATTAAATCCTATATATATTCCAAAGCCAAATAGTTTACTTCAAGATCAATCAGTGAAAATATCTTCATCCACAGAAACGAGTAAAGTAGAAAAGGAAGATAAATCTACTACTGACCAAATATATGTAAGAACTGCAGACGCTGTAAGAGAAATACTTTTAAATACACCTGCGAGTTCATCGCCAACAGCTTCTTCACATGCATTGAAATCCAAATTAAACAAAGATAAATCGACTCCAATTCGTTTGAGTAGTGAGCAAAGTACTTCTGGTATTGCACCAAGTCAAACGCCGAAAAAATCCGTTGAAAAGGACAACATACAATATATTAATAATCATTCCAGACGAAGAGATTTAGTAAACCAGTTAGAAAAGTCAATAGCTAGTGGTGACGAACGTGCCGCCGCCGATGCAGCTATGAAATTAGCTCAATTAAGATTGTCCTGTTCGGTGCTATCATTCACCTCTCAAATTTTACAACAACCCCAAACAAATCCAAACCTTGTATTAATGACCACCGTTAGTGCTGACAAAAATTCCAAACTTAGTGAACAACAGTCAAGTGGACAGTTAATAGAAAATAATAGAAAGGTTTCAAAAGGTCATGATGCTGCAACATCAACAAATAATATCCTAATAAAGAAAAAAACTCACATTATTGCATCTACAACAAAAGGTACAGAAGAAGAAGATCTAAAACAGTCTTCGAAGACTGAGGAAAATCCTCGAGAACCGTTGATAAACCACGCTATCCCAAATACTTTAACTAATGCAATAACAAGCCAAGTTAAAGGAAGCTCCTCAACAGTAGTAAATATTCAAGATACTCACAGTAAAGTCTGCGAAAAAGATGCTAGTAAATTGAAATTAATAGCAAAACCTTCAACATCCAAGGAAAAAACTAAAGATGAAGGCAAAATTAAATCGTAAGTATCGTATGATTGAAATACATTTTAGACACATGCCGATTTTTTTACATTTATATCTTCCTACGCGCAGACCTAATAAAGTAACCTACCCACAGTAAGAGATAGGTTAACTAGGTAGTTATAGGAAAAATGTGATAGTAAAAAACTACAAGCCCTATAAGTAGCCTTCAGGCGGGAGCTACTACTTATAGGGCTCGTGGTTTTAGACCGACTTAAAAAATTGAAAAGGAGGAGGTTATTCGTCGCGTTTTTTTTTTATATGTATGTACACCGATTACTCGAAGACGGCTGAACCGATTGAAATGGTTCAAACGTTATAAGTGTTATAACATCAGGTTTTTTCCCAAGTTGGTCCCATTTCTTGAAATTTTGAAATCGGTTCTGTAGTTTTCAGGAAATCTTGAAAATACTGTCGTTTTCGTTACCACTTTATGTGAATTTATTACGTATCTTTAGGCATAACTCCTTTGTTTATAAACCGATTTCGATGATTCTTGTTTTATTGGAAAGGGGATACTTCAAGGTATTTTAACTGACTTCAAAAAAGGAGGTTGGTTCTCAGTTTGATCTCATACCTACCTATTTACCAGAATACACGTTAATTGCCTGCATGATGCACTAAAAAGAGTGAAATAAAAATTATTTTTATAAAAAAATAAAACCGCCTTCAAAAAATGGCATCAATTAAAAAAGTAAGAAATAATCCCTCACCAAATAACGTAAGTACTTTGAAGTCGGGCTGGTTTTAACAAAAACGACAAAAAATTGTATATGTTTCACACCCGTCTTCAAAGTAGGTACTTACGTTATTTGGTGAGGGATTATTTCTTACTTTTTTAATTGATGTCATTTTTTGAAGGCGGTTTTATTTTTTTATTTACTGTCACATTTTTCCTATAAGTACTTACAGAATTGCATTGTGAATGCGTCAAAATAATTTAAAATCTTAACTAGGTAGTTGCTCGCTCATAAACCTATAATTTTCATAAATCCGTCTGAAATAACAGTTGCTAAACCAAGAGGCCAAAATCTTACGAGGTATATAGGATATTGGGAATGGCCGTTAGTCTGTGAAAATTAATTTTATGCATTAATGTTCCACGATTTTCAGGATCGCTGTGTGGATAGAGGATAAGGAAAAGGCGCACGGGCCTATCCGCCTCGAGATCCCCAGCAACGCAGTGATGGGTGAGCTGCGGCGGCGCGCGGAGCGGGCGCTGGGCCTGCCGCTGCGGCTGCAGCGCTGGATCGTGGGCACGGAGCTGTGCAACAACGATGACACGACGCTGGTAGCTCTTGCTGGACCGGACCTAGATGTACCATTCTATTTGTGCGTAGTCGAGTGTGGTACGTGGTTTGTTTATAACTATATATATATATATTAGGGTGGCTATATAGGAAGGCTATATATATATATATATATATAGCCTTCCGCCCGCGGTGGACTACACGACGTTATCCCGCGAGAATGACATTTTTCTGGGATAATAAGTAGCGTAGCCTGTGTCACTCTCCAGCTCCCAAAATATCCTCATACCGATTTGTTGCTCCGTTTTGACGTGAAAGACGCAACCAAACACTTTCAGATTTATAATATTGCTAGCTGATCCGGCGAACTTCGTACCGCCCCTTAGCGACAGCACGCCCCTTTTTTTTATAGTGAGGGCAAATACTGTCTTTACGTATACCACACGGCATGTTGGACTCGGTCAGACACAGGGTCTGTCCCTCGCCGCGCCCAGCCCTCCCACCAAGCCTAATAGGCTTCGCGTCAGGGCTGGGCGGTTCTACCCCTGCTCCGGCCTCCTACCAGGGAGGTGTCACTCCGCAGTTTAGGTACGTTCGGCCGGCGCGCCTGCCGGGCAGGCGTATGGCAGAAGGATGCCGCTCGGCTCGTACGCTCCAAGTTGCGCGTAAAACTGATCGATAATTTCTGTGATTTTTGTGCACCGAACAATAACTATTAAACGTTCTTATAATCCGTATAAAATATACTGTTGTGTTTACGGGTGTCTAAATAAAAGAAACAACAATACCGAACTCGCAAGTCGCTCGCAACCCTTACCCGCGAGCGAGCTGTTTGAGACTTTCATAGAAATAGAAACTCTCGTGCGTAGCTATTGGATACAGGGACCGTACTCTGAAACGCACATCCGAAACTTCGGTTAGCCCCGTCCCTTTCACTCGATTCTGTCATGACTCGAGCGTGCGAGGGACGGGTATAACGAAGTTTCGGGTTTTGCGTTTCAGAGTAGGCCCTCAGTTTTGCTTGCATGCGCAACTTTGGATTATTCAAACAGTAGGCAAGCGATGACAAAGCGACCGGAATTGGACTTTATTTTCATGCAGAAAAATTTATTTTTATTTGAATGAGTTTGCAGAGTGCGCCTTCTGTACCTTAGTACTATTATTTATTCTGTGCCCCTACCGAGCTCTAAAGCTTGAGAGGGGGCAGGACAGAGGGAGGGAGCCTCCTCACAATCTCCCCATAAGGTTACCCACTCAAGGTGGGCTGACCATATGGGGCGATCGAGAGCAGGCAACACTGCCAACTAAACCCCTCACTACTTGCTCTCCGCCGTCAGTTTTAGGTACACCGACTGTGTGGACAGCACGCCCCTAACGAGTCCAATTTTTAAATCTAACCCATTCTCGAATCCAACTCACCCAAAATTTTATAAAAAAATAAAATCGGTCTAACCGTTTAGGAGGAGTTAAGTTACATACACACAGAGAAGAAATATATATATAAAGACAAGCTGTGCCCGCGACTTCGTTCGCGTAGAATAGTGACTTTCGGCAGCATTTTTCATTTTTTTAGCTAATAAGGTTTTTCGTTTTTTGTGTATTTATTATATATTTATTAGTTTAGCGCTATGATACATATTAACACATTAAAAAAATATTTCACATAGCCTTCCGCCCGCGGTTTCGCCCGCCTGTACTACACGACGTTATCTCGAGGGAAAGTTATATTTTCCCGGGATATCAATTAGTCTTTGTCACTCTCTAGCTCCTAAAATATCCACATACTAAAAAAAACACGCCGATCCGTTGCTCCGTTTTGACGTGAAAGACGGATATACAAACAATACAAACAATACAAATCGTTACGTTCCCTAAAATATGGTTGAGCGAAGCGATGGCTGGTTCATGCGTCATGCTCGTGAACGGGTGCTGCCAGTGGGAATGGGTCTGCTCTTATCTGCTTGCCTTAAAATGTGTTTTCTTTTGTTTTTATTCATTTTATTAAGAATTACATTTGAAACATGTATGGCGCAACTTGCAGTATATAGTAGAATTGTCTTTTGTTTTAAACTAATATTAAAGCTTTAAGTAGAGTTCCTAAGTAACTGAAGATTGTTCACCGCTATGATCATTAGTTCGCCTATACTTAACTGTATTTATCATAACCCATTGTGTAATTGTGATGGAAACTGACCTTAGTCATACCATGTTAAGGTCATTTTTCAATTTGACGACTCTGTATGAAATAAGACAGGGAGAAAAAAACAACCCTTGGAGTTTCTTGCCGGTTCTTCTCCAAGGCCTCCCGCTGTAGGGTTTGCGAACCGATGGCGTAGCTTCTATGACGTTCACAAGTATTGTAAATAACAATCTAAATTGAATAAACAAATTTGAATCTTGAATCTTGAATCAAACAGTATGTCAAAAGAAAGAACTTATCACGCTGAACAACTTCTCTTAAGATGCTATCTCATATAGTTTAACCTGGCTGCTAGGGTTCCACATCAGCTGGCCTAGCATGAACGGCTTTTATCATGCGATATGATATAGCACGTCATGCTGTCTTGCTTACCTACCCCACTAAGGTGGAAGCAAGACAGCAAGATGTGCTATATCATATCGCGTGATATAATGATGGTAATGCTAGCCAGGCAGGTGTACCAAGACCTTCAAACTTTGTACGTCAATAGAAAATGCTCATCACATTTAACAATTTTCCATAAGACGGTATTTTTATATCTCTCATAGTTTGGCTGGACTGTGCTATGGTTCCACATCGGCCATTTCGATCTTCTAAATAAATTATAGCCTACATATAAGTTGGCGACAACTAATAGCTATATAACAAAAAAAGTTTCATTAAAATCCGTTCAGTAGTTTTTGCCTGAAACGTGGACAACAGACAGACAGACAAAAATTCAAAAACTATATTTTTGGTATCTGTTTCGTTTAAGAAGACCCTTGGTGGTATTTTTTTCTATTTCTTTTCAATGTATACAGCCCCTGTACCGACAAAAAAATATGGATATGGACATGGGCTTTATTTGACATTTGAGGCATAATATGGGCTTCAAATGTCAAATGAAGACCATGTCCATACCCATAATTTTTAGCCGGTAGCCCCCTGAAAAGAATCGCATACAGTTTTATAATAAGTATGAATTATTTTATTTATTTACTTAATATACACGGTACTTTTTTATCACCCCGGATAAAATTAAAAGGATTATTCTGCTCATGAAAACAAACAATTTTTATTAAGGGACCAACACTAAAATCGCAAAAAAAACAGCTACTCCATACAAAAGTGCAAACATATTTAATCAAAATGTATGGAACAGCTGATATTTTTTCGCGATTTCAGTGTTGTTCCTGTAATAAAAGTTGTTTGTTTTCATGAGTTAAATAATCCCTAAAAATATCCGGGGTGATAAAAAAATACCGTGTATATTACATAAACAGTACCTACGTATTAACACATTAAAAATTTATATCACATAGCCTTCCGCCCGCGGTTTTGCCGCGTGTACTACACGACGTTTTTCCGAGGGAATGTGATATTTTTCTGGGATAATATTAGCCTATGGGACTCTCTAGCTCCGAAACTATCCACATACTAAAAAAACAGGTCGATCCGTTGCTCCGTTTTGACGTGAAAGACGGACATACAAAACACACTTTCACATTTATAATATTAGTATATATTGTATGTCAAAAGAAAATACTTATCACGCTGAACAACTTCTCTTAAGATGCTGTATTTGTATCTCTTATAGTTAAGCTGGGCTGCAAGGGTTCCAAATCAGGAGTACCAGTCCTTCGATATTTTTCCGTCAATAGAAAATGTCCATGACGTTAAACAACTTTTCTTAAGACGCTATGTTTGTATCTCATATAGTTTAATCTGGCTGCTAGGGTTCCACATCAGGTGTACCAGACCTTCAAACTTTGTACGTCAATAGAAAGTGCTCATCACGTTTAACAATTTTCCTTAAAACGGTATTTTTATATCTCTCATAGTTTGGCTGGACTGCTATGGTTCCACATCAGAAATTGCGATCTTCAAAATAAATTATAGCTATATTATTATGTTGGCAAGGACCAATAGCTGTATAACAAAAAAACTTTCATCAAAATCCGTTCCGGAAACTTTTTTGCCGACGTCATCACACGAAAAAATTCTTGTGTTGTTTTCACCCTCTTTAGGGTAGTTTTTTTTACAAACTTTGAATGTCGTATTTATTTATCTAATCAAAAGCCAATAAAATAATTTTTCACTTCTCATGCTCGTAAAGTTCGTGTTTATGTCGGGTATAGGCTGCATAAAATCGCTTTTTATGCTCTAGTGCATAAAGTAAAATCTTCGTCTAAGTCTCAGAATCTAAGACAAAGGTCGTCAGGTAAACAGTCACACACGCAATTAAACTTCGTTAAATAAACTTGTTGTTTCATTCTGTTTCTTAAATTTTGTACATACCTAATCCATGTTAAATTACTAAATTAATAAAACTAGGCAAAATTAATGACTTTTGTAAGAAATAAGTATTTCAAGAGCATTATGGACTACGATCTATGCTAAGTCACTGTGCTGCCACTTCCACGTATAAAAAAAAGAAAAAGAAAGTTTTCCCGCCAATATGGCGAAGTCTTTATTTTTTATTTTTTGCAATATTGTAATTTATTTTCCTCACACTCGAAGTGAAAAGCAGAGTGTATAACTCGTACATAAAACCCATTTTACCCTAGAATTGACTATCCATCCTCGCCTACGGCTCGGGTGGATATATATGTCTCGGGTAAAATGGTATGTTTTATGCACTTGTTGTACAATCTACTATTGAAGCTTCTAGCTTTAAAAATGACGTAATTTCTATACAAACTTTCATCCCCTATTTCAACCCCTTACAGCCCTTTGTTCACATAAAAAAGTAGCCTATGTCCTTTCTCAGGCTCTAGACTATCTCTGTACCAATTTTTATTCAAATCGGTTTCGTAGTTTAGGCGTGATTGTGTAACACACAGACAGACAGATTCGCTGATATATAAAGTATAAGGATAGTACTTATGGATTTTTAGTGGCTTTATAAGGATGTTTTTCTCTTAAATAAATATTGGTGTGAAATCAGTACAGTTGAGAAATACTTTGCACAGTGTTGGTCGCTTGCTGGCTGGAGAAATGCCTTATAAATTCTGCATTTCAGTTATTAATTTATTTTTTGATAAACGGCCTTCCTAATTATTGCAATATGAGGACCAATGTAGGATATTTTTTTTTTACTAATTACTAATTACGCGATTTTTTTTAAGAAAGCTATCAGTAGCCGTAATGAGCAAATATAACAATCGCGTTTGCGCAGTTTTATTATATTCTAGACTTTATTTCTTTTATAAATACTTAGTGATAAATCGATCCTCAAATCCATGTGAAATTTATATAACCAATCAAAATTTAAGATTTTTCTAATATAGTGTTTTTCTTATTATTTCAGATGAAAACGTACAAGGATATATACGCAATCTGTGTGAAGTGAAAGCTGAAACGAAAAACGAAAACGGCCAATCCAATAGCAATAATGAAGGAAACACTAGTGGGGTCTATAAGGAATTGGTTAACTTGGAACGTCAAGCCACCGTTCCCAACGCTGAAGCTTTCGAATGTGAAATTTGCATGGAACAGTGTGCCGCTGGTGACGGAGTGGTTTTGCGCGAATGCGTCCATTCATTTTGTATACAGTGTCTGTCCGATGTAATACGTCACTGTGAAGAGCCAGCGGTGTCGTGTCCCGCTGTGGCTTGTCCAGGATTATTGCACGAGCGCGAAATACGAGCGCTGGTTAATCCCGAAGACTACGAGCGCTGGCTAAACCGAGGATTAGCAGCTGCCGAGAGTGGGACTCGTAATGCGTTTCACTGTCGCACGCGAGACTGCACGGGCTGGGCGCTTTGTGAGCCTGGTGCTAGGCGGTTCCCCTGCCCCGTATGCAAGCACATAAATTGCGTGCAATGCCAGGTAAGCATAAATAGTTAATGCCTATTTCAGTTTTACTTTAGTTTAATTTATTGAGGTGATCGACCCATAAAAATATTTGGCCATTCATCCTATGACTGACCATAGCTCAAGTTGGTGTATCGCCGCAATCGCAGTTCATTGTACAGCCAGGATTGAGCTCCGTAATATCGATCGCGTTTCTTTTTTTTTTTTGTTCAATTATATGATAAAGTTAAAGGCTGAGACCCATAATCAATTTATTTTGTCAAATTGCATTTTCCAGTTCTTTGTCATTATGACTATGCTATGTACGTTTACGTTATCATTATTTCTTTATTCTCAGGCTATACATGAAGGTGAAACTTGCGACCAGTATCGGAAAAAGTTGGAGGAGGCTGCTAAATCAACACAAGAAACGGACGAAGGGACTCAAGCCTTAATCCAGTCACTGATAAGCCGCGGTGAAGCTCTGCAATGCCCAGAATGCAGTGCTGTTATTACTAAGAAATGGGGTTGCGACTGGGTGAAGTGCTCCGCGTGCAAGACGGAGATATGCTGGGTGACGCGCGGGCGGCGCTGGGGGCCCGCCGGCCGCGGCGACACCAGCGCCGGCTGCCGCTGCGGCGTCGACGGGAAACGGTGCCACGCCTCGTGCGGATACTGCCATTGAAATACGTTACGATTTCCTTACATTATAATCTTTAAATATAGGCTTAAGCAAATGTTGGTATATCTGTTGTCGCATTTAAGAATCAATCAGTGTTATAAATGCATATGATGTATTAGGTTGTTTCAAAAGTTTTGTCCGTTTTTATGAGTCTACTTTAAACTGTAATATCCCAGTAAATACTTATTAAACTTAATTGCAATTTTCGGTACATTTTGTCGATTTCCTCGCAATAGGACTCTGCTGTGATGGTTTGGCCCGGTTGTAGGAAGTTATAGTGAATCACACCAGCCGCTGACCACCAGTAGCCATGCTCTTTTTTGGTAGGTTTTCACTTTTGAGAAGTGTCTGGGTGGCTCATCGGTGTCTAACCACTGTCCCGAACGTCTTCTGTTGTCGTAGAGGATCCAGTTTTCATCACACGTGATGATCCGATCCAAAAAAGGATATTTTTGGTTGCGCAGAAAGAGAAGAGCAGACCTCTAAACGTGACAATTTCGATCTATTCTATCGATCATTCAAATCGTAGAGCACCCACTTTTAGAGCTTTTCAATACGTATAATACCATCAAAAACCCCATGGAAGCTGACGCCCAGTTCTTGCGCCATCCCGACGCACCGTTTGTGATGGGTCAGTCTCCATCAGCGTCCCCTCAAATCCTTGTCCTGGATTACTCTAGGACCTAGACTCTAGGTCGACCACTTCGGGGCTCATCTTCGAGGCTAAAATTTCGCAAACTAACGTCAAACAGTGCGTTCATTAACAGTATCATTGCCAAATGCCTGGTTAATTTTGCGGGCTGTTTCGGCAGCGCTTTGTTTTAATTTGAATTTGTAGAGAACAACAAGGTCACTATAAGTCATAAGCTGAAATATTAAATTTGAAATGAAATGAACAGCATCAATGTAGGCATAGAGTACAAATTCTCTATCGTTCAATAACTATACCATGACACAGTAGAACTAATATTTATTGAGATATGGAGCTACAAAAATACATGATGTTAAAACGGACAAAACTTTTGAAACAACCTATTACGTTTACTCAAACAGATTTTTGCGGTTCGCGATAATCAATAGTGTGCCGAATCAATAGTCGCTAGGGTACGTTTCCACTGAGACGGAGAGGATGTAAAATGTACCTATGTCGCACAGCTCCGATGCTACACTAGAAACCGCACTGGAGTTGTAGCAGCAGGGTATTTTTTGCGAGTCTGGCCTATAAATTTACATAAGTAATATAATAGAAATAAATTATTTATGTAATAGATATATAATAAATACCAAATAAAGCTTAATTCTCTCTTCATGCAATTTGGATTTATGCGTTATGTGCCATTTCCATAACTACTTACGTAGTCTAATTTAGGCTACGATGATTATCATGTGGCTTCTAGATCTAGAGGGAAACGAGATGAAGTATGTGCGCTAAATTTAAAATAAGTGGTCCTAATACTTTTGAAATAAAATATTTAGCAAATTAGCAATTTTTATTATAGATTTGCCACATTCCTCCCTCTTATTTTCGCCACTTGATCAGTTCACGCTGGCTGCTGCTGTGCGCTAAAACATTTTCCATGAAATCGGCCAAGTGCGTGTTGGACTCGCCCATGAAGGGTTCCGTACCCACTTAACGTACCGATTGCCTATACCTAGCCAAAATATGTGTACCTACCAAGTTTCTAGTGTAGTCTTAATAGTTTGGAATAAAGTGGCTGTGACATACGCGGACGGACGGACGGACGGCCAGACAGACAGACATGATGAATCTATAAGGGTTCCGTTTTTTGCGATTTGGCTACGGAACCCTAAAAAATACCGACCGCACTCATGCACTCAGTAAAACTTTTAATAAAAAAAGTTAAACTACCAAAAAAACTTCAAACAAAGACTCACTACATACAAAATTTATTTAATTCATAGGATTAAAATGCGCTACTTTTTTAACTACTCTTGGACCATACTGATCTGTCTGCCTGAAGTCGGTGCCAAGCCAAATGGGTAAGTATTCAAAATTTGGTAAAAATCCGCCCAGTAGTTTTTGCGTGAAAAGCGAACATACAAACAGACAAACAGACAAAAATTTTATTATCTATCGTTTTGGGGTCTATATCCTGTACACATCACATAGCAGTAATTATTTTTTAAAAATATTTCATGTACAGACTTTTTTTCCGTTTCTCTTTTATTACCTATATGTATAGATTTTGTTTTTGTTAGTTTTTTTTACATATTTATGGAAAAGATAAAAATAACTTACTGTAATTAATCAATTAAACTTGTCTTAAAGTACCTAACGTTTTAAATAATAGTGTGCAGAAAACAGTTAGAATTTTTTTTTCTGAACGAAGAAGATATTAGGACGAATGGTGGTAGTAACAGCGAGATGGAGGGCCATATAAGTAAAGATGGCGTCCAATTCGATGCAAAATAAGGGTTCCTTGTTGACTACGAACGGCTCTCATGCAGTGCAGAAGAGCCGTTGGCAGGAACTGGGGCATGAAACCCGAAGTGGTCCAATGGATGTATAGGGCAATCAATCGAGATTCCTTCACGGAGCACTAGCATGGTGGCATAAGGCAAAACTTGAATACAACAGAAAAGAACTCACTAAGGTACAAAGACTAGCTAGCGTCATGGTATCGGGAGCCATGTGAACAACTCCCACGGCCGCCTTAGAAATGATACTAGGCCTTAGTCCAATAGATCTTGAAATCGAAAAGAAAGCTACAGAATAATGGTTTAAGCTGAAAAGCACTAACCTGTGGATAGGAAGGCACAATGATCAAGGTCACGCTGAAATAGGAAAAAAGTACGAAGAAAACCTTTCCATGATACTGGTTAACAATGACCTAATAAAAAAAATAAAACCGCCTTAAAAAAAACCACATCAAAAAAGTAAGAAATAATTCCTCACCAAATAAATAACGTAAGTACTTTGAAGTCGGGCGTGAAACATGTACAATTTTTTGTTGTTTTTGTTAAAACCTGCCCGACTTCAAAGTACTTACGTTATTTATTTGGTGAGGAATTATTTCTTACTTTTTTGATGTGGTTTTTTTTTAAGGCGGTTTTATTTTTTTATAAAAATAATTTTTATTTCACTCTTTTTAGTGCATCGTGCAGGCAATTTACGTGTTTTCTGGTAAATAGGTATGTGATCAAACTGAAAACCTCCTTTTTTGAAGTCGGTTAAAATACCTTGAGGTGTCCCCTTTTTAACAAAACAAGAATCATCTAAATCGGTTTATAAACAAAGGAGTTATGCCTAAAGATACGTATTGAATTCACATAAAGTGGTAACGAAAACGACAGTATTTTCAAGATTTCCTGAAAACTACTGAACCGATTTCAAAATTTCAAAAAATGGGACCAACTTGGACACCAACCTGATGTAATAACGTTTGAACCATTTCAATCGGTTCAGCCGTCTTCGAGTAATCGGTGGACATACACAAAAAAAAAAAAAAAAAAAAAAAAAACATACATACAGACGAAGAGAGAACCTCCTCCTTTTTGATTTAGAAGTCGGTTAAAAAAAGGAAAGTATCTTCGACAAAAAGTACAGAATAAGCATCAGATCCAGAGAAGACTGGAAACTAGAACATGACAATCTGGATAGCACTGCAGTATGCTACACAGATGGGTCAAGAAAGGAATCAACTGGACTATCGGGAGCTGGGGTATACATAGCTAAACCCAAAACTATAAGAACTACTTTTAATCTGGGCAAGTACGCCAGCGTGTTCCAGGCGGAAGTATTCGCGATACTGGAGTGTGCGAACATGATTAAAAGTGAGATAGGCAATTATAACGTAGGAAAAATAATAATATATAGCGACAGTCAAGCTGCCATCAAGGCCCTTGACAAAGCGGAGACTACCTCAGCCTTGGTGAAAGAATGCAAACAAAGCATTCAGGCACTTGCTAACTTGGTTGAGGTAGAAAGTTGCCTGGGTACCCGGACACGAAGGTAACGAAGGCAATGAGGAAGCCGATGAATTAGCCAGGGGAGGAGCTGATGAACCCTTCATTGGCCCTGAACCAAGACTACCAATCGCATATAGAATTACTAAGAACATTATCGGGATCAGAACAATCAACCCAAGTAGCATTCGGGGTTCTATATAAGACGTCTAGTCGTTCACATGTACTCCACAAGCTGTGTACGTCAGCTGTATAAGAGCTGTATAGCTTGCTATAATGCTCTTGTAGAACCAGTTTGGGCACAAATTAGACAGCCTTAAGTTCACTATGGCTGTATATTAGCAGTATAATAGCATTATAATTGCAGTTTAAGTAGTAACATCGGACTTAAGGCTGACTTACGGCACTATATGGGACGCAGTGTGAACCATACAACGTACATGAGTGTAATAAAGAGTAACAAGTGGCTAAATACACAGCCTTCACAGTTATAAAATCCGACAAAAGTACTCCAGTGCTACCTAAAATTCACGTGTGTCCTAAATTATTTCTTTATTTTACTAATGTTTGGTTTTGTGTGTGCCATCAGAACACATTAACTCCGGCGGATATCAATGTATGATAAGTAGCTGTTTTAAGTACTTAATAATGTTAATGCCATGGGAATGCAACTTTATCGTGAAATGTATACATATTTACAGTTAAAATATTCACGCGCCTTTGTAAAAATGCGATATTCATTTTAAAATATTTAAAACTGGCTGAGAGGAAATCTACAATTTTCAGTTTTTGATATTATATTGGCATTATAATTATACTACGGTGATTAAAAAGTGTGCTACATCACGGCGCGGCTCACTCTGAAAACCGCAATTCTGACTACATGGTCATTTTGTCCTATTTCTGTCCCAAATTTTCAGAATTCGTCGTAAAGGGGACGAAAAGATATAAGCGATTTAAATGGTCCATGCCAAAGCAAACCTTCATTATGGCACGGACAGGCTATATTTATTGAACCATAACACCTAGCCAGGATCTGATTAGTATAACATTTTGTCCCTTTTTTATAGAACCCGCAATGTCTGGAATCAAAACGAAATGAAGCGCCGTTCAAAAGATATAAAGGAATGATTTGGTCCATGCCATAATTAACCTACATTATGGCGCGGACTTTTTAACCAGGTCACCTAGAGAAAATCTGCTTATTGGAAACGATTCGTGTTCATTCGTCCCAATTCGTCCTAAAAGCCACAGAATTCGTCGTCCTTTGGTTTAGGAGATATTCAGTTTTTTTATATAAGTATAGTCACGTACAAAAGCGTACAGTAAAAATTAATTAAAACTATTCCGTTCCGTAATACGCAGTGTTCCGATTGTAAAACATTAAGCGAGTTATTTAAATTTTTATTGTTTTGCATTCACAATGCAATTTTTATTATTGAAAAATTGAAAATGATGTACCTATTTAGAAAAAATCGACCCGAACCATCGGAGCTGGTTGTGAGACGGGTAGATTTTTTTCTAAATACTTCCTTTTAATTTTTCAAACATTAAGCGTCCTATCTTGCGGCTCTTTGCGAAAGCTACATCCTTTTGCACGAACTTTTCGTAGATTGAGGAATGCACGAACAGTCTCTGTGAACATTAAGATTTACAATCGGAACATGAACAGAATGCGCATTACGGAACGGAATAAAGTTGAGGGCTTGTAAGGGCGTTTACACACGAACAACGACACGAGACGATTTACTAACAGTGTTGCCAGAACGTACCAAAAAGTACAGTTTTCTGTACCATTTACCATCAAACCGTAAACTGTAGGTGCTATTTTGTTGCATGGCAACTGGAGTTCATAGTTTGCCGTATCTGTCAGCAATTCGCTGTTAAGTTGGTCGCTCTGAGTACTGAATCCTATGGAGATGGCATATTGATCTATATAAACTATCGGTTATACAAATATGAGCTAAATCGACATTGTACTCATAAACCTGTAGCCATCTCGTTCTATCTTACCTCCAATACTTCATGTAAAAAGAGACAGCAATATATTTATTCGACCTATTTTTTGGCAACATTGAAACGTGACGTCATCGTAATGCATGATTGAAGCCGGTCGCCATTTAGGTTTCTCCGTATGTGAGCTGTCAACGCGAGTTGTATTTGCAGTATTTTGTGATAAAAGTATTTTAATTTGAGACTTTCATGTGAATAAAAGGTATTAACACAGAATAAATAATAGTGCTAAGGCACAGAAGACTCACTCTACAAGCTCATTCAAATAAAAATAAATCTTTCTGCGTGAAAATAAAGTCCAATTCCGGTTGCTTTGTCATCGCTTGCCTACTGTTATAATAACCTAGAGTTCGCGCATGCAAGCAAAACTGTACCCAATAGCTACGCGCGAGCGTTTCTATTTCTATGAATGTCTCAAACAGCTCGCTCGCTGGTTAGGGTTGCGAGCGACTTGCGAGTTCGGTTTTGTTGTTTATTTTGTTCTTTCTTTTATTTATACACCCGTAAACACAACAGTATCTTATATACGGATTATAAGAACGTTTAGTAGTCATTGTTCCGTGCACAAAAATCACAGAAATGATCGATCGTTTTATGCGCGAACGTAGAGCGTACGAGCCGAGCGGCAACCTTCTACGATACGCCTGCCCGGCAGGCGCGCCGGCCGAACGTACCTAAACTGGGGAGTGACACCCCCCTGGTATTAATAAGTGAGAGAAAGCAACAAGGAACATGTCTAATTGCAGTGTGGTAGTTTGTGGCATCAAAAAAAGAAAATCGTCCAAACATTACATTACACCGGTACGTACTATTTATTTTGCAAAAACACCAAAACAATACAATAAATGCCTTGTGTTTTGGTTTTCCTGTGAATAGTTTACTTAGAATTCATACCAAATGTAGCTTAATACTTATTTTGGTGAGTTTTGTTGGTGTATTTCAAGAAAATATAAATCTGTTTGTTTTGCGCTAGAGTTGCCCTTTTAGCATTTTTCTTATCGAATTATCGATGTTTTCAAATTTCAAGTGTAAATTAAGTGTATTAATTTTAAACTGTTTTTATTGTTTTAGGTTGCCTAAAAATAACAAAAAAAGAAAAATATGGCTGGAACAATGCGAAAGGAAAATTTAAAGACTCGTACGAAAACTATTTTTATGTGCTCTTTTCATTTTGAAGAACAGTTTCAAACGTCAACGACAGTTTAAGTTTTGAAAAAGACGTTAATTAGGCCACTGGCAAAATCGAAATTATAGTGCGACAACTTTTTCTGTTCCGGTTGCCAAAAACTGGATACTTATATATAACGTGTTTTTTTAATGTCATTTTGCTGTAAAGTTGTTGTCGAACTTACATTCATTCTAGCACATTAAAAGTAAGTATATTTTTAACCACTAAATGTCGCTTATTTTAATTTTTAGTTTTTTGCATTCACAATGCAATTTTTATTACTGAAAAATGGAAAATGAAGTATTCAGAAAAAATCGACCCGTCTCACAACTAGCTCCGATGGGACTCGAACCCACGACCTTTCGCTTTCCGGGCGACTGCTCTCGCCCGCAAAGCTGCTGCAGTCGCCCGGAAAGCGAAAGGTCGTGGGTTCGAGTCCCATCGGAGCTAGTTGTGAGACGGGTCGATTTTTTCTAAATACTTCATTTTCCATTTTTCACTAAATGTCGCTTCGCTATATTCTAAATATATAAAAAATATGCTTGCTAGTAAAGATCTCGATTCAAACTGTTTATTATTTTATTACTTAATAATGCTTGTTTTTTTTTTTGAGACATTTCTTTTTTTCTATGGTAGGTAGGTACCTAGTAGGCATTCTCCTTTGTGATTTATATTGTAATGTGCGTTATGTAAAAAAAACAATCCTTGTTGTAATAAACATAATAGGTTTTTACAATATGGAGCTTTTTGTTTTATTTCATTACCTTTTTTTACTTAAACTGGTTCTCGCGACCTTTGATCTGGAATTCTATGGAGGTCTCGCATGTGTATAGACGCGTGACTTGGAAAACATAAAAAATTTGATCATAAAATTGCAGTTTCTAAGTAAAGGCGAGTAGAGCCGACAAGTGGGGCGCCCTCAATCAAATTTATTGCTCGCTAAGTATGAATGTATCTACAATCGTACAGATTGAAGCTAAGTTCGTGTAGTTTATTTACAAACTATAACCTCAGTAAAATATAGTAGGTTGGTCTTTTATCTACTACTACTGCAACAGGAACTATATTTTACTAAGGTTAGTTTGTAAATAAACTACAGGACCTTATTTTAAATCTGTATCTGCGTTTGAATTTTTGATACATTATGTACTTAACAAGCAATAAATTTAATAATAACATGCAGATCCTCGCGGTTTTACCCGCATGGTACTCGTTCCCATGGGAATATCACGATAAAATATAGCTTATGTCACTCGGAAAGAATGTAGCTTTCTAATGGTCAAAGAAATTTCTAAATTAGTCTAGTAGTTTTGGAACCTATTAAATTCAAACAACAACCAATCAAATCTTTCCTGTTTACGATATAACTATAGATGAGGGAGCACTTGGCGGCTCTTCTCGCCTTGAAGCCCCCAGTACAGGATGGCTACTCATGTTCGTCGACCATGATGGGCCATCATGTACAGGGGCGGTTTGCGTTGCTCGCAGGCGGCAATCACACGCAAACTCCCACACCGGGGGCTTTAAGCCCCCAGTACAGGATGGCCGATCAAGTTGGCCGACCATGTTGGTCATCGTGTACAGGGCCGGTTTGCGTTGCTCGCAGACGGCAATCACACGCAAACCGGCCCTGTACACGATGGCCCATCATGTTCGGCCAACATGATCGGCCATCCTGTACTGGGGGCTTTACAGTCGTTGCGTCTCACGCGCGCGGTCGGGCCAATGATTGTGTGCGTACATGCACAAACACATACACATTGTGTCATTGTCATAAAGAACTTAATTATGTGCAAATGTAGGTATAATTTAAGCACATTACCTATTAAGTTTTATTTTTCAAAAAAACTAGGTATATAACTATACACACTATAATTCCGTTTTAAATTATCGAGGTGATTACGAAACTGCTTTTATAAAATATAGGGTAATATAGGTAGGTAGTCACAAAAATACTTGATCTACTATAACTTCATCAATAAATATATCGATGTACAAATAGGGCAGCACTACGGAAAGGCGCCATTTTGGTTTCTCGGTATGTGTGCTTGTGTGTGTGTGTATGCTTCAATTTTTCGTAGGTATGCCATCTCCATAGGATTCAGTACTCAGAGGTTGGTCGTACTGTCTTTATGTATGCTCAATGCTGTGAACTGAACCGTCTTTTATTGGAAAATAGTGCTGACAACACTGTCGCGCAATTTGTAAATCGTGTCGTGTCGTCGTTCGTGGGAAAAACCCTAAAGCAGCGTTTAAGCCGACACAAAACATGAAGCAAAATGGACAAGACAGGTAGATGTTGCAAAACATGTGTTTGAAACATGTTGTCTGGTCTAAACGGCTCTTAACCAAGCCATAAACACCCAACCAAAAAAAGAGAGCGTTCTTGTCATACGTGCAATGTTGCCGTTCTAGCGGATTTTTAAATAATTTGCAACTTTTTGTAGTCTATTCGCTAAAAAGAATATTATTATAGTAATATACTGGGTAGCGCAAAAGTAGGTACCTACTTACTGCCACTATAAAAATTACATATTTTTATATATGACATCTCCTATTAATCTGATATTGAAAACTGTGTAGTAAACAAATGTAAAATTCACTCAAAATGTACAGGGTACCCCTTACTTAACCCCTGACAGAATCGAGTTGAGATCAAAATTGAATCAAGATAAAAAAAATAACCATTCTAGTAACGACTGTATAGCGCCAATCGAGTAAGTAGTAATTGAATACCGAACTAAATGAAATCGTTATAGGTCTACTGTTTTATAGATTTAAGGTCTAAAATCACACCTTCGATCACAACCAGCTTTGTTGTGATCGAAGGTGGGATTTTTGACTTTAAATCTATAAAACAGTACGAAATAACCAGTCCGTGCACTTGTCTCCCCCGGTGTCTACCCCAGTAGAGAGAGACACGTCCACTTTTTTGTGGACTTGTCTCCACGGCCCGGGGGAGACAAGTACACTTCAGAAAAATATTAGTTTTTCATCCACTTGTCACCACCGACCGGGGGAGACAAGTACACTTTAGATTTTTTTATTGTTATATCCACTTGTCGCCACTATTAGATCGAAATAAATAAATAGAAAGAAATAATAAAAATAAAATAACTCTGCGCATGGCTGGGGTGTTTTTGGCGCTAGTTTCAGTGCTTTTTACCCAACTGCGACAGAAGGAGCGAGAGTAGGTACGTATGTATGTATGTAGATTTCTATGTTCCCTGATATAGCCTAAACGGTTTGAAGGATTTTAACGTATTAAAATAATTAATAAAAGATTAGTCTTAATTTTCAGCTTCTTTATTTCAGCATTTGAACAAAAATAAAAAATAACACTAAACATTTTGACCATCGATAAAGATAATAAGCACTGAAACTAGCGCCAAAAACGCTCCAGCCATGCGCAGAGTTATTTTATTTCTATTTTTTGTAGCACACACTTTTAGTGTGCTACATCACGGCGCGGCCCACTCTGAAAACCGCAATTCTGACTACATGGTCATTTTGTCCTATTTCGTCCTATTTCTGTCCCAAATTTTCAGAATTCGTCGTAAAGGGGACGAAAAGATATAAGCGATTTAAATGGTCCATGCCAAAGCAAACCTTCATTATGGCACGGACAGGCTATATTTATTGAACCATAACACCTAGCCAGGATCTGATTAGTATAACATTTTGTCCCTTTTTTATAGAACCCGCAATGCCTGGAATCAAAACGAAATGAAGCGCCGTTCAAAAGATATAAAGGAATGATTTGGTCCATGCCATAATTAACCTACATTATGGCGCGGACTTTTTAACCAGGTCACCTAGAGAAAATCTGCTTATTGGAAACGATTCGTGTACATTCGTCCCAATTCGTCGTAAAAGCCACAGAATTCGTCGTCCTTTGGTTTAGGAGATAATCGGAATTAAAATTTTGTTTTTATAGTACAGGAGCTGACTTCCTATTTAGTGACGATGTTTGTAACTTGTTCTTATTTTGCGTGTTTGTGTTAGAATAATTAAGTGTATTAGTAACACAAAAGTATAACGTAAAGTAATACGTAACTTTTATGCATTTTCGAAACTCAAAACCTTAATTTTTAAGTCATAAACAAAAATATTTTCTTAAGAGATATTTTGATCCTGGGCTCCTAGACTATATCAAAAACATGTCGCGTACAAAATAATTTCGATAGAGGTCATGTATGAAGTTGCATTTCAATGTTATATTGCTCTTCTTTCGAAATTATTAATATTTGGAGGTGGGGCTCCCACCGTGGGAGTGAAGTGAATAGTGGAGTGGGGATTGGGGGGAAAAAAGGGTTTGTTTGTATGAAACTTTTCTTCCTTCAATGGAATAGCTAGGTACTAGAAACATTGTACACTCGACAGCATATAAGGTTAAACAGTTGAACTGCTATAACAGCTTTTATTACGTAGGGCATAAAGGCGGTCTCAAGTTCAACATGTATAGTCTGATGTCCCGCCGTGTGTACATATACAGGGTTATTTGTTAATCATTAAAAACATCTCGTGGGGTTAATCAGACCATCAAACTGAACAACTTTCATTATGAGATTATGAGACAGATATTAGATTGGAACAGCCAAGGAACAGCTGATTTTTTTTCACCGTAGAGTTAGTCCCATAGTGAAAGTTGTTCAGAATGATGGGTAGAACACCAGGGTTTCGGCTTTAAAACCAATAAAAATTCAGCCCGTATAAGTTTTATCATTATAATTAGAAAAATATTATTAGGTAGGTTACATGACACTTTTTTTTATAAGATAACGTTTTTTTATAATAATTGTACATTCATAGATACCTCCTTGTCACCAAATTACATTTATTTATTGCAAAATTACAGTAAAATCACTTTGAAAAAATGTTTTATTTTGGGAAATATAGGTGATGAATCAGCGTTTTTCTGACAGGTAGAGATTTTAGTACGTTTTTTCATCAATAGATGTCGCATTTTAATCTAAGCTGTCAAAAATTGTATAATAGAGGCATGTTATAGACCGTAAACCATAGATGTATAATACATCTATGCCGTAAACATTGCTCACTCGCTCAAGCAAAAATAATCTATGCTTTCTGTGTCATTTTTGGTCATTTTGTCTTTGTTTGTCTCGTCAGTGTCACAGGGTAAAAAAACTATATACAGTGTGTTTTGTTCGCTTCTGTTTGTGGTTCGTTGTTTTCGTTTGTATTTTCCGTGGATTATAATAACCGACGACTTTGGCTTTTCCTACTGGTGCCTGTCCTGACGATTCTTCTATGCATGATAAGATAAGGGCTAGCGCGCACGGGTGACTTAGTTACGCGGCAATTCAATTGTCACTGTCGCCGGCCGTCTCTTCGCCGCGAAAAGATGCGCACACGAGAGCGACAGCGACACAACTTTTTTGTAATTTTTGCTCGCAGTCATCTACATGGATTTCGAAGAGGCGGTTGAGGTCTGTGCACTTGTCTAAAGAAGCCGAAGACGACAACGAAATAAAAAGCAATAAGAGCGGGCGCGCACGGGTGACTTTTGTCTCCGCAACTATTTTGTCACTCGCATCAAGTCTACGGGTTAGTATGAAAGTGCGCGCATGAGCGACGCGACTTTTTCATACTATTGGTGTGAGAGACAAAACAGTCACGGTGACAAAAGTCACCCGTGCGCGCTAGCTCTAAGGGGTGCATCCATTTTGGAGTGATAGACTGACACTTGGAAAAACCTGGAAACCTGGAATAGCTGCTGCTGGCAAACTTCTCCCTAAGCTTAAGATTTAGCATGAACATCTGAATATTCTTTTATATTTTTATTGTATAACAGTTATCATATCATTATCTTCTACTACTGGCATTTTAAAAAGTATTTTAATAATATTAAGGATCTCCTACTTCCTATTAAATTAATATTATAAATGTGAAAGTTTAGATGTTTGGATGTTTGTTACTCAATCACGCCAAAACGGCTGAATGGATTTGGCTGAAGTTTGGGATACAGATACTTTGTAGCCTGGAGAGGAACATAGGCTACTTTTTATCCCGAAAAAATATCACATTCCCGCGGGATAACGTCTCGTGTAGTCCTAGCGGGCGAAGCCGCGGGCGGAAAACTAGTTAACTATATTTTAGATCGATAGTAGGACGCGTATGTAGATTTTCCGTTACTACACACTATCACCGCTATCACCCCGGGCGACGGTTGAGTAGCTAAGTACTGGCCGACCGGCAACTTATTTGTCGCCGTGCGCGCACTTGCATTGAAACCAATAGAGAAGGTGACAGTTGCGTCGTGGGCTTGTCTTCGAACCCGCGGACCAGAAAGACGTCTCCTGGGTCATTAATCTGTGCCGCGGGTGTCGCGTCGCTACGTGCGCACACTTTCATACTAACCTGTAGACTTGATGCGAGTGACAAAAGAGTTGCGGAGACAAAAACCCTTGGCGTATTCTACGAACTTTGAGTTTGCCTTTGCGATTTGGACAAGACGTTTGAACGGGATTGGCCGTGCCGTGCATCATGGACAAGGACTACGGATCGTGGTCACTCGCTGCTTTGAAAGCAGAGCTGAAGAAAAGAAATGCGAAGCTTACGGGGAAAAAAGCTATTCTTGTGCAATGGTTCATAGTTTTTATTTAGTTATCTATGTTGTTTGTTTGCTTTTTTATGTTAAACTGCAATCTCAATCTTTATTTATTAAATAATAAAATTTATTTTTCTTATTGATAGAACCACAGACTACTTATATACTACCAACACAGTAAATATATATGCTAATATAAACTGTGCTACCAAACATGTACCCAAACTATATCTATGGCTACCAAATGGTTTGACAGCTGACTTGAAATAGTGACATCTATTAAAAGATTTGGAACTAATTTTGACGTATTATCTGTCAAAGGAAAACCGCTCATTGCGGCACACAATATATTGCGGCACACCTCACCAGTGTTGCCAGTATGATTTCCCAAAAAAGGACGGTTGGCTTCTGAAAAGGTACGGTTTTTAACTTCAAGGTACGGTTTTATTTTACCAAAACCGAATTTTAATGTACAAACAATTAACTATTTCAAAGTCACTGGGTGGCGAGAAGCGAAGCGCAAGCGAGAGTTATTAGAAAGAAAAACAGGGTAAATAAATTTACGGTAAACCATGGAACGGAAAACTTTAACAGTACAGGATGGCCGATTATGTTGGCCGACCATGATGGTCCATCGTGTACAGGGCGAGTTTGCGTTGCTCGCAGACGGCAATCACACACAAACCGGCCCTGTACCAGGGGGTAGTCAGTGTCACTCCGCAGTTTAAGTACGTTCGGCCGGCGCGCCTGCCGGGCAGGCGTATGGCAGAAGGATGCCGCTCGGCTCGTACGCTCCACGTTCGCGCGTAGAACGATCGATCATTTCTGTGATTTTTGTGCACCGAACAATGACTTATAAAATGTTCCTATAATCCGTATATAAGATACTGTTGTGTTTACGGGTGTCTAAATAAAAGAAATAACAAAAGAAACAACAAAACCGAACCCGCAAGTCGCTCGCAACCCTAACCAGCGAGCGAGCTGTTTGAGACATTCATAGAAATAAAAACGCTCGCGCGTAGATATTGGGTACAGTTTTGCTTGCATGCGCGAACTCTAGGTTATTATAACAATAGGTAAGCGATGACAAAGCAACCGGAATTCGACTTTATTTCCACCCAGAAAGATTTATTTTTATTTGAATGAGCTTGCAGAGTGAGTCTTCTGTGCCTTAGCACTATTATTTATTCTGTGCCTGTACACGTTGCCCGATCATGGTCGGCAAGAAAAGCTCCCAGTACAGGATGGCAGATCCCATTGGCCGACCATGATGGGCGATCGTGTACAAGTACAGAGCCAGTTTGCTTGTGATTGCCGTTGCAAATGCACACAAACTGCCCCCTAACCCCCGAGGCCATGACGGAATCGAGTTGAGATGAAAATCGAACCGTTTTATAGATTTTAGTTATTTCGTACTGTTTTATAGATTTAAGGTAAAAAATCCCACCTTCGATCAAGGTGTGATTTTAGACCTTAAATCTATAAAACAGTAGACCTATAACGATTTCATTTAGTTCGGTATTCAATCACTACTTACTCCGTTGGCGCTATACAGTCGTTACTAGAATGGTGATTTTTTTTATCTTGATTCAATTTTGATCTCAACTCGATTCTGTCAGGGGTTAAATAAGGGGTACCCTGTACATTTTGAGTGAATTTTACATTTGTTTACTACACAGTTTTCAATATCAGATTAATAGGAGATGTCATATATAAAATATGTAATTTGTATAGTGGCAGTAAGTACCTACTTTTGCGCTACCCAGTATATTACTATAATAATATTCTTTTTAGCGAATAGACTACAAAAAGTTGCAAATTATTTAAAAATCCGCTAGAACGGCAACACTGCACGTATGACAAGAACACTCTTTTTTTGGTTGGGTGTTTATGGCTTAGTTAAGACTGGTCTAAATGGCTCTTAACTTAAGAGCCGTTTAGACCAGACAACATGTTTCAAACACATGTTTCGCAACATCTACCTGTCTTGTCCATTTTGCTTCATGTTTTGTGTCGGTTTAAACGCGGCTTTAGGGTTTTTCCCACGAACAACGACACGACACGATTTACAAATTGCGCGACAGTGTTGTCAGCACTATTTTCCAATAAAAGACGGTTCAGTTCACAGCATTGAGCATACATAAAGACAGTACGACCAACTTAACAGCGAATTGCTGACAGATACGGCAAACTGTGAACTGCAGTTGCCATGCAACAAAATAGCACCTACAGTTTACGGTTTGATGGTAAATGGTACAGAAAACTGTACTTTTTGGTACGTTCTGGCAACACTGTTAGTAAATCGTCTCGTGTCATTGTTCGTGTGTAAACGCCCTTACAAGCCCTCAACTTTATTCCGTTCCGTAATGCGCATTCTGTTCATGTTCCGATTGTAAATCTTAATGTTCACAGAGACTGTTCGTGCATTCCTCAATCTACGAAAAGTTCGTGCAAAAGGATGTAGCTTTCGCAAAGAGCCGCAAGATAGGACGCTTAATGTTTGAAAAATTAAAAGGAAGTATTTAGAAAAAAGTCTACCCGTCTCACAACCAGCTCCGATGGTTCGGGTCGATTTTTTCTAAATAGGTACTTCATTTTAAATTTTTCAATAATAAAACTTGCATTGTAAATGCAAAACAATAAAAATTTAAATAACTCGCTTACTGTTTTACAATCGGAACACTGCGTATTACGGAACGGAATAGTTTTAATTAATTTTTACTGTACGCTTTTGTACGTGACTGTACTTATATAAAAAAAAACTGAATATCTCCTAAACCAAAGGACGACGAATTCTGTGGCTTTTACGACGAATTGGGACGAATGAACACGAATCGTTTCCAATAAGCAGATTTTCTCTAGGTGACCTGGTTAAAAAGTCCGCGCCATAATGTAGGTTAATTATGGCATGGACCAAATCATTCCTTTATATCTTTTGAACGGCGCTTCATTTCGTTTTGATTCCAGGCATTGCGGGTTCTATAAAAAAGGGACAAAATGTTATACTAATCAGATCCTGGCTAGGTGTTATGGTTCAATAAATATAGCCTGTCCGTGCCATAATGAAGGTTTGCTTTGGCATGGACCATTTAAATCGCTTATATCTTTTCGTCCCCTTTACGACGAATTCTGAAAATTTGGGACAGAAATAGGACGAAATAGGACAAAATGACCATGTAGTCAGAATTGCGGTTTTCAGAGTGGGCCGCGCCGTGATGTAGCACACTTACTTTTATCTTTAAATCGTGTAAAGTTACAAGATCTAAAATTCTTGACATAATAAGTGTCTACCATAGGTATTTTTTGCCGCTGTTTGTTTGGTTGTAAATGTAATAGTTTACTTACAAATCAGTTTTTTCTGATTTTCGAAAACATTTAATTACGTTGGTTTACGACAGCCAAATCAAAAACTAATGTTTAAACAAATTTAAACAAATTCAGGTCTCTTACTGGTATTTTTTTCAAACTTCTGGGTTGAACCGTTTTCGAGATATGGGAAATCTCAAAACGTTACCCCAGCAAAAACTCAAATAACTCAAGAACTCTCCCTTGCCCAGAAAACAGTACTAGATTTGGAAAAAGAAAATAAAAGTATATTAGAAGATAAGCATTCTCAAAGCCTGTTTAATGAGTTAACGCTATGTAATTCTGCAGCACTTGATAATTCAACCTTGGAATGTGTCAGCTATGTGGATAAACCATTCCTTAGTAATAATACTAATTGTGGCTTTAGTAGCGGAAAGAAATTAAAAAAATATATTAAAATTAATAGATACATTAGGAAAACACAAAAGTTAATTAAAAGACAAAATTATTATAATAAGTACAGTCACATAAAGAAAGAACGTAAGGTACTTTTAGAACAATTAAATATGATGAACATGGAAACATGTAATAAAAATAAAGAAAGTGAAATGATAGGTAGGTAGTCAAATAGGTAACAAATTTGACAATTTGGAACTATCACTAAGGGAAATGTACACTAACTTGTGTGAGTTTTCTCACAAGCAACTAAATAATCAAAAAATGGCTGCCTATGATATGATTGATCTTTGTAATTTTAATTCAGACCGGTTTGAATCGCTAGGTAAAAAACGCAGCTGCAATTGTACCAAAGTGAGCAACAATTTATGTAAAACTGATACATTAGGCCGGGCTGCTCAGGAGGTTTATATACCAACAAACTCTGACACCTCTAACAATCCCGATAGTATATTACTGAATAATGAAAATAACCCACCTACAAGAATAAGTAACGCTAAAACAATTATGTTCTGCGATGAGATTGGGAAGGGCTTGGGCCAATTAATCCAGAAACATTCTAAGGAAAGTGTTACTAATTATTGTATGCCTGGATCAAGCATAAATGAGATTATGAAAGTAATTGTAAAAAAATCTTATAGTGAAAACACAAACTTGATTGTTTTAATCGGGAATAGAGATAGTATAAACAAAAACCAGTTAATATCATACTGTCACTCATTATGCTCTCTAAATGTTAGAAAAGTTGTTATGTTTACATTTCCCTATAGTCAAGGGTTTTCACAATTAGAGAATAAATTAAGATATAATCTTAATTTAACATTAAGCACAATAGCATCTCATAATAGTCAGATACAAATAATAGACATAAATACCCTGTTAGAAAATCTTAACTTGACGAAAGATAAATACTATCTGC
Source organism: Crambus lathoniellus (assembly GCA_949710035.1). NCBI lineage: Eukaryota > Metazoa > Arthropoda > Insecta > Lepidoptera > Crambidae > Crambus > Crambus lathoniellus. The sequence goes on along the minus strand of OX453300.1, from coordinate 27,491,309 downwards.
ATAATTATCATAAGCGACAAATAGCATTATCGCTATCTTTTTATTTTAATCAACTAGCCAACAATCTGGCTACTCTAACTTCTGCTTCTTTTGAGCAGCTTAAATGTGACATTTCTAATTCAACTTTGGAATCTGTTCCAAATAATTCGATTCTTTTGAATCCAAATACTGACATGGTTAATTTAAATTACCATTAGAGACAACGGAGGCATACTCTAGCCCAGTATTGACAAGAGGAAAGCCTAAATGTTTAAAAATAGTACACCAGAATATCCAAGGCTTTTCTGCTGGCAAAGACCTAGAAATAAGTTTATTTTTAAATTGTGAAAATATTGATGTGTTATGTGTTACTGAACATTGGTTAAAAGAATATGAATTATTGTTAAATTTGGATAATTATAGTGTTGTAAGTTCATTCAATAGAAAAACTGCAGTAAGGGGGGGTTCTTTAATAATTTTACCTAATAACACACAATATAAAGAGCGAAAGGATATAGTATCCCTCTCTGTTGAACGAATTTGTGAGATATCATGCGTGGAACTTGAACAAATGATTATAATCTGTGTATATAGCCCCCCTGGAGCAAATTACACAGTCTTTGAGTCCACTATGGAGGATGTTTTGAAAATATGCTGTCGTAAGAATAAAAAAATTGTAGTTTGTGGAGATTTTAATATAGACATCTTAGATATTAAATTAGCACAACTCTCCAGTAAATTCCTTAATCTTTTTAAATCATTTAATTTGCTTCACACTTTTAATGAACCGACGCGAATTACGCCAACATCGGCCACTTGCTTAGATAACATCTTTTCCAACTGTAACTTAATTGAGAAATCGGTAATTAATATTATTAAATCCGACCACAGTGGACAACTAGCTTCTTTTGAGCACTATAATGTTACTCCTAAACGCGAAGTAATTTGCAGGCCAATACCGAAACGTGGTATTAATAAATTTAGAAATAATGTACAAGATAAAGTTCAATGTTTGCCAGCTTCTGCTGACGCTAATAACTCTTATCAATCATTATTTGTTATTGTTGAAAAAGAATTTAGTAACAATTTTAAACAAAAAGTTATAAAGTGTAATGATCGTAAGAAGTTCAGTGACTGGGCCACACCTGGTATTTATAATAGTAGAAGAAAGTTATTTGAACTGTATGCACAAAAAACGACTTCCTGTGATCCTAGCTTCATTGAATATGTCAAGAAATATTCAAAAACATTTAGGAAAGTATGTGCTTTGGCAAAATCTAGGTATATTTCAAATAAAATTAAATCATCGGAAAATAAAATAAAAGCTACCTGGAGTATTATAAACCAAGAAACTGGCAAAACAAAAAGCAAAATTAATTAAACTTAAAAAACACTTAAAAATTAGTGATCAGACTTTTGAATCGGATATTGAGGTGGCTAGTGCTTTTGAAGGTTTCTTTGCTCGAATTCCGTTAGAAACTACTAGCAGACTTAACTCTTGCCCCAACACCGCTGTCTCTCTTATGGAATCTAGTGTGAACAAGTACCAGGAAACATTTAGTTTTAGCTATGTCACTACCGAAGATATTATTAAAGCATTCAAAGCAATAAATATTAAGAAAACAGAAGATCTCTGGGGCATATCTACAAGTATCATCAAATCAATAATTGATGTGATAGCTCCATCATTAGCAATAATTTTTAACCAATGTATAAGTGAAGGGGTCTTTCCTAATTTAATGAAAAATAGTAAAATAATTCCTCTGTTTAAAGCTGGTGACAAAAGTGACCCAGCAAATTTTAGACCTATATCCATACTACCAGCAATAAGTAAAATATTTGAGAAATTAATTTATGCTCAACTTTTAGAATATTTTAAATTAAATAGTATACTGCATGAGAAACAGTTTGGTTTTTCAAAAGGTAAAAGTACAACTGATGCTGGGGTTGCATTTCTAAAACATGTACTTGATGCCTGGGAGGACAAGCAGGATGTAATCGCTATTTTTTGTGACCTTTCCAAGGCATTCGATTGTGTTGATCACCAAACACTATTAAGGAAGTTAAAACATTATGGTGTTTCTGAAATGTCAGTAAGGCTTATGCATTCATATCTGTATGAAAGAACTCAGAAGGTAGTTATTAATAAAACTGAGTCTACCGGAGCTCCCATTACTATGGGCGTACCCCAAGGATCAATATTGGGCCCGCTGTTGTTTTTAATATACATAAATGACCTTCCTTACTACGCGAAGAATTTATGTGAGACGGTGCTATTTGCCGATGATACATCTCTAGTCTTTAAAGTAGATAGAGGTGATGACTGTTCTGACGAAGTAAATAGTGCTCTTTCAAAAGTGTCACATTGGTTTAATAGTAATAATTTATCATTAAACTCAAAGAAAACTAAGTGTTTAAAATTTTCGTTACCTAATGTAAGACAAGTTGATTTTCATATAAGACTAGACGGCGATATGGTCGAATTCATTAACAATACAAAGTTTCTAGGTATTATATTAGACTCGCGACTACAATGGGATCCTCATATCGAAGCCTTGGCGAGTAGACTCAGTTCGGCCGCATTCGCAGTTAAGAAAATAAGGCTCTTAACCGATATTGAAACGGCTAGAATAGTCTATTTTAGTTATTTTCATAGTGTTATGTCCTACGGCCTTTTGTTGTGGGGCTCAGCCGCTAACATCCACAGTATATTCGTGCTCCAAAAAAGGGCTATTCGCGCCATGTACAACCTCCGATCGAGAGATTCTTTAAGAGATCTATTTAAAGAAATAAACATTTTAACTGTTGCAGGACAATACATCTATGAAAATATAATTTATGTGAAAAAGTATTATAATACATTTGTAAAGCAGAGCGATATTCATCGCTTTAACACAAGAAATAAAGATAAACTTGTCGTTCCCAAGTTTAGGCTAGAAAAATTCTTCTTCAGAGCCTCATTTCTGGGGAAAAGCATAGCCTTTTTTAATAAAGTTCCACAGCATATAATTGAACTACCATTGCATAAATTTAAATGTTACATTAAAGAGTCGCTGATGAGCAAAGGATACTATAAAGTAGACGATTATTTGAATGACCGCAATGCATGGTCATGATGTAACACATAACATAATCACTGTTTAATATGATGTATTTTTATACTAAGCAATTGTTGTATTAGTAACGATATGTTTTTTTTTGTAAATGTCGTTACCTAACTAAGAAACGCTGGCAAGTTTCTTGCGCCCATTCTTCTTGTCAGTTAAAAAAAGTCTTGAATGGGTGGTAGGAAAATATTGACGATTCATAAGTACATATTTGTTATGTCTAAGTGAATAAAGAATATTTTTATCTTATCTTTATCTTATCTTTAGAACCATAACACACACAATTTTTGCTGTTTGCTAACATTTACAACGCAACAAAAGCTATCTATTCATGTATTTAGTTCCGAGCTGAAACAACTTTTTTTGCCAGGGTAATGTTTAAAACGTGACTCCAGCAAAAACTGTTTTTGTCAAATATCTCAAAAACTACAATTCACACAAATTTTGCTTTTAGTAAACAAATTTCTCCTCACGACACACTAATTATCTGATAAGGTCTCATGTCTCTAAAGCACAAGTTTTTGCGGCAGTAACACACACACCCGGAGGACAGTCCGTCGTCTGATTAGGCCTCTATGGGTATCAACATTTAAAATCAAAATGCATACATAATTACAATTTATTATTGTTTGGTTTAATTACATACCAGATAATTAAAAAACTTCATCCTTATCTTTCAGCTGAAGGTAATACAAGTCACTTTAATTTGCAAGTTAAAATTAACAGACAAGTTGTAACTGTCATTATATCAGAATTGATACCGACTTACATAGGTACATCACTTTTTTCACTTCTTAATTCTAAAGATCAATGCACTTAAGTGTTAATAACGCCGCATCCCTGGAGGTCCCCTTCCACCAGGCCCTCCTCTACCCATACCAGGGGGTGCTCCCATCATTCCTGGCGGTGGGCCTCCCATCATGGGTCCACCACGCATCTGTGGAGGTGCAGATAGTTGACCTCTAGATCCGGGTGCCATATGTTGTTGTGAAGGACCACCCACACCTCGAGCTGGACCTTGCAGGCCAGGCGGCGCTCCACCAGGGCCAGCACCGCGGCCAGCGGCACGACCGCCTCCGGGTCCTCCCATAGCACCAGGAAGAGGAACGCGAGGTAATCCCTCTTCGGGTGGCGGCGGACCTTCAATAGTTAAAGAAACAATGTTTTCGCCTCGTAATAAAACAAAACCAAGGGTTCTCTTCTCCTCCCTGTCTGCATTTTTACTGTTTTTAGATTTGATTTTTCTGAATTCTTCACAATCTCCAAGTATTAGATTCATGTGTTTATCAAAAGCCTTGAAAGTTCCAATAAATGTTCGGGAATCCTGAAGTATCACTCTTACACGATAATTGATATGCTGTTGCATCTTATTATTCTTTCCGATCGTCTGAAACAAACATTTTTGATGTTAACATTTTAGCAATTTACACAACAAACAAATAGCGTCCCGAGTTGTAAATCAAGAATCAAATTCATTTAGAACTTGTCTATCAAAATATTGATAATGTATTAAACTGCACAACATAAAGAAAAGATTTCCACCATACTAACCATTTTGAGAAAGGGATTATTTCACAAAATTCAGATAAAAATTAGATATTCCGTTGATAGCCGGCTCTTGTTTTCGTTTTTTTTTTCTGCAAGCCAAGCCAAAGCCAAGCCGCGACGCGAGCGGCGAGCTGTCATACCTGTCATACGTACTAGTCTATATAATTTGTGGTCATACGGTATGGGTATGGTATGTCATTGTCAATCTTGCTTGTCAATTTGTTAAGCATAGTTTACATTGGTCGAGTAGTCGGCCGAGTCGAGTAAAAAAGGATAAAAAGCAGGCTAACATTTCATTTCATAATCATTTCATTTCATTTCATTTCATTTCATTTCAATTTCATTTCATTTCATTTCAATTTCATTTCATTTCATAACTCGACCAATGTAAACGATAGGGCGAGTAAACTGGGCCGAGTACTGAGCGAGTCGAGTGGTCTCGCGCGGAGCATAGTTGCTCAGCCGAGTTGTTTCCTGGGCCAGGGTTGCCAGGTGCGAAAAATCGAGAATCGTACATTAAACATAAAAAAAATATGTTTAAGTATATTATATATGTATAAAAATCGTACTTCATACAAAATCTAAAATTTTCTGAAAATTTGCGATCGAACAATGTTGTAAATAATCGTACAAATACGATTTAAATCGTACATCTGGCAACCCTGCTGGGCCCAATTACTTGACCAATGTAAACGGTGGAAGCCGAGTCGAGTAGTACCTCAGTTACTCGGCCCTGGGGGGCAATCGCGCTAACACAAACTCGACTTAATCGCGATTGGACCATAACCAAACCGTAACTTTTGACATGTTTCGTATCGCGGTAATGTTTTGACAGCTAGTTCAGACGAAACTTTACCATTATTGGACCGCTACCGTTCGATATCAAAAAGTTTAGGCGAGGCTACTTTTTTAGGATCGTTTCATGATCGTTCGTCAAACAAGTGGTGTTTAATAACGCAATTTAGTATTTTAATGTGTTTTAAAGGCCAAAATGTTTGAAAGAGCTCATGATTATGATGTTGGAGTGCCAAGGTCGCGTGCTAAAATTGTTAAAATACGACTGTCGAAGGATTTAGTTCGGAAAATTACAAAGAGAATTATCTCCACATAAGCCACCAACTCTTCATTCTGATGCATTGAAGAGACAAAGGTAGGTAAATCTTTAATAACCACACCGAATAAAACATGTTTATTCTTAAAATACAAAGATATCAGTGTCTCAACATTGGTGTTTGTTTATTTACAGATTTTAGTTGCATATTCATTCCTATGCTACTGGGTCCTAAGAAACTATTATTGGGGACACCGCCGTGACCATTGTGTCTCCTAAGCCAGTATCTCAAAAGCAATAACTACACCAAGTGACAAAAGCTTTGCATAAGCGATGCATATCAAACAAATATGTTGTCCCACCATTTCAACAACGACACTCTGACCTGATTATGTGAAAAGGCAGTAAGTTCTAGAGATATATTATTATAAATGTGTTGTATAAACAAATGATGAGTACTAAAATTTGCCTATTTTATTTTGCAGATACCTACTTTACAATGCCTGGAGCGCTGGGCTGTATTGATAGGTGGGACCCTTTGGCAATTGTACACCCACAGCAGAACATAAGGAGAGGTTTTATTATAGGAAATACTTATTATTGTTCCAATTACTTAGTTATAAAATCAATTTAAGTAGAAAGTGTTATGCAATAAGTGTATCATAGAGAAAGTAACCTAAGTCAACGGGTAAAAACTAATATTCTTCCAATTAGGTACCTACATTATTTGTCCCAATGTTATAAAATTAATTTAAGTAAAAAAAAGTGTTATGCAATAAAAGTGTTTTATTTTCTTAATTTAAGAGAAAGTAAATAAGTAAAAGGGTAAAAAATAAACTCGAGTACAGTTTTTATCATGGTGTATTTCTATTTCTATATCCTAATAAACTAACAAAATATTCTATATAAACTACCATACATTTTAAAACAATTATTGCTATCAAACTAATAATTTTATTCTCTTTAGGATTTAAAATAATTTTCATACATTTACAATGCTATTCCGTAAGTAAAGGGAAGGCCGGATTCTCCGAGTTCAGGCGGGATCGAATCCTGCCTGAAAGTTACTAGCAGGACTGCTGGACTTTTAATAACACAGTTTTTCCTTTAATAATTCTCCTGACAAATCTCATTGCTGGTGATACTGAAACAAAACATAAGTTACCTAGTTAATTACCATAAGTAGTAAAAAATTGGACAACTTTTATAGTAATATTATAACATGAATATACCTGTTGACTAAAATGATCTATGCTTTCTGGTATTCATTTAAATGCTTCTGCAAATATCTAAGGCCTTGAGCATTCTGTAAGATTGTTTAGGTTTTTTTATTTGTAAAACCATCACCCTCGGCACCCTCGCTTGTCTAAGGCTGAAGCTGAGGTCATCCGAGATGCTGAAAAAAACGATATTTTTTTAGAATATAGTTGATAATTTTGGTGTAAGTAAGTATTTAAAGCATGAATCACTTTCATATTTCAAACTAGGTATTGGAAAAGTAATTTAATAATAAACTAACCTTAATTTATTGTTCTTGTTCAACATTTTGTAATGGACCAACATCATTTCCTCAAATGTTGTTTGAAATCTGTTGTCCAACGGAGTTCCAGTGACGGACACTACATTACGAGGGCCCCTGACCCCTTTGGTTAGCATTTTGTTATATTGGGCTTTGCCCTAACTTTGAATTTGAATTCATTCCATACCTATCTAAATTGTATCTCTTGTTATACGGTGGCATTCTTCAATTTCTGTAATAGGTATTATATGTTTTATTTAAACGCAAAACACAACAAACGTTTGGTAGATGATTTTTATGAATTTATTACTAATGCGGTGCACTTCTAGTAATAAAATGTGGTACCTACTCATCTAATATAATTCTTGTTTCTTCTTTTAAAGTATTCATCCACTTGAAAACATTCTCACCAACAAACTTTAAACCTTTCAGTCATTTTTCAGTAAACAAAATATCAACTAAGAGTGGTATTCCACTTATGAAATACTTGGTCAAAGAAAATTGGACGAGGACGAATTCATGAATAGTTTCATTGATAAATTTTTCGATCATATGCATATTGGACAAAGATCTTTGATAAGTGGAATACGCCCTTAGAACTGTCACTTTTGCGAGGTCAAATAACAAGTAGTGTTGTGGTAAAATTGATAAGTCGACCGTCGATTGTACACAAAAGCATATACGAATGAAAATATACGAATGGCATCTCTAACGTTTTTGATCCGTTATTGGTGTGGAAATGGTTAAACTTTGGTTGACGTTTAAACTTTATGGCAATACCGATTTGAACCTTAATTGGATCTTTATCAGAACTGAAACACTATCGAAACGAAACCAAACTTTTATCTTTTGAAATAACGCGATCGCCCCCCAGTTCACTGGGTCGAGCTGCTCGACTAATGTAAACTATGCTTTACTGATTAAGCGCCCCACAGCAGAGGAGTACACCGGTTCACAGCAATGTTGCCGTTCCGCTTCATAGCATGGCTTGTAGAAGACGATAGAGAAGGCTGTGACATGGCCCGCTATTATTTCTCGGCTGCTTGCGCTACAAGTGCAACGAGTGAGATAGAAGATGGCTTTGGGTGTGGCCATGAAGCTCGACTTAATACTGAGGTAACTGGAGAGTGCAGTACGAACAATTTTTTGAATACCACAAATAACACAGTGGCTGTCTTCCGTCTCACCTACACTTTAAAAAAATACGTATGGTCATATGAGACAACTGACAGCCACTACCTGCCACTACATACATAAATGTCAAATTTGCTGGCGACACTTTTTTATTCAGGGTGAGAGCTCCATGGAGAGTGCAGTACGAACAATTTTTTGAATACCACAAATAACACAGTGGCTGTCTTCCGTCTCACCTACACTTTAAAAAAATACGTATGGTCATATGAGACAACTGACAGCCACTACCTGCCACTACATACATAAATGTCAAATTTGCTGGCGACACTTTTTTATTCAGGGTGAGAGCTCCAGTTACCTTGAGCCCCCAGTACACGATGGCCGATCATGGTCGGCGACCATGACCAAAACATCGTACATTGACACTTTTGAACGAACAAGTTTAAAAAGGTTCTTTCAAAAGTGTCAATGTACGATGTATTGGTCATGGTCGCCGACCATGATCGGCCATCGTGTACTGGGGGCATCAGAGTATTAAGTCAAACTTCATGGCTGTGGCCAAACTCATACTACAAAAAATAGCGGGCCATGAAACACCACATTTAAAAAAAATACCTATTAAGTACTTTAAGTCGTTGCAGTTGTCCACAAAGTAATACTTCGTCTAAATTTTTAAATGGCGATGATGACACATATAATTTTTTGCGTTCTCCTAGCGACATCCATCTTAAGCGCCCCACAGATGGTCAGTTCGCCTGTCGGCAACGGCCTGTCAGTTGGCCGCAATCGGCCAGAATCAGTCACACACTCACAGTTTCGTAAAAGGTTTAGAACTGACGGCTAATGTGCAGGTATATTGTGTGGACGCGGCCAATATTGACAGTTATCGGCCGGACAGAAACTACCGATTACAGTCGTCACAAATTAAGATGCCCGTTTTGACACATGGTAATGACCCTAGAATGTAACTTGTTACGAAAACCAAAAAATCAAATATATGCTGATTACTTATCAAAGGTGTATGAAAATAATATGTTAAATTTTTTAACGCATTATAAATTAAGGCAAAGTGTATTCCGCGTATTATTTTTGCGTTTGTTCTAAAGTAAACGCAGATTCGATTAACTACGAAACGTATCGAAAAACAGTTACATTCTCAGTCTTTATTTTTAAAATACTAGTGTTGTAACCGTTGTGTGAAGGATTTCTCTACCTTCATTCAATTCTATCGAAATAATCGTTATAACCACTTTAATAGATTAATTTGTCAAATTGATCTTTTTGCGTGAAAACTAGATTGGCGCTTAAAGCATTAGTGAAATTATGATTTGGCAACAACGATTTCGATAAAACGGTTTCTAGGCAAACGCACACTTATCCAAGGAGAACGTTTCGAATGAAACGAATGAAAAAAAAAATTAAAATTCTTTAAATAAAACCTAGACAACGTTGCACACCTCATCATGTCGAATCGTCACGTTCACCTTTCCAGAGATTTCTTAAAACACGTTTCGTTGGCTTGTTCGAAGCGTTCGCATCGGACAAGCGTGCGTTCACCATAAGCGGCCTGTACACGTTGGTCCAACCACTGGCCAATACATCGTACATTGACACTATTGAATGAACAAGACGTTTAAAAAGGTTCTTTCAAAAGTGTTAATATACGACGTATTGGCCAATGGTTGGGCCAACGTGTACAGGCCGCTATAATAAGTAATGTAGCTACTCTATGACCATGTCTATGCTGTGAGCTGTAGTTAAAATACTTGCACTTTTAGAGCTAACGCGCACTTGTGATTTTTAGTGGACCGCTAGTTTAGTCGGAATCGTAAGACGATCGTGATCAAACTGTCGGCCGATAGTTTGGTTTTGAGAACCTGCGAGCACTTGTGATTTTTAGTCGACCGATAGTTGGTCGATAGTTTAGTTGAATCCGGGCGCGCGCTCACAATATAGTCCTTCATGCAAAGGCCGATAGTTGTCCGATAGCTGTTGTATAACTGTAACTATATAGTTGTAGTAACTATTGGCCAGTCATTTTCGATAGTTCGATACTGAATGCGCAGTCTACCGATAGGTGGGCAATAGTTTAGTTGAATGCAGTGCGCGCGCTCACATAGTCCTTCATGCCCGGCCGATAGTTGTGCGATAGTTTGATCGTACAACTATCGGCCAGTCATTTTCGATAGTTTGATCGGTCGATAGTTTAAGCGCACTGACGATTGCCAGCATTGCCACTGCCATATAACTCTATACTGAATCCGAGAACGACCAAACTATCGCCCGATTAAAAATCACAAGAGCGCGTTCGCTCTTATATAAATTATGCAATTTAAGTGGATTCGATTCAAGTTTATATAACATAAAAGGTCAATTTATACTTTAATAATCCTATGAAAAAATTAAATATGACATTCTATTAAATAAACTTTATGACATTGGTATTCGTGGAGTAGCGCACAAGTGGTTTGCTTCCTTTCTCAAAAATCGTTCACAGCTCGTCGAAATTGAAAACGTAGATCAAAATTCAAAAACTATAACACGTGTTAGATCGCAGGCTCAGCCGGTGAGGGACTCGATACCCCAGGGGTCAGTGCTCGGTTGTGTTCTCTTCCTTATTTACATCAACGACCTCCCAAAGGCTATTGATGAGCATTGTGTAATGTTTGCTGATGACTTTTCTGTTGTGTTTCCATGTAGCGACAGCACGAAACTCAATGAAAAAATCTATAGTATTGTAAATAAGGTGGAGCAGTGGCTATGCGATCATAACTTGGAAGTTAATTTCAAAAAAACGAAGCTAATGCAATTTAGACCAAGGCAAAAAATTAAGCTAGACATAAATTTTACATACATAAATCAAATTAAATTAGAATGTGTTAATAATTTTTCATTGTTAGGTATAAATATTGATTCTAATGTTAATTTCAAATCTCATATTGATAAAAATAAATCAAAATTATCACAATTCATATATGCTTTAAGAGAACTGAAAAAATCAACAAACTTAAAAACGGCAGTGACAGCTTATCATGCCTATGCGCAAGCGTGGCTGAGCTACGGCGTCATGCTGTGGGGGAACAGTGTAGATGTACACGACCTCTTTATTCTACAAAAGAAATGTATACGTGTCCTCGCAAATATTAAACAAAGAGAAACCTGCAAACCTCATTTTCAAAATCTTAATATTTTGACACTTCCATGCTTATACATATTGGAAATGTGTAAGTTTGTAAGAAAACACCCAAATTTTTATACCAAAATCTCAGATGCACCCCGCCACCACACCCCACGTTATAAAAATAACCTTTTACAACCAACGTCAAAATTAAACTTACACAGTTCAGGCCCCCATCCAATGTCAATAAAAATCTTTAACAAATTACCAGAAAATCTTAAAGCCGAAACAAATTTAAATAAATTTATTAATGGATTAAAAACACTTTTAATAAAAAAGTGTTATTATTCTATTGAAGAATATTTTGCCGATAAACAACTTAAATGAAAGTGTCTGCCCCTCTATTTCATTGCTACGCCTTTCTAGGTGCATGTGGTAGTTTGTACTTATACCTACATTTTATGTTTAGTTTAAGTCACATCACATGTAATGCAATTATATCAAAATATAATATATAAAATATATAATATATAAAATATAATATATATAAATATAATATGTTTATTAAAAGTATAAGTACATATATAGTAAGTTTAACATTTTATAATAATAACTTTAGTCTTAATCCACATAACCCCTCATTTGCAAACAGCTGCCGCGATCTAGGACCCTACTTGCTGCGCGACGCAACCGCGGTTGCGACTATTTCTCGAGGGACTTATGCGCGACGCAACCACAGTTACACACCAAATATACCACACATGTTGTATATCGTTGGTTTCCTGGAAGTATTATCTACAATTTAATAGTACTTTCATTAAAAACTATGATGATTTAGCGGTGCAATTAATTTTTATAATTTTTGTGTTTTAAAGGCGCAATAAAACTTAATATAAACCTTAATGAAAAGCAATAAGGTCCAATTACTCAAGCAAAATAAAAGTAATTGAGAAAAACGCGGCTTGACAGTTTTATTTCTTAAAAGAAGTCTGTTCTCATTGAATTATATGAATAAGCACAGACTAGAGAGCCATCCTGCCTTACTCACACGTTCCAAAACATCAATTGGTTCAAGAAAACAGACTTGAAATCCGAACTTGTGTAATTGTCATAATATGACCGTTATCGAATAAGGGCTTGCATGTTGATGTCATATTATGACAGCTATCGAATGAGGGGATAAGTTGCAAACTTACTATAATCGATTAGTTACTCAGAACCTTAATCGATTAATCGCGAGAATCGATCACAGACTCGTATCGTTACATGCCTAATCATGTCACTTTAGCATGTGTCAAAACGGGCATCTTAATTTGTGACGACTGTAGTACTAAAACTGACGGCTATCAACTGCTCATGTGTGGCCTCAAAGCCAGCTTTCGACTATTGCCGACAGTCAATGACCGGTCTAGTGTGTGGCCGATGGAGGTCTCGTACGTCAGACGGCCGATCCGTTCTAGGCCGACAGTCGAACTGACCGTGTGTGGGCTCCTTTAAGCTGGGCATTGACATGCCATGCGTCTGTGGACGACGTCCATATGGAGTGCGCCCAATCGGACGTCACCCATATTGAGGGCAACTTCACATACGTCCAATTGGATCTCTGAGTACTGAATCCTATGGAGATGGCATACCTACGAAAAATTGAAGCATACACACACACACAAGCACACATACCGAGAAACCAAAATGGCGCCTTTCCGTAGTGCTGCCCTATTTGTACATCGATATATTTATTGATGAAGTTATAGATACAAGTATTTTTGTGACTACCTACCTATATCACCCTATATTTAATAAAAGCAGTTTCGTAATCACCTCGATAAATTAAAACGGAATTATAGTGTATAATTATATACCTAGTTTTTTAGAATAATAAAACTTAATAATGTGCTTAAATCATACCTACATTTGCACATAATTAAGTTCTTTATGACAATGACACAATGAGTATGTGTTTGTGCATGTACGCACACAATCATTGGCCCGACCGCGCGCGTGAGACGCAACAACTGTAAAGCCCCCACCCCCCCAGACCATGATGGGCCATCGTGTACAGGGGCGGTTTGCGTGTGATTGCCGTCTGCGAGTAACGCAAACTGGCCCTGTACACGATGGCCCATCATGGTCGGCCAACATGATCGGCCATCCTGTACTGGGGGCTTAAAGCCCCTCAGTACCTCCATATAATTGTAGATCAAAGGTCGCGAGAACCAGTTTAAGTAAAAAAAAGGTAATGAAATAAAACAAAAAGCTCCATATTGTAAAAACCTATTATGTTTATACAACAAGGATTGATTTTTTTTACATAACACACATTATAATATAAATCACAAAGGAGAATGCCTACTAGGTACCTACCTACAATAAAAAAATAAATGTCTCAAAAAAAAACAAGCATTATTAAGTAATAAAATAATAAACAGTTTGAATCGAGATCTTTACTAGCAAGCATATTTTTTATATATTTAGAATATAGCGAAGCGACATCTAGTGGTAAAAAAATATACTTACTTTTAATGTGCTAGAATGAATGTAAGTTGGACAACAACTTTACAGCAAAATGACATTAAAAAAACACGTTATATATAAGTTTCCAGTTTTTGGCAACCGGAACAGAAAACGTTATCGCACTATAATTTAGATTTTGCCAGTGGCCTAATTAACGTCTTTTTTCAAAACTTAAACTGTCGTTGACGTTTGAAACTGTTCTTCAAAATGAAAAGAGCACATAAAAATAGTTTTCGTACGAGTCTTTAAATTTTCCTTTCGCATTGTATCCAGCCATATTTTTCTTTTTTGTTATTTTTAGGCAACCTATAACAATAAAAACAGTTTAAAATTAATACACTCAATTTACACTTGAAATTTGAAAACATCGATAATTCGATAAGAAAAATGCTATAAGGGCAACTCTAGCGCAAAACAAACAGATTTATATTTTCTTGAAATACACCAACAAAGCTCACCAAAATAAGTAGTAAGCTACATTTGGTATGAATTCTAAGTAAACTATTCACAGGAAAACCAAAACACAAGCCATTTATTGCATTGTCTTGGTGTTTTTGCAAAATAAATAGTACGTACCGGTGTAATGTAATGTTTGGACGATTTTCACTTTTTTTGATGCCACAAACTACCACACTGCAATTAGACATGTTCCTTGTTGCTTTCTCTCACTTATTAATACCTTTTATTCACATGAAAGTCTCGAATTAAGACTTTTATCACAAAACACTGCAAATACAACTCGCGTTGACAGCTCACATACCGAGAAACCTAAATGGCGACCGGCTTCAATCATGCATTACGATGACGTCACGTTTCAATGTTGCCAAAAAATAGGTCGAATAAATATATTGCTGTCTCTTTTTACATGAAGTATTGGAGGTAAGATAGAACAAGATGGCTATAGGTTTATGAGTACAATGTCGATTTAGCTCATATTTGTATAACCGATAGTTCATATAGAACAATATGCCATCTCCATAGGATTCAGTACTCAGAGAATTGGATGCATTCCATATTCCATTGGACGTACGCGCTGTCACTTTAATTGAACTAGTGTTGCCGGATAATCGATTCGAATCAATTAATTGTAGATTACTTTTTAGAGGCTCAAATAATTTAAGTATCGATTACCCAATCGATAGTATCCGATAAATCGATGCTATAATATAGGTATTTAGATCGGTTAGAATCGCCATAGTTCTCGATTTAATCTTAGATTATATCGATTATGCCGATGGTATCGTCATCGATTAGCATCCCTAGACGTAAAACACAAAAAATAAAAAAATTGATGTGGTTTTGTCGTTTTGCCCATTGAAGGCTGATTTACATTGATCCAGTAGATCGATCCAGTGCCACTGGATTCCGGCACTGGTTCAATGTAAACAGTTTTAATCCAGTCCATCGTCCAGTATCCAGCACACCAGCGCTGGATCGGAATAGAGCGCGTGCCTATTTTTCAATGTGGCGCTCGGCGCGGCGGGCGGGGCGCGCAGCGGGGCGGGGAGTGGCGGGCGGGCCCCCCGGAGAAGTTTTCGCCCGCGCCCCGTCCCCGCCGAGAAAGATTCATAATGTTTCGGAATAATTCGATTGTCGATTAAATTTATAAAGTAAACGTTGTTTCTTTAAAAACGAAGTACTTATTTGCTCAGTGATGGATTGATGTTGAATTGGTCGTTATTTAGCGTAAGTAAAATTTGAATGTTTATTTTATTCCTTACATATGTAAGGTGAAATTAACAACAAAAGTAGGTAAGTATGTACTGTTAGCATAGCACTAAAACTATTTTTTATTCGTTTTATTACTTTATTAGGTATACTAGCGACCCGGCCCGGCTTCGTTTGTACAATTTGTTGGTGGTTCGACAGTAATAGTAGTTTTAAATCTGTGATAACTTCTAAAGTAGTCATTTAAATGATATAGGGAAAAGGACAATTTTGATCTACATTAAATGGCCAAGGCCAAGGTAACTAATATACTTATTTGGATACGGATTAATACCGATTATAGGAGAAATTTGCTTTGCAAATAAAGTAATATTTTTAAATTACTTAAAGATAAAAATGGTTACTGTGAGTCAACCTTAGGAGATAGACATAATTATGACGCTGTTGCGGACTTTTTTGGTGGCCTTTTAATGATATACAATTCCGTAGTAAATTATTTTGATGCATTCAGCGTTCGCAATGTAAGCGCTCGAAAAATCGATTTTTTACGGCTTCACCAAAAAACATGTAATTTTCTCTATAAAGTACATAAATCCATACTATCCATACTTCCATACTAATATTATAAATGTGAAAGTGTGTTTGTTTGTTTGTTTATTTGTTTGTTTGTCCGTCTTTCACGTCAAAACGGAGCCACGGATCGACTCGATTTTTGGTATGGGGATAGTTTGGGAGCTGGAGATTAACATAGGCTACTTTTTATTCCGGAAAATTATAAAATAAAAATGATAATTTTGTATAGAAAATCGATAAACTGTCGTACTATACAAAACTGTCATTTCTACCATAGCCGCTTCCAAAGAGGTATGTCAAAGAGTATTGTAGTCACTGACGTTTTAGCCGCTTTGGATTACCTACTTTTTAATAAGTTAATATGGCAAAACAACGTTTGCCGGGTCAGCTAGTACGTAAGTAATTAGAATGTTTTGTATGTATTTATAAACCGTTGGAATTAAATTTTCTAAATGACAGTGAAAGCTGCATAAAAATCCGTTGCGTGGTTAAAAAGAAGAAAGCTTAGAAACAGACAGACAGATGCATAGAGCGACTTTATTTTATACTATGTACCTACATACCTAGTGATAGTGAAGTGATGATGAGCCTCGGCACTTGCTACTCTAATAGAAGACGGCTTCTCGGTGCCGAGGTTTGTACCTACCTAGCAGTGGCGTAGCGAAGGGTACATAGGTACAAGCCGATTCTCATCGGCTTACCTTAATATCATGGATTAAAAATATATTTTCATCCGTTTCAAGCAATTCTAGAACATTAAATATTTGCTAAAATAATACGTACCTACCGTACGTAGGGAGGTACCTACTTTCTTCAACACTTAAAACATCTACAGAAATTTTATTTCAGAGGTGCCTACCGAGATAGTAAGATATCTATCCATCCATACTTACTTTTACTACGATTGACTTTTTTCTAGCTAGGTAGGAAGGTGTTTCAAAATAAGTGTCAACTGCTTTCTACTGCTTTTTACCGATTGCTGTCTTTTTATCGTTACCTACTCCCGTATTTTTCGACGATCGAATTATTCCGAATGTTTCGTAATACTTCGGAATATTTCGTAAGTATTCCACGGGAAAGATTCGGAATTATTCCCGACTGCAACTGTAATCAAGATCAATATCAATACCTCGTGTCTAGGGTCGCTGGACTGACGATGAAAAAGTTTCATATCAATCAAAACTATTGGCAGTATACTTCGCTCTGAAATTTTTTACAAATAGGTAATTGTTATGAGCATTACATTTTGCTTCGAGTAGATAAAATCTACCACCGCAATCGGCTTTATAAATCGTATGGGCGACATACAATTCCCACACTTAAATGGGGTCGATAAAGTTATATGGTTTTTCGACATCCCCTATTTTGCTAACTACTCGTTTCGAATGTTACAAAACTATATCTTTATGACGTTATCATCTATCATCCCTTCCTCCAGCAGCCGCAACATGCAGGCGCACGTTACCCTGGTTGCCGGGATTTTGTCCGGACAGCGCTACACCAACGCTGTGTCCCAGAATCTGCATTAGACATTACTTTGGCATCGCTATCGTCTCACACTTTACAACAGTACGATGTTTTCTACAAGCGGTGGTACCTATTCATTTTGTATTGAAAATAATGCTAGCATTTATAACCCTTCAGTTCCAATTGTCATAAATTTTCTTACAAAGATTTTTAATGATGGTGGTCAATACGGAACCATTAACAGCCATAGGTCTGCACTTTCTCTAATTTCAAGTAGCATTTAACTGACGTTGACAGGATCATACGATTTTGTAAAGGAGTATATAAATGAAGGCCCCCGCTGCCATTACTTGGGATCCAAGTGTAGTATTAACATATTTAGCATCTATATATCCTAATGATAAGTTAAATCTTGTGCAATTGTCAAAAAAAATGTGTTACATTACTAGCACTTGTCACAGCCCATATGGTACAAACCTTATTATCAAAAATAAAATGTGATCAAATTATTTTTCTACAAGATCAAATAATTATTAAAATAACTGACTTAATCAAAACTTCAAAGGCAGTATAAATCAACCAACTCTTTATTTACCCTTTTATAGTCAACGTCCAGAAATATGTCCTGCTGAAACTCTTGAAATGTAGGTACATAGAAAAAACCAAAGATTTAAGAAAAACAATTATTTATTCGCAAACCACACAACTGTGTTTCCTTCCACCCAATCTATAAGCCGGTGGATCAAGGATACTCTTAAAGCTAGTGGAATTGATGTCTCAATTTTTTCATCGCATAGTACAAGACATGCCAGTGCTGCACATAAGCTCGGGGTGAATTTAGACGTTATTAGAAAAACGGCTGGATGGAGCGGCAATTGACATGTTTTCATTTTTAAGGCGGGCATTCCCCAAAATAGGGTATTTTAAATTATGGATTACTCTCAAACCACAAGTACTTAAAACTTGGAAAAAATATATGTTATTTTACAGCTATTTATCTAGTGCTTCCGGCCGTTTTTTTTCGATTGGTGATATTTTACTGTGTCAAATAAAATCCCAAACATCCGTCTATTATACGCAAGAATAAAACACCCTACTATACGCAAGAATAAAACTTTGGCTAAATACTTACCTATGAAAAGATACACCGCTACGTTTATATGATGCGCTTTTGCATCCTTTCACACATCAAGTGAGAACCATTTTTATTGATTTAAACGTAATTTTAAAATGATAATTAAGATCCACACACTAACTTTACACACATAAATTAATTTGCCGTTGCCATATTGATGATGTTTTTATTTTTATTAAAATTGTCCAGACGCAAAGTGTTGCAAATTATTATAATTAAAACTACCATAACACCGACTCTTACATTAAACAAGTAGTTTTTCAAGGTTTTAAATAATACAAATGATATGGACTTTATTATTATCAGCTTAACATTCCCTTTAATTAATTAATATTTTTAAAATTCTCGAGAACAGGAAATATGAATTTGAATTAAGTTCTACTACAACCAATAATATTTCATGGTGGCAGCCCAGTAGACAGGGATGCAATCCTATTTAGGAGCCTCTCGCTCGGCTCGTTTTTCCTTTTATCGTAATGTCATACGAAAATAAACCTTATTGTAACTGCATAGAATCGAATTGACATTGCTTTTATTTTCATAGTGCACAATCTTGTTATATTATAATATCTTTGAATAAAATACAATTTCATTTTGATATGCGTTTAATTCAATCTTTATCTACTTCCTGATCTAGGAATCTACCTTTCTAAACTACTAAAAACTAGAAATTGTCTGTACATTGAAGATATTCCAGAAAAAACAGTTGGATTAGAGACAACTGGGACATAACCAATGCAAAAAAAACAACACAACACCTTTTTCTTGTGTATTTGGGCAGGGATTTAAATGTCCTGCATGATGTTGAAGGAAATGTTGGATCTTTATTAACATTTTCAAGTCTTCTTGGTACCTACTTGGGGTTTTAGTCGAGGTCTTGTGACTTTATTCTCCATCCAATCCCTGTAATTTAGTACACACTACCACATGGTACTTTATTTTTATATAAAGCAGCACACCACTGTGAACGTGTGGACATGGGCACGTAAAAAAATGTTTTTTTGGGCATTTCAGTACCCCTAGTGTAAGTTTTTATGTCAAGCAAACGCAAACTATTTCGAATGCGTATTAATGTCAATTTGTATGAAAACTATATAAGCGCGCTACTCGCCGCTAGAGGCGCTAATACAGTTTTCATACAAATTGACATAAATACGGAATCGAAATAGTTTGCGTTTTTTGACATAAAAACTTACACTACGGGCACTGAACTGTATTATTGCAGCCAGGAACTACATATAAAATTAAGGGATCTAATTCACGAACACTTTTTTTCCATTTTGAAATAAATTTACGAGTTATGAAGAGAAATAACATCAAATAAAACGAGAAACCGTAACAACAACAAACAACAAACGTCATTAGTGTCACGTTGACTTGACGACGTCAGTGTATTTTTTTAAATAATTTTACGATGACTAAAAATAAAAATTTTGGAAAAGGAAAAAATACGAGTCACCTCTTTTTAAATGTTAAATGTTATTTCTAAATAGCAAATAAAAACACACGATAAATTTTATGAAATGTTGTCAATTCCTCCACCTTTGCAAAATTTTATAATAGACCTCTTTTGGAGAATAATGATAACACTGAATTAGCACGAACCCTTTGTTCATTATAAAAACGATTTGGTTTTTTATTATGTGCATTCGTTTCTTGATTACTTACAAATATGATAATCAAACAATTATCGTCGTAATATGTTGTGTTATTTGTTGATATTTCCTGCGTTCTCTCAAAATCTACATAGTGTTTATATAATACTCATTGTTACTAATCTTGAGGACGAAGCACGAGTATAATTAATGATTAAACGAACTTACCTGTAAGTGAAGTTCTATCATAATTATACGAAGTGCTTCGTCCGAAGAGATTAGTAACACCCACCCTCCCGCTAATTCTTACAGAATTCCCTTGATGTAGTAAATATCAAAATCTCTGAACTTAATGAAGCTGAAATTGTGAGACCGGGCGCGGGAAAACTAACAAAGAGGGCGCTTTACGAAATTTTTATTTTACATTTGGCGGGAATGTGTGCGTGGAATACACCGATACTTTGTAGTTTTTATCCCGGAAAATATCCCATTCCCGCGGGATAACGTCGTGTAGTCCATGCGGGCGAAGCCGCGGGCGGAAAGCTACTACACAATATTTGCATAGGAATGATTATGAAATTTAATTGCCTTCGCTTTATTTTATAAGACGCGAAACACTCATTTTTGACAAAACGTGTTGTTACCTCTAGGGAATGAATAGGGATTCTATATACAACAAGTCAGTCATCTGCGCACTAGGATCATGAAAGTACTCTGTCCATCGAGCTAGTATATCTTTCTGCTCAGTCAACCGCTGGGTCTTATCCTTGTTGTATATTGGAGTGCTCGCTTTAGGTGTTTCTAATGGGCGATTTTCTGAAAGCTCAGCCACTAGATGGCGCTGTCCCACCTATGCAGTTAGAAGGAACGGAACGTTATAAATTTTACTTTGACGCGACTTTTTTACGTAAAACGGAACGTCAGACAGATGTTATTTATATACCTAAATCTTTAAATTTACCTATTTAGTTTCCGTTCCTCACAGTAGTACTTATTTAATATATTATAAGTTTCCTTTGAGTTTTTAAAAAGTAATTAATTTAAATATGTTTCATACCAAAATATACCATAGACATGTACATACTTATTCAACGCCATCTAGTGAAGCAATTGGAAGCTTTTTTTTTTTTAAATGGCCTCTGAGAAAATCGCTCATTACGCAAATTTCGCATAGTTGGAACTCGCCAAGGCTCGTTTTTTAAACTCCCACTCGTGTTTTAATACCTACCCCTCATTATGCGACAGTCACATAAACTACTATTTCGGCGTAGGTACCTACTTGGTACCGTAAACTGCTGCAACTTTGCACGAAATTTATGGTTTTTTGAAAATATCTCTTCAAGTATTTATTATCTGTGTCCATGTTTACATTAGCGGTCTAATGGGCGATTTTCTGAAAGCTCAGTCACTAGATGGCGCTGTCCCACCTATGCAGTTAGAAGGAACGGAACGTTATAAATTTTACCTTGACGCGACTTTTTTACGTAAAACGGAACGTCAGACAGATGTTATTTATTTACCTAAATCTTTAAATTTACCTATTTCGTTTCTGTTCCTCACAGTAGTACTTATTTAATATATTATTAGTTTCCTTTGGGTTTTTAAAAAGTAATTAATTTAAATTTGTTTCATACCAAAATATACCATAGACATGTACATACTTATTCAACGCCATCTAGTGAAGCAACTGGAAGCTTTTTTTTTTTTAAATGGCCTCTCAGAAAATCGCTCATTGGAGATCTATGCCCATAAATCTTAAGGTTCATAGCGCCGAAACTGCTGTTAAATTGATCACCAGAAACCGTCAAAGTTGTAGGCAAAATTGTGATGAAAAGCCTCAACTTTGCCTAGAAGATTATTAGCAAAAATACGAGCCGCATTTAAAAACTGATCTTAATTATAGAGCCATAAAGAATGTGTTACCATAAAGATGTGCATGGGTTACCACATAAAACCATCAATTTAGTTTTCTGGCAAGCAGGCAAAGTTGGCCACAAGCAGGCACAGTTTGAGCAGTATCAGTAAATATTTTCATAGTAAGTTTTAAGCATGGTTAGGGTTGCTCCAAATAGAAAAACACAAAATGTAAAAGACTTAGTAGGTATATTCAATAAAAACAATTACAGTTTTTTTGTACCATCATGTGGAATACTCTTTTAACCAAAACAAACGTTATAATAGGGTCAATCAAACAAATCTGACAGGAATAAACTAGTTTTCTTTATTTAAGTTTTAATAAGTCAAATTAAAATCACAAAACAAAAGTAACAAATAATAGTAAATTAATATACCTTATATGCCACTATGGACACCAACAAAAGATGTATAATTCTATATAATATAAATTATTTTTGCAAAAAGTGAAATAAAATGGTAAGTATAACAAAACCTACACGGACCAAGTAGGAGGTTTAATAAAAAAGACTGGTGTACGCAGTGACAAAAATCGCCGGGCATGTATGAAATGAAAAGATTGATGGATGTGAATGAAGCGAAAGAATTGTGCAAGGATCGTAGCAGTTGGCGATCCATAGTCTCTGCCTACCCCGTGGGAAATAGGCGTAAGTATATCTATGTAATAGATGTATATATATTTTTTTTTAAATAACTAAATAAAACATACCTATATGTACTGCTAAAATCAAAACCCTCCAAACGCTTCACTGTAGTTGAGTAACTAGTGACAACCCTAGGACTAGGCAAACTTGAGTCACTAAGTGACCGAGAAGCCTTCACAACATTGCCTACCATCGTTCTAGTCGTAAATGATCACATTTACAAGAATAACCATTATAAACATGAGAAAGAGCACATTTGCTTACCCCGTAAACACTAAGAAAGCTGAAATTCTCGATTTTTCCAATGAAAAACAAAAAGTTTTGCACTGACTTAAAAAACGTGCACACTTCTTGTGACCGTTGAAAGGTGCCAGACAAAAAAGTGACGGTGTTGCCACAACGAATAATAATGAAATGGGTTGCCATTAAAACGAAGGTTTTTCTCCCATTATCAAAAGTAAAAAATAGATGGCGGTGGTGAAGTTATGTTAGTTTTAATAGATTAGGCAAAGTTGAAGCTAAGGGGCAAAATTGCAGCAGTTTACGGTAACAAGGAAATAGATTTTTTTACAATATTGTTTTTTATTTACTTACCATTACAAGAGTAGTCTACATTTAAGTACCTACCTATTTCAATTATTTTATAAAAAATATATTAACATAAATACCTAGGTAAGTAAATATAAGGCTCTTAACCGATATTGAAACGGCTAGAATAGTCTATTTTAGTTATTTTCATAGTGTTATGTCCTACGGCCTTTTGTTGTGGGGCTCAGCCGCTAACATCCAAAGTATATTCGTGCTCCAAAAAAGGGCTATTCGCGCCATTTACAACCTCCGATCGAGAGATTCTTTAAGAGATCTATTTAAAGAAATAAACATTTTAACTGTTGCAGGACATTACATCTATGAAAATATAATTTATGTGAAAAAGTATTATAATACATTTGTAAAGCAGAGCGATATTCATCGCTTTAACACAAGAAATAAAGATAAACTTGTCGTTCCCAAGTTTAGGCTAGAAAAATCCAGAGCCTCATTTCTGGGGAAAAGCATAGCCTTTTTTAATGAAGTTCCACAGCATATAATTGAACTTCCATTGCATAAATTTAAATGTTACATTAAAGAGTCGCTGATGAGCAAAGGATACTATAAAGTAGACGATTATTTGAATGACCGCAATGCATGGTCATGATGTAACACATAACATAATCACTGTTTAATATGATGTATTTTTATACTAAGCAATTGTTGTATTAGTAACGATATGTTTTTTTTTTTGTAAATGTCGTTACCTAACTAAGAAACGCTGGCAAGTTTCTTGCGCCCATTCTTCTTGTCAGTTAAAAAAGTCTTGAATGGGTGGTAGGAAAATATTGACGATTCATAAGTACATATTTATTATGTCTAAGTGAATAAAGAATATTTTTATCTTTATCTTATCTAGTACTTATAGGTACTTACTGAAAAATCAAAGTATTGTCTCCAAATAGCGTAGGTAGGTATTCACATTTCGTCTGAGCGATTTAGCGAGTAGGGTGAAGTTTTTTCATGTACAATTACATACCTACCTACCTACTACTTACCCTATAAGTTTTATCGTAAGTACCTTAAAAATTATAATAATTTATAAGTTGATTATTATTTAATTTATTAAATAGGTACCTAGGTACCTAAGTATTATGTAATTTAATCATTTATGGGTCAGGCCGTAGATTTTGCCACATTCGAGGGTACAAAAGTCTCCGCCTCATATAATTTTAAATATAGTACTCTTAGAAATGTCTCAATCTTATCATCGTGTTTCCTAAGAAATAGCAAACCAAGGCAGATATAGATATTTGGATAAGTTTATATATTTGGAAAACTATTTGACATTTCCTTCCCAAAAGTGACGGATTTTTTATAAAAACCGCGAATCCGCAGTGGTAGGTGTACAGCTTAAACATCGATAAAATTATCATTTTTTAACTTATTGATGAGCTGTTTGATTTGACGTTATAAAATAATAATAAGGTTGCCATTCCTTTAATATCTTTGCGTCTTTCCTAAGAAAAAAGATAAATTTTCGGCAATAAGATTTTTTTTTTGAAAAACCATTTCTTTGCGCTACTTATATTGCGCAACCATTTTCACCCGTTTTATGGTTTTAAAACATTTATTAAGATTTTGTTTGAGTGCTGGCATCACCAAAGTATCGTATTCTATGGTCAATGCAGCGTTGACGACCATATTTTTTGACATTTCGGTGTCAACTCCGATCAAAGTGAAAAGTGTCGCCTACTTTGCAGAGTGCATTTTTTGAGATTTCAAGGTAAGTTTTTGATTAAAACTTATAATTGTTGTTGCGCATGGTTTAATTAGATGTGTGTGATCTGTATATGTTAAACTAGCCTTGTTAAATAGTATATTTTAAGAGTTATGATCGATTTCATTTGCGCCTCGGTTCCGCAAAACTGTCTTTATGTCACTTTGCGATACCGGTTGCGTAGAAATTGCGCCACTTATTTTACGCTATTGAATAATAGTGCATGCACACAAGGTTTTCAAGTTTTTTATTATTTTGAAATTACTTTTAGCTGTAATTCCGCTAAAAAACATGACTAGCATTACTATTAATTGATTTGTTAGATTTTATTAATATTCTATAAGTACAGGGTGTTCGGCAGAACGTTAAACATACGAAAATAGGGGTAGGTGCGGTGGTCTGCTACCTAACCAGCCTCAAAGATTTTACCTAGGTCCAAAGTTTTTTTATTTTGTATTTTATAAGTTTTGGAATTTCGTCACTTTCATACTAACTTTTAAACCCATGTAACTTTTTTTTTTATTGACAGATCTATTTTTTTATTATTTTTGGCATCCTAATGGTTGGCAGGTCCTTTTAAAAGTGATACTTCAAGCAGGTTGTTGCTAGAGTCAAAGTAATGGACTCTCAAACATTGAAAAGAGTTGAAATAAATTTTAAAGTTGTATTATATTTATATAATTAATAATGAATAATACCAAATACCTCCATCTAACAAATTAAATGTATTTTTTTTGTAAATTGAACAAATCATACATAGGTACTTACTAGTTTTGTCATCCTGTTTAACTTTTCATTGTGCGCAATATATAAAAAAGAATTACTCATAGGTACATTATTGTTAGAAAAATGGAAAATAAAGTATTTAGAAAAAATCGACCCGTCTCACAACTAAATACTTTTTTCTAAATACTTTATTTTCCATTTTTCTATGATAAAAATTGCATTGTGAATGCAAAAAAGTAAAAATTTAAATACATTATTGTTAATTATTAATTAAACATACTTACATACCATCATCGTGTTTCTTTTTCTAGTTTGATGCAATACCTCTTGTTAGTACATGTTTGTTAAATAAAATCACATTAATGTACGTGCTCCTTAATAATTTTGCGCTACCATTTTGCACCACTTTGTGCGACCGACTCGTAGAAAATTTTGCGTCACCATTGCGCTATTTGTGGCAAAATCTACGGCCTGACCCTTATAACAAAAATACAAGCGCGCCACGCGCACGTAGGAAGAACAGAGGTTACAGAGGTGATATGGAGGCAGGGGAGGTGCGGGGCGGCGGACATGCCCGGCGCGGGTCAGTTGCGGTCGCATTGAGGAAGGTTGTATAGGGCGCGCAAGCTCATGCCGGTGGGCCTCAAACACCGCGGTTTCGAACGTTCGCTGACCGTGTAGCTCGTGTCGACGCTTCGCCCCGCGCGCTTCATTCCACACCCGCATTTGGCCTGCACCCTCTCTCGTTTTATCAACCTACCTATAATTTCATTTGATGCTTACAAGATTAAGTCACCTAGTTCACGAATTCTGAAAATACTTGTTATCACTGTTCAATTAAATCATGTAACTACACAAATTATCTATTCGACTTCTAACTAACCTTCCTCAATGATAACAGCAATGCTAAAACCATAAGTGAATTGATCGGAATAGGTGGTATTTTGTAAAACAAAACTCAATCATTAGTCATAAAAGTTAAGTATTTTATAACTCATACTTACAATATTTATTATTAGAAAAAAATAGGTATACTTTACTATAAGTACTTACATCAAATTGTGAGAATGATATGAGCGCGACGACGACGTGAGCGCGATTAATAAATACAAGCCATTAAAAATTATTCTGATTACATAGGTAACGTATTTTCATAAATACCTACCATGCAAAAAATACCTACGTATACCTACTTGAATTTAAATAATCCAGTTTTCAGTTTTGTACTTCCTACCACGACTATTGTTGATTTTCTTATATCTTTATACCTACGGTAAGAAAAAGCTTGGATTTCTATTTATTAAAACTGTTTGCTTTCTAACACGACCACGCAGACTCTCGCGTTATTCTTGCATTACAAACAAAATAGCTGATAATATTTACAATTTTTTACCCCCTATTTTAGTATTCCCTACTATCTGGATCTTAGTACTATGACGGTCGTGCTGGAATGAATAACTTCCTAGCACGACCACATTGAAACTTTGTTTGGGGGATTTTAAAAAGGTATGAAATAACTAAGATTATAACAACTATATTGTACCTACTCCTATCTTGGAATTTCCTACTATCATGTTCATCACCGTAGGCACACCTGTAATTGGTACTTGGCTAGCTAATTAATGCTGATTAAGCAGATACATTTAGTGTTCAGACTTTAATACCATATTTGTCTGCTTAACTAAAATTCAGAAGTAAATATTTCTAGGCGCGGCCCCCTCTAGCAAGGCTGTCACTACATCATAATGATATGCATTTGAAGTTAAAAAAAAACATTGTAATCTTGTATTCTGACAGCTAACAGTCGATAGAATTATAAGATGATATTAAATACTCACACAGAATCTTATGTTACGGTGGTTAAACGCCCCTACATTGAGCAATACCTACCTGTTCCGTGTGGGTACTTATTTGGGTTTGATATTAAATTAAAATCAAGAAGCACGGTAAGTATCTGTTTTGTTGAGAAGTATATTGAAACAGAAATTATAGGTATCCAACAAGTATTATCCGAACGAAGCCATTTAGGGCAGGTATTTTGACAAGTAAGCATCGGAGGTCTATAAGTAATAAAAAAATACAGATAGATACCTACAGGATGTTTTTCGACGGGCTATAATTAGAATAGTTTTTGAGATAAACATAAGAGAGGTACAATTTTATATGGAGTAAGGGCTACACTACCGAAATGAATGCTATGGTAAACAAAGAGTGATTACTTATGCCAAAGTATGAATTACATAATTGTACGCTACATCTACAGCAGACGCCACAACACAACACGATAATTATGTTTCATATGTTTTTATCTAAGTATAAAAAGCATTAAGAGGAGCCCGTGGCGTAGTAGTTGGTTAGTACGGTCAGCCTGCGATCGTTGAAGATAAGCAACTTTCGCAATGGTCGGTCACGGGATAGGTGACCATTTATTATCTCGAGCTCCTCCGTGCCGGCTGCGTTTGCAGTTGTTAATACCCTCCAATCCGCATTGGGCCCGCGTGGTCGCTCATGCATGCCCAATTCTCATCATCCATCCATAAGGAAGGTCTTTGTCCAGCAGCGGCGACTCAGCAGCGGGGACTTATAATGGTTGATGATGATAAAAAACATCTATATACTTAAGTAATTATAATAAAATAATGTTATGAGTTTGTTAAGTTAACTCAAGAAGATAACTTTCTTGAGTTATTATAGGCGAGACGAGACTATGTTCTGTCGTGTGGGAGATTGGTGCAATGGTGCCTACAATGGGCCTCCAAAGAAAGCCGCTTTTTAACCGACTTCAAAAAAAAGGAGGAGGTTCTCAGTTCGGTTGTTTTTTTTTAATGTTTGTTACCGCATAACTTTGTCAATTATAAATCGATTTTAGAAATTCTTTTTTTGTTCAAAAGCATATAGTTACAAATTGGTCCCATTGTCATACGGTCAGGATCGGTAAGCACCATTTAGTGTAGTGGAACTGATGATGAGGACCACAGATGGTCATCGGAAATATTAATAAAATACTAAATTTTACGGGCGCGATACGATTTCTTTCATATGGTTTATAAGCAATTTTTAAGTATTTGCGTCTGGTAGTCATCATCTCACGATGATGAGCTGGTGATGGAAGGTACAACTCCTCAACGGTTGGGAGTTTGAGAAAAAATCTTTAAATATTGTTGATGCGTAAATATTTATAGTTGTTATATATTTTAGGTTATTTAGGTAAGCTGATGATGGAAGGTAAAACTCCTTAACGCTTAGGAGTTAAAGTATGTTTTGAAGTACCACAAGCGCGAATAGAACTTTAGGTTGTATTCTTTCAAGCAATTTAGGTTAGCTGATGGTGGAAGAAAACTGCATAACAGTTGGGTGTGCTTGTCTGAGTGTTCTAATTGAGATATGGGCTACAGTCGTTGCACATTGCACTACGCTTGCTCATTATGCGGTTTCTTATGGTAGATTTCTTACACTAAAAATGGAAAATTAAACAATTTTTTTCAAAAAAATTAAACCGCCTTCAAAACAAAACTGCAAACAAAACTACAAACAAAAACTCATTTTCCAAAAAACACGTAAAAGTGAAAAATAAATTGAATCATTCAATTCAAAGTACGAAAGTGCGGGACTTTTTCTAATTAATCTTGAACTTACTGATCTGATTGAAGGCGGTGTCAAGCCGAAAGTAACGAGAAATAGTGCATCAATAATACACAATATCTCATGCGCGAAGTGATATTTATCAAATAGGTACATAATATTATGATATGTTCTGTCGTGTGAGAGATTGGTGCAATGGTGCCTACAATGGGCCTCCAAAGAAAGCCGCTTTTATAATAATATAAGCGCGCGACAGACAGTCGACATGTTAGCCTATCATAGTTTGTATTATGTTGCCCTAGACAGACAAATAGATAGAACTCTTTGTGAGGATCCGGAACGAGCGTCGAGCGGGTCGGCGGGGGAAGCTAAGTGAGACTACGCACGCGCTGTGATGCCGGGAGTTCACACGCGCGTCGAAACCGAGGTGGGCCTCAACACGTGTAAGCGCCCGCCCCCCTCGCTGCTTCTTCGCCCCGCTGGCCCCGCTTAGGTCCGGTTGCTCGTACATTTAACTTTTGTCAAAATTGACAAAAGTTAAAATTTAACTGATGTCAATTTTGACATCGGTAAAAGAAAAATACATTGGTTATTTTAGGGTTAAAAGTGTTGTCTGTACTATTTTATTAACCTTCCCTTAATTACTAATGGCAAAATTTAAACCACCCCCACCCTGTCGGTTATTTTGACCGCCGTTAAATCTGTAATTTGACTGCTCGTTAAAGTAACCGCTGCTTCAACAACGCTTTTTAAATTTGACCGCCGGTTAATTTTACTTTAACCATAATTTAACCCTAACCAAGCTTCGAGCAACCGGACCTTACTCGCGCTCAACTTGTCCCGCGCTGCGGCCGCCAACCTTCATCAAGACCGCGAGTTGCTTTATCGCACTGTTTTATTGATACTCGTGCCGTGTACAAATAGACATAAATAATGATGACTTATGTTTGAATACAACAAAGACTCTTAAAAATAAAAGAGAAAAAAGAAGAAATAATTAATCTAAGTAAATTAGTAAGACCTATTAATTATTAGTATTACTCAATCAATAATCAAATGCTAATTTATTAATTAAGTATAATTTTTCACGTTTATCTAAGTTCCATTTTACCGAAACTGAAGTAATTCGTAAACATAATGTAGGTACTTAATTGCTAAATGTGTTTTGCCTAGGATGTGCCTAGGGGTTTCATTTCAACCAAATAATTTTAGACCTACCACACTTCTGTTAAATTGTCAATGTTCTAATGGGCTTGCCGAGCCATAAATATTTTTTCATTTCTCTAATGTTACATAGCCTGCATGTATAATAATTATACACCTAAAAACTAGATCTTAACAAGAAACAAGAATTCGAGACCACGACGGATCGGATCGCATACATTGGGCTGGTCGTTCGGCAGCTGTCGGCTGCTTCATTTCGTTTGTTCCAAGCCCTATCACGAGTTCACGACGCGACTCGAGCCGTCTAACGAACGATTCCGGAGCATTTGCCCGCGAGACGGCCATCGGAAAGAACGTTAGTTACGTTATCAAGTTTCTGTGCGCAACCTACACCAACAACAACGCCATTATACCTACCGGACTATAGATAGTGTATTGTTATTGCTGAGAAAATGATAGGTAAGCATCTGATTATTCAAATTATAATTTTAGACTTTTGGTTTTAGAACAACTAGATTATTAGATTTTTATTGTTATGTTCTATTTATAGTTGATGTTTATTTTCAATTAGAAGACTTTTAATTAGTGAAGGACTTTAATTCTAAAACAAAAGAAAAGATTTAAAAATTATTAAATCTTAGAATTATTTAATTAGTTTCAAGTATAAAAAATGATTTCGTTTGGTTTTTCTGTTAACTAAATAAATTGGTTTTTAAAGTTTGTATAAGTATATAATAAAAATATACTTAACTAGTTTACTTATGAAAGTTTTAAAGGATGATAAATAATTATATGTAGGTACCTACCTAAATAATGCATTGTAGTGGATTATGAACATTAATTTTAAGTTTAAACCATAAGTACCTACTTACCTTATTAAAAATCTAATTGAACATCATATAATTTTCAGTATTTTTTAAATATATTTTATACTTACTTATACCTATGCGAATATAGGGGACAGTGTAATATTGAGACTAAAATTGGATCGGGTGGGTTACTCGCTGAATGAGGAGGCGGGCGGGCGGGCGGGGTGGGGCGTACCATTGCCAGCTCGGGGTCGGCGGCCCAAACACGTGGAGGCGCGCACCGCGGTTTCGACTAGCTCGAAACCGCGGTGGAGGCCTCCACGTGCTTGTAGAGGACATTCACTCTTGCGTTGCGCTCCACTCCCCCCGGCCCAACCAAACCCCTGTAAGGCCCTGCGTGTGCATCCTGATATTCCTGATCGCAACATAACACACATTACGCTGTGATCAGTTGTGGTGCTTAGACGTATTGTACTTATAAACAATGAATACAGACATTATTTCTAAAACGGAACATAAATTTTATCGTTCCGCAGGTGAAGACGAACGCAGTCATCAATGTGGAGAATGCGGCTTGACACTTACGACACGAAGTGCTTTAACTGCTCACGCACGTTCGCACCGAGCAGCAGCAGATGCACATCGATGCGATGTCTGTCACAAGACTTTTGCCGTTCCTGCTCGACTCGTCCGCCACTACCGGACCCACACTGGAGAACGCCCCTTCGAATGTGAATACTGTCACAAGATGTTTAGTGTGAAAGAAAACTTACAGGTTCATCGCCGCATCCATACCAAGGAGCGGCCGTATCGGTGTAACGTTTGCGATGCTGCTTTTGAACACTCTGGAAAGCTTCATCGTCACGCAAGGATCCATACAGGCGAACGGCCGCACGCGTGCCCACACTGTCACAAAACTTTCATTCAGTCAGGACAATTAGTGATCCACCTCCGCACCCACACGGGAGAAAAGCCTTATCGTTGTCCAGCTCCTGGATGCGGCAAGGGATTCACCTGTTCCAAGCAACTGAAGGTGCACTCACGTACCCACACCGGCGAACGCCCTTACACTTGCGATATATGCCTACGTGATTTTGGATACAATCACGTATTGAAGCTTCACCGTTTTCAACATTATGGAGAACGTTGCTACCGCTGCACTGTGTGCGATGGAACTTTCAACACGAAAAAACAAATGGAGGCCCACATATATAAGGAACACGGTGCAGAAACACCTCGACCTACGCCTCTACAGTCAGCCGTGCCAATGGTTATGAACGGTAGTAATGTGATGTGTGAATTAGTCGAAGCGGCTCTCCAACAGCTACCACCGACTCCTCCAAGCTCGCCCCCATCCCCGCAGTGCCCGCCGGCGCCGGTCACCGTCAGCACTGGCCCGTCACCACCCTCTCCTTCCTCGTCTCCGTCACCACCCGCCCCAACATTTCAATACACTCTTGCTAACTCATCTTTGCCACCTCGAAAACGAAAACTCATACCCCAACCTGAAGTGAACCTAGTTCCTGTTGTCCGCCACACTTCGGTCATACAATTTGCTCCCGCCGCAGCTGATTAATTATACCTAAGTACCTCTTATTTTACTATGAACTGTTGTGTAATATTAATATATAGTAAAATTAATTCCTAATGGCTTTGTTCTATTTGAAGGCT
Source organism: Crambus lathoniellus (assembly GCA_949710035.1). Classification (NCBI taxonomy): domain Eukaryota; kingdom Metazoa; phylum Arthropoda; class Insecta; order Lepidoptera; family Crambidae; genus Crambus; species Crambus lathoniellus. The sequence goes on along the minus strand of OX453300.1, from coordinate 27,458,086 downwards.
GTATTTTGATTTTTATTGATGAGATTGTATTGTTGATTAAGATGAAATTATGTTTTCAGCTTATATTGCGATAGGTAATGTAGTTGTAGTGAAAAAAATGTGTAGTTAGTGTAAGGATTGAGTAAAAGACTAATAAATTATTAAGCTGTCTAAAATGCATTTGTGCCGTCATTGTTACTGTAACACTAAGTTTTTATATTTAATGAAATTATTATTAAGCATTAAGTTATGTGAATGCCAATTATATTATTGATTTCAGAATGAAGTGAGCTATATTTCTTTAATTTTACCCCTTACTTAAACTTTGCTCAAACACTCAGAAGAGTGACTAGAAAATGTTAAAAATTATTTAGCAATAACTACTTGTAGAAAATTAAAAGAAAGTGAATTCATTTGGCAAATATTATATGACTCAATAAATCCTGAAGTACTTATACTAGAATGAAACAATTTAATAGTTTTTGATATAAGTGTATGTATGTTTTGCAAATGATTATTATAAGTACCTAATAATATTCATAACTTATTAATTTTATTTCAATTAAGTGTGATATCCAGTAGTAAGCTATTTAGTAATTTGATGATTAGCAAATTTTGTAACAGCTAACGTAGGTAGATATACTTTGGCAATTCTAAAAAAAGGGTTACATAAGCTAGTAAAAATAAATTACTTACCTAGGTTATCAAGATATTCCCATAGATCTTGATTAGTACTGTGCCTATATAGGTATCTATAATTTCATGCACTTAATTATAAAGATTAGCACTTACCAGTTTTATAGGTCATACGAACAGATCCGATCATTATGCAAAATCAAAAATATTGCAAATAATATGTGTTGACATAAACTTCTTTTTTCAAAGTTGGATAGCCAAAACTACCGATAAACAAAAATAGCAGAGAACAATGCAGAGAATGTTCTATTGCTATGAACCTTGTTCATGGTCACCCCTGTACCTACTGTACCTTGTACCTATGTAGCAAGCTACATTAAAGGTGGAACCAATATTATTTTATTTAGTTTATGTAGGTAAAAACGACACTACTCCATTCATTCCTTCTTCTTCTTAGCTATATCATCCCATCAAATAGTAAAATTATATAGCTACAGTCTATCTAAAGGTAGACTTCCACACAAATTATATAGGACTTCCATGCATCGCGATCGCGGCCGATCGCAAAAGTTAACTCTCAATGTTATCTAATGCCGAATGAGATAAGTATTTATGATGAAAAGTTTTGTTGTTGTTCTAACGAAACGTTATTAGTTTAGGGCACAGTTTAGGGTTGTTGTTAACTGCTAAAAATGTGGCTAAAACTATATTATAGAAATAAAAGTACCTACTTAATTAAAACTTCCTGAAATATTTTCTATGAAACTAATGCAAAAACACTACAAATCACATTAACTGAACCGTAATTATTATAAAATCACAAATAAAAAAACTGAAAAGAAAATTTTTGATGTAGGTAGGTACCGGACATCAAAAATTTTAGAGCGACAACGTTTTCAGCATACATCTATGGTTTTCATTTCCGGTGATCGGTGATAATCTTGTACAAGGAGCCCACAGACGGTCAGCACGCGTAGCATGACGGCCTCGAGAGAAGCTTTGTCTACCCCGACCGAAATGTCACTTTTGTCCGGTCAAGATCGAGAAACTGTCGGTGCGAGCATGACCACCTCGAGAAACTTGTCTGAACTTGTCGAGTCTTCGTGTAATGTCAAAAGTCGACAAAACTCTACGGTCGCGAGCACGACGACCACTTTTCTCCTTAATTGACATTTAATTTGACAGTTGAGACGGAGTTCTTTGTCTTCTACCCGTTGAGTAGTCGAGAAAGATATCTCTACCAGTGTTGCCAATGTGGTACGGTAAATGCCGGATTATACGGCAATCGGGGTTAAAAGGTAACCGTGGTACGACAGCTTATGCCAAAAGTTTTCATACAAATACGGTATTTCCGAAAGCTCTGAGAGCAGTAATTGTATCAAAATACGGATATTTTTGATTTTCCGCCGGTATACGGTAATTTCACTGACACGACACGGCAACTGACAAATTTTCATTGGCAACATCGCAGTCAAGGGAAAGAAAGTTTTTGTTTTTTAATTCCTTCCTAAGGCGGATCCCACACTGCACCGCATGACGCTCCGGTTTGGGGTAGTGCGCTTCATAACTATGGCTGTAGAATTTTGATGTGCATACAAAACCCGCAGTGTATGAAAAATCACGCCGCATCTCCGTCCGGTAGTGCGGAAACCGGAGGCAGTGTGTTGGACGCCTAAAGGAACAGCTATGGAATTGCGTAAAGTCAATCGTATTCATTTGACAGTTCATATTGTATCATAATAAATGTCATTCCTTACAAACTGCAGCATAATACATCTATGACTGCAGCCGATTGAATACGATATGAACTGTCAAATTAATACGATTACCTTACGCAATTGCCCCCCAGGCTAGGGTCTGAGATCATACTGCCTCGTCACGCGTCATTACAATTGTCTTGACTATTGTACTTATAAATTCCTTGCTATTATGTCCATAGATATAGTATATTAAAAATTATGTCTTTAGTATTTTTTTTTCCTATTATTTTTGCTTCTTTTCTTGCTAACATAACCTAACTCATTAAAATGCGCGGGTGGTTCACACTTTCAATGGTCATGGGAGTTTTACGCGGGGATATCAATATGAATCGTACGGATCGCCTTACTTTATTTCTCACTTTTACTTAATTGTTCTTCATTAATGGCACATTATTGCACTAATTCCACCACATTAACACAATAAAAGCCACAAAGAACTAATTTAGAAAACTAAGAAATAAAGCCAGTCCTTTTCTTTTTGCTTCCCGCGCAAAACTCCCAAATTTTTCACTTCTTTAATCTGTCACATCAATTTGATACAAACTTGGATAAATGTCTTTTGCGCCGAAATAAGGACAGAGTAAAATAATGTATCAAAATAAAGGATAGAAATCATTCAGAACATTATCCATTGCTCCTAAACTATGTAAAAATATGACCGGTAACTAAAAACCGGTAAATAATAAAACATGGCAATAATGGTAATTATTTAATAATGGCAATTATTTTTGACTAGCTCGAGATAGCTTTCTCCACTCAAGACTCTGAGTACTGAATCAAGACAACGAGTCCCGCTGTCAAACTGTGCTCGGTATATCGACATAGGTCGTAGACAAGAGATAGATTTCTCGATCTACACCCGACTCGAGTCCCATTGCTCATGCTACGCGTGCAGATCGCCTGTTGGCCTAGATCGGCCGTCTGAGGGCTCCTAGCACTGAGGGGCTACCGGCTAAGGAATAGGCTTCAACTGTCATTTGAATTCCTTATTTTGATAGATTTTTGCTGCTTTGTTCTATTGAACGTTGCTAGCCATGAAGCTCGACTTAATACTGAAATAACTGGAGTTCTCACCCTGAATAAAAAAGTGTACCCAGCAAATTTGACATTTAGAATGTAGTGGCTGTCAGTTGTCTCATATGACCATGAAGTTTGACTTAATACTCTGAGGTAACTGGAGCTCTCACCCTGAATAAAAAAGTGTCGCCACCAAATTTGACATTTATGTATGTAGTGGCTGTCAGCTGTCTCATATGACCATACGTATTTTTTTAAAGTGTAGGTGAGACGGAAGACAGCCACTGTGTTATTTGTGGTATTCAAAAAATTGTTCGTACTGCATGCTCCAGTTACCTCAGTATTAAGTCGAACTTCATGCATATGACAATACGTATTTTTTTAAAGTGTAGGTGAGACGGAAGACAGCCACTGTGTAATTTGTGGTAGACAAAAAATTGTTCGTACTGCACTCTCCAGTTACCTCGGTATTAAGTCGAGCTTCATGTTGCTAGCTATATAGTTTTTGTTATACCCGACGTCACAAAACAAGGAACTGATAGCGGCTATTTTCTTTATAAAATTTTTTAAATTAATTAATTATTTTTTTATTTATTTATATTATTAATTTATGGATATGAACTTTATACGTTTTTTTGAACTTTAACTCAATTTCCTTGTTTTGTGACGTTGGGTATAACCACAGCCTTCTCGATCGACGTAGAAGACGATAGAGAAGGCTGTGGTATAACGATAGCTACAGTCGTCACAAATTAAGATGCCCGTTTTGACACATGGTAATGACCCTAGAATGTAACTTGTTACGAAAACCAAAAAATCAAATATATGCTGATTACTTATCAAAGGTGTATGAAAATAATATGTTACATTTTTCAACGCATTATAAATTAAGGCAAAGTGTATTCCGCGTATTATTTTTGCGTTTGTTCTAAAGTAAACGCAGATTCGATTAACTACGAAACGTATCGAAAAACAGTTACGTTCTCAGTCTTTATTTTTTTAAATACTAGTGTTGTAACCGTTGTGTGCAGGATTTCTCCAGCTTCATTCAATTCTATCGAAATAATCGTTATAACCACTTTAATAGATTAATTTGTCAAATTGATCTTTTTTGTGTGAAAACTAGATTGGCGCTTAAAGCATTAGTGAAATTATGATTTGGCAACAACGATTTCGATAAAACGGTTTCTAGGCAAACGCACACTTATCCAAGGAGAACGTTTCGAATGAAACGAATAAAAAAAAATTAAATTCTTTAAATAAAACCTAGACAACGTTGCACACCTCATCATGTCGAATCGTCACGTTCACCTTTCCAGAGATTTTTTAAAACACGTTTCGTTCGGCTTGTTCGAAGCGTTCGCATCGAACAAGCGTGCGTTCACCATAAGCGGCCTGTACACGTTGGTCCAACCACTGGCCAATACATCGTACATTGACACTTTTGAACGAACAAGACGTTTACAGTACGACAACGTTTTCTTTTTAATGTAATTTTGCTGTCAAGTTGCTGTCCAACCATAGCGCCGTTGTCACCGGAACAGAAAAGATTGTCGATCTGTAAAAAGGTTCTTTCAAAAGTGTTAATATACGATGTATTGGCCAATGGTTGGGCCAACGTGTACAGGCCGCTATAATTAGTAATGTAGCTACTCTATGACCATGTCTATGCTGTGAGCTGTAGTTAAAATACTTGCACTTTTAGAGCTAACGCGCACTTGTGATTTTTAGTGGACCGCTAGTTTAGTCGGAATCGTAAGACGATCGTGATCAAACTGTCGGCCGATAGTTTGGTTTTGAGAACCTGCGAGCACTTGTGATTTTTAGTCGACCGATAGTTGGTCGATAGTTTAGTTGAATCCGGGCGCGCGCTCACATAGTCCTTCATGCACAGGCCGATAGTTGTCCGATAGCTGTTGTATAACTGTAACTATATAGTTGTAGTAACTATTGGCCAGTAATTTTCGATAGTTCGATACTGAATGCGCAGTCTACCGATAGGTGGGCGATAGTTTAGTTGAATGCAGTGCGCGCGCTCACATAGTCCTTCATGCACCTTACCGCCCGGCCGATAGTTGTGCTTGTGCGATAGTTTGATCGTACAACTATCGGCCAGTCATTTTCGATAGTTTGATCGGTCGATAGTTTAAGCGCACTGACGATTGCCACTGCCATATAACTCTATACTGAATCCGAAAACGACCAAACTATCGCCCGATTAAAAATCACAAGAGCGCGTTCGCTCTTATATAAATTATGCAATTTAAGTGGATTCGATTCAAGTTTATATAACATAAAAGATCAATTTATACTTTAATAATATGTTAATTAAAAGTATAAGTATGTACCTATATAGTAAGTTTAACATTTTATAATAATAACTTTAGTCTTAATACACATAAGTTGCAAACTTACTATAATCGATTAGTTACTCAGAACCTTAATCGATTAATCGCGAGAATCGATCACAGACTCTTATGGTTACATGCCTAATCATGGGGGCAATTGCGTAAGGTAATCGTATTAATTTGACAGTTCATATCGTATTCAATCGGCTGCAATTTGTATGGAATGACATTTATTATGATACGATATGAACTATCAAATGAATACGATTGACTTTACACAATTCCATAGCATGTCACTTTAGCATGTGTCAAAACGGGCATCTTAATTTGTGACGACTGTAGCTAGCAACATGAAGTTTGACTTAATACTCTGAGGTAACTGGAGCTCTCACCATGAATAAAAAAGTGTCGCCAGCAAATTTGACATTTATGTATGTAGTGGCAGGTAGTGGCTGTCAGTTGTCTCATATGACCATACGTATTTTTTTAAAGTGTAGGTGAGACGGAAGACAGCCACTGTGTTATTTGTGGTATTCAAAAAATTGTTCGTACTGCACGCTCCAGTTACCTCAGTATTAAGTCGAACTTCATGGCTAGCAACGTTCAACAGATCAAAGCAACAAAAATCTATCACAATAAGGAATTCAAATGACAGTTGAAGCCAATACCCATACCCATATTTTACATCTAAGGGGCTACCAGCTAAATAATATGGATATGGGTATGGGCTTACCATACTGGATATGGGACACCTGAAGCCCACATTATGCCCATTTTGGACAAAATATGAGCTTCAAATGTCAAATGAAGCCCATGTCCATACCCATATTTTTTGTGTACATGTCCAGCTCGGTTCCACTCGCCATTTCTTTACCAAAACCACCTGAAAGGAATGTGACGAGGATGTGATTTCTTATTTCAGTAATCATTTTTAATGTACCGCCTTCCCGGCAGAATTATTGACAAAAATTGGTGGGCCAGAGGAAAACATGCTGTTGACGTTACTTTTGAGACAAATAGTCCAATGAGCGATTTTCTGAAAGGCCATTTAAAAAAAAAGCTTCCAATGAGAAGTTTTCCAGTAGGTTCTATAATGCTCAATAGATGTCGCTGCGACCACTTTTCTTTTTTTTCTTAATTTTCATGTATAGTGCCACAAGCTTTTCTGTTCCGGTGACAGTCGTGACAGAGGAGCCACTTGCAATACGAAATTACCTGTCAAAATGGACTGTCGTATGAAAACTGTTTTAGTTCCAAAGAGAATCACCGGAACAGAAAAGATTGGCACACTATATGGTATGTTTTTTTGCGTTCCCCAGTTTACGGGAAAGTTGAATGTATTGTTTCACGAATTTTGTTGCGTATATATATTAATGAGTTATCGTTTTTTTCTTATTTTACCTGATTTTGATTATATTTTAATTTAAATAACTGTTAATGTCAGAAAGAAAAGAAAATGTGGAAAAAGTGGCATTTTCATGAAAAAGTTGAAATTAATAGCTCAAATTAATTAAGAAGTTAGTACCTATGTACTGAATTTTCATTCTCTAGATGCAAAAACAAACTTGAACAAACTTTTCAACTTGACAGTTATTGTACATTTTTATAGGTACAACAAAAATAGCGAAGTATGGATAAAAACCTACGGTTGAACTTTAAGTCATATCCTAAAAGTAGTAATTTAGAAATAAAACCTTATATAACAAGATTATTTACATATTTATTTACATTTTAAAATTTTATTTTGTTTTGCGTAGGCTGACAAACGTCCAAGGTATTGTTATTAAAAAAAAAAGAAAAGTTTCGCTAGCGCCATCTCTTGCACCTATTTGAAATAAGCTTACGATACCTTTTGGAAAATTCCTCATTGCTTCACTATTTTAGATGGCGTTGAATAAGTATGTACATGTCTATGGTATATTTTGGTATGAAACATATTTAAATTAATTACTTTTTAACAACCCAAAGGAAACTAATAATATATTAAATAAGTACTACTGTGAGGAACGGAAACGAAATAGGTACATTTAAAGATATAGGTAAATAAATAACATCTGTCTGACGTTCCGTTTTACGTAAAAAAGTCGCGTCAAAGTAAAATTTATAACGTTCCGTTCCTTCTACCTGCATAGGTGGGACAGCGCCATCTAGTGGCTGAGCTTTCAGAAAATCGCTCATTCCAAGAGCATCTCAGAATGTACCGACGAAATGTATGTCTCAAAGGTGTCACAAATGTTTTGTGACAGCTACAGATGCATTAAATACTTTTGTTATGCGTTTGGAATAGAGAAATAAGCTTAAGTTTATTTAAAAGCATGCTTTTATATGTTTACCTCGGGTCCACTAATCAAAATATTCGTGAAATACGCATTTTATTACAACTAAAACAAAAATTATAAACCGTTTTAGTCACCTTAATATGATCTGATTCGGTGACTTGTTCATTAGTTTTAAAGAAAATTTAAAATTATTTTTTCTATGAAGCTCCGATTCGGGTGACCATTTCGTGTTCAACTTTAGGACACATTATGTATTTATTATACTTCTATATTTAGTTCAGAAGGCATAGTTTCTGCCTAGACGTAGCCATCGCATAAGAATTCAGTTATGTTATGTACAGTCTGATGTGCCGCCGTGTGTAGCTAACACACGGCGGCCTTTGTGCCCTACGTAATAAAAGCTGTTATCGCAGTTCAACTGTTTAACCTGATGTGCTGTCGAGTCTACATTGATAGTAGGTATTTAAAGTTCTAAAAGGTAGTTAGATTAGTTAGATTTATTTGATTTATAAATTAATTATACCCAATGTCTCACGTGAGATGTCGCTTGTGTCAACACTGTCAACCAACCGCGTGAAGTTTTATAACCTTGGACAAGCTTATGTGCGGTTTCATATACAGGATGATCCATCGGCACGGATCAGTATGGGAAAATTTTAAACTATAAGTGATAGAGATATTTGTTCTAAAGAACCATGTCGTTGATTTTAGAGTTAAGAATAACTGCATTCAAAGATTTTCAAAAAACTTATGCATGCCTCGGGAATCGAACCTTGTCAGTTTTTAAAACAAAAAATGTTATGTTATTTTATTACGAACTAGCGGCCGCCCGCGGCTTCACCCGCGTGGACTACACGACGTCATCCTGGGTTATTAAATAAAGGACAATGAACATTTTTGTATACATGGCAGCTGTCGTTTTTTTTTCTTGTGGCCATCGACCAATCATTGAAATATAATTTATTGGCAGCATTACAGACAATATTTGCAAAGAAAGTATACCTGTAAACTCGGGCCGAACCATAAAGTTAATATACCTATCGGAATAGAGGAACAGTCAGCGTCAAAATTATCTAAGCGTTCAAACCTACCAAAAGTATCAAAAGATTTGACAAAAATCCACTTTATCTCGAGACGTAAAGATGCATTTTTATTTGTTGTTTTAGAACGAATGACAACAAATGATAGTACACCTTAAAGTCATTGTACTAAGAGTGATTTTTGTCAAATCTTTAGATACTTTTGGTAGGTTTGAACGCTTAGATCATTTTGACGCTGACTGAACAACCACGAGCTGTCAAACGAAACCGAAATTGGATGGCATTTGTGTGTGTAATTATTGTGTGTATGCGTGTGTACGTCATGTCGCTTTTCAGATTAATATCGATATCGATAATATTAAATAGAGTAATAAATAAATATATATTGGACACCATCACATTCATTGTTCCAATCCAAGCACTAGTATTATGGAAATTGGAGACAACGACGGGTATTACCTCATACACCCAGACCCGAGGCAATACTGAAAAATTCGTTTTTAACATTTACCCGACCAGGGATCGAACCCAGGACCTCTAGACATAGCGGCACCTTGAAACCGGTGCGTACACCACTCTGCCACGGAGGTCGTCTATTAATTATATATTAATATATAGTAATATCCTACTAATATTATAAATGTGAAAGTTTAGATGTTTGGATGTTTAGATGTTTGGATGTTTGTTACTCAATCACGCCAAAACGGTTGAACGGATTTGGCTGAAATTTGGGACACAGATACTTTGTAGCCTGGAGAGGAACATAGGCTACTTTTTATCCCGGAAAAAGGTAACATTCCCGCGGGATAACGTCGTGAAGTTCACGCGGGCGAAGCCGCGGGCGGAAAGCTAGTTATTAATATAACTAAAATATGATGGGAAGAGATTCTGCATGGCTAAAACTACGATTTTGCAGTGAAGTATGCATATTTAAGAAAAACTTCGAAGAGATTTTAAATCGTTTATTATACACTAGTGACCCGGCCATGCTTCGCACAATCCTTTGAACAATTTGTTGGTGTTTCCACAGTGAGAGTACGTTTCACTCCTCGCGTTTGGAAATATTTTTCATCAAAATGCTTACTGCATATTATCAATCTAGTCCATGTTTTTCTGGTATCCAAGTTAGTATGAAATCTGAAAGATACTTATATTATATATACACAGCGATGCACTCTGCTCCCTGTCCGGTGCTGCGTAGATTGAATTGATAACGTGCAATGCGTATCGCTCAGTTCAGTAAACAACTTTAGTTTTTAAGATGATGAATTATTGATTTATTTATTAACTTTTTCATGTATTGAGAACTTGCTAAGTATCTAGACAAACCTAACATAGGCTTTAAGATACTTACTAACAAACACTGTACCTTTATTTTTAGCAAATAAATTATTCAATCAATCAATCAATCAATTACTAACTAGCTTTCCGCCCGCGGCTTCGCCCGCGTGGACTACACGACATTATCCCGCGGGAATGTGATACTTTTCCGGGATAAAAATATGTTCCTCTCCAGGCTACAAAGTATCCTTTTGCCAAATTTCAGCCAAATCCGTTTAGCCGTTTTGGCGTGATTGAGTAACAAAGATCCAAACATCCAAACATCTAAACTTTCACATTTATAATATTAGTAGGATGATAGTATAGGTACCTATTCTAACAGTCAAAAACTGATGCCTATGGATCAGTTAAGTATCAGTATAAGATATTTCAATAGCCTATCTCCCGGTAAAAGTAAGCTTATCCTGGTTCTGTTACTGCAACCGTTGTTATTTGACACTAATTAACAAAAATATCTAGGCAACTAAACTCAGGTAAGGTAAGCCTATCTTTACCGGGGAGTAGTTTATTGAAACCGGCCATAAATAATATAACAGTAATGCCGATATTACACGGCTCAACCAAATTGATTAACTTTGGTTGAAAGGCGCAGAAGTGAAAGACACTGCTGTTTACACGTATCTTAAAAGTGAACTATCGAAATTATAAAGATAACCAATCAATTCGCATTGCTTGAAAATTTCTACCAATCTAGCACATTGAGAATGAACAACTAGTAAATCATTCAATTCTTGTTTACACGTTCAACTTTCGTTCAATTGCATTGATAGTTGAACGCAAAGGTGAAAATGTGAAAAACAAGTTCAATTCTTTCAACGCGATTGAATGTGGTTGAGCGTTGCCATCGAATGATTCACTTTAACGTTTACATTGTTCAATTGGCTTCATCATCATCATCATCATCATGTCAGCCGAACGACGCCCACTGCTGGGCATAGGCCTCCCCCAAGGATCTCGTCATAACGTCGTCCGGCACGCAGTCGCCATTCAAGAACCTTTTCGCCCCAACGGCCATCGGTTCTCTGCGCTATGTGTCCCGCCCACTGCCACTTCAAAGATGCAATCCTTCTAGCGATGTCGGTTGTTTTAGTTCTCCTGCGAATTTCATCATTTCTGATTCGATCGAGCAGGGAAATACCAAGCATCGCTCTCTGCATTGCTCGCTGGGTGACTTTAAGCCTTCTTATGAGACGCATAGTAAAAGACCACGTCTCACTTCCATAGGTCATTACTGGCAACACACACTGGTCAAAGACTTTCGTCTTGAGACATTGAGGTATTTCGGACGCGAATATATGTCGGAGCTTCCCAAACGCTGCCCATCCGAGTTGGATTCGACGAGAGATCTCTTTCTCAAAATTGGACTTACCTAACTGGACCGTCTGTCCTAGGTAAACATAGTGGTCAACAACTTCGAGTGTAATGTTCCTAACATTAACTGGAGCGGGTGCAACATGGGCATTGAACATGATTTTCGTCTTGTCCATGTTCATCTTAAGACCCACTCTTTGCGAAGCATTACCGAGATCTTCGAACATCGTGTTCAGGTCTTCCAAGGTCTCAGCCGTAAGAACTACATCATCGGCAGACCGTAGATGTGTTAGGTACTCGCCATTGATGTTGATGCCGCATCCTTTCCAGTCCAGCAGCTTAAAAATATCCTCCAACGCAGCTGTTAACAGTTTGGGAGAGATGACATCTCCCTGTCTCACACCTCGCTGTAGTTGGATAGGATTAGAGCTCTGGTTCTGTAATCGGACCGACATGGTGGCGTTATGGTATAGGTACCTCAGCACCTCGATGTACCTGTAGTCTATTTGGCACCTCTGGAGAGACTGCAGCACGGCCCAGGTCTCGATCGAATCAAAGGCTTTCTCATAGTCCACGAACCCCAAGCAAAGTGGCAAGTTATACTCTGCGGTCTTCTGTATAACTTGCCGCAGCGTATGAATGTGGTCTATGGTACTGTAGCCTTTCCGGAACCCGGCTTGTTCGGAAGGTTGGAAGTCGTCGAACCTGCGAGCGAGACGATTCGTAATGACTCTCGAAAACAACTTATAGATATGGCTCAGAAGCGAGATGGGTCTGTAGTTCTTCAAGAGAGTTTTATCACCCTTCTTGAAAAACAGCATCACATCGCTTCTGCCCCATGCCTTTGGCGTTTTGCCCTCGAGGATGACAGAGTTGAAGAGCTCCTGAAGGACCTTAAGTATCGGCTTACCGCCCGCTCTCAGAAGTTCTGTTGTGATTCCGTCATCACCCGCCGCCTTGTTGTTTTTGAGCTGCTTGAGAGCCATTCTAATCTCGTACAGGCTGACGTCCGGGATATCTTCGGTATAGTGTCGGGTAAGCTTGGCTCTAGGGTCTTTAGTCTTGCTTTCAACAGGTGTTTGCGAGGAATATAGCTGTCCATAGAAACTCTCAATCTCCCTCAGGATTCCAGGTGTTGAGGAAACGATGCTACCTTCCTCAGTTTTGAGCCTCGTCAATTGGCTTTGCCCGATAGACAGATCTCTCGCGAACACTTTGGAGCCTTTGTTCCGCTCAATGGCTTCTTTAATACGCTCGGTACTAAATTGGCGAAGGTCGCGCGTCAAGGACTTAGATATCTGTCTATTGAGCTGCCGATAACGATGGGCATCCGCTGAGTTCTGCAGCTTCATTTTGTGTCTCTGATCCATGAGTAGGAGAGTCTGACTGGAGAGTTTCTTCAATTTGGGACGGCGGGTTTTATAGTACTTAGACCCTACCGTGCGGACAGTATCCACCACCATGTTGTATAGATCGTCCACGTCTGTGCTGTTCTCAAGGGCTTCGAAGCGGTTTTGAAGCTCGAGCTGAAAGCACTCGGGGTTTTGAATTTGAACTGGTATTGGTCGGAGCGTGGATTTTATCAGTCGCGATCTTTCGAGCTTGACATCGATATTCAATGTGCCTCTTACCATACGGTGATCGCTTCCTGTCTTAACAGCGTTGATCACACTGACATCATTGAATATGTGCTTCTTCGTTGACATGATAAAACTGATCTCGTTTTTGACTTAACCGTCCGGACTGATCCAGGTCCATTTGCGGCTTACGGGCTTCCTAAAGAAGAAGTTCATCATATAGAGATTCTCCCTCTCCATGAAGTCTGCCAGCATCTGACCTCTATCGTTCCGTTGCCCAAATCCAAATTGCCCCACTCTCAGCTCATCACCGCAACGTTGCCCCAACTTTGCATTGAAATCCACCATCACAACCGTGTAGTGGGTTTTATAGCTATGCATGGCTTTAGAGATCTCCTCATACATAGCCTCCACTTCGACATCGTCGTGTGTCGAGGTCGGAGCGTAGACCTGGATAACATTCAGCGAATATCGTTTCGATAATCTGAGTATCAGGTACGCTACCCTGCTCGACACACTTCCGATGGTGATCACGTTGTTCACAAGGGACTTGTGGACGATGAACCCGACACCACCAATGGACTGTTGGTCGCCCTCCCGGTGGTAAAGTAAGTTACCGGATTGCAGGGTTATCAAGTCCTCCCCCTCTCTTCGGACTTCAGATAACCCAATGATATCCCAATGTAACTTACTTATTGCCTCTTCCAACTCTACGAGCTTCGCGTCGAGCCTCAATGTGCGCGTGTTGTAGGTTGCCAGGTCGAGTCGTCGGTGTTGGTAGCCGGAGCCTACCCGGAGATTCTTAGCACCCCCTGCCCCGCCGTTACCATAGCCGCTACCGTAGCTAGGAATAGCGGGGCCGCCGGGGACTGGGGGCCGATATGTTGGTTGTGTTGTCATTTTAGGGGGGGTTGTGCCATAATCGCCACGCTTGGCAGGCGGGTTGGCGATCGCAGTATTGGCCTTTTGTAACTGGAGACGCTGCTGCCCATCTCCTGATGGCAGTTTTCCCTTAGTCGCCTCTTACGACACCCACGGGAAGAGAGGGGGTGGTGCTATTCTATTTATGTGCCGGCACTACACGGCACGGCATTGGCTTCATCCAAATTGAAAGACAAAAGTGAAGCGTGTAATATCGTCATAATCATAATACATATTCGTTTACCGCGTGATAGACAGTGGACACGAAATATCGATAACTTGATGCAGCCCTAGTGTAAAACGAAAATTATTTCTTTACACAAAATATTCGTAAATTCTGCATTATGTGTAATCAATATTTGCTTGTTACATAAATAAATGATTATTGAAGAGCAGTAGCACACTTCGTGCTTTAAATTCGAAGCGCATTGGCAAAAATAAACCTTAGGAAGGAATGTGTCGGTTTGGAATAATTTACCTGTGAAATGAACATTTTGCGGGATTATTTCATTGTGTTGTACAACAATCAACAACTGACCAAGTCACCATGTTTGTTCAACGCTCAGTAAGCCCAAAAAACTTATGTAACGCTCCAAGGGTACTAAAGTATAATAACTCAATGAAACGCCCAATAGTGTTGCTAAAAGCCTATATTTAAATAATTGACCCGACCTACTTAAATAACAAAAAACCTTAACACCGCGATGTACATTTTCATACAAGCGACGATACAGCGCCATCTATCGGCAGCTAGAGTAACAACAAATAAATATAAAACAAAACTTAAACTTACTTATTTATACAATGTCTCTATACCACTGCACGTAAAATCCGAAAAAATTACAATACCTAAATTCTCAGCGTGCTGATAAGTGCTGACGAACTGTCAAACAGTAGCCAAAAACAGTTCTGTTACGTCGCATCACGCATCTCCTTTTATCTCACAGTGTTGTTGCTAGTGACATCCCGCTCGCTCAGCCCTTTGTTGCTCTATTCCGATAGGTATATTAACTTTATGGGCCGAACCGAGTGAGGTGAGACTAGCTAGAACTTAACTTTGTTTTTCATAGTGTTTGTATGAAGGACAAAGTGTGTAAATTAAGTATTTAGAAAAAAATCGACCCGTCTCACAACAGTGGTTAGAGCAGTCGCCCGGATAGCGAAAGGTCGTGGGTTCGAGTCCCCATCGGAGCTGGTTGTGAGACGGATCGATTTTTTCTAAATACTTTATTTTCCATTTTTCTATGATAAAAATTGCATTGTGAATGCAAAAAAGTAAAAATTTAAATAACTTGCCATAGTAATTTCTTCTTTAGCGATTGTCAAATATCTGGAAAGGTATTTCTTTCGCGTGTGGGGGTAGTAATATCCTCACATTGATGAAATTAACGCTGGCTATACAGCGTGTAAGAAGTATTTGATAAATTCGACGCTTCTCGTAACGACTCCGTAGCTCAGTGGTTAGAGCAGTCGCCCGGATAGCGAAAGGTCGTGGGTTCGAGTCCCATCGGAGCTGGTTGTGAGACGGGTCGATTTTTTCTAAATACTTTATTATCCACTAGCCTTCCGCCCGCGGCTTCGCCCGCGTGTACTACAGGACGTTATCCCGCGGGAAGGTGATACTTTTCAGGAATAAAAAGTAGCCTATGTCCTTTCTCAGGCTCTAGACTATCTCTGTAACAAAATTCATTCAAATCGGTTCAGTAGTTTAGGTGTGATTGTGTAACACACAGACAGACAGAGACGCATTTATAATATAAGTAAGGATAAGGATTTTTCTATGATAAAAATTGCATTGTGAATGCAAAAAAGTAAAAATTTAAATAACTTGCAATAGTAATTTCTTCTTAAGCGATTGTCAAATATCTGGAAAGGTATTTCTTTCGCGTGTGGGGGTAGTAATATCCTCACATTGATGAAATTAACACTGGCTATACAGCGTGTAAGAAGTATTTGATAAATTCGACGCTTCTCGTAACGACTCCGTAGCTCAGTGGTTAGAGCAGTCGCCCGGATAGCGAAAAGTCGTGGATTCGAGTCCCACCGGAGCTGGTTGTGAGACGGGTCGATTTTTTCTATATACTTTATTTTCCATTTCTCTATGATAAAATTGCATTGTGAATGCAAAAAAGCAAAAATTTAAATAACTTGCCATAGTAATTTCTTCTTTAGCGATTGTCAAATATCTGGAAAGGTATTTCTTTCGCGTGTGGGGGTAGTAATATCCTCACTTTGATGAAATTAACGCTGGCTATACAGCGTGTAAGAAGTATTTGATTAATTCGACGCTTCTCGTAACGACTCCGTAGCTCAGTGGTTAGAGCAGTCGCCCGGATAGTGAAAGGTCGTGGGTTCGAGTCCCATCGGAGCTGGTTGTGAGATGGGTCGATTTTTTCTAAATACTTTATTTTCCATTTTTCAACCAAAAAACCTCTAAAAACAACTAAAATTTAACCAAGTTGTTAAATAAATTGCGTGAAAAAATCCGTGAAATTGTTTTATTTATATGGACAGTTCGCGCAGAAATCTAAGATGTGTTTATGAGATATAAGTAATAAGCAGTAAGCACTATTTGAGACACATTTTTATAAACAGCAAATGTAACTTTGTCCTTCATACAAACACTATGATAAACAAAGTTAAGTTCTAGCTAGTCTCACTCGGTTCGGCTCGAGTTTACAGGTATACTTTCTTTGCAAATATTATCTGTAATGCTGCCAATAAATTATATTTCAAAGTTTGGTCGATGGCCACAAGAAAAAGAAACGACAGCTACCATGTATACAAAAATGTTCATTGTCCTTTATTTAATAACCCAGGATGATGTCGTGTAGTCCATGCGGGCGAAGCCGCGGGCGGCCGCTGGTTCGGAATAAAATAACATAATATTTTTTGTTTTAAAAACTGACAAGGTTCGATTCCCGAGGCATGCATAAGTTTTTGAAAATCTTTGAATGCAGTTATTCTTAACTCTAAAATCAACGACATGGTTCCTTAGAACAAATATCTCTATCACTTATAGTTTAAAATTTTCCCATACTGATCCGTGCCGATGGATCATCCTGTATATGAAACCGCACATAAGCTTGTCCAAGGTTATAAAACTTCACGCGGTTGGTTGACAGTGTTGACACAAGCGACATCTCACGTGAGACATTGGGTATAATTAATTTATAAATCAAATGTATTTCAAGATATATCTACCTAACTACCTTTTAGAACTTTAAATACCTACTATCAATGTAAACTCGACAGCACATCAGGTTAAACAGTTGAACTGCGATAACAGCTTTTATTACGTAGTACGTACGTACGCATAAAGGCGGTCTCAAGGTCGACATGTACAGTCTGATGTGCCGCCGTGTGTTAGCTACACACGGCAGCACATCAGACTGTACATAACATAACCGAATTGTTATGCGATGGCTACGTCTAGGCAGAAACTATGCCTTCTGAACTAAATAAAGAAGTATAATAAATACATAATGTGTCCTAAAGTTGAACACGAAATGGTCACCCGAATCGGAGCTTCATAGAAAAAATAATTTTAAATTTTCTTTAAAACTAATGAACAAGTCACCGAATCAGATTCATGAGCTATTAAGGTGACTAAAACGGTTTATAATTTTTGTTTTAGTTGTAATAAAATGCGTATTTCACGAATATTTTGATTAGTGGACCCGAGGTAAACATATAAAAGCATGCTTTTAAATAAACTTAAGCTTATTTCTCTATTCCAAACGCATAACAAAAGTATTTAATGCATCTGTAGCTGTCACAAAACATTTGTGACACCTTTGAGACATACATTTCGTCGGTACATTCTGAGATGCTCTTGGAATTGGACTATTTGTCTCAAAAGCAACGTCAACAGCATGTTTTCCTCTGGCCCACCAATTTTTGTCAATAATTCTGCCGGGAAGCCGGTACATTAAAAATGATTACTGAAATAAGAAATCACATCCTCGTCACATTCCTTTCAGGTGGTTTTGGTAAAGAAATGGCGAGTGGAACCGAGCTGGACATGTACACATATTTTTTAGCCGGTACGGGGGCTCGTCGGTACATACATTCTGAGATGCTCTTGGAATGGGCGATTTTCTGAAGCTCGTTTTGATTAGCTCAATAGATGCTGCTGTTCCACCTATGCAGTCACATGAAACGGAACGTTTTAAAGTTTACTTCAACGCGACTTTTGTTTCATAAAACGGAACGTTTTGTTTATATTTTGTTAAGCCCCCAGTACAGGTTGGCCGACCATGGTCGGCGACCATGACCAATACATCGTAGATTGACACTTTTGAACGAACAAGTTTAAAAAGGTCCTTTCAAAAGTGTCAATGACGTTCGGACGGCGCGCCTGCCGGGCAGGCGTATGGCATAGAAATTAGGTCCGCAAAAGAGCTAGAATATATGCGATAGAAAGAGATGCAACGACAACGAGTGGTCGTTCGTAATTTGCTGCGCCGTACAAACTGAATTCTAGTTTATTGCGTTATAGTTAGAGTTGCTATTTATTTAAATGACTTAGCAGAGTAAACTATCTGTTACATAGTAACTATTTAGTAATCTGTGGCTTTGTTCTGTTGAACGTAAAGCCCCCAGTACAGGTTGGCCGACCATGGTCGGCGACCATGACCAATACATCGTACATTGACACTTTTGAACGAACAAGTTTAAAAAGGTTCTTTCAAAAGTGTCAATGTACGATGTATTGGTCATGGTCGCCGACCATGATCGGCCATCGTGTACTGGGGGCTTTAGCTATCGTTACCCGACGTCACAAAACAAATAACTGTTAGTACAGTGCCACAACCTTTTCTGTGCCGGTGACAGCGGCGCTACGTACGTTTTTCTTTTTTTTGTAGTAATTTAACCGGCCCTGACTTCTAAAGCCCCCAGTACAGGTTGGCCGACCATGGTCGGCGACCATGACCAATACATCGTACATTGACACTTTTGAACGAACATGTTTAAAAAGGTTCTTTCAAAAGTGTCAATGTACGATGTATTGGTCATGGTCGGCGATGATCGGCCATCGTGTACTGGGGGCATAAGAACTTCAGCCGCCAGCAGCGCTATGGTTGGACATCAACTTGACAGCAAAATGACATTTAAGCAAAATGACATTGGCCCATCGTGTACTGGGGGCATAAAGCCCCCAGTACACGTTGGCCGATCATGGTCGGCGACCATGACCAATACATCGTACATTGACACTTTTGAAAGAACCTTTTTAAACTTGTTCGTTCAAAAGCGTCAATGTACGATGTATTGGTCATGGTCGCCGACCATGGTCGGCCAACCTGTACTGGGGGCTTAAGCCTCCAGTACAGGTTGGCCGATCATGGTCGGCGATGATCGGCCATCGTGTACTGGGGGCATAAGAACTTCAGCCGCCAGCAGCGCTATGGTTGGACATCAACTTGACAGCAAAATGACATTTAAAAAAATCACGTTAGTTTCACATTTTGGCCACCGGCACAGCAAAGTTTGTGGCACTGTAGCAATTTTTTTATATAAAATGAGAGTTTCCTGCAGTTATTTTTCGATCCACTAGATGGCGCTGTAACCCTAACACAACCTACTTTTTTCAGCATATTATGGCAAAGGATTAGTTCATTCAGCCTAAAAAAGACTTGAGTGTCGGTCGGTTGTACTGTCAAATTAATCTGTCTGTGGTAAAGTTTTTCTTCTGTGAGGTCTGCGGATTGCTTTGCTTCCATGCGTTGGTGTTGGTGGTGTTTTGTGAGCGTATTCGTTTTTCTTGATAATTTGATTGAAACCTGGCTTGGACTGGTACTGAATACTGGACCCCGATTGGATAGCTTACATTTTGGCCTGGCACTGTATACTTGACACTGATATTGCCTAACGTTTTGGACTTGCCTAATCACCGCACTGGTGAACGAACTTCTATCATATCGAAAGACTATGGATCGTGTCGTCTTGATCAGCCCCTGGGGGGCTACCGGCTAAGAAATCTAGATATGGGTATGGGCTTCAACTGTCATTTGAATTCCTTATTCTGATATATTTTTGCTGCTTTTTTCTGTTGAACTTTGCTAGCTATTTATCGTTATACCCGACGTCACAAAACAAGGAACTGATAGCGGCTATTTTCTTTATAAAATTGACTGAAAGTTCCCAAAAACGTATGAAGTTCATATCCATAAAGTTACGCGGTAGCCCCCCAGTACCGGCTAAAAAATATGGATATGGACATGGGCTTTATTAGACATTTGAAGCCCATATTTTGTCCTTTTATGATGAACGTCATTTCGTGTGTACCTTACTCCTTCTGGCTTATGAGCTGTAAAATCCTTCAGTGACGGATAAACTATTTCTTATTTTAGTATTCACAACAAACGTAACGCAAGAGTTTATGAATTATTGACGTTTGAACAAGGGCCACACGACCTGACGCTTCAGATTATGGATGCTGAAAATAACAAAAACTAGCTAACGAAAGTCCAGTTTCACTCCCTGGCTGCTCAGTGACGCAAAAATAAATAAGATTTAACACACAAACATCATTCAAAACAGAATAGATCTCTAATAATCGTTGTTCAAACAAGGGCCACACGAAGCTGTGTGTACCAGATTTAATTTGTCAAAATATCGATAAGCATACCATTTGGAGCCAAATAAAGCAGTCTAGCAGCGTCACGTTTGATATGTGACAGCATACAACACTTCAAATCCGTTCGCATAACAACACATCAATAGAAAAAGCAAAAACAATATTTTGACCCGTCAGACTGTGTGGCCCTTATTTAAAACCGTCACATTACGTGAATTTAGCGTTACGAATGTTGTAAAGCACTTAATAGTCAAGGGAATTTCCGTCACTGAGGATCTAGCTTTACCTGGGACCAATCACTGCAGTACTTACGATGCAATTCAAGTTTAAAATTAGTATGAAAATAAGCTAGGGTGACCACGAAGTAATTTTTTGAGGACATCGTATTGAAGTTTACTGAGAATGTATGTAGCTTACCTATTGTAGCATTAGGATTTTAAGCAAATAAAACTACAGTAAATTGTTCAACAATTTATGATTTAGGTAAGTATTAACGCTAAAGTGTGACACATTAAAAAAAGTTATGTTGTTATTTTAATTTTTAGTTTTTTGCATTCACAATGAAATTTTTATTATTGAAAAATGGAAAATGAAGTATTTGTATTGATAAATAATGATTGAAATATTTTATAGAATAAAGAACGACTCCGTAGCTCAGTGGTTACAGCAGTCGCTTGGAAAACGAAAGGTCGTGGGTTCGAGTCCCATTGGAGGTGGGTAGATTTTTTCTAAATACTTCATTTTCCATTTTTAGGGTTCCGTAGTCAACAAGGAACCCTTATAGTTTCGCCATGTCCGTCTGTCTGTCTGTCCGTCCGTCTGACCCCAGTCTACCTCATAGACTCTTAGTACTAGAAAGCTGTAATTTGGCATGAATATACATATTTATCACGCCAACAAAGTGGTAAAGTAAAATTTTGAAAAATATTTTTTTTTATGTTACTTCCCCTGCACGTGAAGTGGGTATGTAATTTTTTTTTTCTTGTCTACCCCTTAATGTGGGATGTTGTTGGATAGCAATTTCAAAAACGTTGTGGGTACGTAAAGACAGTTTTTTGATTGAGGCATCTGTTTGTGAATTATTAAGCTTTAAATTGCAATATTTTGTTTGAGTCAAGTTTCCCCCCTCTACCAGCCAAATGGTTGTTTCTGGAAACGTGGAAAATTCACGATAGTAGTACATATGACAAAGTTAAAAGGAAAACTATCACAGCTAAGTAGGCTTTACAAGTTTTTGAGATATAACACATTTTCAAAAACCGCAAATATAACTTTGTCATTCATACGAATATTATGAAAAACAAAGTTATTTTTTTCTGGCATAGAATGACAGTGGTATTTTTGCTAGGTGTATGTAATCGGTACGTTAAGTGGTACGGAACCCTTTATGAGCGAGTCCGACTCGCACTTGGCCGATTTTTCAAGTTATTTTGTGTCAAATATGTCAATAATGTCAAAGATATAACAGTTCAATCACAATATTATGTACAAATGATTTATTGAAAATCAGACTAGTACTATAGGTACCAACTAGGTATTCTAAAATATCGATACTTACTATAAATTAACTGTATTGGTATGGTACTGATATTAAAATATCGGTATATTAACCAGTATGTCATCAGTAAACCTTATGCAATTATGTTTGTGTAAAAGAAATCAGAAAGTAGTTGTTAATAACATCGCATCTGCTGGAGCCCCCATTAATATGGGCGTCCCCAAGGTTCAATATTGGGCCCTTTATTATTTTTGATTTACGTAAATGAGCCACCTTGCTACGCGAATAATTTGTGTAAGACAGTGACAGTGCTATTTGCCGATGATACCTCATTAATTTTTAACCGACTTCAAAAAAAGGAGGAGGTTCTCAGTTCGGTTGAATTTTTTTTTTTTTTTTTTTAATGTTTGTTACCTCATAACTTTGTCAATTATAAACCGATTTTAGAAATTCTTTTTTGGTTTGAAAGCATATAGTTACAAATTGGTCCCATTGTTATACGGTCAGGATCTGATGATGGCATCCTGGAGAAATCAAGGGAACTCTTCAAATATTATAGGTACACCTATAGCGATTTTGGTATTTTCTTAAGTAACTCGTGCATTTGCTTTCGGTAAGCACCATTTGGTGAAGAGTAACTGATGATGAAGACCAGTGGCGGTACCTCCATACAAGCCCAAAAGCCGGGCTTGCCCTAACAAAATCTTATTTACACTACTAATGAATCACAATTAATGATAACAACAAAATAATATTCACAAACGTAAATTTTCAATCAAAAATTAAATTTTTCAAACAACTGTTCGATAGACAAGTCATTAACTACATAATATAGCGTATTAATCGAAAAATACAATTCATCTCTCTCGCACTCGTTGGCTTGCAACCGGGCTTTGCGAATTCATATATCCGCACTCTTCTAACATTAACGAAACTGGTACCCCACTACATACATACTGCTGTACCTATCTATAGATTCTATGAGAAATTTCAAAACTGAGCAAAAGCCGGCATGCAAAGGAAGTTAGCCGCAAGTGGGAGCGATGAACCCGCAGAAACAGCTCACGATCGGGCCAATCCCTGCACAGCAGCACACAATCAGGCCAATGGCTGCGTTGCGTAGCGCATACAAACGGGCCAATCAAGAGCAATGCGATCACCTGGGTGAATTAAGTAATAACAGGTTGTTTTGCAGTTTGATTGAGCCAATGTTTCTTTGATAAAGTTTTCTGTTTTGCATTAATTAGTGTTTTTCGTTGTACAAAAAGATGTCAGAATTCAGAACGACGAGTGATGTTGTTTTTTGTGATTGTGAAAGATTAAAATGTGTTAAAAGTTTTGATCGGCGCCGCCCGGCCGGTGAGGCGAGGGAAAGGTAAATTCATTTCACTTTGCCGAAAAAAGCAGCGAGTATTTTCAGACAGACCTACTCCAAATTTGTGTATTTTGCAAACTAGTAAGACTCACAAAAGGCAATTCAATAGAAATGTGTACAAAACTCGTAGAAAACATCCCGTTCATTTAAGATGGTTACGCTTATATATGGCGCGGTCGCTTTTACGTGACCTCTACAATTTGGGCGGCTTATTAAAGAATTGCTGTCTTAATCTTGTTTTTGATATATCTTTCATGATAGCTGGAATTGAAAGCTGAAATTAACAGGAACTAATGTTCATGAATTACTTAAATTCATTTAATATATGTCATGTGTCTTAATGTTATGGAAACTGAGTATTCGATCTCTAAAGTACGACAAGTCTAAAATTTATCACATTTATTTTTATCTTTATATCGTGTAAAGTTACAAGATCTAAAATTCTTGACATAATAAGTGTCTAACACGGGTATTTTTTTCAGCTGTTTGTTTGGTTGTAAATGTAATAGTTTATTTGCAAATCCGTTTTTTCTGATTTTCGAAACCATTTATAATTACGTTGGTTTACGACTACCAAATCAAAAACTATTTTTTAATTAAGCCTTTATTTAAGTACTTTTTTGCATTCACAATGCAATTTTTATTATTGAAAAATGGAAAATGAAGTATTTTGAAAAAATCGACCCGTCTCACAAAACTCACAACCAGCTCCGATGGGACACGAACCCACGACCTTTCGCTTTCCGGGCTACTGCTCTAACCACTGAGCTACGGAGTCGTTATAAAAAATGGACGCCTTTTTTGGCTTTAGGTCTTCGGGCTTGCCCTGATCTCAGACCCTAGGCACGCCACTGATGAAGACCACATATGGCCATCGAAAACATTAATTAAATACTAAATATTTTACGGGCGCAATACGATTCCTTTAAGGTTCATAAGTAATTTTCAAGTATTTGCGACTGGTAGTCATCATCTCACGATGATGAGCTGGTGATGGAAGGTACAACTCCTCAATAGTTAGGAGTTGGAGGATAATTCTTTAAATATCGTTGATACGTAAATATTTGTAGTTGTTTCCTTTCAGGTTATTTAGTTAAGCTGATGATGGAAGGTAAAACTCTTTAATCATGCCTGGCTCCATTATGAGCTCACCAGAGTTCAGGCAAGGGTCCTACGAGCGGGGAAGGGGGGTAGACATCCACAGACGGGGTGCTCTGCCTCAAACACAGTTACTCGTACAGAGCACCCAACCACAAGCGCCAACACACGCACACATACACAAACATGTGGGCCGCCTGGCGATCGGGGCAGAGACTGCGGGGACAACTGTGAGGCGTCAAGACGCGTCCCACAGCCCCTGCGGTCCAGTTCCCTGGTTTTCGGCGGATCCAACCCACATGCTACAAGCATGAACCCGGACCCTGTGACAAGCATCCTGGAGTCAGCACCTTCTGGCACATCACCCGATGCCCAGAGGTGCACGACCTCGGGGGCGAATCATTAGGGTTCAGGAAGACTCACGCAACCACCAAACACAAACAGTAACACTCAACATGCACAACAACACACACAAAACACAAACACATAAACAAAAAAAAATAAAGATACTTCAGCTAAATTTGCACCACTGCCGCGAAGCCATGACCGAGCTTTGCAGATTCGTGGTTACAAATGACATAGACATCGCCCTGCTACAAGAGCCTTATGTTAACACTGTAGGCCGTGTGGCTGGCATCGGATGTCTGGGAGGGACTACCATCTACTGTCGGGATGGTGAGTCGAATCCTAGGACATGCATATATGTCAGCAAAAGGGCAAGGGCGTTAGGCTTAATAGAAGTTGAATGTTACAGAGATCTTACGGCAGCTATAGTCACAATATGTGGAGCAGATGGGCGCAGGAAAAGGATGGTCTTCATGTCGGTCTACATCCCGAGTGAGACGGACTATGAGCCACCAGGGACACGCCTAGAAGAAACAATAGCGAGATATAGAGGTATGGACATCCCCATTGTGGCAGGCTGTGACGCAAACTCTCACCACACGGTGTGGGGCAGCACAGACTGCAACAATAAGGGTAACTTATTACTTGAATATATCCTTAGTACTAACTTAGAAATAATGAATGTAGGTAACACACCGACGTTCGTCACAAGAACAAGAAAAGAAGTATTGGACATAACACTTATGTCCAGAGAAGAAAGTCATCTGATGAAGGACTGGAGGGTTGACACCTCACACTCCTTCTCGGACCATCGCAGAATCACCTACAGTTTGACTTGTCAAGTCGAAACTGTAAGCTATAGAAACAATAAGAAAACCAACTGGGAAAAATTCGATCAAGAAATGAATGAATGGAAACCCGGCAATGGCAGGCTAATTAATAACACAATAGAAATCGAAAAAGAAGCAGACAGACTGGAAAAGGCCCTTACGAAAGCCTATCTATCGGCCTGTCCGCTAAAACAAGTTAAGTCAGGGAAGGGACAACCCTGGTGGAACAAAGAACTTAAGAAATTAAGGAAAAGAACCAAGAAGGCACTCAGGATTGCCCTAGAAAAGGACGACGACGAGAGCTGGAACAAGTACAGAGAAGAGCGAAATAATTTCAAGTACACAAGCCGAAAAGAAAGCAGAAATGGATGGGTAGCCTTTTGTGAAGGCATCTCTGGACAACCTGAATCGGCCAGGTTAGTGAGGATGCTAGCAAAAGACAACACCTGTAAACTAGGAAGTCTTAAAAAAGATGACACTATCTTAGTGGACCCTAAAGAAATACTTACTGAAATGATGGCCACTCACTTTCCGGACTGTATAGAGCATACAGAGGAGGAGATGAACACTCTGTCGGCAGATAATCTATCAGATGGCGAGGGGGAGGTTAGAAAAGTAATTACAGAGGACATGTTAGCGTGGAGTATTTCTTCCTTTCAACCATATAAAGCAGCAGGGCCAGATGGCATCTTCCCAAAGATGCTACAAGCCGCTTTAAGGTTTATAAAGGAGGACCTCCTAGTTCTATATCGAAGCAGCCTAGCAACTAACTATATACCTAGTTGCTGGAGAAAAGTCAGGGCCGTCTTCATACCGAAACCAGGGAAGGCCACGTATCAGGAGGCGAAGTCCTTCAGATGCATCAGCCTTTCCTCGTTCCTACTGAAGACACTGGAAAAGATACTAGATAGACACATAAGAGAAACCATAGGCAAAAGTAAAAGACCACTACATGACAATCAACATGCCTATATGGAAGGGAAATCCATTGAGACAGCCCTCCACAACATGGCAGTCAGAGTGGAAAGATCAATCACAAACAAGAAATACGCCCTAGCGTGCTTCTTTGATGTCGAAGGCGCCTTTGATAAAGCGTCTGCGCAATCCATCGTGGAGGCACTAAACAGAGATGGCGTAACAAAGCAAATATCAGGTTGGATCACCAACATGCTACAACACAGATCCATACAAGCAGAACTAGCAGATATCAAATACACCATCAAAGCCAGGAGAGGCTTTCCCCAGGGAGGTTGTCTGTCTCCACTGCTTTGGTGTATCTTAATAGATGAACTAGTAACTAGAATCACTGCTATGAATATATACATCCAAGCATACTCGGATGATGGCCTGTTACTTGTAAGAGGCAAAGTTCTAAGCGTGGTCAGAGATATAATGAGAAGTGGAATTATGACAACATTGAGATGGTGCAGGGACAAGGGATTGAACCTCAACCCTAGCAAAACCAAACTGATGTTGTTCACCAACAAAAGAAAGATTGATAGCATGATCCCAATTAACATTGAGAACGTAGAACTCGAGACAGTAAAGGAGTTTAAATACCTAGGGATAGTCTTAGACAGTACCCTAAGTTATAGGACCCACATAAAAGAAACCAGTAAAAAGGCAATGACAGCTCTCATGCAGTGCAGAAGAGCCGTTGGCAGGAACTGGGGCATGAAACCCGAAGTGGTCCAATGGATCTATAGGGCAATCATCCTACCGAGAATCCTTCACGGAGCACTAGCATGGTGGCATAAGGCAAAACTAGAATACAATAAAAAAGAACTCACTAAGGTACAAAGACTAGCTAGCATCATGGTATCGGGAGCCATGAGAACAACTCCCACGGCTGCCTTAGAAATGATACTAGGCCTTAGTCCAATAGATCTTGAAATCGAAAAGAAAGCTACAGAACAATGGTTTAAGCTGAAAAGCACTAACCTATGGATAGGAAGGCACAATGATCAAGGTCACGCTGAAATAGGGAAAAAGTACGAAGAAAACCTTTCCATGATACTGGTCAACAATGACCTAATAAAAAAGGAAAGGATCTTTGACAAAAAGTACAGAATAAGCATCAGACCCAGAGAAGACTGGAAACTAGAACATGACAATCTGGATAGCACTGTAGTATGCTACACAGATGGGTCAAGAAAGGAGTCAACTGGACTATCGGGAGCTGGGGTATATATAGCTAAACCCAACACTATAAGAACTACTTTTAATCTGGGCAAGTACGCCAGCGTGTTCCAGGCGGAAATATTCGCGATACTGGAGTGTGCGAACACGATTAAAAGTGAGATAGGCAATTATGACGTAGGAAAAATAATAATATATAGCGACAGTCAAGCTGCCATCAAAGCCCTTGACAAAACGGAGACTACCTCAGCCTTGGTAAAAGAATGCAAACAAAGCATTCAGGAGCTTGCTAACTTGGTCGAGGTAGAAGTTGCCTGGGTGCCCGGACATGAGGGTAACGAAGGTAATGAGGAAGCTGACGAATTAGCCAGGGGAGGAGCTGATGCACCCTTCATTGGCCCTGAACCGAGACTACCAATCGCATATAGAATTACTAAGAACATTATCGAGATTAGAACAGTCAAGGAAGCCAACCAAAGATGGATGAGAAGAAAGGACTGCAGACAGTCTAAGATCTTCATCAAATCGGTTGACAAAAAGAAAACTAGAGAACTTCTGAAACAGAGTAGGAGAAATATAAGAACGATTGTAGGTGTACTCACTGGGCACTGCCCACTAAACAGACACCTATCAGTGATTAAACGGACAGAAGACTCTATCTGTCCGCAATGCAAAGAAAGAGAAGAAACAAGCTACCACTTCATGGCAGAGTGCCCGATGTACGCATCACTGCGCTGGGAGCTCTTTGGAACGGACAAGCTTAAGGAAGAGGATCTAAAGAAGTTAACGATAAGTCAACTCAACAGGTACTGTAAGCGCACAGGTAGGTTCGAGGGTCCGACGCCGGTGGGGTAAATGATAACCCGCCTCCCCCCTGATTTTTCAGCTTTTAGGGGACTTGGGGAACTGGGTGAAATGGTCCCGACCTAGGTGACTGATCACCCGTCCGGCTTCGCTGGCGTCCCCCCTATAAATAATAAATAATAAACCTATCAAATACATATTAATATTAATACCTCTTTGGCTTGACACCGACTTCAATCAGATCAGTAAGTTCAAGATTAATTAGAAAAATTCCAGCACTTTCGTACTTTGAATTGAATGATTCAATTTATTTTTCACTTTTACGTGTTTTTGGGAAATGAGTTTTCAAAGTTGATAGATGTAATAATTGTTCTGACGACGTAAATAGTGCACTTTCTAAAGTTGCTCATTGGTTCAACATTAATAATATGGCCTTAAATTCTAAGAAAACTAAATGTGTTAAATTTTCCTTACCTAATGTAAGGGAGGTTGATTTGGATATTATGTTAAACGCAGTCGTAGTCGAGTTAATTGAAAGCACTAAATTTCTTGGTGTTACATTAGACTCACGACTTTAATGGTCCACATGGTTTAAGGATATTGAAACGGCAACACTAGTATACTTTAGCTATTTTCATAGAGTAATGTCCTATGGCCTTTTGTTGTGGGGTTCAGCATTTAATGCTGGAAATATCTTGATACTCCAAAAGAGAGCTGTTCGCGCCATATACAATCTTCGGCGAAGAGATTCTTTAAGAGACTTGTTTAAGGAAATTGATATATTAACCTTGGCAGGACAATACATTTATGAAAACTTAGTGTATGTAAGAAAGCATCTTAATTCATTTGTAAAGAAAAGTGATGTCCATAATTTAAATACAAGAAATAAGAATAAACTTGCTGTTCCAAGATTTAGACTAGAAAAAACTAGAGGCTCGTTTTTGGGGAAAGGCATAACCTTTTTGAATAAAGTTCCACAAGATATAATTTAATTGCCTTTGCATGAATTTAAAAAACATGTTAAAAAGACTCTCATCAGCAAAGGTTATTATGAAGTCAAAGATAATCTGAAAGACCACAATGCTTGGTTATTAAATGTACCTAAACCTATAACATTACATTTGTTTAAAAGGATAATATTCTAATATTTGGGTATGAGAAAATTTTCCACTGAAGTGTTATTTAATAATATTGTATAATAATATGTGCTTTACGCCATAAGCAATTATTGTAATAAGTAACGATATGATTTTTTTGTAAATGTCGTTACCTGAGAAACGCTGACAAGTTTATTGCGCCCGTTCTTCTTGTCAGTTAAAAGTCTTGAATGGGTAGTAGAAAATATTGACGATTTATAAGTACATGCTTATTATGTCTATGTTGCTTAACTTATATAGAGAACTTAACTATAGAGTAGAGAATAATAGTAACTAAAATACCCCAAGCGAAAGCAAAATATCACATAATGGTCACCCTAAAATTGACCTGTCAAGAAAGCAGTCCGCGCCTGCACTTTAGCAAATGGTTTAAGTAGCCTGTTATTGTCCTGTTTTATTTCGCAAGCACATTTCACCTGTAAAACAATCTCTCTTCCAGCATTTTTGATAACTTTTGGCATGACGATTACTAAATAAACTAATAAAACACAATGACACTTGACACACTCATTTCGCCTGTCACAACAAATGCCATGGCGACCTGCCAAATGAAATTAGTTCCAAATTCGACAGCGCGCAAACTTATCTGGCGAGCGCTCTACCTCTTGGTTACCTCCATGTTACCTCAGACATAGATGTATTATTCCTGACCTCAGAGTAATAAGTCAAACTTCATGGTGACGGTGGTGACGACTGACGAGAATGTAAATGTCACAATGTCACAAAGTACCACAAATTATATAGACTAGTCAAAGTACCTAAATAAATGGGGTTTTTTATTTATAATTTCGTGTTTGTTTTTGTTTGTGTAAAAGCACTATTTTTAAGCATACATAACTGAAATAAATGGATATACCAAGTATTTAATTAGATAATAAAATGATTTTCGTAGCTGACAGCTCTCAAAATTTTTAGCACTGAATTATTACAATGGGAGGTGGCGATTTGGTTAGTTAATTTATTTTAATATTTTATTATATACACGCCGACCGCAAAATATAGGATTTATAATTGTGTTGAGCTCTTTTCCAGAATTCCAAAAAATCATGGCATCCCAATACAATGAAAAACCAGGAACGTGTTTGGAAAGCGGAACAAGCAGCTGCAGAAGAAAAAAAGCGGATATCAGAACTCCAACGTGAGAGAGCAGAGGAACGAGATAGATCAGAACTGAACCAGATGGTGCAGCGTAATGCTGGCTCCTACAGTGATGACCGCCTGAACTGGATGTATGATGTAGGTATGCTGCTGTTTAGTTTTAATTTAATAGCTCGGATATTTATAATCTTTATATTGATTAAAATTAGGAATGCAACAATACGGCTATTACAATACCAATATGAATGAGAACGATGATATTGTAATGGCCCAATATGATAATCTTCACTTCGAAATTGCTGTGCCCGACAGGGTCCAAATTATAAATATTAACAACCATCTAACATTTTAGAATGCTAATAAATTGATATTGAAATAATGGATTATGATACAAATGCATTATGATTTATGTTTATATTGATTATCGTCTTGCCATCGTCGCCTCGGTTAGCTGCTTGGACGTTTTCCTGTGGGGGTACATTCAGTGGCGATTTTTGCCCTGGTATTTTAGCAGCGCTGCTTTTTGGGAAACATTCTAGATTTACGACATTTAAAAAAAATTGAAATTCTACTATACAATGTGTTAATGAATTAACCCAAAACCTGCCGGCCTAGCATGAGCGGCTTATAACGTGCGATATGATATGGTACGGCATTCCGTCTTGCTTACACCTTAGTGGGGTGTGCAAGACAACTTGCCGTACCATATCATATCGCGCGTTATAAGCCACTTATGCTAGGCCGGCTGATACACCTTAATAAAAAAAAATGCAATGATATAATTAAAATCAAAAATAATTAAAATCAAAAATATTCAGAGTCAAAAATATTTATATTTTAAAAGTAATTTAACGATAGTTTGGTGGTGCCCAATCTATGAAATTGCAAAGTCTACGTCCAGCCGCCCTACCCCGCCCGCGGCGCTCAGTGTCCGCGTCGAGGGCCAATAAAAATGAAGAAATATAACTTATATTGAAATATATATTGCGATCAATTCGCAATACGATTCTAAGCAAACTACTTTCTGGTTTTGGGTTAATCCATTATAACATTGTATATAGTATGTTCCTTGGATCCTCCTATCAAACTACAGCGCAGTGTGAGACGTCATGTCTCAGAAACTGTTCATAGCTGTGTTGGAGGATATTTAAGCTTCTGGACTGGAAAGGATGGGGAATCAACATCAATGGCGAGTACCTAACACACCTACGGTTTGCCGATCTATATTATAGATTAACACTTGGGAAAACACATAGGGTACTTTTGATATCCAAAGTGTTAGGTGATCCTTAAGGAGTGCATAATAACCGGGAGCGGGATAAAACTGAATTACTTGCAGGACAAGTCATCCACTAGTATTACCTACATAAAATTATGCCAATGAAAGTGTCATCAATCATCGTGCCTATTTATTATTGTTATTATTTAGATTTTTGGTCATGTGCACTTCAACTATCAACAATAACACCTAGTTCTAGATACATACTTGGAGTGACAGACATGGCCAAGCATTATACGCCCACTTGAGAGTATAATTATAAGTAAATTATTTTGACAATGTCAATAGTACTAAGGTATTTCAAACTAGGAACGCTTCCTGTCATTCATAATGTAAGATCGTAACATTCAATAACCTTTTTTCTCCATATAAGTTCTCAGTCTGTGTCATATAAAGTTTTCATTTAGTTTATGAGCCTTCATCTGTACTATTGTTGATCGAAGCATGTGCACTGTGCATATAATTGTTTTCTTTACTTTCAGAAGCCTGATAAAAAAGTTCAAGATGAAGATTATCTCCTAGGTAAATCAATAGAACAAAATTATGGTCGGAATGAAAAAGATGAACCTAGTTCTATACCAGCTGTGGCCCGCCGCGTGGTTGGTTCTAGCATGTTGTCTGGTGGCGGGGACGTACAGGTGGATTTGGCTCGGAAAATGCGCGAAGACCCACTTCTTCTTGTCAAAGAGCGGGAAAGAGCAGCGCGAGCCGCTCTTCTAAACAATCCATTGCAAAGACGTCGCCTTGCTGATTTATTACGAAAGGAGCAGGTAAACGTTATTTTCAATCTATTAAAAATATACAAGGTACTTCATGTCCCTTTTTAGGGTTCCGTACCTCAAAAGGCAAAAAACGGACCCCTCATAGGATCACTTTGTTGGCCGTCCATCTGTCTGAAAGACCCTTTATCTCGGGAACGCGTGGAGGTATCGAGTTGAAATTAAAACCATATGTACTAAGGTCTATGGTCCCTTGAACATAAAAAAAGATTGGCTGTTTATGCCGAAAAAAATGCATATTTAGACACTCTCAATGGAATCAAAATTCATAGGGCTCTTTCCGTTGACCTAGAACTTTGAAGCCCCCAGTACAGGTTGGCCGACCATGGTCGGCGACCATGACCAATACATCGTACATTGACACTTTTGAACGAACAAGTTTAAAAAGGTTCTTTCAAAAGTGTCAATGTACGATGTATTGGTCATGGTCGCTGACCATGATCGGCCATCGTGTACTGGGGGCTTTAAAGAGCATGGAATATGGTTGGTATACCTAAAGTTTCCCCAAGAGAGCCCTACTATGGAGAAATCAAAATATGGTGGCCAGTGATGAAACATATGTCAATTGATAGATAAAGTCCATACAAACTAAAAATGTATTTGGATAAAATCTCGAATACTTTCGGAGATATTAATTATTTTTGTTTCGAAAAAACATCAATACCTACAAACAAAAATCAAAACAAAAAAAATTATTATCTCCGAAAGTATATTGTTTTCGAGATTTTACCAAAATATATTTTTAGTTTGTAGGGACTTTGTCTATCTATTGCCATATGTTTCATAACTGGCCACCATAATTTTGATTTCTCCATAGTGGGGTTCTCTTGGGTGACGTAAGGTATACCAAGCCCCATACAAATATCTTCCATGCTCTTTGGCAAGTAATATCGTCTTATACTACAAGTACAGGGAAAAATCTGTAAACTATACATTTGTAATTAAATCATTAACTGTCTGTCCGTCTGTCTTACTTCCCGTTTCCCGTTGATCTACAACCTGTCTACAACCACAGAATAATATTTGTAACAGAAGGCTCACTTCCGAAACAGTTACAATGAATTATCAATCTTTTCTACGCGACAATTAGGTGTAAAATAATTTTCATGTCTCATATTCTGAAAGTAACTCCTAACTTGCCTAAAATGCGGGTTGAAAGTGGTATGTGGCGGCCCTAGGGCCGTTATGAAATTTAAAAAAGGAATAGGTGGGGTCATGTCAAAATCTGTAATAGCATCTACACACATTCCGATCCGACAGCCGATTTGGTCTGCTCCCAGACCAAATCTACGCTACACACATTCCGATTTGGTCTGGGAGCAGACCGAATCGGATCGGAGGTCGGATAGGAACGTGTGTAGATTCTTATCTCTTTGGACATTTATTTAGCAAAAGTATACAGGCAAAGGTACAGAAGCCTATAAAGCCATGTTTTGCTATTATATAAAATAATTAATATCGTAGAATTATTATTAATATCTAAAACATTTTTTTTTTTTAAAGAATGCGTTTTTAGAAACAGATTAAACCAAATAAGTTATTTGTAACATAAAAAATCAGGCTATTAGTTTTATGGAATTGCATAAAGTACGGGTCAAACACCAAACAAGACTGTATGGACTTAGTTTCCCTTGCCTTCCTTAAAACAGAGAAAATGAACAAAAAAGTTATAGTCTTTCGAAAATTCCGCGGCCATAGGAAAAATATTTTTTAGATTATTTCTGTTTATTTTTACTTTCCTCATATTCAAAATGAAAAGTAGAGTGTTTACTTTGGGCGTATGGACCCATAACAGTCTCGAACTATCGGCTCTCGACTGTTATGGATGCCATACATCCCTTGCTAAACAATCTACTATTGCACCCGCACGTCTGCCTAACTAATTTACCGTTCATTACAAGCGAAATTGAACCGTAGCTGTACATAATATGGTTCTATTACTCGGAAACGCTTAAGCCAAATTGGTTTTGGGTGGTCTTGGTTGCCGCACTAGGGTCGACTCTACTGCAACTGCAATGTAACGACAAAGTAAGTAAAAGGAATAATAACAAATAGCACAAATGATTTTTAAATACAGAAAGCTCAGAATTTTTATTTTTACTTCTTTGCATTCACAGTTCAATTTTTATTACTTACTGAAAAAATTGAAAAAATGAAGTAAGTAGGTATTAGAAAAAGTCGACCGTCTCACAACTAGCTCCGATGGGACTCGAACCCACGACCTTTCACTGTCCGGGCGAATGCTCTAACCACTGAGCTACGGAGTAGCGTATATAAGTGTATCATCTATGGGAGTAGCTAAAAAGTCGACCCGTCTCACAACTAGCCCCGATGGGACTCGAACCCACGACCTTTCACTGTCCGGGCGAATACTCTAACGGCCTGGCAAGTGGCAAAGAACATGCGCGGCGGCGACGGCGACGAGCGAATTGCGCATCCGTTGGTGCGTCTCATTGGCGTCTGTTGCGAGCGCGCAATGATTCGCCGTGTCGCCGCCGCGCATTTTCGTGGCCAGGCCAGGCCGTAACGACTCCGTAGCTCAGTGGTTATTAGAGCATTCACAATTCACAATTATTATATTATTCTAAGACAGAAAGTAGCTATATTTTGTAATTTGATAGGTACCTATTTTAAAAGTGCTACAGCTACTCGAACGAAATACTTATACGTATATTAAGTAGGTACCTACCTTAGTTTAGTGTACATATTGTTGATGTTAGCGTAGTTATTCGATAACGTCTATCGTGAAGTGAGAACAAGCTAAGGTAAGTAAGTACGCAGTAACAGCGCGGGCGCAGCGCGCGTCCGCGTAGTTCGTATGTGCGCCACGGCACGGTTGCCACGGCGATGAGCGCTAGCGTCACGCTGCAAAGCGAGAATCACTTTGTCGATTTTTATTTTCGTCGTAATTACCTATGTTAAGGTGGGGCCGGGTTCTTAAATCAAATATTCGGATCATTAAGTATTATAGATACTTATAGAATAAGACAGTATAGTCACACAAAAACTTCTTTCAGCTTTATGAAAAGATTATGAAATTTTAAATCCGGTCTCTTTCTGTCGTTGTTAAGACAACCGAAGGCCGCACAATAATGTTTAATATTACGCATTTTGCTATGGATAAAACCACAAGGTAACACACTTGTGTTTTGTGCGAAAGTGTGGCGAAAGTAAACTAGGTAACTTCTTTCTCGCGTGGCGTCGCATGCACAACAGAGCGCGCGTGACACCCGTGATTTTCTCTACCTCGCGGTAGGCAGCGCGTTGTCGATTGAATTGCGGAGTGAGCCCCCCCTGCTACAACTATGAAATTTGACAATTAATATCGTCTTTACTACAAGTACAGGGGAACATAATGAAAACTATACATTTGTAATTAAATCATTAAAAATATAGTCATTAAAGTACGTAAGTAACCAAAAAAATCAATATGCGCGGTCATAATTTAACTTCTAATTAACATATAAACTTGGAATTTAGTGATAATGTTTATTATTACGTATATTTTACCAACAAATACCAATACAGGGTGTTAGGGGCACCCTTGCAAAAACTTAAAAAAAAAAATGTTTATTATTATCAGACTACTTGATGGCAGGGACTAAAATATCGATAAAAAAATATATCGATATAAAAAAATATCGATAAAATTTATCGATATTTCTATTATCGATAATTATATCGAAAAAAATATCGATAATTAATAATCGATAAGGCCTTGCTGCGTCATACCATGTATGCATGTTGCCAACTTTACGTCCGTCTGGATATTGTCTGGTGTGGTGTGGTGTGAGTGGCTTACACACTCACACGCCACACACATGGGGCGCGCCGTTGCTGTTATTTATCTTTTACTTATATTCTTTTAGCGCATTATCGTTGTGATCAATAATTATGTTAGTATTGTTTTATAATAAGTGATTGACATGCGTTAGAAAATGAATCCTTATAACTGAATAAAAAAATTACCGGATAGTCAACCATTTTTTTTATTTTTTTGATGTCGTTTTTTTATTTAACTTAGTGCTACTTTTGGCGGCGCATCAGATATTGAAGATGACCATATATTATGACGTGCCAGATTCTTTGGTGGTAGATTTTTATTGATGATATCCACCATATTCCATCCAATCATCCTTAGAACGTATGAATTTGGAACCCATCATTCTTTGGTTCGGAGATTAAAATTAAAATATGTTTTATTTTAATTAATAATGTCTCGGAAGTATTCATTTAAACATCGTGTCCTAAACGATTAATAATTGTCCTATTACACCAAAAAATGTAAGTATTTAAATTAAAATTTTAAAACATTTTGAAAAAAAATTTAAAATAAAATTTTAAAACACCTACAAAACTTTATTTTAAAATTTCGCTTTTTATTAAACGGTAAAAACGCTCTTCGCCATGTTCTGACGTCATAAAATTTGTAACCAACCACTTGACAGTGTTGACAGTGTCAAGTGGTTGTTTACTTACCTTAGGGTAGTTCCACTTAACAAAGATCTTTCTCCAATATGCATTTGATTAAGGAAATTTGAAGACTTTGACCGTTCAATTTTATACATTCAACATCCATCTTTGATAAATGGAATACACCCTTACTTATATGTAGAAAAAGTGAAAGTGACGTTTATTTATTTGCAAATTTAGAAATCCAATACGTCTCAACATAGTGTAGGCAATGAACAGATTCTTTGTATGGAGACACATACACTAATTCCTCAGTCGATGAAACTTTGCTGAGTTATAAAATAGCATGAGCCATAAACTTTTAAATGATTATCAAAAAAAAAAAACTCACACGGAAGTTAAGTATTTATACATAAATATACAAATCTGTTTATATATTGAACCGAGTAATTTCTCAGTCCAAATTTATTTTACCAAATGAGTTATTTATACTAGTATGTGACACTTGATGAAAATCCAAAACTTTTTTCAAACATGAGTATGCTTCGCAAAATGGTATAATTACGTTAAAAATTTCGACAGAGACATTTTTCAGTCCAAGTCACCCCATTTTGTTTTATTAAAATTTGGTGTTTCTGCTGGGATATTTTTTTGGGTATTTCATATTATTGTTTTTATACGTTACATGAATATGTCCGGTTAAGAAAATTTTGACGGAGCATTTTTCCTAAAAAAGATATCAATGAAATAAGACTTTCATTAAAAAATACCTAATCTTCTATTATTATTATTTTTTGGAAATTTATACCATACTTTTAATTTATTAATACTTTATCATGATGTAAAGTTTTTTATGACTGAGGAATTACTGTGGGGGTCAACTAGCTTCATTGACTACACTAACATGGATGATGTGTTTTCATCAGTTCAAATAAAAAATTAAAAAATATATTCTTAAAATTATTTTTACTTATCAATCTTGTACTTTTATTTCATTATATCGCTATATTACGTTTTCCTAAGCCAAATATTTTTTTTTTCATTTTTTTCGGTGATGTGATGGAAATTTTCATTCGATGTATCAAATTAAATATGAGTCAAGTAGCCTATTAATAAATTATTTTTTGTTTTAAGTATTAATGATGACATTGAAGTATTCATTTGAATTGTAATAGCATTTATTTAATAGAATTTTTTTAATTGGTTAGTAAACAAAGAATTTTTATTTTCATTAATTGAAGGAGGTAATTTATTATATATTTTAATAGATGAATGTTATGTACTACTAGCCTTCCGCCCGCGGCTTCGCCCGCGTGTACTACACGACGTTATCCCGCGGGAAGGTGACATTTTTCAGGAATAAATAGTAGCCTATGTCCTTTCTCAGTCTCTAGACTATCTCTGTACCAAAATTCATTCAAATCGGTTCAGTAGTTTAGGTGTGATTGTGTAACACACAGACAGACAGAGACGCATTTATAATATATATAAGTAAGGATAAGTAAGGATTAGATGTTAGTTTTAATCTGCAACTTGGCAACATTAACTTATTTTTGTATCGTGATGGATATTTCGATGGAATATCTTGTCGTTTTGTGTAAAATTCGCTATGTTTGCGTACAAGTTTGCAAACTTCGTAAATATACAAACACGGCAGAGGCAATTTCTAGAAACTGTGTCTATGTGAACTTGATGACAGATAAATACAGGGTAAATTTTTAATCAGTGCACAAATTTTTAAGATCGACTCAAAATCGGTAAGTGAACAACTTTCTCCTAGAAACATAGGTCGAAATATGACAAAAATTTTTTGACTCTTCATACAAATCGGACTGATCACGTGATCGATTTAGTATGGGGAGTCCAAAAAATTTTGTCGTTTTTTGACCCATGTTTCTAGGAGAAAGTTGTTCACTTACCGATTCTGAGTTGATCCTAAAAATTTGTGCACTGGTCAAAAAATTTTCCTGTATATAAGTATGTATTATACTTATTATACATAGAAAACACCCAGACCAAGACAAATAGACATGTTCATGCACACAAATATTTGTCTTGTTCGGAAATCGAACCCGAGACCTCTGGCGCGGAAGGCAGGTAGTTTGCTCCTGCGCCAAATCGGTCGTCAGGTATCGTCAGGTAAATATAAGTAGGTACTTATTTTAAAATAAACAAATACAAAAGTCACTTTACCGTGCGTACGAAGTCACGGGCAACAGCTAGTATTGATATAAAACATATATTCAAACAAAGCTTCAAATAAATTCAACAAAATGCTATCAAAAAGAAGTCGTAATGCATTCGTATCGTAATTTGTTACCGTATTGGGTCATTAATTACGATGTATTCGTCATTCGTATTGGTATCGTAATAGCCACAAATAGGGTAAGTTACTAAAATACGCAAAGAACGCATTTTAGTTGGTAGCTATCTGCCGCTTGCCAAAACGCAAAACAAAATCAAACGCTTGTCGTCTTGCCGTTGTTGTCGCTCCGACGATAATCCCCCGATCCGATCCTCTCGCCCTGCTAAGTTTGGCAACGTCGCGCGTCGCACTCGCACGTTTCGTACATTATCGATATTAAAATATCGATAAAATTATCGATATTTTAATCGCTATTTCGTATCGATATCCAACTATCGAAATTTTATGCTTATATCGATATTTTTCAAATATCGATATAAGTCCCTGCTTGATGGTCCATTATTGTTAGTAACAAGGAGAACTTACCAGCTATGTTAGTACTTAATAATTAATTTTTAGTTTGGAGCGAGTAATTTAGCACATGTGCTCGACTAGCGGACAGTCCCCACTACCGGCGATGGCCTGCAGGACGCTGTTGCTGCTACCGCGAACCCGCCGCAAAAGTGAGCCTGCTTTTTTGCGTAATATGGTCGGGAAACTGTCGACCTCTGTGTACGCGAACATGCTAGAAGCGCTGCAATATCGCGGTAGCCCCAACAACGCCCTGAAGGCATTATTGTACTGTACACGCAGGGCGTTATACGATTTTTGGGTATAGTTAACCCACAGACTGCTCGAGTAAAAAGAGGTACAGTAAGCTTTAAAAAGTGTCACCTTAACAGGCGCAGAACATCGAGCAAATCTGCGAGCCAACATATTGGCCCTAACCGACAGCGCCCTGCGCTCTCTCTCTATATCTAAATCGTCTTTTAGGTTTTCTGTAACTATATGGCCTAAGTATTTAAATTGTCTCACTCTTTCAAGAGGTGACCCGTAAAGTCTAATGGGGGGTACAAAATCAGGAAGTTTATTACCGGCTTTAAAAACTAAGTACTCGCTCTTTTTACAGTTGTAAACTAAACCATTTCCAATTCAATAATAATTCAAATAATTCAAAATCGTTTATTCAATTTAGGTTTGTTTAACAACACTTATGAACGTCAATGAAGCTACGCCATCGGTTCGCAAATCCTACGGCAGGAGACCTTGTAGCGAGAAGAACCGGCAAGAAACTCGCCAAGGGCTATTTTTTTCTCCCTGTTTTAACTTATACAGAGTCGTCAAATTTGAAAAATGACCTTCACATAATAGTAAGGTTACTTTCCATCACAAACAGAATACCGCTAAAATTAAGTACAATTTTGCTTATTACCAGAGGGGTCTCATCGCGAACAAAAAAAATAAGTTCAAAATTGTCTCAATAGAGGGCGATACGTGTTTCGCTTACGGTTTTATCATATCAAATAAAACGAAAAACCACAATAAAAGCCACTGGAAAGTGTCATAAATTTACTGTCATATTTAAAAAAGAATCGATTTACAAAATGTTCGTATTTACAATACTATTTGGAGCATTTTAGAAATTCAATAATATCAATACCTTTCTTGCCCGCAAGCATGCCCGAAAGCACTTAGCTTATGCTTTACGCTCGCTTAGTTGTGTGATACCTGCTATTCAACACTAGATGGCTCTCGTGGCGCTCGTATAAAGTTTAAAGGTCGTAATAAACCCTGGGAATTGTAATTCGTAAAGAAGCTTTTGAAAAATATTTTTTTAACTATCGCAGATAGGATAGGATATTAAATAATCCACAGATTACGATAGAATGTTATCATATTATTTTATTTGCCTTAAAGCGCTACTCGCCGCTAGAAGGCGTTTTTGTGATGGCGAAGTATTAAGGCCGGTACACACGTTCAAGCAATGTCTGCTTCACCAAATCTAGTCGGCGCTACACGCGTTCCGATTTGGTCAGGCCCCAGGCCGCACCAAGCTGTAGTTGCATGACATGACGTGTTGCCAGCCACTGCTAATCTCCCAAAATTAATATTATTTTTGAATACTTAAAACATAGATTTGCCTCCAATAAATAGATTACAAACAAAAATATGTCCGGTTTTTTATTGTTTAAATTATTATAATAA
Organism: Crambus lathoniellus; assembly: GCA_949710035.1. Taxonomy (NCBI): domain Eukaryota; kingdom Metazoa; phylum Arthropoda; class Insecta; order Lepidoptera; family Crambidae; genus Crambus; species Crambus lathoniellus. Next base: position 27,416,089 of record OX453300.1, on the reverse strand, counting down.
TTCTATTTCATTATTTTTTAATTTTCTGTTATTTTCATTAAGATACTAAAACATGCTAAATATTTACTAGAGAAGCGCCGAGTACTCAGTTATTACTCGTTACTCGGCGTACTCGACAATTTTTATAGTACTCGTATTCGGCCGAGTAACTCGTTATAAAAGCCGAGTAATCAAACTTTAGAAAAAAATGGTTTTAATTTTGAGAACGATAATAGTAGTCATCATCATCAGCAGTACTACATCCACTACTAAGCATAGGCCTAATAATAGGATAATAGTAGTATTATGCATATTTAATTAGGGTAATTACTTAACATTAAAATTTATTAATTTGCGAAGTTTGAATCACATGAAGAAAGAATTAAGAATAGGACACTGGAAAATATTATTTATGATATAAAATGTAATTTAAGATATAAAAAGTACTTATAAGAATTTAGCACTAAAATTGCTTTGGCACTATAAAATAATTCTACAAACCAAACCACCAAACGCATCAACCGTACACAATTTGTAAAGAAATGACTGACTAGGAGTAAAAGTACCTGGACGCAACTGGGTGAAGGAAGGGGATGAGGGCGGCGAGGTACCGCTCGCTCGCTGGCTGCACTCCGCGGTCATGTTTGAACGTGTTTTTCGCGTATCACTCCTATTCCTATACTTATAAACTGAACCGAGTTACTCGAACGAGTACTCGGTTTGATAAATACAAAACGGAGTATTACTCGGTACTCGGTTACTCGGTAAACTTTGTACTCGGCACATCTCTAAATTATTTACTTAAACCAGCACTTATTATAAATAAATAAATAAATAACTTCTTACATTCACACCAATTATCTAAGCCCATTTTAATTTCATTAAGAAACTGTATCATGGAAAACTTGATAACGGATAAATATATACTTAAATACTTTTTGTTTGTAAATACATACATAATATACATTGTAATTGTAAACACACAGACCAAGACAAATAGACATGTTCATGCACACAAACATTTGTCTTGTTTGGGAATCGAACCCGAGACCGCTGGCGCAGAAGGTGGGTAGCCTACACCTGCGCCAAATCGGTCGTCAAATCCGATGGATCCGATCCGAACTTATTAATGTGGTGTTATGCCTTTTTTATATTAATTAAGTTTTACGACAAAATGCGACTTATCAAATAAAATAAACAGAAAAATAGATATAATAATATTTGCATAAATGGACATATTAAAACCTTTTGTTCGTTCAGTCCTACGCAAAAGTAATGAAAGAGCAATTAAATTGAATCCTCTGAAAATCCCTTAAACCTCGGACGACTACGCTACACTCGTCCAGGAGGGCTATCGGCTAAGAAATATTATGGATATGGGCATGGGCTTCAACTGTAATTTGAATTCCCTCTTTTGGTAGATTTTTGCTGCTTTGTTCTATTGAACGTTGCTAGCTAGCAATTATTATACCCGACCCGACGGCATTTTTTTTATAAAATTGACCTAAAGTTCGGAAAAACTTATGAATTTCATATCCATAAAGTTACGCGGTAGCCCCCCAGATTTGGTTCGGAGCGCAAATTGGCGGCGCGGGGCATTGGCGCGGGGCGGTCGGATCGGAATGTGTGTACCGGCCTTTAGGCGGCGGCGTTGCCAGCCCAGCACCTCTGTCTCCGCGCGGTTTGTTCGAGTGTGGGCGCATGCTGACAACGCGTGCGACGCGAATTGGCAACGTCGCGGTCGGTCGTCGTCGTCGTTGTCGCACAACCAAGCACAACACAATTTCGTAATCTAGCGGGATTTAGTTCAAAATATTGTCCCAAAGATCTATTAATTTATTGGTGTGTATTTATTAACCCCCGAAGCAAAAAAGGGGTGTTATACTAGAAGTTTTTAACCCCCGCCGACGCATAAGGAGGGGTGTTATAAGTTTGACGTGTGTTTGTATCTGTCTGTCTGTCTGTCTGGGGCAACGTAGCTCCTAAACGACTGGACCGATTGTGATGCGGTTTTTTTAAATTGAAAGCTAAATTAATCAAGATGGTTCTTAGCCACGTTTGATGGAAATCTATCTGACCATTTATGGAGATGGTCAACTGCCTGCCAAAACGGTAAAAGGTACTCGGTTGGTTTAATTCTAATAAATTAAACAAAGTGTTGATTCTACTGAATCTAGTTTTTCGTTGTTAATTAGAATTTTCACAGGTACCTACCTACCTAAGTAGTCTGTCTGTAGGTACATTCGGCTATGAAAAAAGAATGCACTTTGTTTTCTTTGCATTAAGCTGCGAATTATTAGAATTAAACTAACCGAGTAGGTAGGTACCTACTTGTGACAGTGCTTTGTTTACAATGTCGAAATTGGTTTTGTTTCTGTCTATGTTAAATATTATAGAAGTAGGTATCATCTGCAAAGAACACAATATCACAGAAGCTTTTTGCGAAACTGAGAATATTTTTACCTGTTAAATTACCTACCAATAGTGGCAAGATATTTCTTTTTTCTAAACAGATACTGGTGGCAGACTTGACACTTCCATAAAATAATGTACTTACCTCTTCGATTTATATTAATCGAAGATGTACCTACACCCTGGGCAAATTTAGGTGCAATAAAAAAATGGTACTTACCTAGCAAAAAAATTCTGTCTGTCTGTATGTATCTAGGTACCTACCTATACATGTACTAAACTTTCATTATTCGTAGTGCCTAAAGGGATCAAGCGATTTTAATGCAGTTTTTAGGGTTCCGTAGCCCAATGGCAAAAAACGGAACCCTTATAGATTCGTCATGTCTGTCTGTCTGTCTGTCTGTCCGTCCGTCCGTATGTCACAGCCACTTTATTCCAAAACTATAAAAACTACACAGTTGATACTTGTTAGGTAGATGTATTCCGTGAACCGCTTTACGATTTTAATACAATAATAAAAAATAAAAACAAATTAAGGGGGGCTCCCCATACATAGAACTGAAACTGAAAAATATTTTTTTAATCAAATATATTCGTGTAGGTCTATAGATAGGTCTTTGAAAATAACATGGAGGTTTCTTAAATCATTTTTTCTCAAACTCAATATTTTGAAAGATAGAGCCTTCCAAAGTGGTAAAATGTGTGTCCCCCCCCTCTAACTTTTGAAATAAAAGAATGAAAAATCTAGAAAAAATATATGCTGTAGATTTTAATAAAAACTTTCAACGAAAATTGGTTTGATCGATACATAGTCAGTACTTTTTGAGATATAACACATTTTCAAAACCGCAAATGTAACTTTGTCATTCATACAAACACTATGAAAAACAAAGTTATATTTTGCTGACAAAAAATTATGTTGGAATTTTGGCAAGGTATAGGCAATCGGTACGTTAAGTGTGTACGGAACCCTTCATGGGCGAGTCCAACTCGCACTTGGCCGATTTTAGGTTTTTTATTTTGTATGTAGGTAATTTAAAAAGGAAGATTCTATAAAAATAAAATTTAAGAAATAAGATTTTAAATTATTTTTATGCATTCACAGTGCAATTTTTGTAAGTATAGGAAAAATGTGATAGTATAAAACCACGAGCCCTATAAGTTGCTTTCAGGCGGGATTCGAACCCGCGCCTCCGGGAATCCGGCCCGATGCTCTGACAAACTAAGCTACCGAAAGGCTTACACGACTCGTCGAATTTTGCTATTACTTGTTACGCTGTAGGCCAGCGTTGTTTCATCAATGTGAGGAAACCCTCGCATCCGAAAGAAACATTTTTACAAATGTTTAACAGTCGATTAAAAAAGATAAAATTTCTCTCTTTGTCGGGGGACCCTCAACGTATAATTATAGGTACCCTTTTAGTACCTACCTAGGTACTTCTATGTTGTGGTCGGTCCCCCGATTGAGAGAATTTTTTTTTTACTTTTTTAAGTTTGTTTTATGTCGGGGGTTTTTAAATGTTTTTCTTTATGAATTACTTAATACGACGGCATATTTTTTCTGTTTTCACGACAGCATATTTAAAAAAAATGCAAATGAAAGAGTCACTCTCATTGTGCTTTTTGCAGCGTTAGTTTATGTGAGTTACGATTACAAAGTGATTATAAAATCATTAGCACTCATTTGTGTGAAAAATGGAAAATGAAGTAAGTATTTAGAAAAAATCGACCGATATTTTGGCATCTATTATTAGGTACCTTTAGGAAGACCCCTGGACGTAATTTATTTGTATTTCTCTTCAATGAGCCCGAAGGCATTTAAATAGATTGTATTAAATAAAATAGTAGTTTTGACCAGTACTTATACTGTTTCCGCCTTGACCACGTAGAGGTAGGTACTCGTAATTTATGTTATTTACGAATTTGCATTTTCATTTCAATTTATAATCAAGATTTTTAAAAGAATTGATTAAAGTAGGTGTAGGTACTTACATGGATATTTAAATAAATTCTAAAGAAAATATTTTTTTTGAATTCTCAAGATATTCAGTACCTTTATAAAAAGTTTGTAAAAAGTATGATATCACGCTTTGTGGTGTGGTTAAGAATGGTTCTAATTCAATTTATCTTTCTCAATAGGTATCTGGAATACTTAAACAAATAGTGCTCATTCGCTGAACAACCTTCCTTAGGCCGCTATATTCGTATATCTTAAACTTTATCTGGGCTCTTGAGGGACATCAGATGTACCAGACTTTAGAAAATACTAAGTCTCTAGTACTCTAGTCCACCGATCAACAAGCAGGCATCGTCGCGGAACTCACACCTAGCAAACCAAGCCACTGGCGCTACGCGGGTCGGGAGGCTTTGTGGACCGGGACCAACGGTCCACAAAGCCTAATTTTATTTAAAATTAAATTTTCAGGAGGCTTTGTGGACCGGCGCTGTGGTCCACAAATCAATTTATTTTTTAATGGAGGCTTTGGGGACCACCGCCGCCAGAGAGTACAAATGACATTCTGAATGATTTTGAGCACGGTCAACAAAAAAGGGGTGGGTTAATAAGAAAAATATATGTCTATATATATGTGTATATTTTTATTATATATTTTTTTGGAGTTGCTTTTGTAGTATTCATACATAATGGTACAAAACAAGAACGACATTTAAAAAAATGGTTATCACTTTGAACTCAATTTCATGGGGACGAAGTCGCGGGGGTATTGCTAGTAGTAAAGTAATATATTATTGAAGAGAATTGAATGCTCTACGATTCTATGCCTAACATTTAGTTTTTGGGTGCATCGTTAGAAAGTTATCCGGTCAAAACTTTACAACATATCGAAAAACTTTACTGAATAGAACTTGTAGCAAATTGAATCAGCTTTCATTTTGCACATAGTGAACATGTCGCTGGGACGCATAGTTTCTGAGATATAATCCAAAACCAAAAAAATGAGACCTTCAAACCTCCCCCTCCCCCACCTTAAGGGCTACGGGCGGGGACTTTTGATATGTTTTCCATTTTAACTAGCCCAAACAAAGTTACAAAGTCAAAAATTGTGTTCCAAGCATTTTCTTCTATATCTCTTCGTTGACTGGTCTAATCGCTAATCGGAATTAACTAACAAATCGTTTTTTAACAATAAATTTTCAATATTGTTAGTTGACGTGTAAAAGCCGTAAACACTGTTCTGTTGGAATAGCTTTAACATTATATGACGCCACAACTGTCTATGGTGACCAATCGTGGCGCGTTCATAGTCACGTGATTTTTGTTCAAATGTTTTCGATTTTGAACTGTTTATAATTAACTGCAAAAAATAATAAGTTTTTCGCATTAAATGATAATAATATGATATAATTATAATATTCTTCTTATGGCTAAGACCTTGGAAGACCTGAACACAATGCTCGAAGATCTCGGTAATGCTTCGCAAAGAGTGGATCTTAAGATGAACATGGACAAGACGAAAATCATGTTCAATGCCCATGTTGCACCCGCTCCAGTTAATGTTGGGAACATTACACTCGAAGTTGTTGACCACTATGTTTACCTAGGACTGACGGTCCAGTTAGGTAAGTCCAACTTTGAGAAAGAGATCTCTCGTCGCATCCAGCTCGGATGGGCAGCGTTTGGGAAGCTCCGGCATATATTCGCGTCCGAAATACCTCAATGTCTCAAGACGAAAGTCTTTGACCAGCGTGTAATGCCAGTAATGACCTATGGAAGTGAGACGTGGTCTTTTACTATGGGTCTCATAAGAAGGCTCAAAGTCATCCAGCGAGCAATGGAGAGAGCGATGCTTGGTATTTCCCTGCTCGATCGAATCAGAAATGATGACATCCGCAGGAGAACTAAAACGACCGACATCGCTCGAAGGATTGCATCATTGAAGTGGCAGTGGGCGGGACATATAGCGCGGAGAACTGATGGTCGTTGGGGCGGAAAGGTTCTCGAATGGCGACCGCGTACCGGACGACGTTCCGTGGGCAGGCCCCCTACAAGGTGGACCGACGATCTGGTCAAGGTCACGGGAAGCCGCTGGATGCGGGCAGCGCAGGACCGATCGTTGTGGAGATCCTTGGGGGAGGCCTATGCCCAGCAGTGGGCGTCGTTCGGCTGACATGATGATGATGATTATCATAATAATATTGATAATGAAGTTTTAAAATAAATAAGAAAAGTTACATAATAACTTTTTTATTCAAAATCCCAATTATTACATCGTACTCGATTGTCAATTTATCTGGAAAATTATTTCATTCGAGTGTCGTGTTGAGGGTAGTAATATCTTCACATTGATAAAATAAACGCTGGCTAACAGCAAAAAAAGTTTTAGAAAAATTTGAAGCATCTTCTAACGACTCTGTAGCTTGGCGGTCAGAGGATTCGCCCGGTCAGTAAAAGGTCCCAGGTTGGATTGTCGGTCGAGTTACTTGGAAGATACTTACTTACTTACTTACTACGCTGGCTCAGCGACCCGAAGTGGATCTTGGCCTCCGACATTAAAGTGCGCCATTCCTTCCTGTTTTGTGCCAAGTGAGACCAGTCGGGCACTTCCAGCTCTTTCAGGTCTTTGACAACTTCATCTTTCCAGCGGTATCTTGGACGACCCACTGGACGTCGTCCAGATGGTTGGCCATGATACGCTCTTTTGGCAGCTCGATCTTCACCCATTCTCTCTACGTGCCCCAGCCAGCGAAGTCGGGCAGCTTTTATTTCCCCAATGATATTCGTCTCGGACACCAGCTATTCTATCTCCCGGTTAAACCTTTTCCTCCACTCCCCGTCATCGCCTCTTGTTGGTCCCAGTATCTTTCGTAGAATTTTTCGTTCTGCGACTAAGAGTTGGTTTTACTTGGAAGTAAAGAACCAACTCTTACTTGGAAGATGGCTTCGTTTATTTTAAAAATTCATTGTATTCTTCAAATAATTTTTTTATCCAAAGTTTGTTATATATTTTACTAGCGCTCCGCACGCGAAGTCGTCAACGTAGATCCCTTTTTTACCCTCTTACAGGGGAATTTCCAAAAATCGTCTCTTAGTGCTCCCTTCCACTCCCCAAGGAACATACATGCCAATGTTTTTCATACTAACCCACCCCTTTTTTTGTTGACCGTTCTCAAAATCATTCATTATGTCATTTGTACTCTCTGGCGGTGGCGGTCCTCAAAGCCTCCATTAAAACACGTAAATAAAATAAATTGATTTGTGGACCACAGCCGCGGTCCACTAGGCCTCCTGAAAATTTGAATTTAAATAAAATTAGGCTTTGTGGACCATTGGTCCCGGTCCCCATAGCCTCCCGACCCCGCTACGCTACCTAGCGGTGGTTTCTAGCGTAAAAACCCAAAAATGCAGCAAATAACAGTTATACTGTACCTAAATAACGCTTGGTTATTTTCGTTACTAACCGGCTTCGCATCTCCCGCACTTGTGTTGCCCACCGATATCGGCACGACAATCTCAACAATTACACTAGTGTAACAAAACAGTGTAACCACGGGTCCGAAGTGAATCTGTCGACGACGATATCGTTGACTGTAACGACACAGTGTGAAAGCATTTAGTAGTGATTGTATCAAACTGCCATTCCGACGATATCGTGCCGATATCCTGTCGGTACTGTTATCGTCCAATGTGAAAACGCCCGATATCGGAACGATATATCGGTATGTGAGTGTGACACGATAACCAGCAGCTTGCTATGCGGTTAGTCGAATTGCGCTAGCAAAAGTAAGCGCGCGATTCCAAAAGTTTAACAGAATATACGAGGTAATAATGGTAATATTTTTAAGTGCACCATGCAGGCAATTTTCGTGTAGTCTGCTGGTAAATAGGTAGGTACTTACCTTAACAGGATAGGATGTACATACACATAAACCGCATCAATAAAAACACTCGTCTGATGAAAACCATATTAAAATCGGTTCAGCCAAACGTGAGATAATTACGCACAATAACATAGGGACATGAATGTACACACGACAGCACATCAAGTTATACAGTTGAACTGCGATAACAGCTTTTATTACGTAGGGCATTAAGGCGGTCTCAAGGTCAACATGTATAGTCTGATGTGCCGCCGTGTGTACATGCGGGTCAAACTGAGAACCTCCTTTTTTGAAGTCGGTTAAAATACTAAAACCTTCTCGTAACTGTATTAAATACTTAGGTAGTTTTCTGAAAACCGCATCTCACGGACAAACATTCATACATGCTGGTCAAACTGAGAACCTCCTTTTTTGAAGTTAGTTAAAATACCAAAACCTTCTCTTATATGTAACAAATACTTTTCTGAAACCGCATCTCGCAGACAAACATTAGATAAGTACATGCGGGTCAAACTGAGAACCTCCTGTTTTGAAGTCGGTTAAAATACCAAAACCTTCTAAATGTAACAAATAGGTACTTTTCTGAAAACCGCATCTCGCGGATAAACATACATAAGTAGGTACTTACATACGGGTCAAACTGAGAACCTCCTTTTTTGAAGTCGGTTAAAATACTAAAACCTTCTCGGAAATGTATTAAAAAGGTAGTTTTCTGGAAACCGCATCTCACGGACAAACATTCATACATGCTGGTCAAACTGAGAACATCCTTTTTTGAAGTCGGTTAAAATACCAAAACCTCTTATATGTAACAAATACCTTTCTGAAAACCGCATCTCGCAGACAAACATTAGATACTACGGGTCAGACTGAGAACCTCCTCTTTTAGAGTCGGTTAAAATACCAAAACCTTCTAAATGTAACAAATAGGTACTTTTCTGAAAACCGCATCTCGCGTACAAACATACATACATACAGGTCAAACTGAAAACCTCCTTTTTTGAAGTCGGTTAAAATACTAAAACCTCGTAAATGTAACAAATACTTTCCTGAAAACCGCATCAAAATCGGTTCAGCCAAACGCGAGATAATCGCGGACAAACTACCTACCTACCTACTTTATTTACTATACCTTGAAAATAAAGTACCTACTTACTTAGGTAGGTAGGTACCTACTAAAATCGACTCGTCTCTCAACTATCTCCGATGAGACTCGAATCCACGACCTTTCACTGTCCGGGCGAATGCTCTAACCACTGAGCTACGGAGTCATTGTTTTTTCTGATACTTCATTTTCAATGTTTAATAAAATAGGTATTATTTTCTACTTATGTACGGTCGAACCAATTGAATCGCAACCCATTTTGCTAATTTGTTTGAAAACGCAAAACTATAAAGGTAAATGTCAATGTCAATTAGTTTGAGTTTCAATAATTATCTGTTTTAGAAAATGAACTTTCGGTGGGTAAACTACCTAATCGATTAGTTCGACTGTAACTTACTGTACTTTAATTAAAAAACTATAAAAGACTTGTTCGGGCAAAGGTATATTGGGTAGGTAGGGTACAACAACAGTCAAACTACTTAAATCTTATCGTGATTCGTTCGTGGCGTGACCTACCATAAGTTCTCCGTGCGGCCCGCGCGGTCGCTCGCAACCGCCCGCACACGGGAGCCCGGAACCACAGATAATATAATACTATCCGGAACGGAGAAACGGGAGGCGCTAGAACATCGTTTCACATCACAGCAACGCGGGTCGGTCCGTACGGCCCGACTATTGGTACCTATTCTACCGAATCCGGTGTGTGAAAGAGCTGTGTAACCAGCCTAACAGATTTTAAAATTCTGTAAGGTTGCGATTTAAATTTGTTGACATTGACACTGACTTTTATAGTATTGACGCTTGCAAACAAATCATTAGCAAAATGGGTCATGCCATGATTCAATTGGTTCGACTGTACCTACCTTATCAACTAATATCACATCATCGGCATCGGCAAGTTGCATTGCAATGCAACGCGTGCGTGTTCATGTTCATGTACGCTACGCAACTCAGTAAAGTAGCACTCAATAAAAAATAAGTCTTACGTATACTATTTTTAAAGTTTGAATTCGCATATATACGCGGTTACTAGCGCCACCTTTTGTCCAGGGGCTTAAAACAGTTCGTTACATGACTAACGCTATCTGTTGACGGGAAGCGAAAAACGGGCTCGGTTTACAAAGCACAGCTCCCTTCAATAGCGACCTCTAGCGAAATAAAAGTGGAAACTAAACTGCCCGCAAGTTTTTGCCCGCTAGGGACGGTCACATTTCTTGTATGGGATGAGGCATCTGTACTAGTATAGTATTATATTATCTGTGTTATTACCTAAAACAGTAAACAATTTTCAACCAAACAAGGAATCAAATAGTTTAATGAACACACTAATCTTAATCTTATTCATATTATATTATAGGATTAATAAAAAGGAAACTGCAAGCTGCGCCGCATATTCAAATCTATAAGTATTAACAAATAAAAGGAATTTTTGAATAAATAATACAATTATTAGAAAAATTGCCGTAACTGTAAGACACGGGTACCAAAATTACCATGAGACACACCAGCTCGCTCATAAATCTATACTATTATAAACCATATCCCGAACACCTTTAACACGAGTAGACATGAGCAGACCCACCCCACTGGCAGCACCCGTTCACGAGCATGACGCATGAGCCAGCCATCGCTTCGCTCAACCATATTTTAGGGAACGTAACGACCCGACTCACTCAATTGCGTATGTTTCACAGAAACCCAACATCTTTCTAATGGCGCTGACTGAGGGGGCCAGCAGCACCATATCGTCCGCGTAGCTGATATTATTGACGCATGCGTTATTGATATGACACCCGATCTTCATGCTGCTGAGCCCCTCGATCAGCGCGTTCACATAGAGGTTGAAAAGCTTGGGAGAGCTCAACCCCCCTGCCTCACACCAATAGAGGTTGAAAAGCTTGGGAGAGCTCAACCCCCCCTGCCTCACACCACATTCTAACCTATAGGGAAGGGATTCGAGTATTCGTTTGCCCATTTCACATAGTTAATCTGATTGTTATACCAAAAACGAAAGAGCGATACAGTTTCGAATGGCAAACCAATCTGTTTCAGCTTTTTCCATAGAATATCGTACACGACCAGGTCGAACGCCTTGGACAGATCCAAGAAACAAGTATAAATAGGTGTTTTCCTATCTGTATAGTACCTGACAGTGCGCTTCAGGCTCAGGATTGCACTTTCAGTTGATAACTGTGGTTGAAAACCAAACTGGAGCTCATTAATTTTTAAGTGACAATCTAACTGAGAGTTCAGCGCACTGTCAAGCACTTTGGCGATAATTGTTGCCAACGAAATGGGTCTGTAGTTCGACCTGTTCGACATGACCCCCGTTTTACATTTCGTGATAGGAACTACAATGGTCTTAATTAGATCCTGAGGCAGGTAGGAGTGCACAAAAAATATGTTAAAAAGCATTGCAAGAACCCTAGAAACGTGGGGCCCCGCGTTTTGAAGGTGTTCGATGCTGAGGCTATCGTGGCCAGGAGACTTGCCTCTGGTCATTGACTTTATTATTTTGGCAATTTCTTTGGCAGTAATTAACTTTTTGATTTGCTCACAATTGGCCCCAGCACCGATCACCTCCCCAACTGGTCCTAACAGAGACTTGACAGTGAAATGCTCCCTAAAAGGTTTGCTATCTCTTTGGGTTCACTGGCATCCTCAATAACCGTAGGCCGACCAGGTCGGAAGTTCAGCCTATTCGTCGATTTCCAAAAGTTTTTGAAATCACTCTTACTATGACATGAGGCTAGCGCGTCCATTTTGATTTGTTCTTGGTGGTTCTGACACCATTTAAACCTTGATTTGAAAATTTTACGACTAACTACCATATCATCGTAAAAGGTAGGTCCCCCATTTGGGCCGACCGTACCATACCCACAAGAGAAATTTAGATCTGGCCTCCTTATGAGCCTCCTTCTCATGTCTATTCCACCCTATCAGACCTTTCGACGTTTTGTTACATTTCATTTCATGTGTAACAGTTGCTGCATGAGATAAGACTGAAACCACTTTACTGTACATGTCATCTATTATGCGTCTATGGTCACTATTACTACAGATCCCTTTGCAACAAACTTGGAATTCACTTGGGAAGTCAATCCTCTTTAGCTTATCGTTTCATATTTTATTATAACTATCAATTTGATATTGTGTTCCGTCTCCCCACCTAATTTTATTTAACACAGGATTACACTTTAAGAAATTTCTTTGCGATAAATTTAAATTACAGCTAATCAACAACGGAAGGTGATCAGACCAGTACGAGTCATATTTGACCGCAGCACTAGTAACGTACTGCCAAGCTGCCTCCGTGACTAAGCAGTGGTCTAACCACCTTCTGCTGCCATGCGCATCACTAACATAATATGTAAAAGTTTGTGAATTAATGCATAGTTTACTCACGTCCGCACAAGTCCATGCCTGATCAAAAAAAATTTAACCATGGCTTCAGTCAGACACAGCCGTCTCTATCGTCTTCTACAAACAAGCCATGCTATGATACGGAACGGCAACATTGCTGTGAACCGGTTTACTCCTTTATGGAGGTGGCATACCTACGAAAAAGTGAGGTGTAATGTAACTAAATTACAATGTAAGAAAATCTTGGAATTCAATTTTAAACTTCTTCTAATTGTCGTATTAATCGGTCCAGCCGTTTCAGAGATTAGCCGGAACAAACAGACAGACAAAAATTGAAAAACATGTCATTTTGGTATATGTACCGTATATTTAATCATATGCACGTAGTAAAAAGGGGTTATTTAATGTTACAAACAGACACTCCAATTTTATTTATTTGTATAGATGTATAGAAGATATGCCATCTCCATAGGATTCAGTACTCGAGGTTTACTCGCTGTTTACCTGTCAAACGGTGCAAACGATGTCAAATCGGTTCACTTAATACTACCTACAAGCCATGCGCATAAAGTTGCCAACTTTATGCGCATGGCTTGTAGAAGACGATAGAGATGGCTGTGCTTCAGACCATCATGCTTAACACGTACAGCAAGATTTTTTCCAAAAAAATTGACTTTTCATACAAATTTAGCAACCTATCGGGACATTTTGTATGGAGTCGAAATATTTTTTTCATTTCCAACAAAAAATCTTGCTGTGCATTGTTCAGCATGAAGGCCACCCATGGTTAAAGTTTTTGCAACGGTGCCCCCAAAGAGCATGTAATCACTACGTTTAAGAGACGGGTCTTTCATAGAAAAAAAGTAAATTATCGTTTTGTATGGAAGTTATACTAAAACGGAATACCAACCACATAGCTGAAATTATGACGTACATGACGTACAGGGTTCCCAACATAATAACCGAAATAGTGATGTACCAGTCATGGGATTTTTTATCGATGGCGATATTAAAAAATATCAGGATTCCATTTCTATCATTTTGCAAACTTTAGGGTCTAATTGATGCCTTACTTACGCTAACGTTAATTCTCGGTTTAAAGATTCAAGATTCAAATTTGTTTATTCAATTTAGATTGTTATTTACAATACTTGTGAACGTCATAGAAGCTACGCCATCGGTTCGCAAACCCTACAGCGGGAGGCCTTGGAGAAGAACCGGCAAGAAACTCCAAGGGTTGTTTTTTTCTCCCTGTTTTATTTCATACAGAGTCGTCAAATTGAAAAATGACCTTAACATGGTATGACTAAGGTCAGTTTCCATCACAATTACACAATGGGTTATGATAAATACAGTTAAGTATAGGCGAACTAATGATCATAGCGGTGAACAATTTTCAATTAAGTACTTAGGAACTCTACTTAAAGCAAATTAAACAAGAGTTATGTGACAATAAAAATTTCATTCAAAAAGATAACCAAGTTTAACAAGAATTTCACGTTGGCGCAAATGGGGCTAAAAGTAAACTCCATTATTAAAGTCAAAGTCTAATTTAATCGAACTTATAATATATATACATGCATTTGGCAATAAAGATACTATAAAAAAACCTGTTTTCTTTTCCGAGGGGCTGCAGGTGCTATTGTTGCAGTTGTAGTTGAACGTTCTGGAATATTCACAAGAAACATGTTAATATAGCATAGCATGTAAATGAAAAAATAATGTAAATCATACAAACCGCCTTAAAAAATTCACGTAGGTACGTAATTAATACGTATTTAAGTATACATACTTAAGTACTTTGAAGTCAGGCGTGAAACATGTATTTAAATTTTTTTGTGTTTTTGCTTAGACCCGCCCGACTGCATGCACGAATGCACTAAAAAAGAGCCACAATGCCGTGCGGGTGTACCGACACTATCTAACCGAACGGACTTTACTTCATTATGCAATAGGCATTTCAAAATTGGACCAACTTGAGAAAAAACCTGATGTTATAACGTTTGAATCATTTAAATCGGTTCAGCCGACTTCGAGTAATTAGTGTACATACTTAAAAAAAAACGCGACGAATAGATAACCTCCTCCTTTTCAATTCTTGAAGTCGGTTAAAAAAATATCGATTGTCGATAAAAAAATGTCAAGCACTATTTATCAGGTTATCTTCTCAATTTTTTAAATTTTAATAGAAAACTTTTAAACTTTTTAAATCACGTAATCCTTAATGTAATGGCTATAACAAAATGTGAATGTATGCTTACCTTTCTTCATTAAATGGAAATTTGGCCATGAATATTCGCTTTTGGCCTTCTGACCGGCCGGCTCGTAAACCACATAATATATTTCACAAGTTTTGTAATACATCTCTCAACAGATCACACGGGACCACGAAAACGTACAATTAAGGCGAAATTTTGCGAGTAATTCACAAAATGCACAAATTCACACAATAATACTAAAATCAAGCTTCGTTTACAAACAGTCAACAAGACAAGAATGTCAAATTTGGCGGCTGGCGGCTGACTGTCAGTCAGAGTGAGTGAGAGTCAAATAGGTGAAAGTAAGACAGCGATATTTTTGGTACAAACTTCATACAACACTTTTTTGTATGGAAGTTGCGCCAGACTGGGTGCCCCTATCACCCTGTATATTGATAGTTCTGTCACAGATTACTAAATAGTTACTACGTAACAGCTACTGCACTCCGCTAAGCCATTTAAATAAATAACTTTAACGCAATAAAGTGGAATTCAGCTTGTACGGCGCAAATTACGAACGGCCACTCGTTGCATCTCTTTTTATCGCATATTATATTCTAGCTCATTTGCGGACCTAATTTTTATGGATTTGCACCGCCGGCGATGCGGGCGAGAGTTGCGCGCAAGTACATCGAGTGATAGACGCCTGGTTCTGTTTTTATTTCTTCTAAATTCCCTCATTTTCGGTCGGTTAATGGTTTCTATAGCTTTATTATTATAGACTAGCGGCCGCCCCGTGTTTCACCCGCGTGGTTCCCGTTCCCGTGGGAATATCGGGATAAAAAGTATCCTAAGTTATTCCTTATGTATGACATCAGCTACGTGCCAGTGAAAATCCCGTCAAAATCGGTCCAGCCGTTTCAGAAATTAGCCGGAACAAACAGACAGACAGACAGACAGACAGACAGACAGACAAAAATTGAAGAAAATGTTATTTTGGTATATGTACCGTATTTATAATCATATGCATGTAGTAAAAAGCGGTTATTTTAATATTACAAACAGACACTCCAATTTTATTTATTTGTATAGATGTGAATATCTTTTTCCCCCTACATTATCATAATCCACCTATGCCTGAATAATATAACTCGCGCAGTTAAAGAAACAATCTGTAAATGGCGGCCAAGCATTTAGTGTAAGCGCGATAGCATGACCCACCCACGTGGTCTACATGCAGCATGACGGTATGTGTGAGCGAGATAGCATGACCAGACGGCCGCCATTTCCATATTGTTTCTTTATCTGCGCGGCTTATACTTGAAAACTTTCTATCTTGAATATTTATATCTTGACCCTGACTATCACGTCGTCTCGGCGAACACATGTTACTTATTATAAAAATGTTAATAAATATCTGGCGTATACTGTTTCTTGTTTTCCTTCAACATCCTGTAAGCCAATTTATGTATTTGCTTATTGTTGTCAAGTCACTAACAAAACAATTTATTTGTTAACAGGAACAAAGAAAAGAAAAGACTAAAAAAAAAACCAAAAGCACAGGAAATGATCTTGATAATATGCTAGCAGCTAAATTAAATGCCTTGAGTGGCGGAAAAGGCATAGACATAGCGAAACTGCTAGATTCAGATGATTCTTCGTCAGATTCATCTAGTGAATCAGAAGAGAAACCAAAAAAGAAGAAAAAGAAAAAATCAAAGGAAGTTAAACAGAAAAAGAAAACAAAGAAGTCAAAGTCAAAGAAAAAATTGCAGAGTTCCTCAGACTCGTCAAATTCATCAGATGACAGTAAAGATACAAGGAATAAAATGAAAACAAAGGAAAGGTCCGAATATAGGACTGATCACACTTCTCAAGCTGAATCACGAAAGCGCAAAAGCGATAGCAATGTAGAATATGAGGAAAGATCCAAAAACGCTGAAAAAAGGACGAGCTACGAAACATACGATCAGAGACTTCGTCGTTATTCCAGTGACGATACCAGAGAGAGAACAACGGATAAAAGGAAGAGAGAAAGATCACGCGATGATAAAAGAGTGGTGTCACAATCCCGTCACTCCGAAAGAGATCGTTACAACGAAAGAGATCGCGAGAGCGACAGAAGGCGTCAACGGTCACCGGAATATAGGAATAGGTCGGAGCCAGACAATCGAAAGAAGGGGATGAGCGAAGACGAAAGAGCTGCCAAGCTGGCGGCCATGGCGGCGGCTGGGGCGGAGCGCGAGGAGCAGCGCGGGCGGCGCGTGGCCGAGCAGCGCCGCGCCGCCGCCGCCGACGACGCGCCCGGCGCCGGCGCCCGCCCGCTGCGCGCCTCCGGCCGCGACGCCAAGGCGCTCCCCGAATCGCTCGAGACTCGTATTCGCTCCAATCGACATTACATTCAGCGAGATCGTCACCATATGAATGAACATTTCGCCAGAAGATAGTGGAAAATGAAAATAATTGTTACGATTGTAATGTTTTATTAAGTTCTAGTTTACGATGTCCCTAAATAAATATTAGAAATAAATGAGATGATTACTAATGGTTATTATTTTAATTACAAAAATATTCAAAGAATTTCGACGATGTTCTGTTTTCAGTCAGTTCTTGTGAGTTTTCTTTCAATCCAGAGGTATTTTTTCTTTGACAATCTGTAAATAAATAAGAGCACATTAAATTTGAAGGATTCAAACCTATGCAGTATTTGGGATGGTAAAAACACAGTTTTATAAAGTGTTTCATGTTCCACAAAAGATAACCAACCTTATGTATATACATAAGGTTGGTTATCTTTTGTGGACCAGATGGTCGCAGATGGTTTTCGCTCACCACCCGTAGCTTCGGCCACTGCGGTGAGCGTTTAAACCACCTGCTCCCCAGCCCGCGGGCCGCCTCGTCCCTCCGCGCCTACGCAGGCTTAAATTGCACTAGGGGTAGGGCATACAAGACTACATGAAGTCGGTTTTGCAGGGATTCGTTTCTGGCACTGACTTTAGAAGCACAACATTTCAGAAAACACAACTTAATGACTTTTTATAAAAAAAAATTGAATTGAAGCTGAAACTGTAATTTTATATTGTGCCATCTTTTAAGTACTTATGCCAAATGAAATTATACCAAATAATCGTGACCAAATAAACGTTATGCTAAACGAAATTCTGCGAAATTCTAATTATGCCAAAGGTAAATGTACCATATGCTATTCTGCTATCTGAATAGTATGCCGTTGTAAATTCGGACATAAACATTCGCCTAATCAATAATTATGCTAAATAATATGTTTTCTGACTTACAACTATTCGTCAAAAGAAGATTATGTTAAGTATGTTATGCCAAATAAGTTTCGGAGGATCGAGATTCTGCCAGATAGGTGGAACCCCTTATCTTCCTATAAAGGGAAAACAATAAACAAACCACTATTATAGTTTACATTTGGTTCATACATTTAGGCATCATTCCAGCAGCGCCCCACCCTGTACAGCATGATCCCGGCCACCTGTCACCAAACTGAGCATGACAATATTTAGTGCTACCATAGCGAACACGGAAAAGCATCTGATAACAAGTATAACACAGCTACTTTCCGAGATATATGCCTTTGATTTAATATACTTCCTACTATCTATATATATAAAAATGAATCCCTATTTCCCTTGGTCACGACATCACGCGTGAACGGCTGGACCGATTTGGCTAATTTTGGTCTTGAAATGTTCGTGGAAGTCCAAGGAAGGTTCTAACGGTGAGAAAATAGGGGAAGAGGGGATAAGTGGGGGTAGAGTAGAAGTAGGGTAGGGTAAAGGTAGGGTAGGTAGGGTATAGGTAGGGTATAGGTAGGGTAGGGTAGGGGTAGGGGTAGGGGTAGGGGCAGGGGTAGGGGTAGGGTAGGGGTAGGGTAGGGGTAGGGGTGGGGTAGGGTAGGGGTAGGGTAGGGGTAGGGTAGGGGTAGGGTAGGGGTAGGGTAGGGTAGGGGTAGGGTAGGGGTAGGGTAGGGGTAGGGTAGGGGTAGGGTAGGGGTAGGGTAGGGGTATGGTAGGGGTAGGGTAGGGGTAGGGTAGGGGTAGGGTAGGGGTAGGGTAGGGGTAGGGTAGGGGTAGAGTACGGGTAGGGTAGGGTGGAGTAGGGGGTAGGGCCACGGGAACGAAGTCGCGCTGGGTCAGCTAGTCCTACTAATATTATAAATGTGAAAGTTTGGATGTTTGGATGTTTGGATGTTTAGATGTTTGGATGTTTGTTACTCAATCACGCCAAAACGGCTGAACGGATTTGGCTGAAATTTGGGACATAGTTACTTTATAGTCTGGAGAGGAACATAGGCTACTTTTTATCCCGGAAAAATATCACACTCCCGCGGGATAACGTCGTGTAGTTCACGCGGGCGAAGCCGCGAGCGGAAAGCTAGTAATATTATAAATGTGAAAGTTTAGATGTTTGGATGTTTGGATGTTTGTTACTCAATCACGCCAAAACGGCTGAACGGATTTGGCTGAAATTTGGAACACAGATACTTTGTAGCCTGGAGAGGAACATAGGCTACATTTTATTCCGGAAAAATGTCACATTCCCGCGGGATAACGTCGTGTAGTCCACGCGGGCGAAGCCGCGGGCGGAAAGCTAGTAATATTATAAATGTGAAAGTTTAGATGTTTGGATGTTTTTATGTTTGTTACTCAATCACGCCAAAACGGTTAAACGGATTTGGCTGAAATTTGGGACATACATACTTTGTAGCCTGGAGAGGAACATAGGCTACTTTTTATCCCGGAAAAATAGCACATTCCCGCGGCATAATGTCGTGTAGTCCACGCGCGCGAAGCCGCGGGCGGATAGCTAGTATGCCATACAATTGGTACATTTGAGTAGAGAAGTTTTTCGTCTGGCTGGCAGCGCCACAAAAATTCCGTATATCTTCAGATGCAGTGGGGGGAAAAATCAAACATATTTTTTCCCGACTGGTAAAAAATTGGCCTGCATGGTGTATTTTTATGCAAATCGGAGACCGGCAGGCTTATCACGTAACTTGCAAAAGCCAAGCGATAGCAAAAATTGCGCAATTATTGCTCTAAAATCGCAAATTCGTACCATGGAGGATTGTATTTGATGTAGATTCAACTCGATTATCGATTTACTACGCTACTGGAACGATAGACACCTCTGCACACATGCCAGCGTAAATGGGATCAGAGTCCCAGGGGCCGCGCTCGGGCAGCGGCAGCGCGCGGCGGCGCAGCTCCGCCACCAGGTCGCTCAGGTCCATGATGGGGATGGGGTCGAGCGAGCGCGCTTTCGCCGCCAGGTACTCCACGTAGTGCAGCCTGAAACACGGGAGAGGTCACAGGTGATGTTACCTCGATAAGCGCGCGCTTGAAGAGGCCTTCGAGCGAGCCGTAGGGGCGCGGCGGGAGGCGCAGCGCCGCGCGGCGCACCAGCGTCTCCAGGTCCCCCACGTCCAGCAGCGGCAGCGGGTCCACGCGGCGCGCGCGCACCAACCGCGACAGGTACTCCAGGTAATGGTTCCTGCGCCCGTATTATTTAACTTGAGTGGTTTTGCAAGTTGTGCGACCGCGCGGCTGAAAGAATCCGAACTGGGGTTGATGTTTAGATATTTAGTTATTCCGTATTTTCAGACTTTCGTGTACTTAATTTTGATTGGGAATTTCGCCATTTTATTCTGAACGTCAAAGATTCAGAGTTGAGTTTCAGTTCAGAGAAACGACGGGCATTCCCCTTTCCTTACCACTCAAAATAAATAATACGACTGCTGAGACCAATGCCGCTGTTGTCCTGCCATTTTCTCTTTCAGCATCGACATTCATATTTTGTTTAAAATATAATCTTATCATTGCCCAAATATCATTATTACAGTTAACTTCTTCGACTATTCTATACAGATTGTCCAGAAAATGCATTTGTTAACGTCATTTAGTGCAGCCGTCGACAGTGTATGTATGACGTAACGTAAAATGTTAGCAGTAAGGCGCTTAGCAAACGGGGCGGGGCGGGCCGATAAATTTTTCCGCGAATGATAGTATGAAGGGAATCCTATACTATACCACTATACTTTGTAAAATGTACCATTAAGGGTCCTATTATTCGGGTGTGGATCTGTAATTGGTTTACTGTAGTTATTTATAATTTCACATTTTGTATTTGTAACTGTTGATCCACCGAATAAATAAAAATAAAAATAAAATAAAATAAAATTATGACAGCTCATTCGTGCAAAGTCAAATGTTGCTTCTGCACAACAAATAGGGTCTAATTTTGTAGCAAGCTGCATATTCTTTGGGAACTATTGTTATTGGAAACAAACAACTACGGGTATTACCACATACCCAGACCCGGTGAAATAATGAAAAGTTCGTTTTCAATATTTTCCCGACCGGGAATCGAACCCGGGACCTCCAGAGATAGCGGCATCTTGAAAACCGGTGCGCACACCACTCCACTCCGCCATTTAGGTCGTCAAAAATTAAAGATGTCCTTGAGTTTTATTCCAAAAGCGTAAAAAACTTCTTGCTTTTCACGAATGAGCTGTCATAGGACCCATGCTTCATTTTTCAAAGTATACCAACGCACGTAGCGGACAAGAAGACCTCGCCGCACGTGAAAATATCGCTTAATATTTTATTGCTTCGCGGTCAAAGAGACCGCTCCACCCCGCGTCTGTAAAACGCTTAAATGTTAGTAATACACTCGTTTGCAGAAAAATCGGGCATCACTTACTCTATTTTCATGCAAACATGAACACTGGCACAGCTCTATTGAAGATCATCTACTCTTTATTTCTCTACACTTTCACTATTATCGAAGAATAAAAGCCTCAAATAAGTTATTTAAATTTTTACTTTTTTGCATTCACAATGCAATTTTTATGGTTGAAAAATGGAAAATGAAGTATTTAGAAAAAATCGACCCGTCTCACAACCACAACCTATAGATAAATTCGACGCTTCTCGTAACGACTCCGTAGCTCAGTGGTTAGAGCAGTCGCCCGGATAGCGAAAGGTCGTGGGTTCGTGTCCCATCGGAGCTGGTTGTGAGACGGGTCGATTTTTTCTAAATACTTCATTTTCCATTTTTCAGCCTCAAATAAGATTAAACACTGCCCCATTTCCCATACCTAGAGTCAAAAACTGTTTGTTCACCAGGGCTGAACCCTGTGCATCACACTTGGAAATTATTATTTTTTGCATTCTGTAAAAAATTGTACACATCCAACTGTCGTGTCGTGTCCACCCGGTCTAAATGTTTTGTATTTTCGGAAGTAAGTTTGAGAATGTTAGGAGATTTTCAAAGATTTTTCAAATGATTATCGGGAACACATATATTTATCCAAAACATTTGTCACATAGACGGTTATAAAATAACGACAGTTTTATTTTATGACCATGAAGTGAGCATGTTTGTATGAAAATAAAGAAAGTGCCCGTTTTTTCTGTTACAACTAAAATAGGTACTCACCACAAATAGTACAGTTTACTTTAGTTGTGTAATTAACCACATTCTTACAGTGCGCGCTTGGTGGTCATAGGGCAGGGCATCCTCCTAACCAACTCCTAACTCTTCTAAGTGCTCCTAAACCATAAGGATATAGTCTGTGCCTACAAAACCTAACAAAGACGTAGAAGTAGGAAGTGGGCGGGGCGTAGAACAAGTCAGTGCCACAATATTTTCAGTCAAAATGTGAAACAAACGTGTTTTTTAATGTCATTTTGTCAAGTTGATGTCCAACCATCATAGCGCTGCTGGCGGCTGAAGGTCTTAGAAGTCAGGGCCGGATAAAGCTAAAAAAAGCAAGAAAAAAAGTACATAGCGCCGCTGTCACCGAACAGAAAATATTGTGCCACTGTAACTTGCCATTGTCGTGGTCAGATTGGAAAAATAAGCCTTAATTGCATGTCATAATTTTGGTTCCAGATATTGATACGCGCCACGCGCATACTTCAATTCAAACTTTTCTGTTCCGGTGAGAAGGAATTTGACAAAAAATAAGAAAAAAATCCGGACTGGATTTGAATCGAGGTTTTCTGGCTTCAATGCCGCCCGTTTTCTAATGACATTGTAACAGTTTTTCGATCAGGTCGAATTTTCGATCTGACGGTCACGTGTCCTGACGCGAGTTTAACATTTTTTACCCATCACAAAAAGTGCACAACGCCGCTAAAGAAGTTTTCACTTCAATAATACAACTAAAGATCTATCTATACTAATATTATAAAGAGGAAAGATTTGATCGTTTGTTTGTTTGTTTGCATCGAATAGGCTCTGAAACTACTGGACCGATTTAAAAAATTCTTTGACCATTAGCTTCATTCTTCCCGAGTGACATAGGCTATATTTTGTCCATATATTCCCACGGAAACGGGTACCACGCGGGTGAAACCGCGAGGATCCGCTAGTAGGTATATAATATGATCGTCCGTACTTGCACAAGCCGGCGTGGCTGGGCGGCACGTCGCCGCCGCAGGTGCCGTCCACGAGCCCGGTGGGCGTCTCGCGCTGCAGCTGCACCGGGCAGCGCGCGCCGCCGCCGCCGCCGCCGCCGCCGCCCTCCGCCGCCTCCGTCTCGAACTCCACGTTATTCATCTGAAACACCGCACCATTTGAAAATAATGTACCTAGATTTATGTCTAAGGGCGCTCAATTAGTTCCTACGTCCTAATCTATGGTTTCTAAGAGCATTTATTTATGTAAAGCGCCCCACAGATCAGATGGTCAGTTCGCTTGTCGGCAACGGCCTGTCAGTTGGCCGCAATCGCCCACACACTCACAGTTTCGTAAAAGGTTTAGAACTGACAGCTAATGCGCAGGTATAGTGTGTGGCCGCGGCCAATATTGAGGTTTATCGGCCGGACAGAAGTAGGTGGTTATTGGGCATTCTACCCCACTCCGTTCGTTCGGGCTGACGCCCTCACTCACTACGGTGTGGTGGAATGCCCAATAACCACCTCATTGATGGTATCAATGTTCGTTTGTTGTTGAATGTAGGTATTTAAATATTAAGTTTAGGTTACTTAAGTAAACCCATTTTTTCAGACATGAGATTATTTAAATAAATGATTATACCATTTATTCTCATTTTTATACAATACATGAAACATTACGGTTATTCATTAACGTTGATATGAAATTCATAAAACAAAAAGAATCATTAAAATTAGACTGTATATGTCCCCCACTTTCAAACTTAATTAAGCGACATGGTAACTTATTACCAAACACTATACGTTGCATTGTTTGTGGTCCGTCAAACTGTGGAAAGACAAATTTAGTTATTAGTTTATTGTTACACAAAGATGGTCCACGTTTTAGGAATCTGTATGTTTATTCAAAATCTTTATATCAAGCTAAATACTTATATTTGGAAAAAGTTTTAGATATGGTTCCTGCTACATCGTTGCATAAATACAATCACAACAGTGAAATCTTGAGTCCACATGAAGCTTTGTCAGACTCTATTATAATTTTTGATGATGTTGCTTGTGAAAATCAAAACAACATAAGAGATTATTTTGCAATGGGACGTCATAAGAACATTGATTGTTTTTATATTAATCAAACTTACACAAAAATCCCCAAACAATTAGTACGGGACAATTCAAATCTACTAATATTATTTAAGCAAGATGATATTAATTTGAAACATGTATATGATGAGCATGTTGGATCTGATATGTCATGGTCTCAGTTTCGTGAACTATGTTCTGCTGTTTGGAAGAAACCCTTTAGCTACCTTGTGATTAATAAGGACTGTGAAAAAAACAATGGATGCTACAGGTCAACATTTGACACATTTGTTGTGGTGGACTAACATACAAAATAATATGTCTAATGACAAACGAATCATTTCGATTTGAGACTTGAGAGTGAGCGAATCGTTTTAAAATGGAAAAAAAACTCAAAGAACAAATTGTTAAATCCGCAGCAGCTGTTAAAAGAAAAGTTGAAATGATAAAAGATGTAAAGAATGCAAATAATATGGTGTTAGAAACTATATTTAAGCCCATTGTGGATCCTCTTACCTTATTAGCAAATAAAAATGAGGGTAAGCATCTCAAGGAAGAGACTCTTGAACCGTTAATAAAAAAATCTAAGAATGATGATAATCTTACACCATGTACTTCTGATGAAGATTTTAATGAATTGATCAGTGAAAACGAAGACCATTCCGATAGTGAGTTAGATAAAAGTTACGACAAAACCCTTGTTGTACCACAGTCTGAAACCCACAACGTCAGCGATGAATCTTTTAAATCACTTCAATCATCACCAAGTTTCAAAAACCAATCTTCGTGGTCTACATCATCTGAAGTAATAGACAATATACCATTTGGAGTTAGAAACGAACGTGGAAAATTATTGCTTGGCAAAACCCGTGTTTTTGATAATGGTAAATTCTTGAGAATTGGAACAAAGACTTTGAAAAAAACTAAAGGTTTGCAAGAACTATTGTTTAAAAAGAGACCCAATTTAGATGTGGTCACGGAGGAAGATTTACAAGATTATAAATTGCTTTTAATTGAAACCAATGCTCATCGTCGTTACTTTAAGTCATCAAAACCCATAAACAGCAACAAGGGATTCAAATACACTAATGTTATTAAGCCTTTGTTCAAGTTCTCTCGAAATACTACCACAAGCCTGGAGAGTATTCCAAAAGGAAAGGGTATTCCTCTTTTGAAGCAAGTAAAAAAAAAACACTGATTATGTTTACTGGGATGACCCGAACGAGTTAGTAGAACGATTAAAATTACTATTAGCATCATGGGCAGCGGGCAACACTGGGGTCAATAACGAAATCATTGCTATTGTTGAAGAATTGTATGAAGCTGGTCTCATAACTAATGTAGAATTTAAAGAGCTTCCATCAGGAAAATTGCGCAGTACATTTTCAGTAGTCAACTCATCTAGACAGCAATGAATATAGACAAGTTTGGTCATCACGTTCATAAACGTTTGAGGTTAACAGAATTCGTTGATACTTTTAACGATACGTTAGTTAAATCAGACGCTGGGCACTACGATTTAAAATTGTCTAAATTAAAAGGTCTTTCATCACCAAACGAAGACGATGAAGCAGTGAACAAAGCTTATGTGGATAAAACCATCCAAGAATTAAGAAATGAAATAAAAAAAAATCAGAGTGATATAAAACTGTATTTAAAAAATTTGGAAAATTTAACATCAGACCGTTTAACAAAGTCATTTTATTCAAAGACAGAAGTAGATAATTTGATTAAACTTAAAT
Source organism: Crambus lathoniellus (assembly GCA_949710035.1). NCBI lineage: Eukaryota > Metazoa > Arthropoda > Insecta > Lepidoptera > Crambidae > Crambus > Crambus lathoniellus. The sequence continues at coordinate 27,389,940 of OX453300.1, read as the reverse complement.
TAAATCAAAAATGAGTAAAAGAGACATAGTTAATGAAATTCACAAAGCAGCAAGAAGGAATTTTCCTCGTCGAAGGACTATCATAAAAGGAATGGATGATTTATGGCAAGCAGACCTTATAGATTTTCAAAAATATTCGCATTTTAACAAAGGATTCAAATACGTTTTGGTTGTGATCGATACTTTATCAAAATACGTATGGGTAAATCCCATAAAATCAAAAGATAAAAATAATGTTACCAAAGCAATGCATGAGATATTATCTTGTACATCAAGAAAACCTAATAATTTACAAACTGATCTTGGAAAGGAATTTTATAATGATGTTTTTCAAAAATTGATGAGAAAGTATGATATAAATCACTATTCCACCCATTCTGTCAAAAAAGCTTCTATAGTAGAACGCGTAATTCGTACAATAAAATGTCATCTTTATAAACTTTTTAGTTTATATGGTTGTTACAAGTGGCTAGGACCAAACTTGAAGTCAGTTGTAGAAAAATACAATAACACTACTCATCGTAGTACTAAATACAAACCTGTTGATGTAAATAGAGTAAACCAAATGGTTGTTAGAGCTAATATTATGCAAACACAGATATCTAGTACAAATAGACAACCTAAGTTTTGTATTAATGACAGTGTTCGTATAAGCAAATTTAAGGGTGATTTTTACAAAGGCTATACACCTAATTGGTCAACGGAAATATTCAATATAGTTAAGGTAAACGATACAAACCCACCAACATATATTTTAGAAGATAAAAATAAACAATTAATTTTAGGCTCATTCTATGAACACGAGTTGCAAAGAACAGAATTTCCTGATCTTTATCTCATTGAAAAAGTTATAAAAAGAAAAGGCAATAAGCTTTTTGTTAAATGGTTAGGTCTCAGTAAGGAAGAAAACAGTTGGGTGGATAAGAGTGCATTACTTTTGTAATATAAATTGTGTGTTGGATGAAAAGTATTCATTTAAAAAAGATCAATGAAGAAGGGCAGAGGTATTTTAAATAACTTTATTAATAACTTACCAATTGAGCTACATATCCCTGGTTATCAATTTTGCGGTCCTGGTACTAAACTTCAGAAGCGATTACTAAGAGGTGATCGTGGTATAAACAAATTAGATGAAGCTTGTATGCACCACGACATTATTGCTTACAATAACGAAGACTTGAGCGTTCGACATAAGGCTGATTTAGAACTCTTGAATATGGCTAAAAGAAGACTAAAGTCGAGCGATGCTGGAAAAGGCGAAAAAGTTGCGTCATGGATAGTAAAAAATGCAATGAAAGCAAAACTAAAAGCTGGTGCTGGAATACGTCCATTTATGTCAATTGTGAAAAAATTACAATCTCAAATAAAGAAGTTGAAGTCTAAAGATAATAGTACAGCTATAAATTTTGCATATGCTGCTGCCAAAAAACTATTTAAAAACAAAAAAGGAATACGTTTACCACGATGTATTCCTATTCCAAAAACGGGAGGCTTTTTACCTCTTATTCCTATTTTTGCTGGTTTGTCAGCACTCGGTTCACTTGCTGGCGGTGCGGCAGGTATAGCAAAAGCTGTTAATGATTACAAGGTTGCTCAGAAAAACTTACAAGAATCTGTACGTCATAACAAGGCAATGGAAGGTGTTGCTCTTGGAAAAGGGATGTATATTAAGCCTCATAAAAAAGGAGCTGGATTATACTTGAAACCTTCAAAAAACTAAACAAAGGGCTACCCAGACGTCCCCTTACAAATATAGACATTTTGAAGCACGCAACTGACATTCCTTATTTTCGAGGAGTGTTTATGAGAGATTCACTCCCATCAAAACCAAGAAAAATTGAGTGTGCTATATTAAATTTAGATAGTTCTGAAAATCCAGGAACACATTGGGTAGCCTATGTCAAACAAAATGACTACTGTGAATATTTTGATAGTTTTGGTGATTTAAGACCTCCATTAGAACTAATAAACTATTTAAAGAATATGTCAATAACTTACAATTATGTACGGTATCAAAAGTTTGGTACTATAAATTGTGGTCATCTGTGTTTAATTTTTTTAAGAAAGTATTGGAAACGACATTTATAATAAGAGTAATATAATAAACTTTATCAGTATAAACATGTCTTTCACTGTGTCGATAACTGGCAGAGGAGCGTCTTTAATAACAAACTACTCTCCTACAATACAATTAGAGGGAGAGTATGAGTGTGGTTTATTATATTTTTCCACTTTTAATTCCATCCCTAATATAGACGGAAGAAATAATAAATTTTATTATGGTAAAGATAGTGTTATAAAAATACCAGAAGGGTCTTATGAACTTCAAGATATTTGTGATTATCTTAAGAGCAATATCAAAAATGTTGTGTTGAGATTGACTGCAAACAACAACACATTAAAAACAAGTATTTTTTGTTCCGAAGAAATTCACTTCAATAAAACTGATTCACTGGGTAAAACTTTGGGTTTTGGTATGGAAACAATAAAGCCTAATATAAATACAGAGTCTAGATATCCTGTCAGCATTTTATCGACAACTATCGTGCGCATCGAATGCGATGTAATAAGTGGATCATTTGTGGACGGAAAAGCAAGCCATATAATTTATGAATTCGTACCAAACGTACCACCTGGTTATAGAATCATTGAAATACCTAAAAATTTAATTTACTTTCCCGTCAATCAAAGTTCAATAACTGCTATCAATATAAGAATATTAGACGCTGAAAATAATAAAATTAACTTACGTGGTGAAGAAGTACAGCTATACTTACACTTTAAAAAAACATGCTGAATTTCAATAAAAGCCTATATACTACACGAACTCAAGTCAGTTCTAAGAGATCATCTCATAAGGGAGCACGATTTCGATCTTTTAAGAAATTGACAAAAAGCAATAAGAATTTTTTGAAGTCACTAGGATTGATAAAATGAATTATTTAAATATAACCCAACCTGCAAAGTACGATAACAGCATCGAAAGTTTTGAATATCATACATATAAACCATACGTGACAAGTTTCAACAAGAACGACGAAATACGGATACCGATAAATCAGCAAGACCTCTACGTATTGCCTTCACATAGCACTTTATATATTGAGGGTAGAGTAAATGTGTATAAGAATGAAAACGAAAAAAAAGTATCAGTAACGAGTGTGCATTTTGTAAATAACCCTGCGTTATTTTTATTTCAAGACATTCGTTATGAAATAAACGGAGTAGAAATAGATAGAATTAAAAATGCAGGAGTGACAACCACAATAAAATCTTATCTATCCTTGAACGATAACGAATCTAAATGTGGACGAGTTTGGGGTTGGTCTCCAACAGGCACAACTATTGACGGTAATGGATTATTCTCCACCGCTATACCGCTAAATAAAGTGTTGGGTTTTGCTGAAGATTATGAAAAAATTATAATGAACTGTAAACATGAATTAGTTCTTTTGAGAAGTAATACAAATCTCAATGCCCTAAAATTAAACGCTGGTGAAGTTGTGGATAACATATCAATAAACAAAATTATTTGGCGAGTGCCTCATGTTAAAGTTTCCGACCGAGAAAGAATTAGTTTGCTTAAGCACTTAGAAAAAGATCGACCGATAACAGTTGCATTTCGTAATTGGGACTTATATGAGTATCCATTACTTCCCAAAACACGTAAACATACTTGGTCTATTAAAACATCCTCACAGATAGAGAAACCACGATTCGTCGTAATTGCTTTTCAAACTAATCGTAAACATAATGCAACAAAGTCAATGGCAGAGTTTGACCATTGCCTTATACGTGATGTAAAAGTTTTTCTAAATTCTTCTTATTATCCATATGAAAGTCTGAACATTAGTTTCGCTGACAACAAATATACATTAATATATGAACAGTATGCTAAGTTCCAGCAGTCTTATCACGGACGCCGAGCTGAACCGTTGATGAGTATAAAAGAATTCAAAGAAATTGCTCCCTTATTCGTCATTGACTGCTCTCGCCAACACGAAACGTTAAAGGGATCGATTGATGTGCGAGTTGAAATCGAAGCTGATCAAGAAATACCTGACCAGACCGCTGCTTACTGTTTGATTCTAAACGATTGCATATTTGAATACAAACCTTTAAGTAACATTGTAAAGAAAATATCATGAATATCAATACAATAGTCGTGGATCTGCAAGGGTTCAAAGATTTAAATAATAAATTTATAGTTAAAGAGTTAGCAATCGCTACTAAAGATTATACTCAAACGTTTTTAATAAAACCACCCTATTCTTTTAAAACCTTATCAAATGAAGAACAAAAGCAAGTGCGTTGGTTGGAAAGAAACCGTGGCTTGACTTGGAGCGAGGGATTTATTGATCATCGAGAATTTCGACGAATTGTGGTTCCTTATTTAATTGGAAAAACAGTATTAGTTAAAGGATTGGATAAAATAATATGGCTTCAAGAGTTATGTCAAGAATGTGAAATAATAGAATTAGGTGAAAAAGGTTGCCCCAAACTTTTAAAGTTACATAATGATTACTATGACAGAGAAAACAAGGATTGGCATTGTGTTCATCATAAAAAGATGTGTGCATTAAAAAATGTGCTGTGTCTCAAGGTGGTACTGCGATAATTATATCTATAATTTTTCTTAAATTTAGTCATAAGATAAATTTTTTGTAAAATATTTATCAATAAATTTTTAATAAAATACATCTAAATGTCTTTGATTTCCCTTTTATCATAAAAATAATACTTATATTATATGTACATTCATAGAACTAAGTAAGTAAAAACACAGTTTGAGCTTTCAAAAACTTTATTAAATTAAAATAACATCTAGGTACTTACAATTTTAACTAAAAACAACTTGTATAACTATAACCACATATTTTTTTTTGAAATATTACTTATAATTTTTTCAGTCTGATCCATTATTTCGTCACCAACATCTTTAACCACATATTGTGAACTTAATACAACACAATCATCATTTACACAGTCACTAACTCGTTGTGATCCATCCATCTGTATAACTTGAATTTTTATCAAACGAAGTCCTTTTGTAGGAGCACTATTGATAACAAACGAGTGCACGTCACGGTATTTATTAGATTTATTGGAACCACTTGCAGCAACAATATTTTTCTTTGTTTTGCACTTCATTTTACGACGCTGTTGACTCGTTTTCTTTGACTTCGGCGCGCTCTGCATTTTTAAAAATTCCTCCGTGAATCCTTCCAGCGGATCTTGTGCACTTTGAAATGGATCTATGTATTGTAGATCACTACTAAAGTTCGTGCATTCTTCATCCGAAATGGAATTGATTTTCTCTCGTTCCATGTCCTGTAATTAAAAAAAAATATAAGCTTGACAACAAACTAATAACTTAAAAATAATAATTTATGATTATGATAATAAATTATGTCACTTACCATTTTAAAAATTGATATAGAGCGTTTAAAGTTATTTAACTTTCAAATAGTTCTAGATATGGAGTTACAGTTTGGTCCGCCCGCTATGCTACTTCAAGAAAGAGTGAATAATAAAATAAATAAACCTTCAATTGATACATACATTTGCTGACTCTAACATTTAAACTTGCTATTTCATTAATATTATCTTTTCACTCGCACTTATTGCAAGAGCGGGCGGACATCATCATATTACACTAACACCTGTCGTCTGCACGTGAGTGTTGAAAAATCATGTTCCAACATGATTTGATGTGACTCAATGTCAAGCATTTTATAATGTTGGTTCATTCCATTATATTTTGCTGACTCTAAATTTAAACTTGCTCTTTCATAATATTATCTTTTCACTCACACTTATTGCAAGAGCGGGCGGGCATCATCATATTACACTTACACCTGTCGCCTGCACGTGAGTGTTGAAAAATCATGTTCCAACATGATTTGATGTGACTCAATGTCAAGCATTTTATAATGACGTATTTGTGTATTTAAATATTTAGTTACTTAGATATGATATGATATGAAAGCGAAAAAAAACAAATTAAATTGGACTATGTATATTTATTTTTATTCCATTATTAAATTTACAAAATATTATTTTAACATTACATAATTAACACACTGAATTAAAATCAACTTGATTTTAGTAGGTAGGCATCTAAGTTTTACTTACACTAACATCATAACATCACTAGATAGGTAAGTATACAATACAAGTGAACATTTTTACAAATAAAGAATTATTATTATAGTAGGTAACATAAAATTAAGAACACATTAGACATTTATTAAACTTTGATACATCAATGATAAAATACAAACATACTTAATTCAAAAGTTTAATATACTGGTGTGTCCCCACGCCTTAGTAGAAACTTTATCTTTCGCTATTAAGCGCTTATCATCATCACCAGACAAAGCTATTTTATTCACAGCACATGTGAATATTTCGTGTTTAATTGATTTAAATAATATGTTTGTTTTTCGTAC